>HG993125.1:64771127-66149877 GCA_905231855.2 Eristalis tenax | reverse complement strand
CGTGTCGCTTGTTTTTGTTCTGTGATCACAATCTAGTGAAGTCTTGTTAAGTGTTGTGTGTTGTCCTTGCAGCTGGATGTGTAGTCTGTCGTCCGTGAGTTGTAAATAGTCCCGAATGTGTATTTGAATTTTGTCTTGCTTGAGGTGGTGGTTTCATGTCCTGGCCGGGGGATGGTGGTGTGGGGATGGACATGGAGTTGAACATTAGAAAAAGATGACCACAAAACATTTTGTGTCAGATTGGGGGATCTTCAGCAGCATTGTACCGAATGGACAGCTGCAGGGCAGAAAGTGCCCTACACAGTTGAAGAACTTCGCAAAAATGTCGTCGAGTCGAACATGGTGCTTGTCGAGTTTCATGGCTCATGGGTGTCTTCGAATGGACGGTGAGAAGGAGTAAGTAATTGGTGTCAGTTTGATTGACCACGCCCAGCAGATCGGGACTTGCGACGATTCGATAATAATCACCCCGACGACGGTACTCGTTTTATTAAAACAACACAAGTCGCTTTTGGCAGTCGAGTCACATTGTAGGCGTTTAAGTATCAAACCGTTGAATCCGTTGAATCCTTAAGAAAGAAATATTAAATCCGAGTGTCGTATTAATTCGCCTGAAAATACAAAGTAAACTCATGTTATTACCTGATTTTTATATGTGAGGTGTTTACAAAATTCAAATCGACTTCTTTGGCGTCTTAGTATAATAAGACCAATTTTTAATTTCTTGCAAAACGTTTCTCAGTCGGGTTTTTGTTAATGTTTTGATATTCGCAGCTTGGGCAATAGTTTCAGTAAGCGTTCAAAGTAAATTTTCCAAGTTGTCAGGGTCAGACCCTTCATTAGAGTTGGGTCTTGTCCATTGTCGGAACTATTTCCGATCGTTCCGCATATTTCAATTAAACATGTTCATTTCATCTAAATAGTTCCCAGTTCCCAGATTGAAAATTAAATCCGAACACATTGGGACATGGGTGTTAGAGAAATACTTCTGCAGTACCACTACGAATTCCGATGTGAGTTACATGGGCATATCGTGGTTGTAGTGTATATTTTACTGATAAGGTTTGAAAGTGGAACTGGAATTAACACACTAATTGGAATTAACATGGGACATTGCGTCTCTTGCATATCGTCCGTAGCCAACATTTAAAGTATTATCTAGCCATTATCTCTGCTATATGCTTCCTCGGATACGTATCTGAGGAACTAGTTCCGACCTAAAAACGAACCGTTCCATGCTAGTTCCGCCATTGGAACTATTTAGCACAGCTCTACCCTTAATTCGTCCATTCAACCCAGCACTTCATACCTTCACTCCCTCTCTATCTCTTCATATCTCTCTTTCACCTTCTTTGGCGTATTAGCATAATAAACCGACTGTCAGAATAGCGATACACGACAAGTATCACACAAGAAATATGTTCCAATAGAGATCAACCGCCGGATGTCGTCCTATGTGGGACAACTTTAACGACAATCATAGTAATGGCATCATATAATAATTTTAAGACAAGGCGTTAAATGAACGAACGGGTGACCTGTTTTAGAGGAAGCTGAAAGTTAAAGAACACTGCGAATGATAGCGAATGCGACCTTTCTTCGAAATGTCTTCATTCAATGAAAACTGAGCTAAACTGCCGTGAACTCAAATTTGAATAAATGAATGGCTTTGGCATAATTTCGACGGATTGCCTGAATTCATGCAAGTCATGCACATTTGCTGCCGACAACGAACTAAGTAAATAATCCTTTCAATTTTGTATTGCAATTCCTTGTGATGCTGAGTTCCAAATCTTTCTTCAGACCAAAGTGTGACAAAGATCTGGACACGAACTCAGAAACGTGTACTTTTGTCATGGCCTGGATCCACAAAAGTGGGATTTGCGGTGCACACTGGACGACCATGATACGATTCCACGAGTGGGAGCATGGGTGTTCCCATTAGATGAGATGAGACCGTTCTTCATGCGTAATATTTAGTCGAACTTGTGGTTGCTGTGGCGTGATGGGTTAGTTTGTTGATTCCTCCGGAATTTGATTTTCACGGACTTTAGAGCGACAGTTCCTGTGACTACCTTGTATTGCCAACATCGTTTGGCGTTTGCAAACGAGTCAATTAAGTGAAAAGTGGAGACATTTTTCACATTTCAATTCTAAGAAAAAAGTCTTGGATTAGTAATTATCCGAATACATCCCATAAGTACTTTTTATAGAGGATGTGACCTTCCTCACTCGTGGGAGCTAAGGCATTCCCTTAGATTCCCTCATGCCAATGGATTGTGAAGTCACATGTGAGGAGTCTGAGGATGGACATCTTTGAAAGGGGACAGAGTTTGAGATTCAGGAACCATTTTTAGAAGGTATCAGGAATGTCTTTGGCTTTTTAATGAGCTTAGTTCAACTTGTTGGTAACATGATGTCCCTAAGGTAAAGTGGCAAGACCAGCACGAAGAAGGACCTAGAAGGGTGCTTTCCGCCAGCGCAATTGGTCCAGCAGGACGTAAGTGAGACTTGGCATACCCTCCTCTGCCCACATACCAAACTTAGCTCAACTTAAGGTGAGAATTTAACATTTTGTCAATTACAAGGTAGGATGGTGTATAACCGTGAACTTTATTTTTTTATTAGGCGTTGCCGAAAATACGTCAACAACGGGCGTACTTTTTTACTTCAGACTATCTTCGTGATTTCGAAGTTTGAGTGTCATTTGACATTCAGCTTCTATGTTGTGGCAACTAGCGAGAAAAGTTAACTCCATAGTTCGTTAGTCATCCGTTGGGCGCCATTCGTCAACATCACAGATTTGTAAGAAGAGAAGGAATGTGAGTCGCAGTAGACATTCTCTTTCTGTATTGCCGCAACTAGAGCGCAATGTCAACTCACCGACTACAGTTTTATCATGCTTGGGCGACATTCAGTAGATGGGCAAGGGACGTGTTGTTGGCATTCTTCATTCAGAAGAATCAGCGTCCATATCCGTCCACGACCACCAAACACACACATGTAAGGGTAACAGCAAGTGCTTCACTAACTCTGCAACATGTGGCAGTCGCAATCGCAAGGAACGTCGTCTAGGTTCAGGTTGTACCAGAAACAACATTAAAAAATGTACAGTCAGGGCTTTATATTTCTCATTTTATTCTTTTTAGTAAGCTGCCATGTTCGCGTTCCTTCACTTTCAGCTCCAGTATTAAATCCTTCAAAGAATTGTACTCGTCTCGATTCAAGATCGGTATGCATGCGGCATACTTCCAATTCGCATTGAACATCTGCCAGATTTCAATCACACTTCTTACGACTGAAACACGGTTTAGATCAATCACATCGTTGTCCTCTCCGGACTGTTGAAATGTTTAGGCTTGTGTGTGTCCATCAGCCCGTCTGGTTTTGCCATAGCTACACTGGTAAGCTGTCAGCATGATCGATCGCAAGGAGAGTCCAATTTTGACACATAAAGAATGACACGAAGTGTAACTTAGCACCTCTTGTGAGATGACCTCACACAATGATTATGAGTCGAGACATCGCCTGTAATTCTGCTACAAATTGGCTGAAAGCGACTTGGATCTGTGTCAAAAATCAAACCTCGAAGTGACAGTTTAAAAATCATTCCTTTACATCGTGTGTAAGCGGTATTTAATTCCCTTCCAGCGATTTATACTTGCAACAACTTCGAGAACACTCTGGACGACATTGGACACACTCATCATGTAGGTTCCCCCACGATTTCCTGTTCAATATGCTTCCACCCTACCTGCGAACGGCGCCCGCAGGCGTGCTGCACTCTGCCACCGCCACTACATCTTAATTAATCCCAGTGTCGAAGACACCATTATCCTAATCTTTCATCGATTGAGTACGTACAGATTGGTTGCCTGGTTGATGGCTAAACTTCATCATTTCATGTGTAGATGCAAGTTACATGCCACACAAGTGGTGCACGCCCAGTTGAGCTGAATTTAATCGTTCATCCACACCACAGGGGACCTCAAGTCAATCGATATCCTCGAATGGCTATCACTCCGACTTGTGGCACACTCGCAGCAGTGCGGCAAGGAGGACCAGAAAGTGCAGACCAATTCAGTGTTTAACAAGCAATTTTGTGGTTCATGTTCAAGGACTCCATTCGATCGACACCCGGGAACATCGAGGCGCTCGTGCCGCTGGGAATGGCAATTGAGGTAACTTTCAGCAAATAATGTTTTCAAATTATTTAAATATTAAAATCAGACAAGCGCTCACAGGCGAGCAGTCAAAAAAAGTGATGAATAACTGAGTTGAAGTTGAAATTAAGTCCCAAAAGGAAGTACAAAGCAGAAGATATACTCTGAACGGGTCTTTCTACACGGGAGAACTTGCGCGCATTCCTCTGCGTGCACTTTGTGCCAGGATCTCTCTCTCTGTCTGTCTGCTGCTGGTGAAAGTCCTTTTGAGCGATTACTACGCGACTACGAATTGAATGTCAAAATCAGAATAAATTTAATTATTCTCCGTCTTCCACGGGCGCGAATGGCGAACATTAAAGAGAAAGCAAAACAAATGAACAATGAACAATCCCCAGAAGGACGTGGCGATGGCGTGGGCAACAGTCGGTCTCCCCTCGCCAATCTCCGCGCCCGCCGTGCGCTCAACGAGTGGAAAATCAGCTTTTGTTGATGTTTAAAATGGCGAATGAATGAACATTAAAATTCAATTATTTGAAATATTTTTTGCAATTTCAACGCGCTGTTGGTCATTTGTCATAAGGAGCAGCAGAGGACGCGCAAAAGCAAACGTGGAAGGCCCACGCGAAGCTGATTGAAGAAGATAGCTTTTGAGATGGGTTACTGGGGCGTATGAGCAATATTTCTCTCTGTTTCGCGTTTGAAATTCATGAATTTCTCTACGCTCCGCGCACTAATCAGCTGTGTTCCGTGAATAGATGAGTTATGAGTGACGTGATGGGTATTAGAATACCCTCGTGGGGGGTAATCGCTTCTCGATAATTGAAGATGCCTTTGGCTCTTGCAGTGCCCGCTTCAATTTGTTAGTTTCTACAAGGGCTCACCTCCTCTTCGTGTACTGATTGGCTTAAACTTAAATTGTGTAAAATACTTGTGCAATTAGGGAACTTTCTGGGTGAGAGGAAAGACTCTCCCAAAGTTTGACACAAGGAAACTTTTACACTTTTCATCGTTAACGTAGTTGAACCAGGTTCAGGCTAACTTTTCGGCGAAGAGAAGTGAAGTTCCTCGCCACTAAACTGGAGATGAAGGATACACGGTTGTGTATGTAGTTTACATTTATTTCTTGCTGCTGTTGTTGACACTCAATGTGTCCGAAGGTCGGTTGCAGGGTTTTAGTGGTTGGACATTATAGTCCAAAGAAACTTTGAAAAAATCCATTTACGAGATCTTGAGGTAGTCTTCAGTGATTCCCATTTTCCAGTAAATGGGTCGTGGGAGCAGAGCACGCACGAGAGACATCCGTCATTGACTATGACGCGCCAGGAGCTATGCCGAAGTGCAAACAGGCAAGTGTTTGTACTTGGCCCAATCACCTTGTCCTGGATCTGTCAAGCGGCGACCGCTACCGGAAGGCATCGCTTGCCAGGCTGTCGTTAGGCTTGGGATATTCGTCACGTGTCAGGAATGTCCCCAGTCTAAGAACAGCCTGGAATGCGATGCAAGGTGGTTGGGGCAAGTACGAAGACTTGCCTGGCGCACTGCGGCATCGATCGAAGCCTAGCCCTTCCATTAATCATCATGGAGCTCATCGCGCACTGCCGCGGAATTCCCGCAACAGGCCACAAACCTATTGAGCGTGCGTTGAGGTCCGTCTGAGGGGGTATGTGGACAACTAAGTCATCTGCAAAAATAAGTTAAGCTACCCCCAACTCTTCTAATGCCTCGGCTACACTGCAACATCGAGTCCAAGCATACAATAAAAAGGAGAGGTGACAAAACACAGCCACGGCGAAGTGGAACGCCCACATTGAAAGGTGTTGATTTAACACCGTCTGCTACAGTGTATAGATACTGAATAGCTCTCAAGAGAGGATCATCAACCCATGCTCCTGCTCGGTCAAATGCCTTTTCTAAGTCTTCAGCTATAGATTGGTTTGGCAAACTCCAAACTGTCAATTAATTATATTAGTTGTTCAATTATGTCCCTTTGGGGAGCATAGGCCTTCAACCAAACTGCGCGTCGTCTCGCCTGGAGACTGCAACTAGTTTCAGCTCCCTACAACTCGATTCATTGCCTAGAGCGTCTTGGTATTCTGCCTGCCTGGATTCTACTGCATTGCGTACTTCCCAAATTGGAGTTGTCCCATCATGTAGTCTTTGTCCAATCCCTGCCACTTTTACCTTGGTTCTTGGACTCTTCTCATGTAAACTCGGCACACTCGATCGGATGCATTGAGGATACAGTCAAAAAAAACCTAAAAATCCAGACAACATCTTATTGTGAATGATTGCCGGCTTTCGTGTGGTAATTGTGTCCAAGTACTGCCCATTCCATTTTGTATCTTCAGAGAGCACGGTTGTGAGAGGGTGTTCTCAAGGCTTTTGTTTCTCTTTTGCTTATTTTGAGCGTGCCTCAGCTTCGAGATTTGTTCCCATCGGATGAATTTTGTAGATTATCTGATGAGAAAGTGGATTTTATTGAATTCCGTTATTCCCTGACATCAATGATTACCACGACAAATAATAGCGGTGACAGTACGCACCCTTGACGAACTCCATTTTGAACCTAAGTTGTCTTACAATAGGAATATATCAAAAGCACCGGACTTACTGCGCCTTCACGCACTCATGAAAACCATTTTACAGGGAGTTCAACGGCAAGGGAGCGCCCATTACTCACAAACAGTGATTGGAATTGTAACAACTGGCAGACGCTTGTGATGTTGAGACTTCGGCTTGGGAGTGTCGGATGAAAAAATCTTCCCCGCTGAAATTAGAAGGGCCTCTTAGAGACGAACTAAAAACTGGGGACTAAGCTACCCAGTACACTCAAACCAATGATATCGATAATTTGGTAATTTTATCCACAACGAGTGCCACTGAATGATGCTGAGTGATCTTAGTCTGAGATCTTTGACTGTCCTCCAGAAGGCGACTGACGCATTCGCCCTAGTAACCCATCTGAGTGATCTTAGTCTGAGACTTTTCCGCAAAAGGCGACTGACACATTCGCACTAGTAACCCATCTAATTGAACTTTTTTAAATTGGAGTTGTGGCACTACAGTCTGTAGTGGAATTGCGCCTAGATTCTACAACAATCACTGCTGTTGCTGCTGCTATTGTGCGTGCAATAGAGACTAGTTTTCTCATGAGGGTAGGCAAACTACAGTTCTATGTGGACTCCTCTCTGAGTATTGTCAATGAGTCGAGAGAGCTGCTTGTCGAAAGCATCATTTCCGTATGTGAGTCGGCACATCCTTCTTCCTCTTTTTTGTCACCAACAACTCCCTCCAAGTAGGGGCTACTTCCTGGCTAGATGCTTCCAGTTTTGCACACCAAAGAGGTAATTCTCAACTTGCTGGGGCCAAGTCAGCAGCGTCAAGGACTCTGCCATTCAGAGCTAAATTCTCCAGGCGCGCTACATGGCACAGCCACCTAAGGCGTTCCTACAGCCTCTAAAGGCCAAGCTTGAATTTTCTCCTCCCGATGCCAAAATAAGACCAAAGACCATGCCCATATAACTTTCGCTCTAAGAGACCAAGGATTTCTTCGTCCGCTTTTGAGGCTGTCCATGCTTCAGCAGGACTGGGAAGATCTTATGTGAAGTCAGCTTGATCCTTCGAGAAACGGCTCTATTTCTCAATTGCCCGAAAACAGCGGTTGGCAAGAGTTATTCTGTGCTTGGTTTTGGCAATGCTTTTGCGTTTTACTGTTTAATGGGGGCAGAGGTTGTCTAAGTCCTTAGGTGATGGTTCGGTTGTAGTGGCCGACTGCAGAAAGCAGTCACACTTACGCCAAAGTAGCCTTGTTGTGATGCCAAGCGGATTGATTTCACCTAACAGCTAGGTGCTTATGACGAAGTTTAGCCGGTTATTATCATTAATGTTATTGAAGTTCTAGGGCCTGTGCGTAAGTACCTACGCCTTGCCAGCGCGCCACACGAGCAGAGGCGGTGGCCCCTCCTTGTCATCCATGCAGCTTCTACAGACGTCATTATAAGGGAAACCCATTCTGCGGGCATGATTGCCAGGCTGTAGCGATTGTCATGGAAGCTGGAATTCCTCGTAGTGTTAGAGAGGAGGATATACCACAGCAAGCGAGTTCATCGGCCTTGAAATTGCCCCGTATGTCACAATGTCCCGGCACCCATATGAGGTGTATGAACCTCGTTAAGAGACAGCCTACAATTAACTATGTTTTTGAGTTTACATGACGTTATTTAGGGACTTAATCGCTTGACCATCCGAACAGCTGGTGATATTTATTTTGGATACTACACTGTTCCTCACCAGGACAGTGCCCCTACAATGATCGCTACAATGTGTAGTCCCTAGGCAGCTTCAGGAAAATTGCAATATTATGGTCTTGGGAATAGACACCTGCGCCTACTTCCCCGTCCGTGTTCGATCCGTCTGTGAAGATGCAGGGGATCAGCCAGCGGCTGGTTATCACATATCCAACCTGATCTAGAGGGAATGCTGGTAGAGAATTTTTTCTCGAAGCTAATTTGGGGTAGTATGCGGTCAGTGTCGTTGGGGAGGAAGTTTGGTAAGTTTAGAATGGTTGAGTGACCGAAGATGAGTTCGGTCCACAGTCGGAGTGTTTTGAGTCTCAGGTCTGTCCATTTTTGGAAGATGGAGGAGTGTGTTAAGTGCATCCGACACAGTGACTTTCAGTGCCCCAGCGATGCATTCCAAGTCCTTAACTTCGAAGTTATAGCTCATTCGGGACATCCCATGTTTTTTTTAACACTCCTACTTTCTATTTGCCCAGGACTCTTGGACATTATTGCGCTGGGAGGTTGTGTCATGTGTGAAATCTTTTCGGCGACGTGTTTTCAATTACCAGTCACTTTGTGAACCTGATTTTCTGTCTGGGTTTAGGTGGACATGGAAGTCGGAAATTCCGTTGAGTTGAAATGGCACTAGAGATCTGATCCTCTGGTGTATTCCTCACCTTTCCTTGTATCAAAAATGTTTTGCATCTGGAACAAGCCAAAGTACGCCAGTGGACATACGGCAGACCGGAAGGAAAAAATGAACACGTCCTTTTCTACAACACAACTAATTTGTCTTACAGCCACACAAGCCAACCAGTATGCTAACTCTCGTGCTGTCTCTACTAATGTCACATAAAATCCGTACCGCACCCGAATCTTGCTCGATTTTCTTTTCACAGACCTCAACTGAAGCCCTTGAATCGAAAGGAATAATATTCGAAATATTGCCCAACATCCTTCGAAACTGGTTTCAAATGCAACCAACCGCTCTTAAGTGCTAGACACTCCGCCTCGCAATTTGCTTCTTAAAACTACATATCATCGTTCCCAGCCGTCCCTCTGACTTCTGCGCTTCACTCCTCCTGAACCGAGCCACTCATCTGAGAGGACCTCCCCTTGAGCAGGGTCTCTGAACAAAAAAGACCTTCAAACTTCAATCCAAACAAAAACAAAGAGTAATTAGCACTAATTTGCTTTCACATCGCTGCCGCATTCGATTTGTGGCTTGTATCGCACCGCGCTCAACCCGGTCAGCTTGTCCACCCCCTCTTCAAACAGCAAGACCACTTTGCTTCGAGCGCAATGCTAATCCACACTCTTCAAGAGCACACACACAGGCCATCCCCACATCCCCATGATTAACCCCAGCAATCCAATCGTTCGCTTCGCACTAATCACTAAAGCGTACTTCAATACAAGGGATTACCTAATTGCTAGTCGAAATACAACGAACACAACACCACTACCTCATATCTTCCATTTCGACACCCGGGCCAACATAAACATCTCCAAACATCATCACCATCCAGACACTAGTCTCGGCTCGGTCCAGTACTCCTCGTTATTGTGTTCTTATCTTAATTACCTTTCCATGTGTTTTTCTAGCACTCCCCCTACCCCCCACCGACCCAATCGGACGGCACACACAACAACGACGAATAGAATCATCCTCGATTGCGAATATTATACGATATCCGAGCGAAAGTATCTCTAGCGTGGAATGTACTCCTCGCCGGGGCAACGCAAACGATACACAGCTTCAGAGAGGAGTGCAGAGCGATGGAGTGGACTAACATCAGACACACTGGCAGACGGGAACACAAAAATTAATTAAATTGCCGCGCGAATATCCCCCGAACCCGCCCACGGTACGGCTTCAATTCTTTTTCTTTGCCACGTTATTGTTGGCTCTCCTTACACCGCTCGTGTATAATTGTGTCTTTTTTGTTTGGAAAATTGTTTACTTTACGAGATGAACGCTCGTAAGTTTGCTGCTCGTCATCCGGAAGCGTCCCGCCAGAGGACGAAGCGAAGCAGGCGAAATATGAAAATACGCCCCGATGATGGTCCTTAGTGCTCGCTGTACAGTTGTAAAAAAGAACAGACTTGGTGTTGGATAGTATTTTGTTAATTAATTTTAATATTTTTTTCGTCTCTCCCCTTTTTGTATCCGCATCTGTGTTTTGGTATGGATGTACTCGTATTTTTTGTTTTATTTTTTTGGCTTGAAAATTGCGTGTGTTTTCATTTTGTTTTCTGCGTGTTGTATCCTATTGTTGCTGGGTGTTGTTGCTGTTGCTTACTGTAGTGTAGACCTAAGAACTCAGAGAGAAATCAGGTAAACAAACCAAACCAATATTTTGAATCTAGTAGCGACACAGAGAGTGCCGACATTAAGACGGAGGGCAAGTCGCATGCTGCCAAATCTCAGCGATTGCCATCGTTCACATCGTTATTCATGAGGAAAAATGAAAAATCGAAGAAGGACCCCACCCTGGCAGCTGATCAGACTGGCAATGCGGCTGAAGGTGAACAGACCACGGGCGAGACTAATCGAGCTGCTGGAGCGGATGATGGACGTGTCGGTGGTGCGTCAACGACTGGAAATGCAAATCAACCGGAGGTGAGTTGAATATTATTTTTGTTTGTTTTTTATTCCTACGAGTAGCTCACGTTTTATCCAATATTTACAATTTTACTTAAATTATTTAAAAGGACATGGGTGCTCTTTTCTGTTAGAATCTTGTTTTAGCTTTACTTGGCAGCACTGTTCGTACTGACAGTCGGTTTGGAGGGTCGAGGACGGACATAGTAACATATCGTGTGCACATTGCAATCGAAGAAGTTTCCACACTTAAATCATCTAGAGGCGACATCGCTTGACCTAGCTGTGTTGTGTAAACTGGTCGTGTATGGCTACACAGCACACCATGATCTTTGAGCAAAATTCGCCACATTGTGTACTGAGGGACTCGCAATTGCTTGGAACGGCTAGACTCGGTGGCGTATTTTATTTACTCAACCCTATAACCGTCTTCCGAGTATTTCGGGAATGGAAGTCTTCTCCGAATTTGATCGGCCGTCAAAACGGACTTGTCTCTGTCTCCGACTTAGGCAATTAGGAAATGGCATCAACGGCTGAAAACGACAGCTGACGTTTGTGAACGACAAGCAACGGCATATAGGCAAAGGCATACGTTCTGTCGTGTCCGTCGTTAGATGAAACATCGAACAAGAGTGATTTAAAATGGAAATGTGTCTCGCATTTTTATACTGTGAGCTTTTTTAGTAAAGAATTAATGTACCGTTAGTTTGGTTTATCAAGCTTCTTCTGAGTGGAACAAGGTTGCCACTGCATTTGCTAGAATTGGTGATGCCAATTTACATTACTTATTAATGGTCTACATTGTGTCTACGTGCGTTTTTGTTGTTTTTTTTTTTTCAAAATTTTAACGTTTATTTAAGAAAAACCATGTACAATAATATTACTCAAAGTATTGCCTATCTGACTTTTCCCATCTTTCTGGCAATTTGTGGATCCCATCCCAAAAGAACTGCGCCGGCTTGGCAGCCAAGAATGAATCAAGCCAATTTTAGATATTCTGCTCTGATGTGAACCGTATTTCAGTGAGGGCGTTCTTTATCGACCGGAACAAATGGTAGTCAGAAGGGGCAAGGTCTGGGCTTTAAGGCGGTTGGGTTAAAACTTCCTATCCACTGTTTTGGAAATGGTTCTTAACCGGAATAGCAACGTGGGGCCGAGCGTTTTCATGATGGAAAATTATTGCCTCTTGTCTGGTCGCATATTCCGGGCGTTTTTCGGCTACTACTCTCTTCAAACGGATTAATTGTGTTCGGTAGCGTTGATGGATTCACCCGGTTTTAGCAGCTCATAATACAGCACACCCTTCTGATCCCACCAAATACAGAGCATTACCTACGCGCCATGGTTATTCGGCTTTGCAGTTGATTTGGCTGGTTAGCCAAGCCAAAATCAGCACTTATCGTGCAAACCAATTTTGGCACGTTCGCTCAGCATGTTCACCATACACTTCCACCAAAATACGAAGACTTCCGGCAGCAGTTTTCTTCATATAAATGTAATGAAGAAGAACTCCCCGCAAAAACAGTTTTTCTTCAGGCACGTAGTTCGACATATTTGAGTGAACAAAAATTATTGTTGCTTACGCTTCAAATGAATGACATACAATGACAGCAGCTTTCCAACGCATGTTCCAATGGAATAAAAAAAAGTTACGTCATCTCTTAGCAAACCGCACAAAAGGTAGACCCAATAATTTCGGCTAAACTCACAGACCAGAGTGGTAATATGCAGGTGCTATTCCCCTTGGGGAGGCCTGCCATGTGCCAGTCGCAGTGTAACGGCGATCGTGGTCTTAAATAAGAGCATTTTGAGCCACGTTGCAAGAAAACGATAATCTCTTTGGACTTGGAAACTTTGTACGTGGTCACGACATTCATATTGGAACACAAAATACTATTCTCGTGCTCAGGGAAGCACATTGTCTTCAAGAAATTGGAAGAATTCTCGGTGAACCACATAGTAGTGTACAAAGGAATGTGAATGCTTGCAGTAGCACCAAAAACTTGCAATATTCGAGGGATGGCGACGACTGGATGGCGCAGTTGGTTAAGTGTCTGCCCTTGGTTAGAGTCCGCTGTTCGAATCCAAGTGAAAGCAAACCTAATACACTTTCATCTGGTTTTCAAATCTGGTCCAGTCACCATTTGCCGTTGGGATCAGATTTACGGCACTATCATTAGAGTGGTCGATTAAGGGTGGTAGTCTGACTGTGGGACCACCATGGTTTAAGTGTGCTTTTAAAATTCAGTAGCAGCCCCCCTGCCTACCAACCCATCTTCGAGGGATGAACGTCTAGAGTTAAATGCTATGAAGACGGATCCAAAAAGTCGGCCAAGGCGAAGTTCAATATGACGCGTTTATCAGGAAATAATAAGAAATGTGCCAGTCACAAGTAGCACTTGAAATCAAAAGCTAATCGGGAGAAGAGAGGTTAACTTTATATATATGAGGATTAACAAGAGACATTCAAAGTACACATTTTCGAGTTCGACGATGCTCGGGGGGTCAATCAGCTGTGAAGTTGGGCATCTCTGTCAGACTTCATTTCTGATACGAACTACGAATAAATTCTATAGAACTCTCTCACTCTCATTTTCGAAATCAGCTGTTTAGTGTCAAATGTGTGAAAATGAAAAAAATTCGTTTTTATTCTGAAATTTAAATATGAACAATGGAAACTATTGGCAACTATCGGAATTATTGCTGCTTAATCGGAATCCTAAATTCGCAAGTCCGTGGTCGGATGACATAGACACGCTTGGACACGTCTTTCTGGCTGTAAACTTCAGCAGGCTTTTCAGATCAAAAGGAACGTGTACATTTAATTCATGAATTGGAAGTCTAAAGTCAGAGATAATGGAGGATAGAGATATCCATCTTCTACCTCTGTTGACCCTTGATTTCATCTGACAGCGTTGTTCATACGATTTTTGTCCCCTGTTTGTGAATACGTGTGAGCTCTTGTGAACAGCTGGCGAACATCTGATACCCTTCCGCAATCTAGAAGAAGGGTGAATTAGAGTTCTTATTGGAAAATTTGATCTTTAGTTGGACTTTATTCTCCAGGCAACTCGATCCGCCCCCATCGACCCAACTCAGTAACGGTGACCAAACCACCGAAGCATAGCCCTCTCCGTTCGATGAAGCAGCTCCTCAATGTTGAGTTCCTCGCGCAGCTATCCCGTCCCCCGGCAGCTGACCTCCTAGTGGTGGCGGGAAATAGGTTTGGGGTGTAGGAGTTGATTTTTATACATCCCAAGCATGGCTAACGAAGTGCAACCACCCCCTCCCCCACGAAGTAGACGATTGGCCTCGGATATTGAATACCCAGGGCCCCATTTGGAGCCGGACCTGAATGGTGGCAGTGCGCGAACCTCTAGTGGCCGGTCTGTCCTGCTCGGCAGACGGTCGGGTTTAGCCCGAAGGAAGTACGAGTTACCCAGCAGTGGCCTCGTGAGCCGCTGTAGGGGTGGGGGGGAAGTTACGTCATGCACAAACCAGTGCGTACGGGGAGCCAAACGCATCGGACCACGGCATCGAATTGTTTATGAATAATACATATAAAATGCATTCACCGAATCATGCGTACAGATTACTAATAATAACAATATTATTGACAACCATTTTTATGCATTAGTTTTAATTGCAACATCTTGCCATTGTTCTTACCAAATTATACAATTTGAATTTCGGAGGTTATGGTCATCTCCAGAACGACTGTTCAATACATTCTACTGTTTAGTGGAGTCCCATTGAAGCAGGTGGAGAAGTTTAAGTAATTCTGGGTCTTTTTCACGAGTGATGAAAGGAGTACTGCTGAGCTTTCCTGTGGGATTGGTCAAGCTAGATCAATTTTGAAACGGCTTGGTAGATCTGTAATCAGGAAGGCCGATCTTGTTGTGGGAATTACTCGCCGGGAAAGGGTGAGAAACACGGCAGAGTGCGAGGGACTCAACATTGAGGAGCTGCTTCTTCGAACGGAGAGGGCTATGCTTCGGTGGTTTGCTCAGGGCGTGAAATGCGATTCCATCAGGTAGACGACTGCTTGGCAGACTGAGGACGAAGTGATTGGACCAAGTCCAAAAATTCGCTTGGTTACGCTTGGGCATAACTCCTGATGAGTTAGAGTCGATGGCGGAGGATCGAGTTGCCTGAAGAGCTCTTGTGCGCGGTTTACTCCCGCGACACCTTTAGTGCATGCGGGTCAAGATGATGATGATGATGAATTTCTGAGTTTTCAGAATTCATTAATTGGAATTAATTTTTTTAGACAATTTGTTATGGTTTCGATATCGTGCATATAACGATACATATAAGCATATGCTCTTAAGAATACGAGTACATTTTTGAACGCCCTCCGCACAACAATACATGGAGCGTTGGCAAATTTGGCAATTTGTCGCAATTTTTTCCCACTAAAATCCAGGAATCTGTTGTCAGTTGTGTTGCCAGTTGGATCATATTTTCTTCCATTTTTGAGAGGGAATGTAGTCGGCATTGACGGCCACCAGTTGCGTTCACTCTTCTTTTGTTTTCACCCAGTTTTCTTTTTATTTGTAAAATGTTCAATCCAACTAAACAGTATTTTAAAATTTATTCAATTCACATAATTGAATACTTACTTTCCTCCGCAAAATAGCTAGGCCCAAGAGCGTTCAAATCGGTCTTCAACTTTTCCCGAAAAAGCGTCACATCTTCTGTTGGTGCTTTTGTATGCCCTTGTTCCAGATCAGGCATTTCATTTAATATTTCTAGTAGCCTTTCATAGCGGGTCTTAACGTTGTTATTTTAGTCCTTTTATAGAAAAAAAAATGTGTTCACAATTTTGAAATAAATATACAGTCGACTAGCCTTTTAAGGCTCAAAATTTGTTGCAATTAAGCGGAGTTTTCATTCAATGTGCAACCGTTTTTTTCGTAATTTCCACGCATATTACTTGTCGTAAAAAAAATTACACAATTCCGTTTCATTCGTATTTAGTGATACCAGTTTTCACGAACTTCGAAATTCGTAGCAGATTCGTTGTGAAAAATCTGTGATATATTTTTCGAAGTTCGTAGCACATTTTCGATTACGAAATAATTTTTTGCTAATTATATGCCATAAGGTCTGAAATGATATTTTCTGAATGTATTTGCGCCACTCCTACTACTTCCCCGTCACCGGATGTCTTCTCAGCAGCGTTCGTCACGCACTTTCCTCTTGCAACCGAATTATATTTTCCCTTTGTCAACCATTTCTTGGAACGATCCTCTTGGGCGAGGCTACAAAATGGAGAAACCACATGCTTTCCCACTTGTACTTGTCTATGCTTTCCCGCATGTGGTTAGGCCTCGAAGACCCTCCTACCCGTTTTCGAAAGCAGACGATGAAATTTTCCATGAATTCGGATCGAAGATACTACTAGGCCTTTGCAATTTCGGATGAATTGATTTACAAAAAGGAATTCAAGAGCAAATATTCTCAATTGAGTTTAAAGCTCCTGTGCATCCCCCCTTCAAATATGATCCGCTCGTCTTGAAGCGATCCCATAAAGATTATCGAACATCCTGTTCAATGAATGTTGAATGCGATCCAAAATCCATGCTCTTTGATGATATTTCCTACAGCACCCGAAGACCTCCTCATCCCGGTAATCAAAATAAATAAATAACCATGCACGTCATGGCATCCATCGGTTGAGTAACGTAGTAGACGTCGATACAGTCGTCGAATGAAGTCATTTGAGGACATAACCATTTGAGGACTCAGCCCGGTGAATGTGTGATCCGCCAAAGGATATCCAACTATTTCCTGTCATCAATTCAAACGTCAATGACACAGGCCCACTTCTGCGCTCCTTCTCCACCCCTTGGCAGCTCTCATTCATTCTCGGTAATTTGTTTTCTTCAAAAAGCAGAAAACCCAGAATCCTTAAAGTCTTCTTGGAAATTAATTAACAACCAAACGGAACGACGAGACTGTCTGTCTGCACATACCTCGGGGAGACACAAGGGAAATGATATCACTTGTAGGGCATCTTCGTCATCATTCATTTTGCCTTTGATGAATTTTTAAGCGAACCGAACAGCAATTTTTCCCATCCAAAGGATCCATCTGGTTTGCTGAGTTGGATACACCAGACTTGTGTCTGTCAGACGGAAAACTTAATGGAGTTTTGTTTCCCTGCCCCACCTGCTCGCTTACGTATGCATACACAGTACACACATCGCATATCGCACATCAAGCAACCAGGTCTGTTGTCCTGGACTCTGAGCAAATTGAATTAGCAAGGACACGGTGACATGCTTTGTGTGCGTGGCCTGGTAGCGTCCTGGAGGGGGGAAATTGAGTCTTTTCACCTTTCAGGACCTGCTTGGGAATTAGAGATTACTTCTAATCCAAACAAGAACATCCTCCTTCCAATGACGGAGTGTCTCATTCGTTTCTGCTTTACGGGATGTTTGCAAGGAAGAAACATGAATATTAAAGGGTTTGACGTTGTTTGCAGAATTTAACGGTGACATCGAACGAGAGGATCTGGCCTTTAGTCTGTGGTAAGAATCGACGGTTCTTTGCCTTCGGGTAGTACCTATCCTGTGGTCTTCAGTCGCAATATGTACTTGAGATCTTTATTCAGCGATTTCATCAATCTTCGTGGCTGTTGTGTGAATGCTGGGCGGGGAAATCGCGCAAGGATGTCACTGGTTTAAGATGCTTGTTGGCGGGGGACAAGGACCACCGTGGTATGCATGAACGAACAAGGAGGGAAAAAACTAGGCACGCACATGCTTCTGTTTGGGATTGCTGCTTAGTCTGCCAATACCAAGGGGCCTGGGCCAATGCGCTCCAATTACCGAGATGCATGAGTTGCCACGTCCATTCCCAGCTTGACCTTATAAGAGCTCATTGAAACGATGGCGTGCGATTACTGTGCATCAATTAGTTGATACGACGTCTCCATATGTTCGTCAACTGACTACCTTCCCCGTGTCTTCCCACTAAATATGCCGGTACAGAGTCACTCCTTCGTTCTTGAACTTGCAGCCACCAACGGCATCTCACAGACATTCCTCCGGTCGGTATCCGCGCAGCTCGACCAGACCAGAAACCAGACCAGTTTCCTCGTTCTTGCTGCAAACCATGTTCAAAGTTCGAGTCAATCTTATTTTCTTAAATAAATGCCCTTGCCCACCCATCGCTCACATCCCCAGTAATGACATATCTTTCTCTCTCTCTCATTTACAGGAAGACAAGCAAATCGTTTACGCCGAACTGGTTTTAAAACCCTCCGACAATCAGCCGATCCCGCAGAAAAATTCCACAGAATATGCTGAAATCGTCTACGTCCAGAAGCCAACACCTGGAACAGTGACCGCAGATAGTACCGATTCCAAGGGAAAAATATAAATTCGCAGCATCGGCAGTATCGTTCATTTGTGGACGTAATCCATGTCGGTTGTAATTAAAATTTTAAATTATCTTCTTCTCTTAGCTCTTTCGCAGTATGTAGGCTTTTTTTTTTTTGCTTTTGCATTCCGTCTTATATATTTCTGCACCAGAGGGCAGCACAAAGGTAGACCAGGGACAGAAGGAGAATTGTATTAATTTTGTAATTATGTGTACCGCTTATGAATTCATATACATTTATACAAATGCACGCACATCCACCAGGACGCACTCCAGTTCATCAGTTTTTTTCCTCCTCGAAAAAAAAAATACATGCATTCACGCACAAGTAAACGTAATGAAAAACAAAAATAAAGAACTTCCGTTTTATGTAATTGAAATATAAATATTTAATGGTAATTACTTTTAAGGATAATTGTAATTGTATTTTAAAATGAATCTTTTTATATATTTATATGTGTAACGTTGTGTAAGAAAATCATGAACAATTCAATAAAGAAACAGTCATGGACCCTGAATTTTGCTGTTATTTTTGCGTTTGTGGATATGCGGAATTTATTAATTATCCTCATGCTAAGGGCAAGTAATAAGTGGCGCGTGGCTGATCGACTTAAATCATATGAAATTGTATCGTTGTGGACAGGCAGTCCCTTAGGGATAATGTTGGACGCTTAATCTCTCCAACTGCGTACAGCGTACATCGGCGGTGCACCGCTGTAACATCAACGACACTTGTTTCAGATCCAGCTGCCGGGTAAGTGCCAGAGGAATATTACACAGTACAGGGAAATCTCTCGTAAGTGGGCAGCCAAGGGACCGCAGTTTTTTGTTCACATCAGAGTGTCCGTTTTAGTGAAAAAAGCCAAATTTGAAGATGATGACCAGGGAAACTTATGATGAACTTATGATGACCAAGGAAACTGCATAAATCGAGCAGAAAAGACAATCAAAACAATTAATTTAAGGAACAGCGGGGAACAAACTGACGTGCAACACACCAGGAACGGTACAAGACCAACAATAAGGAATTTCAGGCTAGCTGGCTAAAAAAGTTCACTGCTAACTTGAAGCAGAATTGTTGGTCGCGTTTTATGGTGTTCATCATTTGCTCATGTTTTATAGATGTCAAGCAAAAAAAAATGCGTTCACGCTATCGAAAGTCATTAAAAATACGAAGAAGGACGATTTTTGGTTCGAAGAAATTAGTTTGAATTTCAGTATGTGTGGCAGAAAAGTATACAAGCCCACATTCTGGTCAGTGTCTATTCAAATGGACCCATAATATAAGTGTACAAAACATTGCCCTGAAGGCCAACCAAAATAAGGGTATATTCACCAAAAAGAGATAGCCATCAAAGACATTACCTCGTTGAGGTACACGCCGTCGATTTCCAGGCCCGAGGTGCTGGGATAAAATGCACACTTATACCCCAGTCGACTGTTTTCAAATCCAGTTCACTTCGAAAGTAGGAGAGCAGAGCAAAAAGGATTTAATCCGAGACTTAGTCATCGAGTAGTGTTTGCTTTGCAAATGACACGCATTCAGAGCCTGTACTCGAAGTTTTAATTCACTAAAATCATGATAGCTCGCATTGACCCGAAGCCTTATGTATTTTGTCTGCACGTGCAAATGTGTTGTTGAGGAGTGTTTTTCTGAGAAACATGAATTCTGTGGAAATTCAATTTTCCACATATTATTGTTCTTTTAACTTGGGTTGGTGAAACTCTTCAGCAAGGCACTATGTGTTTCGGGTACGCTTTGTGGTGTCAGACATTTACTGACGAATAACATCGTACCCTTTTTGGTTTGTCCTTACTAGAACTGAGCTCCCTTATCTAATAGTGTACTCTTCAAGATGTTTTCGCGTTTTCGGTAAATCAGCTGCCTTGGCCAAAGGTACGTTTTTTTACTTACTTCGGAAAGTCCAACGGTGTCGTTCGGGAGAGCCGGCGCACTAAGGGTAGTTTTTTATTTTTATTAGGAGGATTGGGGCTATTATAAGCGAACGTATGCAGCAGAGATAATGGGTGCATATTTGTATCCTCCATCATGACTGGTGTTCAGTTGCTGCCAGCATGTTATGGAGAACAGCCCAAGCGACTATGCACGTTTGTAATGATTACACCAGTAAAGTCTGCATGAGCCTATTGAATTGATCAGAGCGAATAATATTGAAGATTGGTCAGGGTGCCCGTAATTCACGTTGCCTGTTAAAAAGTGAAAAAGAATTTATCAAATTCTTTATTATTTCAAATCAAATATTTCAGAGCCAGTATCTTCTCTCGTTTTACGGCAATGGATCCTGTATTAGTTCGAGCAAAATTATTTTTGTCCGCTTTGAGAGACGAAAACGATAAATGACACACACAATCATTCCATTTTGCAACTACGACAATGGAAGATTAGAGCGAGAGAGAGAGATAGAGGGAGATAGAGAGAGGGGGAGAGAGAGAGAGAGAGAGAGAGAGAGAGCACAATTCCCGAATTGATCCTTTAACTTCAGCTATTTCCATAAGTTAAGAAAATGCGGAGTTGATAAACTTATGGGTTGTATGTTGAAAGTTGCAACCATCAAATTTGAGAGAATGAAAGCTAGTCCAGAAGTAGAAGAGAAAAGTCCCAAAGTTGTGCCTCATGTCCAAGTTTGGTCCATAGAGTCGCATACTTGGCTTCCGAGCGGAGTTTCTTATTTCTTCGTCGACGGTAGTAATCCCCAGGTCTCTTTGGAGTTTCTTATTTCTTCATCGACGGTGGTAATCCCCAGGCCTCTTTGTATATCACAATTCCTGAGATACCAGTGAGCATTCACAATAACCCGTAGAACTTCATCTTGGAAGGTCTGTATAAATCCTCTGTTACTCGCTTTGGTGCAGCCCCAGAGTTGGTGTAGGTCCATATAGGCTTCAGTGCTTGCTTGTATACAAACAGTTTGTCATGTATGCTTTAACTTGGAGTATCGCTTGCCAAGCTCATCGGTTTGCAAGCACGTTTCTGTTTCAAGTATCGTCGTCTCTTCGCCCCCGCGTCTTCAAGGGTGGGCTGCCTGGCCGACTGTGTAGACTGGTAGTAGGGAAAGGTGGTGAAAGGTTCGCCACGCGGTTGCCCTCCTCGGATTGAAATCCTAGATCGACCAGCGACCTCGCTACCACGAAAAGAACACACGTTTTTCCGTTCTCCTATCTGTAATTTTTTAAGGATCTCTTAAAATTTCAAGTATAGTGCTCTTGACACTGACCTGGTTGATTCGGACATAAGAGATAAGAAAAGTCGTCCAAAGCAAATTTTTTGGGTCTATAACTAAATTCGTGCGAGATAAGGAAAGTCGTCCAAAGCAAATTTTTTGGGTCTATAACTAAATTCGTGCGAGATAAGGAAAGTCGTCCAAAGCAAATGTTTTGGGCCTATAACTAAATTCGTGCGGTTTGCTATTGGAACATGCGTTGGAAAGCTACTGTCATTGTACGCCATTTCAGTATATGTCATTCATTTGAAGCGTGAACAGCAATAATTTTGTTCACTCAAATATGTCGAACTTTGTGCCTGAAAAAGTGTTTTTGCGGGGACACGACACACACACGACACGACGATAGAAAGGAAGTAATTTTTGCATCGGATTGTTACTGGTGATGAAAAACGAGTCCATTACGACAACCCCAAGCGCAAAAAATCATATGTGAAACCCAGCCACCCAGCCAAATCAACGGCAAAGCCGAATATCAATGACGCGAAGGTAATACTCTGTATTTGGTGGGATCAGAAGGGTGTGCTGTACCCGGGCTAAAACCGGGTGAAACCATCAATGGACAACGCTACCGAATACAATTAATCCGTTTGAAGAGATCAGTAGGCGAAAAACGCCCGGAATATGCGACCAGACACGAGGCAATAACTGTCCATCATGACAACGCTCGGCCCCACGTTGCTATTTCGGTTAAGAATTACTTCCAAAACAGTGGATAGGAAGTTTTACCCCACCCGCCTTATAGCCCAGGCCTTGCCCCTTCTGAATACCATTTGTTCCGGTCGATGCAGAACGTCCTCACTGAAATACGGTTCACATCAGAGCAGAATATCAAAAATTGGCTTGATTCATTCTTGGCTGCTAAGCCGGCGCAGTTCTTTTAGGATGGGATCCACAAATTGCCAGAAAGTTGGGAAAAAGTCATAGCTTCCGATGGACAATACTTTGAGTAATACTATTGACCACGTTTTTTTTTAAATAAACGCTAAAATTTTGGAAAAAAAAATAGTTTATTTACGTGTTGTAGAACAGGTTTAATTGTAGTCGTCAATCGTGCTATCCGCCTACACTCGGATATGTCATTCGCATCAGAGTATCTGCTTGCTGCAGCAGTTCCGACATGTGATGTTTCCTACTGCCGGCTTCATGCTTCTGCTCACTGTACGGAGTAATCAACAAATAAAACCGTAACTTAATACTCTCCATTAGAGAGAAAAAAAGATTCTCCTTTTTTTAAATATTTATGCAGAAATGCCTGTCGTATAGCAGGTAGAATGCTATTCATCGATGCCATATTTATATTTGTTTTCTACGACAAATCTCATTATATTCACCAAAGGACCGGATATCTTTCAAAGTTTTGTTTTTTCGTTCACATTTGGCATTTGTGTGAAATGCTTTATTATACAATTGTATTGTATGACAAACGTTTGCCAAACAAAGAAATCGGAAAATTATTCGTATCAAACTGTGAAATTTGATGTGTGTCAATTTCATGCCTGTATGAAATATAATCCCATGTGACATAAATCCTGCAGAAAAAGTCCTATTTCTGTATCCCGATCCTTTTGCTTTTGACTTTGTGGTTCCGGAAAAAGTGTAATTTTTTATGGCCGAACGATCTTTGCTTTCTGTCGAGGCACCACCGTCATGGCAGTACCATCCATCGCATTCGAAAAAAAACTCCTTGTGCCAAAAACTCCTTGTCGCAAAATGGAGTTTTATGGAAAAAACTAATCATCTCTTATTAAATATGCTTGGGATAATAGCTTCAGTGGCACGAAGCTAATATGCCTCTACCATATATCCGACTGTAATCATTCGCAGAAGATAGTGTTTTGTTGTCGAACTTCTCTTTCGGGTTGCCAATACTTATGCGTTGCGGCCATAGGCCCACATTTCCTTGGTAAAATTTCTACGCATCAATTGCAACCAGTAAGCGTTTATTTGATTTTCCCTGACTGATGATAGACGTCAATTTTGAGGGAAAGTCAGTGAGATTTAGCATTGGAATGTAATTCACATTAAGGAAGACTTTTTTCACTTCCTTTCGAGCATTCTTCAGAATATTCGGATTCCCAATAAGAAGAAAAGTCCCGGAGGACATTTTTGCATAATTAACACGAATAAAGAAAGGAAATGTGCTGAAGCTCTTTCGAAAGCTGATACGATCTCTGATGCATACAGAAAAATAACGAAAGCTCCCTGAAAAACATATTTTCTACGACAAAATGTTTCTTGCAAATTTAAAACTTCGGAAGAAGAGAATATAAAATGTTTATTCATACAAAACAAAAAGTGGTATTACCTAAATAAAAATAACCTGATTTGAACACAGGTTACGCTCCAAGCCACGCCGCCAAATAACCCGATAACTTTAAATGATTTAGTTTCAATCACATTCGAAACGGTGGCGGTAAGTTTGTCAATAAGTGGGTTTGCATGGATATCCATAGACAGATGTTTATTCAGACAGTCGATTGTATACGTTCGTTTGCAAGATCGAGTGAAACGGAAAAAAAATAAAGGGTTGTAGAAAAATTAAATATGAACAAAAATGTATGAAGTTCCAACACACTGAGGGATATTTGATATCCATGACTACACAACTTGAAATGGTGCAACAACGCTTTGTTTCTGGATTTTATTGTCGTTTGAAAAGTGATCATTTATTTTACAAAAAAAGGATTGCCTATAAAAAAGACAAAAAAGGGTATCCCAGCCAGATTTGAACATTTGGACGCCAAGAGTGAACAGCCAAGGGTTGTTTTTCGTTCGCAGTCGGTATAGGTGTGACACACTTACATACACTTTTTATTATAGAGTGATGTCACGCTGAAATCATTAAGTGCTGACTTTGATGAATCGCCTCACTCAACTGTCCCTCCTAACACATTCTAAGTGACTCCTGACATTCTGACCCTCTAATCTGAGTTCTTTCCCGGTTTGCGCAATTTTCACACATCGTACTGAACATCGCTCACGTACAGTGCCCTTACTCACGGGCAACGTCGGTAACAACGATCATAAAAGAAACAAAAAAACGTTGCAAACCTCGAAATATGTCGTTGGGATTCGAACCCATAACCCCTTGGGTTAGGAACATAGTCCGCCGCCCACTGCACCATGTCCTATTTCAACATGTCGTGGACTGGCGTTGTCCATCAGATAACGAATTTTTTCCCAGAATAGAACCCTAAGAGCCTTCCTTCGAGACTCGAAAGTCATACCAAGATATTCCACTTCTGTAGCCTACGGTATTTGTAGAGAACTAACGAAGACTGGTCGATTTTGCTACATTTCTGTAAGTAGAATTGATAAGCGTTGATTTGGTCTCATTGGTAGCAATGCACAAACGCTCTGTCCACTCGTTTGTCTTGTTGAAGAGCTTGTTGAAGTTTCCCTTTTTCTTGAGGACTCAACTGAACCTATAGTTGCCAGGATAGCTGTGTCATTGGCAAATGTAGTCACAAGTGTACCCTCAGTTTGAGCGATGCCCCTTGTGTACAGGAAAAATAATACGTTACCAAGGACACTACCTTGCAGAACTCCTGCTCGGAGCTCCTTACAATCGGAGTTTTCAGCTCTGGGATGAACTCTAGATATCCTATGATCAAGAATATAATTCTAAGATTATTACCCCTATTAGCGATGGCGAGTCGAACGTTCGCCTGCTTTCGAACTGTTAAGCGGATGTAGCAAGTCGAGCTATTATTGTTCGCGAGTGTCCTATTTTGCCTAAATTTCACTATGGCCACCTTAATAATGAAAAAGATGTAATATGTCACACGCCAAATGAATTTTTGGCTTTCATTCATTTCGTCTGGAATGCGTACGCGAGCGCATAAGAAAATGTGTTTTAAAGTAAAATGTTTATTTCCAGCAGATTCTATGTTCAAACAAAATAAGTACGTGCAAGAAAAAACGCATTTCATGTGTCCACGTTTATCTCGGTTTGCTTCATGACTTCTAGAATTTGTGATTGTGTTTTGCGTTTGTTTGTTAAAAATCTTACCTTTTACTACAACTCATTTCCATCGCGTGCTAGTGGTCCCAGTCATATTAAGTTCGATCGCATAGGTGTCCCAGTGTTCTCTTTTGATTTATTTGACGATGGCTGGATCGGCCATTAAGTGCACCAGTTTCCCGAATTGAGAAGGAATCAATAAAATCAATTCATTTCATATCTTACATTTGAGTTTCTGTCATATCATATTGTACACTTCGTCCATCAGTCACCAAATATTTCTATTCTGACATAAGAAACACGCAAATCGGCGAACATTCGCCAACCGTAATATGGTGGTTTAGCAACCCGCTTAGCTTCTGACATTTGAGTAGAAAGCCATCTGCGCCACTCGCAAACGGTAATACCAATTTTCACCATTCGCCTGATTTTTCGTTCGACTTTTCGGGAGAAGCTTGTATTTTAGGCCTTCATGCGGGCTTTGTCGAAGGGTTGGGCGGTAGAGCAGACCTTGTTCTAATCTAAAGCTCTTTCAATTTGGTTTTCCGCATACATGGTCAAACTGAAGTCAGGTATGAGTCGCTACTCCCTTATAGATTTTTGCATGCGTTTTGACGAACGTTTCTCAAATATTTTCGATATTACTGGAAACAATTTTTCAAATAATGCGACTCAAAGAAGAGCAAGACTAAGAGCTTTTCTGAGAGTCAAAGTGCAAGCCTGCTTGCAGAATGAAGGACAATAAAGGCCATCCTGTATTTTCAGACTCTTTGGGGATTATACAAATTGTAATAAATAAAAGCCTGTCAGAGATATAATACTGAGTCTGACTGTATTTTGAAGCCATATGTGTCTCTGGCCTCATATAGTACCTTAAATCCACTAAAACACCCTTCAACTGCACGAGATACAGAGGGACAAGACTATTGTTGCATATAAGATCTTCACTGCGTTTTGTGTGAGAGCCTGAAAATAGTCGTGAAAAAACGGATAAATCCTTATAAGTGCGGCCTCATGTCAGGGAAGTAAAATCTCCGTACTGCAGCAGATCCTGGAAAATACCCATAAGATGCCAATCCACACGCGCCACATATTCGTCGATTTCACATCGATCGTCAGGTTGTGCATGGTTACGAAATAGAATTCTCGCTACTCAATCAAGAGCGGAAACGAACTCAGGGAGACCTTCAATGTCGAAAGGGCTTTTAGACAAGGCGACGCTCTGTCTGTCTTCATTCTTGAGAAGGTCGTGTAGGACTCGCTCGCCAACACAAGAAGCAGGATCTTCCAAGAGTCCATATAATGGCTAGCAACCGCGGACAACAATGACGTGATTCGGCAAATACAGCGATGCATCAATGAAGCGTTTGACGGCATTGAAACGGAGTCGGCCAAAATGGGTTTAGCTAGGAGCGGGGGCAAAACGAAGTATATGCTGTCATCGAGAAAGGACCGACGACTCGGCCAGAGCGTCACCATAGGCAGCAATGACTTCTCTACCTCGGCTCCCAAGTAAACAGTACGAACAACATCAGTACCGAGATTAAGGGCATGATTAACTCTTGCCAATCGTTGTTTCTTTGGGCAAGAGAGACAATTGAGTAATAGAGCACTCTTTCGAAGGACTAAGTTAACCTTGTATAAGACCCTGATCATCCCTGACCCGGTGTATGACGCGGAAGCCTGGTCAAACTCAAAAGCAGATGAAGAAGTCTCTTCGAGAGAAAAGTTCTTCGTTCAATCCTTGGCCCTGTTTGCATTGCTGGCTTGGATAAGAAGATTCAACCATGAACTGCGCAGCGACATGAGTCTAGCCAGTCGTCTACGGATTTTGGGCCTAAGGCGGCAAGCCCATGTAGAGCGGTGCTCCATCCCGATTAGTCTGCGACTCCGAAACAGTGGGAAAATGTAATCGGAACCGATGGCGAAGGACCTTAACCGGGTCGTGCCAGCTGGGGAAGATTGTTGGTTCATTCCCACGTCCACCTCGACCATAAGAAGAGGACGTCTCAAATGTTCGACTCAAGCTCGCTCGCAAAATGGTTGGCTTCATAGCGTAGACTACGGACTTGATGTAGCCTCAGAGTTGCTTATCTCATTCAATCACAATTTCTCTTTCACAACTTCCGAGAGTAGCGTCGTTCTTATCGGGGGCTACCCTACCAGAAGTCGCCCCTTCATAATGACTTCCACCTACTCTTACCAGTCATTACCATTTCTGTCCTCTAATACAGGCACCAGCACAGTATCCTACTCCATTCTTTGTGTGAACACATTCTCTTTTGCGAAGACAATCAGCCATCAAACACCATCACATCATCTGTTTCGGAGTCGCAGCAGGCTTTTGCGACGAAACATCAAACATGTAATTAGCCAAATGTACGTAGAAGGAGGCCAAAGCCGGATCAGATTATGGACAGTGTTCAGGATATCGACAGGAGGTGTAACAACAATCCGCAGCACCTCATGTCCATCCACGGATGGTCCGAGGATTATGACGTGGAACTGCATTCAGGACAGGAGGGCGTATACGTAACATTTTTCATGGGGACGTTGAGCTACCTATTAAGGCCATGCGAGGTAAAAACGTAACATTCGATGGACAGACAATATCCTTTGTTTCAATTCCCTCCGATCAGTCGGATATTTGTGTGGAACTAAACTCATTCAGACCGACCACTCGGCTCTCCGGCTTCCGAGGATGCTTCATTCGATTGTGTTCACAGGTGTATACCTTCCAGTAGCATATCCTTGGGTCAGGCATCATGATCCCAGGTGGTACCTGCCAATGAGACATATACTTGGCAGCGTATCTTACTTTGTTGTTCCCATGGCATGTTGCAGCTGCCAGTTGTTATTCCTTTTGATCGTGGTGAAACAAGTCGCCATTCAGCTTTAATCACTCAATTCCAGTGCAGATCTCTGGTCCGTGAGCAATATGAATCATCCACTCGTTCGCTCACCGCACACCACTCGCATATGCAGTTGGTCTCGGACTGAAATGTTCATCATCGTCATCTGACATCCAAATCGAACTCAACCCACACTCCACAACAACCGAAGTAAACACCACACCAACGAGCAGTATGTATTCTGCAACGTAGAATTGAGTTTACAAAAATCGTTCTGCCAACAAAGCATTTAATCCCGAAACAAAACAAGCCGGAGGAAGGGCACATAAACATCTCTCCACCGAACCCTGTGACCAGCCACTCCGAGTTCACCGAGTCACCGAAGTCCAAATCGACTGTTTACTTTGTAGATAAATTTAATTCATGTGACATGGCTGCCAAATTCAATATTTCCTTATCCACACAACAGAAGTTAGACCTCCGTACATGCACATCGCCCATCGCACACGACTCATGGCTCGGTGTGGAGGCGTCCTTGCAGTGTGCTGCTTGCAGTACACGAGGCGAATGGTGTACGTAATAAAAGAAAACATATCAGAAAAAAAATCTGGATAATAGGGCGAAGGATAAAAGCGCCATAACACGGAAGCCGAATATATTCGACGTTCGACATTCGACATCCGACTACAAGCCGCACACTGTGCTTTGAAGGCATTCCGATGCAATGTTTTCCGCTGAGATACCTCCACCGTCCTCACTGCCCGGTATCAGATGTCTTTATTCCTTGCGTCCTCACCCCCTTTGAGATACCCAGCCAGCTGCCAGGAGCGGGAGGATAACCTACGACGTCGAAAATATTTTCTTGTGTATACGCCCCCGCTCGCTCGAACGAATGCCGTGTGCGATTTGTGCTCGTCGGGACCGGTCTAGCAATGGCGATGACGGCGACGACTGACCGAGATCGACTGCATTATGGACGCCAAAGCTAGTCGCCCGTCCACATCCACATGCATGCACTCGGCGTACTCGGCGGTTCGTGAAAAATGTGCACAACTTAAGCATCGAAGCGTGGCCAATTCCGAGACAGTAAAGCAGCAGCACCAGCAGCAGATCCCGGTGCCAAATAGGTTACGAGGAGTTGTACATGATGTTTATTGTTCAATCACCACGTAAAATCTTTCAGTAACTTTCATCTTGGACGCCTTTGCCCGTTCTGATGGGATCGGAATAGTTGGGTGTTCACTGATGGCAATTGAGGGGGTCGGTTGGTCGGGGAGGCTAGTGCATGAGGACGGGCGACATAAATGCGGGTCGAATGTGGAAGGATGAAATTCAGCTGGCGATGCGTGCAGAAGCAAAGTTGTGTTCATTTTAGAAATTGCCAGAAACCTGTGTTTTTCTGATGTTGTCTCTTGTTAAACCTGAGGTGGGAGCAAGCTCCCAATCGCTGGTAAAGTATGGATGCCCGATGGCTGTCAGTCCGGCTATTCTGAATTTTCTGGTGGTCGTCTAGGACATGGCAGCATTTCATTGCATTTCAACCTCTTTATCGATTTTAGACCATCTTCTTTGTCTGTCGCTAAAGTTCGGAGTGGACATGGTCGTCAACCAACAACCCTGTCTGGGACTCTGGCTAGTTGCCTCCATGCTCATACACCAAGGTGTTTGAGGTCCTTCTCCACTTGTGTGTGTCACCTTAGTCGTGGGCGTTCTTTGTTCCACGACTGGGCAGGATTGACATGACTGAATGTCTCATATAAAGTCAGTAGAGACGGTGCTGTTACTCGATTGCTTGTAGAGCCCGAATAAGCATTAGTTGACAAGACTTATTCTGTCTCGGTACTGGGCTTGTTTGTTCTGTCGACTGATGATCGGAGGACCGCTAGAAGAGTGCGCCTCTAACGTTGGCATGTGAGTGCTTCACTTTTCGTGAACAACTTTGAGGAAGTCACATAGCACCAGGGTAAATATTTCTCCGAGATTGAGGGTCTCGGTAAGTTCATTGCCAACCTTGACAGAGCAGCGAGACTGTGCACAACCTGACCCGAAACCAGACTAGACGTCAAAAGCAGAAATGGCGGTTTACAGCTTGTCTCCATATTTGTGTTTCTGAACTGGACAATTTTGAGGGATTAACCCCGCGCACAACCTCTAACTGTGTCCTCCCAGGTCGATTCGTTTACCCCCCCGGGCAAAGGGGTCCGGAAAGGATCCCGTGTCAGTAGCCTCTTCCAGGTTGTGACCCTAAGAAGGAGCTCATCCGCCGCCATCTTTATTCCACGATCCCGATCTGGCCTAGGGAACCAGGTAGCTCCTGTTTACTGGAGTTGTGGATGCCGCCGTTGGCCTATTAGTTAATCAGCTCCTCCGCCGCCATCCTATAAGAGAGAGGAACCCCGGTAGGCTCACACTTCCCCCCTTTCTGGTTAGCAGCCACCAAATACGTGCCACTGCATGGTTCACATGTCGCCGCTTTGAACTGATGATGGCACCCTAGAATTGATCAAGCAGGACTCCGGTGAAAACCAGTTGAGAACCCGCTCCAGTCAAAGCTAGTATGTTCCGGCTTGACGAACAAACGTCGAAAGACTCAGATGAAAAGTAAGTTTTGACATATGTATGGAACGTGATGGCAGAGCTGGTTTTGTGTACAGCGCTCCCTGGTGTTGAGTAATAAAAGAGACGGCAATGACCAGTAGGAACGTCAAGGCATCACTGAGAGAAGTGAACGATTAGACACCGAGTATTGTGACTAAGTCATAGCGGATAGCTCAGCTTAATTTTAATTGTCAAAGCTGGTGGTGAGAATTAGCTCAGAGTCAAATCCAGAATGGCACCATAGCCTATCTGGGAAAAGGCCGAGGTCAAATGGGGTGCTAGGTTGACCGCTTCACTCCACTGCGACTGGTCAATGTTATTCTCAGAGAATGTTATCAATGCTATCGCCTCAGGACCAGGTTTAGCGAGTGCACTGCTAAATAAGAGGGTATGAGTTCGAACCCTCCGGTTTTTTCCTTCCTATGTAGGCTTATTCCCAACGTTGGCCCGCGCCTGAATGTAGTGTCTGAGGTCACGAAGAGTGAGTTAAGGTAGAGTGAGGCGAGACGTCTAACATGACAAACAAAGCAAAGATTAGATTAAACAAACCAAGGAGTTGCGTTATTGGTCACAAAGAACAGAAAGGAAGTGCAGAGATAGGATTTTTTTTCCCTATCATCGGACCGCAATCACTGATAGACGAGACAGATCATTGCAGAGACTTTCACTCAAATGTGGATTCGATGTTATTTTTTGAGAAGTATTTCATGCAAATGTTGACCTTGACTGCGCCTCAAATGGTCCATCCGCTTAGTCCAGTTGTGGCATACTCTTTCCAACATTTCGGCCGGTATCTCACGAATAAATGCTTCAATGTTGTCTTCCAATGCGTCAACAGCGGGCTTGTCTGTATAAACATGAGCCTTAACATAGCCCCACAAAAAATAGTCTAAAGGCGTTAAATCGCACGATCTAGGCGGCCAATTGACCGGTCCCGAACGAGAAATAAAATGTTCACCGAACTCGATTCTTAATAAGTCCATTGTTGCGCCTGCTGTGTGGCATCGTCTTGTTGAAACCACATGTCATGCAAGTCAAGCTCTTGCATTTTGGGCAAAAAAAGAAGGATATCATGTCACGGTAGCGCTCACCATTCACAGTTACGTTTCGATTCGCATCATCTTTAAAGAAGTACGGTCCAATGATGCCACCAGCCCATGAACCGTACCAAATTGTGACTTTTTCTGGATGCGTTGGTAGCTCTTGCAATGCTTCTGGCTGATATTCACCCCAAAATCGACTTCACTCCAAATTCTGCTTATTTACGTACCCATTGAGCCAAAAATGAGCTTCGATTAAACTGACCATAAAATGGAAGAAGCGCGCGATGAACTTTCTTAACAGAGCACGCATTTTGATAATAAAATTCAATAATTTGCAAGCGTTGTTCGTTTGCAAGACGATTCATGGTTAAATTATAGACCAAACTGAAGATGTTTGACAGTGAAACAAAACACGAAACGTGCGTCAGCTGTTGCCAGCCAGTGTTGCCAAAAAGATAATAGCTAAAAAATCACCCTTTAGTTGACGCTAATCGTTGTGGCGACGTCCGATTTAGCAAATTCGAGGCAGAATTGTCTAAATCCGTTTTTCCCTGTATTTTGTTTGCACTCGGGGTGCCAGCCTCTAATATTCAGCTAATACTGCAATTACACACCTAACCCCACAATGACCAACCACTAGTTGACTAAATGATATGCGACTGTACAAGAGATCCAAAAGGCCACGATTGGCACGGCAGAGCAGTTAAGTCTCGAGTCTGACTGATGGCTGACCATTTTTTGTAATGACTTAGAATAACGGTCATACAGTGCCGTCATTTAAAAAAAAAGCTGACTTGTCCCTGTATCCCTTCAACTATCAGAGTAATCCCTCCAAGCTGATAAATCATGAATAATACATATTCAACAAGGATTCTGATTTTTCGAAAGCAGTTGTTATGCATTTCCATTAACTTGCACTTAACAGAAATAATCAATTAATTGGCAATTTCACGCACCACAAAGCAACGAGCAATTGTTCCGTCGCTGAGCCCATTTAAATGATCGCTCGTGACGTTTATGACGCATTACTCAAGCGGAATTGTTTAACACTTCAATTTATTGCTCGCTGAAATTTCATTACGCTTTAAATGAATGATTTCAAATTAAAAAAAAAATAGTAATAAATCGATGAAAAGGGATGACTTTGAAGTGGGGGACCTTTTTTTCTGTCATCCGAGACGTCTCCGAATACGAGGCTGTAGGACAGAGCAATGGAGACCGTGTGCGTCTAAGGTGATCCACACAAGCGGACGCAGCTCCTGTTTCTCAAACTAAGTGCCCCCGCTGACGTGGACTTCAAGATATCGTTTGTCGATAGACGTTCTGGTTCACCACGGATACAAAGAAAAACACAATAAGATTAATATGGCTGGCGCGACAATTCGAGGTTAACCTGGGCCTGGCTTCTACAGTAACCACTCGTGTTGTGTGTGCTACTGTTCTCTCACGAGTGGAAGGGACCCACAGATTTATGCCGACGCCGAACAGCGAAGACTGAGAAGCTTCTTCTGGACAGGAGTACTCTTTGAGCATTGCCAGTGACTCGGAAGAGGTGGAGCCGTGAATAAAAGCAATTTAACCTAACAAATGCAATATCTGTGGCTTATAATGTGCAGTACGTCAGCCCCTATTGTTGAACCAACACTCTAATCTTTAGTTTGTAAGTCCAGCTGTAATCTAAATTGTAAAAAGAATTTTCCGTTCAAATAAATTTTTAAATCGCTTTTGAATCTCATGTGCGAATTTGGAAATTAAAAGGGAAAACATGGAAAATGGGAAAATCAGCTGACAATTCAAAAAATATGAGAAATGGCCTTTTTTACAAAAATAAAAAATAAAGCAAACACGGGAATAAATTCTGACGTATGATCAAGCGCGCTTATGCTCATTATGGCTAGATATACATTTGCAAACATCACGAAACATTTCGTTAAAGTTTGACACTAGCTCAAGTACACTCATGCCCATTATAGTTGAGCTTTGACTTTCTCGGGCACTCTTTCAACTGCGCAGCTGTGTGGGTTTTAAATTTCCCCCGGTCACACTCTCACCTGCATCAAAAGATAGTTTTGTATCTAGAATAATCCCCAAGAGCTCCCCGAATTTCAGGAATAGCCTCGTAATAGTGTGTGCACATAAGTGTGCAACGAAGGGAGCTACGAGAGATGTTCGTGCGAAAGTTTTAACACAGTTCAAAATGGACAACTGGTCGATACTGAGAAGTTTGCTTCAGGCTATCAAAAGTTTGAAAACGACTTTTCAAGAAATGTCAGTGGGATAAAATAGGTCTAATGGTGAACGAAGTTCTCTTTGAGGAACAATTGGCGGCTATAGCTTCGAGGAAGTGAGGGACTTGGTGCTACGTACTATCGTTGATTCTATACAACACTACTAGAAACTGCATCGGTTTTACGGCGACTTATGTCCTGTCTAACCAGGTGTCTACGGATTCAATGGAACAACCGGGCCATGTAAAGCCCATGGACAATTTCGGATTAGGTCCGAAGGGTCTTTACTTCGACACTTCGGGAAAAAAGAGGGTGCTTTCTATGTTTTTTTCCTCTTGTAAAATCCATGCCGTGAAGTCAACGACACCGCGACGAGGATATGTCTATTGTGTCGAAGGGTTGGAGTTAAATCGAAAGACATACTACAGTTTAACCTCCTAAATGGGGCACCCCAAGGGACTGAGATAATGGGAACATGCAAAATTTGGCTGCCCCCGATATGAGAGGACCTCGAAATTGGGCCTACAATCATTATGTCCCAATAACTCATAGATCTGAAATAAAATGTTCCTGAAATGTTAACTGTCCATTATGAGTTATCAAATTAATGTATTGGGTATATAACTTAATTCGTGCGGTGTGCTAACTTGTAGTATTCCCTTGGAACATGCGTTGGAAAGCTACTGTCATCGTATGTCATTTCAGTCTTTGTCATTCATTTGAAGCGTAAACAATAATAATTTTTTTCACTCAAATATGTCGAACTTTGTGCCTGAAAAAGTGTTTTTGCGGGGACACGACACACACACGACACACGACGATAGAAAGGAAGTAATTTTTGCATCGTATTGTTACTGGTGATGAAAAATGGGTCCATTACGACAACCCCAAGCGCAAAAAATCATATGTGAAACCCAGCCACCCAGCCAAATCAACGGCAAAGCCGAATATCAATGACGCGAAGGTAATACTCTGTATTTGGTGGGATCAGAAGGGTGTGCTGTATTATATACACAATTAATCCGTTTGAAGAGAGCAGTAGCCGAAAAGCGTCCGGCATATGCGACCAGACGAAAAAAACCGCACGAATTAAGTTATAGAATAATATGAAACACGGATTTTTCTTACGAACGCATTTCCGTGCTCAGAAGTCTCATCCTCTTCAAAATGAAGCTGACAAACGTTGGATTCTTTGGCGTGGTGGTTTTTCGCAAAAGTTAGGACCATTTCCCTGGTGTCGCCTTTGCGAATAACTTGTTTATACCGCCTCCTCTCGGCAGAGTTTGGTTTGACATTTGTCAGGAACAAAACGCAGCTCATCGAGTTCTCTCCCAATGGAAGAGCACCCCGATTTGTAGGCGGCTGCCCTGCACGGTAGTATTACGAGACAAGGGTAGTGTCCTCATGGCTCCGTCTTCTTGTCGATGTACCTGACTGATCGAGCAGATCAGTAGTGTTGGTGGCTGTCAGATGCTCAAAAGCATCGTGACTAATCGATTCCGTTTGCTGAACAGCAGGAACAGAATTTGGTGTTTTTAGGGATTCACCAATCTCATCTTTCTTAGTTTTTAGTGGAATTTTGATTCCCGCGATTAGTCGGGAAAGAAGCATCACCCTGGGCAGAGCCCAATTGCCGATGGAGGGCTGGCTTTAAAGTGAAGGTCACCAGATATTCGGAGTTCGAATACGAGGGGCTCGCATGACTCTCTAATTCATGCAGCCCTCGGCGTATGCTGTTCAAACGCTATATTAGAGATTTTTCCAGAGGTTCACTCCTCCCGTCGGCTTAGTCAGGTAAAAGAACTAATGTTCAGATTGAACGTGCCTGACATAATCGACCTTTTATAGCGCCACAGCATTCGTTGCACGGCAGTCGACCCGAGGAGGTAGTAAATCTCCTTGTACCGGTTGCTCAGTAGGGAGCAACTGACTTTGCGTCATGAGTGACCAGAATCGTAACTAGAGAATGATACCTAGGCATCAATCCCTAGACAACGGATCTAGTCCTTTTCAGCAGGAAATATAAATTTCTTGATTTAGACAGACCCACCCTCAGTCCATGGGACCCTTCTTAAGCTGAATGACACCTGTAGCCTGGACACGAAGTAAAGCTGGAAAATTAATATCCACGAACGTGTCAAAAAGGCCTTGCTCCTCCAGGCCTTGTTAAAGGCTATTGGGTGCAAATGTTGCCTACAGGCCCGCATGATCCCGATTGACCGCAATCGGTAAGAAAATGAAATGCTTGATAGGGTGTAGCGGATGTCATGCGTATGTATGAGGCGTGCGCAAAGGACAACTACCTCCGCAGCCCTGCACATACTCCTCACTCTCCCAGCGATGGACTTAATCGGTAGACAGACAGCGGCTAGCACGGCAATCAGACTAAAGTCGCTGCTTAAAGTCCGTCGTTGACTCTATAGATATCAATGGGTTTGCTAGAAAGGGCACTGGTGTCGTACTCCTTCGGGATGAAGAGCTACCATGCCTACCGCTACTGCAAAACATCTACATAAGCTTGACGAGCTTAGTTTGAATCGTAGATGATCTACCAGCACAGGATGCCTCATCACCAAACTACTATGGCCTACTCCCGATCCAAAACGGTGCCTCAGCCTGATCAAAATTATTAGGCTCAATTTCAGAACTCTAATCGGCGTTATAACCGACCACTTGCGAAGAGAAGAAAGAACCTACTGCACACCTACTCTGCAATTACAGCGCTCTCTCCTCCCGAAGAACAGGTCACCTAGAAGCCTACTATTTTATCGTCTGTAAGATGCAAGTGAAGAAGGGCCTGGTATGTGTTGCAGACGGACAGCGATGGTGCTTGCTGAAAGGACTCGTTGGTTCAAATGTTGCCCGGGCCGTTTCAGGATTTATGACAGCACGAATCTATCATGAAACATAACGTAGTTCATCAGATTTGATGAGGAGGCGAATATGCACGATATCAGCACAAGCAAAAAGACACAAATCTCTTTCTGGACGCCTCGGATCATATACCCGTTTCTATATGAACCACGCCCGTAGGCATCGAAGAACAAAAAAATGTTGCGTATACGCCAGGGCGGACGTACGCTACTAGTACGTTGCCATAAAGTGCTTATGGTCACATAAATGTACTAGTCCCAGAGAGGCCTTTACCCCATTCGAACACCACTAAAGCATGAATATCGCACCAAAGATTCAATAAATCTCGAATCAAATCAAAGTTGGTACAGCCATCAAGTCCGCACCGACTTCAGATAAAATGCAGTCCTTTCAAATCCAAAGTTTCTTATTGCAAGCAAGCCGCACTAAAACCAACAACATAGTCAGTCATATGTTCTAACCATCAATAAGCACTAAAAACCTCATAAAAGTCAACCCGAGAAGATGCCAATTTATGAAGATGCCCCCAGGCCTCGTGCAGCGTGTTAGCTGTGCAGCACCCATGCCCTAACATGTGACACACAAAAGCCTTACAAGTCAATAAAATTGAGTTCGCCGAAGAAAAGATAAATAAATGCGACTGGAGGGGGAGCACCTCATTCATACCGCCCGCAGCCATTGTGTCCTCGCACCACCAAAGCCGCCGCCACCGCCACCGCATCGTCGCAAACTCTGCGGACTCATACTTACATTACGGATTCAAAAAGATGATGATGATGTTGTATGCGGAAGGGGGATACCATTGTTCCCGAACCTTGGTGGTGGCAGCTCCTCCTTCGTGCTGTTGCTCCGCCGAATCCTTTCGCCTGCTCGACTGTATGTGTGTGAAGACGTGAAGACGTGTTGTATTTTATTTGGTTTCCCCGCCACAATTCAGTTAGGCGCTATCCATTCATTCCACCAGGCCGGCATTCGGAGCCCGATTGTGTGTATCTGCTCGTCCTTGTTCATCATTGAGCATTGCTAGTGAATTTCGAGTGTCGGCAAGTTGTCGGAGCCCAGCTCAGCTCGGCTGGGTCAAAGGAGGCAGTCTGGCGGAAGAGGTATTAAAATTGCGCACTAGGCACGTAATTCAATAAAACGGTTCTTGAATTTCAATTTCAATTTCAATTTTATTATAGGTTTTCGTAAAAACTTCTCCGATGCGCGTGGGTACGGAGAATGGAAACAGATTTTGCTTCTTCCGATTCGATGTGCGCTGTGTGAATGCGGATTCGTACGCCACGTCGGCCGTGACCGAAAATGATGCACACTACGGTACAGGCTTGTACGCGTGATTGGCGATATGGATGAAATATTCATCAACCACTAATTTGGGCTGAAAAGATTTCATTCTGCTTTATTTTTTTCGATTTTCGGGTTCGATGAGCGAAGGGGATGTGCATCCACTGGGATGCACTTGGAATGCGCCCGTAAATGCCGATCCATTTCCAGGATATGGTCGGTTAATTGACGACGAAAGACGATGATGTGATGATGGAGCACGGATGGATGGCAGTGGAGTCGATTTCAATTTTCCAACTGGTCCGAGTTGCTTGGCGGGACACATTGAATTAATGCGGGGGAAGTACGGGGTGCATGAAGCGTACCGCAGAATTAAGCCGGAAACAGAGATTGGGAAAAAGACCTTAGGCACCTGAGAAGATTGCTCCTAATAAGTTTCATGGATTTATTTTTCTAATTTATCAACTTTCGTTACTTAGACAAATTAACTTAAGCCAGCTTAATTATCTTATAGGCGTTCAAACTTATCTTAATGTTTTGTTCATTGTTCCGGTGTCGGCGTAAATAATACAGGGTCTACATTCCGATGATGGACTCATAACATAGATGGATGTTGTGCTACACATCTGCCAGTCATACTGAAAATATGCTCATGGCAGTGCACTGGATCGTTTGAAGTGGTAACCGTCTCAAAGTCACACAGAATTATATCCCGGATGCCTACACTTTCAATGGCTTTCAATGACTTTCAATGGAGTAGCGGCAATCGACTAGATTGGAGATAAAGCGCCGGGATTGAAAAAGCTTCAGAGTTGGAGAAGGCCCTCGAGAACTTGTGGGACGATGACGAAGTAAACATAAAAAAAAACTTTCGAACATTTTTTAAAAACATTTATTACTACGTGTACGATTACTGCATTGTAACGAAATACAACACAGCACGTCAACGGTAAGCAACTCAGAATTCCATTTCCAACTAACGGATGATTCTATTATTTTGGATATTTTTTTCAGTTGATGCAAAGCGGTCCTCGTCGTGTCATGTTATTCTCATTCAGTTTGACTAATCATCATCGAAAAGTCTAGCGCCTCAACAATAAAAAAATAAATACAATAGTTATATAAAAACAGTATTTATCAACAAAATTTTACGAATCAACGATTGTGAATGGAGCCCATGGGTTATTGTGAGTGCCAATTGAGATACATTTTGATAAATGACAATGGTTTAATCAATTTCATTTTTGAGAACGACGAAGACAAAAAATTTTATTTAAATTGTAATCTATTAAATAATTGTAAAAAATTTATTTTAAATTTATAATCTTATAAAAAATGTATAACAATACAAATACAGAAGACGATCGATTTAGTGAACGTCGATGTAGTGAACAATCCAATAAAGTGAACACACAATATTTTAAACAACCTATTCTAAATGGGGCACACACAAAATCTGGCTATAGTGAACACATGTTTTTGTATTGTCTCTGAAACGTTCAGCAAACTCGTCTAAGAGTCATTAGTGCTATGTAGTCGGCAATGCTATGCAGCTCGCAGTGCAATTACACTCACTTTGCATTTGCACTACAAACTGCACTTAATTTTTAAACTTAGCAGATGCATGGAAAAAATGCTTTCCGTTTGAAGAAGACACGAAATACAATTTTGAGGATGAAGATGAAGTACTACTTATACCGATACCGATTTTAACAATTGGAACGAACATCATGTATCTTCAGATATTGAATATATATAATCACTGGAATGGTCGATGAGTGGTAGTAGTCTGACTGTGAGTACCACAATGGACCAACATGGTCTTAGTGTGCTGCCCGCCTTCCCTACCCTAAATTCATATGTTGAAAACGACAAAAACGAAGGCGAAGATGGACGAGTAGATCATCCGATTTATCCAGTATCTTTTTTGTAATTTTTCTAATTTGCTTTTTTAACCCAATTTCTGTCACATTTTCGGCTATAAAAAAATAATCGTAAAAAGAAAAAATTCTTCGTTCACAATTATAGAATAAAATAAAAAAAAAAATTAAAACTGATCGGTAAAGCCTTCCTCAAGTTACAGTGATCACAGACTTCGAAATCACTTCGAAAAACGTGTTTACAATTTTGAGTATCACTAGCATACAGAGACTCAAAGTCATTTAAAAATGTCCAATCTGGCTAAAATGTTCTTTCTAAAATATCATTCTTTTAGAATATACAAACAAAATCGATTTTCTCAAAATCCCAACAGAGGGCACCCCCCGTTTAGTTGTAGGTTTTTTCCCATGGAAGGCCATCGAGTTTAAAATTTTTGTATTATATTTGCGTTGTCTTCCTTGATGATAAAATATTCTGTTTATTTATGAATATGCTCTTGTTTTATAATAATTGCAAAGAAGCATTGTAATTATACATGTACATTCTATTTTTCATGAATTGTACGTAAGAACGTAGACATTTTGATGAAATTTACTTCAAGGAGTGAACGCTCGTTACAGCGAGCAGGTCCGGTTTTTATTAGTTCACTATATCGAGCGTCTACTGTAAATTTATATATTAAGGGTGAAAATAGTTAACAACAAAAAAAAAAAAAACAATCGATTTGCAAACTGGATATGGGCATGTTGATTTTTTATAATTTGGCATCGCACAAGGGATTCTTAATGCCCTTAAGTGTCCGGGGTCAAGACGCAGCGCTGGCCAAAGGTATAGAGGGAAAAAGAGAAAGGAGGTATCTGTGCACATTGGTTTTAAATATCTGCGGATTGTAGTTTGAGGGAAATATTAGTCTGGGAAGAGCATTCCTTATTCGTGTGGTGCGGCTGAAGGAATTAGGCTGGGGGATAGCAGGGATAGAATTTTGCTAACTATGCTTTTTTGGTTAATCGGACGATGGTATCGGCTTTTAACAATCAAGTTTCATGTCTTCCTGATTTCAAACATATGTGTTGTATTTGCCTTTGTATGCCTTTTTATTTTTCTGACTTTTTGCCTATATTGAGCTCTTCTCAAAGCTTGTTCACTAAAAAATTGTAGCATTGCAAGCATTGAATCTTACTCACACTACGTAATAGGCATACCTAAAGTCATGGACTCAAAAAAAAAAAAAAGAAAGGAACAGTGGACGTACTCGAGGTCTATATGTAAACATCTTATCACCGCAGTGTGCCCCCAATCGATGATTTCCGAACGGACAACGTAAAGGTTTCACTGGATACAAAGTAAAGGGCGATTTTTTAGCTATTATCTTGTTGGTTTAAACAGCTGAAGCACGTTTCGTGTTTTGTTTCACTGTCAAACATCTTTAGTCTATAATTTAACCATGAATCACAAACGAACAACGCTTGCAAATTATTGAATTTTATTATCAAAATGCGTGCTCTGTTAAGAAAGTTCATCGCGCGCTTCTTCCATTTTATGGTCAGTTTAATCGAAGCTCATTTTTGGCTCAATGGGTACGTAAATAAGCAGAATTGTCGATTTTAGAGTGAATATCAGCCAGAAGCATTGCAAGAGCTACCAACGCATCCAGAAAAAGTCACAGTTTGGTGCGGTTTATGGGCTGGTGGCATCATTGGACCGTACTTCTTCAAAGATTATTTGAATGGTGAGTGCTACCGTGAGATGATATCCAACTTTTTTTGCCCAAAATGCAACAGCTTGACTTGCATGACATGTGGTTTCAACAAGACGATGCCACATGCCACACAGCAGGCGCAACAATGGACTTATTGAGAGGCGAGTTCGGTGAACATTTGTGCGATTTAACGCCTTTAGACTATTTTTTGTGGGGCTATGTTAAAGCTCATGTCTATACATTGAAGCATTTATTCGTGAGATAGCGGCCGAAATGTTGGAAAGAGCATGCCAAAACTGGACTAAGTGGATGGACCATTTGAGGCGCAGTCAAGGTCAACATATGCAGGAAATAATCCTCAAACATTAAATTACTCGTATATGGACCGTACTATCGATTCAAATAAAGATTCCCCGCATTTTTCTAAATTTTATGTGTTTTTTTTTTTGAAAAACTTTCCTATAGCTTTTAAAAAATCACCATTTATTTTATTTAAAAAATGAGTCCTGAATGATTTGGTGACGAATATTAAATCAGGATCAATTCATGGTAACGTTGATTCAATGGGCTTATGATAGCTGAAATAGGCAACGTATACTTGAGACTGCAATGCTCTGATATATCGTTGCGTCAATGAGTTCATTTGAAGCTTTAGAGTATCTCTCAAAAATTCGCCCAGGGGTACAGCCGCAGGCGTAAAATTTATATTAAAATCGCCACTTAGAATCATTGGCCACAGATGAAAGTTCTTTCCCAATACCCAGCTGCGCCACCTTCTGTGAATGGCATACGATTAAGTGCGAAGTGAATGAAGTTGATAATTTTACCCATGGACTGATTAGGAGAGATGTAGACAACAGAAATCAGGCTCCGGTCATTTGGAAGAATGCATTTAGCTGCAGATATATCCCCGATATCCCGAATTGCAATACCCAATCCGTTGGTTTGGGGATATTTAATTTCCATATTTGGAGTAATTACATGAGAGCTGCGTCCATTTTTATAAATAGCAACACTACCAGTGCGCCCTTCTGGTCGCTTGTATTGGATACAGCAATCAAAGTTCGGAATGTCAATGTTGTCATGCATTTTTTCTCGTGCACTTTTATGTTGCGTCGTCGTAGAAGTCGTTGCAATGTGCTCGTAAACTTTGACAGTTGAAGACGAATAACGAGATTTTTTTTAGTTAATTCAACATTTCACTTAATTATAATCATGCAAATATTAAAATAATACTAATTACTCCTCAAACATAAAATAGGCGTCGTTCTACTGCTTGCATTGGATATAATCATTAAAACGTCACAGTACACTTCCATCATCGGTAACAGGGCAATCCTCACTCATGACAAACTGCGCGCGCAGCTTCCTTCCATTTAGTTTCAAATCCCTCCGTATTCTTGTGTCAGGGGCGAGCGATACACATAAACACATAAAAAGAGCTTGGTGACTAGAAATTTCGGATCCTTTTGAATTATTTTCGTTTTTAGTCGCTTGTGTAATAAATATAAAATCTCCTGTCACTTTAGCAAGTCCAGCAGGGGATCTCCTGTTTGTTCACACTTTCCCAGCGACAACACTGAGCTAGTGTACTCTCTTTTCCTCTCTTCAGTTGGGTGCTGCAGTCTGACACGTGTGTGTTCAATGACGATCACTATATTTTCCATAAATGGTTCACAATGACACTCAATCCATGGCTTGCCTAAACCACTCTTAAATATCGACTGTGAAAATGAAATCTAGAGTGATGTTTATATTCGATCCCACACTTAGCTAAACTTAGCAGATAAGCTTGCACTGTGTTGGGTTGATGCACCTGCCAATACATCACCGCCAGCATTGAGCACTGATCATGCTCCACCCAAAACTCAAATTGGTTGTTCAAGCCACTGTTTCAATAATATTTTCGAGCATCTGAAGTACATACACCTGAACACCTCTGAAGTCTGTTTGCCTCGCATTGGAATCAGTAAGATGGGGTGGGGAAGGGGCTGCTTGTGAATTCACCAGCACACGTAGACCATGTTGATCCATTGTGATAGCCGCAGTCAGACTACTAATTGGATTTCAGCGGCAAATGGTGACTGGACTTTAAATCGTATTGGCTTCGCTTCCACTGCGATTCTAACCGGGACCCCACTCACCAAGAGCAGGCACTTAACTAACTACGCCATCTAGGCGTTAGGCATCCGGTTAGTACACCTATGAAGCGCATGGTTAGACAGCGGCGTGTAAGAAGATGGGAGGACACAACATATCCGGCATCAAAGGCACTTCCAGCAAATTAAAGATACTCTCGAGAAGGTGCTTCCTGCCACTGAACCCTTTGGGAACCCTGATTCTCGGACTAGTCACTCAACGGATGTAAGATGCAGTGCCACCGCCAAACAGTCACTCAGCAGACAACAGCTGAAAGCATGTGGTCTTTAAAGCCTCAAAAGCAAACCAAGACCACCACATGTGCGAGGATCGTCAAGAAAACAAAGCATGAGTCTGACGAGTGGTCGGATAGCTCCCACCATGCGAATAATGGTATGTTATCAAGTTCAGCAAAAATGTAACATATCCCCGCGTGACGAGAAGCATTCCAACAGTCCCAGTCACTCTCCCCCCCACACAGAGCAGCGCACAACATTGTGACATCTTCAGCTTCCCTCAGCAGGCATCACTCCAAGCGGTATCCGTCAAATTATAATCAAAAACGAGAAGAATGTCCTTTCACACACCACCACCACCACCACCAGCAACAGCAGCAGCGCAGAATTTTTATTATTTCCGTCATAAATCTTCTCCTTCAGATGGTGGGGATTCGCAGGCAGCAGCATCCCCGCACGATATACGCCACTAGCAAGCGTCATCATCACGGAGCTCGCATCCTAGCTCGTCCTAGTTCCCTGCCGCTGCTGGTGGTGCTGTCCCTCATTCAATCTGTGAATGTAATTAAACCTAAAGTGCAATGCACGCCATCAACCCTTTTGTGCGGCGGGGCCGTAGCTGAAGCAACACAAAAAATGCCACCCATTTCCGTGGCTCGTAAAAGAACACGCGAATTTGTGCGAGAAAACGACCAAAATAAAATCGTCCCTACGTTTTAATTAAACTCTTATCCTTCTGCTGCCCGCTTGTTTTCTGTGCCGGCGGAGAACTGTGGCACGCCAGCCCGTCACGTCACATCCGACCGAGGACCACCGCGCTTAGGTGTGAACCGAGCTGCGAAAACAAGGTGCACAAACACGATGGGTGTCGGAGACTGGTGCCGCAGGAAGGCCCTCTCCGCAAACGCGAACGCACGAGAAGAAGGGTTTTAATATCCAGGCAATGGCTTAAAATGACATTTTCACAAGCCAATTTTATTAGCCTTAGTCGAGACGTTAATTGGGGACATTTAGCCGGCTTCTGTTGGCGCAGAGCAGAGCTCTAATATAAACGTCACTAGCGGCCATTAGGATGGCCTTTGTCAACGAAAATGACGGTTTCCAAGCCACTTTTGGTAAATGTGTGAATCTAATTGAAAACGAAACGTGGCAAGCGGCCGAGAGCGGCGAGTACGGCAATTAGAATTCATTGGATTTGAGCTGCCTTTAATGGGATGATGAATTGGATGTGGGGCGGCTGGGCCTCGGCGGGAGTCATTTGCAGTTGAGTCCGAAAAGTGAGTTAATTTTGGGTTCAAATTAGCAGAGGTTGCCTGATTGAATGGGAGTACGAAACGAGATGTGTAGCACTCAAGCAACTGGATTGATCCAACTCTGGTCGCAACACGTGGCGAATAACCTGTGAGCAAGGGTCGAACAGGAGTCTGTGATTGGATCGGGCTGATGATACGTTTACGGTAGATCTGGTCATCACTGGGCCATCTGTGCTGCACAAGTGAGCAGAGGGACACTTCAAGGAGGAGTACTGTGGATCCTAGCGGTTGACTGAATCTTAAGGACATTGGAGAAGGAAGGATTCATGTAGCCGAATACGCGGGCCATACTCATGTCGGCTTGGTGAGCGTCTCAATTACGGACTAATGTTTGTTACAACTGGGTGCAGACCCGAGAGGAAGATCCCTAAGTTCACCTGTCCTGTTGAACTATGACTCTTAAGAACAGCAAAATAAATGTACTCGATTCCAAACTCATGTGGACTACAGGGGAGCTTATAAAGAAAGCGTGTGCAGCGTTCTACGCAGGTAAACGTGCCGTTGGTAAAACGTGGGGTCTCAAGCCACAGGTGGTGCACTGGCTGTACACCGCGATAGCAGGACCCATCTTCACGTACGGCTCTCTGGTGTAGAGACCGTGGAGAAGAAATATATTCTCACACAGCTTACCAAAATATGCATAATAGGCTGTCTTAGTAGATCCCCGTCAGTTCTTGAGGTCATCCTATTCCTCGCCCCTCTCGACTTATTCTGCAGCACCAGCGCAACCTCCTCGGCTCTGAAGGTCAAAGGGCGGGATTCTGTAAGGAGGAAATATACGGCCACGCTGCCATACTAAGAAGCTGGAAAGCTGTGGAAAACCTTTGGCAAACCGATCAACTTCCGCCAACCATGGCTCTGAAAAATTGCTTGTACCAGCGATTTCCGGCCGGGAGCGATGGAAGGAATGAGTTGCTACAACAGTGGAGCAGTTTTCGCCAATGGCTCAAACACGAGCGCCGGCGCAGGGGCAGGGATCTTCTTCGAAAAATCCGTGGCATAAGGGACGACTTTGTCAAGCCAAAGTGACTGCCATACACGCACGATACTAAGGCGTTACCGGCGAAACGATCAACACCTTCTAAAGATAGACAAGCCCTTGCATCAGGCATTCAGACATAGAAGCTGGTTGGAGCTTGCAGACAAAGCGTCAACAAGAAATCCTTGGGAAATTCGGTGACCCTCGGTTGGCTACCGGGACGTACTTGGAATCCAAGGTAATGAAAGGGCGGACTGCAATCTTGTACTCGCTGGCAATCCCACTTAGCTCCATAATGAAGAATCTAAAAGAGGTCCCAACCTGAATCTTGCTGCCACAGCACTGTGCCATAGGTACACATGCCATGAGACTGAACATACCGCACAGCAATTTTTGCAGAAGCTGCAGGGAAGAGGAAGAAACAGAATCTATCCAACATCTCTCAGCCCAGTCCTAGGAATGAAAAGAAGGTAGTTTCTAGGAAAACACTTCGTCTCGGAGCTAGAGGACTAGAGCGGTGTTGGTTTTAAAAACCGGCTTTAGAATTACCGTAGCTTAACACTCCTAAACGTGGGCACAATGGACCCAACACGTTGGTCCAAATGAGCCGCTGTCAGTAGGCCGTCAGAGGACCCAATTTACTTACCTACCTTACTACATGCCCACTTGGCATGTGACCCATCGAGTGATATTGCAACGAAGCTGTAGAACTGACAAAGAACTGGCTACGCGGTATGAGCTTAGACCTCGCGGATCATAAAACGAAATCCGTGCTTATTACGAGTTGGAGGGTGCTAGAGACAATAACAATAAGGGTCGGTGAACACACCATTATTTCCAGCCCCTTTATAAAATACCTGGGAATGATTTAGACCAGGAATGGTTCATCTTGTCACCACGTTTGATTTGGATCTGAAATGTATCTTCTTGCCACTAGGAGGGATCCATTTAGAGTTGCCGATGAAGCCATGGAGACTTTCGACAATTCAGATGCTCCTCGAAACCTGCGTCTTACTGATGCCGGAGGCAGCGAAGATGATGAACGCACTCTGTCCCCTCATCGCCTATACAGCTTCTGGAGGCATAGTTCTTGAATCTTGAGTTCGACTCATCGCCTTCCATGTTCTCCCAATAGGCAGTAGCCTCCCTCTAGTCTCACTAGACTTTTAAGGAATAACAACCACTTGACAAGATTATTTGAGTTGTTGTCTCCTTGTAACTCTCAATCTCCTTCTTCTTTATTTGGCGCTACAGTCCGGAATGGATCAGGGACTCCAGCAACAACGGCATTTCTAGTTAGCGCAATGTCTGGCTAGTTTCCTCCAGTTCCGCCCTTCTATCTCTCTCTATTACGTTGTCATACATGTTCGACATGGAAGACTCTACGGTCGGAGCTGTCCATGCGCTCTACATGTCCCAGCTACCTTAGGCCTTGGACCAGTGAGACGTCTGGCTGACTCATGTCGCAGTACAGCCCCAACAGTTCGAGGTTGAATCTTCTCCAACAGATGCCATCAATGCAAAGGGTGATCAAAGATCGAACCAGAAGAGGTCAAGGACTCCTTCAACCGCTTTTGAGTTTGCCCATGCATCTGCCCCGTTCAGCAGGACTGGCATGATCAATGTCTCATATTAACGCAGCTTGGTCCTCCGAGAGATGGTTTTATAACTAAATTGTCTCTTGAGGCCAAAGCAACAGTGGTTGGCAAGAGTTATTCTGCATTTGATGTCGGTACTGGTTTATTTGGTACTGTTTGCTGCGGAGCCATCCTTAAGCACCTCCTACTTCCCACGTGGAAATGTCTTGTTGATGGACTGGTCGGTGGACTTCGACAAAATCCAGAGAAGATGTTATACGCGATGTTCAGTGTCTCCTTCTGGTCCTTGTGGTTGATGATTGCGCTGCTCTGGCAGAATCCATGCAGCTCGTTATTTGCTTTCGATGAGAAGTTCTGCTTGCGTAGCAAACTTAGCGCGTTGGGGTAGCCTTGTCCGGGGATTGGGGAGCGGTTGTTGACATCTAGAAGTTGCTCCCTGAACAGTGTCACCATACACTGGTCCTCTGGCTAAATCCATGTTACTAGCGCATCAGGGGATAGATGGAATGGAAGCCTAGATCTTCAATCTTTTGCGTGAGTTTCAAGTGACTGTTGAACTTCTGATTCCTTGAACTGTTTGTCCGTTGGAATTTCTGTACCTTTAGGGAGCACTATATTTGTGATCTGACTTTTGGTTACCGCCTCGAGATGGTCTCCTTAAACACCTCCAGTAACTATTACCCCATTTGGTATAGTAATCAACTTTGTCGCTGTCTAGATCTGGACACTTCGCGCGCTGGCATAAGTCAGCGAGTCATCTTCAAATGGACAACAGTTCACTGTGTTGTTGGAATGCGGTTGACTAAGAGCCACGGTCCCAGCTTCGAAGCTTGTGCAACTTCCGCCTTATCGTCGACGGCGACTTCAGGGGTGTACCCATGCCGCATTGCATAATCACCAGTGGTTGCCCTCGACTAAGGCAAGGGTTGCCCATGCTGATCGCATCGCTGGGCGATCCTGCTGCTATTCTACCCCTTATTCGGCAGCACGTGCAGTCGATCGTGGCCAGATGATGGCACTTTCCATAGTTGTACTTAGCTCCTGCGTTTCAGCGGCTCATTGTCCGTCACAACCACTGTTACCCAAACGAGGGTGTTTTCCCTCAAAATTCTGATTGCGGTGTTCGATGGGTAAATGCTGGTGTCTCCTGAGAGAGATCACTCGTCGGGCATGCTTACCTACGACGACAGCTGAACGATTCGCTGAGACTTGCGCTCAACCAGATCACCTCCAGCTGACTTCGGGCTTAAGAACCGACATCGTTTGGGTTGTAGTAGCATGCAGCACGGGATGCTATCACCATATTTCTCAGAAAACAATTTCCACTTCATTCACTGAACGCACAGCCATATCGTCTCACAAGTCTCAAGTCATTTTATTCCCGTCGCGTTCTACTCAGATCTTTTGGCGACCACACTTTGTATACTTGCAAATTCAATTCGTCTCGCCACACGACCCGAAATTGAGTCGTCACATTCCAATTACCAGTGCAAGGGTATCCACCCGACGGATTAACTTTCCACCACCGATTGGCCGCAGTTCGTGTCAAATTACTCATAATTAATTCAGTTCACACATGTCCAGCCTACGCCCCAGGCCATGCATACGAAATGCTTATTTACAAATCCCTTTCCAATTAAGATGGCAATTTGATTAATCAAACCACAGCCGCCGCCGACGGGCCGCCGGGCCGCACGCTTGGACCCACATACACACGTCCACTCGTCGGCTCCGCAATGACTTCGTGCTCTGTGGTCAATCGGCAGCAGACGTCCCCGAAAGTGCTTCTCCTCGGCTCGGCAAAATCCTCTGCACAAAAGCCCCACAATAAACTCCCTTCCGTGTGGATATCCCTTAATCCTAATCAGTTGCTACGAGCGGTAAACTTTAAGCACTCCAACCGGAACAAGAAGTAGTTTCCACATGTCGGTCTGGAATTTGAAAATTCCCCTTCTGCCGGCAAGAGTTGCTGCGTGTCGTTGGGTCTGCTCGGTATGCTCTCCCGCACTCACATCCAGGAGACGCAAACAACGCAGCGCGCTGCAAATAGCTGAAGTAAGCTTAATAAAGTCGGCAGCAGGGCTAGTGCAACTGCTGCAGGTCTTATCTGTGAGCCGCGCCGGCAGGGCCATGGAAAGATTGCTTAATTGCACCAATTACGTTGCTTGGCAAAGTTTTACAAGCCCGTAGCGGCACTGTGCGGATGTTTGTGCCGTCTCGACCGATCCGAGATTTATTTCCTGGGTCTCGGTAGCTTTGGATCCTTGGGCCCCGGTCGAATCGATTTTGCCTCGGACAAGGAGCAGACAGCACTGGCAGGAGGGAGCCCGCCAACCCGTGTAAATGCAATCTATGAGTTTTTGGCTTCATGCAAATGATGTGGAAATTCATTTGATTGGCGTTAGGTGCCGCGGGACTGCCGCCTGTTGCTGATGCGGCTGTTTGACCCGTAAACAAATTGAAATGAAATTAATTCCATAATGTGGCAAAAATTCGCAAAATAATGTTAATTATCTGTCAATGGGCAATCTAATTGATTTCAATTGATGGGACGTGCTCAATCGGCCATCGTGCTTAGCTTTATCCGGCCCCTGTTGACGTAATTAAATGATGCGGCCAGCGGTGGTGGTTCGGTCAATTTCGGGCGCTTAATTGAGCGCATTTACATGATAAAGTGGCGCAGGGTTTTGTGGTATAATGTTGTTTGCGTTAAACGGCATCACATTTAACGAAGTCGCTGTTCTGAGTGGTTTATGCAGATTTAATGGGGGTCACCTGAGTGAGACTCGACAGCCAAGGCGATTCGTGGCGCGTTGTAGCATCGCCCGATTGACTGTGGACTCCTTCAAAGCGCTTGGACTCTAGTGTCAAACAAATTTTAAGAAGGTCACATACGTTTCGATATGTTTCGGTTTTTCACTTGTTTTTTGGATGCCTGACAAAATTGTCTCATTTTCGCTTACATGTACCTCCTTTAGACGTCTATGGTTTTTTGCTGCGTTGGACAGGGTATGGTGTTGTTGCAATAGTACTAGGGCTATTGATTGGATCTGACATGAAGTAAAGTTTTCTAGACCCATTCAAATTGACGGATAATGAACCTTAATTGGTTTAAGATTCACTCAATTAAGCGCAATTGAACGAAACTTAACGAAACTAAACGTGATCTGACATAATGAACATAGGACGACTTGAGATTATGTCAAGATTAATCGAAAATTGGATTGAAGCATCGCCAAAAAAAACACAATTACTTCTGGGAACTTTAGCAATAGTCGCATGCCAAGTGACATTTATTTTCACTTAGCAACATTTAACGAAACTCAACGAAATTGCACATGGCTAATATGGGCACATTGGTATTTGCTTGGCTACGTGCGTCCATTTTGTAGGGTAACTATGATCAAGGCTTTAATAATAATAGTGGTGGCGCTACAGACCGTGGAGGGCCAGTGCCTAGCTGCGAAGCAACCACTCCACTATCTCACAACCACTATTCTTCTCACACAAAATGGCGCCTACAGTTCCATGGGGACTCCGAACGACCAATTTGAGAAGCTTTTTCTAGACCGTTACATTTTGCGAACATTGTCAGAGACTCGAAAGGCGTGGGGCCGTAAACATTATTTTGCTCGTATTGGGAATCGAACCCAGGCAACGTAGGCTCAAGTGCGTATCATCAGCCCAATGTCTTATTCGATTTTGAAAATGTCCGAACATCTGCATAGTTCGGTCTTGGATGCGGGTAGTTGACTGATCAATTATAGACCAGTAATCTATCCACGAGAGGAGAGATTATATCTACGTTACAGCATTTGATAGCAGAACCGACACTAAACAAAATCTTTGCTATCTTGAATGCTATCCATTCTGATGTGGTTTTACACAGTCACCGACTGAGTGCTTATACATTAGGTACACATGTTTAGACACATCCGAAGATCCTAGCAGGCAATTTTCTTGACGTCTTCCTAGTCGGCCATGCGGCTCGGAGAGGCAGGGTTTTGGATTAATAAACAGCGTGTATACGGGCAATCGTCATCCCAACAGTGTGAACAGCAGCGCAGTAGACTATCATCCACCAACAAAGGTTCTGGAAAACATAAGATATCTGGACCGTAAATCATGGAAACAACAAATGGGAGCAATAGCAGGGAAAATTGCTGCTGGAGTCCTCTGTGTCTTCTTCGAAAGGTCCTTGTCACTACGATGGCGTTTAAGGACTGGATTGTCGATCAACAAATGAATTACCAGATTTGTCAATAGACAAGCACCAATCAAAGCAGTAACATGCAGACAAGCGTCAGTGAGATATCCTTCAGCCAACACGGGGAGACTATACTCGGTGCCGAGTCAGACCTGTATCCAATGAAATGACAAAGCGGACAATCTTAACTCTGAACTGGGAAAATCTCCAGACTCTTATTTATAGATGCCGCTTTACTTTATAAGGAAAAAAAATGGAAGACGAAGCTCTGAATAGAGCCAAGAATCGATGACGGTGGCTGGACATTAGATCAACCACGAGGATCAGTCTTAGATGCAAGGTCTAGATGCAGATCAGTCTTAGATGCAAGGAAAACAGGCCACAGTGACATCACAGAGACAGCCGATCCGAACTGGCAATGTAGCGACCTGACCTTCAGTGCAAAGGAGGTGCACATCCCACTTAAGCCAGTCAAGTCCAATATCTCTTCGCTAAGCACTTCAAACAAACGGATCGGACACCCCGACAAGAAAATAGGACCTGAATATGACCGATCCAAAACAAAAGATCTTCTTCGTGATAACGCTAGGTTGGTGGCTGTCGGGACACTGATCATGCCGTCGAACTAGGTATCCCGTACAACACACATAGTTGAAACAACACTGCTGATAGGGGAAGCTTAAAACATTTCAGTTGTGCCCAGAACTTGCGGGCGCTTGGTAGCTTCTCATTTGAGATCTCAGAGAGGGATTTTAAAAAACTTACGAGTATGTCCTTTCTAAATACGTCAGGCTGGGCTAAATGACATCTCAAAATACATTGTATAAGCAATGTAACAGAGCTGCGGCATTAGAACGGCTAATAGTGCTTATTGGGCTTTCTTCGAACCACAACTTCTACCTTCCTGTAGCCGCGTTCTTTGCGGGATCTGTGCTCTCTGTCTGAGCATACTTCCCAGAGACTTCTGCTAACGTTCTAAGACGAGAAAGACAAAGAGCGTGTCAACATCATCATTACCTTCTGACCCGCGGGAGTGAACGACGCACGGACACTCGATCCGCCCTCGACGCTAACTCATTAGAAGTTACCCCTAAGTGCAACAAGACACGTTTCTAGACACGGGCCAACCACCTCGTCTTGGGTATGCCAAGCGTTCGCCTACCTCGATTCGTTTTCAAGGCCTTCCTCGGAAGTCGTGATGATGGGGACTTTCGAACTGACCAAACCACCGAAGCATAGTCGTTTCCGCTCGAGCAAGCTGCTGCTCAACATTGAGGATCTTGGACTCTGTCAAGTTTGTCACCATATCGTGGCCCCTCGTGAAAAAGAGCCCGAGATACTTGAACTTCTCCACCTGCTTCAATGGGACCCCACGAGATACCACCACAGTGTGCATTGAACAGGCGTTCTGGAAATTACCATAACCACGTTAACCTTCATCACTTGCAGCCACAAACCTGTCGAGTGCGCGCTGGAGTTCAATCTGCGAAGTAATAAGTCATTTTCAAAAATATGATGACTTACCCCGAACTTTCCGAATGTGCAACCTCGCCTCGGTTTCGCTGCCACATCCAGTTTATGTATACAAGAACAGGTGATAAGGCCCACAGTAGGGTTACCACAACAAAAATGGCGAAAAGGGGGGGGGACATCGTGAGGAATTCAAAAATGGGGATAAACAAACATGATTTTGAAAATTGTAAAACCAAAGTAAGAACAAGCTAAGAGAATAAATTCCATTGGAGACATGTTTGTATGCTGGTTCACATTTATTAAAGGATTTTGACCTTCAAATGGATGTGTGCACAGAGAATCCTGTGAAAATATTTAAGGAATGCTTTTTTTAAAGTTTTGACTTTTCTTTTTCAATTTAAAATCTGAATTTTTATTTAATAAATTGTCAGTGGTTGGTTTAAGGGGGATAAGCAGCATTTCGATTTAAAAAAAGGAGGACGTCTGGCAACCCTGTCTCCAAGTTAATCTTCTTCTGTCTGACACCATGGGGGGTTGTGATTGGTTTGGGACGTACAGAAAAAAAAAACAATTCGCACCCAAACATTTTGGAGGTCACTCGTCCGGGTCAGATATAGAACTTGTAGTTCCTTCATCTGCTTTAGCGAATGCCTAGTCCAAGGAAGAGACTAGCCAGGAAAAGAAAGCAGTTTCTGGAAATCTGTAGATCTTGAGGACTATATGATATATGAAACGGGTTCGTTTAAGTAATAAGGAGCTGTCACGGTAGTAACATATTTGTGAAGCTGAATGTACTCACAACACGTCACAGGCGCATATCTACGAGGTGAGCAGACAACAGACGTTGAATCGAACAATGCAACTGACGTTGACAGTGGCATGACGCAGCCCCTTCAGGCCATGCATCAAGGATAGAGTACAACCAAGACGAAAGATTGGCTTCGTGTTGGACTGAAATCTCATGCATAAGAAATGGAATACTCTGTCTCGGAGTGAGTTAAATTTTTCGCCAAGCATAAGCTTCCCTCCGACGGCATTTCAACTTTCTCTGCATCCCCGTGCAGCAGAGTCACCTTGTCCCCGAATGCAAAGAATTCAAATCAATTTGTCAAGATGCATTCCGTCCACCTGTCGCTGGTATAATTTAACTTTCATGCCTGTGTGTGATTTCTACGAAAATGACTCCATTGGAGCAATGCGACGTCAAAAGTTTTCACAAAAATACAGACCTTCAGCAGACTCATGGCGCCGACAGAGCCCGCTGTCAACTTACCGTCTCAGTCACAGTCAGTGGTTGTTTCTCGTTGCAAGGATGTCATCTGTAGCCACCGCCGTGTTGTGTTCGGGAACCGCTGTGCATATGGTACTCACCGACAATCATACGATAACTCTTTGACTTCGGCAAACAAATAACACACTCCCTCCCCTGTCGTCAGCCAACAGATGACTCCGACGGGCGCTGAGGAGGAGCCCAAGGAGCATTGAGGGCACCAGGCGGGTGATGCCGCTGCTGCAGCCGTTTCGGATTCGGCTTCGTCTGTTGTTTTCGAGAATTCAATTTCTAAGTTTCATAAAGTTTCCCGCAGGCCAGCTCACCCTGGTGGGTGCTCTGGGGCGTCTTTTGGTTCGTGTCCTGCTACGAATGCCACTTGTCTGTACTCCTGTCGCTGACGTACGTACCCATGTCCGCTCTTGTTCTCTCCTCAGGACTGGTATGTCTCTCCGAGATATCTCATTTGTTTTCTGCTGCGGAATGATGATTTCAAGGAATTTTATTGCAGTTCACGGTTAGGGCGAATGTCCTTCGCTGCCGCGCACAAGGAGCAGTTGTTTGTTCTTCCCACTGACAAACAGACGACGACTGCAGGAGATTGCATTTTTCTCCCGAAGACTCTGCGGTGCATATAAACTTTTTTCGATTTTCTCGAGGAGGATCTGCGACTTGTCAATTGGGTCTGGAGTTACATGTGTGCAAGCTATCATGTTCAAAAAGTTGGTAAACTTAAACCTGAAAGGCCTGTGCAGTGCGGCATCGGTGTCATCTGTTGATGGTGAGTGGATGAGATGAGTTTAATGAATTTTTCACAAGGAGTCAGGGTTGAGTCTGATGCTGTGTGCGCGAAAAGTGAGTTTGTAATTTTGTCAGATGAGGAATGAGTTTCAGTTGGAAGAGGTGGAGGACATTTGTGCGTCAAAGTCTTCTTCACTCAATTCGTAGACAATGGCGGTTCCATAGATAACTGCACTTATTGTAAGGGATGTATACTGGTCAAGGCGAGTGTAGTCTTGCGACGGACCAAGAGTCCCAAGGGGACCTTGCCCATGGCGATGCAGTACATGACACACGACTTGCGACACAAGAGCAGCACCAAGTCCAAAGGATCAACTTCATGTGTGACGACGATAATGTGAGATTTCTCCTGCTTGATCAAGTTGGTGGTAGTGTTGGTTCCGGGCCTCAGAAAGATTGGCTTCTTCTTGGGCTGGACCTCCTTACCCTTTACGTTGGCTTCTCAGAGCTTCTTGTTGACAGTTTCTTATCCAATGCGAGTTCGGGCCTGTATTTCTCACAGATCTTGACAGCTGTGGTCTAGTACAACGTCTGGGTGAACTGTTGAATCGGTGAAGGTATCTTCAGGCGCTTCGTGAGGACAGCATTTTGACGTTGCACACGAATGTACTCGGGCCATCTGGCAGATGCCAAAGCTCTTTGACCTCTTATCAAAAAACTGATCCACAGCGTCTTAACAGCCTTCTTCATCGGTATTGGCTTCTTAACAACCAAGTTGAATAGATATAGGTATCGGCGGCTCTTTAACAAGTGACGTTTTGTCAAAAAAAAAGAGTGACATCATTTAAAGGACCCCCACTTGCTTACTAATCCATTCTTCGAAAAACGGCTTATTGTGGTTTCGAGCCTACACATACGTTTGGTGCCGCATGACCTTGGTGAGTTCTTCAATTATGCACTGGACGAGTTGGCCGGAAATCCTGATGTTGGCCAAGAATAGTTTCCTCCGACAACGCACATTTTTGGCAACAAGCAAAATCAACATTTCTTTTTTGAAGCAACAAACACCAATTATTCGCCCAAGCAGCATGCACCCACAAAGATTGTCCGTTTGGTGCGGACAATCAATTAAATGGCGTAATGGCGTCATCATCGGGTCTCATTTCTTTCGAAATGATGAAGGAGACACCGTTATCGTCAATGGTCTCAGACATAGAGCGATGTTAACCGACTTCCTGTGGTCTGATCAATCTTGCGAATTGACACTACACGATTGATGTATATTACCGCCTTGCGGCCGTGGTTCATTTAGACCCTGTCAATGACCCATCTTGCTACTCTAATAAGCCAACCACTTTGGACAAACTCCAGGCCAACATTGGAGACGTCGAAATAACGCCGCATATCTTGGTCGAAGTCATTAAACTTGATGAACTGGCAATCAAAGCTGAAGTCAATGTAGGTGTAATTCAGTATCTCTGCCTGTTGTTCTTATCTGGTCACCCTGTAGCAAGGATATTTCTTCCGAAGATGGCTGTACTAGCTGCAGTTTCCACATTAGTCCAGCAGAGGGAGCTGGAGAAATATATTAAGTGCAGCAGATGGAGTGGTTCTTTAGGAGTAGACAGAGTTAGGATTTTGAGAAAATCTTGAAAGCAGAATATTCCGAAAGCATTCTCTCAAAATTTGAGCCAGATCGGCCATCTCTATGTGCATGCTAATGGTGCTCAAAACTTTGAGCACCTAATTGTCAAAACCATGTTTTCGAAGTCTGTGATCACTGTAACTTGGGAACGGCGATCAGTTTTGAATTTTGATCACTTATTCCACGACATGAAGAATGTCAGACGCATCTATGACGATAACTTTCATTATATCCATTGCAAGTAGAATGCCTCGGAAAAACAGAATATTTAATGTTGATTCATAAAAAAAAACAAACAAAAAAAGTGGCATTGCATAAAAAAAGAAAAAAATTATACCTCCAGACAGATTTGAGCTCAGAACCTACACAAAACGGGTGAGCAACGCACCAACCCACTCCGTCGATGGACCCGATTACACACATTCGGTATAGGTGTGACATACTTAAACACATATGCTAGCAGAAAAGCCTGTCATAAGATGAATCTCAGAGGCATTTATGTAATCAAAGTAATTAAGTAATTTTTACTAAATAATATATCGCAGATAAGTTGAGAGTGGATCTAAGGATCAAGTGCAGTGAGAGAGAGATTCACTAGCAGGTTGATGATCATCTTATGGCTACATACTGGTTCTGGTAAATAAATTGCGACCCTTCCAAATGTTTGCCCTTGTGACTTACTGATTGTCCTAGCAAATGCTAATTTGATAGGGAATCGTCGTCTTCTCAAGACAAATGGAAGATCGTTTCTTGGAATAAATACTGTTTGACCCTCTGCAGATCCTGTCAGTACTTCTGCTATTATTATGTTCGTCTTTAAGTCTTTTACAATAAGACGTGTGCCATTACAGAGACCTCTTTTTGTGTTTAAATTGCTTAGAAGAATTATAATTCCTCCTAAATATAAATCCACCTAAATTATTAGGTGGCATTCCAGAAGGATTCAAATTATTCAAAAATTGCCTTGGGTAATTTTTCTGGTCCTCCTCAGAAGAATCCTCAATAGAGTCGGAACTTAAATAAGTTTCTGTTTTGTAACTCCATCAGGTATATTTAAGACTTGTTCATGAATAATATCAACGTCAGAATTTTTTGGAATAGCACATTTTGGAGAATTGGTCTCCTTCATTTGGATTAAGTCGTCACGGTTGTAGGTCACTGTCACCAACTTTAATTAAAAAGCGCTAAACTCTGAATCTACTGATCGATCATTGTTTGTCAAGTTCAATGCCTTAAATTTGCTGCCTGTGCGGACTAAATTTAAAATGTTTATTCAATACAAAACAAACAAAAGAAAATGGTATTGCCTATAATAAGGAAAAAAATGATAACCCCAGCCAGATTTGAACACAGACAAAAGTTTCACATTGAAAATGTGAGCTGTACACAACCCCACTCGGCCAACAGACCCGATAACTTCAAGTGGTTTTTTCGTGCACATTCGGTATAGGTGTGACATAAGTGCATACTTCGTACAAGCAAAACAGGAAAGCGCTTTATTAAAGAGTGATTAAATTGCCTCTCAGCTGAACGGAGTACGATTATTCTGAAAGGCAACAAATTTATAAGTTCATGGTCCGTCTCCTTTTTGGGAGAACAAATTTTTAATAATTCCCTCCTTCAACCTGAGCAGCATATCGTTAGCTCATGAACTTAGAATACTTCTGATAATCCTGTGAATGATAGCCGAAAACCCTTTATTTGGACTCCGCGCAAATTTATTGCGTTCTTCATCGTGAAAAATATTTGGTAATAATTATTTAAATGTGTGACCGCAGATGTTTTTGGACGTTCCAACTAGGTTTACCGTCGCGATAGTGGCGATGTGGGTTGGTGCGTCGACCTCTACGCACTTGAGCCTACGCAGCCCAAGGTCGATCCCCGGTACGAGCAAAATATTTTTCATTTTGCTTGACCTGCGTAATCCACTATACACCAGATATTGGCATTTCGGACAATCCTAGGGGGAAGGCTCAGGAGTTTCTGATTTGGTAAAGCTGACACTCTGACAACCGACCTTATAACCATCTCCATCTCAGCTGTGTAACACAAGATACCCGATCTTCCACAAGTCCGTGACACTGAAATCATCGGACAAGCACAACGAACTGTCAGTGTAGCATTTGTGAGCATTAACAAGACAGGGACGATGGGTCTTGCGGTAAGACGAAGATTCACTGTATCTTCTGGCGTCAAAAAGTGTATTTGATAGCTAACTTGCTTACTTCTCAGGCCAATGGAGGATCTGGGCCTGGACAATAGCTGCCCTCCATCGGATGACGGTCCTTCATTGCGCACTGCGCTATCTCAAGCTTATAGATGACCTGCCATTTTAAAGTTTCCTGACCCCTTCTACCACGACCCGACCTTTCCACGGGACACGGTCCACAGTTTATCCTTTCGACGTGTTAATTACAAAACAAAGTGAAAAAAAACGCACTCGCTAGTCGAGGAATCAGAAGTTGACGATGACCCCATTGAATTGCATCAAATTCGAATTTGGATTCAGAGGAGAGGATGTTGCCTAAACCTCCTAAGCTCTCTCTCTCTCTCTCTCTGACAACCGACGACTGCTGCTGGATGCAATTGCTTTTGCCTCTACGGCCATTCCCGCATAAGGGAGCACCAGCACACTGTCTCAATCGAGAAATGTCACTGGGTGCCACCAGTGTCCGGGGGACTAGGGAAATTTGTTAAATGGTTAAAACCCAATCAATCTTCCCTGATGGTTCTTTTGCTGTTGGCACGGAAATGGCAGACGTGGAATGGCCGAAGTCAAAGAGAAAGGAAAAAAGGTTGAACGAAGTGCATGGCTGAAGTGGTATCACTTGGGAAGGGGGCGATGAAGATTGGTCCGGGCGACAGGTACAGTGATTGATGTTGCAGAGGAGTATCCATCCTAGGAGTAACGTCTTTTTTTTCTCTCATTTGAGACGGATTGATGTCAGCTGCGTGGTTTAGTCTGGCTATGAGGGGTTAATGTGCAAGAGACCCATTTTGAGAGTGGCGAGAGTTAACCTTGAGACGCAGACAGTAATTAAGGCCAGCTGGGCAGCTATGTGAAGGCTGATTGAATTGACTTATTGACATTTTGTGAACGGTGTTTGAACAATTCAGACTCCTCGATAGCAGCAGCAGTTCCTGAAATAAATCACTTAAATTCAAGCATGCTTGTACGCCTCTAGTCATTTCGACAGTAGTGGACCATTAGTGCATAATTGGAAGAGGCATCACAGTCGGAGGAGTAAAGGCTACAACTCGTCATGGTCATCCCCTTCTTCCACAAGCAGGCAGTTCACAATCAGTAGAGTTTGAGCTCTATGGGGCTGCTGCATGGATTCGTTTTCGTCGAATTCTTGAAAACGTAGGTTTCCTGTAGATGCAGCCGTCGTGACAGACGTTCCTGGTTCTACCCAAGGCACACCATCTGTCATTTTTGCAACACCACCTCTCCTGAAGATGAGGCAGTCGCGGCGGACATTCATGGTTCGATCCACGGTACACCAACTCTCATTTTTGCTACATCACCTCTTCCGAGTCCCTGACGAATGTTTCTCGAAGATGAGGCAGTCGCGACGGACGTTATAGTAAGATCCACTGCCACTGCACTCTCGCAATAGACGTTCATGTTTCGATCCACGTCACACCAACTCTCATTTTTGCAACACCACCTGGCGCGGGTCACAGAGAGTGTAACTGTCAAGAAGAGCTCCCCAAACTTCGTCGTTCAGGGGCGGCACCGGCACTTCTCTTTCCAAGGGATATCAAATTCTTTGCAAGCAAAGAAAACTTGCAACGCAATCGTAACTCAAACATACGACAACCACACACAGAGTCTCATTCATTTCGCCATTGTACCCATAAACTTCAAAATCAGATACTCATCAACTCGTGCTTTTGACATAATTCCCGTCTTTCAGTCGCGAAATTCCTCATCGTGTCACTGATTTCCTCTTCACCCCACTCTGGCAGCAGCTCCGCTGTGCTTGAAAGGGCTCAACCTAGTCCAAACGCGGGGATATCAAGCGCAACCCATCAACAGGATCCAATTTGAGTTCCAACAACTCTTAGCGACGACAACTCTTCCCCATCCTTTTGGAACCCAAACGAGGTTATTCCCTCATTTGATTCCCAACGCAGAGCAATGAGAGCTGAAAATTCGCTAACAGGACATTTGTTCCTAAATTTGTTCCTCTTCCCTTTTTTCTGTTGCGCTGTTCATCTCCATCGTTACTCACGGGGAACGGGAATTCCCTTCAACAAGGATTCCCACTCTCGTTCGGTAAAACAGAAGAGCAGCAGCAGCCGCATGGGGAAAAAAATGAACACACTAGAACCAAACCAAACCAAACCAAACTTGTAGTGATTGGGGAGAACTCGTAGACATAGACGCAGCCTGCCCCCACAGCACCGCCCACTGGCACGACGAGTGTGTAATTTGCAATCTCAACTTCACAAAGTTTCCAAGTGCAAATTGATTCCTTCTTGGTCCATGAATACGATTTAAAGTTTTCTCATTCCCGTTCAATATTTGCAGAAGTTTGGCTTTTCCGGGGAAGTTTACCACTTTAATTTGGTTTTCTACGATACGCCTCTCACCACCACCACCCCCTTTCACCCATCCACCGCCAGCCATGTGCAGTGCGTTTGAGAATTAATATCTCAAAAGGAAAGGCAAATGTATCCATTTGCATTTAAAAGGAGTTAACCACCATTCGAGGAAATTCCCATCGAAGTGGTAGAATGGAGGAAGATGCAGGGAAAAAGGGGAATCGTGGGGTGCGATGGGATACAGGGCGGGTGCCCTCTTTAGTCGATTGGTTGAGATTTAATCAAGCGAATGGAGCAAATGTCCAATTTGCTGCAATTGATGTGCAAATGCAATATAGACGAGCGTGATTTGTGTTGTGTCCCATGAGGTTGGGATGCTTGCCTGAGAGGCTGGCATAATTTTTCTGGTGAGAGGAATAATTCGTCAGTGGACAGATGTCCCTGTGGGCTGGGCAGTCGAATTTTCTAGTCGTCTACGCCAGCAGTTAACACCACCACGGGACCAAGCAGATGTCGCCAGTGTGCCTCTTGTGTTCCAGGCTAATTTTGTTCGATCCCCATTTCGGTTTGAATATAACTAGGCATATGGCAGAGTAGAGAGACTAATAATAATGCACTTCCTAGCAACTGCCGCACGTCGTACTAGCATCTTGGCGTTTCTGTCTTAATTCCATCAAACGCCAGCTCGCTAATGTCATCCGCCTATGCTAGACGTTTCACGGACTTCTGGGACATCCTGTCTCTCATGTTTACTTCGGTTTGAAGAACTCACATCACAGAGTATCGGCTTGTCCCAAACCTTTTCGGAAATTGAAGGTTTGTTCCTTAGCGAGTTCAACTAAGCATCAAGAATTCTCCATTTTTATCCTACACATATTGATGAGCTGTTATAAGCGCCTTTGGACTCGTGTGGTTGTCGATCCCCATTGCATAGTCACAGTTTCGGCCAGGACGATGTCCTGGGGTGGTGGTGGAGGCGGACTTCGTGGGTAATAACCAACCTCACCGCATTGTCGCTTTTCTATGACTACGCTATTCTGAATAGTTGAAGAAAATTAATTCTTTTCTTTTGCGCGTCGTGACATTGTGCCAAACGACATTATGACAAATTGGTACAATAACGCTTCTGAAAGTGTCATTAGGCCGATGATTAACTTTTGGCACAATGTCGTTTTCAAAAGTGTCATAGGGCCAAACTAGTTTGCGACATTTTTGCCAAATTTGAAATTTAGCCTGTAAGAAAGGGGGTGCTTAAGGTTAAAGGGGTGGGTGTCTCGCGCCGCTCGCTAACAGGATTTTAACCATTTTGTTTAGGAGGATTTAACCCGCTCTTGCGACTTCGTGGCTCCGCTAAGGATATGTCAACAACTGCCAGGCAGGCACCTGGTCCAGCAGATTTGAAAAACAGATAAAAGTTAGCTTTGCTTCCATTGGGATTCGAACCGGGGACCACGCTAAACAAGGCCAGGCACAAAACCAACTGGGATGTACAAGTAAAAAACTTGTAAATAATTTATATTTAAATGATCGCTTACACTGGCTAACTGCAGAAATGAAGCATGATAGAGATGCTCAACTTCTGCCTCTCTTGCACTTTAAAATGTTTGACAACCATTTTTTATTTCGTTTTCTGAAGCCAAATTGACCAATCAGAGAACGACATACGTTATTTTGTGAATAACTGTCAAAAAGCCTCTGAAATTCTCTGATGGACTAGGCTCAGCTATGGAGTTGGGCAGCTCTAGCATACTTTATTTCTGGGCTTACTGGGAAGAAGTCAGAGACAAAGGACAACTCAAAATTTCATTAATTAGATGGGCTTAGCATCTATAGCAGTTTACACGTGGCGTGTGTGTTAATACTCTCTCTCTCTCTCTCTCTCTCTCTCTCTCTCCCCCCCTCTCTCTCTCCCTCTCTCTCTCTCCCCCTCTCACTCTCAGTTTGTCTCTCTCTCTCTCTCTCTCACTCTCCCTATCTCTCTCCCTCTCTCTCCCTCTCTCCCCCTCTCACTCTCTGTCTCTCTCTCTATCTCTCTATCTCTCTCTATATCTCCCTCTCTCTCTCCCTCTCCCTCTCTCCCCCCTCTCACTCTCTCTCTCTCTTTCTTTCTCTCTCTCCCTCTCTCACTCTCCCTCTCTCTCTCGCTCTTTCTCTATCTCTCTCTCGCAAGTTGAGGGGACCCACCTTTTTATTTCACTCCCGAACTGCTGGTCAAAGAAGATTTTTCCTGGACAGACACACTTTCTTAACATTGTCTCTGTCTCGAAAGAATCATAAAATGGATGGCGCGACAGTTCGAGGTGGACCCGGGCCTAGCTTCGGACCCGGGCCTAGCTTCTGCAGCTTCCCAATATTGCGAGGGTTAGAGCCGTGAACTAAAAAAGTTGTTCATGTCGAGAATCGAACCCAGGCAGCCAGGATATGAGTTGACCCACCTTCTTACCCCGTCGCCGCCGCAACTGGAATGTGGTGAAATGGTGGCACTGATAACTACAGAATGCGAATGCCAAAGACATCGGTTCAAGGTGCAAAGACGACTTCTGAGGATCTTTTAAGCGAACCATATCTTTAACCTTTGAAGTGAAATTTTAGATCAGTATCCTCGGTCTAAGAAGAATGGCCGAAACATCACCCAAAATCTGGTAAATCCATAAATTCGTGGTCACTCAAGCATATCCCTCCCCCATGCTTCACTGATTAAACGCACTACACGAAAATTCACATTCACATCCAGTCAATTAACCGCCTCCGTCATTAAGAGTTCTAGTGAATTTCCTTCAAGTTGAACGTCCTTAATGACCTCTCTTGGAACCAAAACTTTTCCTCCGCTAACCACAATAAATCATCACATTCCGATATAACATGCGGCGGGCACTCATCCGTTTATCACCAACCCACCATCGGTGTCTTTCCTTTTCGTAGATTGCATCCACCCTAGCCGCAACCGCCTTCTCGCCAGAGTGAGCATCTCCGATAAATCATCGTTACTTTATTTCCCTAAGCACTCTGCAAGTTTCTCAATTGCCCGCAGGGGAATGTCATGACAAATCACGGCCAGGACGATGGCCTGGCGTGGTGGTGGAGGCGGACTTCGTGGGTAATAACCAACCTGACCGCATTGTCGCGTCCCGTCGCATCGCACAATGTCCCGGATATGAGTAAGGGATCCTGCCCACTTGTTGTTTAAATTGAAACACCACCAGTAGTGACTCAACCGGACGCAGTAACTGTAAGTCTGAGTGAGAACCGTTCTTATCTGAGCTTAAAATAATCCACCCATCGTCCACCCCCGCATCCCATCCATTAATTACATCGCAGGGAAAAATCCTTTGCGGCAGGATAACACGACCCATGACTGCTGCGCCACACTCCACTAAGCGCGACGACCTATGTTAGCCGGCCGGGTATTTATGTTGAATGGCATTGGCAGAGGGCGAGTCCGCAGCACTCCGGAGCAGGTAATCCATTGCAGTGCAGTGCGGATGGGCCATCGCCCACTGTGACCCATTGTGCAAATTGTGTGCGCTGTGCACGCGAATCCGTTCGTTATTTTATAGCCTCTGGTGGGCCACTTGCAACGGTAACAAATTATATGCATACACTATCCCTTGCTCGCGCTCTTTTTGGCTCTCCCCGCAAGGTCCGCGCGCGTTGTGCCACACAATGGCGGCCCTTCCGCCAATGCTGCAGCTGCAGCAGCCACTAACCTCTGAGAGCTGTGGACGGCAAGGCAACCCCGACGAAAATCTCTGCGTCCATCTGAAATAATTGTCGAAATCTCATTGCAAGGCTGCATGGCATGTGGGACGGGCGGGTGTGTAGGACAAATGTTTATCCGCCGATTTAATGGGTAAACGTCGTAGCCTCGACGTCCTGTTCCGGTGGTCCAACGTGTATTTCGTCAGGGCCCGTGTTGTGCTCTGTGCTGTGCACAGAAGTTGCCATTACCATTTGCCGGGCGGTTTTTAGCTGCTGGAGCGAATTGGTCCGGCTGGCGTCATTAACGGCCGCGGATCGGCTGTGGCTCTGTGGACTTACGGGCCGAGTGGTTGTGCGCCGCGTCGAAGTGGGGCCAGTCCGTGTTAGCCACTGTAATTGGCATTTGAAATGTAAAAGTCGATGAAATCACCCGACAAGCTTGTGCTGTTGAAATTCCGAGATCGTGGTTGACTTTAACGTACCGCTGCTGGTTCGAATGGGCGAGTGTTAGTTTATGCTTTCGGAAATAGTGAGTTGAACAGCCGGCCACGTCTACACAAACAATGGTCAGGAGGGGCCCGCTGTGGTTGTGGCAATCGCTCAGGTAGGTCATTGACGGGAGAATGGGTGAAAGCGCGATGTTGATTTGAATGCCTTTGAGGACCGGAGAGGGAGTGCTGCTTACCGCACGCGTCTAAAAAAAGTTCTAGTTCTTACAACTATTTGACTTTGTAAACACAGGAGCCGGCCATGGCGTTGTGGGCACGTGTGTCGACTCCTACGCAACTGATACTCGCTGCCTGGGGTCGATTCCCGGTCCGACCAGAAATCATTTTCACGGCTCCCGCTCCACCTCTGAAAATGCTCAAAGGGTAATAACTGTAGGCTTATCAAACACTTGGCCCTTCGGAGTCGGCTTAAAACTGAAGGTCCCTTCCAATTGTGATGGAACAACAGCCCGCACAACACGAGTAGTTTCTGAGAAGCGAGGCTCTGGCCTTCCACGGGCTGTATAAACACAGAAAGTGATTAAGATTTGCTTCCATAACTTGACCTTTTGACTGGCATTTGTGAGACTGACTCATTTGGTGAGGATTCAATTTAAAATGGATGTTCGTGTACTGACCGCCGAGGGTACAAGGCTAAAGTAAGACTCTTGATAGGAACCATTGAATAATCACTCGAGTATTCGAATACAATTTTTGAGATCGAAGGTGCATTCATCAAGATCGAACCAAAGGCCAAAGTGTGAGGCACATAAATTCATGGCAGAAAATGCCTTCATGAGAACGAAAGAGAGTGAAAGAGAAAAATAGCTACAGATGTACTGTAGAAGATATCTACTTACAATCACAGCCATTGCTCGTTTGATACGAGGTTTTCGTGAAACAGGGCCATTCATCGCTCTAACCTTCAAATGTGGAGTAACCAATTGCTTGGCCAATTGAGTTGAAAATCTTTCGTCGTTTGTCTCTTTGCTGGCTGCAAATGGCTGAAAATAATAAGCAATGCCAAACCAGCAATATCCGATACATAACCAATGACCATCGATTGGTTCCACGTTTTTACGGAATATCCGGAGATCATGTGGTCCATGGTGTCAACCCCTCCCTTATAGGCATTACAGTCCAAGATTTGATTCTTTTTTTTGGAAGTATTTTCTTGGTCGACGGCACAGGTATAATGTTCTGTCGACAGCACAATGGCGGCTTTATTTAGGTTTGCTACGAACGTTTGCAAATGGAAATGCCATTTTGCAGCAACTGGCACACTAAGCACATAATTGCATCTTTGCAGGAATAAAATTCATCAGACCTTTGTCGGGGCACGAAACCAGCACCCCAAATAGCGTCAAGTTCTTTCATTCGTCATCATCACCAACATCAACATTGTCGTAATCAGTTTCGGTCCCTTCCACTTGCAACTCGAGCTTCATATCAGACGCATCATTATCCGGCACATAATCTGCATCATCCCCATCACCAGCAAATTGATCCTCTTCCTCAGTGATATCCTCTGTCACTATGTGTGCTGCAGAGCCATTAAGATCCGGTTGCCCGATTCAGTGCTGCATCATACAATTCACTTTGCTCCGCATTACGCAAGCAGCAAAAATAATTAATAATTTATAAAACAAAAATCGCGTGTGCACTACATGATCATTTATATGGCAGGCTACTGTAACATTTACAATGGGCTTACTTTAACCCAGCTCTTACTTTTCGATGTTCAAACAAAAAAATATTTTTTTGTCACCAACTCTGGCCGGAACGTCCCGGATACGGTTTCGTTGTGCTTAGCGAACTTTAGCGCACGGAGTGAAACCCCCTTTCAATCCTATTGATGTGGAAAAAAATGTTATACATGTTCAAACCCAAATTGGGCCCATTATAGGGTTATTAGCGGTGCCCCACAAGGAGGTGTACTTTCACAAGGGTGTCCAACTGGAACCTTTCTAAGAAGACAACAGTTAGCTCTAGAGTCTATAAAAATTAAGTGAATTTCGAAAAAAAAAAAAAGAAAAATAACATTTTGGCTTTAAAAAATACAAACATTTTTTATTCTTATATTATTATAAGCAAATAAAAATTAAATTCTTATAAAAACAAGAAGAGGTACAAATGAGTACAACATTAACGAAATATGCATCAATTTGAGAGGGCTATGCTTCGTTTGTTTGATCACGTGGCACGATTGTCCCCCTCATCGCGACTTCCGAGGGGGAGTTGAATGCGATTCCATCAGGTAGGCGACCGCTTGGCAGACCCAGTTTACGAGGTGGATGGACCAAGTCCAAAAACTCGCCTAGTTACACTTCGGCAGAACTCCTGATGAGTTAGAGTCGATGGCGGAGGATCGGGTTGCCTGGAGATCTCTCAGGCGTGGTTTGCCCCCGCGACCACAGAAGGGGTCACAAGATGACGATGATGATGATATTAGTTAATTGCTTAACCTTCGGATAGCGACATAATTTGCTCGTACGCGAATAAGTGTGTATTTATGTAATTGAAATAAATAATAAGACATGAAATCAACGTATTCGGCCTATAACTCAATTCGTGCTAAGAGATGGCGTAACTTGTATTATTCCATTGGAAGTTGGAAAGCTACTGTCATTGTACGTCATTTCAGTATATGTCATTCGTTTGAAGCGTAAACAACAATAATTTTTGTTCACTCAAAAATGTCAAACTTTGTGCCTGAAAAAGTGTTTTTTCTTGAAAAAAAACTGCCGAAGCTGCCGAAAGTTATCGCTTTGCACAATTTAAAAGTTGTGATTTTGTCTTGGCCAACCAACCACGACGATATTCGATGGGCAAAGCCGAATATCCATGGCGCGATGGTAATGCTCTGTATTTGGTGGGATCAGAATGGTGTGCTGTATTATGAGCTGCTAAAACCTTGTGAACCATCAATGGACAACGCCACCGAACACAATTAATCCGTTCGAAGAGAGCAGTAATTATATAAGTTATAAACCCAATAGTAAAATTCATTTTTGGGAAAAGGGTAAAGAAAAATTATATAATTTTGTTAATTAGCGACAGATCCTGCTAACTTCTCTGCGGTGTTCTGGACACGTTGGCAGAACCATTTTGCGCAGATTGTCTTTACTTTTCTGGCACGCAAACCTCTTGCACATACTTTTCTAAAGTTTTAATTGATCGAAAAGCCATTTGACCAGAAAAAATACAAACTTCGAAAGAATACCGAAACAAAATAAAGTAACATAAAAAGCAACTGGAGGGACGTGTCACATCAGGTAAGTCCGTAAAAAGACAGCAGCAAGCTGTGACCCACAACTAAAAGCTCTGCTGTCATTTTGAAAACAACAAAAAAAAAAGAGAGCGATTGTGTAGCGGGAAGTGTGATGTGGACGATTTTTTTGTTTCTTTGGGGTGCTGTTCTTAAAGTATACAAAGTATTAATTAAGTCTGTCGATTGTTTCAAATCACATAACCGTTATTTATTTCGAATCTATTCATATTCAACAAGCTTTCGGGCTGAATTGAAACGGCGTGTTCTCGCGGTCTGTCTTTGATAGGCGTTGCTGAGCGGTTTTCCCCAGCTTACAAGAATTTGTGTCAGAACGCGGCAGGCTCAGTTTTCCATATCTAAAGGAAAGCGCGCGTTTAGCCTCCTCAAATGTCCTGAAATATAATTTTACATATGTATCTTTCTTTATTAGCTCATTATATGGCTTTGGTAACAATTTAAAATATTTGCTTACAATAGTTCAATTATCAACAATGTTTGGAAGTTGGTCTAAGACCAGAGAATTTTCTAGCTCTAGCTGTCTTAAAATTTGCTAGTCTTATATCATTCATATTCCTCAGATCATAAGGCTGTGATTCTCTTACATATCTTATATGTCTCCTGAGTTAATATGTCTCCTGAGTTAATTCTTATATGTCCTAAGTTATTCTTAATTTTAAATACAAATATTAACATGTTCATTATAACTCTTTGTTTAGTTGTTTATTGTAAATAAAATTGATAGACAAGAATAATAACTTGAAAAAACAGTCGTCGTCGAGAAGAGGGTGAATTCTGTGCTCGGGATTACGATATTACGGTCTTCAAAATTTCAACGCGCGACAGCCCCATTACGGCTTACACAAATGACTCACTTGTATCCTACTAAATATGTCAAAGACCGACCGCGAGTACGAGCCGTTGCGATATGGATGTTTCTCTTCAATGACACCTTGTTATTTTTCTTTCTGCTAAATTTTTTCCAGTATGGCTTTGTCGCTCGAAAGAATTTTACAGCAATCTTGACAGCAGCTTTGGCTGTTATTATAAATTACACAAAGAATATATTTGACAGCAGACATTTTGAGAATAATTCTTTCTTTTGTCCATTGGCCCTCAATTAGAGAACAAATTTTTTCTCCATTTACATTTTGTCCTAGGATTGCAAAAAAAAAAGACACCAATTTTGGAAATTTCTGAAAAGTGCATCATTTTTAACGTTTTTTTTTTAACTAAAAAAAACAAAAGTGTCGACATCTTCCCAAATTTAAACTATTTTTAAGTGCCATGCAATAAAAACATGAAAACTCTCCAATATTCAAAGGATTTTGATTACTTATTCTTAATGACTAATAGCGGAAAAAATGGTGTCAAAAGATCGGAGATACGTTGGACATATTAACTTTTGGTCCTTCTGTAGGAAGTGTAGGTAAATGGGCTGCTTTTAATACTGCGAGAAGCTTATTGCATAGCGACATCAAGGAAATTCTTCTCCACTCCAAGCGATATGATAAAGATTGCCATCGATAAGCTGGAAGCATAGACACAAACAGGCAGCCGTCGCTAAAAAAACGGATCTTGTACTTCACCAGAAGCTACAAAATACCTCGGTTTGACCCTCCCACACTCTACACCTAACCGCCATAAGGTCCCACTGCGAAATTTCTTGGTCGCACCATCGACAACACACTTCTGGAAACTCAGAATCGAGGATAGGGCCAGGAAGGATTCTTCTGCCGTTTACAGTTTCGCTTAGTAGATTTTGGACTTGATTGACAGACCGACACTCTGTCTCAGTTAGCACTAAAGCAAGCTGTCAACTGCAAGACACTCATTCGGGTGCACTGGCCTGAATGCCTTTGCACCCACCACTCACCACTGAGAGACTCAACCGCCTTGAGACTCAGAACTCAGTCAAACACTGTGATCCAAACTCACTGTCGGTCACCCAACCATTCTTAAGGAATATAAAAAATCGAAGCTATCTTCGAGAAGAAATTCTCCACTAGCAGGCTGGCTGATTACCTGTAACCGATGACACCTCATGTGGGTGCCGGGCATTGTAAGGCCGATTAACTCGCTAAATATGGTATGAGCACCTCTCCAACACCAAGAGGAGTTCCACCGCCATCTCAAAAAATCAAAATAACCTTAAAACAAAGCAAATATGCCCATCACTTGATCTCAGACGATCACTGAGTCTGCTTAGACATGACAGACGCTCCGGCGTCATTACCGGAAACGGACACTGATCAATTGGCGCTCATTCCTGCGAGCATGGGTGTCCTTTATAATGACTTCTGCAGAAGCCGCATGAATGAAGAGCAGTTAGAAACTACAAATCACCTACTCTGCTCATGTAGCACTCTGGCAAGTGCTTACACCGTGGGGCAAACTACTTCAATAATCTCAAACCGCATTCGCTAGGTACTGGGTATTTGGCCTTGTTCAAAGCGACATAAGTTACGATAACAAGTACAAAGCCACCACCACGACAGAGATGCATCTCGTGACATCTTCATTCCGTTCCACACAATCGTGTCAATCTCCACCGCGGCGCATAACTCCAAAGAATTCGAAAGGACCAACTTCCGTAGAAGCGAGTTGATGCATTTCGCGTTCCTTGACGTGACACCGTTGTCACAAAGTCTTTACGAGATGATTATCAATCAGCCACTCCTCTGCGACGCTAATTACCGCCACTCCACAGACACTACCGCCTTTTTGGCCTCAAACAATTCCCTCCACTTTTCCGTGAATCCTTCCGAGAAACTTGTAACGTATGATCCCTGCCCGTGTGCACAGTCATGGCTGGGGGCAGAACGCAGATTCCACGGGTTCAAGCAAAATGCACCTTCCTCCGGGCGAACTCAAAACAAACTATTCCGTCATTTATTCCTCGGGACAACCCTCGCTTCTCAGAGATGCAAGAATCCTTTTCCCTTGAATACTTCCGTCGCAGGCATTGTTTGTACAACATTTCGGAGCTTAGGCAGATCCCGACTCCATGTTGAATTCCACTGTCACCCCCGTCCGCCGCTAACTGACTAAGTGATGGCCAATGCCTGTTTCATGCACAAAACATCGCCGCATTTCGGGACAAGTATGCATCCGGGAGCTCAACGGTGAAACAGGCAGAAGTAACCCATGCACCTTGGCATGGGGCGAATTCAAATATGCGGCGAAACAAGAGAATGAGAGACTAGCTGCACGTCTGAAGCCCTCTCCCCGGCACAGCCAACTGCGAAGGAGCAGGATATGACGATGATAATCATGCCTGCGATGAGAATGACGGCTGGGGGAGGAGCGGACGGGAATAATAAATTTGCCAGCATTCCGTTGTAATTGAAAATGTCGGCCATTCCTTTTGTCCGACTTTAAGGATAAATAATTATGTAGGCACACATCCTTGTGCTCGGCAAGGGTTCTCTGTGTGCAAGTAATGAGTTGGATTTTTCATGTTCACCCAGTCCCCTGGCAACCGTGCCACCATTCATCCAACAAGAAACTATGACTGCCTCCCAACTATCACTTCTGCAATTGTTATCCCTTTGACTGCCGGCAACCACCCGCCCTCCCCTCGCTCGTTGGGCATGCATGTGCCAGAGCAATAGTTTCCATCACAAAAAAGTTGTTCCCATTTTCGAGATCGTATTGTTAAATTGAAAAGAAAAGGGAAATCAAAAGAGAAACGAAATCAGGGCTGGTTTGTGTGTCGGCATGAAATCAATCTCTTTCGGTGGACTGGACACTTGCACTGCCCCCGACGCGCGGTGGGTGGTAAATATTCGGATTTGTGTGCATTTAACAGTTTTATTTTGAGTTGCCAATGCTGGTGGAAAATTGAGCCGGCCGTAATGGGGGGAGAAGGCGGGTCCCAAACCGGCAAAGGCACAGCTGGTGTTTATGCATTTCGAACGTGCCAGTTTACGGGCAGCATTGTATTCAGTTGGACTGCAGGCGAATTAAAAGGATGTTTATGCTCGTTTAGGAGCAGTTTTATTATCGCTTAACCTTTGGCCCAGTTCATGGCGATGATTAAGTGTGTGACTCCACTGGACTTAGTTTGGCTGTAAAGTGTACAATTTAGTACCGCCCAGTACCGGGCGTGATATATAGCAACTCGAAGGTCCATGGTGGGATGTGATTCTTTTTATAATGAATGAAGTTCAATTTAAAGGCAATTTCCTTAATCTGCAGATTGCTGAAGCGCCTTTGACAGTTCGACCTTTCGGTGGGTGGTCTGGACTAAAGCGTGGACAGGACCAGATTTAGGTTAGACTGGATTTAGTTTAACTAAGCATAGTGCCTATGTTCTGAGAGCAACCTTCACGGTTGCAATTTTGCTCCGACTTCATCACGATCGCACGTCTTGCGACTCAGCCCAACGTAGATTGATCTTGACCTTTTGTCAGAGGTGGACAATTCCAGAGCAAATTATGTTTCGTTTTCGTGTTCGCAGGCTCTACAGCGGGCGGTGTGAAAAATGTACAGTCTCAAGCACGCGTACATCTGTCCTGGTTCGATAAAGATCAATTCAAGTCACAGAGATAGAGTCGTAAAAAAAACAATTTTATTAACACAAAGGTCTTATAAATGTGAATTGCCGGGATTCGCCTAATACAATTTTTGTGTAGTTTTTCCAGATTTGTCATGTCTCAACCAATAGACATTTCGATGATACTGTTACGTTAAGCGGAAATGAGTCCACGCAAAATTAATCAAACTGTCCACACAACAGGGTTTGATCACTGGATTGTGACGAATTAAACACTGAAGTCCACTATTCACGATTTACAAGAATTTATTTTGCAAACACGGATTTACTTCTTATACAATACAAAACGCTTTGCTGCCTTTCAGGCTGAACTGCTAAACACTTTGAATACTGTAAAATCCCAAACTGCACTGTTATAAATACCTGACTGAACTGTAATAATTCTCCAACTGAACTAACTCGCATCGACCACAGTGCCGACATTTATACTCCCAGTATTGGTTCTAGATCCTACTGTCGCCACGAGTCTATGGAATTTCCCCGCCGACTCTTATATACATGATTCTTTGTAATCTATCAGTGTATAGGTGGCGCCATCCTTCTTGCAGTATATACAAGACTTCGGGAATACTCTTCGGATTTGATCGTTCCTCTATAGATGGCGTTGGTGTCCTGATTATCTCATCTTATACGCGTTATACCACTCACGTCACAATATAAATGAGTTTGGTACATGTTTGTCCGTTCATATCTCGAGTTTGGCAAATCCGAATTGTATGACTTTTGTTTTGTTCGAGAGGTATTCTTTTGTAGCAGGTTTGTATGTGAAAAAAAGAATACGAAAAAAATCACTGAAATAGTAATTGCGTCATCAAGAATCGGAATGACGTTCTCAAATGCGCGGTTCATTGAAAAATCCATCGCAAAGCGGATCGCAAACATCTGTGAATTTATAGCAGACCACTTCCATCATCAGGCCAATCGACTGCTTTAAAAAGGGAGAAACACCCAGCAAATTGAAAACTTGATGGTATCGTTCAAGACTACTACTGAATTTTATTTGAAGTGAAATTCCTGTTTGAAATTTATCAATTTGCAATTTACTTGGTAATTAACATTTATTTCGGGGTAAGTACCTAATTTGAAAGAAGAAGAAATCATGACTCCACCACGACGAAATAGTGGTAGAAATACATGCGATAGTAGACGCAAAGCTGCTGTAAGAGCGACAGGAGCGTGCCGTTCGACTCTATAGTGAACGTGAAAATGACAAATCATAATAGTGAGAGTGAAAACAGCCACAATCGACAACGGCAAATGTGTTGTAAATAGGAAATCTTGAGCTTGCATCATCGATCAGTTTCGATTGGAATTTTTATTTATTTTATTTATTTATTATAATATTAATGTACAATTAAAATTGTAATCAATATGAACTATAGGGGCCAAATAGTGGCGATGATTTACAGCCCTCGAAATAAGTATGTCTGTCTATATTGTAAGTTTTCCTACGATACTTTTTAAATTATTAATATTGGATTGGTTTGGCTTCTTGAGGAGATGTAGTAGGTCTACGTTGTGGTTGAGGTTGTTTTGCAGTGCTGGTTGCGATGATAAAAAGCATTGACTTAAGAGATGGGTGATGGTTACTGGTCTGCGGCTGGTGAGGCAGTTTGAGAGAAGGTGGGTCTCGCATTGAGAGAAGGTGTCGTAGGAGAGGATGGGTGCCTTGAGAGCGGCATTTGCAGCAGCATCTGCATATTCATTCATGGCCTGGTGTCCATAGCAGCTTTCACTTCGTTTGTGATTTGGTGAGGATATCACGAATTTTGGATGGGGTTATAGAGTCGTTTTGTGGATTTGCGACGGCTTTTATAACAGACAGGCTGTCGGAGCAAATAACCCACTTACCTCTTGTTTGGGAATATTTTTTAGCGACGTGGAGTATAGCTACTGCTTCTGCGGTGTATATGGAGGCGATGTTCGGTAGGATGCCTTGCAAAATGATCGAGCCTTCTTGGTTAACAACTGCATAGGCTGTGTTGTCGTCTGTTTTGGAGCCGTCTGTGTATATAAAGTTCCAACCCGTACGTTTAAAAGTTTCATGGATCTCATTGAATCGAGCTGTGTATTCAGTATTGCTAGTTGTGTCTTTATGTAGTACGTGCAGATCCAGAAGTATGGAGTCCTCCAGGAGTGACCATGGTGGATATGTAGGCGTAAACTTGGTTGCTCTCTTGCGAGGTAGATCTATTTGTTGTCCCCAACGTAGGATGCAGTGGATTGCGGAGGGGAACCTTCGATTATGACTGTGGGTAATGGCCTTAGCTGTATCTTGGTCAATTATCGATCCCGTTTGGAAGTGGAGTTTCGCATTGATTGCATTGGATTGGAAAAATGGAACAAGTCTGAATATTGCATTTAAATATTGAAATTCTCGGCAAAAGCACCGGACATGTGCTGTACAAATGGGACAGTGAAATTGCCTACATTGAATACGCCATCGTTGACATCTTCAATCTGCTCATTTCCTTTTTCATTTTTTATATTTCATTGTCACCATGGTCAGAACGACGGCGGCATAAAATCAAATTAAATTTCTCAGAGAATCATAGTTTTTATTATTACTTCAAATAGCTCTGATTCCTCTGATCCGATATTCACGGCCGAGATAAACCGTGTTAATAACATCCAACATGCTAAAAAAAAAACAAATACACATTCAAACAAGTTATGTATCTATAAGTCATCGTAATGACATCAACATTCCCAAAAGAATGCACCGTTTTCGAACCACACACCATGTGACAATTTATATAAAAAAAACTTGTGTTAAACATTTTAAAAAGTTTTCTTTCTCCCCTCTAAGCTTCAGAATTTCTCAAGCCTGACAATTTGAAACAATTTTACTCTTCTTTCCTAAACTGCACTGGACATGGGTTTGCTAGTATATATACAAAAATGAGTTTGATATATGTTTGTCCTTTCATATCTCAAGTTTGGTAACACTGCATTTTATGATTCATGATTATGATCATTTGTAGGTATTGTATTGTATGTAACACAATACGTTCCCAACCAAAAACTCATCGAAATCGGAACTGCATCGTCCGGCCAATGGAAAAAAACTTTCTCAAATGCGCGGTTCATTGAAAAATCCATCGGCAAGCGTATCGCAAACATCTCTGAATTTTCCGTAGGGCACTTCTCCCATGCATCATCAGGTCAATCGGCTGCATTAAAAAATGGAAAACAGCTTAACAAACTAAAAGTGTTATCGGATCGTTGAAGACTACCGGTCTACATTTCAATAGACAAATTAAAGCGTAAGTATTGAATTTTATTTGAAGCGAAGTTTATGTTTAAAGTGAATCAATAAGCAATTTGCTTGATAATTAACTTTCATTTCACTTTATGTACCAAATCTGTGAATTTTTGACAATATATTTGGTTTCTGATTGTGTTACACGACACGTTTTTATTCTGCATTTTATAATTTGCTTCGAATTTTGTTTCATTTAAAAAATCCTCCACATTGATAGAGTATGTTAGAAATGCACTGCGAAAAGCGGTTGTACGAGGGGCATAAAGTGAAGAGAATCATGCCGTTCGACTCAATAGTAAACGTTAACCTATACAAAAAATTAAAATGCGTCTCATTTGAAATTATGAGCTTGCTGCATTACAATTGAACAATCAATGAAAGTTCGCATCGAACAGTTTCGATTGGTCAAATGCACCAAGTCTATAAATTTTGCTATTCATTGAAATTCTCAGCAGAAGTACCGGGAATGTGCTGTGAAATGGGAAAGCAAAGTTGTATGCATTGAATCCGCCCGAACCTTTGAAGTCTTTAGTTTCTGGAGAATCATCGGAATCGAAAAATATTTGTTGTCGAAGATTTAGCAGAATTATTCCAATTTTAATTTGATGCTACAAATACATTGAGAGATGAATCTTTGGCGGCAATTTGTGCGCATTGACAAGTGATATGTGAGCCAATTTGACACAGTTTCCATCTGATCACAAAATTGGATCATGGTTACCGGTCCTAGACTCAAACTACCAATTTTTGCAAATCTATTTCATGGGCAATTCGAATGTAGGTATCAAATTGGGTGCGGTTCAAGTAGCGCCAAGGGCTTTTCACGAAAGAAATTCATTAGTTCGATATATGACGTCTGACAGTCGATGAAACGAGCCGATAAAACACTCGCTGGCATGCATATTCAGGAGGATTCAATGCTCCGACTGTAGATGAAGTGGCCGCTGGCCAATAATTCAGTAGGCGTGATATTCGTCATTCAAACCGCGTCTGAAACTCATCGTTGTTACGATGCCTTACAACATGCAATTATTTTATGGGATATCATTTTAATTTGAAACACAGCTTTTCATCCTACACGTGGGCTCCGGCGGTCAACGATATCCCGATCGAATGCCAATGACTTGCTATAAAATTGACATTTGTGAATCTCACTACCGTGTAAACCCCAAGGAACGGGGCTTCCTTTTGTATCCAGCCTTATTCAGATAATTCCAAACGAATTTTTGCTCAATGGTCAGACTCGACGATTTCCATGATTTTATCGACATTAAGCAGCACACAAGTAGATCATAGACTACGGTTCCAGAGTTGGACGAATGTTTCGGATTGTGCATATATACACGGAATGTCTCTTCAGTTCAGCTCCAGAAGCAAAATAATTTTAGCCCATTGTTTTCTATTACTCGTTCTATTTTCCGCCCCAAACTGCCATCCCCACCAACTGCCTCAACAGCTGTCTATGGTTCTTCGTTCGTCTCCGGACTAAATCTCTGGTTTGCCCCCCCCTTCTGAACGATAACCGCACGGTAGAGCTGATTAATGGCTAATGGAATGGAAATTCGGCTCTGTCTCTGAGGGTGCGACAACACAATTGCGATATATTCAAGCTGTACACGAATGTGGACACAGTCTAATTGCCTAAAATCTCTAAGCCGAGGTTTGCTGCTACGTTCAGTCCCATTTGATCACCCCCTCGTGACCCTGGGAAGAGCTGTTTTGAGAAACAATTTTAAAATACAAATCGAATCACTCCTCCGTAAATGTGCTCTGAAGTGACAGACACCACACAGCGTAACCTAGTTGGCCAGAGGCACAATGCTCGCACCAGCTCTTTATCCACACACTGGCGCCAATCCACTCTCATTAACGAATTTCCATAAACCGACACACGTATCGAAATACCAGCGGAGCGCCAGCCGTCTCCGAATCCGCAGATGTGTTCACCCAAATCCATCCACTACCCGGGGCCGACAATTTAATACCCTCGGTCTTAACCGAAAAGGTTCAGTCCCATCTGCCAGCAACGAAAGGTGTTTCCAGCAACCTTGCCATCATTAATAATACCTTGCAACGCCCACACGTCCGTGTGGGGCGAGGATGCCCACACCCGTGCATGTGTGTCGGGCGACGAACAAAGCCATCGCATATAATTTTTGGCACTTACAGAGCCACCCTCCTGTCAGGACACGGGTGACAAAACACAGACCGGGAGAGTGGGTGCAGGAAAAAATAAAGCCCGATCCAGGCTGATGATAAATTTTCCCTGCAGCAGCTCTATGCATTTTAATAATGGAAACAAACTTAAGCAGCCCCGCGCTCTGGGTTTCTATTTTTCCGCCTTAGCAGCGGCCTCCTTCCCGTTCGGGTGCCCCCGACATCGCAGTCGGGGTACGTTGACGACGACAACGACGACGTCAGGCTTCTGATACAATTTGGAATCATGCCCAACACTTGGCAGGCGCTCGTAAATTATACCGCAGAAATTTAGGTTACTCCCATGCCGTTACCGTTCCCATTGGTTACACACCCCTTCGGAGGTTTCCCGAAGGCGAAGATTGCACCCACATTGGCGTCGGGAGAGGGTTATTGGGAAAAGAAAAACAGAAACCCTTTCGGTTTGTTCGAAATAATTTGTTCTTATATCGTGGAGGCGGCTTCCTTATTCCTTCCCACAAGTCCTTCAACTGCGCGGCGCCTCACTTGGAATCGGATTTGATCAGTATTCGAACGGAGCCAGTGTCGATCGAAATGAATTTCATCAAAAACCTGCACCACCTCAAGCATGACGTTGGTTGTGTGGTGATGCAACTCCCAGTTAAACTCTTTCCGTCGATGGGTGTATGGAGCACTTCACAAAGGGGAATTTATTATCATTTATCCAGCGCTCGCTGAAAAGGATCCCGTTGCGAATCCAGGCCGAACAAACAAAATGGTGTATCCGCAAAGGAGTACCAAGTGAAGGAGCTCCTCCAAGCTATGGCGCGAAGCTGGCTTTGCCAAGCCCCCTCGTGAATTTCGTCTGTTTGGGGCTAATCTGGCAATTAGGTCGATTAACCCAGAAGTGCTCCGAGTATCGTACGAGCAGATCCTGGGGCGTTATTATTATTATCCGGGGGGAGAGCGGGCGCTCCACGTAAGCGCTTTACAAATGCACATTTACGAGGAGTATTCGTCCCTCTGCGGCTCAAATTGTTGCCACTTTTGCAATGTGTATCCCATTTGAGATGGAAAACCGGTTGATTCCTTTCTGAGGCAAAGCACATTCCGCCACAAATCCTGCTGGCTGTATGCTGCGCGCTATGGCCTACGAATGCAGCCATTTTCAATCCTTTTTTGTATGTTTTTCTTCTTTCTTTCTTTTTTTTTTTTCTGTACGGGAAGGGAAACGTGAAGGGATAGGCTAAATCGTTGATTACTTTCGCTGAAGGCACTCTTTGTTGAATGGAAATTCTGTTCTGTGAACCGGGACTGTGTGCATGTGTGTGGTAGGGATGTGGGCGGCGGAGGGTGGTGACCACACGAACGAGTCATCTCGAATATTTAATTATTTCGTTGAGCACCGAGCACATGAGATCTGCTTAATGTAGCAAGAGATGAAAGGACTTCCTTCCATGACCGGGGGGTGTGAAGTGAGTCAACTGCGGTCTAGTTCGGAATAATCAGTCTCTTTTGGCTTATTTTGGGGAGCGAAATGATGTCGACGAGAGTGAAGAGGGCACGATGGGCGGTTCTGGTCTGTTCACTGAGCACTTTGAGTGGCGGGGCCATGGAGGTGATGAACAGAAGGTGCGCACAATTTTATGAAAAGGGTTTTTAACGGCATCTAACGGATGGCAACTGGTTCCGCATGATTTCAAACGGCGGAAGAATCTAATAAATAATCACCTTAAAAAAAATTTTGAAAAAAATTTAGATGTCTTATGATCCGACAAAAGTTTTAATTCAGTGCCAGTTCAATCCCGTGCCATATTCTTCTCTCTGGGAACTGTTTCCACAGATGGCAGTAATCCACTCGAAATGCGCGAATCGTGCCAACTAATTTCTCACATTTTTAGCAGGATCATCGATCCATACCGCAAACTGGCAGAACTTAGACTAAGCATACATAGTGACTTACAGTGAAAACTGCGATGCAGGCAACGCCGCACTCGCAAGCTTTTTGATAGAAGATCAGCAAGAAAACATGGATGTACTAGGCGCTGTCTTTCGGGAAGTGTGTAAGGTGAACGAGAGTGTCCGCCCAATAACCGCATATTGGCCAGCTATCAACAATCAAACAACAATGTCGTTCTGAGAACATCGGCATTGTCGCGTTCAATGACGATAACATGGCAGATAATTCCATTGCCGACGAAGGGGTCCATCTCCCGCTTATATCGAAGAGAGACCTCTAAGCGGTCTTCGAATCAATAAAGAGTTAGTGGGAATCGACGGGACCTCGAACATTGCGCTAATACACCGCCTCCTGGAAGTGGTTAATCTTGTTTAACGATGCTCTGAATAATGTACATCAATGGGGAACTGCTTCTAAGCAACCCATATCCAAGAGAGGAAAAGATTCTTCCAATCCCTGCAACCTCCAGTCAATTAGCCTCCTTCCAAACATCACCAAGGTATTCGAGAAGGTGATGAAGAGAGCTCTGATCAACTGGACTAAGGACAAAAATATAATTCCGGACAACCAATTCGGTTTCAAAGCGGGGCCATGACTCTATTCAAGCCGCGTCGAAACTGGTGGCGGATATCGAATGGAACAAGAGTCACAAGCAAGGTACGGGTGCCTGCTTGATGGACATGGAGAAGGCCTTCGACACCGGCTAGGCATTAGAAAACCAATGCTGTACCTACTGGAAGACGGTTCGTTGGCAAGAATGACAATGTGACCTCCACAGGTAAAACAAATCCGAACATGGACAAGGATGTGCAGAAAGTATTGCTGGGAAGGACTCTATGGGCAAGGCTGTCATAGGCAGGAGCGCCGGGAGTATTTCGGCGAAAGACGGAAGGACTTTACGGACAAAGGTGTCCAGAAATTGAATTCGGCGAAGGACTTTATGGACAAGGGTGTCCAGAAAACTTGTAAATACAAATTTGTATTCACTTTGTTGTTGAAACAGGGAACTGGCTTACAGCTAGCAGCTTTGTAGCTTCCACCAAACTCCACGCCAAATTTGTAGAGGTTATTCACCACCTGAATGCGCCATCATAAGCACGACCGTCCTTAGTTGACAGAAAGTTTCCTCGTCGAACCTAAAATGGGACCCACATAGTTCACAAACAGAGCTTTTCTTCTTCACAAATTGTTATCGAAACAGTTTCTTCTGAATCAGCTGAATGCGTCTGTCCAGGGAATGGGTTTAAATTGCATCTTCCGTGAGCACAGAGAGTAAGTGGAACGATTGAAGTTTCTTATGTAGACTCAATTTGCTTTTGTTGCGGCATAGTCGCTCTCAGACAGGCTCAGAGATTCTCAATTGGACCACGTGTTACAAACATGTTTCTTCATCTGCTTTCCGTCTCTCTCCGCACAGTCACCTCGAACAGCAATTCCCCCAGCTTAAGTGCAATCTACACATTTTTCCCCGAAAAGTGTCAGCCGCCCCCGACTTCGGCTGGCTCGCCTTTAAAGAGGACAACTCGCCACGTCCGGCGAATAATCAAATTGAATTAGAAAAAGAAAAGCGTATTTGCCCAATCGAAGTACATTCCATTCAAAGAATTCCCAGAATATGCTGCAGAATGCCTTTGACGGGGTACCGTGTACTCAGCCAAAAAGCAACCAAGAAACCTGACTTAATTGTCGAGACGAGTTAAAGTGGATGACGAGTTGAAGTTGGCTTTATTTCGCAGAATGACAGAGGCAAACGGGCAATAATTGAAACCGTCCATAAACTCCTTGACCTTAGGAGGGCAGTTCAGTGGACATCCTTTGATGCTCCTTTTCTCCTGTCGACGAAGGAAAACCTTCTTCGCTGTGAGATGTCTGCTAGACGATTGTTGAAAATGAGGTATAAAGAGCAATGACTTGAATTTGTATTCACCAGTCGGCTGGTGATTTAAACAGTCATGCCATGGTGCTCTCCTGTCAGAGAAATCGTCTGGCATGGATGATAATTGGTACATTCTTAGCCATTTATTAGAATGAAAGATGGGGACCATCTCTGGCTTGTCTAGCTCGCAAATGCTGTGCCATTTTTGGTCGGAAAATAAGATAAAACCTTGTCAAAAGTATGCAAATACAGACAAAATTTTAATGAAATGCAAACAAAACTACATGAACTCAATTTCAAACGGAATTTGCTACGCATTCAGATTGCAGTGCAGCCAACTCCGGAATGAGTTGTCATCAAAGCACTCGTCGCCGTTTGTTTTTCATCGCGTTCACTCGAAAGCATACGACCATGGCCTCAATATCGACCGTCTGCCAATCATCGATATTCCAGGAATACTGTCTATAGCTACGACTCCTATTGATTATCGAACATGAGTTATGAGGGGGAAATTTGATAAGTCAGTAACGTTTTTAATGGAACACTGCTCCCGGTTAATTACCATCTATGGCTGGACTGTCAAGCTTTGAGCAAGCAGCGTCATTTAGTTTGTGGTTGACAGCAAGTATACGACATAATTTTGAATGGCTAAGAAGTTTTTTACTAACTTCTGGTACGACCTCAAGTAGAAGCACAAGTTATACCGAACGTTCATGTCGCCCAGACGCACTCGGCAAATCATAGAATAATGTTGGACTATAGGAGATTAGTGCGTGCGAGCTGTTCATACATGAATATTTGGACATGGAAGGCGATATTGAGTGCACTCGACCATAGGCACTGCCGTGTAACCACAAGAAAGCTCACTTCAGCCGCAATCCGGACGAGTTTTGCCGCTGTTTTGTTAGCATGGACCAAACATTAATCCATCAAACCCACACCAGAGACCAACAAGCAATCAAGACAATGGCTTTCCCTGGGTCCTCAAGGTGTCTGTCGGCGGACAAGGTCATGGCCACTCCCATTGATTACCTTCTATGGGTAAAACTGTCGTTGGTGAAAATTATTCCGAGCTTTTACTTGGATTCCAGTTACAGTTAGCCTTCATGCATATTCTCCAAACCTATCCTCCTGCGACCAATTTTGGGCTCCGAGCTTGAAGAAATAGTTGGGCGGTGACAGATTTACAGAATCTTCAGTGCGGTGTTACTCTGTCTCTGACCGCCAATGGAAAAATTGCGAATCCCTTGTGAATCCATTCAAGGCGATATGTTCTATTGATGTCAGTGAAAAAAGGTATTTATCTCTCGAAAACTGTCACGGCACGATAAAGGAAGTGTACCAAGCGTTGGCTAATTTGTAACTGCATTGCTAAGCGAAATTTAGCAAAAGTCAGCTGTTGGTTGCCCTGGCTAGTGGTTGCAATTCGGAAACGCAAATTCTGTACATAAACCTACCCTTCACTCACGGGAGATTGATTCATTGCCTAACGCGTAGTCCTTTAGAGCTGACCTATTTATGATCGAAAGTGCTTCTTACGTCATAGTCGACAAGCAGTGCACTGTTGGGTGTGATTGGCTACACTTAATGTCAACTACATGGCCAACCATGGTCGATCTAATGAAGGTTTGTTTGGTCAATGAACATAAGAAGTCCAGCAAATACAAAAAAAAAAAAAAAAAATATGCACTATGGGTATAACAACCACTTCGTTCGGTTTCGTTAAGTTTCGTTCACTTGTAGTTACTTCTTCAATCGCTCCCTAAATACAGTGTACATTCGTTCACTTGTAGTTACTTCTTCAATCGCTCCCTAAATACAATGTACAGAATGGCTGTTGGTGTTGAAATGTTGATTCAGTTCCTTTAAGTAAATATAGGGGCTTTTTAAATTTGACGATACTTTTCGTTAAGTTCGGATACATTGAAGTTCACTTAACTTAAGTAGCCCAGTGAATACAAAAAAAGGTATACACTATATAGGTATAACAACAACTTCGTTCGGTTTCGTTAAGTTTCGTTCACTTTTATTTACTTCTTCAATCGCTCCCTACATACTATCTACAAAATGACTGTTGGTGTTGAAATGTTGATTCAGTTCCTTTACGCAAATATAGGGGCTTTTTAAATTTTTTAAATTTGACGACACTTTTCGTTAAGTTCAGATATATTGAATTTCACTTAACTTAAGATGTCCAGCGAATACAAACAAAATTATGTACAATCACTTCTTTCGGTTTCGTTAAGTTTCGTTCACTTTTATTTACTGCTTCAATCGGTCCCTACATACTATCTACAAAATTTTTTATTTACGCAAATATAGGGGCTTTAAATTTGTAGATACTTTTCGTTAAGTTCTGATATATGTAAGTTTACTTAAGTCAATTATGACTGACCCTTACACGTCGTCTCCACTGGACATGAACCCTGCCCCGTTCATGGATGCACAACAGGCCATGTCCAAAGCTACATCGTGTCCCAACCTACATCGTTTTTAGAAAGTCTGGATTTTGCGACGTGGCATGAGCTCGATTTGACGTTTTTCGATATAAACACGATTTTGTTTTAAATTTAGAGTAAAAGTAGATTTTTTCGGAATTATTTTTAGTGAGATCTACTTCGTTGATTGGTAGTTGCTTGCCAACTTCTTAAAGTTGACGCCTACGAAAGAAAAGATCACTGATGGCTGTTCAGATTGTGGTTGTGATGTTAGTCGAAAATGCACCAGTGGAGATGTTGTGTTAAGGCAACTGCCAGAGGAAGTAATTGCTTCTCAAACTTCGCCAAAACATGGATGAGCCTTTAACTGCTGAGACAACAACACCACCGACAACAACAAGTGATTGCCGGAGAAAGTAAGGAATGCTTCTTTATCGCCTTTAATGACAACAATTGTTTATATTTTTCTCCCCCAAGAAACTCACGCTCCTTTTATGACAATTTTCTGTTCGTTGTTACAGAATTTAACTGAGATTCATTATATAGTCGTCGTAAATGTTCGAATGCATAAGAGTTGCGCTCGCGAAACTGTGGCGACGACGATGTTGACGACGAATCTTTTGAGATTATTTTTTTTTTTTTAGGCCAAATTGAGTTTTCATTGTTTTTGCTGATAAAATGTTCCTTCTTCCTTGAATGGCACTACCGTTCGTGCTAAAGTCCTGACTCCGGTCATGTTCTGAATGCTCTCAATGAGGACTGAATTCAAACCAAATAATTCTTATGTCAAATTCTGTTATCAATAACACGTCAATGATTTGGTGGCCGCCGAGGGGACTTTCATTCTCAGGCTTCTCAGTCCAAGGCTGCGAAATAATAATAACGACATTGGGCAACACGGGATAACATGGCGAGACGAGTGGATTATGCCCACTCCGAACGGCGAAGTTTGACGAAGTCTAGACAGGAGTACAGTCTGTGAGTCGAAAGGGATGGAAGCATGAAATGCGAATATTGGTAAATTCGGAGAGTACAGTCTGTGACTCGGAAGAGATGGAACCTTGAATTATGAATATTGGTAAATTCGGGAATAGAACCCTGGGATTCGACGCACCAACTACCTACGCCACACATACCTTCTCAAAGCTGGGCTTGCTAAACAGAGGGCATTCTTCTATTCATACAAATAATGGCGCCCAACTTCGGATCACGAAATATTTTCTATGTGCCATTGTTTATATATTTTTATCGCTGTTCACATAATCGTGTCTGGAATGAGGCTAGTTCGACAAGACAACTGGGTGCCACGGTAGGATTTGTAGTTCGTGCAACGTTCGGATTATGCAAAGTTGCTTCTTCACCATCTTCGCTCCACTCCAAAGCACCCAAACAGGAGGTTTGCAGACTCACCACATAGTTTATACGCGCCTATGTATGCGGAAAGCTTAAGGGGGAATACGGTCACATTAAGAGTGTAACAAATTCCCACAGAAAATGTAATTACGTCCACTTTGAGTGCGGATAAGCAGCATAACAATGAAATACCTTTATTTCCCACTGGAGGTGAAGATATTTCTAATGTGGAGCAAATTCCCGTGCAGCTATTTCGTTGCACCGTAATTAACAGTGTTGAAATATATGATGCATTAGGAAACCAGGGAATCTTCATGACAGCACCACATCTTAGTTCCGGGGAAAATGTTTTTGTTTAATTGGACCTAATTAAGCCAAAACCGATCGAAAGGATCTGTACAACGTCCTTTGTTGTACAGAGCTCTTACAACAATGGTCATCGGTGGTATAAGAAATTGTGAAATTAATTTTCGGTAACAGCGTTTGAATTGCCTCAGTCGAAGTAGCAAAAGTTGTACAATTCCTGCCTTTCACAGCTGTGAATATTCAACTCTTGGAAATGGACTTTTGGCAGCCACAGTCGAGGCAATGAAATACACAGCCGTTGCAGCAGTCATCGTTTGCCAAATTTCTCACTTTGCTTTGCTGCTACTTCGGGCAGCAGCACACGTCAATGTAGCTTCCTTGTTTCGAACTGCAGTCGCAGTTTGTTGTTTGTGCTTGCTGTTTGCGCATATTCTTATGACCCGCAGAAACTTATTGATGTTTGTCGTGTTTATGTGTGGTTCGTATTATATTGAAAATAACATATTTTTCGCTTACATAGTAAATTAAGTAAACAATTAAAAAATAAAATCAGCTGATTTTGAAAGGCAAATAGCATGTTCTTCTGAGTCCTGGTCATCAAAAAGTGCGCCAGTTCCTTGGCTATGTCCAGATAACTTCAATTCGTGGGGTTTTTCTTTTTAACAATTTAAACGTTTATTTAAGAAAAACATGGACAATAGTATTATTCAAAGTATTGCCGATCTGAAGCTATGACTTTTCCCATCTTTCTGGCAAATTATGGATCCCATCCCAAAAGAAATGCACAGGCTTGGCAGCCAAGAATGAATGGAGACAATTTTTGATATTCTGCTCTGATGTGAACCATATTTCAGTGAGGGCGATCTGCTTCGACCGGCACAAATGGTAGTCAGAAGGGGCAAGGTCTGGGCTTAAAGGCGGGTGGGGTAAAACTTCCCATCCACTGTTTTCCAAATAGTTCTTAACCGGAATAGCAACGTGGGGCCGAGCGCTGTCATGATGGAAAATTATTGCCTCGTGTCTGGTTGCATATTCCGGGCATTTTTCGGCTACTGCTCTCTTCAATTGCATTAATCGTGTTCGGTAGCGTTGTCCATTGATGGTTTCACCCGGTTTTTAGCAGCTCATAATACAGCACACCCTTCTGATCCCACCAAATACAGAGCATTACCTTCGCGCCATGGATATTCGGCTTTCCCGTTGATTTGGCTGGCCAAGCGTGCAAACCACTTTTGGTACGTTCGCTCAGCTAGTGCATGTTCACCATAAGCTTCCATCAAAATACGATGTCTTTCGGCAGCTTCGGCAGTTTTCTTCATATTAAAGTAATGAAGAAGAACTCTCCGCAAAAACACTTTTTCAGGCACAAAGTTCGACATATTTGAGTGGAGACAAAATATTGTTGTTTACGCTTCAAATGAATGACATATCCTGAATTGACATCCAATGACAGTAGCTTTCCAACGCATGTTCCAATGGAATAATACAAGTTACGCCATCTCTTAGCAAACCGCACGAATTAAGTTATAGACCCAATAAATATAGGAAAAACCGACAGTAAAACGAGTTTGTCTCATCCTTATATTAATGTGACATGCCTAGCGAAGCAGGCATAGGGTCCGCTAGTTTATTTATAACTATAACCCTCATCACCATACTTATCCCACTCCATTTCCGTGTACAACAGTACTGATAACCTAACCTCTTAAATAATAGGTTTTCGTAAGACCCTCGAAAATAGGCGCTTGATTCAGACTTAGTTACTGATAGACGTAGACCAAGTCATTTCATCGGGTTTGAAAACAGGAAATAGTCGCTGTTGCTTAAATCTGGAGGACATGCAGGATGCGTTAGCCAATGTTAGCTCAGTTTATGGGCTTCGTGACTAAACACGTGTGTACTCCTGTACCGTGCAGTCTCGAGAGAGCAGCACATTTTTCAAGTCAATGACGAATTTGTCTGAAAGCTTTGATTCATATTCACCCACGATCGTTTTAGCCCTTTTTACGGGCATGATAAAAATAATAATATGAGTGGCGCTTCAGTCCATAAAGGGCCAGGGCCTGTCTTCTCAGCAACCACTCGTGTTGTGCGTAGTATTGGTCTCTCACGAGTGAAAAGGGCCTACAGATTCTATGCCGACTCCGAACGGCCAAGTTTTTGAGAAGCTTTTCTCTAGACAGTTGTTACTCTTTGAGCGTTCTCAGTGACTCGAATGAGGTAGAGCGCGATCAATTGACATTTCTTTTGCCGGAAAACGAACCCAGACAGTTGCGTATGGGGTCGACGCACGTACCTACAACGCCACGGCCGCCACCTAGGTGCATGACTTCGCAACAGAATAACTTTGTTCGATCGACTCACCTTAACACGTTCACCCAGGGATATTCTTAAAACGTCTTGATTGTTCTTTGGTCTTGTGGTCTGGAAATGCCACAAAAACTCGTCCAGATTGCTGCTGACGTTTCCTCTGAAGTTGTCCCACTAATCGCAGAATCCGTCGCTAGGATGACCTTTTCATTCAAATATTTGCGTCAAATGTGATTTACCCGCTCACTTGGCTCTGAGAATTTCCAACAACTGCATGCGGCCTTATTTGTCAGTGCATGTGTGAATGAAAGCCGAATTTCAAGAAAGAGAAACAGTGACTGTGCCTTATTCTTAGGAGGCAACACCTCGTTCGCTTTCTTAATTTCAACTCCGATTTCTGTGACGGTTTAGGCACTGAGGAGGTGAGGGTACTCCAGCAAAACAATGCTTCAACATTTCCTACAAGGCCTGTCGTTTATAATCGGGAACATCTCAGGACTATCTCAATTCTATCCACCTGTTCTCCCCAATACAGAGAAATTATCGAAAACTCTTTCATAGGGGTCACACATTGGTCCTGAAAGGAGTTGTAATTCAGAATTCCACCAGCCCGGGGTGCGCAAAATCTGTCAGCCGATCTAGTGTTTAGTTCAGTATAATCTGTAATTTTGAGACTTATTTCGCAGATCGTCTTGTCACCGTTGAATCCAATCGAAGCGAAAATTAGCTCTTCGAGGTTCAACGTGACGGCACAACGTGACTGGTACCCAATTACTTTCTTATTTACAATCTACTTAACATACCTTGTTTTCGAATAGCTGTCCACTCATGCCCAGCTCTAGACTCCAAGAGGAGTTTAACTTAAGCCCTCAACAATAGCAGCAAAAACTAAATATAATAAAATCCAAATGAAATATACAAAAAAAGCAGTTCGGTCACCGTCTTGTCATAAAGGACGCTACAGGTAGCAACATTTGTTGCAAAAAAAAAATATAGTCAGTGCCTTATTCGAATAAATTGTTGCCTTATCAACCATCTTTGGGGTCCTACGTTGGGCGCCATTGCATGTCGCAGTCTCAGTTCACTACAAGTGTATTCCCGATTGAGCTCTTTTTCCTGAGAAGGTACCAATTCCGTTAAAAGCCTGACAGGTTACCAGCTAGAACAAAAAAATTGGAAAGCTGTCAAAAATCACTCAGGCACATGCGAGTGTGGTGCAGCTTCCCCCGAAAGTTACACCTTGTGTGACGTGCCGTGAATAAATACAACGTTCCAAGGTTACCCTCAATAATGGTACTAATTTTCATGTCAATGCAGCAAATAAAAATTCACAGACATCCTTGAGTCTGTTCACATCCCCTGGTGGGTCTCCAAGAGCATATGCACGTCTTGCGACAGACAATACAAATGTTTCCGTTTCACACACTCACACACACACATACATCCCGGAGCACATGTCATTACAAATACTTTATGCAAATTTGATATTTTACGAATTCATAAGGACACACTTTTGAGCGGGCGCACCTTCGATTCAAAATCATTTCAGGGTGTCCACTGAGGCATCAGGTCCTCGACTGTCGTTATCCAGCCCACGTCCCCGTTATTGGTTTACATTTTCAATCTTTTATAATTGGATTGTCATTGCGATGAGGACGACCAAGACGAGGACGAGGACAAGGACGATGAGATTGCCCATCTCGAGAGTGTGGTGACGTATGAAAATTGAATGCAAGTGTATCCCCAAAGGGAATCATTAAAAGAAAAGGAAAATGAAAACGAAAAACCGCCCACACACACCCAGCCACCACTCGCACAAGTGTTTGCCGGCAGGAAGAGGACGACGATTCAAGGAAGACACCCGACGATAACAAGGCTCCTTTGTCACGTCCACCATTAACCGAATGTCAATCGATTACATTTAAGGCTGTCAATTGCCACAGCGAAGGTGCCGGGGCCGAAGGAGGCGATGATGATGATGCCCTTCTCTCATTTCGATTAGTGTGCGGTGGACATGGACTGGAACAGTGAGAACAGGCGACGGTGCCTCCACAAGGGCACGCACACACCCGCGCAGCTGACGGTAATGATGACGATGAAGAGGACGTCATTTCCGACCAACGATGTGTTAAGTGTTTCATACTTTTCGGTGTGTTGCCCCTTCTATTTGAATGTTGTGTCCTGCCTCAATGAGTTGGACGTGCTCAATAAGATTGCTGTCATCCTTTGTTGTATCATTTGTTTGTTTGGCTTTGCACTCTCACGCCGCGCCGCAGCACCCACACGTACACTTACAATTCCGATCAATAAAACGGTCGTGTCCTTGAGCGGCGTGGGACAATCGGAGTAAATTTACACACTGGCATAGGCCACGGAAATCAAAGACCACCAGGACAGCGGCAACGACGAGGATGACGACGACGACTACGGAAACAAATGTGCCCGGCGATGGCGCTCGTAAATAATGCGGCGATCGTTAGATTTATTTTTATTCATGAAAATTGTGGTAAATAAATCACTGTTATTGATTTGGGGTGGAGGGTGGGTTGAGGTGCGATTTATATTCGCCCGCCCTCCTCCTGCAGTGTGTGTGTGTGTGTGTGTCCCTATTTCCTGTAGCATTTCATGGCCACGCATGGATATACTTTTTCCGTTTTGTTGGTCTTTTTGCGTGGGAAACGACTGCTCTTGGAGTGGAGATAACCTGAATTTATGTGGGGCTCCGCCGAGGGCTGACGTTGGATTAGTTATTTGCTTGGAATGGAGTTTTTGGGTATTTTTCTGTTTTTTTTTTTTTTTTTAAGGACTAATGGGTACACGGTAGATTAGTCAACAAATCTATTGACGAATGGTGAGCCTTGAGACAACGAAATGAAAGCCATTTGGCGTGCTGTGGGGGATGGAGTGGGAAGTTGAATGGTCAAGTGGTCAATTGCCTGAAACCCGATTGAAAAGATGTCTTTGAGGTTTTCTTTAACGTCGATTAGTGGGGTGGTGGTGGGTTGGGGGTATAGCTTAAGAGTAAATGCTTCCATGTGTATAAGAGTGGAAGCTCTGGTTAAAAGTGCACACGTGCTTGGTTGCTGATGTATCACAAGCAGACGAGGGAGACCATTTGCCATAGTTTGGGGTGCTGCGTTATAAGTAAATGAATAATTTACATGCTTTCCAATCCGACGGATGGAGTTCTGAAGATATGACAGATTGGCGAGTGAAAAGCTTTTGTGATGTGTTACTAGCGCTATGGGCGAGAATTCCCATTTCATATTTAAAGCTCAGCCATAACCTACTGAGGTAAACTGGAACTTCTATGGGAACCGAACGAAAAAAAGACAGAATCATTGATAATTTTCTTTTTTCACCTAAGTACTGTCGATTATGTATTTTTACGTAGTGAACAATTGGTTTGTCTCACACTCCAGTAATCAAAAGTGAACCTAACCAAACTTAACGAAACTCAACGAAACTTAACGAAACTGATCGGAATGCGTATTATGATCACATATTTTCACTTCGACTGCCATCAAGCTAAGTTGAGGTTTAAAAAACATTTGTAATTAAACATATATCGGCGTTCATCCATTGTGTTATTGATTCAAAGGAAGCCAAGGGCTCTGCTCGCCAATTTACAACCCGCTGAACAAACCTACTGCTACGGGAATTCAGGATACAAGATGAAGTTGACCACAACTAGAAACATACAGAAATGATCCTTTCAGCATTTTTAATAAAAATTCTCTCATTTAGAATTCAACGATCCCTTTGCCGGTATCTGACATACGAGTACATGATGTAAACAAAAAAATAGGTAACAAACACATTTCCACAGTAACTGCCCCCCTCAATCGATACCGACACCCAGGCTCGTTAACATTTTAATTGGAATTGCAAACAGCGAGCCCCTCGTCGGCCAGAGACGCAATCGGGAAATGCCCTCAAGTCGAAGCGACAAACAATTAACGGTTCGACTTCCCATCGTACGGCACCACCCACCCACCCATCGTGCCTGCAAACAATGGAACCTCAAATAACGCATTTCATCCAAACTCCGTATTTACCTCTAGCCGATAACACAATTATGACACCTTCGTTCACCATCCCGCTTCATTCTTTCAAGCTTACATTTTTGTTGCACTATTTCAGAAAATCCCGCGTCCATCGCATTTTCGCCGGATATCGATTTTTCGTACGCCGCGGCTTGGTGTGTGGATTATAGAACCAGGACACACCCTGGCACATATCCAGTCGGCAGAAACAATCGATTGTGCAGCTTGGCCATATCTATCGCGCGGCGAAGGCAGGGTGTGCGCATAAAAAATGTAATTAATTTGTTTGCATATTTTTTACATCAATAATTACTCCCGTATGGTGTTGAGAGATAAAACAAAAAAATCACGAATACATCCGATTAAAGGGCTTACAAGTGCATATAATTAAACTGTTCGTTTGATAATTCGTTCGCTTTAATTCAGTTGCGGACGCTGACAGGTGCATGCGCCCCCCGCGAACTGATAGCTGTCGGAGTGGCAGCGACGGCGGACATAATTGGGTTCATTCAACTCCGCGGGGGAGTGAGTTGATGCATGTGGTCGTGGACAATGCCGAAAAGATCATCATGTGGCGACGCCGGATGACGTCGGAACTTGCTTCCGGCCTCAGTTTACTTTGCGGGTGGTGGCTTGAATTGACTGGTTCGTTGCACTTCGCAAATAATTGAACCTTCCAGACCAAGAGAATCGCCTTGGCCACATGCTGGGATGGAGGGCAAATAATACTGAGCAAACAACGAACGGTATTCACATAAAATGTGTCCTTTCTATGCCGACGTCATCGTCCTTTCTTCGGGGTTGACACAACTTCTCTGTAAGGCTTGTCTGGGATCTTAATCAAAACGACGCCCCGCCCGTCCCTCCCGACATGCCCGGCAGATGGCTTTTGTGATATGAATCTTGTAACCCTTCGCCTAATTCTTCCTTTGATTGCGGTCATCGAACAGAATAAAGCACGACCCACGGTTCATGGGCTCCGTGACACCGCCGCAAGCTGCTGCCTACCACACTCCAATTCATTCAAATCGATGTGTGCCCCATACCCGTGTCAAAAGTGAAATCCACCACTAGTTCGGCTCGACACAAAAGTGTGCCGTCATCCGTTCAAAGCCCCCCCGTCATCTAGGCCACACAAGCGCTCCAATCTAATCCCAGATCACACAAATGGTCATCTCATAAATATTAGAGCACAATGAGCCAAAGGGTCCGCACGGAATTAACCCTCGTACCCCGCCCCGCGCCCCTTAGGAAAGGTCCTGTAAAAAGTAAACAATTGCCTCCATGTATGTAAATCCAATCAAATTAACTTCTTATCTGTTAATCATCGCCGTTGACACCACCAACCCCGTCGCCGCCACAGTGGCAGCACACGATTCGAATGTAAATAATTCTCGGCCCGGAGATAAGGAAGCACCCATCGCAAGCCCGCGCCCGTACAGTGAACCCACACCCTTCGAACACACTTTCATTCCACAGTGACATTGGCGACAGGATAAAATCAATAACCCTGCCATATCATTGCTGTCATCTGCAGGACTCGTCCCGGGTCCTCTCGTTCACCTTTTTGTGCGCTGCTCCTGCTACTAAAGAGAAGGGTTTTCCATTTTCCATTTTCCAACGACAACGATGACGACGACCGGATTGTGAAACGTTGAATCGAGCACTACATACACAAACACACACACCCTGCAGGTACTCAGAAATTCAGCACCAATGCGGATTTCAATTGACGGTAATCATGGCTGCTGGGGACTGCCGATGGAATATCCTGGGATCCCAACTCAAATCATAATCCATTAGAAGTAATAAATTCGAATATCTGATGCAGTTGTGGATGAGGCGGGCTTAGCCAGTGGGCGTGGGACCGAATGCAACAAGCTGCAGGCAGCAGCATCGGATATCAGTGAACCCGATCCCCTGTCGATTTGCCGCCTCGTGCACTTGCAGATAATCATCTCGGTGATGCTCCGATTCCTAATCGAAAGGACTTACTTTGGGGGTCATTTTCCAACGTAACTGGATGACTGATGAGATGTTCGGGTCATCGACTAGTCCAAGGCACGTGAAATTGTTTTGAGTGTCCTGTCTGTGATGTCGACAGTCGTTGCAATCACCGATCACATAAATGCGATTGGAAGAGTGAATGAATGAGTCTTGGATGAGGGAATTTCATGGCATTTCACAACCAAGAATCACTCTTTTCTTTTCAAACGCAATAGTCTATGTTCTGAATAAATCACTGAGTCGGAATGAGTCAGCATCTTTTGGATCCCATACGAGGTGTCATTTTGCAACAACCAAGAAATGCAACATGTCCCTCTAGCGAGACTGTTCAAAATTATTCATCATTGAAGACTGTTCGTGGTTAGCAAGAACCTCACGAAGCACTTCACTTACATTTGCACCTTGGGTCGATGTGCAATTAGAGGGGTTCCATTTGTCTAGCGGTGTGCCAACCAGACAGTTTAACAATCCCAGTTAACCCGGGTTAGAAAAGAAGCACTCCGAGTTGTAACCTGGGTTGACGAACTCGGTTTGAAGATGAACCGAACCGGGCAAATCGAGTTGTGTTGTCAAATTCCATTCAGTTTCGGGTTGGTTTCGGTTCTACATCATGTACTCACACAGAGTTGAGTCGTCTCTAGTTTTTTTTATGCTTTCTGATTCGCCAATTCGGTTCAATATAAATGATACTCGGTTTAGGTGAAACCCGGGTTAACTCGGTTTTCTAACCCGAGTTGACACACCACAACATTTGCCCAGCTTCCCGCTTCCAGGGTGTTGTGTTGAATCATTGCTGCTTCCGTCGACATTCTCTCACTTATTCCCAGTTGCTAGCACAAATTTATTAGATTTCTTGAAGTTTTGTATTAATTTAAAAAGCATTGAGTTGTGCTGACAAGATGGAGCTGGCAATTTAATTAAATTTTCTTTCGAAATGTTGTTCTTTGTAGCTGCCAAAGCCAAAGAGGGACCAGTAGTTGCAATTAAAATTATTCATACGTAGTCACCAGGCCAGCGACCCATCGAAGATCTGGGCATGGGCTACAGCTGCCTTCCATGGCTGACGCTCCTGGAGTAACATGCCCCACTATCTGTGTGCAGTGCAGACTGTACTTGGCAGTGTTTGTTATTTTCCAAACTTACGCCCAAGCCTAAGCGGTAGCGTGCTGTTGCTGCGCATTGGATAAAGAGCGGTGCAACCAAGCCAAGCCGAAGCCATGTGCTTGCGAATGTCCACACACGCTCGCAAGCCCAAGCACTCGTGTGATGTTGCTGTGCACTGGATGATGGGCGGTACAGTCAAGCGGAAGCCATGTGCTTCCGACTGTCCAAACACGCTCCCAAGTCCAACCTGTCTTGCGTCCGCGATAATTTGGTCTTTATACCGCATAATCGACAATTCTATTCTTCTCGAACCAGGAGGCTCGGATTATAAACCCTCTAAGCTGACGAATTCGTGTTCATGCTCTCAGTGTGGTCAAACCAGTGCTGTGGACGGATTTTTACCTTCCACACCACAACTTGGCACATCTCGTAGAGTTCGCTGATGTGTCTTCTTCATTCACCTTCCTCGCAGGCGTATAGTTTTCCTTCGAAGCCACCAAGAATCATATCCGCTGCATTGCTTATCCTCCAGTTTTCGTCTCCGCTATATGGAGACAGGCAAAATGAGAGTCTTGTTCCTTTGAGTCAGTTTGGAGACCATTTGTTTCGACAAACCGGGTTGCCAAGGGGGACTCTACGTCGGATCTCCACTAAGAAGACATTTGTGAAGTTCACGTCTGCCCCGAGGTAGACAAACTGCTTTACTACCTCGAAATTGTAACAGTCGATCGGGATGTTTTGTCCTAAGTGGTGTGTGGCGGAAGGTTTATTGGTCGACTGCATATGTTGTGTTTGGCCCCTTCTTCAATTGCCCTTGATGCTTCCACCACGGTACGATGGGAACGCACGACGATGTCAATGTCATCTGCGTAACCCGATAGTTGAACTAACATGTAGAAGACCCTGACTTCCATGGTTACATCTGCCCGCAGCACTATCTGCTCCAGTGCCAAATTGAAGAAATCACACGACAGAGCACCTCCTTGCATGTTTCCGGTGCAGATTTCGAACGGCTCGGAAGCGCTCGCGTCTGTGTTAGCGTCGTGCGACTTGTTAGACACAACAGGATACATTTTCCCAGGATCCCGAATTCGGCAATCGCTTAAATAGTTCCTGGAATTCTGTCGTACAAGTCTTTCGGTAAAAATCGAAAAGGTGGTTGGTCTGGTCTTCCTCGGAATTTGTGAATAGTACGAATTTTTTTACTTGATTTTTGAAATTTTGAAATGTCCCGCTTTTGTGGAGGGACATTATTAGGCCCAATGTTCAAGTTAGGATTTGTCTACATTTATATTAAAGGTGTAGTGGGGCCTGCAGTATTGTGTTCCTGGCTTTGATTCGTCCGATGCAACTGGTGTTCTTAGCTGGGTGGTGCTAGCGGTAGCTCGGGTCGTTGGGAGCTAGGTTCGAAGATGTAGGGTACCGCTTCTGGTTCGTGCCAAGTTCCTCCAGTTATGGTCTTATAACCTTTAATTGGGCGAAGTGGTAGATTGGGGATTAGCGGCTTTGCATGTAGCAAGATGTTGTGGAGAGCCCCAACTCTCCAAAGCACAGCCGATCAGATGACAGCTGGACCCATCTACTTGAACGGGGAGAGGAGACACCATTCCTAAGGAGGAGTACCAAGGATCAAGTACCAAGGAGATCGCGGATTAGTACCTAAGTAAATAACGCCAAGGCAGAATCCCTTAAGACCGGGGTATCGGTTGTAATCGGGTGCCTTTTGTGTGCGGTGAAAATCGAAGCGGACCGTGAAGTCAAACTGAGTCAAGTAAGGGAAAAGAGAATCACGATCAGGTCAGGTGTGTACGCAAAATCATTTGGAACAGATTTCGAATCCCGGAAAAGACGGACATTTTTTTACCCTTTTTCGTTTCTTTTTGAAGAAATGAATTTTTTTCTTTTGGGTTGTAAAAAAATTGTAAATAAATTGTAAAAAACAAGATCACATACTTTCTCCGCGGCTGGTCAAGCAGCCTCCCGTTTGACTACGTGCGCAGGTGGACAAATCGGTGTAACAGTGGACAATCGGATGTGATATTGCAGTCGTCGGGCATGCTTTCTTCTTACCATTTAAGCCCAAATTCGGCTGATCTGGTACATCTACTAGAGCATGGCCATCGGCATTGAAGACCAGTGATGGTAAGCCATCTACGCCTCGCTCAGCCTTTCATGCCGTTTAATGTCTGTGTCAACTTTTCAATGCTAGCAGGGAGGACTACTTTATCGGCTGAAGTTGAAGTTCCCTATCACTCTCTCCTGCTCAGGTTCGATTAACAGCACATCCATCCACTATTGTCGCTGGTCAGTATCTGTATCTTTTCTAAAACCTGATCGCAGGTTGGACTTTTGGCTTTTTTTTTTATAAAATTCCCGTATTTTCTGCTTCTGCCTAGACTCTTCCATATCCTTGAGCTGGGAAGTTGCCATGCGAGAGACCTCTTGATTGGGCATAGAAGCTTCTTCTCGTCCCGTCCTATAGAGCTGCTCTGACTGTACGTTGCAGTGCCTTTGGTGTCACGTTTCTCCTGCTTACACTTGTCAATTATTTTGATTCAGCAGCTGTCAAAGCTACCAATGATATCCAGCAGTTCAAATATTCCGTAAGGTTTGCAATTTCATCATGTACCGTTTCACGTTTGCCGAACGTGTGCAAATTATTGAAAAATATTATCGATGTGGCGGCTCACTGAACTTCAACATAGAGTCAGTGTGCAAACAATTCTTCGCATCCCGGATAAGCTTGAGCGTAGATACACTCTTTTGGACATAAAGCCAGACATTCCCCAGGCATCGTCATAAAGTGATATTCATTTAGCTAATTGGGCGCTGGGAAGTGTTAGCCAGAGAACTGAATTTTGGACAACAAATCATCTTCTCGCAAAAAGCCCGGTGTTGGCTCAGTAACAACAATTTCAAAACATCAAAAATGCCTTTACTGGAGCTAAGTCAACGCACGAGAAGCATCATGCATCCACTCTTTGGTGCGGTATATGGCATGCCGGTATCATCGGGCCTGATTGCATTCGATATGGTCGAGAGAGACATCGTTAGGGTCAATGATCTCAGACATAGAGCGATGTTAACCGACGTCCTGTGTCCAAAGTCCGACAACATTGAGCTCGAAATTATGGAGGATAAATTTGGCGACTTGTCACCTCACGAGCAAGCGTTCACCAATTGGTCTCCTAATTGACACAGCTCCTTTATTTTCTCTTCGACTACGTCAAGTCCTTAGTGTACGCAAGCCAACCAGCCAATACTGGACCGAGTCTTCAAGCTTAAAGCACAGCCAGCGAGGCTGAGGTTGACCGCATGGTCCATTCCACACATAATGTCATGAATTTAGCTTCGAAATAATGCCGGAGTCAATTTTACACCTCACACCGTTGTTGTTTTCTTGCAAGCGATATTCCTGCTTTCTTACTTGATCACCTGTTCTTCTTCGACTCTCGATGCGATTAATACCGAGGTACGCTACGTACCAGATTCGCGCAAGCTTCAAAGCAATAGCTAAGCAACCTAATCATCTCTATTTGGTTTTTCAGTTCTCAGAGAGCATGTGACGTGATGTGAGGCTATGGCCGCCATTCAAATTGAAGTGGCTGATAGCAGCGCAAGGACAACAGACACACCTAGGCCAAGAATAGGCCCATTGTGTTACCACGCGGATCTTGGGGTACCTATTCCTATTATTAGCGCTTTTAATAAAGCGAATGAGAAGGCTGATTCCAATATTACTCAGTTCAGCTAGATTATCGAAAAAGTAGGCCCTCAGAAGTCGGAATCTGCGGAGCACTGCAGCTGCATAGCAAGTGTTCAATGGTTTCTTCTTTGTCTTCGTTCCTGCAGCTTCTACAAAAATCATTGTAAGAAAGCCCTAGTCTGTGAGTTCTGTTGTGTGTGCCCTCTTAGAACGCTAATAAGAGATCTGAGATTTGGCCTGCTTAATCTGATCAAGCTAAGCGATCGTTTGGGGTCGATCGTAGGCCAGAGTTGCTTGGTGATGCGCCATCCTGCGCCTGATGTTGTTTGAGGAAGCGTTTCAAGCTTTAGCAAATGTTTCATAGTAGCGATCGCCATGGAGGGTAGGTCTCTACTCGGAAAGATTATAGAATTTGTGCCCTTTCTAGCGAGCTCATCCGTTTCGCAATTCTCTTGAATGTCACAGTGTCCCGGCACCCACATAAGGTGGATGTTTAAGAACTTGGCCATCTCGTTGAGAGATAGGCGGCAATTAAGGGAAGTCTTGGAGTTTAAAGTGACACTGTCCAGAGATTTGATCGCTGCCTGGCTGTCGGAACAGATGACGATATCTATGCTTGATACATTATTTTTTAGCCGTGCCAAAGCTTCCTTAATAGCTATAGTTTCAGCATGAAAGACGCTACAGTGAATAGATAGACGTAGGGAGAGCTGGATGTTCAGATCCTTGGACGCCAGCCCAAACACCTGCATCCATCTTCGATCTATCTGTGAAGATTCGCATTGGACCGCTGGTTATCAGACTCCCAGTAAGATCTGGGTGGTATGCTGGTTGAGACATTTTTCTCGAAGAGGAGTTTAGGTATAGGGGTATCGTTGAATGTCCAGATTGAAGTTCTTTCCAGCTGTTCGGCGAACCCAATTTGATCGCCGTGCTGGCCGCTGTCTGTCTGCTAATGTGGCAGATTAAGGAGTGTGTTTAATGCTTCGGAGGAGGAAGTCTTTAACGCTCCACTAATGCATGCGCCCTCCATCCTCTGTAGTCTAGTGAGTGGTCTGAATTTGATTTTCTTATTGAGCGCGGTCCACCAAGTTGCGACGCCATACATCAGTATGGTTCTGCCAACTGATGTGAATAGCCTGTGAACCATTCGGGGCTGTAGTCCCCATTTGCACCTAATGGGCCTTTTGCAGCAGTATAGAGCCGCGGAGGCGTTCTTGACACGTTCCTGGATATTTAGATTCCAGCTTAACTTCGTGTCTAATATAAGACCTGTCGTTTAGCATTAAGGTAGTCGCGCATATTGTTGGAGGGTCGAAGCTTAACCTCGTCCCTAAGGCGTTTAGCATTAAGGGGGTCCCGCAGGGAGTCCTACCTTAGAAGTGATAACAAGTGTAGCTGAATCTGTATGTACTGTACATCTCACCATATGAACTTCATAATTATTTCAGCAACGCCAGTGCTTCCACGTGAAGTTCATACTCACACGAATCTTACCAGTCCCCCGAACAGCACGGCGTCACCTTACATCATCGATGTGACTTAATCACTCATTCTGCGTCTCATTATCAACACAGTCGACGACAGCTTATTCCATATTTAATCCAACACTTCGATCATTGCACCAACTTGTTTTACACGGCTTTGAAATTGTACGGTTTAGAAACAAAATTATTTGTGCACGATTCCATCCGCATTTAATTATTTCCTTTTGAACAACAAATCCCACACGCCGTCAACAATGTGAACAACAAAGTACAAGTTTCATCCCTCAAAGCGACCAACACCTTCTCGTCTTCGACCAACATCTTCTCAGTTGTGATGCCAGGGAACAAATCTAGTGCGAAAACCAAGCCTAATCCTTCCGAGAATTCCCTTACGCCTGCTAGAGGAATTGCCTCCACAAACCAATGTTGCTTGCTTTGCAGTTGTTTTCGCTTTATTCGCAACCACTGAGCATCATCGGGATTCAGTAAAAGCCCTTGCCCCTGAAGCCGCTTAAATTCACTTCAACTTCAATTCCCCGGCCCGACCAATTACTTTTCCAAACAATCCCCGCTGCAGACAACCAGTCCCTACCCCGCCGACCCACGAAAGCAAGGATTTCTCTCATAAATAAAATTTAATCCCCACACTCTCACCCTTATCAGCCGCAACAAGCCCCGCCGCGCCGTGGCGGCAGAAACAAGAAATCATTTAGCTCGCGCCATTCCCTGGCATTATTTTGATTTGTTCCCCGAACAAAAAGTATTAATCCGCCACAATGCAAAGAAATTGCCACATTCGATGTGTGGCTGTGTGCGAGCGTGTGTGGTAAGGAGCATCATTCACTCCTCATCAGCGGCCGGCACGAGGATTCAGCGAGCTGCTCCGACTGATAGGCTGACAACCTTGCTGTCAGGATTATCATTTTCAAATTTATTTCATGCAACTTGACTAAAAGTCAATGAAAGCCGTCGGAAAAGATTGAGGCAGAGAGCGGACGCGGACGACGAGATGATGAGTTGTGTATATTTTTTCGGGGTTAGCTTACTTCTACCACACGCTAGGCTAGTAAGTCAGACAGTTTGTGTGTAATCCTGTTCATCGAGGCGCTTTTTTTCTTTGCTTTACGCTTGTTCTCACATAATGACGACGAGAGGACTGGTCCCGAAGCTGCCCGGATTCATTCCACGGGAAACCAGGAAAATAAATTAAAAAAAAGGCAAAAATCAAATCAAGATGAAATATGAGTGGGAGTGCCGGTGGCAGTGGCAGCGACGGCGGCAGAGACTTTGCTCAACAGCAAATGGTCCTTGTTTGTAAATTTCGCAGCAATCGCAGATTTGGGGTATTATTTGTCGTGGGAGTTGGGACTGGAACTTTTTTTCTCGCTGGGCTACAGGGGGAGGGTTGGCGTACCTAAACTATGCATAACTTTGAGCAAAAGTTTGAACTCCGCTCATAAATCGCTGTCGCTGGAGCCAGGTCCTTTTTCATCTGGCTGCGAGAGTTCAGTGAAATTTTTTCCTCCAGTCGCCAGTGTGTATTCATTGGGGTAGGTAGGAATACGAGTGAGAGCCGAGAGGCTATTCAGCGCGAGTGTCACCTGCCAGAGAGGCAACTTTCTGCGGAGCTTTTTCGAAGATGAATGCGTTCCACAACGAAGCTCGCTTTCATCGCGTGCTCTCTTTGAAGAGAAACCTCGAGCATTGTGAAAAGCTCGCCTCTCCATCACTCTCTTCTCAGAGAGTCCCTGGCTCTCTCTCTCTTTCAGGATGCTCTCCAGAAAAACAAGTCCTTTTGTTATCATTCCATCCAACGAGACGACAGCGCCAGCTACCAAGGTCAACACATTCAACATGCCATGTCCTTTCGCAGCGCTCCCTTTGAGAGCTTTTACTTTTTACTAAACACACTTGCCCGCCCCCACTCGCCAGCCACCGTCGCGCCTCGTAGTACAACGTTAGCCCTGGGAATACCTTCAGCAAGTGGATCACACACACGCTTGTCTTATCGGAACCGACCCATGTGTACAGTCCAGAGTCGTGTGTGCCTCCCACACACACTTTGTGTGTATTCCCGGAATTTTAAATCCTTTTGTAGGCCGAACCGAAATACCCGCCGACAACTCAGGAACAACAATAACAACGTTTCATTGAGAAATCAAGGCCTGGTTTAGTGACTCCGTCTGAGGGGGAGAACACCCCGCAGGCGGTGGTGTGCATCCTTTCCTGCGGCCACCTCCTTGCGCTGGGTATTTATAACGGAATTGATATTCTGGTGGAGCGCCTCCCTCGGACATATGCCAGACCGTAATGCGAAAATATGCCGTTGGAGCATCGGCCGGAGGGTCGGTCGGTCGGTGATACGAGTATCCTCTTACACGATGCGGGCCCGTTTGTTGGGTGAACGAATTTTCTGCTCGATGTGTTGCATGCGAGGGGGATGATAAGCCGATGCAGAGGAGGGTCCCGCTCCCGGGATGGGGGAGTAATTCCTGCGAAAGGATTCTTCATTGTTATCATGTGTACGGGAATGAGGCCCAACAGCGCTTCGCGGCGCTGCTAAGATTGATGCGGCGGATCCCATTCCGCCTTGAATCCTTGGAAGGCAATAAATAATCAATTCGCTAAGGCGCAACAAATTTATTTACGACCCGGCTTGTGCTGTTGGAGGCACGCTCTCGGAATTATGAACATCTGCGGGAACTTCGCCGAGGAATGACATCATCGTGGCCTGTTTCAGGGCTCACTTAAAATTCAAGGCCCACTTAAGCCACAGGTCGTTCTGGTGGCAGCAAACATCCGAACGTGTCTGCAGTTTATTTCGCATTAGGTGAGTGGAGCGTTACGGCCTTTGTGTCGACCGCCACTCGGATTGACGCAGTTAATGTGAGTCGTTTATTTCTGGAAATGTTTGGAAGGCATGTTCCGGTCAGTGCAGAATAGGACAAGGAGTCAAAATGTGTTTCTTGGGGCATCTTCGGAGAGACGATATCTGAGAAAGAAGCTCAAGCAGGATAGTCGGACTCAGACTAGAGGGAGCCAAGAGTTGAATACCGTGAGCATTGGTGAGATCACAGATGGAAGCTGGAAGAGGGCCATAGGTGGGCATAGAGGGCCATAGGTTCATCCTCCTATCCATACACTGGCTTTGCAAGAGTGACAGAGGAAGACCTGATGACCTCGACGGACAGGTTGTGCTTAAGGATCTAGAGTCAAACTACAGTAGAGTCTCAATAATGTGAACTAAAAAAATAATGCATTACCTACTCTAAAATGTGAACTCGTGACCATTTTTTGCAATTTTTCTTATCTCGCCTTTGTTTCTTCTTGTGGTTGGGAAGAGGTGACAGCAAAAATTGAATATGGCGCTATCCCAGAGCAGAATCGATGTTCGTTACTCACGCACGTGTTCAATTGTTTTCTCTTCGCTTCAGTAAATCTATAAAGCCATGGCCCCTATCCTAACAATCAAGGAGAAAGCTGAAACTTTGAGAACATTGGAAACTAACTACCAGTCTTGGGACTTTACCACAATTGCTGAATGGTTGCGCAATTTACTAACTAAAGTGAAAAATCTAATCCACCACACACTGGAATTCATCCTAGCTCACACGAGATGCAGTATCCGACACATATGAAAGATCGTGCGACATGACACCTGTCTGCACTTGATCATACTTGTTCAGTACGATCCCAACGGCAGCAAACGAACAGATCTGCTGACGCAGCACACGCGCCGCTCTCTATGGATAGGCATGCAGTACACACAGGATCCATTCGCTGATGCAGTGGAATGACATCCAACAAAATTTATGTTAAGCTAGTCTGAACTTACACGTTGAATGAATATAGCGGAGCATATCCGGCGTAAGAGTAAAATAGGGTAAAGGCACTAGTAGCCGGACAGTGCTAGTAACCGGACACTTCGTCGTGTATTGTCAAATCATTTGTGAATTTGCTGGTTTTAGTGTGGAAAATAAATACAAAAACAACCATTTATGCTCCCTTTATACACACACGATGTCTCTAATAGATGCGATAACTGGTTTGCGAATCTGCGCAAGTGTGTTGTTAGTCGCGAAGGGTGCAGCTGAGTCCATTTTAATATTTTTTATTTTAAACATTCTTTATTGCATTTGCACACCAAAGTAGGTTTAATTATTATTTTATAAAGGTTTGTTTAGGTTTAATTATACATTTGTACAGCGGCAAAATATTGATTAACAAATTGTATAAATTTTGTAGCAGTGCCGTAGCGTACACCACATCTCTGTGAATTCTGTAATATTGTTCTAAGAGGAAAGTATATATATTCTAGCTGCATGCTGTTCGCAGCTTATGTATGGCAAATTTAGCTGTTTTCTTAGCTACTAGTTGTGAACTTCACACACTCCACACTCGACGAAGATAGAGTATTAGGTGGTCTTTGCTCTGATTTTCCTTTTTAATATGAATTCATTGTTTTGACTCTGTGAATTTATCCACAAGCTCTGAGTGAGTGCGAGAGGATATTCTACTAAATCAAAGTCTTCTACACTTTGTCCCATTTCCATATGATACCCAGACCATGCAGAGCGTCTATCCAACCAATCGTAAATCAGGGTAATCACAATTCACCGGAATCACCCGGCATATCGCTTCATCACAAACGGCAGTCACACCTAAGCATTATCCTTACGATTTGTGTTTCACCATAACTCTGTACACATTATTCGCAGTTCCACTGGTTGGCCTTCAGAGGCACACGCCGTCGGCCGATTGACCGGTTCTCCTTTGAATTTAATGCTTTTCTGCATTTGCTTTTGCATTCAAACACAGCCGTCATTTCAAACGAGCGCACAATGTTCATAGAGCGCAATTCAAAGTCGTCATTTTTACGAGAAATCTCAAAGTGACATAAAAATCTCTTTCGCATGTGCAAGTGCCCTATTAAGCCTAAACGTGGGCATCGTAAAAAGTTTAGAATCTTAGCATTCTTTCCATGTAATTAAGATAAGTCATGACGACTGAAAGGCAGACGTGCGATTTTTGTTTACGCGTTTCACTCGAAATCGATTCAATTTAAGGAATTGTCTTAAATACCGTTGTCTATGAGGTGAAGAGGGACTGCATGGGGGAACCAGAAGAGTCCCCGACCTCGAATCGAAGGAGTACATCACGTAGTAGCAAGTAGAGAAGGACCTCAACCAACTTGGTATTTGTTGGCTTGGACACCAGATTGTAGCTCTCAAAGCGACTCTTAGACCCAATCCTAGCTTCGTCTTGAGAAGTTCCATCACAAGAACGTGTTGCTTGAATGCAGCGTCGCAGGCCTTTCCATTCAAGCTCCTACAAGTTCTGTCTCCTACAATTATTTGTCCACCAAGGCTTTGGTCCTCGCCATGGATCTGAAACTGGGTCTACTGTCATCTGCAACACCCTGTCCTGACACCATGAGTCTATCTTTAACTGAAACGAAACTTGACCTTCCCCTGAATCAGCAGGAGCGACGAATGTCAAAGATGGCAGTTAAGAAGCATACAACTACCACGCCTTTTCAATCTCCCAGCTGATTCGACACTCTCCAGAGGACCCACAAAATAAAATTGCGTCGCATTCCATTTCACAATGTCAACAAACAGTCACAGCAGGCAACACGCGCCGAATGTTCACAAGAAAAGTGGCGCCCAACGATGGACACTCTCCGAATCTTAAAAAAAATGTCCCAAATGACCACAACTGTGCTCCATTTCATAGAGAATCGTCTTAAAGAAGTGCACTCAGGCCAATCCACTGAGTGCTGGCCATAACCATATCACACCGGACCGCCCGGCCCACCTGGTACCGGAGTACTTCAATGAATCCTTGATGAATTCCCAAAAGTCACTCCCATCAAATAGCATTTTACGAGACACAGATACAGGATCCACTTCAATCACAACACCTTCCGTCCTTAAACGGCACAAGTGCAGAAAAAATAAAATAAAATCGACCAAGTCATAAAGTCTCTCTCTCTCTCTAGAGTAACCCGCCCCGCATATGATGGCTCACAGATAGAAAAGTTTTAGGCACTTTTATGCGTTCCACTCGCCAATTCAGTGGTTGACTGATGGCAGTCGCAAACAAACAGCAATTCCTCGGCCACGCCAGTCGGAATCACTTCAGCGTATCGTGAAGCATCGTATTCCTTCCTGCTCGCCTCGTAATCGGTGTATCCAGTTCAGTTGCGGATTCAAGGGTGAACGCAATTTTCGAGTTTCTGCTTCTAATAAACTATTTCCTGTGAAATGGTTGTCATAGTGTTTTCATCTTTTCCCGTCATGGATGCTTGGGTTTCCGCTTCATTCGTAACTTGGTAAGCTCCTCTGGGATCCGAGGAGGACATCCTTTAAAAGTAACACATCCGCACTATGGGATCCGATGATGATGCCGTGCTTGCTTCTGCGGCTCCTCGCCCCGAATCCACTTCGTAAGGGGTAACGGCTACATTGTTTCAACCCCACACGCATGCTGTATTAGTGGCAACATAACGATACACAATTATGGCAGGAACCAGAAGAGAGCTGCAGCTAAAGCAATACCATGCGGATGTGTATCCCTAAGGAACTTTTTCTTCATCCTTCTTTCCTTTGGTTTATCGCCTCTGCTCCTGCCAGAGTTTGTTTTTCCATAGAACGACTGCTTAGAAAAAATACCAACAACAGCAGCAGTGCCAGAGTAGACGCAAATATCCAATGACTGAGAGGAGAGAACGAAGTTATTATTCGTACAATATCTGAAAGGTAGTTAAAACTTCTCCCAAAAGTTGTTGCTTCATTGGGTTTGTTATGTTTTATGCGTGTACGCTGCCAAACAAGACAGAGACGTCATCACAACCCCCGTGCTCCCGAAAAAAATAACGAAACGACAGAACAACACCCACGGCAACGGCTTACCTGTGCAAACGAGGTAAGGTGACGAAGCGCAGGGGGAAGACGGTCCTAGGTCCTTGTCGCTCCGTTCAATTATATTAATCTGGATGCGATTTTCTTTGTATGTCGTCCCTGTCGCCGTTTTATTTTTCCTCGAACGAAGATGAAGTTGTATCTTTATCTGTCTCTGAGTTTTGTTTTGATGGCGTCATTTGAGAGCGTTTTTTTTTCCTTTCACGTTTGTATGCCAAGCCAAGCAGTAGCGAAAGTTTGATTGGTCAGCACACTCGCTTAAATTATAATTAAGATGGAAAAGGTGCTAATGGCTCATTTGCTTTGGAAGACTATCAATTTCATCAGTCGACGGCGAGGTGCAGTGTTGCGTGGAGGAACTTTTCTACTGCTCTGAACATCCACAAGGACGACCTGCAAAGCGAGGGAGTCTTAAAGCTTTAAACTTTGGCACAGGTTGGGGGGGGGGGGAGCCTTCAGGGGATGCCCTTGGGATCACCGCTGGCATATCAGGACAGAATTGACAGTCTTTAATTTTTTGATACGAATTCTCTAGACGAAATACGGGTGATTTTGTTAATCATGTCATTTGTCGTTGCCACAAAAGAGTCCAAAAGTGCATCCAATTTTTACTTGAGTTTATACATCAATGCCTGCCATTTACTTTTGAAAAACTTTGTCAAGTAAATACTGACCACGATTACGTTGAAATTTGTCCGGAATGAGAGTCTAACTGGCTGGTCTCACTCTCTCTCTCTGGTAACAAGTGTCATTTTGTCGTCCAAGGCTGCCAATAACTCTTCCAATGACAAATGTTCCGTCTTACTGAGGCCAACTTGTCTTCCTGCACGGCACAGAGGGATGGATTATTTCTAGGCTGATTTGGTTCTTCATCTTCATCTTCGAGAGAAAAGTTCTGCGATTGATTGTTGGTCCAATGCGCGTTGATGACATCTGGATCCTGGCGGCGGAAAATAGGCTGTATGGCGACATGTATACAGCCTGGTGTGTAGAGCCCGAGGATATTGTGGCTCCGAACCCCACAAAAGCAGATGGACCTCAGCAGCTTAGGAGAAACGAATTACAACAAAAGAAGAGAGGTACTTTGAACACAGATTTGAGCACAGATTTACTGACTGAATGAAAGACTCCAAACACTGACACTGCTGAGTTGACACTTATTCGACAACTCATCGGGGCTCTAGGATTAACGGCTAAGTCGCTGCGGGTGTGTGTTCAGAATTTCTGAACATTTGTAAAGCCTTCAGATTGCCGGACAATTCCCGAACACCCAAATATCTTGCTATCAAATATCACTGATAGCCAAGCAGCCATCAAAGCAATTGCCTCCTTTACTTCATACTCTAGGCCAGTACAGGAATGCAGAGAATAGATATGGTCGCTAGAAGGCCGGCTAAAAATGTCCCGATCTGGTTGACGGCGACATCGCAGGAAATGAGAAGACCGATGAATTGGCAGAGGAGGTGTACATCTCACTACAAGCAGTCCAAATGACTCTTTCACACATCCTTGAAATATCAAAGTTTGGATGAGCCTGGTTTACAAACGGTGCAACATTGAGGAAAATATGGCCTGAGTACAACCAACAAACAAAAATAGATCTCCTTCCTCAGACGTGTCATGTATTGCTAGACTAGATCAACCCGTCAAACTGGGCATTCCACGCAACTCACATTGTCGGAGCTGCAACAATACAACCGACAGGCAGACCCTCTTACTAGAGCCAAACAACGACCGCTGGGGAGGTCCGTAGTTCTTATGACTCACATTGTTGCATCATAACGTGGATGGAGCAGCATTGGGCCTGGGCCTCTGTGTTACATTGTATGCTGAGTGTGAACTTTTGGATATTGACACATCAAGGATACAACTTAGCCCTTAAAAAAAAACTAAAAAAATATTCATAAAAGAAAAAAAGTCTCCGTACACCGTTATCTTTCTTAAAACACCAAAGAGAAAGGGGTAACTAAACAAATTCAGTATTCGGTTGGACATCCTGAAATATTTGAAAGAATACTCCCTATTTAAGCCTATACAAGCTGGAGTACCACAAGGAAGTGTCCTTGGTCCCCTCCTTTACTTACTTTATAGCAGCGATATACCGCAGGACGTAGGCACCGTGCTAGGCACATTTGCTGACGACACCGCCATTTTAGTAACCGCCAAAACGGTCGAATAATCAACCAGAAAATTACAATGTGCTCTAGACCGGATACACGAATGGACGAACACTCAGCGAATTGAGCTTAACGAAGCTAAATCCGTTCATATAAATTGTACGTTTAAGAACGTGAATAACTTGCCCGTTTTTATAAATAATGTTCAAATACCCTTCGGTAATGAAGCGAAATACCTCGAAATGACTCGCGATGTAAAGCTTAAGTGGAAGGAACATGTCAAAAAGAAACGTGAAGAGCTCCAATTAAGATACAAAGACATGTACTGGCTTATTGGAAAATATTCCAAGCTAAGTATTGACAACAAATTGCTTATATACAAGCAAGTGCTAAAACCAGTCTGGACGTATGGTTTACAACTATGGGGTTGTACCAAAGAAAGTAATAGAAACATACTACAAACATTTCAAAATAAAGTGCTAAGGGCCATCGTCAACGCACCCTGGTATATACGAAACAGCGACATCCACAGAGATCTTGGAATTCCATCAGTCCATGATGAATTACGAATTTTGCTCGTGAGCATAAGCGTCGTCTGGAAGACCGCATAAACTCTGCTGTCCTTCCAATTCTCGACGAAACCAACGCTTTCCGCCGTCTTCAAAGGACTAAACCCCTTGACCTAGCACGGGAATTCAACCAGCGCTTAGCTGCGGTGATAGCAAGATCTCTCAATGGAGAATTTCTTGTCAAATGCGCCTAAACCAAGAAAGTAAAACTGCTGGATAAGTGTAAGACTTGTTGGAGTGGAAATATATTTTACTTGAAGGGAGGTGTTTTTACTGGGTAAAAATCCCGGGAACGGTCCCCATAGTGTCTTTTCAATATTTTCACCTACCCTCGCAAAAAAAAAACAAAAAAGATTGGACATCCTAATTAGTTCCGTTCAACCTGTCTTCGTGGAATGTACCAGTTTGGAAGTGGTGGCTGGAGAAATATAGTATTTTTTGTTTGATATCTTTTTTTTTTCTAAATGGTCCCACAAATGCTCAGTCGGGTGTGCGCCCTGTGCCAGCCGTACGTTTGGAGTCGTTTCCAGATCACACAAGAGATACACTTTCAATGCGTGTCACAAATGTGTCAAGGCAAATGTTGATTGAAAAGCGGCCCCACGAGATTCTTTGGCGGTAACTAGAGTAGTCCAATGTTTAGCTCCTGGACAATCGAAACAGTGCTCATATGACGGACAGATTCGACGATTTTCATGATTTTAACGTCGTGTTCGACAACTAACCTTCCAGAGCGTGGTGCATCGTTGACATGGAAATTACAAAACTGCTCATGATTTACTGTGGCGGGTTCATGCTCGGTACTGGCACTGAAATTACGCCTTTGTTGCCTCCGGTCGGAGTCCTACATTGGAGGCTCCACCTGTTTTTGCCCTTTTTGGATAATCACATGCCTTCGTTCGACCACGGTCTTTTGTCCGCGGCGTCCTTACCCTTGGTGTGGGATATCGCGTCGTGCCTTTTTGCATAAGGCGTCACCAACCTCGAGCAACAACAGTTCTCCTTCGTCTGACCACATGACGGTGTATCATTCGTTTCTCAGAACGGTGCCACTCAGTGGTCTCGGTGTATGGGAGAGTTGGAAATAAATCTGTAACCCGTGGACCGATTCCGCTGTGGAGTACTTATTTCCAATCCCCTCAATCCGGAAATAACTGGCGCCGCTCTCCACTTCTTGGATCTGAAATTCATTCACTTGTAGCCACACGGATGAGGATCTTCCATTTCAGGCTTCAACCATTGACGGTTTTGTGGCAGATAGCGGCCAGCGAGGCGGTTACATTGAAATCACTGACAATGTAGAAGAAACTTTCTTCTATCATCCTTGACAGATTTTGATTCACACCTTGAAACATTGAGCAGCACCTCCTCCAGATCATGCTGGAAGACTGCCAATCTTGGCGAAGGAGTAGCGGGTGTCTTCTCTCTCCAATCTTCTTTTCGGTTGCCGAATCACCCTAGCGTCTTTCAGGCAAAAACCACAGCGATTACGGAAGCTTTGTTCTGGCTACCGAACAGTGTGGAGAGATGTCATCTTGTGCTCTAACAGTTAGACGCCGATCAGTCCCTGAATGCAGTTGATTCTTACTCGAAGTCTTCCGCAAACTGCTGCCAATGTGTTAACGAGACGGCGAAGTATTTTAGCATCCATCTCATGTGTTTGCCGGGAGTGATTGGATGTCGCGCTAGAAATGGCAGATCTGTCATTCAAGAATGCCTGTCAAATCTTATATGAACATTTTGACACAGACAGTGAATCCCCTGCCTTCAGTTAACAAGTAGATGGCAAGGAATTATGACGCACAGCACGAGCGGATGTGTCAAAATAAATTCGACGAATGTTTCCCTATGACATGGCACTTTCTCGAATATCCAGGAAGGGATTAGCGCTGTCATGGGCTCCGCGTTTGCGGTGGTAAAAGGTAAAAAGAGCATTAACAGAAACGCCTTGGATTTGAATTACAAAAGTAAAGGCCTGACAAGCCACATCAGCTTTCAACAGAAAGGCCTCCCCCTCTTCACAATTAACAATGCCACGCAACCATTCCAGTCGCTGTATCCACTTATGAGCGCCGTTCTCGTTTGCTCTGTCCTTGAACTCAGACCGGAACCCAAATCAATTGAATGTCATTCGTGTGTGCCTCTTCGGCGTTCAGCCGTAGCAACGCCTTGGCGACATTTCATCTCATTGTCGCATTTTGAGGCACATGAAAAGTACATCTCGAACTTCGAAAATCCCTCAACCGAACGAATTACATCAGATCACCAAACAGTATCCTGCTCCTGTCACCATGCCATCAGTGCGGACGGGGAGCGGGGAGCCTACGGATCCACCAAAATGAAAGAAAAAACAACTTTTCCCCGACACTCATCCCTCGATGCCCGTCACCACCATAATTTTGCACAATCCCCACTATTGGAAAATTTTGTTTTGCGCTTATTTTAATCAACAACGTGCCTGGCATTCCCAATCCCTGTTCCAGGAAAACGTATTGAGGTCCTCCAACGATGTATTGGGTCGTTGCTCGGAGCGGTGCTGCGCGGCGTGAGGCGTGTGCACATCACGTAACCTGTGCGGATGTTGGTCTTTTGGGTTTTTGTTTCATTCACTTGTGCTTGCTTCTTTTTGCTTAAATCATCTTCCCTTCGACCGGTGTGTCAGTAAATTGCTGTTTGAATGGAATTTGCGCTGCTGAACGGAAGCCATCGCGTGAAATGAAGTGAATGGCGTTACCTGCGACATTATGTGATTGATTCGTTTTGTAAATGATTTTTGGGGGGAAATTCGAGGACCTCCAAGTGCCATTGTTTCACATATTAGGCGTTTCTAGGCATTCGCTGTTCCTATGGTGTATTGATGTCGTTGTCATTCATGTTCAGGGGACGCGGCCAGAAGTCGGAAAAGGCCTTTTGTACAGTGCCCGCCTGGTCGCAGATTTGAGCTTTAATTAAACGGGACCATTTTTGAGCGAAGGGAGATTTCAACGCAAAGCTGTGTAAGTTGGACATCATCAGGAAACACAGTCCGCACGGCACCTAATCCGATAATGGACTCAGGCTGGTAGAATTTCCCACGCCTCAACATCAATAAAGAGATCTGCAGGTCCCCAGATCACTGAGCCATCAACCAGATTGATTATGTGGCCATCGACGTCAGGCAGTCTTGTCCCACAGGTTTGGACCATTTCCTTCACATCGAGAGAACAGCGGGTCTGAGTAAGAACACCAAAGTTTGACGTCGGAAAGGTACAATCGCCTCGGGCAGCAAGGATCTTTGCCCACATATCATTCCAGAAAGTCTCTCTAAGTTCGTCGCCGCCTGCACAAGCAATCGAAGAAGACTGGGGGCGTTGTCAAGAACACTTGTGCTGGCTTTTACAAAAAAAAACGCGACATTACGATCTCTGGCTTGTGGTCTCCAGTTTCATACGCCAAGTTGGTTGTGGGCCTTCTCCGCGTGGGTACGTGCCGTTAGACAAGGACGTCCTCTGTTGCGCTGTGTCATAGGTTGGGAGTTGAAGACGCTCCAAGTTGTTTCCCTTTTCTGATTAATTAACCACTAATTATTCATTTTCACCAATAGCAGCCAATCGGAGGCATATTGTTCGCAAACCTAACCTAAACCTAAGCTGTACGCAATATTTTAATTATAAAGGCTCTTGCGGCTTTTGAAGAAGTCAGTGTGCCTCAAAATATTTTACTCCATGATACGTAGCCGCCGAAGCGAGATTGCAGGTCCAGTGATGGAGGTACCGACGTTAGGAACCGGGTATCCCGGCGCCCAAAGTTTGAACTCATCTCCCCTGGATACGTTTTACAAGCCCCCTTCGCATACAATCCTTTTCAGGGTTGTATTCAGGGTTATGGTAGGGTATGTTAAACCTCGATAGTACTACCGATCCTGTCGGCATTTTGGTTTTGTTGGATAGTTATGAAATAAAGGAGTAGTGGAATTGGAAATACCAGAAATTTTACGGAAAATATAAAGCGAAAGCAGAGGTTCAAAAAACAAGGCTTTAAATCCGATGAACACCCAACAGTCGCCACAGAGTGCTTTCAAAAAGAGTATGCAACATTCCTTAATGCTAAATTATCAGCGAATATGAACAAGTTAATGGATGCGGAGCAAATTTCAGTTGCCAACACAAGAGGCACGATCTTCCAAGACTCCTTACAATTGGTAGAATACGCTGATGGCATTGACGTGATTGGGCGAACACCGCGAGTCGTCAATGAAGAGCTGGCATTGAAACGGAGACAGCCAAAATGATAAACTTAATAAAGGCCGCAGAACATCAGCCACTCCTCCTGGACGTCACCATTGGCAGCTTTAACTACGAGGTAGTGAAGGGCTTCGTCTAACTCGTCTCCCAAGTGAACTCATGGAACTCTTGTCAAATCAAAAATGCTTCTTTGGGATCAAGAGGCAATTGAGTAGTAGACCCTCTCCGGGAGGACCAAACTAGAATTGTAGGGTCCTACCCCGATCGTCCCTGTCCTGCTCTATGGCACGCAAGTCTGCACAGACTGAAGAGCAGCTGAATTGTGTCCTGCGTGTCTTAAATAAATATTTTCAATCTTTGGTTCTGAGGCAGCCAAAATGGATCTAGTGGTGAACGAGTTCAAAACTAAAGATATGCTGTCATCAAGATAGGACACGACAACATAGACCAAAGGCAGCTATGGTGAAGGACTTCGACTAACTCGGCGTCCACGAACAACATCAAGACCAATCGCTGTTTCTTTGGAGTTGCGTAGTAGAGCCCTCTTCGAATGACCAAGCTAACATAAGGCGTGTTTTTTGACAAGCATATACACGCTTAGATTATAAGTGCACAAAAACAAACCGATTATCGGCGCTTAATAATTCATCATAAAATCTAGGGAGCACCCACGACATTAATGACATTTGGGGGAGTCAGGGATCGTGTAAGGTGATGGTTGATCGTTAATGGTCACACAAATTTAACAAATGGGTATGTGATTAAGGCGATCATCCCGAGCTGGATGCAGATCAGCAGCCAAATGTCGAAGCGTGAAGATAGTGCACCAAGTCAAAGTAGTCGACGTTAACCTCATGGAAAGGTTGAGAGTTCAACAGTCATTCGAAACTGACCCTTAAGAAGGTCGACGTAGGCTTCCGTCGCATCTATCCCTTGATGCGCAAGCAAAATGGATTGAGCCAAAGGACAAAACGGCTGCTATACAAGCAGCCGATCTTAATGTGCGGCTTCCCAATATGGCACACCATCTCTAAGACCAGCATGACGAAGCTCGCAATTTTCGAAAGAAGAATACTGCGAATATGTAGCAGACTCACCTTCGACAGGACCACAGCAATAATAGGCTTTACGACCAAGCACGCATCATCCCCCTGCAACAGTACTTCGTGACACTGTTCAGCAAGCAGCTCCTAAACATCAACAACCATCCTAACGAGGACATCAGGAACCTGAGGAACACACTCCCCAGACACCGCTAACTCATCGCGTTAAATCTGCTAAACGAGCAGAACTTTCCAACGACGTCGAACAACAAGCTGCATGAATTCTACCAGAGCAGCGATAGCAATCACCATCGAGGCTAGGTTGACTACCACACCACCCAAAAGGACCACCGTGGACACACGGACTTAAACAACCAAAAGGAAGATAAACCGACAATAATAATAAACATTAATTTAAACAAAGTACATCAGTTGGGCCCCTATTGTTGACCCAAAACCCTAACCTTTAGTTTGTAGGTCTCGTTGTAACCTCAATTGTAAAAATAATTTTTCTTTCAAATGAATTTCTGAATCGGTAATGGTCACAATCTTCGTTTTGCGATTGTGTAGCGTGACCATCGCTTTATATGCAAAAATACTTAATAAATTAATTGAACACATTTTTCATCGAATGAAAGAAACAAAAGGAAAATAGAGCAAAGACACGAATCGAAAATTGTAAAAATTTGTCAGAATTATCTAATACCTCAACCAGACCTACAAATGCTTCATATCGTAAGCCATATACACCAACCAAATTCAGGAATGAACACACACAGAAAGTAATGATTGGAAGTGTTGTTCTTACCCGAGCTTATTTCACAAGTGGGTAACTTAAGCGGGTCTTGTACCCGTTGTTAGTGCATTTTACATGCAAATTGAAATTTATGCGTATATAAGCTTGCAAAAAAAAACAGACCTATTTTAAATGATCATCGCTGTCCTGCTCTATTGCCTCGAAGCTTGGACAATCGCAGAAGCAGATAGAGGAAGCCCTTTGTCATGTCGAGAGAAATGTCCTGCCTTCAATCTTTGGTCCTGTTTTCGTTGATGCTTTTTGGATAAGGAGACTCAACCATGAACGTACAGCGACGTAAGCCCAGACGTCTATAGATTCAACGACTTGTAGGACCCATACACGACATAGACACGTCGCTGCAGACCAATACATTTCGTTGTTGTGCACATGGCTGTGCAGACCGTCCGTGTGGTGTGTATTCATATCGCATGCTCGCAGCGACGGTCTGCGTCAATTCAACACTTTTTGAATTTTGCATGGTCTGCAACGACTTGTCTGTGTCGTGTATGGTGCATTTTGCACAGACCAGCAGGAACATTTTGGAATTTTTGCAAAGTTTTTGGAAAAAAATGTACCATCCTCCTTTATTTCTTTAATTGCCAAAGCAATGACCGGCTGCCACGACGAAATGATACAAACTAAAGTCTGTGCAGATTTTCTGCACCGTGTGTGGCGTAGGGGTGTTTGCGGCCACGCGTCTGTGTCGTGTATGGTCCCTATTAGATGGCTAGGCCATGTAGAACGCATAGACTACACTGCTCCAGCTATTTCCCTCCCAACCATTGGGACAATGCAACAGAGAACGTACACGTCCTCGATGGTACACACAGCTGGAGAAGGACCTCAACCAGCTTGGCGTGCGAAATTGGAGGAAGCTGGCTAAAGATCGCGCCAGCTGCAGATGCTTGTTGGCTGAGGCCCAGTTCCATCCCTGCATGTGTGTGAATGTGCCTTAATAAATCCCGGTTAATGAAGTCAAAAGAATTGTTTCAATCGGGGTTAGACTCAAGCTTGCAGTTACAGAACCCCATCAAGCGATGCAATAATTGGCATACGACAATTTTTGAAAGAAAAAACAACGCCCATCGATAGTGACAAATGCCCCATGGGTGGTAGATAAAATCTAGCCCCGAGTTTCTGAAGACATTTGCCCATAGTGACATCAGTTTCGAGCGAACGTATTTTCTCTAAGGCCGGCTAGGTACACAGCCATCTAAGAAACAGGTTAGAGACGAAACGCCTTAATGAGTTGCAAAATATAAAATTATTTGAAAATACAAATATTTAATTATATTGTATGTGCGTAAAGTTTATGGAGTAATTCTTTCTATCGATAGTCGAACATCGATAAACTATCGTCGTTTAACGTACCCTAGGTTGTGGACTTCTGTTGGGCAAAGGTGAAAGAAACTCAGTCTAGGGTATTCTCCCAAAGGAATCTGACTCCTTTAGGATGAGGATGTTTCTACTGACCTCATAGTAGTTAAGGTTAGGGAAGAGGGCTGCTAGTGAATTCACCAGTACACCTAGACCATATTGGTCCCTTGTGATACCCACGTCGGACTAGTACCACCGATCGACCCAGTGAGAGTGCCGTTAATTTGATCCCAACGGCAAATGGTGACTGAATCAGACTGAACTTTGCTTTCACTGGAATTCGAACTGGGGACCCCACTAACCAAGGGCAGGCACTTACCAACTGCGCCATTCAGTCGTGCTTACACAGAAATATTTATCTTGTTGGGCTAGTGCCTCTGACAAAATCCCCGTATAGGTTACATTCTCCACAGAATCTGCAGAGACCAGCTTCTTCTGCCCCTGGTTTCCTTACGTATTCCCTGAGTCTGCCGTGTCCTGTTAGGATACGTCGGTTGTTTTCGCTCATTTTGATACACACCTCGAGCCTCTTGCGGTTGTATTGACCTAGGATTCTGTTGACCCAGCTTTTTGTTCGGTTCCTTTTTTAATTCTGCTCTGAAAACATGACGTCCTGTAGCGCAGAATGGTTCAGAGCCTGTGCAGCATGGATGGCAGTAGAACTGAACTAGTGCCCTTTATAGCGAGATCGTCAGCTTCGTAATTAATTGAAATGCAAGTTGGGCACTAAAATAGTCGGTGATCATGTCAAGAGATGACATCCTTGATATCAAATTGTTTTCTTTACGGAAGCACTCAATATAGTTTCTAAATAAACGACGCTAATCTAACGAGATTCTTAGAGTAGCCTCGCTAAACCCACGCTCGTACGCCTGTGCCCATCTTTGATCCATCTGTAAAGCTTTGCAAAGGTCCACCCATCTGATCTTCAGGATCTGGCCTGATGTTCGGAACCCCCAGAATGGCCTGGGGAGGTGCTGGTTGAGAACTTCTTGCCGAAGAGAAAACTCGCTAATCCCACTCTCGCACGCCTGTGCCCGTCTTCGATCCATTTGTAAAGCTTTGCAGAGGGCCATCCAAGTGATCCTCAGAATCTGGTCTGATCTTCAGAATGGTCTGGGGAGGTGCTGGTTGAGAAGTTCTTCCCGAAGAGATCGGTGTTGTCAGATAGGAATTGAGTTCTGTCCACTTATACGACGATGCCCTGCAATAAGGACCAATTGGTAATTCTATCAATTAAGGAGTATTAGGGGCTAATTTAAACTACGAGTAAACGAAGGACCGCTCCCTTTCGCGATCCAAAGATGTTGCCAGCGCATGTCCTCTCTGATTCACCCGATCTTTGGCCACCATATCTTTCTCTTGACTCGATTGAGGATCATTTTTATTCCTAGTCCAATATCACTTGACATGAGTATGTTCAAAGCTTCGGAGGGTCTTCTCATTAACACTGCACACGATCGAGTTGCCTGCAGTTGATGTCCTTATTAACCCCAGTCGCTCTGTCTGCCTCTGAATGAGGTTCCGACTATCCTGCCTCAAATAAAGCGTTCTATCCATTGACAGCTAAGATCAATGATCACGTTAAATGATCCCCGTTTGACTGATCGCACTCTGGTCTCAACAAGCCTAAATGCGACATAATTCGCGAAAGGCTCAATCTGTGCTAACTTTAATTGCGTCAAAACTGACCTCTTTGACTTCACAACTTGCACTCGTTGTCATCGAAAATCACTTGAGAAGAAAACGCAACAAATACTCCGTATGCGTGAGATCACATAATAAAAGCGGGATGCCAAGCGTCTCACCAACACGAAACCGACCACCCAACGAGGAATTAATTTCGCTTCAACTTCCCCCAATGACTCCCATTATTCGCATCGCAAGTCGTACGCAAATCCGATCTCGCGTGTCATTGCGGAAATCGAAAACCCATTTCAGCGTCAGCCAAGACCAAATGGCACACCACCCAGCTGCCTCGCAGATCACCGGCACCTGTCGCCGCATCGAATCAAATTTCACATTCCCATAATTACGCGACTAAGAACCGCCCGTTCGAACAAGCGCCCGAATCCGCCATCCGCCCTCAAAGTCATCTAATGGATGGGCAAACCTGCCTCAAGCCCTGTCGTACCTGGTGGCACTTGGAAATTAAATAAAAACGCTACCACCCCGTTTCACAGTTCCAGAGATCAATTCAATTTTCCCACATGACAGCGGGAAATGAATAAAATATCAAGCAGCCGCCTCCCACGGACGGCGAACGCGGGGCGCTCATTTCGCGATTTTTGTAAAGCGATTAGAAGCACACACCTACGCTCTGCGTCGATGGCGATGCCATTTAATCGGCGCACGGGGATATTTTTTGATATTTTGAGGAAAACTGCGAGGCAGGACGCAGGCAATAACAATAAAGAGAAAGATTCCACAGCCGCCGCAGTGTACACGCCTCCCTACAAGCTCCCTCCGCAGCCGTCGCCACCGCCGCTGCAGACCTAGCCCCCCACCCGTATCAATATACAATTTCCGCGCGAGTAAAATACAAACGCAGCCCTAATCGAATAATTCGACGTGTTCGGTTCCGTCAGGCGGCGGCGCTGGTGAGACGCTGGCAAGGCTGTACAGCCGTCGGCAGCGATGTCGAGGACGACACACAGCATCCTTGGCATGCCTCAGGAGATGTCGGTCGGTGGCTGGATGCGCGCTTAAGGCCGCCTGAGGTGCCGCTTTCAGATCACTGCGGGAAAAAAAAGTATCTCGACTATCTGGCTGGCAAGGAGGGCGGGTATGGTATGTCACAAAATCGAATTTCAATCAATCGCAAGGATTCCAATCACGTAGAACGCCCAGCGAATTCTCCCACGTGTGTGTACGGGCCCACCGTCGTCGACATCGTCGGCGGCGAGGAACGCATGTCGTGGCGCAGAGTTTACGGCAACCCAGCTCTTGGCTTGACTGGCATAGTCAACCTTCAGACGCACACACACCCCCGCACATTCGTGCACGAAGACACCTCTACAGCCACCTCAGCAGCCATCTCATCCATTAATACCGAGACGCTGTGATAAAGCGAATATTAATGATCAATGTGGGGCAACTTCTAGAGCGTTAGGTTCATCCTCTCGGTTCTGCGGTGTTACGTGACTGTCCTCACAAGTGAACGCACTGGCGAGAGAAGTGTAATTGTATTCATTCATTGCTTCAATGCTTCGATGCTTCATTTATCGCTGCTTCATGTGCTACGGGGGTGTTGATGCCATGTTGCCTTGATTCGCGCACTCCCTGCGTGCCAGTGTTCACACTTGACGCGTTTAAAACTCAATACAATGCAGGTCTCAATACACTCATCAGAAAGTTGATTGAGTTTGATTTTAGATTAAAGTGTCGTCCTTAATCGGGTTTCGCCGCCTTCGACGTGTGGAATGAGCCGTGTCTAGGAGATTTCCTTGATTTGATTCAAGTTAAGAGGCTGCCACTAAATGCACTGGAGCATGAGTTGAACAAGTCGAAATTGAGTTGTTGAGTTACTCGGGTTGCAGCCCCTGGTCACAAAAGAGTGGAGGAAACTGAGGAAAGGACTCGGTACACATACAAACGTGAGCTCTGTTCAAAGGTAACCTCGGATCTTCAATGTCTGGACAGCAGACAATGGACTTTCCCGAGTTAATTCTTGACAACGGCGGAGTGCAGTCGGAGTTCAGAATTGTGAGAGAAACACGTTGTATTAGCATGACGTTCGAATGTTTGAATTAAGATCGAATTAACGGCAAAGAGACTGATGACAGAAGGGCGCTGATGACAGGAGGAGACGCAGCCCAGCCACTGGGTCGCACAGAAGACGTTGACCAAGTAGATCGTTTATCGTTACATAAGCTTCTGCAGACTCCCACTAGGCTGGGTTAGGTTTGTGGGAGGGCGCGGTAGAAGCTACGCCACACTCTCACTCTCACTAAGAGGCAGCCGAAGTAGTATCGTCATTTCAGAAAGCCCAGGAGCTCAACGTTATTTATGGCCTGGAAGAACAGTGTCCGCCATTAACTTTTTGAATACAATTTCGTGTAAATTTTGCCCGTGACTATGCCGTACAAGGTCCATTTTGAAAGTCCAGAGCCTTCATAATGCAGGTCCAATTTTGTATCATTGCTTCCAGCGTAGCGACCATTGGCTTCTAAGCCCTCGATCGAGTTGCATGTGGTCCACTCGGTCACATATTATCCATATTCGCTGAGACTCGATTTTGCGGATGGTTTAGGCAATAACGGACTCGGAAGTCCATACTGCTCGACGTGCACGAAAAACATTTTTCACTGAACGCTGATTTTCGCAATCAAGCTTAACAATGCAGAGACGTTGTTGGGGATTCAGTCCACTCCTCCTGAACCCAGTTAAATTTCCTAAACATCGCTTATAAGACCTTCTCTGCCGTTTTGTGTGCTCCCCTGAAGCCGTTTGATAGTACAGTATAGACAGCATGGCTTCAGAACAGGGAAGTCCACCAAGCAGACCAGTATCAAGCCCAAAGCAAACGCATGGTATGACTCAAGCTGTAAAGAGGCTATCAGGTTGAGAGAGTTGAATTTGCGGATATACAAAGCAAGCCCTACTGGGGAAAACCTGAATCAGTTTAAACGAGCCAGAAAATGCTGCGATGCAATTATGAGACGTGTGAAATTCTCGAATGAGCAAAAGTTGAGGCAAAAAGTGCTACAATGTCCCAAGGGTAGCAACAACTGTTGGTCATTTGTAAAAAACGTTAAGAATTCCGCCTCGTCTTCAATTCCCACGCTCATTTACAATGACATCCCAGCTGTCAGCTCTTGAGACAAAGCGCCACCTGTACTTGAGAGCGTTGATTTCACAATGGGACAAATCCACTTCCGCACTCGAACAGTTGCAAGAGTACTTAAAGATCTCGACGTGCACAAATCCGCTGGCCGGGATGGTATTCAATATGTTCGACCATGTGAGCCCCCCTTCAAAGACAACAGCACGCATAATACGATCTTTTACTGGAGAAGTTTGGCTCAAAGAAGAAAGAAGATTCATGCTCTTGCTAGATGTCGTCGTCCAGAAAATAAGCACGTCCACACCAGCAATTCCACGGATATTAATACATACCAGTGCCCACCGAACCGAAATCGTTCGGTTTGGACAAACCTTTACTGAAACCACTTTGGGCCGGTCCCACCGAGTTGAAGTGTTTTCAAATGTCATTAGCTGCCAAAAAATAATAGTGTTGAGAAAAAAGGAGAAGGAGCATGTTTACTAATTTTGACATCAAAAAATCAAACTGAAGTCCACGGGTTAGACTAGTTCGTTTGGACAACCTCTGACGGACGTATGGTTAGGTGATTTGGTGGGGATTTCAACAAGCTTGGCCGAAATCGTAGGGTTTAGAAACCCCGATAATGTGTGGTAAAACCTCGGAGGTTTGAAGAAATTTGATGAAACCTTGCGATTTTGTCACCCCAAAACTGAGATAAACTGTCACTCGTTATTTTTTTTTTTTCTTCTCAAGTCCCAGTAGTCAGTGTCAAGGCACAGCATGGTCTGAAGGTGTTGAGGGATAAAGGGAGAGACGGCTACAGATTGCAGTGAGTTGGGTGAGGAAGAGCGTTCGGCTGAAAAACGAGACTGTACGTCCGAAAGGGGACCTGAGGAGCAAGTGATTAGAATTCCTTGCTAGACGAGGGTGATTTCTTGGAGCGAAGGCTGTCATAAGGGCAGAAATTTGTTCAGCGAGCAGACAGACAGATTTTAGTAACAAATATTTCCAAAATATCGGTGGGATTCCAGAGCCAGGGAGGCAAGTGCTCCACCATGCCCCCTCTTGACCGGTTCAATTGAGCATCGTTCGTTGAAATACCAATAAAACCGGGGCAAGGATGACGATGTACATCGGTGTTCAAGAGAGTTGCGATATTTGCTGTCTCCCATAAGTCTAATCACTTGTCATTGGATGGAGTACATGCAGGGGGCACCAGAGCGAGCCCTACTAGCATTAGGTCTAACTTAAGACAGACAAGGAATTTAAAATGTGAAGCCAAACCAGAAGGGGTACGTTTTTCGCTCCTCCCGAATCACCCGATTGATAATGACATTTTAGATTCCTGCGATCGCCCTCCGAGTGTCATTCGAGTGTCAGGACAATAGGCCGTTGGTCGTGAACTTGAAAATGTAATAACACAAACCAGATTCTTGGTTAGTCAGTGCATGGCCTATCAGCTTGGCTCTGAAGTGCAGATCACGTTTCTAATTACACTAGCAACGCTCCTCCCTCAGAGTCAAGTCCCTAACTTTGACCGTAACTCTCTGCAGCCTTGCTCAACTCAGCATTCACAGCCGCCTTTTACTATGACAGTCACGCTTCAAAAATCAAAAGCTGGTATGAGCTCATCATCTACGTCAGCGCTGAGTGATGGCTTCAGTGTGCCAGAAGTCGTAAAACGCACTCAAGAACGAAATCATCTCCAGTCGCCGGCTCATTCCGCTCACTTTCAAGATCACAAATGCCTCCCCGGCAATGCCACAGCCCCGCTCGCCGTGCCCAAAGCCTACAATGGCCACTCAACCGAGCCTGATTGATGAATATGAGATTTTCGGGCTCCTGAAACTCTTGAAACTCCCGCCGCCTCAATGGCACTTTAAACTGCAATCAAATTGACTTCAATCCTTGTCTGCGCAGCACAGGCACAAGAGAAGCAAAATTACAGCTTACATGGATCCACAAGCACTCCACTACCTCACCCTCGGCAGGAACACACAAGATTAATGGTAACAATTTACCACCTCCACCGCCCCCAAAAAATAAGAGAAAAAAAAACGTAAACGAGAAAACAAGTCACATCCAAGATAAATCCTCGAAAAGTTTCCAAACAATTAGAGCCATTAAATTGCGTGTTTAATTGAACCACCCCGCACCACATTCAAATATGCAAAAATAAGCCAGCCCCCTCCGGGCCGACAGACGGGAAAAGGGAAGGGAATGTCGTAGAAAAAAGCGCCGCAGACAAGAACAAAAGCAGCAGCAGCGGGGAGGATTTCTTTTTGCTTTCAAGACCTCCGCCGCCACGACGTGTAGCGGAAGGAAATCAGTCTCCGCTTGCGGGAGAACCACTGCACCCTTGTTCTCGTAAACTGTCCCCACGGCACGCAGCGAGGAGAAAAACTTTAAAATCATCCCTACGTGATATTTTGTAACGACTATTTGATTACACCCACAGCTGTCCTGGCTCCCTCGACACTCATTGCTCACCTCCTCCGCCGCCATCGCCGACACTGGGGGAGAGTGGTGTGCGTGGTGAGTATTAAATTAGTAGCGCTACTGTAATTTGAGTTAATCTCACGTATTCGCCATTCGCCTGCTGATGCGGCGAAAGCGTTCATGCCGGCCCCCCGTACGTCGAATCCGACACCAGACCCATCCGTTCGCCAGGGCGCCTCTAACAAAGGACCATTCACTCTCCTGACTCGCCGCCGCGCCGATTTGTGGGTGCTCTTACTTGTGCACGCAAGTTAGGCTTTCAGTTAATTTCGGATTCGTGAAACCATCAAGTGGCGGTGACAGGCTTCGCTGGGGGGACGATGGTGCTGGTGGCGTCGTGACGTGGAGTCGCCGCCGCCATCAGCCACCGCAGACTCAATGATGTCCTTATGTTCGTCTCATTCTTATTCTTCGAAACAGTTTCAAGCTCATTTTTGCAATTTCTTACGTGTGGATGCGAATTGGTGGGGTAGCCTTTCATCTAAAATTAAGTACCGTTCTTCACGTCGGCTCTCACACGTGCACACACACACACACGCACAACACCGAGAGGGCGCGTGCACGCATCCAGCCATTCCGGGGCCAGGAAGGAGACGATTGCGACGTTGCGCGCGTTACAGAATTTGTTGGCTTCGTCATATGCAATGGGGGGTGGGTGTTGGTGGAGCTAAGCCGACCTCGATTGTGTCAGCAGAAGGCAGCGGCAATATCCTCTTCAGGATTAACCTTGACCCCTCAGGTAAATCAGCTTAGCCCACGAGGGGATGGTTGAAGTGCACGTCGCTGCCAGGGAAGTCGCTGCTTGAAGTGGACTTTTAAGAAGTTGCGTTGAGACTTGTGCATTGAGTGGAGAGGGGGAAGTTTGTTGGTCTTTAAGATTAAAGAGAAAAAAGGTGATTAATGAGAGGCACGTGCTGCCAATTAGCACTAGTTTGTTCAAAGGAGGCCTGCAGTGGGGAGTGGAGCCCTGGGAATTGTCAAAGTTTCAGTGATGCATGAGGAATTGGAGTATGAGATGTAGACGGGGGACCTTGTAGGTGGGACGATTAGTGGGAGCCGAAGTGATAATTAAATGCATGAAAATGTTGTCAGCACAATGAGAAACCAAAATGCGATACCGACGAGCCTGACTGATAGTCAATGATGGCATGGAGGACGTACATTTGAAGGGTCATCGAACTTCGTCTCTGAGCGCATGAATATATTGTACTTGAGGCTGAATAACCACCGGAGTGACCTGCGATTGCATTCAATGTTAAAGGTTTGGCCGCGGTATCACTGTGAGTATGTGCGTCGACTCGAATTAAGCAGCTTTCTTTCCGTCTCTTTCGGGTCACTGACAATGCTCAAAGAGTTTTTCCGTCTAGAGGAAGCATTTCCACTCTCACGCACTGTACGAGTGGATGCTCCAGAAGTCGGCACGCACTATTGCGTTGAACAGTGAGACGACACGGAACCTTCTGAATTCGATTAATAAACTAGTACTAGCCGCACTTGACGTGACCTGTCTTGTGCCACTTCTTCTCTTCTTCCCAGTTCACGTCAAGTGTGGTCTCGATTGCCACAACGGCTGAGTATTGATGGTTCACAAATTTAATGAATTGCGTTGGCTCTTGCTCAGTTGGATTCAGCCTTGAGCGTTCGTAATTCCACAAAAAAACAAATACCAGACATCATCATCGTCGAGTTCGTGGCATTCTGTTGCTTGGGCTTGCTATCAGTGCTCGTCGTCTCATCTACTGAATTCGTGCACCCAGCCGATACGTTGAATGGCTGGCCTTTAATAATCATCACATGCTCAGATGATTGATTTAATGAATTCATTTAGCCAGCATGACGGAAGTTCCAGCGAAAGGCTGTAATTGAAATAATTCCTCACGGCCGCTGACAGAAGCCCCAAGCACCTAATTAGGCGTCTTTCTTTTTTTTTTCGTTTGCCGGAGATCCGAATTTATATCAACATGTGGCAATCCGTTGTCAGGATAGTCCATCCAATGACCTCGAACGCACAGCAGACGAATGTGAGTTATATGAGAAGTTCGTCAACAGCAAGCGCTCCGCCCTCGCTCGGCTAGGGTTTCATCCCCAAACAGTATTATCCAGCCTCCGCCATCTCGTGAAAACATTTCAATCATCGTTCATCAAATACCAAGCGAACACGTAATTAGCAGAGCAACAGCAGACGCATCGAATGAAAGACATCAGCCAGGCATGGTGTATAATCTCCTGCAACAGGACGGAGAAATAGGAGTATATCCTGGCAACCCAGAAAGACAGAGAGAGAGAGAGAGACGGGAGAAAGAGTGAGCTCCTAATTAGTGAGCATTGTCTGCAAATTAAGTCATCCCATGTTGAACCCCAGCAACGATAATAATTAATCAGTCGCAGTCGCCTGTCATCTTTAAAGACTGACCACGGCGTATAGCGCACCTGGGCGGTGCAACCACGCAAGGGTATGCAGTAACAATTGCTCGCAATAGCGGCGTGAGGCTGTCGCTCTATCACAGACCTGAGACCACCGAGCAACCATCGAGCGACCACCACGCTTCCGTCGCAAATGACCGAGGACGTGTTAATAGCTCGTAAATATTTTAAAGCTTTTGCCCTGAACAACGGAATGGAATCTCATTATCGCATGGATAACATCAAACAAGTGAAAACATCACACAGGAGTATGGCCTCCGCTGGTGCCGCTGAAGCCTCTGTCGGCGCTGCCTCCCACTCCGCCGCCGTTGCGTATCACCGTACCGAAACGACCCCATGACTGTTGGTATGGCGGCGGCAACAAGGACACCCTGGTGCAAAGTATAAAAAGGCAGAAAAACAAACAAAAAATAATCCGAACAAAATTCCTCTTCATCAGCTTCCCCGCTGGCGCGCCCCTTCTCTTGATGAGGTTGCACTGAAATACGGTCTCGTTCGCTGTGAGACACTGACTTTCATTCATCGATCCGGCATCCGGCCAGGACCTGTGAAAGGAGAACAATGCCTGAAATTAGAACACATCAAAACGAGGATATCAAAACGGCAGGATGATGTTGCTCTTTTTTCGTTCGTATCTTGTTGTTGCTGCTGGAGGGGGACATGGGCCCCCTTTCAGAAAGGACTCATCTCCTGTAAACACATTGACAGTGATGACACGTTTTAAATAAATTTCAGGACAACAGAAGGAAGGAGAGGCAGGGGTGTGGGCAGGGGGTGTGGGCCAGCAACAAGAGAGCACAAAGAAAGGAAAGAAAAAGAAAACTGAAAACAGAAATTTGCCTCATTTTATCTGAATGTCCTTGTAATGAATTCTGTTTTTTGTTTCCCTCTCTCTTCGCTCCCTCCTTCTCTGGCACATATGCCCCACTGTGTATTTATATCCATTAACAAGGCTCCTTCGTCAGGTTATTCGGTCGCTGCTAGGGCTATTCTCTGGCCCCATCTGTGTCCTCACGAGGCGCCCTCGCTCGCTGCAAGGTGACACACTACACACAGCTGGCCACGCTAGCAGCTGGGGCGATGATGAATGAACGAACGACTGAATGAATGAATGATTGAGCAGAAGTAGGTGAATACCGTGTGACCGTTTGTTTGTCCTTTTCGCTTTGCATTTCCTTTTGACTTGAATGCTGCTTGCTCAATTTTATAGGGATTACCCAGGACAATGGTGAGTGAAAATTCATTTTTTTTTCCTTGATGTCCCCCGTCATCCCCCCTCTTGTGTACCGCTGGGCTTGGTCAATTACAGAGAGGCAAAAGAAAAGGATCTCTAGGGTGTTGTTGGGGGGGGGGGGGGGGGAATTGACAAAACAGGGCGCACCGCCGGAGATGAGGTGAGGCATCGTTGTCCTGCTGGTGTCCTGGTGACATTTTTTCTGATTTAATTAAAGAAAACCGTGAACTTAGGGGGCGACGATGAAGGTGACGAGGGCTTAATTCGAAACCGATTGTCACGTAGATTATTCGGTGTAATAGATGCGAACGGTAACTGTTAATAATTGGTATTAGAATCTGACACCTCAACGAGGATGCCTGTGGAGTCTAATGAATTGCTATCGGCCGAGTCATGCTCATTGACTTGGTGGCTGTGTGCTTCGTGCCGAGGGCGTCTTGTGAGTGCACACTTTTGGACATTTTTGTGAGGTTTCGGGTTTGACTTTGGGCCTAGGGGTGGTTTCGAGCTAACACTATGTTGTTGGCGTTGTTTTTTCAAGAAACAGAGTTCAAAGGCCATGCACAAAATACTGCATCGAGAGATGAGATCGTGATTAAGCGTAACACGCAAGGCCATTGCACGTCATTATCGAACACGTCGGAACATTTCTGACAAAGGGATGCGCTGTGAGAGCTCAACTTCTCAAGTTTTTTTTTCAAATTGGGAGTTTTTGTTGGTTTTTTGTGTCAACGGACATTTGAGAAATGGAAACAGTTGACTAAAATTATTCGAACGACAAGTTATTTTGAAATCTGCGTAGACCCTGTTTTTACACGGTTCTGAAATAGAAAGAGGAAAACCAAAAAGATTCCAATTTGATTGAAATTTTAATGAAAAACATTTTTAGCAACCGCCATCATCCACTAAACCACACACGACAGCTCTCCAGGCAACTCGATCCTCCGCCATCGACTCTAACTGATCAGAAATGATGCCCAATTGTAACGAAGCGAGTTTTTGGACTTGGTTCTGATGGAATCGCATTCAACGCCCGTTTCGGAGGTTGACATTTCTGCCACGTGACCAAACCAACGAAGCATAGCCCTCTCCGTTCGAAGAAGCAGCCCCTCAATGTTGAGTTCCTCGCGCACGGCGTTGTTTCTCACCCTGTCCCGGCGAGTTATTCCCACAACAGCGCGGAGAAATCTCATCTCAGCAGCTTGTATTCGCGATCTTATTCTTTCGGCCATTACCCAAATTTCGGGACCATAGGTGAGAGTTGGAACAAATACTGAAATAACTTGGCTTTGACACCAAGCTCGGCCTTCCTGGTTACACATCTACCAAGCTGCTTCAAAATTGACCCAGCTTGACCAATCCTACAGAAAAGTCCAGCATTACTCCTTCCATCACTCGTGAAAGAGACCCCGAGATACTTAAACTTCTCCACCTGCTTCAAGGGAACTCCACTAACCTATAGGGTGCATTGAACAGGCGTTCTGGAGATGACCATAACCTCCGATTTGTCCAAGTTGACCTTCATCCCAGAATCAGCACATACGGCCACAAACCTATCGAGTGCGTGCTGGAGTTCCGTCTGGGTAGATGTGAGGATCACTAAGTCATCTGCAAAAAGAAGTTGACTTACCCTCAACTCTCCCAATGTGAAACATTCCTCGCCTCGGCTGAGCTGCAACATCCACTCCATATACATACGAGTAGAATGAAAAGGAGAGGTGACAAGACGCACCCTTGACGAAGAGCAACGTCCCCGGTGAAAGGTGTTGATATAGCACGGTTAACCCGAACACAGCTGCTACAGTTTGTGTATAAAGACAGAATAGCTCTCAATAGATGACCATCAATCCCAAACTCATCCAGAACAGTCAACAGTTTACCCCGAGGGACTCGGTCGTATGCCTTTTCCAAATCCACAAAACAGCTGAAGATGGGCTTGGCATACTCACATGCCTTCTCAAGTACCATTCTTAGAGTGAAAAGCAGGTCGGTTGTACTTCTACCGGGACGAAGGCCGCACTGTGCATCCCCCATCCTGGGCTCGACCATAGCTCTAGAACGCGCTTCCAACACCTTAGACTTTCCCCGGGATACTTACAAGATATATGCCACTCTCAATCTATTTTGTCCCCCTTCTTGAAAAGTGCGACAATCACCCCAGTTTGCCAATCGCCACTTTAATGACACTAGAGAGCCATAAAACTCCCTCTTTACCCAGAGCCTTAAACATTGCTGGCCGGAGACTGAATGGTCTAAACTTTTTTTTTTTAAAACTTGAGTTTGCACTCGTTTTACTCAAAAGCTATTCACATGAATAATGTAATGTAGGTCAGGTTAGGTTGAAGTGGCTAACTGCTGAGCCGAAGGACAGCAGCCGCGGGCCCTTTGTGTTACCACTCGCATCTGAAGAACCAGTTAGTTGTTTTAATAAAGCGAAGAAGATGGGTCACTCTAATGTTGCTCAGGTTATCGAAATAGTGGGCCTCCAGATATCTGAACCTGCAGCTTCTGCGGCCTAGTCAAGAGGCGTGAGTTCCGAAAGAGAGATCTCAGATTCGGTCTGCTTAATTTAATCAAGCTAAGCGATCGTTTAAGATCGATCATAGGCCAGAATTGTTTGGTAATGAGGCATCCTGTGCCTGATCTCCATCCGGTGTTTGTTTGACCAAGCGTTTCAAGCTTTAGCAGGTACTTTATAGTAGCGATAGGCATGGAGGGTTGTTCTCCGCGCAGAAAGAGTATAGCATTTGTGCCCTTTCTAGCGAGTTCCTCCGCTTCGCAATTCTCTGGAGTGTCACAGTGTCCCGGCACCCACATAAGATGGATGTTCAAATACGAGTCCATCACGTTCAGAGATAGGCGACTGAGTTCATGGATTTGATCACTGCCTGGATATCGGAACAGATGAGGGTAACTGTGCTTCATAGACGTCTGGGTATAGTGAGGTCTGTATCTATGGGTATAGAATTAAAAGTGCGTAGGATCGTTGATCCTGTTTGTATTGATGGCATCTGGAGAAGGAGATTTAACCACGAACTGTACGGGCTGTACAGCGGCATGCACCTAGTTAAGCGTCTTCGGATCCAACGCTTAAGATGGCTAGGTCACGTAGAGCGGATTGACACCACAGCTCCGGCCCGAAGAGTCTTCGATTCCGAGCCTTTGGGACAACGCATAAGAGGTCGTCCTAGAACAAGATGGCGCACACAAGTGGAGAAGGACCTCAACCAACTTGGTGTGCACAACTGGAGGCAGCTGGCGAAAGATCGTGCTGCCTGGAGAGGTTTGTTGGTTGAGGCCCAGGTCCACCCCGGACTGTAGCGCCAAACAAAGAAGAAGAAGAAGGATCGTTGAATGTCCAGTTATTGAGCGATCTTAGTCTGATATCCACACTAACTGCTGTCTGTCTACCAATTAGTTCTGTCAGTGGCAGGTTTATGAGTATGTTCAGTGCTTCGGAGGAGCTTGTCCTTAACGCTCGGATAATACATACGCATGCCATGCTCTGCACTCTAGTCAGTGGTGTGATGTTGATTTTCTTAACGAGTGCAGTCCACCAATATGGGTCGTGGGTCAGCCATACATCAATATGGGTCTGACTACTGATGTAAATAGCCAGTCAATCATCCGGGGTAATCCCCATTTGCACCCAATGGCTCTGTTGCAGCAGTGTAGACAGTCAAGCTCTTCGCAGCTTGACAGGTTCCTGGATATTTAGCATCCAGCTTAACTTCGTGCCTTATATAAAACCTAAGAATTTAGCTCTGTCGTTCAGCATTAAGGGGGGCTCCCATAGTGTGGGAGGGTCGAAGTTAGGGACTAGGTCTGTTTGTTGCACATTGACGACTAGGCTACTTTCGCTAGTCCATTTCACTAGCTTGGTGAGAGCAGATTGCATAATATCCCTAATCGTGAATATATATGTAGGATTTCACTCTACAATTAATTGAAACAACGTTAATTTCAGTGTAATACTGTTTATAAAAATTATGTTTATTAAGCTCAATGCGACTGCGCGGTGCGAACGCTTGACGAACGCAATGCCCCTCTTGGTTCGTTTCGTTCCTACTCGTCCTCGTTCGTTGCTGTTTTTTGTCTGTGGCGACCATTTGGTAGCGGTCCTTTTTTTTATGTGATCGATGTCCGGTGTTTTTGTATTTGCGTAATACAAACATATGCAGTGTGTTTCTGCGTAGTACGACTGTGCGTGTGTGTCTATTCTGTTGATAGGTTCGTTCGATCATTAGGGTTGTTTGTCTTGTGTTGTCTTCGTACCGTAGCCTAGTCGCCTGATTGTAAACTGTTCTGTAGTCTGTTATGTGGTGTCCTTTTGCTCCTATCCCACATATATTTTCCAGCTAGTGGGATGGCAATATCATCTGCATAGACAATGATCTTGCACCCAGTCCCTTCAAGTGTCACACGCAGTTCGTTGACCACTATGTTCCACAGTAGAGGGGAGAGTACTCCACCCTGCGGTTTGCCTCAGTTCACAGATTTGCGGATCACGGTATCACCAAGCTTCGAGCTTATCGCTCTGTTATTGAGAAGCTGGTGTGTAAATGTCATTATGGGCGAGTCGATCCCGAGTCTGTTGAGTGCTGCGGTTATTGTTGGTATGAGCTCCCTCGATATCGACAAAAGCAGGGTAAATTCCCTATGCTCAAGGGATTTTTCTATAGTGCCAACAAGCGAGTGCAGGCCTGTTTCCACAGACTTGCCCTTGTTGTAAGCATGCTGGGTGATCGAAAGCTTATCAGTGACTATGTGTCGAATGAATACGTCGATCAATTTGTCCAGTGTTTTTCATAGAAAGGATGACAGACTTATGGGTCTTAAGCCCTTTGGTTTGACATGCGAGCATTTCCCAGGCTTGGGTATAACGACCACGGTAGTCGTCCTCCAAATTTTAGGTACATGACCAAGACCTAAACATCCTTGAAAGATCTTGACCAAGCAGGTAGAAATGAGGTCTGCAAGCTTTTGAAGTTCTACGGGAAAAATGCCATCTGGTCCTGGTTTAAATGAGTTGATAGCCCACAGGACAGTATTTTTAGTCACCCTTAGGGAGCTGAGATAGGAGTGAGGCTGACTGTTTGGAGCTCCAGTGCGTTCCTCCCCATCAACACAGCCCGGGAAGTGGGTGTCAATAAGAAGGCCTAGACTCTCCAGACTGGAAGTGGTCCAGGTTCCATAGGGAGGGCATTTTGGGAGATGATGCCAATATTATCCGCAGCCTGGAAGTCTCGGAGACCTCTTCGATCTTCCCACAGAAGAGTCTCCATGATGATCTTTCGGCTGGTCTAAGCTCATATTTATGAGCTCATGTTCAGCTTTAGCTACGTGAAATAAATTGAATTGAAAAATCCTCTGCACTCTAGTCAGTGGTGGGGTTGATTTTCTTTTCGGGTGCGGCCAAACAAGTTTTTCCCATTTTAAGTAATTTCTTTTTAAATAAAATTATCAATTCTTGGCGCCAACGTTTCGTACTCCAGCCCGAGCTCCAGTCACTGTCTCTCCATCTTGTTGGGACGGCAAATTAGGATCCTGATACGCTATTGGCCGCAATAAATTTGTCGATCATTGTTCTGTACCAAGGCCTTTCGACAAGTCAAAGCCTCAAACGACAGAATGGCCTCCACCTGGGCAAATTTGCTCCTTCAAGCACTTTGTGACATAATCTGAAAGCACATACTTTTAAGGTTGGCAAGTATCCCAACCAAGAGGTTCTTCCTCAAATTACAAAAAAAAAAAAACTGTCGCACACCTCATGGATCCAAAGAGGCACCAGCAAATCGCATAGCAATCGTTGACATCTGAGGTCTCTCTATTTTTCATGTCACAGTGGAAGACAAATTCCCCTCCAGTCACTTTCAATCGAAAAAGTGTCACCCCCTCCCGACAACATATGTCAACCCCGTCGTCAAGGCCCCTTGTGATTGGGGTTCTCCTCCTTAGATGTTTCCTTGTCAATCATATGTCTTCGGGGAATTTTGCGAGATCACATATCAGCCCTCAATGTTCGGGAAGGCAGTAACAATATTCCAAAGACGTTGCCATTCGATTTATGTCTTCAGCGCACGTGCCAATCGCAACCAGAGATCCATATCTAATCATCTTAGCTCCATCTTCTGCTGACCGCCGAAATGTTTAACGCGCCATCATCGACAGCAACATCACCATCACCATCACGAGCAGAAGCAGCACATCCTTTCTTGGGGGCATGACCGCTGGTCGACACTCAGTCCTTCAAAACATGTCAGTGATATTCATTTTTATAGCTTCCGGTCCTGATGCCCACCATCAGGGGTCAAAGGGGCACTTTGGGGACCCGCCATGCGGCGTACGGCCCTACTCCCTGGAGTTTAAATATTAAGTCGGCTCTTAGCTTCCGCTTGTTCCCCCACTGGTCTCCCACTCTGGAGGAATATGCAAATACGGCACAGTCCTCGTGTGTGAGAGGGTGTGCTGGATTCTGCTTAATAACAGACGACAGTTAGGAAGGAGAAGTCGCATTAAATCGAGCCGAGCACCAAAAGATGAGGGATATGTGTAACATTTGATGCTGGCGGCAATAATAACTCATAAAAGGGGCTGCGACTCCGGGCTGATGCGAATGAACATCCGCACATCCCTGGCAAGTGAAAGTGGGTCTCGAGCGCTTTGGCCCACCACACCTCCGCAAATTATTGGCGATACACATCTGGCGCGTGCTGAATTTGATTAAAAACACAAGTACCGTGCACCGGCGAAGGCATAAATCCTATTCCGAACTCCCGGGGCGCGTCTCCCCATTCCTGTGGCTCGCCCAGTCTCGCTGTCCCTAGTGCTTCACAAAAATTCCATTCATCTCATTCCTTGGTCGTTGGCGTGTTCATCCCACCCACCAGCTAATTGCTGCCGTAAGTGCCGATGGAATCATAAAATTATGGCAATCATTCGATGCAATTGATCGTACATAAGCTCCTCCAGTAGCGACGCCGATGGTCTGGTCTCCGTCCCTCCGGTTTAGTTCCTTAATGGAATTCCAATGGAGATGAAACGGCTATTGATGAAGATGGCCGGCCAAATGAAAGGAATTCTTCAGTCGTTATAAGCCATTATGTGACGAGGAGAGGGAGAAAAATGCGCCTAAGTGGTCGATGGTGGATTTTTATGGCCGGCAACATCCCAATTAGGGCTCCGTCAACTTGGACGTGAATTAAATTAAAGTTCCGCGAAATTAAGACGGTTTGATTAGTTTTGGTGTGGGGGACTGGATGGCCGAGGCTTGTACGTCGGACTGTTGACTGGATTTGTTTGCTGGCGTGTTCGAGGGATTTTGAGGTTAGGGGGAGATTATTGTGTGAAATGCACGCATTTTGGGAACATCAAAATTCAATAAAACACAACACACTCATGTTCCACATCATTGACGGCACTTTGAACAGAATTTTATGTCATTCAGTATTAAGCGGCCGTGGTCGTGACATAGTCCTGGGCGAGCGTCAGCTCTTTCGCGGACGAGATGCACATTATCATTATTCCTGTTGAGAACCTTTAGGGCTATTGTGCCCCCTATTCATACCTTTGCTTTCTTATGAGCTCCCCTCCCATGCAGCTCTTTTCGGAGTTGTATTGTGGGTTATATGCTCCTGTTGCGCGAAGATGGTACAGTCTCCTTTAAAAATCTGAGAATGAGAGCCGGTTCTAGTGACTTTAACTCTTCCTCTGATATCAAGTGCTTGCCCAGATATCTTTGTCTTTTGTAGGCTCACAAAGTCCCAGTATATGCTCTCGAATTTCATTAGAGACCTTCGTCCTAAGGTACTCATTCATGATTTTCTTCTACTTCCTCCTCCCCAGCTGGCGCTGCAGCCAGGGGTGGACGTGTGCCTCAGCCAACAAGCCTCTCCAGCTGTCGCTGTCTTTAGCGAGCTGTTTCCAATTTTTAAGCTACGTCAAGTTGGATCATTTGCTTTTTGTGCACTCCATCGGTTTCTTGGGTGTCCTCTATTGGCTTATCCCACTGACACGGAGTCGAAAACTCTGTGTTGCCCCTGCGTTCTCTGTTGAAAGTACCACTGTACACAAACATACTGTACATAACTGTTCATGTTCTATCATAGCACTCCCATATTATATTAGGCATGCTTTTTTGCTAGCGTATATACGCTTAAATTGAAAGAGCACAATAAAGCGATCATTGGCGATTATAATTCATCATCAAATCTTGACAGCACCGACGTCATTAATGACATTTATGTCAATCAGGGGTGAAAGGTGATGGTTGATCGTTAATGGTTACAATTTTCGGTTTGCGATTGTGTAGCGTGCATTTAATAAATTGTGTAATTAATCAAGCACATTTTTCATCGAATGAGAGGAACAAAAGTATAGCATAGACACGAATCAAAAATGCTATAAGTATGCAAAAGCATTTCATCAAATTAAATTATCTAATACACTAACCACACCTACAAATGGTGTGTAATATCGTAAGTCACCTGCACCAACCTAATGGCCAAATCACAAAGTCGCGGTCGGGCGTTGATACGAGTTTTTTCGAGCTTACGATAATGTTATGTCAAAGCGCGACTCCCTCACTTTTCCAAATCACAATGAAAGGCGCACGTTTCACAAGTAAAATGGTCTAAAATCCATTTTACCAGAAAAAATGATATTATTTCACATAAAATCTGTAAAAACAATTAATTACGTATGCAAATAGTTGCCTCAGCCTGCCAAGAATGAAAAATGACGAGTAAATAGAAGAAAAGAAGTTGTGAAACAACAACTGTCAAAAGCCCGAGTTTGCCGAAGTAGCTCTAAATAGAAATTTGTGCTCCAGCTTAGGAATAGGTCTGTGCACTATCAAATCGCCACAGCTACATTGTGAATTGATTAAAGGATTTACGTGTATCCTACATAAAATGTCAGAGCACAAAAGGGCGAACGCGGCATTGTGATATGGGCATAATGAATGAATCAATATAATCAGGAACGAACGCACAAAAAATAATGATTGGAAGCACAGTTTTTATCCGCGCTTATTTCACAAGTGCGCATAAATATCCCGGGTAACTTAAGCGGGGATAGGATTTGTTGCTTGTGTATGTTTCATGCAAATTGAAATTGAGGTACGCTTGCAAAAATCACGCCTATTGATGTTTATTTATTTATTTATTTATTAGTAGCCAGAGCAACAAGGGGCCTTGGCCTAATTGATGTATTTTTACATATTGCTATGTCTATAAACAGGGTCCAGATTTTGTTGACCTAAAAAAGTAAAAAAGGCAAATCAAAACAGGTTGAAGGCAAACAAAGCATTTACTAAAAAATGCGAAAATTAACGTTAATCTACATTTAGTTTTAAAGGGTGATTTTTTAAAAGCTATAGAGAAAGTTTGAAGATTATTTCATGCAAATGTTGAACTTGACTGCGCCTCAAATGGTCCATGCGCTAAGGCCAATTTTGGCATACTCTTTCCAACATTTCGGCCGGTATCTCACGAATAAATGCTTCAATGTTGTCTTCCAATGCGTCAATTGAAGCGGGCTTGTCTCTATAGACATGAGCTTTAACAATAGTCTAACGTGAAATAAAATGTTCACCGAACTCGCCTCTCAATAAGTCCATTGCTGCGCGTGCTGTGTGGCATGTGGCATCGTCTTGTTGAAACCACATGTCATGCAAGTCAAGCTCTTGCATTTTGGGCAAAAAAAAGTTGGATATCATCTCACGGTAGCGCTCACCACTCACATTTACGTTACGATTCGCATCATCTTTAAAGAAGTACGGTCCAATGATGCCACCAGCCCATAAACCGCACCAAACTGTGACTCTTTCTAGATGCATTGGTAGCTCTTGCAATGCTTCTGGCTGATATTCCAAATAAAATTCAATAATTTGCAAGCGTTGTTCGTTTGTAAGACGATTCATGGTTAAATTATAGACCAAACTGAAGATGTTTGACAGTGAAGCAAAACACGAAACGTGCGTCAGCTGTTTAAACCAGTGTTGCCAAAAAGATAATAGCTAAAAAATCACCCTTTAGTAGCATTTAAATATTGTACCAGAGCGTTTTTGACATTTTTTGGTTATGATCTTCTCCAGTTGTCTCTTAGAAGCGCATTTAAGGAGCAAAATTAACTGTCTTTCAACTTTTTGGTCTTTCAACTTTTCTTCATTACAAAATGTACATGTCTGATCAGTAGTTTTCAGTCCCACATGTGTGTTTAAGACGAAAGTAACATCTGCAGGAATTCCTTTGCAATTGGCCTTTTTGCTTTGCAGCTCTTTAAAGCCGGCAATACCTCGTTAATTGATGTTTCTTGATGAGAATAATGCTACTTCCAAGTTGTGCCATTGAGGACACACTCTCAAAATCTGTATTTTGTACGTCTTCACACGTGTGAATCGCCATGGAGTAGCGGGTTAACTCGTCGACCTTGACCTTTGGGTGCCAGGGCCGATCCCCGAATTTACCAACCATTTATAGTATATATAACTTAATTCGTGCGGTTTGCTAAAAGATGGCGTAACTTGTATTATTCCGTTGTTATCATTCCATTCGAACATGCGTTGGAAAGCCACTGTCATTGTACATCATTTCAGTATATGTCATTCATTTGAAGCGTAAACAACAATAACTTTTTTTTCACTCAAATCTGTCGAACTTTGTGCCTGGAAAAGTATTTTTGCGGGGAGTTCTTCTTCATTAATTTAATATGAAGAAAACTGCTGTCGAAAGTCATCGTATTTTGGTGGAAGTTTATGGTAAACATGTGCTAACTGAACGATTTAAAAGTGGTGATTTTGGCTTCGAAGACTATGAACGTCCTGGGCAGATAAAAAAATTTTACGATGAAGAACTGGAAGCCTTACTCTATGAAGATTGTTGCCAAACACACGAGGAGCTCGCAGAATATTTGGGTGTCACTCAAGCAGCCATTTAAAAACGTTCAAAAGCAGCTGGATATATTCAAAAGCAAGGAAATTCAGTTCCACATGAACTCAAGCCGAAAGACGTCGAAAGGCGGTTTTGCATGTCCGAAATGCTGCTGGAACGCCACAAAAGGAAGTTATTTATGCATCGGATTGCTACTAGTGATGAAAAATGGATCCATTACGACAAGCGCAAAAAATGATACTTGAAACCCGGCCAACCAGCCAAACCAACGGCAAAGCCGAATAACAATGGCGCGAGGGTGGGATCTAAAGGGTGTGCTGTATTATGAGCTGCTAAAACTGGGTGAAACCGTCAGTGGACAACGCTACCGAACACAATTAATCCGTTTGAAGAGAGCAGTACTCGAAAAATGCCCGCAATATGCGACCAGACACGGGACAATAATTTTCCATCATGGTAACGCTCGGCCCCACGTTCCTATTCCGGTTAAGAACTATTTGGAAAACGGTGGATGGGAGTTTTATCCCAACCCGCCTTAAAGCCAAGATCTTGCCTACTCTGACTACAATTTGTTCCGGTCGATGCAGAACGCCATCACTGAAATACGGTTCACTTCACAGCAGAATATCAAAAATTGGCTTGATTCATTCAATGCGTGCTCTGTTAAGAAAGTTCATCGCTCGCTTCTTCCATTTTATGGTCAGTTTAATCTACCCTGATTTTTGGCTCAATGCCAAAGATGGTGGCATCATTGGACCGTACTTCTTCAAAGATGATACGAATCGTAACGTAACTGTGAGTGGTGAGCGCTACCGTGAGATGATATCCAACTTTTTTTTGCCCAAAATGCAAGAGCTTGACTTGCATGACATGTGGTTTCAACAAGACGATGCCACATGCCACACAGCACGCGCAGCAATGGACTTATTGAGAGGCGAGTTCGGTGAACATTTTATTTCACGTTAGACTATTGTTAAAGCTCATGTCTATAGAGACAAGCCCGCTTCAATTGACGCATTGGAAGACAACATTGAAGCATTTATTCGTGAGATACCGGCCGAAATGTTGGAAAGAGTATGCCAAAATTGGACTAAGCGGATGGACCATTTGAGGCGCAGTCAAGGTCAACATTTGCATGAAATAATCTTCACACATTAAATTATATGGACCGTACTATCGATTCAAATAAAGATTTCATGAATTTTTCTAAATTTTATGTGTTTTTTTTTAAAAAACTTTCTCTATGGCTTTTAAAAAATCACCCTTTATAAAGTCGATAGTATCTTCCGATTAACCAATTAAAAAAGGTAAAGTTAGCAAAATTTCAGAAAATTCCAAACGACTCCATTCCAACACCTCCACGCTAGGTCATGTCTATCACCATCTTAGACGTTGAATCCCCAGACGCTCATGTTCACACTGTTCAGTCCAAAATACTTGAGGTCGAGCGCATCGAACTTTTCTCTCGAAAATCACAATCTTCTTCATCTGCGCTTTAGATTGTTCATGTTTCCGTGCCAAAGAGCAGGGTAAGGCCGATCAAGACGCTACCCTTATAAAGCCATCTTGGTGCTTCGAGAGATGACTCTACTCGAGGACAAATTGTCTGTTGAGCAAAAGAAATGAAAACACAAGATTTTCATGTCGGTACGGAAAGCCGAAGTACCTGCCTACCCGAAAAGTACATCTGCCTATGGTGACGTTGTGGGCCAAGTCGCCGACGGTGTGCAACATATGTATACGTCGGTCAGAGCTTGAACAATTTAGGCCGCCTTCGATTCAATGCAAGCAAACGCTTCATTTTCGGTTCGATCTGTTCGACCAATCATGTCAATTTAGTCTCCGTATACCAGCAACTGTGTGTACTTTTGGAAGACCGTATTTCGTGCGTTGACTGCTGCGTTCACATGACAGCACGTCGCCGTGTCATAGAGACATTAAGGGTCTCGGTGAATTCGGATCGGTCCTAGTGAAAAGATTTGGAAGACGAGGTGGACTTCCCGGCATTGGAATCGGACTGACAAAGGTTTTTTCACGACTGGTTTCAGGTGGTCACAAAAAAAACGACACAGAAGACGACTGAGAAGACGAACTAATGGGATTGGAAATAGACATGATGGCAACCTATGATGCAAAGTAAATTACACTGGTCCTAGTGATGGTCCACACGGATAATGATACACTTCAACAGCTCGCCTTCGTAGGCTTACAGCTTAGATCTACCTGCCCCCTTTTAAATAAACATCAAACGTTTCTCCCCTCTCCACCGAAAACTTTGGACACGGTGGGCAATCATTTGAACAGAACAGCACACGTTATAAATGTCTTAAAGATCTCGCACTCAGGGCCTCGGACAGTCTTTTCCAATGTCATCTCCTTGTCGATTCCGATTACGATTATGCTTGCACTGCAATGGCTTGTTCATAAATGGCCATCCCCTGAAGAAACCAACATAAACTCCGGCCCGAAGCACCCTTGCACGTGTTTACGAATTCACACCAATCACCTGGCCAATTCAACCCAAGAGGTACCTAAGTCCCGACCCAGAGTCCGCGCAATTTCACGGCATTAACCGTCAAATCCCAACAGAAAACTCCCTGGCAACCGCCACACCCCCTCCCCTCTCCCAAATAAACGTCGATATGTCTCTGCATTAACGGTGCTTTCTTTTCAATTTTCCAAATTCAATTTCATGTGGGTGCACAATCTGGGAGTCGTCGGCCACCCACACACGCTCGCTACCACCAACGGCGCTTTTGCGTCAAATGAATTTCCCAAACAGACTCGCACACGTCCTCCGCCGCCCCATCGGGGTGCTCACACTCGAGGATTATTGTTTCGAAACAGATACGACGGTGAAAAATTATTTTATTGCAGGACGACGAACGTCATACGGAGCGGCCACCCACCGGAGCGGCTCTGGGCGCGGCAGTAACGCAGAGGGCGGTGGTGGTACTACGCTCGACGAGGGACACCAATCGGTGAATCCATAAAACCAAGGGACCCTCTCGTAAAAAATATAAAAACTCGAATGAAAAAAGCAAGTATACGACGAGTTTACCAAAACACAGTCCTTGAGGTGTAAGCAAACAAATAAACTGCATTCCATGGCAGCGGGGTGACAATGGCAAATTGACACACATAACAGATGGGCTGGTCGATGGTAAAAGGGTTTCACTCATTCAGGTGCCTGACGACAGTAGTCGTTGGGACGAGATTTTGAACGATTTTGAACACTTTCAGCGGAAGTGCTCTTTGATCGGTTGGGTCTGGGTGAGGCGGTAAAGCATATTACTCGCCTTCTCCTCCTCGGAGCGCCTGTCAAAGGAAGATACTGACTGACTTCAAAAAGCGCGTTCCTCAGAGGTTTCTGTGCATTTCTCGGAACAAATGAAACAGCAATTTAATGAATGCAGTCCATTATCCCTAATTAACCCCGCGACGGGATTGCAGAGAAAACAACTGTTGCCATGGCCTTCAAAGCAACTGCTCAAGCAGGCGAACTTACTCACAAGGCTGCTCATTAACAGGACTCACGCTGGCGTAGACTCCAATGCCACAACTAAACCGCTTAACTCACCCTCTACGAGATCATCCCTTCCCACCGACATCCAGCCCACGCAACAAATTCAATTCACTCGCAGATGTTCCTTATCGCCATTTGTTAGGGACAGAACCGCCAACGAACAGCCGTGTTCCTAGACGCGTACATCTCCTGAAGTACCGTTTAGTATTCCGCATCCACCGTCGCGTAGTCTAATCTGATTCGACTCCCTGAGCACCTCGAGCTCCTTCAGGACCATAGGCATCTGCATACTCGTCCAACTGCCACCGCCCATCCGCGCCGCACCGGATATCCTTTTGAAATTGAAGTGCATAAATAAGGCTTAATTACTTCCACTGCAATGACGAAGTCTTCATTCGCTTTGAGAGTATCCATTCATTCCAGCGCCAGCGTCTTGCATTCGCTCCTCAGTTCATCTTCATGCCGAGGCGTATCCTTGAAGCAGGACGCAGAAAAACTCAAGCAAAAGAACTGCAGCAACAACCCAGAAACAAAAGCCATAGAAACTAAACCCCTTTTCTTATAAATGATAGCACTTAATTATAAGAACCGGGGGAAGGACATAGTGGAAGACGGATCCACCGCAACAAGGGAAACAGGAGAATGACATTTACAATGAAAAAGCGGAAACCAGGATTGCATTCTGATTGTTTCACCACCCCACACACACACACTGGTCGACACTCATTACGGCAATTGAGCTCAAGATGCCACGGTGGACGCGCACAGGTCGGGCCCTTGTCACGTGAATCGGTGGCCAAAACTACGCGAGCGCTGCAGTTAAACTTTGCCACACGGAGCGGTGGTCAAGGATGCCCCTGACCAAAGTTCAACAACACAAAGCCAAACTGGCGAAGTTCACTCACTGGAACTTAACCACACTTGCACCTGAAGGGAATCAAATGAAGCTCTCCAGTTGTGTCCTGGTAAAAATTAAAAGATAAGAGCAAACAAAAACTTTATCTTTTCATGACAATGCCGAGGCAAGTGGAGTTCCTTTTGTTTGCCGCTGGTGCGCCAACCATTTTCCGGGGTACTTCGACAACACTCAGCACTGCATCGCATGGCCCTGGGCACATTAAAGTTGAATATGCGTTCGGGGGATTAATTAAATGAAAAGGAATCCTTTTTTGCTGACTCTCTGTCCAGCCACGTCCCAAGTCTTTGCTGAGGAAGTTTGTTCAAATAATTAATTTGTTTGGGACTTCCTCTTCCTCAACGCCCCCATCCACGTGACCAGGCTGTACATACTTTTTGCGGATTCATTTTTTGTGCGCCTCAAAAATTGGCGTCTGCCATGTGTCCTGTCCCTGGGTCAGATCTGTCAATCGAAAATGTTCAGCCGGTCTTTTGAAAACTGCTCCTCCTCCTTTGGCAGGACGAAGTCGAACAATTGGAAGCAGTTACCGTGAGGTGTGCCCCATGACCGTCAGCCGGAGCGTGCAAGTTTGTCAAGCTCAAACTGCTCGAAAGTTCGACGTCGCTGCGTGTGTGTGGTTGCTCTTCTGAACTCCAGACCTCCTCGTGGTACGAAATAAATAAATTCGTTACGTCCCTTTTATTGCCTTTTCCTGGAGGTCTAAGGCGGGAGCTGGAGAAAGTTTGCGAACATTTCTTCTTTATTATGGTCTCGTGTTGTTTTAATATTTGGCCGCTGGCTTGGCGTGTTTCTGTGACTGAAAGATGAAACGGGAAGCATTCCAACCCTCGAATATATTTTGTGAGGCCTACGGCTGTGGATGCGGATGTGTATGTGTGTGTGTGTGGAGATGGATGGGTGGGTTTTGGCAATGGGATTGCTAACGGTTTGGCGTTGTTTTTGCGCTAAAGCAACAGACAGCTGGAATTATTTTGGTTTTCTTTGGGGCTTTCTTGCGGGAGTTCGTCTGTAGCTTAATGAGAGAATGCTTGAAGATTTTTTTTCCTTGCGCTCGATGTCGATGGCTTGCTGATGGCGTCGGCATCTGAACATGGGGCTCGTTCTAAAGGTTAACAGGTTACTGAGCTGCGATTTGAGGGAGCTACAAGGTGGCAGCTCTTCAATGTGGACATTCTACTTGAATTTGTTTGCTAAATGCAGGTTTCTGCAGTGGCTTCGTGGGTTGGTACGTCGACCGCTACGCACTTGAGCCTACATTGCGTAGGTTCCATTCGCAGTACAGGCAATATGATTTTAAAGTGCAGGTGGCGGCAGTGACTTTGTGGTTTGGTGCGTCGACCGCTACGCACTTGAGCCTACGTGGCTGAAGTTCGATTCCCAGTACAGGCAATATAATTTCCGCGACGGCACCTCTTTAGAGTCACTGACAATGCGAAAAGAGTGTTATTTCGGGAAAAGAGCTTCTCAACTTGACCGTTCGGAGTCGGCATAAAGCTGTAGATCCTTTCCACTCGTAAAAGAACAACAGCACGCATGCACAACACGAGTGGTTGCTGAGAAGCTAGGCTCTTGAAGACCAAGAACAACCGAAGCGACAAGTAGAGATGATTTCGTCGGCGACTTTTGTCACTATTTCGAACTATATCGCATATTCATCTGAATGTCCTTCCTGCCAAGGTACGTAGTTAGGAAGGAATCTTTAGTGTACGGTGACATTTGAGCAAAGGCTGTGGCCACGTGGATCGGAGCTTGAGTCCGTGACTCTTAGAATTTCCCGCGCACTGTAGCCACGTGGATCGGATCTAAGCTTGAGTCCGTGACTCTTAGAATTTCCCCCGCACTAACTTTGAACATTACTCCCGTCGTTAGCCGCCAGAACATGTGTTGAGGCAAGCTGCGTCATACAGTCCAGTGATACTGGAGGATAGAGATGTCCAACTTCTACCTCTCTTGCCCCTTGATTTCATCTGACAGTGTTTTTTATACGATTTTTGTCCCTGCCTGTGAATACGTGTGAGATCTTGAAAACAGCTGGCGAACAGCTGATACCCTTCCCCAACCTAGTAGAGGGGGAATTAGAGTTCTTATTTGAAAATCGGCTAGTTGCTTGGACACTATTTCAAATTTTGGTGTTAAATTACGGGTAAATAAACGAACAAAGCCTATGTTCATGAAGGCGATTCATCAAGCTGCCATTTGAGCAAGTTGCATCCTGAGATACTGGGGCAAAATTAATGAATGCACTATACGTATTGTATGTATTTTTGTACATGAATAATATACAGTCGAGTCCATATATTGCGACGGTCAAGGGACTGGCGACATTACGCCGTACGAACCGAACGACCCACAAAACAAACTGAAATTTTTTACTTACTTTTTTTTGATTATTAGTACATTTTTGGTGTTGATTTCTAAAAGAAACCCGTCTCGTCTGCGTTAGAAATTTCATCGTTACTAAACAGCGTACGCAGTTTAAGCCAAACTGTGCCATTCGCCCACATCACTCTGTTTGACTGACACCGACTCTCCAGCAATCTTACTAGCGACTATATTGTGTCTTCCCTTAAAACAAATAGTCCAGCTTGCAGAGCAATCAAAATTAGGAGTGCTCAACTCCTTCACGAACAAATTTGCCTTCTCCTGAACAGGGATTCCCCGATTACGCTGCAGTTTAAACCACTGTAATGGAGCTTCTTCAACTTGTTTTGAGAGTGGAGGCTCTCACTCGTTTAGGTTTCAAAACATTTGCATTAAATAGGGGTTCTGTCTAATTTTTATTTTTCTTGATTGTACATATGGTTGACTGCCTTACACGGAATTCCTTTGCAAGATTGATATTACTTGTACCAGCTTCCAAACGCACTTGTTTCTTCTACAGTCCCGGGTGGACCTGGGCAAAATAGTTGTGTTCCGTAATACCAGAAATTAGCATGCTCAAATGGCGTAGTCCCTCGGTGTCCACATTTTTTTTTAGTAAGGGTAGCTGAAGTCCTGACAAAAATATCCGATAAAGATCCGAATTATAACGGCAGGTTCCGGCGCCGTCGAACTGCGATATCATCTGGTGTTGTGAAGAATCTTCCAAGACCGAAAGTGTAGGCTACCCTTTTCTCCTTCAACGGGTCCCAGAACTCAATGAAGTTGCTTACCATCCCCCAGCCCAGGTGCCTACAAGGGTTTGCCCACGATGCCAGTGACTCTCACATAATCAATTTAACATTCGCATCGGATAACCCTTTTGATCTGAAGTGAAAATCAAGTAAAAACAATTAATTAACGATTGATCGCCTGAAATGGAATCGAAAAAAAAATATAAATTAACGACAAACATAACACCGCATTAATTCTGTCAAAAGCTGTGAAAATATTTTTCATTTTTTTCGCCAAACAAATATTCCAGTCGGTTTATGCGTAGGTGCGCCAAAATAAATGGTCGCTCATCACCACCCGCTGAATGCAAAATTATGATAAATTCCGACGAACAACGAAAAATGAAAAATGCATAAGCCTCAATTCCGCACCGTCTAAATGACGGATTGATTTCACATTAAACCGAAATAATGAAACAACGAAGTCATTAAAAATACATGCAGTCACACTGAGAGAGTGATGTTTTTGCTGGTTTCTGTTTTTGAAAAGAGTGCACTTTGAATACATGTTCACCAGCAGTCCTTGTGTGCATTCGTAATAAAATCAGCCATCAAATTTGCCAGAAATCAGTTCAAACTTGGATTGAATTAGTTCACTTAACAACAAAGCATGTGATTACTCTCGGACGACCATAGACAACGCCGGAAGTTCACTAATCTGATCCTGTGACTACAGGCACTGCAACGCCTGCACACTACTAGCACGTTCTTCCGGAAGTCCGTGCAGACATTGACGTGACTGGCTGAACGCAGCGAACGGCCAATGAGACGATTGTTGGCATTGAGACGAAAGTGGCTGGGTCTAGCGGTGAATGACGGCAAAACGAAGTGATTCTCAAGACAACATCGAAGTCTTGGTCAGAGCGTCACAATGGACAGCTGTAGGACTTCGCCCAGATTAAGGAATTAGCCCTGTTTAAGGACCTTCTCCTGTTTAAGGAATCTGGGTGCGATCTTTGGTCAAAGCGGCTGCAGAAGTCCTTGTCCTCTTCGGGAGACAAGTTCTGGGTGCGATCTCTGGTCAAAGTGGATGCAGAAGTCCTTGTCCTCTTCGGAAGACAAGTTCTGGGTGCGATCTCTGGTCAAAGCGGATGCAGAAGACCTTGTCCTCTTCGGGAGACAAGTTCTGGGTGCGATCTTTGATCAAAGCGGCTGCAGAAGTCCTTGTCATCTTTGAGAGACAAGTTTCGGGTGCGATCTTTGGTCAAAGCGGATGCAGAAGTCTTTGTCCTCTTAGAGAGACAAGTTCTGGGTGCGATCTCTGGTCAAAGCGGCTGCAGAAGTCCTTGTCCTCTTCGGGAGACAAGTTCTGGGTGCGATCTCTGGTCAAAGCGGCTGCAGAAGTCCTTGTCCTCTTCGGGAGACAAGTTCTGGGTGCGATCTCTGGTCAAAGCGGCTGCAGAAGTCCTTGTCCTCTTCGGGAGACAAGTTCTGGGTGCGATCTCTGGTCAAAGCGGCTGCAGAAGTCCTTGTCCTCTTCGGGAGACAAGTTCTGGGTGCGATCTCTGGTCAAAGTGGATGCAGAAGTCCTTGTCCTCTTCATGAGACAAGTTCTGGGTGCGATCTCTGGTCAAAGTGGATGCAGAAGTCCTTGTCCTCTTCATGAGACAAGTTCTGGGTGCGATCTTTGGTCAAAGTGGATGCAGAAGTCCTTGTCCTTTTCGGGAGACAAGTTCTGGGTGCGATCTCTGGTCAAAGCGGATGCAGAAGTCCTTGTCCTCTTCGGGAGACAAGATTCGGTGCGATCTTTGGTCAAAGTGGATGCAGAAGTCCTTGTTCTCTTCGGGAGACAAGTTCTGGGTGCATTCTCTGGTCAAAGCGGATGCAGAAGTCCTTGTCCTCTTCGGGAGACAAGATTCGGGTGCGATCTTTGGTCAAAGTGGATGCAGAAGTCCTGGATATTGTAGAGCTAATCCGGCGTCTGCGGATCCAACACCAAAGCCCACCAGATGCTTATGACATTCTGCCTGTCGTGCGGCAGGCTTTTTTACCCATCTCTTTGTAATTAATTCGTGTGTTGCTATTTATGTGAGCACCACTGTATACAGCCTCGAATGACTGTTCGGCTTGACGCGTGAATTTGAAACGGGATGTCGAGTCCGGACCACGAATGCTTGACCCTAAATTAAGCTTGTAAGTCCTTTCACGATATATTCCTCCTCCTTATCATGCAAATATTAGGTGGGATGCTGTACAAGCTACTGTTGTATTGGCCTCCTTTGAAACTGGCCCTGAGACTTCCCACACAACAATGAGCTCTTCTCCACTTGAGGTGGAGATCCCAAACTACTGCTCGGAGAGCGTTAACGTTGACCATACGCAAAATGTTGAAACACTGCGCCTTGCCAAGTAATTCTTCTTCAACTGCAAACAGACTGGTTCCGGTAGATTAAGCCAAACCATGCAGAACTCGCTTTGACGGATGGATTTTCACTTTGAGCGTGAGTGCGCCCTCGACAATTAGCATTCCTTTGAAGAGGAGGCACTGACTTCTTTAATCCACGCGTTCCGCTCCAGCGCGTATCCCCACACCCACCACTTCAACTGAAAGCAAAGAAGCACTCTACCATTTCAGTGGCACCCTCGAGCCATTAGTCTTTAGCTGAAATTCAAACACAATGTACCCCGTTCTGTCTGCCAGTCGTCGCTGCTCGCTCTCAATCCATTCAATCCATTTAACTACAAGCTCTCAGCTGGGCTGGTGGGGAGGCTGAAGGATTTGTTTAAGAAAATTACTTAAAGCTAAACTACAAGCAAATGACGCTGCGAAAACAAACCACATTCACCGCCAAAAGAAATTAATGAAGATGCTCGAGGCAATTTCCTTTCCACAAGGATGTTAGCTGCTTCCACTGGCGCATTCAACTTTCGTTCGCAAAAAGACTTCTGTGTGACGTCGCCACCACCGCACATGAACACACGCGCAGTTAGTCGAAGGAACAACCACCTTGATGCTGGTGTAATTGTGGAAACTTTTCGAAGATCTCTGCCGCCCGAAGTAGGTGCGGCGCGGCGTCGGGTCGGTCTGTGGGAGCGGTGTACATCGTAACGACTTCGCCAGGGCGCACATTTAATTAAACCAAAAATTAAATGAAGCGAATTTAATAAAACGGGACTGGTTCCTCTTGCGAGGCTGCAGCGCGAAGACAGAAGACAATAAAGTTAATTTATGAATGGCAAAGAAGTTTGTAGTTAGTACGTGTGCATTTGCAAGGACCTCGCCTCACGCTCGCTGCGACGGAGGTGACTTTCGGCTTAGCGCCGTTGTGTATGTGTGCGGTTACCCCTTTTGGGAAAACACTTCGGAAGGCGTTTCGACTCTTTCGACGAGCCACAGCCCGGGTCTACCGCGGCAGTAGCTTGGTGGTGTCGCACTCGTAACGAGCATTACCATAACTCATACATATTCAGCGAGTCGTTAGACTGACTTGTGTGTAAATCAGTCCATTGTCGTTCCAGAGCCAGTTTTGGGTTGTTTGGGTGAATGTCCTTAATGAGATTTGCATGCGTGACGTACATGTGCTATGGATGCCAACTCTGGAGACGGGAGCGAAAGCTTAATTGTTTAAATGTTTTCTTTGAATTGATGTGAATTTATTCAACAACTTGTCGTGCTCGTGGTTGGAGGAGGCAAATGTCCTACTGAGTGCACAATCGTTGGTCGCAGTGGTTGCAAGAAGCTCTGAAAGTTGGCCACTTACTCGTAGAAGTGACAGCATATCTTGAAACATTCTTGCGTGGCGTTGTTATGTTGTGCCAAAATGTGTTTTTGACTTTCATTAATCTCCTGATGTCACAGCTGCATGTGGCACTTTTGAAAACGAGGCTGCTCTAGGATCGGTGAATGGTCCTCTGTCAGATGGCTTAGACACTGAGCACCTTCAGGAGTGGTACGAGTGCAAATGGAGAGGAAGTTTGTTTGTTTTTTTCAGCTGCCACACATGGATGGGGTTCTAGCACACGTCCAGCCACAGCATATAACCTTCGGAGAGTGAGCAATGTTCAGTGCTAGATGAAATGTGCAAATTTAGGGGAAACCTGAAGTCCAGGTTTGACCTAGGACTGGCTTAGTATATTCTCATTTCGCATCACCCGCAACTAACGATGGAGCGATGGACAGCTTAAGGAGTTGGGAACAGAACTGTGGCAAGTGAGTCTTTGTGGAGCGGAGTCTTTGTTTTAGTTTTTGCCCTGCTGTGCCACTTATTCACTTCAACGCTGAAGCTATTGATGGTGCCATTCCAGTTCAGACAGAACCCAAGTGGATCATGCACTCGGCATAGCCTGATGCCATCCACAAGACCGAAGATTGAACGCAGAACTTACGACGAGTAGCTTTGTTGTGTACCTCTTCTGGAGAAGAGTCGGTTTCTGTAAAGGTTGCTGTAAGGCTGACTTTATAAAAGACCTCGATCAGTCTTGCTGTGCGGTGTGGAGGCATGGACAACCTCTAAAGTGGATTAGGAAGTCCTTGGTATCTTCGAGAAAAAGTTCTGCGTTCGATATTTGTTCCAATTGGCTTTGACTGTTTTTGGAGAAGAAGATTCAACCACAATCTGTGACTGTACAGCGACATGAGCCATCCGTAGACAAGGCGTCTACGGATCCAACGCCTGAGGTAACTGCGCCATGTAGAGTATATGGACAACTCAGCTCCAACCCGAAGAGTCTTCGACTCCAAACCAGTGGGACAGTGCAACAGGGGACGCCCGCATTTAAGGTGACGCATGCGGAAGGAACACTTTAGGCAGCTAGCCAGAGACCTTGCTAGTTGGAGAGGATTGTTGGTTGAGACTCGGGTTCACCTCGGACTTCATTTCTCAAATAAAGAAGAAGAAAAGAAATGGACCAATGGTGTTTCGATACTTGACCCCAGAAGTCTGGTATGTCTCACAGACGGATAAAAGGTGGACTCTGGAATTGACGTTGGAGTAGTTCAACCCAACACAAGCATTTGCAAACCTATGAGGTCGAGTCCTATCGTGTTTTAATATGGATTGTGCCTGACACAATTTCCTTACGGGTATTAAGAGCGCTGAAATTCAAATCATTTCATCTAGGCAGCACAATGTCTTAAGTATCGTCCAAACTAAAGGACCCCAAAACCTAATGGAAACCTGCTACGACGCACTACAATCCATTACCAGACAGAAGAAAGTAAAGCTCGGCTGTATCCCTGGATACAGAAACATTGAAGGCAACGAGTCTGCAGATGCGATCGCTCGAGTCGAACCTTTAGAGGGGCACTGCGTAGAGTTGGGCTGAAGTTCGCTATGAAAAAACCGCACTTTCCGGACAAAAATAAAGCCCTGAGGGGCCGCATTTGTGTCGGTATGAGGCGCAAAGACTTTCTGGGCACCAATGCCGGAATGAGTCAAAGTCAATAGGTTCCAGACCGATGGAAACTGAAAATGTCAATCAAGTACATCGTTAGGAAACAACAAGACTTACTTAAGGTGGCGCTACAGTCCGAGGTGGACCTGGGCTTCAACCAACATGCGTCTCCAGCCAGCTCGATCTTTAGCTAGCTGTCTCCAGTTTTGAACGCATAGTTGGTTGAGGTCCCTTTCCACTTACGTGCGCCACCTGAGTCGCGGTCTTCCTCTACTGCGCCGTCCCTCGGGGGTGGATTCGAAGACTTTTCGGGCCGGAGCATTGGTTTCCATCCGCTCTACATGACCTAGCCACCTCAATCGTTGGATCTTCACTCTTCTGGCTAAGTCGATTTCGCTAAACAGCCCGTATAGTTCGTCATTATATCTCCTCGTCCACTCACCATCTATGCAGACGGGACCGAAAATCACAAGATGAATTTTCCTCTCGAAGCAACCAAGAGCAGCTTCATCCGCTTTTGATAAAGTCCATGCCTCCGCGCCATATAGCAGGACTGGGACGATTAAGGTCTTGTAAAGCGTTAGCTTGGTTGTTCGAGAGAGGGCTTTGTTTACCAATTGCTTTCTTAGCCCAAAGAAGCAGCGATTGGCAAGAGTTATTCTTCGTTTGATTTCAGCGCTGGTGTCGTTGTCTGAATTGATAGCGGTGCCTAGGTAGACAAAGTTTTTGACTACCTCAAAGTTATATCTGTCTGCAGTGACGTTCTGACCGAGACGTCGGTGTTGGGTGTCCTTTCTCGTTGACAACATATACTTGGTCTTACCCTCGTTTACCGCTAAACCCATCTTCGCGGCCTCCGTTGCAATACCCACAAAAGCGCCATTGACATCACGCTGCGTTCTTCCGATAATGTCAATATCGTCGGCATTTGCGAGTAGTTGGACGGACTTCTGAAAGATTGTTCCTCTGGTGTTGGCGTTCGAGTTTTGAACAATTCTTTTAAGAACGATGTTGAAAAAGTCGCATGACAGCGCGTCGCCTTGTCTGAATCCTTTTTTGACATCAAAGGTCTCGGTTATGTCTTTACCGACCTTGATGGAGCAGCGTGCATTCTCCATCGTCATCCTACACAAACGGACGAGTTTGGTAGGGATGCCAAAACTAGACTAGCCTTAAAATCGATAAAAAGGTGGTGGGTATCGATTTGTTGCTCCTGGGTTTTCTCCAAAATCTGCCGCAGTGTGAATATTTGGTCGATGGTGGATTTTCCTGGCCTAAAGCCACACTGGTATGGACCGACCAGGTTGTTGACGAATGGCTTTAGGCGTTCACACAGTACGGCAGATAAGATTTTATAAGCAATACTTAGGAGACTGATGCCTCTGTAGTTGGCGCAGTTCAAAGGGTCTCCTTTTTTATGGATCGGGCAGACTATGCTGAGGTTCCATTCATCGGGCATGTTTTCCTCCGACCATATTTTACAGATGAGTTGGTGCATGCTCCTTACCAAATCATCGCCTGCGGCCTTAAAAAGCTCGGCGGGTAGGCCGTCAGCTCCCGCAGCCTTGTTGGATTTTAGTTTGGATATGGCAATCCTCACTTCATCTGGAAACAACAAGAACAGAACAGAAATGATGTATCCAGAGTTGCACGCCACTGTATCCAGTCCGGGTTCTCACGTAGAGCTCTGTAATGTACACATCGCGACCAAAAGATAGCACACTCACATATTTTCCCAAAAATACAGTCACCAATGAATTTGGAAGCTTCTGTCTCGTTTTGCTCTGAGTAATAGTTCAGGGCTTTTCCTTGAGTGCATAGGGGTGGGTGCACAGGGGCTATCTGGAATTGATTGTGGATATCGTAACACATTCGGAGCAAGAATTGACTGAAAATCCCTTTATTTTCCAGCACGATAATGCAGCCATCCACACTGAGTTGTGAAAGAATTTAGATTGCAATTCTAGAATGGCCAGCACGTACTCCTGACCTTGGCATCATTGGAAATTGTTGGAAATATCTTGCGAGAGAGGTCTACGCCGAAAATAGACAGTAGCTACGACACTGTTGAGGACCCCAAAAGGAGCATTGCAGAAAGATGAGGAGCAATGCCAAGAAAATGCATTAAAAAGTTATTTAAATCGGAATAGAAGTCATTACTAAAAGTCGAAAGTTTTAAGTTTGCTGTAACATTTGTTATTATATTAAATTTTCAAAATTGTGCTTTCTTTTTGTTATGCCGCCTAAAGTGTTTATGCCTCGTCTGGAATTAGTATTTTATCATGTTGTCCCTTAAATAAATAACATTTAATATATTAAATAATTTGCATTTAAGAACAAAAACTCATACACAAAAAATTGAAATGTGCTATATTTACGTCACGATGTGTATGTCTAGGGATTTGTTGCCAAAGTTCTACCGAAGGACTTGGCTATTGCCTTTGTCAGTAGGGGGGGTTGAAGGAGGAGAAGGTTGAAAAAGACGCCAGGCGTATGTGAAAGGGCAGTTCTAAGTGCACTGTTACTAAATAGCTGAAATTCCTTCATGCTGTTGTCTAGTATTGGGAACATTGCGTTTTGCCCTCGCTTACCGTCACATTTATTTAAACCGTAACCATCGTTGACCGGTAGCTCAGAGGCCAAGCACGCCAACGTCATCTGTTGTACGGACTTTTAGAAGATCACGCCTCTGCTCTGTGTCCAGTGAGTTTTTGTACGATCTTCTCGAGAATGATCTTGAAGGGGTCACACGGCAGCGGGTGAATTACCTAATTCAATTTCAATAGAACGCACAAAATGTTTTATCGGGCTTTTATTGCTCAAAAATCTGCCTAGCTCCATAAATATGTCAACGAAGCGACTCAGTCAATTGAGGCAATTTAAAACCAAATTTCTCACGGTCTCTCCCTTTTCAGCGTCTTCCGCTGTGAACCAAACCAATTAAGTCTACATTTGCAAACGGAAATGAGAACATGTTCATCAGCCGAGAAATTGCTCGCCGTTCAAACGGAAACAACATGCAGTCGATCAGCGGAGTTACTCGAGCTGTCTCTGATGGCTATTTTGAAAATACAACTGGAACGTCTGCGATAATCGAACAATCGGATCGTGTGAACAATAGAAGACGCCCCATTCAAATGGAAACACACCTCCCCAGGCAGACTCTGCAGACACATCTCGCGATTCAGATCAAAGGGAATCCACGCGTCAGGACACACATTCCAGATTCCAAATCCATTGTTAATGCTAATTTATATTAATGTTACCAAAATTAATCTGGGACCGCCTTCGCGCGCGTTAATGCATTGTTACGGTCTCGCAACAAAGGCCGGGGATTATATCCTCGTTGGAGTTGAATTATTCGCAAGTAATTTACTCAACTCTTCCAGCGATTAATTTCGCTCTTTAAACTCATCAAGGACTTGTCTCTGTGACTACAAGAACCCCAGAATGGAGTGGATAAAAAAATCAAGCAATTAGCACCAGCCATCAGGCGAACTGGAAAGCGTGCGCCGAAGGGTTAAATGAATTTATTTTCAAGTTATCCTAATCCCCTTCGCCTCTAGGGGTATGTGCGTGTGTGCAGACAGTCGCCTTTTTTGCTTGCACGCCGAACTTCCGACTTTGAGCGGTTTTAATATCCTTATGCTGCTCATTTTCTATGCCGCTGCATCTGAACAGCACTTGTGTTCACACGTCGGATAATAGAGACCCCGAATATGCTAATTACCCCCGCCAGTGTTCGGCGGCCCGCCTGCACCTAATGACTGCCATAATGGGATGTGTAGACGGGGATGCGCTTGTGGTGAGGCTGCACACATCCCCCAGCAGCCAGCAATTTTTAAATTCCACTTCGCTGCAGCTTGGTGCAGCTCACGGTTTTGGCAACGGGTTGTTCCAAACCCGTCCCGCTCGAGCTGCGGCCGTTGCCGTGCCTCACCTGAACTTGTTGCGATTCTATCATTAATTTTAATGGATTTTTCGAATTGAATTGTTCTGCCCGAATTTTAGCTCATTTAGCAATTTGTATTCAATTTGATTCGCACGGCATTGTGGCGAGCGTAAAATACTCACCGGCCAACAAGCCCCCCCGGCCGACTGGCAGATTCGCATCACATATGCACTACGACCAGTAATTAATGGTTATTATGGTATATCGGGGCGCTGTCATTTTAGAAACTATTCCCGAGGAGTGCAGACTGGATTTTTCAGTCCGATATGGTTGTGGTAGGCACGGGTTGGGTATCGTCGTGTCCGACACTCCCTTGGAGGGCGGAATGAAAATACTCTCGATGCATTTTAAAATAATTTCGGGTGTCAAAATCTAATTTACATTTGAATGCGGTTTTGTCGAACATTTTAACTACTCTGGCAAGCTTTAATTTTTGGATTGGACTTTAAAGGAAGCCTGGCAAAGCAGGGTTTCACCAAGATTATGAGACTGATGACTGTGCTGGCATGTGAGGATGTTTGGTTTCTTGAGAAATAATAGACGGGAACTGACGTCTGACGAGGAAGTCTGATCAACACAGAAACTAGTTTCAAGTCATTCGCTATGGAATGAGTTTTTCCAATTTGAAATAAAACTCATAAAATGTATTTGGATGGCGGAAACTCAATTACGGCTTGAATGGACAGTGTTTGATATTTTTTTTTACTTGTCCAATCTGTTTAACGAGTAATGTTGCCTTCCCGATCCTGTATCTTAGCTGGTTTGCCCCCGAAGGCTTTTGACTACACACAATCCACAATGCCGTGCGAAAAAAATCGAAAAAATGTCAGGTGCATACGCAAAATGATCTCATAACCACACACACGACACCTCAAAGCAGTGCACGAAAAAAAAAGGTGTCACAGACCGCGGATTTTCAAAAAAAAAATTAGTTTTACTAGAATGTTCAGCAATTTTAAAAACGCGTCAGTGGTTGCATTTGAATACAGTGCGTGTTAATTATTTATTGAATATACTATGCATTCACTAGTGATGGGCGCATTCGAATAATAACTCGAGTGATAATCGATTATTACAACATCTCGATTCTTAATCAACCATTCGAATGACTTCTAACACAAGAGAAAACGAACTCAATCAATAAGTGAATGTATCGTCGAGCAATACTAATCAGAAACAGAGAATGGAAGAACAACTCAAGTATTACTCCACTGAACAGTGAAACCACCTAATTGGGACACTCTGTAATTGGGACACCTCCGAATTGAATCGCACTTCATGCATACACTCGGTTTTTTCATATAAGTGAACCTCTGCAAACTGTGCATCTCTGTATTGGACCATGGGCAAACGATTTTCGTAGAAAAAAGTTCCTCCCTCCTCACGAAGCTAGAGAAGAGATTTTTGGCTTCTCATACACCAAAAATAGGCGATTTCCCGGGATGTCAGAAATGCGTTTGTCCAAACAACCTTTGTATTGTTCTGTTGTTGCCACCAAGCACTCATTCAGTTTAGTAGTGCTTCTTACATTGAACATTTCAAGAACACTTTATTTCAGAGCTATGTATAATTGGGACAGACTGATATTTGGCCCAATTTAGAGGTCCTCTCAAATGGTGCACTCCAAATTGTTTCGCATTTTCTTAGTCCCTTGGAGTGGAGTAATAAAGGGTGGTTAAATTTTAAGGTGAATGTGAACCACACCTAAACGTCAAGTTTTTCAGATTAACTCAATTTGAACCATGGAAAGATACACAATCGAGCAACGCGTTAAAGTTATTCAGGCTTATTATGAAAATGGGCGTTCAAATGAAAATGCATATCGTGCACGTTCGAAGAAAATCATCCTCAGTGATGAGGCACATTTTCACCTCAGCTGATTCAGCATTTTTGCGAATGATGATCCAAGAGTGATTGTCAAAAAACCAATGCACCCACAAAGAGTGACTGCTGACTGTTGAGGTGCGGTTTATGGGCTGGCGGCATCATCGGGCCGTATTTTTTCCAAAATGAGGCCGGTCAGGCAGTTACTGTGAATGGCATTCGCTATCGTGAAATGATAACGAACTTTTTATGGCCCGAATTGGAAGATATGAATGTGGACGATATGTGGTTTCAACAGGACGGTGCCACTTGCCACACAGCTATCGAAACAATGGCTCTTTTGAACGACAAATTCAATGGCCGGGTTATCTCACGTGGTGGCGATGTCAATTGGTCGCCAAAATCATGTGATTTCACACCGTTGGATTTTTTTCTTTGGGGTTATTTGAAAGAAGAGGTGTACGTCGATAGGCCAGCAACAATTCAAGAGCTAAAGGATGAGATGATTCGGCACATTAACGGCATAGAACCTCAATTATGCTTCAACGTCATCGAAAATTTGGACCATCGGATGGAGGTGTGCCGCCGAGGTCGCGGCGGTCATTTGGCCGATATTTTGTTCCATGCATAATTGAACCATACCAATATTGTCATAATAAAAAGAAATGACAATAATTTCTTAAATAATTTGTGTTTTATTCAAATCAACATCAGCCCTTAAAATTTAACCACCCTTTACTTGAGTTTTTCTTTCATTCTATGTTCCAGATTAGTATTTCTAGACGACAACTATTAGTTATTTGTTCTCGCGCTAAATTGATGAATTGATCGAATTGATCGAGTTCTCTTGTGTTAGTAGTAAGTAGTCATTCGAATGATCATTCGATTATTAAAATGTCTCGATTACTAAAGTCTCGATTCTTAAAATCATTCGATTGTGCCCATCACTGGAATACACTAACTTTTAGTTAAAATTTGATTAGTTTTACTTCAAATTTTGTCAAATTTAATTAAGAATTAAGGAAAGTTAAGTGTGTGCAAAACTTTGGCGGCATTCGTTCACTTACTCGCTCCCAATAAATGAGATTATATTTTTCGTGTTTTTAGTAAATCACTACTTAACATATTCGTGATTGTATACATACATAGTTTGAGTCACTTCGGTAAGCAGTATCTCGATGAAGTTGTACTACTTGACGTTCTGAATGGAAAAGCTGAATGGGAAACCCTATACTCGTATGTCACGGTTGCGCTAAGATATCGCAAATACATAATAAATTAAGACTTTTAGAAATCAACAAAATTGAGCATAATTAAACTGTGTATATATTATTCAATAGTGTTTGTGTTTTCTGCCACTATAAATATTTTTTTCTTGTTTGTATTTCAAAATGACAGTCTGGTAGACGGCCATATGCCAAAACCAAAAGACTTGTTTGACAGATGCGAACATAAACATATAAGGAAAAAATCTGTAAAAAAAACTTCAAACACAAACCGAAATTGCTAAACGCCTTATCAGATTGGGTTTAAGTCAACGTAGGGCCGCAGATGTTGTAGGAGAAGGAAGGGAATCTGCGCTCAGAAAGGCATTGTCTGTGACTCGAAAGAGGTCCAGCCGTGAATTATGAAAGTTGGTAAATTCGGTTATCGAACGTGATCTAAAAGCGATCTAAAAATGTATTATTTTTACATTTGAGATTACAACTAGACTTACAAACTAAAGGTTATAGTGTTGCCTCAACAATAGGGGCCCAACTGATGTACTTTGTTTAATTTAATGTTTATTATTATTGTCGGTTTATTTTCTATGTCGTACAATGGCTGGTGCTTACATCGGGTTGTTCAAGTCCGTGTGTCCATGGTGGTCCTTTTGGGAATGGGGTGGTGATGTGTTAGCCCACTTAGCATCGATGGTGATTGCTATCGCGGCTCTGGTAGAATCCATGCAGCTCGTTGGAAAGGTCTGCTCGTTTAGCAGATTTAACGCGTTGAGGTAGCGTTGTCCTGGGATTGTGTTTCTCAGGTTCCTGATTTCCTCGTTAGGATGGTTGTTGATGCTTACTAGCTTCTTTCTGAACAGTGTCACCATGTACTGTTGCAGGGGTATGACGATGCGTGCTTGGTCGTAAAGCCTATTGTTGCTGTGGTGCCTTTGACGGTCCCTGTCGAAGGTGAGCCCGCTACATACTCGCAGTATTTTCCTTTCGAAAATTGCGAACTTCGTCATGCTGGTCTTAGAGATGGTGTGCCAGATTGGGAAGCCGCAGATTAAGATCGGCCGTATAAGCTGCTTGTTCAGCAGCCGTTTTTTCCTCTGGCTTAATCCATTTTTCTTGCGCATCAAGGGATAGATGCGAAGGACGCCTAAGTTGGCCTTTTTAAGGGTCAGTTTCGAATGACTGTTGAACTTCAACATTTTCGTGAAGTTAACGCCAATATACTTGACCTTTTCGTTTGTTGATATTTCTGTACCGTTAGACAGCACTACCTTTATGCTTCGACATTTGACTGCTGATCTGCATCCACTTTGGATGGTCTCCTTAAGCACATAAGAACCGATTTCCCAGCATTGATACGAATACCCCATTTGGTAAAGTAGGCAAATTTGTTCGCTGTTTGGATTTCAACCCCATCGCTGGGCTATCTGTGGTGACGTCGAGCTGGCATAAGTCAGCGAGTCATCAGCAAATAGACAGCAGTTCACTGTGTCGGTTGGATGTGGTTGATCTGCTGGGTAGATGTTGAAAAGCCACGGTCCCAGCTTTGATCCTTGTGCAACTCCCGTTCTGTTGACTTGCTACCTTCAACTGAGACGTAGAATCTTCTGCAATGCAGAAAGCTATAAATTATTCTGATGAGGTTGGAGGGGAATCCCATCTGGTTCAGCTTGTAGATGAATCCCTCAATCCAGACCGTATCGAAGGTCTTTTCTACGTCCAGGAAGTGAGCGACTTTATTGTTCAGTGCAACATCGTGGTGGAACTTGCTTAGATGATGTAGCGTTGGATGTTTATCCCGATATCCATACTGATGTCCGGAATCATCGTTTAGTTTTCGCACTACCAGGTCCTCCAGGATCTTGCTTATATTGCTCAAGAGCGATATAGGACTGTATCCTGAAACACTGGCAGCGTTCCCCTTTTTTTGGTATTGCGACAATTTTTGCTATTTTCCTCTTGCTAGGGCAGTAGTTGCATTAACGATTCTGCATGATGATGGTGAGAAGTATCATCACCATTTGTGGCATTCGCTGCAGGACCAAATTCGAAATATTGTCAGCTCCGGCTGCTTTCCTCGTTGGGCTTCGTTGAATAATTCCCGCAATTTCTCCGGCCGTTGTGAGGTCATCGTTTCCTGTCGGGTCGCCCGCTGGGTTGGTTTCGCTGAAGATGATGTCTGGTGCGGATGAAGTCTCAAGTGCATTGTCGTAGCTGTTGACTTCTGTGACAAATTCCGGGTCATCGGGCGGTGATGGTTGAAAGTTGCCTTCAAAAAAGGATGAAAAGGCTTCTGCTTTCTCTGCCGGTGTGTTTGCGTCGCCTTCGCTTGGCGTCAGTGTTCGCGGCAGCTTCTTCCTCTTACCGATGATTTGGTGGACTTGTCGGAATGTGTCGGGTCCTGGCTGTATCTTGCGGAGCCTGTTCTCCAGCTGTATATTGTTGTATATACATGATGTTCGTGCAGTTCAACTCACTGAGAACAGCTTGGTAGTCTCTGCCTAGTGTGTTCAGCTCCCGGCGGTGTATTCGCTGGAGTCTTTTCCTCAGCATTTGCCTGTGGTGATAAAGGTTTTGGATATGTACGGGTAAGTGACTATACCTGTCTCTGCTTGTCCTGGGCCTTTTTTGCTGGTCTAGGGCGTTGTTGATTGAGTTCTCGAGTCCATCAACCGCTGTGTTAATCTCCGTATTGGTGAGGTTCTTTATGTGGATGTTCTCCAGTACATCTTCTTGTAGATTAGCTACATCCAGCTGGTGTGCGCATTATTACCCAAGTGTACGCATTCTGACAAACATACAGCTTTAAAATTGAATAAATCTTTTTGGTGTACATTCTATATTTCGCTTGGAATCATATCTCAAAGTCGAAAGTGCATACACTTGCCCCGAACGACCAGGCTAATAATTTGGAGACGCTGCTGAGGTGAGAGTCTTTCTAAAAAAATGCTGAATACGAATTATACGAGAGCATGCGTCCAGTTACGCGTACTTAGTCAAAAAAGAAAACACACAAGCCTCAGAAATTCGCTCGTGTTGGGAACTGAATGTAGAGAGCCAAGGTAGCCAACGGCAAGTACTGATAGCTTTCAAATAAAACAAGAAATTCATTGATATCTCACACACAACCAGTTTTATTCACTTTCAGCAGTTTCGCTTTAACGCTACATGTATATACTTGTATTTATAAATCTGCGACAAAATGAATTTCTAAAATGTAGGCAGTGGCGAAATAGTGTAGAGTGCATGCATTTCTAAGCCTACATCTCAACGGGTTGAATAGAACAGCAGACACTTGATAACGTTAACACAAATAATTGCGGAGTAGGTGAATGCTAGCCGCATGTTCATTCTCATTACGCTACCGATGCGAGTATCCAGACCATATACGTGAGTCTGCAACAATTCCAAGTCCATCTGCAAACGGTTTATCAAACTAGGAGTACATTTGCAATTCTTGAAACGTACCATTTGGTGCAAATCCACGTCATTTGACAATTTGTGTACAGCAATTATGTCGAGCATTAGATTCTGAAATTCCGTACTTGCTTCAATCAGCATATTCGACAAACGACTAATCAAATACACGTTGAGCCACAGTTTAAAAATTAATGGACACGGATAAATAAAAATCCCGAAAATACTATCACCGACCAAGAAACCATTCGTGTAAAGCAATGGAATACACAATTCGTATGTAATTAGTAGACACTCGGGAACTACATTCAGGAGGCTTATGAAATAAATGTGCGTGAAGTAATCATCCAAGTCGTGTTTGATGGCGTGCATTTGACGCGATGCTCTGAGGAAAATTCGACAAACTCTCTGCAGGCGAGACGGGCCAATATGCAGACTATGTGCTGACAACAACTCGTTCATCTTTCGATAGACACACAGCAACACTATCTGAGAGTACACATGTCCCAAGGAAATTAACGAGGTTGCAAGGTGCACAGGCACCGTCAATAAATGTGCAAGGAGCAAGAAAAATAAAAAATCTGTATTGGTCTTCCACTTAAGCAAGTTCATAAAAATTGTGGCTACTATTCGAACCCCTTGCAGAATTATGTAGTGGACTATACACCAGATGTGGGAAAGTAGAGCTCTCCGAAAACCGTCTTCAACAAAAAACGTACAGTCTGTTTCAGACGCAACGAGTCGGAAGATCGAAAATAGTTTGTTAATCGTCGGCAGAACCATGGAACTTCGTTTCATAAAATTGATTCCGATCAAAATCCCAGCAATTATAGAGCAACAGCTTTGGAAATACCATGAGAGAACGGCTACTTCGTAAGCACGGCGTTTCCATTCCTTCAAATTATAATTTGTGTAAATACGTATTATTGTCGTGAAGAAATATACCACACAGGCTCCATTTAGGGTAGCGAGTGATGTGTACACAGCTGACGAGACAATCGATAAACATCTTGAAAGCTCGCACTTCACTTTCACGGGATTGAATGTAAAATTGATCAGTCCCAAATAGTGGCACCATATGTATAAGTCCTTTAAATGCACATTGACTGGTAACCTTCCGCGCGGCCGACACATTTTCGTAACTCTCAACGAGGTGGACTGGAGTCGAGGACGCTCAATATGGCCAGTGTCAGTGGTCTAGTTAATTTCAATTGCTTGGAAAATGTTGGCGATTAAATGTAATCAACCGTCACGCAGAATTAATGTTGCACAGTTTAGGGCGATTATAACATAAAGTGCACTTATGGGAATTTAATCAAAGAAAGCGCTTGACATATTTGCCCTTGGCTGCAACTGTTTTGTTTCAATCCATTCCTTTGCCGATAGAACTGTAACAAATTGAATGTATTCGTTGTTAAGTAACAAATACTCGTTATTGAGTAAACGAATACTTTACTCAACAACGAGTATTCGTTACTATAAAATATAAGGTACCATGTTACGAAACATTACTCCTCAATGAATAGCGTTACATTTATCGTATCGTTACTACATGTACTATAGACAACGGACATAAATACGTTCACTCTCGGATGGTTTGGTATACTCGCATGGAAATACGAGGGAAACATATTGTACACACAGCACGGAAAGGGAAGGTATGCCATCAAATGAAACCCATGCGTGATGTCCATTGCTCTTCTCTTCTAATATACTTTAAATAGATTGCTGCTGTGACTTTGTGTACGCACAATGGTATATGATTGGGCCACATCACGCATGGGTATGGTTTGACGGGCTACCCTATCCATCCTGTGTGTTGGTTTATCTAATGCGTTTATCAATGAAATGCGATGGTAGATATGTGTCCAGTATCCCGGCTTAGGTATGTTTGGGATGGTATAGTGTAGAATTTTTCCATGGGTATGGCATCAGTAGATATCGATACGGTACTGTAACGTCTCTATAATATTTGTTTGGTATACGTTACTCTTGAAAATGCAAATATTGTGTGGACGTTTGTTTTTGTAATGAAAAATGTTCTACTAACAAAAACTATGGTTGTATGGCTTACTGCAGTTGTATGGTTAATTTTTGTATCTTTTTTTGTTTTTTCTTGAATCTTACACAATTATTGCCGTTTTTTATATCATTACAAGTTCACAATTAAGATTGGAATCACAACCTTACTGTCACAAAGCGTCGGTTATTATTTGCACTTTTCAATTTTAGCATACAAACATCAATTTTGATGGAAGTAACGAGAGTAACTAGTAACGATATTCAGATAAAAAGTAACGAATTCATATGGGCACTCAATTTTCTCGTTATTTTTACAGCCCTATCTGCCGAACATATTCATATATTTTTGCAATACCTCTAAGGCCATGCCATGGGCATTCGATTCGATTTTTTTGTACTCCGGTGTCTAGCATACGGCCGATAAGAGAAATTCAAATTAGTCAAAAATATAGCGTAGATGCCCTGACTCCAACGCTGAGGTGTCTTGATTCCATCCTTGATCGGAGTTACTTTCACAATCCACGCTGGTACTTCTCTCGGGAGATGATGCTCTGTCAGTACGTCTAGAAAATTCGTCTCAATCTTCGCTTTTCGGGGACGCCTTAAAAATTTAGGAAGTGTGGTGGAGAAATGACTGTGACAGTGACGGTGAAGGTGACTTCCCTCGGATGCTTCAGTGTCCTAAGGAGACCTCCATCCCCGCTTCTCGATTTCAAATTTTGAAGATTTTCATTGGGCTGGTAAATGTTCATAAATCATTTTTTAAGCTTGTAACCTTGCATACATATATTTAAAGACTTAAAAACGAAGAAAAAATTGTACATAATTTTTTTTGTAGTTTGTTTTTTGTGAGCAAGCAAAAGCCCTTTTTTTCGGCGGCGCATGTGATTTTTTCGACTCCCATTGTCCCCATTTAAAATTGTGACAAAAACTTCGTTAAATATACATGTCACTGTTTGGGCAGCAATTTCAACAATGTTTCTACCATAATAGATGTGTTTGGGGGCAAAATTCCAGACACAATCGTTGAACAACTCGTTGTTGTACTGCGTATTATTCCCCAGACATCGGTGAAGAAGTCCATCTGCTGACAAATTTGATATCTTCAATGGAATCGGAATTACATCAAATCGCTAATCCATACAAAAATAGCCATTTCATTCATAAGTTTTTCCGTCAGTTGGGCTTTTTTAGGAGGCTGATTTATACCTCTTTTCGACGGTGCGGCTGGCTCTTTACGATGCTTTATTATCTGCGTTATCAATTTGTTGGCTTCTTTCAATCGTCGGTACATTGTATTCTTGACGGAAGGCGAACCAATGAAGGGATGAGAGCTGCCTGACGCTTCAACCATAAATCGGAGTTTTTGAAATTATCACTTGAAATTTTAAAGGAACATTCTTGGATAGTTATAGGTTCGAATGGGGAGGTCCCCTTCAGGACGTTTTGTAGATGAATTCGAGAGCATCCGAGGAATGAGAAATGAGCCTCATCGGATAAGAGTGTAGTGAAATTTCCTTAAGGGAAATGCAATTGAATTTCACATATACTCTTACAAAGTTCCCGGCATCGAATAAAAAACGCTGTCAGATAAAATCAAGGGGCAAGGGAGGTAGAAGTTGGATATCACACTATCCGCCATTATCTGTGGATGAAGGGCAAGGGCCTGTGCATCCATGGATAGCCTTTACAGCAATCGCTTAAAGATTCTTGTCCATCTTCACTCTGCCCTACACTCTGCCCGCACTGCACTTTTGCCTTAAGCTTATTCAGGAGATACCCAGCATCGTTCCTGTCTATCACGGCTTTTACGTCACCCTCATCTTTACCTTGGATGTGATCTTCAGCAGTTACAAGTGGGAGAGGAGGTTTTAAGTACATAGTCTACTTTCGTTATTTAGCACATTAATGTCCTAGACACCAGCTTCCACATAGGTATCGTTCAAGAAAGCATTCCACGCACCATCTGATGTCAATACGTCATTTCTACCGACTAAATAGGAACGTAAACGATATTTGAACTGCAGTGATTTTAGGCGTTCATTGAAACCTCCTTAGAAAGGTGTCACCCAAAAAACATTTCTAACGATATACTCTGCTTCGAATATCTCTTCAAACTTCTCTTTCGTTCACGCAAAGTCAATCGCGTAATACTCAACAAAATGCCTCTCTGAAAGGGTATTGGGATGCAACGTTGACCAAACCGCATTTCCAGCAAAATGTTTAGCATAGATATTGTCCATTATTTTCTTCCGGACATCGATCTCTTTTTATACTAAAAGTATGACGTCACACATAAGTAATAAAAGTAAATATAATAAGGTACGAGAACATATTTTAGTATACTCTCTTCTAACGGACACTCCTCATAACCTGATACCTCTCCAAACCGGACAAAATTCAAAAGACGGAATTATTTTATTATTATATATTATTTATATAATATTATTATATTTCTCTCTCTCTCTCTCTCTCTCTCTCTCTCTCTCTCTCTCTCTCTCTCTTCAGTCTTAAACAGACAAAGCGCATCTGACACACTTCTTTAGTTTTTATTTTGCTTGCTTTTTTTTCCATGCGTAGTGAAAAGATCCCACATCAGACACTGCAACTAAATCCAACATTTCCAGTTTTGCGTTCTTCTGTGTGAACTTTAAACAGCTATTGGCAAAATTGAGCTTCTGATATAAATGAAGTACATACTAGAGAGAGAGCCGTGTTCTAAGTCTAAGCCATCTCAAAATGACTAATCAGAGAACATGATTCACATTATTTCCTGAAAAACCTTCAAAAATCCATGAGCAACTGTCAAAAAAACTCTCAATCTCGTCGATGCATTGGTAGTCAGCTGTGAAGTTGCCCATCTTTTTTAGTACTTTATTTCTGGTTCGAGCTGTGCAAATTTTAGTGCAGCATATGGTTGGCTAGAGATTTAAGGCCAAATCATAATGTCGAGTTCGCGCGTTCGGGCGTTGGTAGGCATCGACACGCGTTTTATCGAGTTTGCGAGAATGTTATGTCAAAGAGCGGCTCCCTCACTTTTCCCAATCACAAGGCAGTTCGTCTAAACTCCACTTAACCAGAAAAAAAATGCAATTATTTCGCATAAATTCTCTACAAAAAATTGATTACGTACAAAAATAGTTGCCTCAGCCTGCCAACAATAAGAAATCACGAGTAAATAAAAGAAAATTGTTTCACAACTGTCAAAACCCTGAGATTATAGAAGTAGCTCTACCTAAAAATGTGTGCTCGCGTTACGATATTACTGTCTGTGAACTATCAAAGCGCGATCGCTGCTTTATGACTTTTTTAATGGATTTACGTGTATTCTACTCAGAGCACCATCGCACGAAGGCTGTGATATGAGTATTAAGAAGCAGCACAATTTGACATTTTGGACAATTTCTGGAAAGTCTGAGAAAGTCCCTGATAGAATGGATTGCTACGATTTCAAGGTCATTTACAATACAACGAGACGGGAAATTTTTTAGTTCACTTCGTGATAAGACATATGTGTTAAGAGGTAAAAACTGCTCAGATCATGGCCAAAAAAAATCACGTGATTTGTGATTGGCAAAGCTGTTAGACCATGTTTGGTGTTTCTTTTTTCAAAGTTGTGAATGTCATAACATAACCAGACACCTCTCATTAGTGGTTGGTACCATCACTGTCCGCTTAAGAGAGAGTTCACTGTACCCTGCTCTGCGTGTATCACGGGTTTGACATATGGAATGTCAAATGCGGACCACGGATTGGATGACTGTATAGAAATCAACCCAGGACGCATTCAGTAAGCACTACACTGCATTATTCGATCAATTCGATTCGATTCAGTAATTAATAATACCGAGTGCCGAATCGGTATACTGCCTTTATGAACAGGGCACTCCAGCACTGACGGACACTTACTCTACGAACTTTACAAACTTTACATCTTACAACCATCCGGATCAAACAACAATGTCGTCTAAAGTTACATAAGAAATCCCCGTTCTTACGTGATCTTTTATAATGGAAGAAACTTTCGATAGGGGTTTCCTAAGGCACTGTCTTTGGTCCAGTGTTCAATGTTTACGCCGCAGGTTCTCGATTCATTCCAGACTGCAGGAATATAATCTGATGACACAGTAGTATTATCTCATATTTGAGGAGCTTTTGAAGTCTGAGCGAACAGCCGACTTTAGGGGTTGTCTTTTTCTGTCCTTAAGGTATATCCTTACGTGTCCGCTACTCTTATCTCTGTTATCGTCTCTTACCTCTGCCTACAAAAGTCGAAATGGTCTGTGTGCTGCCCCATTGAGTGAAGATTGTAAAACAGAACCAAATACCCATCCCCGCTCAAGACCATGTCTTACAGCAACATTAATCAACCCCAAAAACCACAAATTGCGCCCTTTCGAGACAGATCCCACGGCTCGATATGCCAGACCATTTGTTCTCTTGAAGGTCACCCACTGATATGTATCCATTTGTGGAGACAAACTGAAACTACTGGCTGGCGGTATTTCATGGAGATTTATGACATCCACTAGGGTCCTTATCATCTTGGCAACCTGAAACAGGTTACTGTCCCGACCACGGGCTGAGCCATCAGGGCACTATTTCAAAGGTCCGCGTTGCCTGCACGGAGGCTTCGTCCACGGACTGATAAATGGACACCCCTTAAATTTAGAGCGCTTCAGTGCCTTCCTCTGCGAATGTCATCAACATCTTGCCAAATCCTTTTTGCCTTTGTTTTTTCGAGGTAAAACTATAATCCCCCGACATCCTTTTTGTATTACAGTCGAAGGGCCACGACGACGCTTCATCTGCTCCAGTTAGGCGCAGGGAAAATCCCCAAAAATCCATAAGACTCTACCATCGGATGGTCTTACAAATTTATTCCTCACAAAGCACTGGGCCAACACAAACACAAACAAAGGCCTAAAGCCTGCTTCACGCTCTCCTCCAGCCCCCCTCCCCCTTCGCCGGCAGGTTGTGTATAGTTTCACTGACCCCCGGAACATGACATTTGTATGAGAAGCACAAACACAATCGAATAAATCAAATTAAGCTATTTGCCAAGGAAATCGCATTATGCGCCAAGCGAATGGAAAAAGGGGAGTCAGACAACCAACCAGCAGCAGCAGGAGCATCGGCAACGAACAAACAAAAAAAACACTCAGGATAACACAGTGAATGGCTCTTCCAGTGTTGAGTGTTAGCCCGGAATCCACTTGAATGCTACACAAAGCGGCTTCGAATGGGGTGTGGGGTTTGGATGTGTTGAATGCCGAAGACGTGTCTGCTTTGCCTACAGCCGACCTCGCCTGCTGTTGGACGTATTTCGGAAAAGAACTGATTCCTCATCAAGTGCGAGCGAGATGGGACTGACCTTTCTTCACCTCACAGCACGTTTGCTGGGAACATTTTTAGGAAGTTTTCGGAAAATTCCCCCCCATAGCCGGGGATTGATGAAGCGGGCGCTGGCCCTTAAGTGCGATGTGAGTATCTTCGAGAATTCCTCACCACCCGTACCTGCACAAGGGAGAAATTCTTGATGCTTGAAGTCTGCCGGTGCACTCTCCACGGCGGGCACTGGTGGGTGCCGGATGAACGGATTCATCAATGACCTTAAATGGCATCCATACTTGTTGCTTGCGCTGCGACGTTCCTCGCAGTTGGAAGGGCGGAGGCGGACAGAACAGACGGATACTGGCAACGACGTGAGCTGACAGGAGGCACCGACTGCAGGATGATGCGATTAGGGAGACAACTTGGTATTCAATTACCGGAGAGACAATAGATGGAAAATTCGGATTTTGTACAATTGCTTGTTGGAGAAGTCGTCGGGGATGTACTCGTACTGCGCCTTATTGGGTTTGTGTTAGTAACAATTGAGTTGTTTCAGCTATTGAACTGAATAGAGTTGCATTGAACACCATTGGTCTGGGGAGACGATACAATGGCTTGGGTTGAGTCTGACAATGGAGACAAAGCGGGCTTAATGGGCTAACTTCCTTTGTTCGATTATTAATTACATTCTGGCTGGGCGTAGGTACGTATGTGCAAACTTTCAATTATTTATTTCTATTTCCTGCTTGGATAACATATTATGGCATGGATTGGCATATTACTGGCCTAATATGCAGGCCAGTTAGCCCGGGCAGGAGCAATTTAAATGTTGTATCATCTTGTACTTGTATCATCTTATAAAGGGTGATTTTTTAAAAGAAAAATGCATGAAATCTTTTTTTGAATCGATCGTACGGTCCATAAAATTTAATGTTTGAAGATTATTTCATGCAAATGTTGACCTTGACTACGCCTCAAATGGTCCATCCGCTTAGTCCAATTTTGGCATACTCTTTCCAACATTTCGGCCGGTATCTCACGAATAAATGCTTCAATGTTGTGTTCCAATACGTCAATTGAAGCGGACTTGTCTGTATATACATGAGCTTTAACATAGCCCCACAAATAAAAAAAAAAGTCTAAAGGCGTTAAATCACACGATCTAGGCGGCCAATTGACCGGTCCCGAACGTGAAATAAAATGTTCACCGAACTCGCCTCTCAATAAGACCATTGTTGCGCGTGCTGTGTGGCATGTGGCACCTTCTTGTTGAAACCACATGTCATGCAAGTCAAGCTCTTGCATTTTGGGCAAAAAAAGTTGGATATCATCTCACGGTAGCGCTCACCATTCACAGGTCTTGCAATGCTTCTGGCTGATATTCACTCCAAAATCGACTTCACTCCAAATTCTGCTTATTTACGTACCATTCACACCATTCTTCAAGACCATATTAACCTTTCAAAGGGCAGTGCAAGGTCTGTGCCACGAATGCTCACAGCGCCTCAGAAAAAAGTGAGAATCGCGTAGTGAGAACGCGGACGGTATTATGGATCGAATTGTTACTGGTGACGAAACATGGGTCCACCACTATGACCCTGAAAGCAAACAAGAGTCCATGCAGTGGCATAAAAAAGGAACAGACCCCCCGAAGAAGTTCAAAGTCACTCCGTCTGCCGGGAAGCTCATGGCCACAGTTTTTTGGGACTCAAAGGGAATCTTGCTCATTGAGTACAAAAAAAGGTGAAAAACGCTTCCACTTTGCATAATTTGCGGGAGGAAATCAAAAAGAAAAGACGGGGTAGACTCGCAGCGGGTGTGTTGCTTCTTCATGACAACGCTCCTGTTCACAGAATCAGGCGCGAGTTTCCAAGGCTGCTGCGCGAGATTGTGGTTTCGAAGAAATCCAACACCCACCCTATAGTGCAAACCTTGCCCCTAGTGATTATTTCCTGTTTCCGGATTTGAAAAAATGTCCTCGTGGAAAAGGATTTTCGGATGATGAAGTTGAGTTCTCAATAGTTGAGTCGGCAATAAATGGGTATTTTGCAGAGAAAGAGGAAATTTAAGCTTATCTCAAGATGTAACAAATGCATTGATGTTAGGAGAGATTATATTGAAAAATAAAAACTATTTAAATTGAATTCGCATTTTCCTTCATATTGATACCGAGAATATATTGAACGCCCCTCGTAGTAAACAACACTTATCTCTATGATGCGGAGAATATCACATTTCATTCATAGAAACTTGGTGACAGAACAAAGAAATAATTTCAAAGGATACAGAAAAGGGATAAATGAGTACGTCTTCTCTTGACGGCGGCTGGATGACGATGGCCTATAGTTTGTTGGTCTTACATTTATACCACCCGTATATCTGCCCAGTTTCGAAACTTTTCCTGATTCAGAAAACTCCATTTCCAGTTTCAAGGAATACACATACGTAGGTACGATCTATCGTGCACACATATACACATGGTGAAGTGTCTGCCCTTGGTTAGTGTGGTCCCCGGTTCGAATCGCAGTGAAAGCAAGGTTAATACGCTTTTATCTGGTTCGGTCCCGTTTCCTGTTGGGATCAAATTAACGGCACTGTTACTGAAGTGGTCGAACGGTGGTGTTAGTCTGACTGTGAGTATCACAATGGACAAACATGGTCTAAGTGCGCTGGTGCAATCACTAGCAGCCCCCTTCCCTACCTTACCTACCGAGTACGTGCACATCGACTTCATGTACATCCATTTGGAGTGGACTTCAAGTAGTTGTACGTTCAACTCTGTGTCCACATCGGAAACAGAAAATGCAATGTTGTCATCCTCCTACAAAGCAGCTCTAAGCTTCAAGAACAGGAAGGAATACACAAGTCCTCAAAAAAATAAAATTAAGGCGTGTAGTTTTATCGATTAACTACGCGTAATTAATCGAGTAGAATGGCCTAAAGACAAAGTTTTTTTCTTGAGGAAATGAAAATTGTAGTTTGATTTATTATTATTTTTTTATCATCATTATCACCTTCTGATCCGCATGATCCACTAAAGGGGTCGCGGGGGTAAACCACGCCCGAGATATCTCCAGGGAACTCGATCCTCCGCCATCGACTCTAATTTATATGACTATGACCAAGCGTAACCCTAACCAGGCCTCTCCAGCTGCTTCAATGGGAACACTGCCCTAACATGTAGAGTTCATTGCACAGGCGTTCGAGAAATGACCACAACCTCTGATGGGTCCACGTTAACTTTTATCCCAGCATCAGCACATACGGCCCATCGAGTGCGCGCTTGAGTCCCGTCTGGGAAAATGTGAGGATAACTAAGTCATCTGCAAAAAGGAGATGACTTACCCTTAACTCTCCCAATGTGAAACATTCCTCGCCTCGGCTGCGCTGTAGCATCCAGTCCATGTATACAATGAAAAGGAGAGGAGACAAAACGCATCCTTGGCGAAGTCCAACACCCACGGTGAAGGGTGTTGATTTAGCACGGTTAACCCGAACACAGTTGCTACAGTTTGTGTAAAAGACAGAATAGCTCTCAATAGATGACCATCAATCCCAAACTCATGCAGAACATTCAACAGTTTACCTCGAGGGACTCGGCCGTATGCCTTTTCCAAATCCACAAAACAACTGTAGATGGACTTGACATACGCATGCCTTCTCATGTACCATTCTTAGAGTGAAAAGCAGGTCGGTTGTACTTCTACCGGGACGAAGGCCGCACTCTTCATCCCCCATCCTTGCTTTAAGCATTTCTGACTGGATTTCATCCACACCAGCGGATTTGCCAACTTTTAGCGATTCAATCGCCAAAATGACTTCCTCCCACCGTTGGACTATTCTCCGCCCCACTCAAGACTACAGGTCTGCCATCCTCAGAGCGCTGTTCGGGATTGAGCAGCTCCGAAAAGTGCTCGCTCCATCTGTGTAAGACGTAGAAAAGCAACGCACCATCTTCGGATTTGACTCCTTCCATGTTGAATTTCCTTCCCCTGAGTCGGCGAATGGTTTGTCAAAACACGCAGACCTATGATCGCTTTCCAACTTCTAGCCGAACTCCTTCCAAGACTGATCTTTAGCTGCTCGCACGGCCAAAATGCAAGAGAATCCAGTCTCTGTAGGTCTTCTTCTTCTCTCTGATGGCTTCAGGTATCGTTCTTAAATCGAAAGCTGGACGGTTGTACCTCTGCCTACGATGTACTTATTTATTTTTACTTAATTTTGTTTTTAATTAAACCTTTTTTATATGACTCATACAGCACTCATACCGCTGCTTGGAGCAACTCTTCAAGGGAATTTATATATTGTCTATTTCTCTCCTTCACTGGTATTTCACTATTCAATCAGAGAAATTATTAGAAGTATTCGGTTTCAAGTCTAACGTACTCGTACTTTAACAATTTTGATCGGACATTGCACTATTTTGAAACTACTTAAACTTCAAGTTTGTTTCAAGTGCATCGCAAAACGTAAAAAAACTTTGCCAATTATGATATGCTCCCCTAAAGGTATGTCAACAACTGTCTGGCAGGCGCCTGACAAGGCAAACGACGGATTGTAACGATTTGTATCCGTACGAGCTATCGGCTATTGTTGGAGTAACAAATACCGCCAGTTTTTGAAACTGCAATTCAAAAAAGTCCAAATCGTTCTTATTCCGTTTTCCAAAGCGAAATAAAGCCAAATCGGAAATTCGGCGTTATTTACAGATCTATACCGACATGAGGTTAAACTTTTCTTTATAGGCTGTATTTCGTTGCGTTGTATTTGACCTGGAAAACCATAAAACTCCCTTTTACCCATTGCCTTAAGCATTTATACTAATAGGAATAAACAGAACCCAGTTACTACTCCAAATCCAGCATGCCCCAATACCTATTTCACTGTTGATTGTTGTATGATGGTCATACAAACTCCAATACCCAAAAACCTACGGGACATTATGCCAAATATTAATATTCGGCCAAATGACACTTTCAAAAGCGTCACTGTACCAAATTCTTCCATTTGGGACAATGTCACGGCACCCTTTCCACACGGCACCCGGTGAAGAAAATAAATCCCAACGCTTTTCACACATCGCAAGTCAAGCAAACCAAATCAAATGCCAAATTCACAAAACGTCAAACTAGCATACAATTTGTTTGTGTTCCTGAATCTTGATCGAAACAGATTTCTTTTTATTAAATTCCTCGGAAAAGAATATGAAATTATCTTAAACTATGGTAAATGTTATGAAAGGAGTCCTCGTTGAATGGTAAGTAACATTCCTTATTCTCGTAAATAATCTAAATCCTCAGGTATAACGAAACTTTTGTCGAGTTCCTTGTCTTCTTTCCCGAACTTTCGCTTGCACCACGACTTGATGAAAAAAATGTTATCCGTCCAAAGATTTCCGGCTTCACGAAGTTTCCAAGAAATTAACGAGTTGTACTACCAGTCGAGTACATTTAAGTCTTCCTCTTTTGCTGACGGCAATAGTATCATTGTCGTCTAAAACAGTGAGTTCGGCGTTTTTCACTTGGAGCAGTGACACTTCGTGTTGAAACTTGGTTATGGCATACTTTTTTTCAAATTTCTCAGATGCTTTCCGAAGTCATTATTCTAGTTGTAACATCCTTTCATCACCTGCCACAGACTCGGTCTCCACCTACTGTATTTGTTTTCTCATCTATGTTACTGTTACAGATTTCTTGCTTGAAATACAATTCCGAAGCTAAATTTAAATTCACTGGAAAACCCCAGTAGTATACACTTCTTCCGAACCTCCCGGAATCTATACCGTCGTTTGCCAATTCGAGAATTACACTTTCCACTGACTGCAGAACAATTCCTTTCTCTTTGATGGGGATTTTCTCCTAGTTCTTCAACTGGAATACATCCTGAGACTCGTGGAAGATCTCAAAAGATACATTTTCGGCAGAAAGTCCTTTTGTCTTAGACAGCTCTCACCATCAACTCTGTTCTGTCGTTACAGCGATCCTGCTATGAAACAATTTCTTCTTCACTTGGATGAAAAGCTGGCGCTAGGAAGAAAGTTCATTATTCAAGATTTGGACGAGGGACATCTCTTTATTTCAACCGACATTGTTGAAGTGCTTCAAACGCGAGTAGACGAATTAATGGACAGAATCAGCTTCCCATTGCACGAGAAAGACCCATAAACTGATAAGCACCCCACTACTCCCCCAGTAAGGATAAACATAGGACATGACTGGACGAGAATCAAATAGAATTAAGGATGCAGACAAGAAGCGTGTTCTTGATGAGGCTGCCAGGCAGCGACGAGCAAGAAAGGCCCTGGAGGCGCTTGAACAAGACAACTTTCACGAGGATCCGCACGCAGATTTGGTGATGTCAAAGAAGTTGCCAAAGTTTCAGGACAGTCTGAAGAGCCCCAAAGAGAAGAAACCAAAACGCAAGGGTATAGAATCAAAAGCCAAATACAAAAAGACCCTTCAGCAGCTCTTGGAGGAGGAGAAACAACTTCGCCCAGAGGGACCGAATTACTTCACCGCACTGGCACCGCCGTCCAAATATCCTCCGCGTCATTTCTGTGCGGTGTGTGGCAACTTCTCGAAATACAACTGCACTGCGTGCGGCACTAGGTACTGTTGCACTCGTTGCTTGCATACTCATCAGGATACACGTTGTCTCAAGTGGACTGCATAAATTAATTGTAACGCATCGTAGATTTTAAATAAAGATTGAATGAATGTGTATTCGATCGTTCGTTATATTGCAATGTTTAAAATTAGAGGAGAGTGTACAACTGCGAAGTGTATGAACTGAACAGCGACATGAATCTAAGATTAAGGAGATGAGTGGAACGGATCTTCCATGCTGAAACAGGCTACACGCATTCACTGGGTATTAGAACAGGAGATGGACATTTGCTTAGGGACTTGTTGGCTCAATAAGGATAACTAGAAAGCCACGGCGCATATATGGGTGCAATGTTTGATTTAACAGATGTGGACAGCCCGAGATGTCATCTATGGAAGCATGCAAATTGCACCCTACAAAGAACATCTTCTATACGTCCGAAAAAGACGAAATAATTTTCATTTTGAAAAGAATATGAAATATAAAAATGTTTATCTGCAAAAATGTTTTGATTCTCAAGTGACATTTCAATCGCCTTCTGCTGCAGACAGCGCCACCTATCGCTGACTTACAAACAACCCTCAGAAGCGCGTTCTCGACTGAATTCTCATCATCCTAACCACCGCATTCTTTACATCTCGCAAACAATTAAATTATCCGATATTGTTTTCTATCGCGATTTGCTATATCAAATTTATCTGAATAAATTTCTTTTCTCATCGAATGTTGTTCCCAAAATGCTATCACCCAACAGATGTCACTAAGCGCGCATAAAATGTCACTCCACCGGTGACTGATTGTATAATCAAAAGAAGCACTGCCGTTGCCAATTCCCCCCCAAATAGAAATATTTTCCACTCAACTCAGACCAGAATAAAAAAATCTTCCAGCTGAGAGGGCTGAAGATTTCGTGCGGTGCCATTAGAGTTGTTAGAAATTTGCCAGAAAGTCCGATTAAAATTCAGCAGCTGCACCTGTATTCTACAGTGTTGAGTATTTCAGCAAAGATTAGTATAAATTCGAAGATCAACCGTTAACCAGGATGGCTGCATCTTTAAGATTGCTTAGTGCCCAGGTAAGACGACGTCAAGGTGTTATTTAACGATTTGAATGGAATTTACTGAGCATGGACTTACATTTTTTCTTACAAACGTTAACTATACTCTGTGGGAGTGCCGTTATGTTATTTATGGGACAGGGAACAGTCGGAGGAAGCCCATATTACCTGGAGGATTGGAAGAAAATTCTTCGCGCACCTAACCTCAATATGCCTGTTATCTAACCACGGACGTCCTTCTCAGCTGAAAGTTATCTTGTGATATATTCTTCTTTTTCTGTGATTTCGTTTGTCTTTCGAGCGATTAGTGCGCGAGAGGGAGAGGGGGAGGGCGTTTTTGAGGTGATGATGTCAAATGCCGGGTCGGTGAACTTGAACCGTTCGAGAGTCACTTTCTATTTCCCATTAACGGCACGTTGTCCTTTGGGCTAGACCTGTAGTGTTTTTTTTTTTGTACGCATTACTAACTGCTTCAGCATTTCCTAATCTGGATGAGACGTCTCTAGGCAATCTCCCTTGTGGTGGGCATTCCGCGGAAACGTCAGCAGATACGACTAGTTTCAAATCTCATACGTAGGTAGCCTTATCAGCATTGCGTGCGCGAATTCTGTCTTATCACATGGGAATTTTTGAGAATAGCTCCTTCGTTTATTGCTACGTTGTCACTTGGAAATAATGCGACAATTAGCGAGCGGACGTAATTGGTGTCACAGCTTATTGCCTTCATTTGGCGAAGTTTATCTTGGATCACATTGGGTGAAATCGAATCCGCTGCTGAAACGAGCAACAAAAAAAAAAAAACAGATCGCACATGACTTCCAGATAAGCAGCATTCATGTGCACGTAATTGAAAAGTGTTTTTGTTTACAATGCTTCCAATTTATTACATGCAGTCGTCTAATAAGCATCGATGTGATGAGAAATGCACATTTTTCCAATTGAAAGTGCAACGAGTTACATAAGTGCTCATTCAGTGTAGGTACGATGCAAAATAGTGTTGGCTTTCGAAGGTGCACTGAGGATTTGTGTGTCTAAAAATGTCGCACATGTTTTTGTCGTCTTGTAAATGGGTTCAAGGCGATTCGAGTGGGGCGGAACCGGGATGGCGACGACGGTGGCATTGGTCACATATCTTGTTGATATTTTTAAACTTGAAAAGTTCGCTATCTAAATGGCATTGTCAGCAATAACTGCGATTATAGAACATCTCTTGAACTTTCTGAAATATCACAGGTCGGTGAAAAATACGAAGGCGCGAACGTGCATTTTCTAGATAAGTCGCGACGTGACTGTACTGTGCCTTAGTTTGTGACGTGCGTTTTGTGTTGTGACGTAGCTCAGGGGCACACTTCAGTGTATGCATAGGTGTATCTATGCGAATTCGCATGTGTTATTCAATCGCTTTGACGAGCCCCTTTTAAAAGCAAAAGTTAAAACTCACCGCCGCCAGACCTAACAGAAGAAGTTACGTCATTTAGTACGATTAATGCGTGGAATTGAGCAAATATAATCGACGCTAGTTTCGATTTCCTCTTTTGTGCAGTTTTAACAAATGTAAGGAAAATTTCTTGCTGTTCACGTCTTTCTTTTGCTACATCGCTTGCGAAAGTCAGTAAAATGCCTCGGTCGGTGTTTAAGGAAGGAAATGCAAAGAAACGTCCAAGGCCTTAGCCCTTAACAAAACACGTGTGATGACCATCCAGATTTTGCACAGCACAGAGTAGGTGCAAAATCATCAGCTGTTAAGACTTGTTTGACATTTGGCCTAAAATAGGAACGGCAAATATCAGGTGTGTGAACACACATGTGTAGTAAAACACTTTGATAACGTCAATTTTTGACTTTAGTAGCCATTACAGTTGCAACCATGAAATGGCAACTTTCATCAGCTAGCACAATTTTCTGAGGATTTCCTACATCTCGGTGAGCTAATCTGTTTGATGCCTTCTAATTGTAGGCAACATCGCAGTGTTGGTCAACTTTTTTCATATGTCGGCCGTCTTAGGTAGGCGTGTTGGTTGGTTGCAACTATGGGTGTCTAGGTTCAATTCTCAGCAACCCTGTTTCGATATACTTGGAGAGTAAAACCGCCTAGAAAACGTTCTCAAGCAACAACCAAAAGTTGCTCCCGCTCTTTTCTGGCTAACTGCCTACCTGCGTTGTCCCATGGGTTCGAAGTCGAACAGTCTTTGGATCGAAATCGAGTTGTCCATGAGCTCTACATGGCTGAATGGTCCAGCCACCCTATTGGTTGAAACTTGCAACAAAGCACGCTAATCCAAATGCCAGTGAATTACAACGTCCGTGATAACGGCAATAAATTGTTTTAAATCAATTCCGACTATCTAGCTGCTCCATGATTTATCAAGTCACAAACAAAGACGGTCGATGCTTATCAGGCAGATTATCTTTTATATTTAATACAGACGTAGTCCAATTTGCAATGAATAGTTATGTCATACGTTAATTAAAGGTGTGTCACGCTGGGCGGAGGCGACAATACTCAATCTTTCCTTGATCCGTCTGTTGACTTAATCAATTTGCGTTTGGACATGTTAATTAATTGATTTGAAACGTGTCGAGAGTTGAACTCTTTTGTCAGTTTGGAAGGAAAGTTTGGATGAATGCATGTGAGCACAATGGTGGATGTCATAGTTCATAGGTTACGAATACTATCGATTCGACCAAAGTAATGAGTTAGAATTCCCATCAAATTGGGAGCTTCGTTAAATCGGGAAAATGGAGAGTTTAAAATCCTCCAACCGTTATAATCGTCTGTAGAAGGTCTCTGTTTTGTCATGTAAATACACAGAATTCAAGAAAAAGCGAAAGAGTTAGAGGATTAGTGCTACTATTGTCCAAAAACCAAGTGCTTCAGTTCAACGAAACATAGACTAAATTCTGATGGTACAATGGGAGGGCGTGTTGTATAATCAAATTTCCCACAGCCTACGCATACCTTCAATAGAACGCGCCTGTATGCGATATCTCTCTTACATAACCTACGCTAACCTCACCACAATGTCTTCATGACAATGAGTTCAGATGAGTTTGCAAAAAAACGCTTCAGTTAAAATTGGCCGAGATCCAGAAATAGCGCTAAGTGTTCAAATTAAAAATAGCCTTGAACTAGACATCGAATGCAAATAGCTTGATGATTACTTCCAGTAAAGTCTTGAAAATTTCCTCTGACAATTTTCCCACTCATCCACTGATCCAGTTCAGGGAGTCAGAAAATGACTTCATATTTATGACACGGGTAATTGTGAAGCAGCTACATTTGAACGCTATCGAATCTAAAGCCCTCGTGACTCGTAAAATAAATCACATAATTCCCGCCAGATAACGGGTATAAGTCTTGTCATAATCTGTTTGCTTCTCGCCAAGTGATTGAGCATGTAGCTGATCATTATCTTTTGGTGCAGTTCATGTTCCAGTTCTAGTTTGTGTCTTGTCTGAAGTTCGTCTTTCGGAGATAACTACGCATCACTCGCAACGGAAAAATGAAACAAACCCAGGCTGAAAATAAACTATTTGCTTTGTCTCTTATCACACATCCGAAACCCCCGGCTTTCTCACGTGACGCTGATGTCGCGGGTTCTGAATTCACTCATTCAATGTCAACGGAACCATGAAAAAATTGATTCGTCTAGTGTTATGTAAACCGGCGAATGGAATTTATTCAAAAACGAGTTTTTCTTTTCGCTGGAATTGTTCTTGAGAAGTGTGGGTCGAGACAAGATGAACTGGAAGATACGTTGCAATGTTGTTTATTTGTTTGACTCTCAATTTGTTTTCGCGAATTGGCGCTGTGGAAAAATAAGTCGTGTCTGATTTATTGCCCGCTGCGTATTTGTCACATATGCACGTTCGAACGTATTTCAGGCACCAAGTAAAGTGTGTTCAATAACCCCTGACAGGTTTGAAAACGGATCTCGATTGAACCCTGTTTTGCATCACAGTGCTGTGTCGGATGAGATACGAATTAGACGCTTAAAGAAAAATGCAGATTTGTTTTTGAAAAGCTTTATCAACATTTAAGAAGACAATTGTGATGCTAGATTGAAGTCAATGAACTTTGTGATCAGAGAAGTAGAAAAATAACAAGAAATAAGAACCAAAATATGCACATTCCTAAAAAATGCATGCATTTCCTTTAGACAGAGGATATAGCTTTTAGAAATCAAGTCACTTTGCTGATAAAGCCGACTGAGCTTTGCTATTAAAGGCCGTAGTAGTACATATAGTCACAGAATGTGTACTAGTGCAGTGCCAACTCTAAAGTTTTACAAACTGAGTTAACCCGGGTTGGAAAGAAGCAAACCGAGTTGTAACCCGGGTTGACGAACTCGATTCGATGATAATCCGAAAGCAAACAATGTGGATTATGGAATGGGGCATATCGAGTTGTATTGTTCAATTCTATTTTGTTTCGGTGTTCTATGCGTGTGGCAAAGGAAGCGATATGCGCACGGGGTAGATAATATCAGCTGTGTGTGTGCATATTGTTCGCAACGGAACTAATTAGGTTGCTTTCACACATGCTAACTTTGTCTGCGAGGGAGGTGAGGCAAAAGGGAGAACACAAACGAAATCACACACACTTCGAAAGAATCTTGCTCGAAAAGTTGCAGGCAATCGTCTCGCTGCAATAAATAGCCGACCAAATTAATCTCTTTCCCAAAAAACCCAAACCTCATCAAATGTCATGTGTTGTATGCTTCCGATATTTTGTCCGAGCACCAGCCTGGAAACGAACATAAGAATAAAGCAATTCGAAGGAAAAACGAAGAGAGATAAGAGAGAATACGAAAAATCCCAATCAAACGCCGAGCACGTGAGACACGTTGCCACCAAGATGTCGAAAAATCGCAGACAAATTTAGCGAGTGTGAAAGCAGCCTTACTTGTTTTGAAACATCACACAGCCAAGAGAATATATGTAAACACAAAACATACATGGTGGTGGAATGCAATAGGTTTAGGTGCCCCGAACCAGTATGTAATGGACCAAATCGAGTCGTACTGTCAAATTTGATTCTGTTCCGGTTCGATATCATATCATCGGCATCATATGCTCACTCCGAGTTGAACCGTCGGAATTGTATTCAGTTCGTTTCATCGGTTTGATATACACCCGTTTTCAAATTATAGTAGTGCACTTTTAATTTGCATATCCCAAGCAATTCCATGCCAATTGTTTATATTCTCCCTTCATATCCCGAGCACCGCCCTAAGCCCGAATCCCGTGGGCGACAAAAAAAAAAACATCAGCACTGGAGCACAGGCGAATTGTAAGATATAGCAAGACGCACCCCTCTGCACCTTCAAATGTCATCCAAAAGGAGTTAAAGCTAAGTATCAGTGCTGTCACAGTCCACAGGCGGCTGTTAAATGAAGGGCTATACGCTTGGAGTCACCGCAAGGTACAATTACTCTCTAAAAAGGACATAGCAGCTCGGATAGATTTTGACAAGGAACACATCATGTGGGTCCCGTCAATATGTTCGCCGTCCTCCAAACACAACGTATCCCAGTTCCTAAAAAATCAAACCCCCCTCCGTTGCTATTCTTCCGTCCTAAAAGTGCTTGAATCTGTCGTTTATCGAGTCATCAAACAGCAGTCCTTTGCGAATTTTAGTAGTAGTCGACATACGAAGAACTGCTGACAACATTATTAGTTTTAAGTAAACTCCTCGAAAGCAACTGATCAACTGTCATCGCAGTTTAGCTTCTGTAATCTTACCAATACGTTAGTCTTCTCGTACCTTACTAATTGTGATCAAATCTGTGATTATTTTGTGATTTTCACAATGGTGCACCACAGGTTTCCATGCTCGGTCCGTTATTACAGTCAATGCTCCTATTACGGGCAACTCTCTTAGACGGACAATCCCCTTGAGGGGACATTTTCTCAGGACCGTGAATCTCGAATTCAAATTGATGAACGGCCGGATAAAAGTGCTACGACCGTCGCTCGCTGCCCGCCTATGGAAGCTTTCACTGTAATTAACCTATGGCTGTAAGTGGGTTGCTGACTGTGATTCTTCTGAAAAAAGATCAACACTACTGTCCGGCATGTATCAACCTTCAGAATATTGTCCACTTCGGGGTCGACTATGAACGGCGAATCTTAGCAAGTTGGGCGGAATACTGTCAGTAACTCGCGTGAGATGATATCGTGAATTAAAGTCAGTACTTCCTCAGCAGAAATTAACTCTAGGACGAACAGAGACAGACCCTTTATCCATCCATCCACATGAATCCACGCAATATTCTTGCCAGCAGTAGCATGAAATAGTTACACATAACCAATAAAGATAATGTGTCTTGACAGGCACTCATACTGCCTTGATCTTATCGCCGCCCGGGTCATCACAGTGTTGCTTGCAAACATCTTATCGTCCAACTGAAAGCAACGCTTGATTGCAAATACAGTGCATCACTAAACAAGAGCGTCCTAAGCAACTACTACAGCTGTCAAGTTTTTTCTACATAGTGCGCGCGATAGTTATGTGAAAATAGCACAACCGACGGATATAGGCAGAAAGTGATCTTAAAGAATTATTCCCCAGCTAGCAGCCATTGGTCTGCGCCTTTATGCCTATACTTCTGAAAGCAAATGTCTTCTTTACTTTTATTCGTTCGATCGATGTTCCCACACGTCATAAACAGCAGCCCGCATCTCTCTCTCTGACTTCATCAATTGGTCGTAACTTTTAGTCCAATCATTGACACCATTCGGATTTACTCCAGAACCATAAAGCTGTGTAATCATATAAAAAGCGGCAGCATCATGGCTTACATTTGTCGTTCTTCCTTCGCTTTCTTTGATCGTGCCTCCACTTGATTTGAAGTGAATAATTGCTCCCAACTTTTTCCCATTTCAGACACGCAAAGCAGGTCAATATGGCATTGATGTATACTCACGCAACTTCCACGCCTCTTGTGCCGTCGCTTCCAAAGTGGCTATGTCTAAGTTCGACAAAAATGTCTACCTGCCGTACGAAAAACTCCTGCAGACATTGAAAATCGTCCAGGATCGCTTGGGCAGGCCATTGACCCTTTCGGAGAAGGTTCTCTATTCCCATTTGGACAATCCAAAGGAGCAGGAAGTCATCCGTGGCACTTCATACCTTCGTCTGCGTCCCGATCGTGTAGCCATGCAGGATGCCACAGCACAAATGGCCTTGTTGCAATTCATTTCGTCTGGCTTGAAGAAAGTAGCTGTTCCATCGACTGTGCATTGTGATCACTTGATTGAAGCTCAAGTTGGCGGTGAAAAGGATTTGGCCCGTGCCAAGGACTTGAACAAGGAGGTGTACAATTTCTTGGGATCGGCTTGCGGCAAGTACGGACTGGGATTCTGGAAGCCAGGAAGTGGAATCATTCATCAAATCATCCTGGAAAACTATGCTTTCCCAGGTCTTTTGATGATTGGCACTGACTCCCACACTCCAAATGGAGGCGGTTTGGGAGGCCTTTGCATTGGTGTCGGCGGTGCCGATGCCGTTGATGTAATGGCCAACATCCCATGGGAACTGAAGTGTCCCAAAGTTATTGGTGTGCACTTGACTGGAAAGATCAGCGGATGGACTTCACCAAAGGATGTCATCTTGAAGGTTGCCGATATTCTCACTGTCAAGGGTGGCACTGGAGCCATCATTGAATACCACGGAAAGGGTGTTGATTCGATCTCCTGCACTGGTATGGCCACCATCTGCAACATGGGCGCTGAAATTGGTGCCACCACGTCACTGTTCCCCTTCAACAACCGCATGGCTGACTACCTGAAGTCCACCAAGCGTGGAGATATTGCCGCAGAAGCTCAGAAATACAAGGCAAACTTGTTGTCGGCTGATGGCAACGCTGAGTACGATCAAGTGATCGAAATCAACTTGGATACCCTCGAACCACATGTGAACGGTCCATTTACCCCCGATTTGGCCCATCCTATTAGCAAATTGGGTGAAAATGCGAAGAAGAACGGATACCCCATGGACATCAAGGTTGGCCTGATCGGTTCTTGCACCAACTCATCCTACGAAGACATGGGTCGCTGTGCAAACATTGCCAAGAACGCGATGAAGCATGGCTTGAAGTCGAAGATTCCTTTCAACGTGACCCCCGGATCCGAACAAATTCGTGCTACCATCACCCGTGACGGTATTGCCAACACTTTGACTGAATTCGGCGGCACCGTGTTGGCCAACGCCTGCGGTCCATGCATCGGTCAATGGGATCGTAAAGACATCAAGAAGGGCGACAAGAACACCATCGTAACATCGTACAACCGTAACTTCACCGGACGTAATGACGCCAACCCTGCCACTCACTGCTTTGTCACAAGGTAAGTGTCTGCATATTCGAATGGTTTACAACTTCATTCTCTGTATCGCCTGAACTTTCAGCCCTGAATTAGTGACTGCACTTTCGATTGCTGGTCGTCTTGATTTCAACCCATTGAAGGACTCTCTCAAGGGCAAAGATGGCAAGGAATTCAAGTTGGAAGCTCCATTCGGCGATGAACTGCCCTCAAAAGGATTCGACCCTGGCATGGATACCTACAGTGCCCCACCATCCGTAAGTCAAAGTTGGCAAGTTTACGTTGGGGTAGCTAATAATTGATGTATTTTGTAGGACGGTAGCAGCGTTCAAGTAGATGTTGACCCTCAAAGCAAGCGTCTTCAACTCCTTGAGCCATTCGATGTCTGGAACGGCCAAGACTTGACTGACATGACCATCCTCATCAAAGTCAAGGGCAAGTGCACAACCGATCACATTTCCGCCGCTGGTCCCTGGTTGAAATTCCGTGGTCATTTGGACAACATCTCCAACAACATGTTCATTGGCGCCACCAACGCTGAGAACAACGAAATGAACAAAATCAAGAACCAGCGATCTGGCGAATGGGGTGCAGTTCCCGATGTGGCCAGAGACTACAAGAAGAACAACTTGAAGTGGGTTGCTGTCGGTGATGAGAACTACGGCGAGGGCTCATCTCGCGAGCATGCCGCTTTGGAACCCCGTCACTTGGGTGGCCGCGCCATCATCGTGAAATCCTTTGCCCGTATCCACGAGACAAATCTGAAAAAGCAAGGTCTCCTCCCCCTTACATTCGCTAACGCAAGCGACTACGATAAGGTACGTCAATAATCGTTGCCCAAATGGCAGGAAACACTTATAACTCGACTTATCTCTTGCAGATCCAACCCACTGACAAAATCTCACTGCTCGGCCTGAAGAATCTGGCACCAGGTAAACAAGTCGACTGCGAAGTCAAGCACGCCGATGGAAAGGTGGACAAAATCAAGCTGAATCACTCGATGAACGACCAACAAATCGAATGGTTCAAAGCCGGCAGTGCCCTTAACCGCATGAAGCAATTGGCAGCCCAATAAACGCGCATTCTCTCGCCCCCTCGACCCTCAGGTGCCCCGCAGTAATAAATTGAGAAAATATCGAAATCCCCATCCTCCCATGCAAGATAAATTATCGCAAACTTAAAACACTCAAAAACAAAAGCAAAAAAAAAACTACTTAACGAAATGGGGTCGTCCTCTTTTAGTCATCCTTAAGATTTAAGATTGAATGTAAATTTTTGTCCTATCGTATACACACACGCGCATGTTTCAGCTGATGTATGTATACCTTAATTTTCCTTTTGTGAAACAATTATACTATATTTATGATCTGAAGTACATTGTTAATATTTACAATGAAGCGGAAATAGAAAAATTGTTTTATATATACACAAATGAAAACGTACTAATTAATACGAGAATTACATGGCTGCAAATGCTGCAAACGCGATATTAAAAAACAAAATACAAAGAAAAGTCAAAAATCATACGAACGAAAGTCTTGCGTTAGCCGCGGTTACATTTTATTTTTATTAATATAGTATTAACGAAAAATAAAACAAAAATTAAATTAAAATAAACATTGTCATGTGTTTCTGCTTCCTCGACTAGGCGAGAATTGGGATTCCAGGAGTCGTCACTTGTCTTAGGCGGCCTTCATGTGAGCCACGAACTTTCCCAAAAAAGTTGGTTTAAGTATCCTTATTGACGTTTTTAAATTGTTTCTCCAGAAATGAAGCATGATGGAGATGCTAAACTTCTAAACTTTACCTCTCTTGCCGCTTAAAATGTTTGACAACCATTTTTTAATCAAAATTCATGAACAACCATCAAAATGATCATGATTATCCGTCAGATTAGTCGATGGACTAGGGTCAATCAGCTGTGAAGCTGGGTATCTCTATCATACCTCATTTCTGTTGTTTCTCTGCGAATCAATCATTCTACTTGCGAACTGCCAAGGTGTGAATGCGATGTACAAGCGAGGCAAACGCGATTCACAAATCCGCGACGAAGGGTCTGTTTTGTCGAATTCTTACCGTAGCTCTCTGCGGGTGGATAAAGTTCGCATGCCTCATGAAGCGGCAGTAAGCAAGTGGGCGTCCATTACCGAAAGACATGACCAGAGATGATGGAGGAAGAGATGGGCCACTTCTTCACTTCTTCGTCCATGATCTCTGGACATGACATTACGTCCGAACGAATCCATTCCTTAGATGCATCCAGCCCGGACCTTTCAATGGTCAAACTACACAATTTTCTCTTAAATGTTTGTTCAAAGCTCTTAGAAATGTAAATTAAAACAATTTGAAAACTCTTTAATTTTATTTTATTTAATGTTTGCTTGTTTGCTACGTCTTGTCACTTTGTACAACACAAAAGGAATGAAAGAATTAAGTGTGGAGGCAAACTCAAATGCACGCTCATTTCACCACAGGATGGTGAGTTACATGCTAATGAGCTGTCTCGCTTTAATTGATGGCGGATATACATTTGATCCCTGTCTCTTTTGTATGTCGCTGTCATTTGAACACATGTATATATATTTTCAATTATCTGCGAATACCCATGCGTTTTACGAATGCGTCGAGTGATTGGCATGTCAAACAAACTGAGTCTTCATGGCTACGAACTAGAGGTAGAATGCTTAAGTAAATACTAGAAGCTATTGTTTTAGCTATTGTTTTTGGAATACTTCACGTGCTACCTCTTTAGGGCATTGGGTATACATAGGCTGGAAAAGGGCTAGTTAATCAGTAAGTTGGAAGTCGACTCTGCAAGCCATGCAAGCATCCTTGACCAATTATTGAATATTGTCATCAGTGTTTACACCGATGAGCCTTGGCGACAGGACAGACAAGCCCAGGTCCCTGACAAAACGTCATCCGCAGTAATAAGATCTCAAATGGGAAACCACCACTGTCCAGTGTAGGCTATGAACGTCAGGATCCTGAAGTTGGCACATCATAGCTTCATTAATCACCTGCTGATAATTGATTGTACCTCAATGCGTATTCTGAATACAAAACAATGGAGGGGCTATTGTGACTATGAGAATGAAAGCCGTCTTTAGACCACCTCTGTCACTGTTTTAGTCTACTCCAATAACCACAATAATTAAAAATTAGTTTTGTCCATGCCATCGCAACTGCAAAAATGGTGAATTGTCGATAGTAAAACCAGCAATAATGTGCTGAGTCTCACTTTGGTGAACGGCACTCTACAAAGCTGTCACCTGGAACACACTTCACTGAATGCTGATGCACCTGTATTTGTATCAGCGGAGAGTTAAGCAGCACTCCATGTGCTGCACTTAGCACACTTCTTCACCTACCTCATCTGGACACATTCGGGAGATCAGGCTGTGGACCGAACTCATTCTCAACGAATTCAATTTCCTCCCCTACGGTTTAGAACCCCGGCTACCATGAATACCTACCTACCAGTCTTCCGTCCAGATTATAGTGGACCTCTGAGCATCATATGCTGGACGATTATCTGTGAATTTAAGAAGACGGATTAAAAGCGGCTAAAGGAGTGGTTGCAGTCGTCGATGAGAGACCACACTTCACCTTCTTTGCTCGTCCAATGCTCTGGCTACAAGTAAGTAACACTTGAGGACACACATGTCCACCTCGGCAGTATTACCCAAAGACAACAAAAAAAAAGCAAAGATGTAAGTACATAGTACCCTCGGAGGATAACGAGGGAAATCAAGCTCCATTGCTTGCAAAATGCTTAAGACTCATTGTAAAGACCCACTTAACCGATTTCCTATGTCGTTAGCGGGTGTAAACCACTGCTGTGGCATTCCCGAAATCAGTGTAAACGAGCTTTAGACCAGCCATGTCTCTCAGTTGAACGGTCAACTATTCAATAACAGTAATTAACTTGACAACTAACCGCGTGTTGGTGCTTCATTTTTGTTAAATTAGTGTAATAATTAAAAATAAGATAAATAATAATGGATCTCGATGGATTTGGTCTTCAAGCAGTTAAGCTCCTCGGCAAGGGCACATTCGGTAAGGTGTTCCTAGCGAAAACATCCCGCGACCAGAAGCCAGTTTGTGTGAAGCAAATAATCATGCGAAATCCGACAGAAGAACTGAAAATGATTCGCGAGGAAGTCTATATCATCTCCCAACTGAAGCACCCACGCATCATCAACTTCCTGCAGTCGTTCGTCCACGGAAAGACCGTCAACATCATCATGGAATTCGCAGCCGGTGGTACAATTCGCAACGTCATCAACAACCATCAGAGCCACCCGCTGACGCTTCAACAACTTCGTGCGTATTTCTGCGACATGCTGTGCGGTCTGGAATACCTACACATTCGCCATGTCATCCACCGCGACCTGAAGCCTGAAAATATCTTGCTGGACGAGAAAAACCGCATAAAAATAGCCGACTTTGGAATAGCACTCATCCACTCAAGTCATGTCACGAAAATGGACGCCTTTGGGACGCCCTACTATCTGGCCCCAGAGGTCCTCAAGGGGTTGCGGTGTGATTTCAAGGCTGACATTTGGTCACTCGGGTGTGTGCTGTATGAGATGTGCACGGGCATGAGCCCGTTCCGATTCGCCGTGACCATGAGTGAGTTGAAGGCAATGGTCCTGCACAACTCATCGGTCCACTACAACTGCAGGGAAATGAGGGAGGCGTACGGGCCCATGTGGACACAACTGTGCCAACGAATGCTGACCTATGACCTCCACAAGAGGATCGCACTGCCGGACATTGTGAAGACCCATCCATCGATAACTTTGAACTATTATAACTTGTATTTTGACTACGATTATTGATTTTGTTTTAGTTTTTCTGTAACGTGTTTCCAATGATTGTGTGTTGAGTGTTTTGTAAGCAATTTGACTATATTAAATGTTTTGAACAGAATGAACATTTGGCCGTTATTTTGCTTGTTACGTTAAATTATAGGAGTCCGTTGTCGGTGGAAAGTGTTCTATTGGTTTCTAGCTCGCCCACAAACCATTTTCCTGTTACAACGAAGGAAATTTTATGGTTCGTGTACGCGGGTACGAAGAGTGTCTTGACGTAGAGGGGCGCATTGATTGGGAGCTTATAGAGTGCTGTATGCTTTCTGTTTAAATGGAATGAAAGATGATTTGTTTTTCGAGTTTCCTTACAGACTGAAGGAAGCCATATTTGGAGGAGAGTCTGTTCCCACATGCGGAGGAATATTTTATGAAGAGACACGAAGTTGCCTGAATCAATTTTGCAAATAACCAGCGTATCCACAACTATTCTAAGACACACTTGTTCTCCCAATTTGTGTTCTCTAAATTGGGGTTATCTTGCAAAAGTCCATATGTAGCTAGGTATCCAATTCCTTCACATATTCTCTGTGTATCCCGATTCCTTGCCTTGGTCTTTTAGAGAGAAAAGTTCCGCGGGCGATCTGTGGTCCTGCCTGCGTGGATGGCATTTGGAGAAGAAGGTTCCGAACTGGGAAATGAGCTGTACAGCGACATGATTCTAGCCAGGCGTCTACGGATCCAACGCCTAAAATGGTTTGGCCATGTAGAGAGTATGGACAATTTATCTCCGCGGCCAAAAGAATCTTCGACTCTGAGCCTGTGGGGGACGAGGGGGACTTGTGTGGGTCGAGGAGACCTCAGTCGGCTTCGTGTGCAAAAATGTAGACAGGTGGCGAGAGATCGGGCCGCCTGGAAATTCATGTGCAATGTTGAGTGATGCCCAAGTCCAGTTCCCAGGTGCCTCAGATCTTTCTCCAATGCTCTGTATTTCTGGGGCCGCAGCGTATTCTTCCATCCTGCATAAGCACGTATTCTTCCAATTGCACAGCGTGGTTAGCTCATACATACTCGAAGAGTATGTCCAACCCATTGTCACTTTCGTCGTTGTATAGTTGTGTGCAGGTTCATGGCCAGTTCTCTGATAAAGTTCGTCCTTCGAGATACGATTAGGTGAGGATACGATACAACAGCAGCACGGACACGGTATTGAAACGGAACAGCGTAGCTTGTGTTAAGCTTAAGCGAAGCGGGGCTAGAAGTAACAGGGGTAAAAAGTAACAGCCAAACTCGAGATACTCCACCTTTCGTTTCTCGAATATCTACCACATCCATGTCAGAAGATCATCATTTTTCATTTTCCAAGATTGACAGTCAGATTCTAACCACCCACACTAGCGTTCTAGCCGATTGATCATCCGTTGCATTCCGTCAACTGAGTTCGCTAAAAATGATCCCTGGTGTCCGCTAACCACTGAAATTGACTCCCCCCTCCAACTTCCTCCAAAATATTATTTATAAACAAAAAACAGTTGAAAGTACTCAGCACAAATCCTTGCCTGACTCCCATTTGAGTTTCAAAAGCCTTCGACGTAAACTTGCGTCCCAAACATAAGACTCATTGTTTTCATACATTGCTTGCTGTACATTCACAACTTTACTTGAGATGCTTAGAGTAACGACGAGGTCAGCGGTGAAGAGTCTTAATGAGATACTGGACTTGATAACGGGGAAATCATCAGCAATTCCACTGATCTTCACTGATGCCATATAGGTGTGCAATGGCGTAAAGTTCCTAAGTAACGTAAAGTTCTTAAGTTTCACAACTAGAGGTGTTCCTACAAAAACTACATCAATGTTTTATTCATTACATCGAAGCGTTCCATCGATACATAACGATGCGTCATAGCATAGTTGAAAAAGCACAAAAACGAAGCCGCTTTTACGCACCTTAAATTCGTTGGGTGTGGTGGAGAGACGTGAGGCTGGAAAACAGAACAAATTGAGAACTAAGATCTCAATCGGCGAGATTGAGAAATATCCTGTGTAAAAGTGGCCTGCGATCACAAAAGGGGATTTGTAAAAATCGTGAGTAAATAATCTTCTGTGTAAAAGCGGTCCAAGTCAGATGGGATCTGCAACTAAAATGAGAAGAAGTATATTTTGACGCAATCCTTTCACTACATGCGTTCATTCTTATTTGTATCGGAGAATTTTCTTCCCTCTTCTTCAAAACACATAACCACAATCACTAAGAAAAATAGAAATGACCGCTAAGCAGCATTGCCGGAAAAATATTGTTCAGTGCCACTGCAAAATGTGTCATTAGAAAAATGGAGGAAAATGGAACTGTGTTTGAAACACCGGACATTTGCAATGTTCAAACCAGAAATGAAGTATGATAGAAACGCCCAACTTCTAACCTCTCTTGCCCCGTAAAATGTTTGACAACCATTTTTTATATTGTTTTCTAAAGCCAAGTTGACCAATCAGAGAACGGCATTTACGTTATTTCGTGAATAACTGTCAAAAATCCATGAATAAACGTCAACATTTTCATGATTATCCGTCAAATTCGTCGATGGACTACGGGTCAATCAGTTGTGAAGTTGGGTATCTCTATCATACTTCATTTCAAACTATTTACTGTGAAAATTTGTTCTCGATATTTTCTTGACATTTTCCTAAAAATAAATCACTTCGTTGAAGAAGAGCAAGAAACAGTCCAAACATTCGATAAATTCTTCACAAAATTTGTAGTTTCTTCAAAAAGAGTGGAGAAATGCTTATGCACTGGCAACTGACCGAATTATTTTTGAAACGAAAGCAAACAACTTCAAATTACGTTAACCCACTCACAGTCACAGACGATATACAACCTAACTGAAACGAAAAATTGCTTGGCTTTTTGAGGAACAGTCCCCTAGTTTAGCGCTTCGGGTACTAAAATAAATTAATAGTTCAACTTACTGATTACAAGTTGCATAGGGTCCTCTTCATTCAACTCAGAACAATCAAGGCGAGGAAGTCATGAAGTCCCACGTAGCAAATTCAAATCAAAATTGAACTTAAAAGGCCCAGCCGTCCATCCTAGGTTTAAGGCCTAAACGCATAGAATCCGTTTCAATCATACTGACAATTCATAAGCCCTATTGAGAGTGATAGAGACAACAAATGTGGCCCCACAAGTGAAATACATGGTGCCGGATGAAATTGTGCGGTTGACAGACGTTTCCATGGAAATTCATTCGGGCGCTCATGATGAATGAAAGTTTGTGTTTTGTTTCCATTTTTTCAACAATTCCTAATAATTCAGTAACTTCAAAATTTCGAATTTCTTAGATGTATACAAAAGTGAAGTTGATTGACATGTACACTGACAGTTCCTTTCGCTTGATTTCGGACGCAACGTACGTATTTCTTTGGGCACATCTTTGCAATCCGGAAAAATTGAAATTTCAATAACTCAGATGTCAACACTAGATGCACGAACTCCCGCAAGTCTGTGCAAGTGTTCGCATATGTACGAGGACATGGAGAAGCTAGGCATGTGCCACAAAATCGACTTGAAATTGACGACCAGAGACGGCGAAGCAAAGACTTGAGTTTTACTGCAGGTACCAATTAAGTTCATTAATTATTCGACATTACTTGTCATTTGGTAAAGTGCGTAGCCGATAGCTCTTGACGTACGTCGCCGTGTGTAACGTAACAGTAGGCGTGTTTTATTGAGAACTCAGTACTCAGCTCACCAATGTTCCTCAATAAAACGCTCTTCTTCTCATTTTATTTTTGTGTGAAAAGTTGGTGCGTGTCCTTACTTCCATGGCATCAAATGTAAAAATTCGAATAGAGAGCCTCTAAATTTAATTTTTTGTCAAATATATTTTTTAAATGTATGTGGGTTTTATAATGTTCAAAAAGTGTTGTCAGCGTCATCTGGGATTCAGTGGTGTTATCGGAATCGAATGTGAGGTTCCGCCTATGAAAGAGGGTTGACTGTCAAATATCACTGAGTGGATTCTGCTCAGTAATTTTGCTTTGTTGTTGCTTCGCGTGTAAAAGTAATACTGAGCTGAGTACGGATTCCCGAAAAACCAAACTAGATGACGAAATTTTTAAAATGTTCACAAAAGTGTATCGAATTAAATACATCGATACATCGTTAATCGGATTGATTCGATTCATTGAATAGCAAACATCGATGCTTTCGATTAGAAGTGTAATGAGCAATCCTATCCACAAGCAGGAACTCCGTTTCCTGAAAGTGACAATACCAGAAACAAAATCCTCTCTCCCAACATGCTCTATCTGATAGAACACGCGCATCCATGAGTCGCTCCAAATCCTCGTAGAATTACGATTGAGATGCTTTTGAGACCCAAATCCGCGAAATTAGTTTGATAGAAAGGAAAATATTGTTAGTCCATGCGACAACAGGCAACAACATAGACCTCGTGACGGCTCAGATTGTGCGTCAGGGTGTATCGCAATCGGCATTAATATCTGCTTCATGCTTACACGGTTCAAGTGTCCTACCACATGTGCTGATTGAACACCTTTAAAGCTCCCTAAGTGCATTAATTACTACTTCAATCCTGATATCCCATTACAAGCCGGTTACATCATGAGCTCATCGCTAATTCCTTATTTACCTTAACGATCTGATGTATTTCATAACATCAACACACACCATCCGTGGATGTCTATCATTGTACCGAGACACATCTCCTAACCCCACATCGACTTACGGAATGCACAATAATCCCTTCATTGACAAGGAAATTCGCAACGGAAAGCGGATTATTAACAGGCACGTGCTCCTCCCAAGTGTCGAGCGGCACGTAAATCTCGGTGTTTTCCGGAATTGATTAATTTTCATCACATTCGACGTGGCACAAGTGCGACATGGACACAATCAATTAAATCGTGACATCAAGCGTTAAGTTTGCCCCACACACACTGCGTTAAGTTAAAGCGTGTTTCACTGCTGCAATTTGACTTGTTCCTGTGCGAGGGGGCGGATTACCAGCCGCATCAGAGTCGTAGAGAGATAAGTATTCTTGCCAGCTGAAAAGCGGTGGGAAGCTTTCTCCGCGGATGTCCTACTGCACTTCAGCACTTCCATGTCAATGAATTTTCAACGCAATTAGACACGGAGCGTTGACAGAATGAACGACAACGCTAGGTCGCATGAGAGAGTTCCACGGCATTAATTTCTCCAGCACATATTGCGTGGTGCTTATCCCGCCCACACGCTCCAAGGCGCCGGGCCCTTGAGGACTTTTCTAAGGATTCTATTGTGGAGCAAAAAAGCAATTACCTTCTGTGTGTTCAAGGAGTTGAGTATTTGAAGTTAGTTCGATGCACTTAAGCATTAAAGTGCATCCTTAGTGTATCCTGCCAAGTTACACTAACACTTGCGGTTAAGGCAACGAGATGACTTTGAGACTAGTGTAAATGTTTAACTTAGACACAGCTCGAGGGTTTTGTAATTCTCTGATTTGCGGCTTTTCTTGGCGTCATTCTTCATTCTACTGTCTACACTAACATCGGTTTGTTTCGAACTTGCACGTAAGACGGTTTTCCATGTACATGCACAGAGGGTAAGAAGTTTTGGCTCCGAGTAAGAAATTTATTCAGGTTATGTGGGGAACTTACTGCTATCGATTTTGCACATAAGAGTGACTCTCCAAATAAAGTTGACAAATTATTCTGCGAGACAGAATTAATGATTCATTTGATTTTAATGTAACAGAAGAACCAGCCCCGTAAGCTCGCCGTCTCAGCACTGACAACCAATTTCATAGGACTGTGGACTGAGAGTTCGTTTTTGACTTTTGACAGCAGAAATCATCTACAACCCTGGAGCTAAAATCAATCAATGGACTCAATGTCAAAACGAGGCCTTCAATCCAAAAAACAAGTATTGATGAATGTCAAATAGGACAAATCGAGGAAAATAATTGAAAAACACGACACATTAGTTGGCAGCAACTTTATCCATCAACGATCGAAGCAATGCTCCACAATTCATTTCATTTCAATCTAACTTATGACTTACTTAAGTCATGTGAAAAGCAGCCGTTGGTTTCATGCTTTCATTTGCACTTGGCAGATCATTGGCGAACTCTATGTCAGCAGTTCCTGTTCTTGTCGGATGGTTAGAGCTGGTGTATGCAACTCGCGCTGTCATGTGACTTCTTTGACATCATCCTGGAGAAGATCGTGCAAGACTCACACGCCACTCTAGAGACACGATTTTCCAGAATTCTACAACGCTTAGCATACGCGGATGACATTGCCGTGATAGACCGAAAGCAGCGATCCGTCAAGGAGGCCTTTGCTGACATTGAGACGGAAGTGGTAAAAAAGGCCACACAACATCAACAACTAGGCCTAGAACTTCGCAATCAGCAGATGTGACTTTATTCACTTCTTCTCTTGCCAATCGCTGTTCCTTTGTGTTCGAGCAGTAAGAAGACATTCGTGATCCCAGTCCTGCTCTACAAGGCAGAGTCATGAACAATTGCGGAAACGGATCAAGGAATCATTGGTCCCTTCGAGAGAAGAGTTATGCGTGCATTTTTATGTTTGCGTCGATAGCGCCTGAAGTAGAGGAATCACCCAGCAACTTTATGGGGAGTACAGTAATGTAAGCCTAGTCAGGCGTCTAGGGATCCAACGCTCAATGTGGATGGGCGATGTAGAGTGCCAACTTGTAGGTAATCGTACAATTACCTAAAATTAACTTGATGTGTGTAGACAGGGCAGGAGAGCCACAAGCTGTGGTCCAGTAGGGACCCCAGAGCCATGCTTCTCGAAAGGTTCAATAGAAAGTGGCTTTAAATGCGTCGGATATCCACTAAGTAAAGCTGGTTTGTCTGCGAGACTCCTTCTTCTTTTTATGAGTGATACGAACACAGGAGAATGTCTGCTACTTCTAATCGCTGGTCATAAACACTTCAGCTAATACTCTTTCTAAGACTGGTGCGCTTCGGCTGCAGAATTCGACTCTTAATACTAATGATATGGGTGGCGTTGAAAGCATACAATCCACAAACAGGAACATACAATCCACAGACATTGTTGAAAGCATACAATCCACAGACATTCAAGACCAATGCGCACAAGAACCTTCTCTCCTGGTCTGTGCCTTGGCTAACACTTAGGTTAGGTTAGGTTGAGTGGCTGACTGCAGTGCAAGGAACAACAGACACACTTAGGCCAAGTATAGGCCCTTTGTGTTACCAGGCGGATCTTGGGGTACCTATTCCCCAAACCAGTTAGCGCTTTTAATAAAGCAAAGAAGAAGGCTGATTCTAATATTGCTCAGTTCAGCGAGATTATCGAAAACATGGGCGGCCAGAAGTCTGAATCCACGGGACCAGAGAGCACTGCAACTGCATAGCAAGTGTTCAATGGTTTCATCTTCGTCCTCGATCCTGCAACGTCTACAAAAATCATTGTAAGGAAGGCCGAGTCTGTCCCGATGGCATAATGCCCTGTTAGAACGCCAATAAGAGATCTGAGATTTGGCCTGCTTAATCTGATCAAGCTAAGCGATCGTTTGGGGTCGAACATAGGCCAGAGTTGTCTGGTGATGAGGCATCCTGTGCCTGATGTCCATCCGCGGTTTGTTTGAGCAAGCGTTTCAAGTTTTAGCAGATGTTTTATAGTAGCGATAGGCATGGAGGGTGGGTCACCACCAGGAAAGAGTACAGAGTTTGTGGCCTTTCTAGCGAGTTCGTCCACTTCGCAATTCTCTTGAATGTCATAGTGTCCCGGCACCCACGTAAGATGGATGTTTAAGTAGTTGGCCATCTCTAAGAGATAGGCGGCAACTAAGGGAAGTCCTGGAGTTGAAAGTGACACAGTCCACAGATTTGATCGCTGCCTGGCTGTCGGAACAGATGACGATATCTGTGCTTGATATTACATTATTTTTTAGCCATGACAGAGCTTCCTTAATCGCTATAGCTTCAGCCTGAAAGACGCTCCAGTGATTAGGTAGACGCAGGCAGAGCTGGATGTTCAGAACCTTGGAATAGACGCCACACCTGCATCCATCTTCGATCCATCTGTGAAGATTCGCAGTGGAACGTCCAGCGTCTGGTTATCAGACTCCCAGTAAGATCTGGGTGGCATGCTGGTTGGGACATTTTTCTCAACGAGGAGTTGAGGTATAGTGAGGTCCGCATCTGTGTGTATAGAGCTATACCTGCGTGGGATCGTTGAATGTCCAGACTGAAGTTCTTTCCAGCTGTTCAGCGATCGTAATCGACAACGAAAGCACGTCATCATTTTCGCTTTCTAGAAAGTAAACAAAAGCCAGCACGGCTGCCTATAGAGCTCGACGTTCCGCTTTCAAGCGGTAAAGATAACGTGGACGACGGGGACAAAGAGTCATATGTCTGGGCCATCAAACTATCGAGGAATGGAAGAGTCGACCTTCCACATCCTCAAACGGGGCCTAGAAGGTGCCCTCCACGATCTGCGGATGACCCTTCCTCAACTTCTCGATCAGGAACACCAACAAGGTCAACCTTCCTCGAAATGGCGTGGTGAACGCGCATCTAATCCTGGTTATCGTTGAAGTAAACAAAAAATAACGAAACTTAACGAAACAGTGTAGCGGATGGGTCCATCATGATCTACCATCTACACCAGGGTATTCGTAACCCAGTTTGTGCGAGCAAATCTCAAAAGAAGCCTTACACACAACCCTATCCATTGCCAACCGATACGTTTCCTTCCATGTTGAAGTACGATTGATCTGTGAGCCGATGACTCCCTCTGTAAATCAACGCCCTACGAAAAGATTAAGCACTCATCATTTTTAAATAACTAATCAAAGCCCCCATCCGTTTGCATCAAAGCTGGCAACTTGCTTAATTATCAACTGAAACAAACTTCGCACATTGCCATCGACTCCATGTTTCCACACACAACTCAATAACTAATCAATGATATCCGTCTCCTTTGAAGCGGCGTGCGTGCCTGAAAAGGAAAACAAAATTAATTGGAGCATTTGCGCATACAAATACTAGTCTTTTCGAAAGCACTCTCCCACACAGAATGAATGCTCCTTTCACTGATGCCAAGGAGGAAGCAAAACCAAGGATTCCTGACAACAACACCGCATAGTGGTTCGGTTTCTCAGTGGGTGGGTCCTTTTGTTTTTGTCTGTAGTCGGTTTTGTTCCCAACTCACTTCGGTTATCCCCGGCTATCCATGACGAAATCAATTAATATCCTGTCGAAGAAACTCGTCTGTTTCCATTATTCACAGCCGAGAATCGATAGCTTCCGTCCTTTCTGCTCCGCCTCCCGCTTGCGTTTTCTGATCACAATTCAAAGTAATTTTCAAATGGCTTTCAGAAATGCGAACGTATCCTCTTCCGTTTACGGGATAACATTGAAATTCACTTTGAGTATTTTCCTCCCCTCCTCCTCAAGGTGAATCGGTTCGGGGCCGACACAATAACCGTCTTCTCTGGGCAGAGCCGTCTTCTTCGAGGACCGGATAGAGAGCGAAATACTTACTTGCATTCTTCCGTGTTTCATCAGCGAGCTATGGCTTTTGGCTTACTGTGTGTCCTTTTGTTTTTTTCACTCGTAACCCCTTTTCACACGGGTGGGAGTCACTGTTCTCCTGTCTTCGCTCTGTTTGTGGTTGTTTCAAGTTCAATCGAGCATTTTGTGTGAAATAGATTCGACTCTGGTTTTTTTCAGAGCGAGTGGCAGAGGGATGGTGCTTCCTCTGCTGCTGCATCCCCACTTTGAGAGCTCTCTGGGGGAGATGGAGGATGCAAGGGAATTTAAATTTTTAATTGCATTCCATGGAGGATAAGCTGTATGAGGAGGAATTTCGTGCACACTTGTTTGGTGAGCTGGAGTAAAACATGTCCTTTGACGTTGGAAGGGCAATTACATTTGTGAAAGAAGATGGTAACTGTGCTCATATGAGCGCTTGGCATAGCACATGTGCATGTGAGTGCTCCGTGCGATTATAAGGAATGGATTTAGTGCTCCTTTGGCAAGTCACTGAACTGAGTTAACACTTGGTCTCGTATGCATTTTAATGCATTGTAATGCACTTAGAATGGATGGTTTTTATCCATGCAGCAGGGCATATTAAAGAAGATCTGATGTGTGGATTCATTTTAAAATCACGCTAGAGGACCCGGTAGGGAGGAAAAATCACACTCAATAGGAAAATGTTTCAGTGATCGCAAGTGTTCTTGTGGGAAGCTCCAAAATCTGATTTCAAGCAATGCGAAAGGAGACTCTGAAGGCTTTGATTTGACTGGTGCGGCACCGAATTTGAAGATGATATTCGTATAAATGGCTGTGGATACATGAGCGCTCGGAAGCTTAAATAATCCTGTGTGTACATAAGGGTGCTGTGTATGGGGCACTTAAAAATGTCATGTGAGTGACTTGCACAGAGCTAATGTGTATGAATTTGTGTGACGTGTATGGCGGAAAGCGACACCAATCTGCACAGCATAGTGGTACCCTAGGCTGAGAATAGCAATATGCGTGTTTTATTGAGAATCTATACTCAGCTCAGTATAACTTATACACGCGAAGCAACAACAAAGAAAATTACTGAGTATAAAGTACTCAGTGACATTTGACATGTTGCTGTCCAAACAATGGAAGAATAGGCTCCATAGTTCTTTATTTCTGCTTTAATCTTAGAATGTCAAAAGAGCCTCTGTCATTTCAACCACTTTACCATTTTTGTTGTTTTTCTATAATGTCGGCCTGGGTTCGTCACGTGGTGGGTCTATACTCCATTTTGGCTTGAGTATGTCACATGATGACCAATGAGGAAGTCGGCGTTGGCTTGCTTGTGTCCATGGTGGTGGGATCGTAACTCACGCAACGGATTCTATGGGCTTGGGCCTTGGCTTACTTATCGACGACCTAGGAGGTCCGCATAGCCGGAATAAAGCATTCATTAGCGCTATCCATTCGTCCACTCGTCACACTTATGGGAGCACCTAGCAGCCTGGTCAACTTAATTTTTGCATTTAAGGAGTAGATTCTAAGAAAATTTAATATCAGCACACGCATTTGTTTGATCTTTCGAAGCATTTTAGTTTTAATCAATATGAAATAGGTGGCGCAACAGTCCGATGTGGACCTGGGCCTAGCTTCTTAAGCCTAGTTTAAGGCGTGTTTGTGAATAGTTGGGACGCTCAACGTTCTTATTGGACAACTTACTGACCATATTAAGTCTCCGAAAAGGGAATACGAATTTCACTATTATAAATTTCATAGCCATTTGCTGGATTTGAGATATTTTAGGATATCTTTTATATTTGCGTTTGTCTCCTCAACTCTTTGATTTTTGAGCTACGGCCGAGACCAGGGTGGAGGTTTACAGTGGGGCAGAACTACAAAAATTCACTCTAAGAATGTTACATGAGAAGGCCTGGGAGTAGGCTGTTTTTGATTATAAGGCCTCGACTTCCTCTTGAGATCCATTCAGATAGGTATGTGGCGTATTTGCTGATGCTTGACTGAAGGTTACTGTGGACAAATCGGAGGTTCTGGTAATTTTCAGAGCGCCTGCTTAATGAAGGCGAAGCAGGTGGAGGAGTTTAAGTATCTCGGGGTATGTTTCACGAGTGATAGGAGGAATAATGCTGAGCTTGTGTGAAGGATTTGTCAAGCCTGGTCAATTTTGAAACAGCTTGAAAGATCTCTAATCAGGAAGGCCGAGCTTGGTGCGTGCTTTACCCCCGCGACCCTGTCAACGAATCATGCGGTTCAGAAGATGGTGATGATGAATTCTTCGATGCAGTAATTAGATTTATTCTAGTTTCTGTAAGAGGGCGCACGTTCCGACGTAGTTTAGTACTGTTTCCTCTTCCTCCTCATCTTTGCAGCTTCTACAGAAGTCATTGTAGGGTGATCCGAGTCTTCTGGCGTGGTTTACCAACAAGGGAGTGTAAACAGAAAGCATGACGCAATATGCCTCCTGTCTAACTCGGGGAGAGCTTTAGTTCCCTTCCGACTTAGAACAGGACGTATGTATTTCCGCCCGTTCGTCATTAGCAGTGATTTTATTTCCTTCAGCGGGCGAAAAGGGTATCTACTGATTCTGACCAAATGCCATGCCCGCTCCTTCCTTGAATTTAATTTTTTGTGGAACAAGGAAATGTTCGTCGTTGCAACGTTAAAATGCTGGCAATGGGCAGAGACTGTAACCGGAGTTGAATAAAGTTACATACAACCACGTTGCGCTTACATCATCATAATCTGATAAGTTTTTTCACAAGACTACCGATTTTCCAACACATTTTTACCAAAGTGGAAGCTGCTTCCATTAGAGCAAACAGCAATCAACGTACAAACCAAACGCTTGCTTCAGTCACAAGAATCCCCTTGACGCGATGGACAGAACACATATTTGACACTGAACGCTGTCTCTTCTGAATTCGGCGTGCGAATGTCCTGCATCCTAACAAACTGTGCAAACTCTGTTATTTCAGGCACTCGTTGTGGCAACAAAACATAGGACATGGTCACAGTCCACTTATGACAATGCGCTCAACTTTCTATTTCCTGCGTCATTGTCAGCACGTCAAAACAGTCCTTGTAACGCTACACGCGATGCTAATTAAACTTTAACGTCAAAGTTGAAGTCCTGGCTTTTGTTTTTGCGGATTTTCGGAGTTCGTTAAATTTCGAAATTCATCCGTGAAAGTCGCACAAAATACACACAGCAGTTCTAAACACATCATGCGGCATTCGACACGTCCTTGCGACACATTCCCAACAAGAGCAGTTGACATGTTTCCTTTTTTGTGCTGTGAAATGAGTTTCCTGTTTTTGTCTGTGAATGGGTTTTAAGCCTTTTATTCCGTGCTCATACGTTTGTGCTTGCTGCTCGTTGCGACATGCATGCCAGTGAACGGTTTACAGAGTATTGTGTTCTTTCGCAAGGACTTCTGACGAATGGATCTTACACTAATTGGTCGGTTGGTTGTTGGGCGCAGTACTTTCTGCACAGCTTCACTGCACTGGTGAGGTGAGCCTTGAGGCGTGTGTGTCGGTCTACGCTCCATGATGATATTTAATTTGCGTAAAATTCTCAGAGCTCGGGTGACAACAAAGGCGCGTGCCGGTTGCTCTTCAATGACGTAATGAATTTAATTCCACATCTACGTGGTGCGTATGCCGTTGTGCAGTCTGCAAGGCGTCAAGCGTACGACTCAATGGGAGTCGGTGTGGGAGGAAAACATACAATAATTAATTAAAAATCAATCAGTCAGTTGTCAATAGTCATTTAAGGAAACAGCTCAGCCCAGCTTACGTGCTAAATTCCCTTTTGCAACAATGGTTCAGTAAATGCTGAAAAAATGCTACTTTGGAGCTACATTAATTAAATTGTCTCTTTTTGCATCCTAAATTCAAATATTTAATATTTTATGCTTTGACTTTACACCTGTTCACCACAATTGTTCACTATTCCACGAGGTCACCACTATGTCCGACTTTGCAGTGCTAACTGCCATTGTGTCGTGTTTAACCGCGGCCAGCCATGCCGTGCCAATATGTTTGCTCCAATTGCCTCTGGAAATGTCCATTAATCCTTCCTGTCACTTATCAGTATATGAGGGAAATCTAGTTTTGGCATGTGTGGCTTGGACATCGCTTGTTTATTCTCAGTTTCATTCCTTCAGATTAAAAATATACAACGCTCCGAAGGAAGGAGATTCTTCTTGTGAACGTCACGGAATGTAACACTGCCCCCTTCTTAATCCCATTCTTCCCGAATGGGAACGCTGTCATTCCACTCGAGATGTCGCTGATCCCCCTAAATGATTTTCGACCTAAATAGTTTCCCAATCCATCTCTTTCCATTTCGATACCCGATCCTGCCGACCCGTTCGTCCTTCTTGGTTTACGGCTCTGTCGTGGGGTGGGTTCCTTTAATTCATCATTGTGGCGGCGTTCAGCTGACAATTGTACACACCCTTTCAGTCTTGCTGTAGCTTAGCCACCTTGTCCTTCCTCCGGCGAGTCTGATAGGTTCACGTGAAGGCAACACCATCAAAAACCTAAGAGAATGGCCTGAAACCGAACTGGCGAACATCACATTGTTCGCCCTGTTTGTGCTGGCCCTGGTCCTCTCAAGCATCCCCAGAACTTTCTTTCCCCGTTGCATTCTGTCTTGCGCTCTCTTGTCTCACCACCAACCTGTGATGACACCACCCATTGTTCTACATTGTTAAAACCGATCGTACCGCGGGCTTGCATGCGCAATGTGGGCAATATCGTACGCATTCTCATCGAGAAATCCACTTTTGATTGAAACTTCCTCATGCTGGACCTTTTAGTTATCTTTCTTTAGCTGTTCCACTGCCTTTGCCCTTCTTGTCACAAGTCTCTTTGGACTTTTTGCTCTCTTATGTGTTGCCTTCTACCGGTACTTCCGAGGGTCTTCCCTTCCTGTGGACCTCTTTAGTGCGTCACGGGCCTCGACATTTGGACAAGCTTTAGAATTTGAGTGACGGCCTCGAAAGACTTGCAGCCCGAGTTTTCTTGGTTTCCCAGGCGTGGGCAGGTGTCGCTTGGACAACTCTGGCTTCACTTGCGTGATGGGGCGGCTGGATCACGACAATTCTTTTTACCAAACAGTCTCTTCGCACTTGAAATACTTCCCTGTTCGTATTTCTCTGCACATGCAATGTGCTTGACACACATGAATTCTTTTGTCACCCCAAGGACAAGAGGTCGCACTTATAAGTTTGGCAAGTTGAGCTCGGGTGAACTACAACCAGTACCCGATGGCTACCACTTGGAGGCAAAATAAGCACAATTGGTGTGTAGAAAAAGTTACAACACTGGGCATCGCCAGGTTGACGCCAGTCAGTGCCTACCCGATTCCCACAACACCCAACCATCACCGTCGACACATACAAGACCAATAATCAGAAGCAGATACGTTCTCTCTTCACTATCTTTTCTCTTGCCTTTGCCTCGTGGGTCACGACTGAATCTTGAAGACAACTTAAAGTTTTGAGGTTATTCAGAAAACATGCATATTACTCAAGAGAAGTGATGATTGACACTCCTTGTTTATCCTGAATTTTTAGCTGCCTATTGCCATGTTCTGGCAAACTCGAGTGTATACTTCGTTTTGTTCTCGTTGTCCACCAGCCAGGCCCAGCAAGCATCACTGACAGAACTCTGTGTTCGAACAATGTGGCTACAAAGGCATAACTGCTTAGCTGCAATTGAATTCTTGGTGTTTTATCATTTGTAAAACGGAACTTACTGTATTTGTGCAGTCATGCCAGGTTACCCTCATTTAGGTCCCACGGGGTGTCTTATTTCCTCTACTCTGGATCACAGTAGTTGATGGTCTACTCATAAGACTGAATTTGCATTAGCGGATGATATCGCACTAGCCGTCACAGGAAAATTCCCAAACGCTATCAAGGACGAGAGCATATGGATAGAGGATGTAGGACTGGATGTGAACCCATCAAAAACGGAACGCGTGCTGTTTACTAGAAGATATAAAATCCCTAGCAAAGCTGCACCGAAGCTAAAACTTTCACAGATCATGGCAAATACCTATGTGTTGACAGCTCAGGCATTTATGCCAGTCTGCCCGAGATCTCTGAGGCAATCCGGCTACCGAACCACTGCAGTGTACTCCAAGCGGAAGTAACAGCTGTTCAAGAGGCAGCCATCCGACTATCAATGAGCACAATAGACAGAAGATCTATTGCTTTATACAGAGACAGTCAGGCGGCCAATAAGGCTCTGAACACACCATCAATAAACTGCAGGATGGTATAAATCTGCCGTCCATCTCTAGGGGAGACAACGGATAGCTATCTTACCCTATGCTGGGTCCCCGGGCACAAGGGTATTCCGGGCAATGAAAGAGCAGATGAACTAGCAAGAAAGGGGGCGGGTATGCCAATGGCACCTGATCAGGAGACACCCCATTTGATACTTGCAGGTTATCGAAAGCGATCTGGCATATGCTAAATCAGGAAAGGACTGACTACCTTATAAGTCAGACAGGAAGGTTATCAGTAAAGTAATAGGGGTGCTAACTGGCCACTGTCGCTTTGGCAAACATGCCAGAAGACGTGGGATACCTTATAATGACTTCTGCAGAAGCTGCATGGATGAAGAAGAAGAGGAAACGATGTCACATTACCTCGGAACATGGCCTGCACTAGCAGAAACCAGAAGGGTGATCTGAGTAATGCAGATCCGAAAGATATCGTACAATTTCTCAAAGCCACTAAATGGCTATAAAAGGGGTCAAAATAAATGACAAACGACCAAAAAGGACCAAAAAGGTCATGGAGTAAATGGGCTTACATAAAGCCGAAACAGACAGCACAATGGACCGGATGGTCTCTTAATCAAGCAGTCTACCTACCTACCTAGGTCCCAGTTTTTTTTTTTTATTTCAAACAAACGACGACAATTTTATGCGCTCTGCTGGGAGGCATACAAATTCGACTTGTGGGATCTTGGCTGGTCACAGTGTTACTCTCCGTAGCCCTCCAGCCTTGACCTTAAGCTGTATGCAGTTAAGTCCATTCCTCATGTCTCCCCCCACTCTTTGGACTCTCTCAACAGCATAGGCTCTTTCAAAAAACGACTAAACTCGAAGTGCGAATCTAATTACGAAGCCTAGTTCGGTCTCGTTCTTTATACAATCGCACTTAAGAATTTATTTCCGTCGTCCTTGACCAGATATTCTCTCCCTACAGTTCGACGACTAAAAATGGTCGTTGAAAACCCTCTGCATTAGCCACGTCAATTCGCATCCCCCTCTGGTTACCCGCTCCTTTCGGGCGCCATCCTTTCAAGCTGATTGAAATTATTCACGAATGCATAGTTCATGAAGTTCAATACATGCACACCCCGAGTGCGCATGCATGAATACGTACGTATAATGAAATATGCAAAGCCATCAACAAGTATTCGCTGTGTATGATGAAGTTCAAGGATTAATTTCCTCGACAGAGGTAAATAAATAGCGCATGCTTTTTTTCACATTTAACCTACTCTATGCACCCTTGAAGTGGGTTTATGGACGAGAATATATTTTCCTCTGGCGTTCAGTACTTGTGTTGCGATGCAATAAAGTCATTCATTGCGGCCTCTAAGTGTGCCAATGCTATGCATCCAAACTTTCGTCGTTAAGGGTAGAGCAGGAGTTGTGTGCTCTGTCTATGAGGCTGGTGTATGTTTTAAAGGTTGAACATTTTTACCCCGAACGAACTTTTTTCTAGACTTGACATTGACACTCCCGGGAAGGACGTATGTTTATGGTTGCGAGCAGCCGACTTATGACAGCGAAGAATAACAATAAAAGAAAACCCCAATTGACTTCCCAGGGAATTGATTTGCTTGCCAGACAAATATTTGCCTCTGACTGTGTATCCAAAGGAAATAAAAGGAAAAATAAGTTTATGACTGCGAACATATTTCAATCAGCTGTTATTGCAGGGGTTACCCTGCGATAAAAAAATTATTCCATAAACTCGTTGCGTTTACTATTTCAGCTTCTAGAGACAGTCTGTCTTTACATTACACATCAGTGGAATCCAAGAAACCTGTTCTTGGCTGCATTATCCTTTTGACGGCGCTGTTGAAAAAAGCAGGTACTAGACAGTAGACGTCCAACCATCTTAACGAGGCAATCATTAGAAACATGGTCAACAGGATAGAACTGCTAAGCGAGCAGACCTTCCCTACGACATCGAACACCGAGCTGCATCACGAACGACCCAAAGGGACCAACATGGCCACTCGGATCGATCTGTAGGCTCTAAGAGAATGGTTGGGTTAGGTTAGGGGCAGTTAAATGAGCCACATCTCCATAGTGCTTTCACTAAACAGACTAAACATAATCGCAGCCCACTGTCGCCTTACCTAATGGTTGACCTAGAGATTTTTATCGCGTTTTGGCAAAGGCCGGCAGAAACAAAGTAGATGCACAAGAGCATCTACCGCTGTTCCTTTGCAGTTTCAGTGGGATTGCATTTATCAGTGGGAATCAGGCCTAGTCTATGGGAGATGAGGAGATCCCTGGCACTGAAGAAATGATTAGTAGCTTGGTTTTGTGCGATCGCTCCAGAAAAACCTCAGTTTTGAGTCTTGAATTAGTCCTCTTTTTGTTTGCTGTTATTAGTACTTCATTGTTGAATTCACTGAAGGACAATTTTATCGATGCTTAATTTGTCAGATGACGTTGTGACGCCACACTTGTCAGCTGTTTCGCTTTCCTGGATTCCCATGTATTCGGGTTGCTGAACAGGAGGGAGACTGCGTTGTGCACAGTTCCTGTAGCGCATCATAACAATTGAGTACCGTTTTGGACTTCGTTTTGTTACTTTAAAGTGCTTTGAGCGCTGTCTGTCTGTCTACATGCATACTAATGTGAGTACGGTTAACGTCAACAGCCCCGCTTGATAGATGTTGCTTCTTTCGTGCTGCTTGTAACAGGTCTTGAGGTCTTGCGAAGCATTTAGTACACTTACTGCTTGGATCCGTCTGTCTAAACATTAATGGAGTATTTTTGACTCAGCTATGGGCTCTGATCAGTGCTCTCTTGTCGGAATTTGTGTACCATATTTCTGTCAAAGTGGGTGATGGACTGTTGGCAATCTGTACATAGTCTGTTCTAGCGAGGTAATCATTCGAAACGAAAACTTTACCGCAACTCATACTCCGTCGCATAATTTCTCCGCGATAAGTGGAGACAAATTTGACGTTTGGCTGACACGAATCAGAAATGAAGTATGATTGAGATACCCAACTTCACAGCTCATTGACCCCTAGTCCATCGACCAATTTGACAGATAATCATGAACATTTTGACGGTTCTTCATGATTTTTTGACAGATATTCACGAAATAACGTAGATGTCGTTCTCTTATTGCAACGCAGCATTCCAAAAAGTTACTTCAAAGCAAAAATCCGTATCAAAATCGTATGAAATCGGAAAAATGTTCGTTCGGAATGGATACATCGCTAGGGCAGACTAATATTTTGAAGTCTCAATGAACGAAAGCAGAAATGTAGTATGAACGAGACGCCTAACTTTTACCTCTATTGCCCCTTAACATTTTTGACAACCATTTTTTATATCGTTTTCTAAATCGAAATTGACCAATCAGAGAACGCCATTTACGTTATTTCGTGAATAACTGTGAAAAAGCCTCTGCAATTCGTCGATGGACTGGGGATCAATCAGCTGTGAAGTTGGACATCTCTATAATACTTCATTTCTGGCCGAAAGTTTTAAATCTTAAAGGCTGAATCGCAACGGCGCGTTCGCGCTTTCTTTCTTTTATAGGTGTTGCTGCGCATTTTATCGAGCTTACGAGAATATTGTGTCAGAACGCGGCAGGCACAGGTTTCCATATCGAAATTAACACTCGCGATTAGCCTTCTCAAATGTTCTGAAATACAATTTTCAAGAAAAACGATGTTATTGTAAATAGAATAGATAGACAAGATTACTTGCACAAACAATCGTCTCAGTTTGCGAAAAATTCAACCTGAGAAATAATTTTGAAAAAAGTGTTTCACAAATGTCAAAAAGTCCGAAGAGAGTACCTCTACATAGAATTTTGTGATCGGGCTTACGATATTACAATTTCAACGCGCGACCGCCCCATTGGGAAACACAAATGATTCACGTGTATCCTACTAAATATGTCACAGACCGACCGCGCGAACTTGTCGTTGAGATGTGGGTATAAAATAGAGCAACACGAAGCGTATTTTACAACTGGAAAGAATCAATTAAGCACCGTTGGTCATCTATTGAGTAGTTACATATGTATGTATATGCCCCTAAGTGTGCCGCTCCAAACAGAAGAAGAAGTCACAATGACATCTATGTCAAAAATGACATGAACTAATAAAGCTGTGAATGACTGCCGTTCCGATGGTTCCGGACTATAAACAATTACCACAGCAGCAGCTTCAAACTACCTCAATTAGTTTATGCCAAAATGTTTCCATGAATCGCTTACTTTATGTAGGAGCTGGTGGACATATAGGGGGCAGATGATAGACCAGGATATCGTTTCCATTAACGGAGCCGTTAAATGCAATGGGGGGTGGGGTTTAAACGAAACTGCGACAACACCGATGTCTTGTGCACAATGATCAGCTATAATTTCGAGGAAGTCAGGGAGTTCGTCTATCAGTTCAATCAGCAATGTAGGAGGCGTGGGTGGACGAACAAAAAACACGAATGTATTATATGTTTGTCGGAAGACTTTATTAACACACTGTATGTCTGAGAGTATGCTACAGTATGAGAGTGTTTTTATGATGGACTTATTGGAATTTCACCGTTTCGAGTAGATAACACGATCGGCGGGATCAAACTTTACGTATGTGTGAATTTAAGAATATATGGGCAATGGCAGATCACACTTGTGAAAGAAAAATACTCAACACTTTTCAATAAAAGCCTGCAGCACCAAAATCAGACGCTGAATAACACCGTAGTTTCATTGGGAGAAACGGAAGTTGGGGGAACTGAGTTTTTTCAAAGCATTCCTTATCCTCGTCTTGATCAGGCCGCAGCGTGGGGCATGGACACTTTCAAAAAATTAAGACGTCTTTGGTTTCTTCACGGGAGACATTCTGTGTGACATCTTTGTTCCGAATTGTGCAGTCTGTACAGTGAAATGAGGTTAGCCACGCACATTCAAACGCAAAAGGCTCTAAGCAATGTTGAGCTCATAGATAGCTGGGCTTCAGTCCAAATATTCTTCCTGAAATAACGCAAAAGATGACTAAACATTTTGTTCATAAGAGGATAAGGGGGTCAACGAAGACGGTATAGGCTTGTTGGTTGAGGTCCACACTTGATTGTGGCTTCTCACAAAGCCGATATAATAAGGATTCCTAAAACAAATTGTCCAGTCTTATTGAAACCACATGTGGCCCACACCCTAACCAGGGAACTTATCCGGGTTCCATGAATATATTATGAATATGCCACAGTAGCGAGAACCATCTACAGACTGACTGCTGCCAGACAAGTCGCATTTTAGTCCAAATCAACTCAAAACAGTTTTGATCATTCAAGCCATCAGAATTTGCGGACTCTATCTGCCGAGGTTGGGTGGTTTGTTGCCGTTATCTGCTTGGTCTTGGTCTGATTCATTTACTACTGTTGCGGGACCATTCGGAAGATGGATTGGCCGAGGTTAATGATGGAAGATTTTCTGAGATGAGAGTCTATAAAAAATAAGATCTCAGGAATTTGTGTTTGCGAGCAACCCCAATTGGACAGGAGAAGACGATGTGCTGTTTACTTTCTATCTCTTCTTGGGCAAATGCTGCAGAGGTCGTTTGTGATTACGCCTTATCTTCCAAGAGGCAGTCTTCTGCAATGACAGCAACCTATTACTGTATCTGCCAATCATTCAGATTGAAAATATGTCTGTTCTAGTACTTTCTGCACCAAATTGGGATGTCAGTCAAAATCTCTGAGAGAGTGTCAAAATCTGAAGAACGTACGGGAACGCAGTCATCCCAATTGTGTAAATTATATTATTCAAATGTCAAATCTTAAATCGCATATACATTTGTTTGAATTGAATTACACTTCAGAATGTAGAGATAATCATCAATTGATTTGACAGAAGAAGAATTGACAAACAATGGAAAGAGTGGGGAAACTTTTTACTCTCTCGAGAGAGCCTCTTTTGACATAAAACATATAGTTTTGGCATACGGGAACAGACTTTCGTAGATTTTCGTTCAGAAATGAAGTATGATAGAGATGCCCAACTTTTACCTCTCTTGCCCCTTAAAATTTTTGACAACCATTTATTATATCGTTTTCTAAAGCCAAATTGACCAATCAGAGAACGGCATTTACGTTATTTCTTGAATAACTGTCAAAAATTCATGAATAACCGTCAACATTTTTATGATTATCCTTCAAATTCGATAGACTAAGGGTCAATCAGCTGTGAAGTTGGGTATCTCTATCGTACTTCATTTCTGTTTTCGTTGTTTTGTACAATTTTGTAGTGTTTATTTTGGGTAAGCGAACACACCTAATATTCCTCCGCAATGAACACATGTTCTGGCGTAAAGGGCTCAATTTGTAATTGTCAACTGAACCAAGCGTCACATATGACAGCTGTCACACAGTCTGCATTTCCTTCACTGTCAACACTGGAAGACATTTCTAACATTGGTTATCATCCATTCCAGGTTATTATTCCAAACCTTAAGACTAAATACGTCTTCCACTTGCCTTGCCCTTAACCCAGCACTTGGCATTACTGCCCTCTAAGAGGGAATTGTGACGCGTTTCAAAATCGCAGACATCATTATATCTAATAAGGATCTTCTTCCGATCGGATTTAATCCGAAAATCGACTCAAGCTCAAGTAAATTATATCGAATCTGCCCGAACACATCTTACCGGAAACTTTTCGATCCATTAGAAGCACTGCCATCGTTGTCAGTGTCAGTGAGCGAAAATCCCTGCAGTGGAAAGGCGCGCCACCAAAATGCACACTCCAACTTATTATTGCATTATCCACTGACAAATTGGCACGTCTAGCTGGACATTTATGCAAATGCTGCAAGAATTCCCGTCTAACTCTGTTGCGCGGCGATGATGTTACACCGGCGATGAAAAAAAAGCACACAATTAGCGACAAAAAGAATACGAACATAGGGAAGGAGAAACTTTGCAGACCTGCAATCTACTCATTAGCGATGCTGCTACACATATTTTTATCCAGAATGACTTTCGTCCGCTCGCCGCAGCACTCACGGAGACACGGTGGCCCGAGGCAAATAAAAAAAACAGGGACCTTGGTTGCACCTCCTTCGTGATGGGACTACGGAGGAACTTTACTGAACAGTGACAATGTTGTTGGTCTGGTGTTGAACAACTAAGGCGAGCCTTTGTGAGGGGAAAAGTTAGTCGTAGACCATAATACAAGTTTAATGTTAAATTGTTTAATTAAAAAGTATGATAAAAAGAGTCTGTTGTTTTCGGTGCCGGCAAGCCATCGTTAGTTTGCAGTAGATGTTGGTGGATTTTGTCATCGTACAAATTAAGGTGGCTTTGAGTTATTTTCTTGTTGCCATCCAACACTGCTGTTTGTCTCCACAGCAAAAATTGCAAGTGATATGTCACACGAAACTTCTAAAGTAAGTTGATAATGGGCGACTACACTGACCGCAATGAAGAAGTCGGGGGATTACAGCCACAAACTAGAGGACGTTTGTGGCTATAATCCCCCGACTTCTCTACTTGCAATGGCGACGTGGAGTACGTACGAGTACTAAAGAGTTTTTATAGAATTCGGTTGTTGAGAAATTGTATGAATTCTATCATGGGACCAGCATGATTTTATAGGTGTAGGGGGACAAGGCCAAATCGCGAATTGCAACAGACGGGTTGCGCAATGCTTGTGGAAGACTTCGGGTATGTAGATTTTGATTCAGTCAAATTAGAGAAATGCCATCAGTGAGGTATCATCCATTAGTTGAAAGCGATCCAATTAACTTTGCGTTCAAAACTGGGACAGGCCTTAGGGAAATCGTGCCAGCTGAATTGGTTCATCGATTCGACGAAGTAAAGAATACAGTGTGGCAGCAAACAGTTCGAGTTTATGCTTATTTTAAGACACTTTTTTGAACATTTAACTGGCATCGCGCTCATAACACGAGTAATGCTTCCTTCAAATGCTGCAATTGTCGCTGGCTTTTCGGCCTAGGCGACTGATTTGAAGTGACCTATAAAGAACAGTCTAAAGGCGTCAAAACGCCGTCTAACTCCCCGGTCCAAACGAGAGATAAGGTGAACATCGAACTCATTCCTCAGTTGGTCCATCGATTCGTCTGTTGCGTGACATGCAGCGCCGTCTTTTGCCAAAAGCACATATTGGCGAGGTTCATTTCGCGCTGTTTTTACACAAAAAAATTCAAAATCATTGATGTATAGTGTCGATGTAGATAGTAGTGGTCGATGGCGCCGACCATGAAGTTGTTCTCACGGGCATGCTTAAAAAAAATACGAGCCAATGGATGGTCGATAAACCGTATCGAGTAGTGCATTTTCCGGGTGCTTTGGCAGCGGCCAACTGTGGCAGATTCATTTGTTAACATACCCATTTGAGCACGAATGAACGGCACCCGAAACGCAGTCGAAGTGAACAGAAAAAAATATATTTTTCAGAGACCACTAGTTTTGATAATAAAATTCAATTATTTGTAAGTGTTTAAAGTACAGTGCACGTGAACCGGGTCTGTGTTCTCGAATTCCATCCGTAGATGTCTGTGAACAGAAAAATCCTTGTAAAGGAAACTTGTACACAATTCTACTATTTCCACGATGAAATGACAATGCTTACTGAATTTTGTTTGACTGTTCTGTTCGAGGACCTGTCAAAAATGCAATTGACATTATTGCGTGAATAACAGTTCAAAAAAATCGTGAATAGTTGTCAAAATATCGCTCATAAATGTAGGAGGGTCAATCAGCTGCGAAGTCGGCTATCTCGTCCATTTGAACTTTATTTATTGATTGACTGATTATTACTGTGCACCAGATATGAAGTGCGATGGAGATGCCCAACTTCTACCTCTCTTGCCCCTTATAATTTTTGACAACCATTTTTATATCTTTTTTAAAGTCAAGTTGACCAATCAGAGAACGGTATTCACATTATTTCGTGAATAACTGTCAAAAATTCATGGATAACTGTAAAAATTTTCATGATTATCCGTCAAATTCGTCAATGGACTAGGGGTCAATCAGCTGTGAAGTTGGGTATCTCTATCATACTTCATTTCTGCGATGGACTGGGGATCAATCAGCTGTGAAGTATAAAACTTCATTTCTGCTGTGCAATCACGAATCAAGAGTGTACTGTCAAAAATATAACACTTACAAATTGCTGATTTTGAGATCAGGTAAAACAAGTTTTTGTTGAGACTCAAATACATCCAAAACGTATCAAGGACTGGCTCGGCTTTCTAGGAGGCATCACCAGACCATCCATCTTTAAAAATGCGACAAGGCAGGAAACAAGAACTAATGGCGTCAGCTGCTGTGAACAGAAAAGTTGTACGAGTAGGTGCCTACCCTGAAAGGCCTAGCCGTCTGACGCTAGCGTTTCGGCAATAGTTTCGCTTCATGTAAGAATCATCATCATCATCATCTTCTGACCCCCATGAGGCTTCTTATATTCCAAGAGCCCACTGCTCCACTAAAGGGGGGTAAACCACGCACGAGAGATCTCCAGGCAACTCGACATTCCGCCATCGACTCTAATTCATCACGAGTTATGCCCAAGCGTAACCAGGCGACTTTTTTAACTTGGTCCAACCATCTTCTCCTGGATCTGCCAAGCGGTCGCCTACCTGATGGAATCGCATTCAACGCCCGCCTCAGAAGTCGTGATGAAGAGGACATTCGTGCCACCTCATATAAGCATGTAACCTCAAAATGTAATTCTTTCGTCAGAGTTCTCAAAAGTCAGAGCACTTAACTGTATACAAAACAAACGATAGTAGAAGTAGACCATAGGCGAGATCATTGAAGTATATCGACAGGATGATATAATAATAAAAGGGATTGCGCTACAGCCCAAAGAGGGCCACGGTTTAGTTTCTCAGCAACAACTCGTGTTTGCGTGACATTGTTCTGTCACGAGTGGAAGGGATCTACAGTATTATGCCGACTCCGAAAGGTCAATTTGAGACGTATTTTCTAAGCATGTATACCCTTAGTGACTCGAAAGAGATGGGACGGTGCAAAGTGGTTATTCCTCGTACCGGGGTGCGAACCTAGGCAACGTAGACTCAAGTGCGTAATGGACGACGCACGAACTCACAACTCCAAGTCCGTCTCTGACAGGATGATAGTCGTCTGAAATATTACATGAGGAGAAATGTCGTTTTTTCAAAAGGACTATATGTATATACAGTAGACGCTCGATATAGTGAACAATCCAATATAGCGAAAGCACAATATTTTATACAGGCTATTCTAAAGAGTGAACAAACAAAATCTCAATTTAATGAACACATGTTTTTGTATTTTCTTTGAACCTTCAAGCATGCAAAAACGCTTTTGCTTTGAAACTCATTTGTGCTATTTGTGTGTACAGTGTCGATTAGTGAACATCGCCAAAATAAACAACTGTACAACGCTAATGAAACAAGTCTATATTGAAAGCTTCTTCCGGAAAAGACATGTGTATGTAGTATCCAGCTAAAAAACAAGCACACTTTTAGCCTCAAAGTCAGCTCAAAGTGAAGCCACTCGTCATAGGAAAAGCACAGAGACCTCATTCATTTAAAAACATGTCCTTGCCTGTGCATTGCAGGGACTCCAAAGCGGCCTGCATGACCTCATAAATGCTGGGAAACGTTTTTTTAGAAGATACACGATTCCAGCATGAAGACGAAATATCTCCAGTAGTCTTCGCATCAATTTAACATCGAATGGCCTAGTGGCTTAGTGGCCACGATAGACGTTATGAACCTTTTAGACCATTTAACAGAACTTGCGCATAAGGGAGCCGATTTAAAGAATCGGAACGAAGACTATGTATCTTCAGATATTGAAGAAGACAAAAACGAAAGCGAAAAAGAACGACAACAGGAGGTAGATGATCCGATTTGTCCAGAGTCTTCTATTGATGCTTTTCAGTTATTTGAGAAAGCACTGAGCATCTAATAGTAAAGTACAGTACACGGGTGTTTCGATCCTTAGAATGTTGCAAGAAAAGGCGATATTACTTGACATTAGTTCAAAGAAAACGCACGCGAACTCTTTTAGCACAGTTTTGTTTCCAAAGTCCCTGAAAAATATTGCCTCTCTTTCGTGCGGCTTGCTAAGAGATAGCGTAACATGTATTCTTCCATTGGAAAATGCGTTGGAAAGCTACTGTCGTTGTACGCCAGCCAAATCAACGGCAAAGTCGAATATCCATGGCGCGAAGGTAATGCTCTGTATTTGGTGGGATCGGGTGTGCTAACTATAGGTGTGCAATTAATCCGTTTGAAGAGAGCAGTAGCCGAAAAACGCCCGGACACGAGGCAATAATTTTTCATCTTGACAACGCTTGGCCCCACGTTGCTACTCCGATTAAGAACTATTTGGGAAACAGTGGATGGGAAGTTTTACCCCACCCGCCTTATAGCCCAGACCTTGCCCCTTCTGACTACCATTTGTTCCGGTCGATGTAGAACGCCCTCACTGAAATACGGTTCACATCAGAGCAGCTATCAACTTGACATCATAAATTGGCTTGATTCATTCTTGGCTGCCAAGCTGGCGCAGTTCCTTTGGGATGGGATCCACAAATTGCCATAAAGATGGGAAAAAGTCATAGCCTCAAATGGGCAATACTTTGAATAATACTGTCATACATATTTTTCTTAAGTCCACGCTCTATACAGTGAACAATCTCGTTGAAGTGAACAGTCCCGGGTGGACCTGGACCTCAACCAACAAACGTCTCCAGCCAGTTCGATCTCTAGCAAGCTGCCTCCAGTTTTGCACGCATAGGTTGAGGTCCCTTTCAATCTGAGTCGCGGGCTTCCTCAACTGCGCCGACCCTCTGGCGTGAGCTCGAAGACTTTCCAGGCCGGAGCTTTGGTTTCCATCCGCTCTACATGACCTAGCCATCTCAATCGTTGGATCTTCACTCTTCTGGCTCAGTCGATGTCGCTGAATAGCCTGTACTCCTCCACTCACCATCTATGCAGACGGGACCGAAAATCACTCGAAATCCACTCAAAGCAACCAAGAGCACCTTCGTCCGCTTTTGACAAAGTCCATGCCTCTGCGCCATATACCAGGACTGGGACGATTAAGGTCTTATAGAGGTTCACTTTGGTTGTTCGAGAGAAGGCTTTGTTTGTCAGTTGCTTTCTTAGCCCAAAGAAGCAGCGATTTGCAAGAGTTATTCTTCGTTTGATTTCAGCGCTCGTGTCGTTGTCTGAATTAGGTAGACAAAGTCTTTTACTACTTTCAATTTATACCTTTCTACTGAGACGTTCTGTCCGAGACGTTGGTGTTGGGAGTCCTTTCTCGTTGACAGCATATACTTGGTCTTGCCCGATAGAGCCCTATCGCCTCTACTACTAAAAAAATTAATCAATTTGTGGCGTGTCTTACAACAAAAGTGCGGAAGGTTCTGGCGCTTAATATGTGCAGAAATATTATCAGCTTTCTGAGCAGTCACACTTTTCCATTTTTGTATTTTTTTTCTCAGCGTTGGGTATCGAAAGCATGTAACGCGTGTCTCGGAAAGAGGCCTTAAATCAGCACCAGCGTTCGAGCGGAGTGTAAATTGTTTCTGTGCAAGCTCCTATCTTTATACTTCCTCCAACAAAAAGTGATTTATGAGGATTATTCTTGTTAACAGACCCAGATAAGGAATAGATACACATTCACATCAATTCAAAGCTAGTGAGTCGTTTCTTAGGTTGATACGAAACTGGATGCAGACGCAGCGTACTCATTGGGTTCCACAAATAAATTATTGTGGATCTAAAATCAATGCACGCAACGGATTCTCTGGGCTATGGCCTATTCAAACTGCTTGCAATTTCCCATGAATAAATACAGCTTTTGTACCAAGCTCTGTGCCGGCCTCTCAGTTAATGGGAGCTTCTTTGGGAGCATATTTGAAATACAGCACTACAGCACTCGAAAACTTTACCATTTTATCCGAAAGCCCAGGGGAAATCTGACCGAACAACCTTGTGGAATCTGTCCCACAGTCCGTGGAATTCATCCGGCGAATTCAAATTCGGAACGATTTCTCCGAAAGCTTTACCGCCACAACAGATGTTCTTGTAATTCGCATCTGAGGACATCATATTATTGCTGTGCACTTACATACTCGACCAGTCCTTGTCCACCCGGTAGTTATGGCCCGTCCTTCCTTTTTTATATCACGGATGGTCGGCGAACTCATGCCGAAGCAGGAAATGTATTTTTCTTTCCCTTTGCATGGTGGTTGTCGTTCAATATCCTTTGGCGGTTTATATTCAGTTGTCAAGCTTCCTGAGCATCAAATGTAAACATGCATACGGTTGTGCATAAATCAACATCATTTTTTCGCTCGCAATTTCAGTTTTGTAGATATTTAACGATTGACCATGTTCTGAAAGTGCTGGACACCTAAAGAGGCGGGTAACACTTACGGCACAACGAGAGATGTGTACCGCCGTCCGTAGATAAATTTATTTAAAATTTTCAAGCACAAAGTTTTTCTGCGTGGAATTCACGAAGCCATTGCAACGACAGCGACTGAAGACAAATAAATGAGAAGCAGGGGGGTACTTTCGAGTGAGTTGCAATGAAGTTCTTTGCTATTAGCATTCATTAACATGTTTGATAGTCCTTGAGCAGTGAAGCGCTGAAGGAAATCGTAATTTGGATATTTGGAAATGTATTTCAGTTTGAAAAGGCCTCAGAGAGAGCTTCGGCAGGAGGGACGAGTGAATTAAAAACTCAGCATTTAATTGGAACTTAAATTAATTTACACGAAGACGTTTGAGGGCGAACCCTGTGGGAGCAGTCTGTGCGCGTGCTGCGCTTTTCTGCTCTTCTGGAACCCATCTGATGCTGAATACTGACGCCTTATTAACGTTGAAGTGCCTACAAGGGTGCACTGTTTATTACATCGCAGGAGAGGAAGGGACTCGTGATGCACTTGTTGGATAAGGCAAATACGATTCTCTTTATCCTTGAAAGTCAGAAATATTGTCTAAGTCATTCGCTGCGATAAAACAAGAAGTTGCACAGTTGCGATATAACTACGTTTCGTATGCATTCTTGAGGCACCTTGGAAGAGATTCACAGATAATTTGAAGTTACTCCTGATGGGGAAACATGGTTCTACGCCGCTAACCCCTCCGATTTCATAGGAAATTTAAAACTTAACGAAGTATCGTTCATTTAAAGCTGCTGGTCGCTGGATTTACATGCCACATATGTAAGGATTTAGAGGAAGAAGAAGTTATCACTTTTAAGTGCTGTGAGGTATCAATAAATACACATGACATTAGCATTTTTGGCATATAGTCAAGCAGCCATTAAGACATTCAGGTTAGTCTCTATCGATCAGCCAGGAAGGACTGGAGAGATATCCGGCTTCCAAGTTGATTGTCCACCGATAAAATTGAAGGGGGATTGCGATGGAAGTTCGTCGTCTGTATACTACTCAAGATCTGCTGTAAAATCTACATTAATAGCAGGAAACTGAATAAGTATGAGGACACCGAACAGTGTAATATTCGCATGTGTTGTGCTGTCTATTTACAGGTTGGTCTTGATGACTGGAAGCAGCGTGCAGAGGACTATCAGCGATGAAGGGCAGCAATTGCTCAGGCTGGACACCTCCATGGGTCGCCGGCCTGGTAAGTAAGTAAGTTGTGTTGCCTACAGGGCCATAAAGGCATCCTAAGAAAGAAATTGAGAAACGAAGGAGCAAGACTGAATGAAACACTTAACCTCCAGTCACAGGTTCTATGTGGCGGATGTGTTCATCTCTCCACGAAACGTTCACACCCTTAGACGTGACACTAGAGGCTTCAAATTCTTACAGCACCACTTAGCAGAATTTGGGTGTAAGTGGATCAGGGAAAAAACCGTGGTGGTCACTTCTGCCTACATGTTTTAGTTTCTCTAGTTTAGATTAGATGATGTGCAATTCAAAAACACTTTTTCACTTTTTCTCATCCAGACAGCTTTGATGAGATCATGCATGTCATCTACAACCGGGTTAAATTTGGACCTTAGACCTATCAGTCTCTCTCGTTTCTCCGGAAAACGCTGGAGAAACTAATAGATCAATATATCAGGCAAACTATCCCTTCGACTCTCACTTGCGCAGAATGCTTACAATAAGGACAAGAGCATGAGCTTTAACATAGCCCCACAAAAAATAGTCTAAAGGCGTTAAATCGCACGATCTAGGCGGCCAATTGACCGGTCCCGAACGTGCCACATAGCATGTGGCAAAGTCTTGTTGAAACCACATGTCATGCAAGTCAAGCTCTTGCATTTTGGGCAAAACAAGTTGGATATCATCTCATGGTAGCGCTCACCATTCACAGTTACGTTACGATTCGCATCATCTTTGAAGAAGTACGGTCCAATAATGCCACCAGTCCATAAACCGCACCAAACTGTGACGTTTTCTGGATGCATTCGTAGCTCTTGCAATGCTTCTGGCTGATATTCACTCCAAAATCGACAATTCTGCTTGCTTACGTACCCATTGAGCCAAACATGAGCTTCGTCTAAACTGACCCTAAAATGGAAGAAGCGCGCGATGAACTTTCTTTACAGAGCACGCATTTTGATAGTAAAATTCAATAATTTGCAAGCGTTGTTCGTTTGTAAGACGATTCATGGTTAAATTATAGACCAAACCGAAGATGTTTGACAGTGAAACAAAACACGAAACGTGCGTCAGCTTTTTAAACCAGTGTTGCCAAAAAGATAATAGCTAAGAAATCACCCTTTAAGAAGCGTCAGTATAACCCAGCTAACCCGCTTTGTCCCAAGCACCAACTGGTTTAAGTTGTTAGGGGGAATCAATCCGCGTGGTATCACAACGGGCCTCCTTTGGCCGAAATGTGACTGCCCGCTACTTGAACTGACACTTCGCTTTGTTTCCCTTGAATTCGAGTCGTTGCGTTGGTGAGAGCGGTAGCGAGTTTGTGAAAGGGAGTCGAGTCACACTGTGGTTGCTTAGTGAAGTACATCTGTTGTTTTGTTTGTTCATTTAATAAAAAGTGTGCCTAAATATCCTACATTGATAGGAGTAAATTGCCTCCAAATTTGGATGGCAATAATTGTATACAGTGTCTGATCAGCAGCATAGACAAGCTGGGGTTGATAAACAACTCAATTAAGTCGTACTAGATGACTGAACCTTAGCCTCTTAAGAGAAAATACCAACCAGCACCTCGACATCACTATTAAAAAATGTTACGCATACGCCTCAGTACCGTACACAAACTGCAGCAACTGTGTTCGATGTTTGGTGCGATTTGGAATTTCGATTTTTAGTATTTGTATGAAATAAACCTTACGGTCGACATAAACGTCCATCAGCGAATCTTAGTGGAGATCCGACGTAGATTCGCCCTCGGCAACGGGTACTTGTTCGATTTGCAGAAGCTTCTGGGCTCCGAAAAATTATGGAATCGCATTCAAGGCCCGCATAGGAAAACGTGCTATAGCCCTTTCCGTTCGAAAAAGCTGCTGATCAACATTGAGTGCCTAAAAGCGTGATCAACAAAAATCCAAAAATCTTATTTAGCCAACTTTACGTTTAGCATTCGAAAGAAAAATTCTGCGCCGGATTTATTCCCTTCTGCGAGGAAGGTGAATGAAGGAGAAGAAACAACCGCGAACTCTACGAGCCATACCAAGATATGGATGCAGGCCAGAAGTCAAAATCATCAGTCGACTGAACTCGTTTGGTTACATCAAGCGCCTGGACACCAATGCTCCATTTAAGAAGGCCAGCGAATCCGATCCTCCTAGTTCAAGAATTAGAGGGGACACGACTGGAAGCAGCATGTTTACCGTCAGCGATAGATTGCAGCTATTACAGTCAGTCTCAGTCAGCGCTTAGAGGTAAACTTACGCGACATTTAGGTCCTGTCAATCTTCAAGTAAGCAAGCAACAACCCACAACAAAGCTAAGCACCGTAACAACTGATTTGGGATCACGCCTACAAAAATGATGACAACAGATAGAGATAATGAGATAATGACACATCCGTGCATCCGAAATCTAAAAATAGAAATCAAAACCTGAAAGAATGTACGAGCACCTCCAACTCAACTAGCATTTATTTTCTTTATATCCTTGTGTTATTCTGAGGAAAATACAGTCGAGCCTATATAAGTCGAGTAGTTAAGGGAATAAATTGTATGTTCGATTTTAGACTGTTCGAATTAAGGAGCATACGAAAAATCGTTTATTTGTGTATTAAGTAGAGTAAGCAGTCCATTTGCTGGCACCCTGCAACATTAAATCATCGTTTTTGTTATTTTCCTTTATAAACTGCTTGATTTGATTTGAATTATTTTGTACTATTTGGCATCACTTTATTCCTCTCCTTAGGTTGACAATGTTGAATAAGACATATGGGAAACGTCACTACAAGTTCGCGTTTGTTTTTGTAGTGAAAGTTACTAAAACCGTGAAACAGTGAGTGGCAAGAGTTTGCCTTTATCATAGGAAAAACAAATTACCTCAATATTAAACGCGATTATTTCTAAATCAGAATTTGTGATAGAAAAGGTAAGATTAGTTTAAATAAACATCAGAGTTCGTTGTTTTTATTTATTAAGTGTGACAGCTAATGGCTAACAAAAATAAGTATATTCCTATTTTTGGCACCGTGCCAAACATGCCCATCTACAGGTATGCATTAGATATTCACATTATTTGTATTTAATCTATGGCCGTTGTCACTTAATTAAAATATCATTTAATCTTATGCGGACATAATCTGTTTCAAGGTCGTTTTTCAGATGCCGAAACCAAGGGCAAACGTAAAATATTACAATAAAGAACCATACTTTAGAAGCAATAAAGGCAGGAATGTCTACAGAAATCTGCTTCCGAAAACTACGGAGTTCCACGATCAACGCTGCATTTCAGATTGAACGAACGTTTTACTAAGATACGTTCGGCGACTGATTTATCTGTGGAAGGAAATGGTTAAAAGAATGCTCCAACAAAGACTTTTCGCAGCGAAAGTTGGAACTCAAGCTATGTGTCCAGCAATTTTTAATAATAAACAAAAGACCATCAAGACAAACAAGAGACAATCCCTTAGAATTTCTGAAGCCACTACAACTGCCAGTGCTAATGTTTCAGAATGTAACATTATGTCTTGGTTCGACAAAATCGAGAAATACTTGAAAGATAATGGGTTCTTTAAAATTCTTGCAGACCCTAGAGAATCCTTAACAGAGATGAGACCAATTTTGAGCTCTGTTCCAAAAATGAATAGGCAACAAAAATGTTTACGAAGTCTTCTATAACGGTTATGTTCACAAGAAGGCCTTAAAAGTACAGACGACTACCCTGGCAAATTAATAGACGTGAAGGCTGTGCGAAATGTACCTATTACAAGCAAGGGCATTAAACCAAAAATATTTTATTTCAAAAACAGTGATGATATATTGGTCGACTTATTAAAAGACTATAGCTCAGATTAAGAATGTCAATATTAGATTTATTATATATCCAAGCAGTGCTCTTAAAGGAAAAATCCTACAGTGTCAAAACTAGACTGATGAAAATTTCTTAACGACCCAATCATAGAGCGGTTTACCCTAAACAGGTACAAAATTGTTTATTGGCTTTGAAAAAATCCGTCGATTTCGTCTATAAGGAGGGGACTTTTTATACAAACTTAAATTTGACATTTTGCTGAAGGAAGTGTCCACAAATGACGGACATCAATTGAATTGAATTACTCCACGACGCAGAAGTATTCAACTCTAATATGCAGATGCGACTCATTATAGATTTGTGTCCTTCCGGACATGTAATGCTTCCGGAACTATGTCTTCAGCGGAAACATTTTCTATCGTTCCCAACAACTCAACCTAAACATGTCTCTGTTCATATAGAGGTTTGCAGAAACGAATGAAAACTTGTATACCCAAATTACCAAGCCACACATGGCAAGCAGGCACATAGCACACATAAGCACACGCATGGAACCACGCATGGTTGCGCACAACTGATTCGGAAACAATGTGCGGACATAGACATGTGTCATACTTCCCCAAATCTAATGGACATGGAAATGTAGTCCATTAAATACAACACATTTTGATGCGGGCGCAATTATTTATACTCCTCAGCAAGACACAAATCAAACTATAATACATGTTTTGAACATGTCAATGGAACTACGTACATGCTCGAACTAGGGTCAAACTCAACAACAAACACTCTTCTAAAATCGGTCGGAACATGAGCTACATACATTGTTCAGAACATTCCTTCAAAAAGTTGGGCAAACGTGTTCAACGCAGGCATATCCAAGGAACTACCGTCGGAACTGTTTAGCACAACTCTACTCCTCCATACATTCACATAGTTTTTCTACTTAACAACTCGATTTGAAGAGGAGAACAAAGCTCTGTTGCTCTGCATGCTTTGAATGGGTATTGGACGGAATTTCCTACGAAAAGTAACACGAGCAAATATGTCGCAAAGTTTTCGACGTACGTAAAATACGGTCAAATTGGGTCCGAGGCGTTCTGAGACATTTGTTCGACATATCGACTTAAGGTTGCTCAGCATACAGAGGTGTGACTGTATATAATTTATTCAAACAATAACTATCGTCCTCCTCCTTTAAAGACCTTTGAAATGAATGCCAATAATGCAAGACAATGCCACTGAAATACACCGGTTTCTATTTTTCTCAGGAACAATCATCGGATTTGTTTATGCAATTGATTTTGTGTTAACAAGAAAATCAATTGTGTTTACTCACATCCTCACTCCCAACATGTGGTCGAGGCCATATGCATCCTGGGTACCGACCCCCCTCAAACATAATCCATGGCAAAATTATGGCCACTTGCAAGTCTTTAAAAAGCATTATCGTTTCGAAATTCATTTGATTCGGACCGCCCTTGGGGTGGCTGGTTGCTGGCACAATACCACTTCACTGTTCAAATGTTGACACGGCAGACAGGATACGTGCACCCATGTCGACGGAGGAGAGAAGCATTTGAATAAAGACCTCCAGGAAATTGAATGCTAAATTGGAAATGAGTTTTTAGCTGCCGTAAATGCATGCAGACGAAGAATTAAATTTCTGATTCGGACGATGTTTGAAACTTTTGAAGATGCCGAAATAGTTTTTGTGTTGTCCGTTTTATACATTTTTCGAGTTAGAGTGAATTTAAAATTGATTGCTTTTTAAGTGGAAATGGCAGAAATGCTCGCAGTGTGAGCTATGTATGAGTAACGACGATTAGATACTAAAACTCTCGAAGAGGTTTGACAGATAGGTCACTCTAATCCGACTGAATGTCTGGAATTATAGTCGGTATCACAAAGAGAAGGAACTTCGCCTAGACAGAATCCATGAAATGCTTGCTGAGGCATAAGCTATTGCTGTGTAATGCAATACTCAAACTTATTCGTTCAAAATTTGGGACCTCACAATTTTCATAGACTTTTCGGATAGAGACATTGCTTTGCGAAATGTGTAGTCCTGGGCGGACCTGGGCTTCAACCTACGATATTTGGCTAGTTGCACGGCATTGGTTGTGATTTTTCTTCATTCTTGTGCGCTACCTTAGAAACAGGCTTTCACGGCGTCACAGCCTCTGCGTCGAAGACTCTTCTTGCCGGAGTTAAGTCTACGCGGTCTATCGCGAGAAGGCTCTATTGCGCGATTACTTCTTGAAACAGCAGTTGGCAGTATTATTTACTCGCAACCAAGGTAAACGAAAGCTCTCAAAATTCTGGCAGCCCAGTGTGGTGCTTTGTTCACGACGTCGATATCGTGCGTCCTTTCTTGGGGACCGCAGCTCAATTTTTCTCTCATTAGCCGTAAGAACCATTTATCACCTTCTGCCTCACTCACTGCACTTACATTCGACCAATAACGTCAATGTCATCCGTTAATACTAGCAGTTGAACCGACTTGTTCTCAAAAAAGGTTTGGAAGAAGTCACATGATCGAGCAAGGCCTTGTCTAAAACGTTTTCTGATATTTAAGGCCGCGGTGATAATGAGCTTGTTATTTACATTTACAAAGAGTTGGGAGAGTCTTCTGAAGGCATAATGTCCATTTTTGCCGCTTCCGGCTTAACAAGAACTTCACTGACGGCCAGCTCCGTTCGACCAATCCCGTCTCTGTCAGCGTATGTAAACAACTGAAACGACTTCGGGAATATCGTGCCCTTTAGGGTTGGTATGTGAATTTCGTACGCTCTTCTCACTAAACCCTTTCTTGGCCTTTGTAAGTTCGTTACCGACGTTGATAGAGTAGCTAAAGTCTTCCATCGTCATCCTGCACAACCAGCCGAATCTGACAGGAATACCAAAATTAGACATGCCGCTTTCATGGTCGTCTCTATGGACATGCGGCATTAAGATCGACAAACTGTTGTGTGAGTGATGATCTGCGTTTCTTGGAATTTTCCAGGACCTGCCACAGTCCGAAAATCTACCATATTTTGGACAACCCTGGTTAGAGTACGGTTACTGGAAACAATTATTTAATACAAATTTGGATACTGACGTTAGGACTGATTCAAGAAAAGTGTGCAATGATCTGTCTTTATGAAGTGATTGTTTAAACATAGATCTTGAGTATAAAATATGTATTCTGAAGCGTCAGATTTTGAAACACCGTAAATTAACTCGCATTACTAGACTTGATGGATTTTGATGTCAGTAAATGAAAAATGCAAATAAAGATGTGCTAGCTTCTAACAAGATTTCTATAAAACACCACTTAGATGTAGACGTGAGTGAAGGGTCGTTATCGTGGGTCCTTGATAATTGACTATTTGCAATACATCTTCTTCTTCCTACAGTCCGGGGTGGAACTGGGCCTCACTCAACATTCCTCTTCAACCGGCCCGATCTCTCGCCAGCTGTCTCTAGTTTCGCACACCAGGCCGCATTGTATGTAGGCGTCTTCGGTTACGTTGTCCCAAAGGCTCAGAGTCGGTGATTCGTCGGGGCGGAGCTAAGTTGCCCATATGCTCTACTTGGCCAAACCATTTCAGACGTTGGATCCATAGACGCCTGGCTAGACCCATCTTGCTGTACAGCCCTACAGTTCGTGGTTAAGGCTTCTTCTCCAAATGCCAACCACGCAAACAGGACCAAAATCGCGCGAGTCTCTTCATCCACTTTGGAATAATCGATGCCTCTGCGCCGTAGAGAAGACTCAATTGCCTCTTGAGCCCGTAGAAAAAGCAAGAGTTATTCGGCGTTTGATCTCGGTACTGATGTTGTTTGTACTGTTTACCGCGGAGCCGATGTAGACGATGTCTTTCACTATCTCGAAGTTATAACTGCCTATTGTGACTTTCTGGCCGAGCCGTCGATGCATATACTTGGTTTTTCCCACGTTCACCGCTAAAGCGATTCCTTGATGACTCGCTGTGCTGTGCAGTTCAACCAAGATCGTGCTCGTTGTGTTGGCGAGTGAGTTCTGCACGACCTTCTCTAGAATGATGTTAAGAAAGCCACATGACAAGGCGTCGCCTTGTTTACAACCTTTTTTGACATTGAAGGTCTCGATGAGTTCGTTTCCGATCTTGGTGTAGAAGTATTTACAATTAAAAGATACTATAAAGATAGCCGTGTATTGTAAATACACGCCTATGGCTATTAGAGGAAATAGAACACATGCGAAATAAAGTCGTTGAAGATTAAAAGTGTTCATACTCTTTGGACCCTTAGTTTACTGGTTTGTGTCATTCAACGGGAAGAAATCTTGCTCCGTAATACAAACATTGCTTATTCGATGACTTTGATCAATTCTGCACATATTCATCACCACAATCGCCGAATCCGCCGGGGATTTATCAGCCGGAACATGAATAGTTCCCTGTGCGGTAAAGTGAATGAGTTCCACTGTATCGCGGAAAACGTTCAGATCGGATCTTCTCCGAAGAAAATGACATTTCTTATCCTCAAAATATACTCTATAACTTAATTCGTGCAGTTTGCTAAGAGATGGCGTAACTTGTATTATTGCATTGGAACATGCGTTGGAAAGCTACTGTCATTGTACGTCATTATATTTGAAGTCATTCATTTGAAGCGTAAAAAACAATGTTTTTTTTTCACTCAAATATGTCGAACTTTGTGCCATTGTGTGTTTGTGGGGAGTTCTTTTTCATCACATTAATATGGAGAAAACTGCCGAAAGTCACCGTATTTTGGTCGAAGTTTATGGTGAACATGCGCTAGATGAGCGAACGTGCCAAAAGTGGTTGGCACGATTTAAAAAGGCCAACCAGCTTGGTCAACCAGCCAAATCAACGGCAAAGAATATCCATGGCTCGAAGGCAATGCTCTGTATTTGGTGGCATCAGAAGGGTGTGCTGTATTATGAGCTGCTAAAACCGGATGAAACCATCAATGGACATCGCTACCCAACACAATTAATCCGTTTGAAGAGAGCAGTAGAGAAAAACGCCCGGAATATGCGACCAGACACGAGGAAAAAAATTTCCCATCATGACAACGCTCGGCCCCACGTTGCGGCTAAGAACTATTTGGAAAATGAATAGGAAGTTTTACCCCACCCGCCTTATAGCCCAGACATTGCCGCTTCTGACTACCATTTGTTCCGGTCGATGCAGAACGCCCTCACTGAAATACACAGAGCAGGTTCACATCAGAGCAGAAAATCAAAAATTGGCTTGATTCATTCTTGGCTGCCAAGCTGGCTTGGGATGGGATCCACAAATTACCGGAAAGATGGGAAAAAAGTCATAGCTTCAGATGGGCAATACTTTGAACGATACTATTGTACATGCATGTACATGCAAAAACCGCACGAATAGACCCGATATATTTGTGCTGATAGGTACCAGAGATACCGGAAAGAGATACCTTCTGTCAATGAGTATGTCCAGCCAGAGCTTTTTGCATTTTCCAAACCATTCTCTCCTAATTGAGTGTGTAGCCATCGTCAGCAGACGAGGCTTTGTCAGCTTACGTATTCTTAATGCCTTAGTGTTACCATAAAGTGAACATCCAGGGGTCGAGGAAAACAAGTTTTTGTAAAACAACCCTAGAATCAATGGAATAGGCCTGGCTGGCCCTTGCTACGTATTGCGTGGAGAAATATGTCTGGCTACACCTTGCTACACATTGTATCGAGAAATGTATTTACTACGACATTTTGATTGTTAATCGTTTATAACCTACGACTTCCAGACAATTAGATCATTAGTGCATTAGACATTTTTTATTCAGTGTATGGGTATATTGAGAGTGAAAATATCATTGTTGTCAATCAGTAATCATTACTTCTTACTGGAGCGAGTTATAAGCAAACTGGGAACAGCGTACTTTTGAGGAAATAAATTATTATGGCTGACGATACAAACGCATTCAACTGGAGCCGCATGAGCGAAGAAGAAAGTTAAGAATGCGTTAGCAGGCGAGTGAGTGGCTCTGAAGCAGAAAATTTTAGTGGCGATGAGGACTCTGTTCCCGATGGAGATGATTCTGATGCGGAGTCAAACGAAAACAACCCGACATGGCAAAAAGTTTGCAAATCTGTTACGGAACAGGTCGTAAATCACGCCAACATGCTGCATACAGAAGCGTTGTGGAAAACTAACATGGATCCCGGTCAAATGAACGACGTAACTAAACTGATTTTGGATTATAAATCGGTTTATAAGATTTGACAATCAATGAACTGTGTCGAACTGCATATTACAGGTACAGCCGTTCCCATTCGTTATATGTGAACAATACTAAATCATCATTTGGAAAACAGAGTATACACTGACGGTGATAACCATTGACGAACAAACGTCGAATCTCTTTTCGGAGCACCATTGCAGATAGTATTTCAAAGCCCAGCGGTAGCCAGACATCAACATGTCAGGAAAAGTCATGTAGAATTAGCAGAATATACGATAAAATACAATGAAATACCAGATTTGCATGCAGTGCTTGCGAAGAGTAAGTTAAACAAATTCCACAAATGTGCAAATCCAGAAAATACTTGTGATATCATCTTCGTATCAATCCAATGAAAAAAAAAAACTTCAAATTAAAAATAAATTTTATAACACGTCCAAAATAATAGAAAACTTTAATTATTTCATTGAGTTACATAAATTTTCATACAAAATTTATGAAAGTCCAGCCAGACCTTCCATTGATGTTTCCACCATTTAAAACATCCATTGACAGCATGGTTAAAATAATTAAATGAATTACAATTACAACTTCATTTGAATACATAATCGTTTATATTGTATATGTGACAAATATTCAGATGGACCTTATAATTGCATTGTGAAATTAATGACAACTGTTTGATATTGATACCACCTTATCCAAATGTCTGCCAATAAGGAGACCTTTCGGCGGATTCCACGATAGCAACGGGAAGTGAAATGGAAGCGAATATGTGAAGTGAAATTCAATTCCAACGGATTCCACGCTGGAGGTGGTTGTTCCTGAGAGAAACGGAGAAACGACCAAAAAGCTTGAAAACTGTGAAAAGTCGTCTTGGCTGATTGACGCTAATACAGCCTTTCTGGTTTGGCCACACGTTTAAACGATACGTACTTACTTTGCGATCATTCGTCCAATCGAGGATACATTTTACGAAAACAAATGGGTCTGCAAGTTGGCAACACAACGGTGTTTGAAATGTTGACTATGACACTAGATTTAGAAAATATCCACATTTAGTGAATGCGAAGAGGCAGCATTGCCAAAAAGCCATCAGAGATGCCGCCTCTGATGTGCTGGGTTTCAATCCGCCACCACAACGAAACCCCTGGTTTGACAACGAGTGTCGGCAGGCGAATGCAGCCAAGCAAGAAGCATACAAAGCGGCACTGCAAAGAAGGACAAGAGCTGCTCGGGAGCTCTACGAGCAGAAGAGGAGAGACGAACACCGGCTTCTCAGGAGAAAGGAGCATGAGAAGCGCGATCGGCAAACTAGAGGGATATTACTGCAGGAATCAGGTAAGGAAGTTTTACAAAAGGGTAAAGTTAACCAGTCAAGGTTATAAAGTCTGAACCGAAGCCTGTAAGGATGATCAAGGGAACATCGTAATAGAGTCACAGTCGATGCTGAGTATATGGAGAAACCATTTCTGCAGACTGTATAACGGCGACGAAGAACCAAATTCCGCTGTCAGGCAGAACGAACCATTCAACCCCAATGAAAGGGACGATGAAGATCAACAATTCCGTCCACCCGACCCAGATGAAGTGAGGATTGCCATATCCAAACTAAAATCCAACAAGGCTGCGGGAGCTGACGGCCTACCCGCCGAGCTTTTTAAGGCCGCAGGCGATGATTTGGTAAGGAGCATGCACCAACTCATCTGTAAAATATGGTCGGAGGAAAACATGCCCGATGAATGGAACCTCAGCATAGTCTGCCCGATCCATAAAAAAGGAGACCCTTTGAACTGCGCCAACTACAGAGGCATCAGTCTCCTAAGTATTGCATATAAAATCTTATCTGCCGTACTGTGTGAACGCCTAAAGCCATTCGTCAACAACCTGGTCGGTCCATACCAGTGTGGCTTTAGGCCAGGAAAATCCACCATCGACCAAATATTCACACTGCGGCAGATTTTGGAGAAAACCCAGGAGCAACAAATCGATACCCACCACCTTTTTATCGATTTTAAGGCCGCGTATGATAGCATTTATAGAGACGAGGTATACAGAGCAATGTCTAGTTTTGGCATCCCTACCAAACTCGTCCGTTTGTGTAGGATGACGATGGAGAATGCACGCTGCTCCATCAAGGTCGGTAAAGACATAACCGAGACCTTTGATGTCAAAAAAGGATTCAGACGCTGTCATGCGACTTTTTCAACATCGTTCTTGAAAGAATTGTTCAAAGCTCGAACGCCAACACCAGAGGAACAATCTTTCAGAAGTCCGTCCAACTACTCGCAAATGCCGACGATATTGACATTATCGGAAGAACGCAGCGTGATGTCAATGACGCTTTTGTGGGTATTGCAACGGAGGCCGCGAAGATGGGTTTAGCGGTAAACGAGGGTAAGACCAAGTATATGCTGTCAACGAGAAAGGACACACAACACCGACGTCTCGGTCAGAACGTCGACAGATATAACTTTGAGGTAGTTAAAAACTTTGTCTACCTAGGCACCGCTATCAATTCAGACAACGACACCAGCGCTGAAATCAAACGAAGAATAACTCTTGCCAATCGCTGCTTCTTTGGGCTAAGAAAGCAATTGGTAAACAAAGCCCTCTCTCGAACAACCAAGCTAACGCTTTACAAGACCTTAATCGTCCCAGTACTGCTATATGGCGCGGAGGCATGGACTTTATCAAAAGCGGATGAAGCTACTCTTGGTTGCTTCGAGAGGAAAATTCTTCGTGTGATTTTCGGTCCCGTCTGCATATATGGTGAGTGGAGGAGGAGATATAATGACGAACTATACGGGCTGTTTATCGAAATCGACTTAGCCAGAAGAGTGAAGATCCAACGATTGAGGTGGCTAGGTTATGTAGAGCGGATGGAAACCAATGCTCCGGCCCGAAAAGTCTTCGAATCCACCCCCGAGGGACGGCGCAGTAGAGGAAGACCGCGGCTCAGGTGGCGCACGCAAGTGGAAAGGGACCTCAACCAACTATGCGTGCGAAACTGGAGACAGCTAGCTAAAGATCGAGCTGGCTGGAGACGCTTGTTGGTTGAGGCCCAGGTCCACCCCGGACTGTAGCGCCACCTTAAGTAAGTAAGTGAATGCGAAGAATTTCATTTTATTCGTCATATTATTTTTTAAGCATCCAATCGAGCCCTCTAATGACGCACATTATGTTGGAGTCTGTAAAGGGAACGTAGCCATATCTTGAACTTGAGACAAGGAGGACTGAGGCATAAGACCATGACCATGATTGACAAAAACATATTTATCTGCAAACCATTTATTTATACATATTTTAGAAGTGCAAACATCTCACAACGCAACCGAATGAAAACCGATGAAAATTGTAGAGTTTAAAATTGTAGTGAATTGATAAGTGAAATACAATGGCTTAAGTTCTTTTAAATTTTAATATCAAAACTGCTCCCACTTATTTGATCGACCGCATCCGCCTCCAAGCTGTTGCCTTTAAGAGATAACACGGTCAAGTTCTTGAGTTTTGGAATGTTGTCGATGTTTGAAAAGTTATTCTGATCTAGATTGATTGTCTGCAAGCGAAATAAAGTTGCACATTAAAATTAAATCACAAAAGTAATCACTTGAATCACTCACCTTGGCGAATCGGAAGGCAGACAATTTCGGAATGCAGCGGTTTGAGAGCGAATTCCCAGACAAATTGATCTCGTCGGCTATACTCAAGTACTGATCATAACAAATTGATGTCAAGCTCAGATTTTCCAGGGAAATTTGTTGTGGGATTTGCGCGGAATGTTCCCACTCTTCAAGGCACTTTTCGATGTTCCACTTAGATGCTAGATCTTGATAGTAGCCCTTGCGAAGGTAATCAATTGTTTGTAGCTTCTCTAAGTATTCGATTGATTGTTGGTGATACTTTGTACGATCAATTGCTCTCATAAGGAGTGCTGATGTTAGAAGGGTCCCTAAGAAAGCAGAACATTGGAAATAAATATCACTCGTCATGTGCATCTAGCTTTTGACTCACATTTACTGTCAGGTTCCAGTTCGAGAAGCTGATTGCACGAGTCTAATTGGTTGTTAAGTTCTTCGATTATAGCCGCCCCAAATTCGTACTCAAATTTGGGATATTTTATCGCGTAATAGCCATCTGCGGTTGGTTTCAGCGTTAAGGAATACTCCTTTCCGTCAAGCCAGCACTTGATTGTTGGGTTTATACCGTTTTTGAGGACGAAATCGCCTTCCACATACCATGTACTGTCAGCTACAGAACCATTGGCTGATTTCCATTCAAGGGGTACATTGAGATCTGGAGTAATTTCCAAAAAAAAAATGTCTGTCGAAGTTACAGGCTTCGTCAGAGCGATCACAGCTTGAGTTTTGCTCACTCGACAAGCGGCAATGTCCAGTTCGGGGCGAGAATAGCCTAAAATGAGGAGTTTTATGAACTCAATTTTTAGATATGTTTTTTCTGATTACCCAAGAGCCAACGTTGATAGAACCATGCACTACTATCGTTCGGGTCGGTAAACGCTGCCGTAAGTACCATTTCCAGCTCTTCCTTCAGCCTCTTCTCAGATATCGGCCGCAAGGGATCCGTCTCATGGGGATGCAGTATGGGTAGAAGCTTGCTTCGATAGTGCCAAGATGAATAGTTAGAGAAATTGTTGCGAATCTTTTCAGTGCAGTAATCGAACTCATTAGCTGGTTCGACACCAGCCTTTGCAACTACATAGCGACGGTAGTCCCAAGTGTGAACTAGAACAATTTTCACATATTTAGCACAGCTTCGGCAATACTCACATTTCATACTCACAGTTTCTCTCGTCCAACTTCAGATACTTATTGCACAATGCAACTTCTCTGTTCATGTTCGGCTTTGGACAGTTCTCCAAAATCCAACATCGATGGTGCCATGCACCATATGACTTTGGATTTGCTACTAAGCATTGTTCCGCAAAACCCAAATCCTTATCGAATATCTCCTGCTTTGCGCTATGTAGAAGTAAACAAACATCATTTCAGAAAACTGATGGCAACACGCAATTCAATATGACTCACTCTTCATCTAAATTTTCACACATCTTCAGAATGCACTCTTTACGAATGTTCCACAAGGTGTAAACATCAGGATTTCTTGCAAGAATTTGCCCAGTTATTATCAACATTTCAGCGTCCAACTCGCCGTTTGATCGTTTGGCGAAAATCTTCGTCATTCCAGCTCTGTAGGCTTTTACCTTAAGTTCTTGTTCCTTCTTCTTCCGAGCAGCCTCCTCGGCAGAAGTTCGTACTTTTAATCTACCGTGCTGAAAAATGTATTATAAGTATGCCGGTTGTAAATTAATAACTAAATTATTATATTACCATGATTTATTTGGGATGTTTTTTTATTTTTGGTAACTAGCTAGTGCCACCGTCAAGTGTAAATTTAGTGAATTACTGAATGTCATCTGCAAATGTCAATTGCTCTGACAGATGACAGCTGACCGCAGACAACTGGCAACTGATGTGGTTCTCTTAGCAACGAACTGTGCGTCATGTTAGTTAAGTGTCGTAGCCATGTTGTGCTCTTTTTGTCGTTAAGTTTGAATGTACATCCAGTATAGCATTTGTTCGATAATTATGCACTTTTTTACATTTGTTGAGGTATATTTTTTATTTTACATTGATTTGCAAATTCACAGGGACAATTGAAAAGGTGATCAACGTACCGATGGAACTTCAGGATGTACTAAATACGGTCGTAATGATGCCTGACTCAGACAAAAACAAGATTTCACGAACCAGTGATAACCTCATGAATAATACAATCCAGCAAATTCCGTTTATACAACTGCTCATTTTTATTATCCAACAAGTAAAGGGACTTCTACATGCCTATATAATCAAATGTAATATATTCTATGGGTTCAATAGTTTATTAGCGGCTGTGCATTCAGAGTTTTCCAGGACGTTCCCACAGCAAGACCAGTGTCTTCTTCCAGGATGTCCATTATGCCCATGGCCACAACCATTGTATCCAGGCATTCGACCGTCGCAAGAGCACGTGGCGTGTTTTGACCCTTTACTGGAACAGAACGAACAACAATGATATATTCCTGTGTGTGGTCTCACACTTCTTGCAGCAAAGGTGAAAGGACTTCCCTACAAAGCAAAGGTTTGGGGTAAGCACACCACATCAGCCAAGTTGTTGTATACCTTAATGTGCTTATCGTTGATGGTTATTGTCAAAATCATCGTGCCCTGGGCGTCTGGTACAAATGCGATGCCATAACTGCCATCACGTCGATCATTGGCCTAATATAAGAGGACTTTTGAAAAACTCATCACTCGTACGAAGCACTCTCTTACCTCAATTGGCAAGACCTTTGATGCTGACTCTTTGTACTTAAGATGGGCGTTTACTTTCAGTCCTCCATGGCACAAGGGCATTCCATCGCCATCTCTGCTGAGAATCGTCATCTCAACCCGCCGATGCACTCGTAGTTGTGTGTACCCTAGGAAGAGAGAAGAATCGACATTCAAACCAAATATTACGGCAAAGAAGACGCGCTCACCTTCGGTTTCTAGTGTGCAGAGTGTCGGCTCCACTGTTTGGGTTGTTATTATTCCAAAGATTGGGATATTTCTCTGATTTTTGGATGACGGTGCTCGAACCTCCGGCAAGAAGTGGAGGGTATCTGAAATCTGGTGAGATGCCTATGAGTCAAGCTCTCAGCTCATGCTCCGGTTGTCTTACCCGAGGATCCACTGGAGTCTTAAACTTCTGACAGAACTCGAAACGCCTAAGGAGTATATTTACAAACGACAAGATCTCAACATCCGTCCCGTTCTCTATCAGCTCTTCACTGAACCGCACCACATTTGCAGCTTCCGCTGATCTTTTCTCTAGACGATGATGGAGTGTCAGTGGATCTTAGAAGTTCAAAAATGAATTCGGATCCTACCCATATCCAGTTGCTGCTCCACGATCATTTGAATCTTTGATTCCCTGGCCCGATTTATCTGCTGGATCAGGGTCCTGCCGTGAATTTCAATAGCATCTGTGTAGGAGGCCATGAATGCCTCGACGTCCGATTGGACGTTGTCACATTTCTTGTTAATGCGCTTTGCAATCTCATTGAGTCTGTTGATCGAGTGATGGGCATAGTCGCACAGAGGTCTTGTTTGGTCCGTGGATTCCTTCAGAATTTTCTGATAGTTCCCAAATGCTTTCGCAATGGATTCATGCTTGTGGCCCTTGTGGAGTAGCGCCAAACAGTCCGCACATGCAACCTAAAAATCAGCAGAAGTTTGTGTTAGTTGATAGGTCTCAGGTGTGCGATGTGCGTAGCCACCTGTAAGCAGGAACTGCAGAACGCCTTCATTTCGAAACCCGGATGCATGGAGCATTTGATTGAGAACTTCGAGTCATTTATGAAGGCCCTCTTTACATTGCGTGACTTGCGGAGATCCAGAATATTCTTGATTTTGTGGTTCGCCGTGTGCCTCTGTCGTTCGTGGGCTTCCTTGCAGAATGTGCAAAGATTGAGGGTACAGGTCAAGCAATGGTGGGTTGCCTAAAATGGGACAACTATTGCGAGGTTCCGTCATTTGGTGAATTGAACTTACGTTTGATTCCACATAGCAGAGGCTGCACCAGACCTTCGAGATGACATCGTTTCCTATTTTCTGCTTCTTCGCTTCAATCTTACGCAGGAGCACAAAGTTTTCCGGCAACTGCCGGATTCCACCAACCGGGATCTCTGTGGCCTGTTGGCACACCTTACAGACGATGAAGCGATATCTTTCATTGGGCGGCGTGTCTGTCTCACCTTGTTTGCTCTTCTTAAGGGGAGAAGTCCAAACATTAGCAGATGCAAATGAATACGCTAACTGATCCTACCAATTTTTCCTTTCCTCTTAATTTATCTATTGACTTCTTGCTGCGGAAGCTGGTGAAGGAAGAGCGACTGGTTTTTCTCGTGGATGCCGGAGAGCCATCGCGGTATGTCGTCTCTGGGGAAGATTCCGCCGATGCTGATTTGAGGCTATAGCTCGACTTTGTTGTGGCTGTAATCGGTCATGGAATGGATTATGCTAATATAATGATATAGAAGGGTGCTTTGAAGAATAAAGAGCCTGCTCCTAACTCCCTGTACCAGGAGCGACAGCGAGGAATGTATGTGGGCAGGCAAAGCTGGGGATTTCTTCAGACTCAGGAACTAAACTGATAACACGGTGTTATCAGCCTAACGTCCAATGTTAAACGTGTGATAATAGCAAATTAATGTAGGTTCTAGTCTTATTCGTGTCGAGCGCAATAATGTTCGGCCACAAGTAGGATCTACAGTAGTAGGCCGGCTTCGAACGGCGAAGCTTACGAAGTTTTTTCTCAACAATTACACTCTCTGACCATTGCCAATTACTCGAGAGAGGTCGAGAGGTGAACCTAGAACCCAGCATAAAGTTTGCGCAGCTGCTCTGCGTGGCCAGAGATAATACAGGATAGAGTTATCCAACTTCGGCCATTTTTATCCCTTGTCCATATCGGCATTGAGTCGCAAAAGAATAAGAGTGTAGTATCACTTCACACATACTCTTACAAAGTTCCCGGCTCCACAAAGCATCGCAACACCGAATAAAATTGCTGTCAGATGAAATCAAGGGAAAATTCGATGCCCTAAGTCGGTAACCAGTGGAAGAAGAACGGGAGGTGAATGAAGCGTCTGCACACATACTGAATGTCCACATCTCCGACGAAGATTTGATGGCGAAAATGCTGTAGTAGGCCCCAAAACTGAGGGTCATCATCACCAGTCTAAAAGGGACCGAGATGACGCAGGCGAAGATCCAACTACAAAGGGACTGTGTCGAACGAGGATGTCGCCTTTTCCGGAAGGTGGACGAAGCGGAGAGGTGGGTGGTTCTGGTATCCGGTGGAGGATCCTCAAGCTGTGCCATGATGACGCAGGGCACTTTGCGGACGAGAAGACATTGAACCGTGTGAAGAAGACATTCTGGTTCCCGAAGATGAGGGGCTTCACGAGGAGTTACATTAGGTCATGTGTCGAGTGTGCGTATGCGAAGCAAAGAGGAGGGAGATCCGAGCGAAACTCGACAGCATAGACCGCGACGCACTACCCTTCGACACGGTACACCTAGACCACCTTGGGCCGTGCACGAAGGGAAAGGGCAGGTATGTCTTAGATTTGGTAGACAACTTTACCAAGTACAGCGTACTACGGGCGAGGAAATCCGCGAACAGCAGAGGAGTTACCGCCGTGTTGAATGAAGTGGCCGCGTATTTTGGTCTGCCACGAAGAATTGTTACAGACCGAGGAACGGCTGTCACCTCGGGAATATTCGAGCAATTCTGTGAGAAGCATGGTGTGGAACAGCAATCAGTACACCCAGGGCGAACGGCCAAGTCGAAAGATGCAACCGTCACTCAGGAAAGGGGGAGAGTTGAGCAACGCACCTTCGGGGAGTGCAATGGGGTTTGAACTCTTCGCGGAACTGTACAATGAAGACAAGCCCAGGCGAGCTATTGTTCGCCTACACGCCGAGGAGCATTACGGGCAACAAGCTGCTGGTGGAATTGGGTGAGCAGAGGGGAGCGGATGCCGACGAGATGAAGCGGCGACGAAGCGAGGCCCTAACGAACATCGAAAGGGCCCAAGTGCAGCAGAAGGTAAAATTCGAAGCCCGTCGTCAGCGCCCAACGTCGTACCAGCCAACCTGAACACAATAATGGCGCTGGACAGGATGAAGCGCTGGTGCGAGCTCCCGGACAAAGGGCTCGATAAGTACAACAGCGAAGGAGAAGATTGTGATCTCGAGGGCGAGATCTAATGTAGGATGGCCGAGCTGTAGCATCAGATGCACGCGGGTATATAAACCCGCGTCACAGACTGCTCAGGAGAACAGTGTACCGATCATCGCCAGTGTGACCACAGGCAAATAAAGGTCATTGAACCAAATCGAGTTTTGTTTTACTTTCGAAGATTGAGGTGGCACATATAACACAACGCGACCCATTTTGGCTTTTCCTAGGCGAACAATTTCGCGTTAGGATGTGGAGAGAGCCGTTGGAGCTCTTTTACTGGAGCTAAGCAAAAGATCCCGGCTATGCACACGATCCGCAAAACTCTTGACGCTTCAAAAGTGAATGTTCGTCATTTTATGACTGGAGTTATTCGCCAACTCGGAGTCACCAAAAATCACATCATCAGCGAAGGTGCTCCCCAACGACAGGTACGTGGATTCCAGTCCTACGATCCGGTGGGTGACACGTCAATGATTTTATACACCATTCATCACGGCAAGACTCAAACAATATATTACGACAAAAATCTCGTCACATTGAAAGTCTTGTTGTTTTTTATTTCAATTTACTTTCGAAACCACAAAATGGATATCCTTGCTCTTATGCAGTTTGTCCTGAACACCGTGGCAGTTAAGTCCGCAGAAACATTCCAGCTAGCTCTGTCTATCAATAATTTAAATCGCAACCAACGTAATACATTGGCTCCTCTCCAATTGAGGTGTATCCCTCGCTGCAATGCATAGCATATGGGCGCGACAAAGTCTCTTTACACACAGCCACGCCGGCATGGACTAGATCCCGCAGCCCCATTTTTCCTCCTTGTGTGAGAGGGAGAAAGGGGGAAAGGGAATAAATCTGTTTTCAAAAGAGTTTACCCTCAGCACATTCACCACACCGTACGCAAACAACGAGCATAAACGCAGTTCCATTTCAAATCAGTTAACATCTTAAAATGGAAAGCAGATAACCATCCTTGCCACAGAGAATTCGCAAAGCCACCGAACAAGGAACTGTTAAACGTATTTCACTCTTCAATAGGCATCCGATTAATAATTCAAATGAATTCCATACATCCCGGCCATTGATTGTTAGGAGGGCTCATCAGGCTCATCATTCAGTTGGCAGCACATCGCTACAAACCCCTGTGCAGCTAAGCATCTCGCATCTCTGCTCTAATCATCTGCCCTTCCTTTCTTTTCTTTTTCTCCTCTGATGCATCTCAATGGAGTGGTTTTTTTTTTGTCGTTTTCTGGCACACTTCCTCGTCCGTGACATGCGCACTTACGCAACAACAGTAGGATTCATTCGATATGTCAAACATTGAAGTCGCATCACGTTCGGTCCCCGTTGAAAATGTTTTTAAAGAAATATGTGAAGAACCGTAGAAAATTAAAGATTCTCCTCCTCGCAACTGTTATCGCGTTAATTGTCGCCACAATCGTCCTGCTGAACACGAGTAACGAGCGCGAGAAAATAATCGATGTCGGTTTCATCGATGCGTTCGATACGAAACCCGAGGCCCAGGAACGGCCAGTCATCGTGCCAGAAAAGTACAATGAACACAAAGTGAAAACGCGTCTAATTAAAGACAAAATCCGGTCGCTCACTCAGAATCGGGACAGCGACACTGAGAACGAGGAGCACACAAAGCTGGACACGGTCTCGCCGAATGTGCACATCTTCTACACTGCTCCAGTGGCGTGGTTCAAGAAGGGCAAACCGCATAAATTGGTCAAGGATACCATCGACGAGAATGACACCATTGTTACGCCACAGAAGACATCAAAAGTCCTCAATACAGCCTTCTATCCGGCGCTGGGGTTGTACAAACCAACGTCGGGTGTCCTGCGGAAGCAATTCGAAAACATCAAGAACGCTGGCATTGGAGTGATCATCTTGACATTGAGCTCGAAACTCGGCGAGGAACTGGTTCAGCTGATACTGGAAACGGCGCCGTGCTTCAATCTGACGGTTACATTTGAAGTGGGCCTGGCCAACAATCAGACCGTTGACTATTTGCGAAGTCAGCTAGAGACGATTCGGAAGTACTCCACCTCCGAAGCCTTTTACAGGGTTCTATCGATTACGAAGAGCTCTTTTGTGCCTTTGATATACGTGAGTAACGCGTACAAATTGAACGAGCTGGAGAAGGTGTTCTGCACCAATCAACCGGATAATGTGCGGGATGTGCTCGATGCGCTATTTATAGGTCACATAAGGTGAGTGCGAAGGTGTGAGTTTGAGATGATGTGCGTTTTGCCGGTGGATAGGGTGAGCAAAAATAGATATGTTGGTTTAGGAACTTCGAACTCCAGCTAAGGGCATGTTCACAAAATGATCCATTCGTGGGGACGACCAGCCCGGCTGCAATACTTGTTGCATAAGTGGGTGATGGTTGATGAATCATCCTTTCAGTTTTTATTTAAATACTCACAGTCGTTTTCACTTTCTCTTCGTGGTTAGTGGGGAAAGCAAATACACTAGTTGGTTACGAGTTGCGACATCGAAGGGTTGAACGATGTTCACAGTGCGATGGGATTGGGGGAAGGCAAACAAAACTGAGCGAGGCACACGATGTAACTCTCAAACCTCCAAGAATTGTTGTTAGGCGCATTGAACACTGTCGGGGAAGATGGCAAGAGTAATTAGCACGGCCCTGGCAAGTTCTTCCATTTGTAACACAGAAATGAGTGCCATAAGAAAAGTGTAACCTTAAAAATGAATTACACTGCAATTTAATACCGCTTAACAGGGTTGACGAACTTGTGTTCGCAGCTCTCGCTTTTGCAGAATAACTCGAATGTCTTTAGCTTGCAAGTCAATGGGCGTATATCTGGCATGTTACTTCTGTTCAGGACAATCTCAAAGAAAGGGGATCATCGAATGTAACGCGGGTAAAATGCAATTTAGGACAGGGTTTGTATCTCCATTGACTAAGATTTTGGGTCAAAACTAGTTTAATTTCAAGTCGAAGCTCTCTGCACTGACTTTAAGAACGAATACGTTAAATTATGCCCCTACAGAAAGGGTGCCGCTAGAGTGCAAGGCGATGCTTTTGCAGAAACTATTAGTGTGCTCTCACAACAGCGCAGAGAACCTACATTGATACGTTAGCAATGAACGTCGTAGTCTGAGAGTTTCTGCTGAACACTTATCTGCTCAAAAACCAATCAGACCCCATCTCTTAAACAATCCAATCGGTATAGACGTGCGTCTAGGATTTCCCGTCAGTTTACACGAGGGAATGGTTAAATGTAGGGTTTCTTTCTTCAGCCACACGGATCTAGAATGCTTCACCTAACTCTATGTTAACATTTAAAGGCATTCATTTTATGAACATTAAGTAAACATAACAATAATAGAATATATAATAATATGGGTGGCGTTACAGCCCGTAGAGGGCCACGACCTAGCTTCTCAGCAACCACTCGTGTTGTGCAGAGATGATGAAGGAAGAGATATTCCTCTTTCCAGTGGAAAACCCCCAGTCCATCGCAGTTATGCTCTCAAGTCACGCATACTACTTTATTTTCATTCCCACTTAGAAGTATAGAGCAACGCAATGGTGTTAGGCGGGAGTAATCAGCTTCGGGCTAACCCAGACGTATTCACAGACGCCTGTCTGTGAAAAGGTTATAAAAACGCTGTCAGATGAATCTGAGGGGCAAGAAACGTAGAAGTGGCCCGTCTCTTCCTCCATCATCTCTGATGTTGTGCGTGCTATTGTTCTCTCACGAGTGCAAGGGACTTACAGTTGTATGCCGACTTCGACCGGAAATGAAGTATGATGGAGATACCCAACTTCACAGCTGATTGGCCCCTAGTCCATCGACGAATTTCATAGACCTTCTGACAGTTATTCATGAATTTTTGACGGTTATTCACGAAATAACGTGAATTCCGTTCTCTGATTGGTCAACTTGGCTTTAGAAGACGATATAAAAATGATTGTCCAAAATTTTAAGGGACAAGAGAGGTAGAAGTTGAGCGTCTCTATCATACTTCATTTCTGCTTCGAACGGCCAAGTTTGAGAAGCTTTTTTCTAGACAGTAGCTATTACTCTCTGAGCATTTTCAATGACTCGAAAGAGGTGGAGCCGTGAGAATTATTTCTGATTATACCGGGCGGGTATCGAACCCAGGCAGCGAGTTTCAGCTGCGTAGGGGTCGACGCACATACCCACAAGCCCACGGCCGAGACTAAATATTAAGTAAATATCCTACAAAAATATCTGAATATTTTCGATATGAGTAACCACTCCTCCATTGCGTGCAGGTAAGTCTATCAAATTCACGCATCGGTGAGAGCTTAACTCCTAAAAAGACTGTGGCTTAATTTGTGTATGGCTTACCTTAACCATGCCATCATTGCAGGTTGAAAAGTCATGCAGAAACAATGCGTCGACTTTGTTTCGATGGATTCTACAGTAAGGTGCCCAGTAATGGTGCAACTTTCGCCAGTACCTGGAAGAATTGGTCATATCTCAAGTCATTTGCGTTAACTTACAAAATGCTCTTTGTGCCAACTGTTGGGCCTGGTTTTGCGGAACGAAACAAGTTCCCCCGTCACGGCGACATCCAACGACATCGCAGCAATGGAAGGGTAATCTAGCACAAGTCGATTTCAACTAACAGCTAACTAATGCACTTATCATCATCATTTCTTTCAGTATTACGGTGTAGCCTGGCGGACAGCAATTATCAATCACGTTGGATTCATAAACATCGCCAGCTATAATAACTGGCAGGATGGCAGCCAGATCGAAGAGGTGCTCCCAAGGAGTGGGTTTCTTGACTATAATCCCGGATCGCCGAGGAAGTACCTCGAACTGACGGCGCATTGGGTTGGGAACTTTTTGAAGTCCAAAAAACAATCGCAATCGAGTTGCTATGAATTATTAAATAATACCATTTGTTGAATCTCTTAACAGACTTATAAATTCGTGTATGTATGCTCGTGCATACACATTCATCCATTTAATGCATTCCAGTAGAAAATGATTCTATCCAATTTCGAGTTTTGAAAATTCTTTTTATCACAATTCGGTTATATTGTTGAATTAAATATTGAGTAATAAATATTATATACTGTATGCTCTATTAACAATAATTAGGGAATAGCTACATATTTAACATATTTAACAATAAGATATATTCTATATTTTAAATCTAATCGATGTGTTTTATTATTTGGCTTCACATGGGGAAGTTATGATTCAATTGCATCAACCTGTGGATACTTATTGTCACTATGATGCATTTTCAGTGTAATTAAGGTGATCCTGAATGTGCCAACATAACGATTTCGTACGTATAATATACCCGCTGGAGTAGTACTCCCAGCAAGGACCACAAAGCAACTCGAAAACCAAAAACAAACAGACTGCATAGTCAATTCTGAGCACTTCGAAATCTATCACAAGACAGTAAGTCCAAACAAGGAAGAAACCTGCCTGGAGTATCTGCACAGCCTCCAGATCAGATGTACCTTCATCGCGTATAAGCTAATGAGCCTTGCTTTGGATGAATGTGCTCTCAGCCCACCCCATGACTACATTGTACTGTTTATTCCAAGCATAAGTTCAAGCTATGAGGCAGCCTCCAACTATAAAAGTGGAATTAAAGCCCACTAAAGACTAGTTAACTTCGTTAACTAAAGAGTGATTTTTTAGCTATTATCTTTTTGGTGACACTGGTTTAAACAGCTGACGCACGTTTCGTGTTTTGTTTCACTGTCAAACGTCTTCAGTTTGGTCTATAATTTAACCATGGATAGTCTTACAAACGAACAACGCTTGCAAATTATTGAATTTTATTTTCAAAATGCGTGCTCTGTTAAGAAAGTTCATCGCGCGCTTCTTCCATTTTATGGTCAGTTTAGACGAAGCTCATTTTTGGCTCAATGGGTACGTAAATAAGCAGAATTGCGATTTTGGAGTGAGTATCAGCCAGAAGCATTGCAAGAGCTACCAATGCATCCAGAAAAAGTCACAGTTTGGTGCGGTTTATGGGCTGGTGGCATCATTGGACCGTACTTCTTCAAAGATGATGCGAATCGTAACGTAACTGTGAATGGTGAGCGCTACCGTGAGATGATATCCAACTTTTTTTTGCCCAAAATGCAACAGCTTGCATGACATGTGGTTTCAACAAGACGGTGCCACATGCCACACAGCACGCGCAACAAATGGACTTATTGAGAGGCGAGTTCGATGAACATTTTATTTCACGTTCGGGACCGGTCAATTGGCCGCCTAGATTGTGCGATTTAACGCCTTTAGACTATTTTTTGTGGTGCTATGTTGAAACTCATGTCTATACAGACAAGCCCAACGCATTGGAAGACAACATTGAAGCATTTATTCGTGAGATACCGGCCGAAATGTTGGAAAGAGTATGCCAAAATTGGACTAAGCGGATGGACCATTTGAGGCGCAGTCAAGGTCAACATTTGCATGAAATAATCCTCAAACATTAAATTATATGGACCGTACTATCGACTCAAATAAAGATTTCATGCGTTTTTCTGAATTTTGTGTTTTTTTTTTTTTTTTAAAAACTTTCCTTTATAGCTCTTAAAAAATCACCCTTTACATGGAAATGAAGACATGTAGTGTCATATTGATTACTTGGACATCATAGAGATCCGTGTTAGATCTATTTCGAAGGTCCAAAAATAGCCTTTTTTTGTGATTTTTCGTCGTATTTAAGGAAAATATTGTACATTTTTTTTATCAAAATATAAAAATTATAAAAAAACCGGGTCTCTTCTTTCCTCTTCATTTTTCAAGGATGGTAAAGGAGTCATATATCTACCTCTGTCGTAGAAAGTTTTGCAGTTTTACAATCTACAAGATGTCCTCATATGATTACATTGCAGCTGGCTTGACATTTGGAAAATACAATTTGCAATTTCGCCCACAAATGGAGTCCGAATGGCCGAAGATGGAAAATTTTAAAAAGTTCTGCAAGCAAAACTGTGAGAGATGAAAACGCATGTTGGAGAGAGCGATGTCGTTGTCGGCCGCTAAAAAAACAGCGCCACCTGCTAGTGAAAGTTACAGGTGTGCGTAGCGGTAAAAGGATGTTAAGCAATCCACATATAGTTCTAAGAAACATAATCTCTAAACTGTCCATAAATGGCCACATTGGATTTCTAAAGTAAAGAGCGCAAATTGTAAATTGTTTCCGCAATACAATAACACACAATTCTGAGTAATGGATAAGTTTCAGCAACGATTGCCGCCGCTCTCAGTTTTTCAGTAAAAGTGAACTTTGCAGCAGCGCGTCAAACTACTACACTCAGTAACAGCCACCAACTCACTTCAGGTGCCAAACTGAAGCCGAAGAATGTTTTTGGTTAATTTTGGTTCCCCGTAGGCAAGGACTAAAGGGAAATAACAAAAAAAAAAAAAACACACACACACACACATACACATCAAAACCGTTAAACTTACATTTCCAATCGTATTCCTTTTGATTCGGTTGTGACCAGAATGGAATGCTAGAATCCTGCTTAAAGTTCTCATCGAGCAAGCATTGGAAGCAGAACGAATGCAAGCACTGCAGTGTCCTCGGATCCTTATAGACGGTGTGGCATATCCCACACTTGAGTTCATCTGAAACTGCATCACTGTCCAATGCCAGTGGCGCCACACTGTCAGTAAATACAAAAGCACATCGAATGAAGTTGAGGACACCGAAGAATCCAATATCTTATCGATTATATATTCATTCAATTACACGGCCGGTCGAGCGCGAATCCGTTTGCAAAACAAAAAAAAAAAAAAAACAAAACTGACCTTGACTGAACGCAATCGATACTGTTCTTGGACTGCTGATGCAGGACTACAACCTCCGGCGTGGCGTTCAATGGCTTCTCCTTCAAGTTTGCCGATTCGCTGGAGTTTTCACTGCTGCGGTTGGACAGCGATGACGCTGCACTCAATTGGTTGTCCACGTACGACTCTGGAGACGGTGACTGGTCCTCCTGCCGGAGGACGAATTCGGTTTGTGCTGCCACGGGCGGTGGTGGCAACTGCACACATCCATTTGCAACAAGCACTGGTCGCTTCTTCGTTTCCATTGCTCCCGACACGGATGGCACCGGATTGGATTTGATGGCAGCAGCCTTTTTGCCGGCAGCTGCAACCTCAAAAGAGGTTAGAATTATTTCAGGTAAATCGGCTTTTGACTCATTTCTGCCGCCGCCGGGGTTCCCTTTCCCTCTGCCCAAGTTTATGGGCACAATCGTGAAAGACGGCACTAATCGGTTCTTAGCGACTTTCTGCCCCTGACCTTCGCTTTGTGGCTCCCGCGTTGCGCTATGCTTGGGCGAATTAGCTAGAAGTGAAATTTTCTCCGGCGATAAGCATAGCTTAAGCTTTTCCCCCTGCACCGTATCAAAATGCTTGCTTAACCGCCGCGCCCCTGTAGGAGCCGCCGACACCTCACTGTTGCTCTGGAACTTCTTGTATCCTTCCAGTTCACAATCGCTGTTCTCGTGCGAGGAGCCGTCGTTCACGAACTCGTAGTCACTGTCGCAGGAATTGTTCTGCTCGTCTGTGAGCTGGTAAAGGCATTCACTATTCATTGCGTGCCACAACCACTGAACGAATACGCTGCGATCCGCACGACAACTTGTCACACACTAAGTGCAACCTCATTTGGTAATTTAGCAATTTGCAATTATTTCTTCGATTCCATTTCGTTTGGAAGCCTAATCCAATTAGATTGGTGCTGTTCCATTGATTTTTGATTGAACCACGCTGGGAGGCCCATGGTGCACGCATGGGCCACTCCTGTTCCCTTTTGTTGTTTACATTTGTCAAATGCGGTAAGCAGTGTGTTTGCTGGCGAATTGTCTTGAGATATTATTCACAACAATGTACGAACGTTGAGCCTCTTATGACTTATGCATAATGACGGATAATGTTCTTAGCACAGATTTGATTTATAAGGTCAGCTTGTGATATTAGAATTGCATTCATTGCAATGAACCCCGATCGCATTGGTTGACATTCGTGGAGAATATCCCATCAAACGGAGGGCTCTTAGGAACGATGAAGAGTGTCAAGGTTTTGTAACCTCCTGACACTCGCTTTGCAGTTTATTGGGTGTGAGGTTGCGCTGCACTATGTTTGTCTGATTGGGGTATTCGAATTATGAGTTAAAAGCAAGTGAAAGGGAAAATACAGTGGCACAAGGCGATGGACGGACAACAACAGGAAACAATGCAACGGAAGCAGCAAAGCTTCTGTCCAAGAGGGCACATGGAGAAAGTGGGGAGACACTGTTAGGGAAAGTTTAAAATAAAACAGGAATTTCTTATTTAGAAGCACCAAACCAGCTGCCACCGATGTGTTAGCTAAATTCAAAACAAGTGCAGACAGGCTTAGCGACGCAGCTGGAAGCTTACGAGGCAACGCTGCAAGGACCAACGAGAGCTCAGGGGTAGAATGGTCCATTCAATCTTGACGACGAGAAACGACCGACCGGACCAAGAGAGAGAGAGAGTCTAACAAAGCTGTGGTGCAGATGTCCATACCGCAACTGGATCTGGTTGCGCACATGTACCACAGCTGTAAGAAGTGGTTGAGAGAAAGCATGCAACAAGAATGGAGATTACTTCGACTTGCAACTTAACATTGCGTGCAAGATTTCCCTCGCCCTTATTTTGCGAAAGCCTGAAGCCGTCTATCTTGTCGAGGCCAGAGAGCCCAGTGCAGTCCACTATAGAGCAGATCTGCACTGCACAGAGAGGTCATGGAAAAGAAGATTGAGAAATTAAATTGGGGTCGGTACCAAACTCACATAGACATTCAATGACGTAAAAAGAAATTTTAGACTAGGCTTTGTTCTTGAAACACTCGTGCAAAACTTGTAGGCCAACTCTAGAGGCGCAATCTTCTATTTGGCTGTTTGCATACGCATATGACACTCGCATGGTAGGCGAAGGGCAGTGTGCTTTCAATGACGCGTTTAACATTGAGACAAAATCGACTAAAATAAGGAACACACAACATCTTGGCCAACACGTCAAAATGAGCAAATATGTCTTCGTCAGTGCAGTGAATAGTGTAAAATAACCTTGAATGAATCCAGCGAGGCATCTACGGAAGCAACGTTTAAGGTGGTTGTGCCATGTAGAACGATTTGACTCTGTCCCTTCTACTCCTGTTAATGATCCGATGTTCCATTGTTTCTTTCTGTCAAAAAAGAGGCAGGGGTGTCTTCCTTATCTTCGCTTTTGGAGACCCTTCGTCACAAAGGACACGATGACTTCGGTAGCCTTGCCGATATCGGTTCTACAACTCAACATGTCAAGTCCCGAACAAACTAGAGATTTTACAAAATTCAAGGTCTTTTCGTCGAGAGTATGTTACCGCTAGTGAAGACGACCGGGATGGCGCAGTTGGTTGAGCAATGGAAACGAAGAAGCGACCAGTGATTGTTACAAATGGATGTGTGCAGTTGCCACCACCGTCCGTGACAGCACAAACCGAATTCGTTGCCAGTTGGTTGAGTTGCCTGCCCGGTTCGAATCCCAGTGAATGTTATGTTAATGCGCTTTTATCTGGTTTTAAACCTGACCCAGTCACCATTTGCCGTTGGGATCAAATTTACGCCACTGTCAGTGGTCGCAATGGACCAACATGGTCTAAGTATGCTGGTGAATCCCCTAACAGACAAATCCACGTCCAATGCCGGTGAAGTTGGTAGCTCCGTTGTTGCCTGTGTTTTGTAAGCCAGAACGGGGAAACACGCAGGTGCCAGCGTTCCTTGTTTGGAAAGACAGTACGTCTACAGTCTTGACCATTTGGCATCTATCGCGTCTCGAGTTAAAGGACGACAGCTGGTACACCACTCCGAAATTCGTCTCCTAAACATGTTTTAGCACGAATTGCCTGAGCGAAGGTCGCCTTTCCAGCGACAGCTGTAAGAAGTAAATGTGACGATGATATCCAAAAGAGAGACACACACCAGAGTTTTAATTTAAAATGTATCTGTATTCTCAAACAATAGTTCTTCATAATCATCATCTATCTGTACATACATAACAATCATACGTAAAGTTGTATCTTTACTAGCGGTTTAATACATTTATATAATAATCTTAATCATTATGCCGGTGTAGAACTGTTTCGCTTGACTCTCGCGCGTTTTCTTTTTGTTTGTTCCCGCCTACATCATTTTACTACGGTGAATTTCGTTTCATAATAATATACACATATATATATTTGCGTTTCATTTCTGCCTATATATAATTTGTTGTCTGTTTCTAAATGAATTCGGTTCGCCATTTAGGTGCACAACGACAACACGTCATCCCCACGTATCACGTATCCGCAGAATAAATATTTACAATTGCTACAAATAAAACTAAATCCCTCTAATGTACATGCAAATAAATCAAAATGGGTAAAATAATAGTTCCTATAATAGCAGGGGTACAATTTATAAAACATATGTGTGTGTACAGATCCACTTGATCCTCTCTGTTGTTCCTCTGTTTCCTTTATACACGCTCTTCTCAGAGCAATCTTCCATCCGCCTACGATACATAAATATAAATAATTGTAATAATAGTGTCTTGACCAATGCGCTCACAGCACAGTGAATAATTTGTTTTGCTCATTCCTCTTCTTTTGCTCTCGTTCATTAAATTAAAACCCGAAGAATAGCAACTAAAACAATAATAACAACAATAGAGTATGCAAATAACAAATAAAGTGTTCGTATCGATATATGTACTACATTAATACAGCAGAAGGATGCTTTCTAGATGGCGGCGCGCCACGTGCGTTTGCTGGTTTTACTTTTGCCATGACGTGTCGATTTGACTGACGCATCAATACCTGACCTGGACTGAAATTTCCCACAGTTTACAGAGCAAAAAAATAAGAGAACATCACGCAGTTGTATTGCTTGTTTTGTCTAGAAATCAGTAAATATTTAACTTGAAATTGTATAGCTCAGAGTTTTTCTTTTGCTTTGTTTTACGATATTTTTTTTGTTTTTCTTTTTGTTTTTACTGTACCTTACGCTATCAAGAATTAACAAAAGAATTTGAAATAATCTTTATTAAATTGCGACGTAACACGAATCTAGTTCTCCACGTTCCCTATTCCTGGCAGAAACCTTCAGTCTCTTCGATTGCAAATGTCAGCTTCTCCACGAGTTGATCATAGCTCTTGTACGGTGGTAAGTCTAAGCGATTGAAACACGTATGAGATCGTGGTAGCCATGTTTCTTTGCCGACTTTTTCAATGCAGAATCGCTGCGGTCCATTTGAACCCATCAGTTCGGCGAAGCCACCAACCGGCACACGACACGTACCGGTGACGAACTGAAGCAGACGTGCTCGCTTCTCGTTGTCCGTGTCGCGAACGAACTGAAATTAAAGCAATATTAAAGGGAAATGCGGAAATGGTTGAGGAATGTATTTACCTGCCAGAACCAGACGACTTGTTTGCTGTTGCGATTGTAGTGCCTGTAGATTGTGTTTCTTTGCCAATCATCAACGTCCACATCTTGCATGCCGCAAAGTATAAGTTCTAGTTCACGCTCGTCAAAGTACTTCAGCCATTCCAGTGGCACCACTTCGTTGAATCCCTCCAGGAATGTTTTTGTTTGCTGTTCAATACCTCTGTGAAGGATTTAAGAGTTTATCATGAGTAAACGCTGTGATAGAGGATGTTTTGATTTGAATTTGTTTTTTTTACAGTCAAAGTAATCTGGGAACTGTTCCCTTAGAGAGATCCCTTTCGGGAAAGGTATGCACAACCACTCTGCGCTTGATACTCGTCGGAGCAAAAATTGTTCACACTTGGATTGTATCTCTAATTGAGACGGAAGCTATGGTAGTTGCTCCCCAGCCTTCTTTCTCTTTGCCTCTGGGACTTGTCTAGTTTCCTGCATCTCTACAACACAACGAATGTCTCGAAGGTGTCTCAACGCCGCCTACTCCTCAAATTGGGCTCAATCTAATCGAAATTTAATCTCCGACTCTGACTGGTCATCACAGCTTCATACACTGAAACCGCTTACGTAAAACTCACGCTATCAATTGTTTTTGTTTTTCCCATTCTCAGCCACTTGCAATCTAATCGCAAAGCTTACACTACCAGTCATCAAGTTGAGAACAAAGAAAAAACCCCCTCAAAATAACTCACCGTGTCATTCTCCACTCAGTCATCAGGGTAATGTATTCCTCTTTGTTCTCTTCAGACACCTTTTCCTTTTCGCCGTTCTCCTTCAGTTCGTGATGAATGATTTGGCCCAGCACTTCGAAGTCTACGCTGAACCACAGTTCAAGTCCGCATTCGTCGATGTTGTTATCACGCACCCAAATGAGGGAATTGTAGAACTCCGGATCGATAGTTTCGATGTCCTTGATGGTGAGCTTTTTGTTGAGCATACGCTTGTAGAAGGGCATGGTGAAGCCTGAGTAGATGAAGCGTCCGTGGTACAGAGCCATCGCTATGAAACGTCCGATAAACTTAAAATACTGTAGGTGGTCGGGATTCACGTAGCTGGCGGGGTTAATTTGAAGGCTGTAGTTGTTCTTGTTTGCGTACTCGAACAGACAATACATCGGATTGAGGACCTCGTGTGAGAGCAGGAAAAACCATTCTCTCGAGACACCGCCGTAGTCGAGACCTTCTTCGCCGCGGAATATTATGTATAGTCTCCGTCTTAGCTCGTACGCGGGCAATCTCATGATTTGGTGATAGGAATCCTCGAATAGGGTTTGTCGGGTAACTGTTATTTTGATATGCGATGGGAGCGCATTGCTCTGGCATAGGTATCGGAACTGGCTCAGTTTCCAGCGGAAGGATCTTTCGTAGGCACGGGGTACTCCGTAGACCCCCTTGACTCCCTTGGGGGCTCCCGGGCGTGGGTCGTCAAACGTCGTTCGACGGGTATTGTGGTCGACAAAGAAGCGCTCTCCGGCGGCTGTGTATCTTATTTCCCAGCCTGGCGGTAGAGGGCCTTCGTTCATTAGATTGACTTCCTGCCCTTGTGTTCGGGGGTCCTCCCATTGTGTGGTACGGTTCTTGTGATTAACGAAGTACACTCTGTTGTCGGACTGCAGCTTCTTCTCCCAACCGTCGGGGAGTGGCCCTAATTGCTCCTCATCGTCTTGGCTCAGCGGCGCGGTCACTGCCGTGGACTGCTGCTGCTGCTGCGAATAGAGGAACCGTTGATTTCCTTGTGCCACCACGTGTGCTCGCTGTCCTTGCCAGTGTTGGAAGTGCATTAGGCGCTCGCTGTTCGGCCTTTGCCAGGTGGTCGTTCGCGTGTTGTGGTCAACGTAGTACACCCTTCCACGGGGGTCCTTTCGAATTTCCCAGCCTGGTGGCAAAGGAGTTGGCTTCTCCCAGTACGTCGCTCGCGTGTTGTGATCCACGTAGTACCTGCGCCCATATTGGTCGAAGCGAATCTCCCATCCGGCTGGCAACGGCTCATCGTCCGCTTGCGCAGCCTGCAATTGCTGGTCGCCTATATTGGATACTGGCACTGGGTTTCCGCCAGCATTTCCCTGACTCACATCTATTGGACCGGCTCCATTTGGTTCCGATGGCAAGTACACTCCGGTCGCCGCTGCAGGTGGTGCAGCTCCTGGAACTGGAACAGCCGCCGCTGGTATTGGCGCGGTATACACTTGCATCACACGTTGTCCGGTACCATTCACACTCTGAATGGGTATCCTCTGCGGCTGAATTTGCGTCTGTGGTCCAGGCGCCACCACATTCATCTGCGGTGACACATTCATCTGCGGCTGTTGCTCCCACACTGCCGCTGTTGCCGTACTCCTGCGAATTGCACCTGAAGAAGACGGAGCTGCAGCAACTGTGTTCAGACTACTGCTGCTAGTGCTACATCCCGCACCATTACTAATCGCACCATTCATCGCCACAACTGAACTGCTCGTTTGCACTGGCGACCGTCCATTTGTCCCCGCCATTGCACCTGAGTTTAACGCGTTATCAGACCCATTGGTGCTCCGTAATCGCATACGGGCGCGCACCCCGCCGTTCAACACGCTACTTCGATTCGGATTCGCCGCACCGTCGACTGACACCAAACTCTGTTGTTGCGTTGAAACTGCACCATTCCCATTTGACACCATCTGCTTTGACATGTCCAATCGAAGGCCATTAAGTATTGCCACCAGTTCCCCGCTCTTTGTCTGGCGATTATCTGACTTGGATGTGATCACCAGATCCATGCTCAGCTCGAGAAACTCCAATCGCCCGTTGTAGTGCTGCAGTATCTGATTGAGGTTGACCGAACGTTCGCCGAGCATTGCATCCTTGCGGAAACTCGAATGATCAAGAACTTTGAAATGAATGACTGAATTCGGTGTTATCTGAAAGAGGCGATTAAGATGTTACAGCTGTCACGGAAGAGCAGGCCTGGAGAGACTTACCAAAACTGTGAACTCCTCGTTCCATTTGGGCAAGTGGGTGTTTTTCATCATATCCGTCTTACGCTTACTCTTATTATCGATTATCAGCTCCACGTATGGATTGGGCTTGAGGAATCCATTGTTTCGAAGCGAGGCCTCCTCAACTGGATGTTAGAAAAAATAAAGAAAATTCATCAGTCTTTTATCGCGGAGCCATTTGGAAGTGTTTGGTTATTCGTTTGAGATCTGAGTAAACATGGCATCGACACAAACGAAGTGTACTCAGACGAATGAGACACGATGAATGGTGGTGGGGAGGAGAGGCTCTTAATGGAATGATTTTGTGCAATTGTCGACTTTGTTTGTGTGTTCCTTCCTGTGCTGAGTCATTCCGGATTTATATTTAAAATTGATACGAGTGAGAGACAATTTTCAAGGCGAACTAAGAGAAGGCAATCCTCAGCCAAGGGGGACGTTGACGATGTAATGAGGTTTAGTTCAGTACAAGTTGTGACATCTGAGGAACCAAACAGTTGTCCCCTAATTACTACTTCTTGCGTTGGGGCAAACGCTGGTGGTGGGATTCCACATCAGGCACTGTTCAACATCTGCCCAACGAGTGCCCATACCGAGCAAAAACTTGTAATTTCTGAGAACAGAAATTTGTGGAAATCACAATTTGAATGCACTACCGTCAGTATTTTCGATGTCAAAACATTCGAGCAAATTTTACGACCATGGGTGCATATTTCTTCCCACAGTCAGGACATTCTTCTATTTTCCTTTGCATGAGTTCGTATTTTGTTTCTAAGGACATGCCCGATGTATTCATGTTTCTCTCTCATGGTTTTTTTTGTGGAAATAATACCTCGTCGTTCGTTACTCTGTTTAGCCAGGAGATACACAGTATTTTTCTGTGCGTTCACATTTCGAAGGCCTAACACTTGACAAACACCAGACGCAGATCTTAATCGCATATTGACCCGGTAATTCATAACACGAGGAAGCTGGAAGCTTTACATGTGATTGTACTGAACAAAACTCCCGAGGTTCGAAAGGAGATCTGGTTGGTTTGAGGATAAGAAGAGCATTCCACAATTCATGTTACGAGTCATGGGGCACATTCCCAAATCCAACTGAAAGCGGGAAATATTTACGCATACTCCTAGATAAGATAGGCACTCAATTGGAATCTGAATATCAACGAGATGGCGCTGTACTGGTGCCCTATAAATATTCAAACACCAAGAATTCCCGCAGGATATGGTAACCAAATTCTAGAACAATCTTGTTCTAGTGCGTGTTCTCGTTGAGGGTGAAAGCATAGACTGGTGGCAGGTTGCGGTGGAAATCACCAACGTAAACGCACTGACCAAGAAGTAGAGAATTTCTCGTTGCTTTTGAAAGGTGCCGCCTCCCAACCAGGGAAAAGTGACTAATTAACGAACGACTGTGTGCATGGAGGTATCAAAGACGCTAACAGTCCCAGGCGCGATTGAGCACTGCTCAATCAGACTTCAATGTTGCCACCAACTTATACTACTAATCTCACTGAGAGTCAAGCGGCCATTAAAGCAATTTCAAATCAAGTCGCAGACTGGGGCGAAGAGCTCCCGTCATTGTATGCTGGACCCCAGGCAAAAGACACATATTCGCTGATGAACTTGCCGGGAAAGGGGCTGATGTTCTCAGACCCAAGGAAATCCTACATATAGAACCACCACCTGCGGAGGTCCGGATGGGAACATGATCACACAGTCGACGAACAGTGGTGGTGGTGGAGACGACTACATTCGCAGTAGCTGAGACGATGAAAGGGATCAAGACGATACTCTTCATTGCCTCTACCACTGCCCCAGTCTTTGTTAGCTGAGAGTTATAGAACAATGGGAGAATACTTCTTCCATGACCTCCATGGCACAGCTGCCATATCTTGACTGTGCCTTTCCATGGGGATGGCTGAATAAAGAAGGAAGCAAACATTTGACTTTTGAACCACATTGAATAACAACGTCCTTCGCCTCCTCTCTGAGATACATACGTTCGTGTTTTTTTCGCTCTCCAGCTGCACCACAAAGGTCAGCCATTCGGCATTTGCAATGTCAAGTATAGCCCAGTACAATTGCACTGAACACACATTTTGTAACCTTACGAAGTCCCTGTTTCTGAGGCAACTGACATTGAATTTTAGTTGGAACCCATTGTTCTCGTTTCGTACTAGAACTGTAAAGAAACTGCTGCGACTTTTAAGTTGCCGCCCCAGGCAAACGATTGTCTTCGAAATCACTCTCTCGTCCATTCAGACGTCACCGCCAAACACTAGCTCTCTCAACGTCATTTTAAGCAACACTCGCTGTTGGCTTTCGACGCGATTCCCCTTTGTTCGTGTAACGACTCACAATAGACGGAAGGTTAACCTTCAGTGTGCTTAATAGCGTGATCGCAGCAGTACAATCGTATGGAGATTCTCTATAAATATTCAGTTGCCCTGTGAGACGTCTAGGGCACGTGGTAGTACGCGTCATGCCTTGTCGAGCAGAGACAATAAATGTTACCAAGATCTCCAAAACATGTGGAATCAATGAATTAACGCAGTCTCCAGTTACCGGTACATAAGCACACAGTTATTCAATCAAACATCGGTCAAACCATTTGGAGAGAATTCTGGCACAGTTACAAATATATTCATCATCCGCTGGGTGAAATGCTTACAACTACGGAGTAATAGGCTAGTTAAATGCCTGCTCGTAAGCACTGAAAAGTGAAACCATTCCCACACTGACACGTGAGCCATTCTCTCGCACATACTCGTATATGCTGCTGCACAAGTGCCTCTGACTGTACCAAAAAGGCACGAGCGCCTGATTTGCCAAGCTCTGAACCTTTGGTTTGATTTATGATTCGGCACAAATCTAATGTTTTCGCATGATAACGCTTATCTGCGGCGACAACGTTTGCTAGCCAGACCTGAAGTTGATATAGTTTCTTCTGCATTTTACTGCCCGTCATCAGAGGCTGTGTTTGCGGAGTGGTACTATATGTCGGGGCAGAGTGAATTATGATTTCGGTTTTATTGTGCAAACATGTAAGACTCCAAAACAGGAAAACGAACGCACGCCGTTTGATAACAGAATGGAAAGCGAAAAAAGTACATTTAGTACGAAATGATTGAAACATTTTCAATGACATTTGTGCGAGGCGAGGTAGATAAGGAAATATATTCCGACTTGAACTTGAGTTTTAGAGACTAAGGGTGTCTTTGGATGACGCTTAGTGCGATAGTTTGTGAACACTAATGGCACAGATCTTTGTTAGTCTGGCGTTTGCGAAAACAGAACAGAAGCATGGGCCATCATCATACAAAATGGCGGAGTTTGATAGTTGTGGCTTGAGAATGCACTCAAACAAAATTAAATCGTGCTGTCACTCAAATTAATTTCGACGTCAGAGAATCAGAGATAAAGCCAGAGCTGAACCAGGGTGTACAAAGGACGCATTGGATATTCCGAATGATTTCCTTGTCAATACACGCTTTACAAAATCATTGTAAGATCTTAAATTCGTGATATGCGAATACAATGTGATTGCAAGGCTTTGTCGGAGTGTTCAGATCAAGCGACATCGTTGGTGCTAGCGTGAGAAGTTCCTCGGCTTCCTGCGTCTCAGTGGCTTCATAACCAACTCAGGGCAATATTTCTTTTCAACCGGCTCCTCAAGAGATTACACCGACGGTCGGCAAGGTAGGACTAAAATAAAAATGGACATTAAAGCAAACATTTTTCCATTCGAGTTCGGTTTTTAACATTTTTTATAATTTATGCGCGCGCAAGGGATTTCGCACAGCACGCTCCGTAGCTTTGAAGGGCGGAAAAGAGTGAGGTTATCTGTCTGAAATGTCTCCACAATGCGCAGAGAGTGGGAAACATTGGGTACGTGTGGTACGGGTGAAAAAAGGTTTTCTAAACTTAACTGTGCTTCCGAGCAGGCTTGATGTATAACTGACGAGCGACGAGTATTACGTGTTCCATTCATGGAAAGGGGGGCGGCTATTGCGAGAACTCAATAATGACATGAGGTACTTTCGAATTGAATGCATCCAATACCCAGTATTGACTGCTGTCGTACAAGAAAAATGTTGCATGTTGTAATAAGCATATATTCGATGCCGTCAACAATGCTCGGAAGTACCAAGGATTCACAGAAGTAGCGTGCAAACAGTTTACACCTTTGGACCTGGCTAACGATCATGTCTGGAGAGAAACACCAAGACCACTTTTCACCTACATATGCACCTACCCGATGGGATTGAAAAACATGCGTTAAATCTAACAGGTGAGATAAATAAAGTGATGTCTTTCGACTCGTTGGAACATCGCCGCAAGTACATTCCAGCGAAATATACATTACACATATCAAATAATTCAACAATGTTCATCCATTCACTCGGCGCATTGCGCTGTATTGCTGTATATATGTCCTTCATTAACAGAACAGATTTCCCCTCCCCTCCTACTGCCCTCCGCTGTTTAAGACGAAACTGCATCAGCATCCCCTCATGGACTTAACACGTTTATCATTTCAGACACTGTGATATGCCTACAAAACCAGAGAAACAAAAGCCACGAAGCCTGGACGTCATCGTTTTTTAGAAGATACAATCATGAACCGTACGGACTTTGCCGCGACATGAACCTAGACAGGCGTAGACGCCAATGCATTAATTGACTGAGCCATGTGGAGCGCATGGGACACTGCCAGTTGACACTGCTCCTCTTCGGGCATGCAGAGCTCCCGTCAGTTAAGTGCTAATGGATCATATTCAAATAAACCGACGATGTTAATAGGCATCCCACTTAAAAAAAAAAAACAATTTTCCGTGGAAAATAATAAAACTTGTTGCTGCTTCCATCTCTGTTTTCTGTTGGTCATAAATCTCTCTCACTCCAATTGCTCAATGCCTTACGAGAAGTGACTGTTGGTCATTACGGGAAAACAGCATGAGTCCAGCACAAACCGAACTAATTATCAGCAGTCACAACACAGACGTATCACAAACAAATCCCAAATTAGTTAGTGATGTCAACTATCACATGCACGCTTCGGATTTAGCTGCACCCCAAGTCAATGAGTTTCATTCGAAATCCTTCAGGGGAAACGCCCTAAACTATGATACGAAACATGCTTTCAAAAACAAGAGCAGAGAAATTTTGACAAAATCACGTCAAAGTAAAGTATCCAAGCACACGCTATCCCCAAACTCCTTTTCGAAACGACATCGTCACCTGAAGGTCATATACGGCACAACTTTCTGACAAAAAAAAAACCCAACAAGTAACAACATCGATTGCACAACCCAGCCAGCAGTTAGCCACAAGAAGTACACACAACGTATGTGAATGAAAGTGTGACAAATGTACTTCAATGTCACCATTTGGCTTGCATAGCCACAGCTCTCCTCCGTGAAAACTTTTGGCCCAAAAGTTCCCACACGAAACACGTACACGTTCACCAATTGCTTTCACTTTGCTTTAAATTTTCCGATAGCCACTGCATTGTTCACAATTAATTCGATAGCGAACACACACTCACTGCACTGGATACTTACTTGTTATGCTCAGCTGATGATATCCTTGATTGTTGAGGGCGCTAAGAGCAGCATCTGAGCCCCCAGAAGCTGACTCTGCCATTGCTTGTTTGTCTGTTTTCCTTTCGTATATCCCTCTTGATGTGCTCACCTTATCACTGATGTCGAAGAAATCTCCTTGCTTTGTGTCGGACAGTCGAACGGTAGTCTACACGAGAAAAGACGAAAAACACACAAGAGGCGATTAAATTAATAAAAATGTTCAGCTTCGAAAGCGATTGTATACGAGTCTGTATTCTGCAGATTTTCCCAGTATCACCAGATTGTGATAATAACAAATGATTCATGCATAATACATTTTTTTCTGGCTTTGTTGCTAATCAGTAAAGTTTTATTTGAGGTAATCTAATCTACGGTGTGAATGTAGAAGAATGGCAATTTAAGGTGATAACATACATACTTGCGAAAAGATTCGCTCATTAATTAAAAAGGATTTGATACTTTCTATCGACAAGCAGTTAAATGAAGGAACACACAAGTAGGATGGTTTTTTTTTGCTTTATTTTTGTTCTGGAGTTAGAGGGCGATTTGCCTGGCTGGGACGGAGCACTTACGTCAAAGTCTCACCGTGACAACATTTTGAACAACGCAATAATCTGCGAAATTTTGTCGTTCGCTTTACAAATTCAACGTTCCCGAATGTATTTGAGATTTAACTACAAGATAAAACACTTTTTACAATATTTGTTTTGCGTATATTTGGATTAAATGGTGAAAATGGAAAATTTTCACTTTTCCTTCGGAACTACAATGGCTTCTATGAATTTTGACTTTTCTTCTGATCACAGCACTTCAGATTCAGATGGCGTGGCTGTGAAATATTTTGATTGTCACATTCACGGTGTACAGTAAGGAGGAAAAGTTAGTTGCTTGTTGGATATGTTATCTGTTTTTGTTATGCCCACGAATCCGGCTTAGATCATGCGGATACCAAAACGATCCAGGTCGACGAAATGTGGTAAATAATATTTGTAAATTTACTTCGGTCAAAGTGCAAAGCGATTTTGTTGAAATTTGTGGAGCCAACGAAAGTATTTCTTAATTTTCCACAGTCAACTCAAAAATGAACACAAAGTATATGCTTCACATACAATGGTTGCGACATAACTTTATTTTCTGTTGCCTTGATCATTGCACGAAACACTTCCCAGGTCAGTCACCGCATTTAGAGAATGTGCAGGTGGCCTAACACAGCAGATATTCTGAACACATCCGGGTGTCCACATGCCAAAAACATATGCCGGTTGACAGTGCGCTCTGTTTTGTTTCGAGCAAATTTACTCTCTGTTTGTATTTTTGACCTCGGCCAATGTTCCATTCCGCTGAAAACAAAAGTTCAATGTGTATAAAATGAGTGAATTGATTAATGTTTTTAAGAAACTCAGTGAATACTACAACCCGGACTTGCGGTGGGAACAAGTAGAGGCGTTGTATCTGCAAGCAGAGCAGGAGAAAGAAAGCCGAGTCGAGGCTCGACAGGCGCAGCCATCCACCTCAAGAGCTCAAGTGGACCCCGAAGAGGATGATAGGCCTGTGAATCAAACATTAATTAGTATGATTCCACTGGTACGACGTGCCTTAAATGACACATCAGTTCTCTCCGCGCTGCTGGATGTCGCCACAACAATCCGCGCATTACGGGAATCCTCCACCACCTACGACAACACATTCGACTGCTGGGATCAAGTGATTAAAGTGTCACCCGGGGACGGGTTCTTGGCATTTATTTACACCCTTGTTGGCCTGAGCACTTACGACCCTAGGTGCCGCATTTACAGGCAGCTGTCGTTAGCTGCAGCCAGTGTATACTTTTTGTCGTTGACAATCCCCGGAGCCAAGGGCTTTCACATATTTGAAGAGGAAATCATATCAGTGTCTCTGCAGGTATTCAATTTGATGGAGAAGATTCAGAAACCGAGTGTTGCGAAGCATCTCACACAACAACACAACAACGAGACCTGGGTGAACTTCACGTCGTTCTTCGACGATCTGCGGCTGATGGTCCGATATGTGCACTTCGACGAGTACAAGGCATCAAGAAATGCGATTATAAGGAAACTAATCGACATGCAGTACTACAACTATGACAAGGGATTCGTCAACATGTGTAGGACGTTGCATATTCTGTTTAAGCATGCCGCTGACAGTTTTTTCGTTTTAGACGCTGCGAATTTGCACGGAAAGTGCTTTGATATCTTGGACGGCATTGTCAGCGTGCACAATGGGGATCCAAAGGAGACTCTAATCAAAATAATGAATATGACGGTGTTCCTGCATACATACGTCCCTAAACCGAGGGGAATCTCGTACTCAAGCAAATGCGAACACATATCCGACTGGTTCATCAAAACTATCGGCAAATTCCCGAGGATCGTGTCTGAGGTTCTGGAATTCTATATCAAATATATCGTCACCAATCCAGAGAAGGGAGTGAGTGCTAGCGTTATGATTGATTTTTTGCAGCAATTCAATATTTTACTTTCTAGTGGAGAACGGAGCATTTGCAGAAGGCTCTGGAATATGCAGCCAAATATGACGCAGCGCTTTTCACCCACTGCAACGCATCTATAGTGGGATTTCTCTCCGAAGCAGTTTACGCCGATGAAATTGGCATCCGATTGAGAGCCGTCGACCTCCTCTCGAAGATGATTCTCATCGAGTCAAATGTGAACTGGCAAATGTTCCGCCATGAAGTGTCTGAAATTCCCCGCGAGGTGTACATTATAAAGGAACTCATTGACAGTATTCGCGATGTGAACAACAACATCAAAATGAAGGCGTTACAGGCCATTCAACAGGCAATCACCAAAGGCTCGCCCAATGCGAAGAAGATTCTCCTGGAGGGGATCAAGTACTGCCAATTCAATGACAGTGATGTGGATCTCCCCGAAGAGCCGCGGATTCGAGAGAACGAGATCCGCTTTGGGAAGCCTACCCCGCCCCAACCTGAATATACCTTCCAAGGAGTTGAGCTGCTCACCCAAAGTTTCCTGCACCTGCCGAAGAATGTCTATAAACTGTTTAAAAGTCCGCTGGTGTACATGCGAAGAGCTGCTATCATGTTGATCGAGTCGCTCGTGAAGATCAATCCATTGGTCATATTCAACACAAACTTTGTGGAGGTTCGTATTTGTATTTGAGACTTGGTGCATTGGTTTTTATTGTCAACACAACACAACACATTTCAGGCTACCAATGGACTGGTGTACGAACCATCGCAGATAGTTCGGAAGCAGTGTCTGCTAACGGTGGACACGATTCTCAGCACCTACCCGAATTGTTACCCGGTGATCTATGTCTGGTGCAAGATCATCGGCCCAATGTTCAAGGATTCCGATCCGAAGAACATTGACCTCGCCATTGAGGTGGGCTATTCCAAGCCAGGTGGTTCTTCATCAACTAATGCCTCTTCTTCCTCCTTTTAGTGCTTCCGGTCGAAAGTTTTGATGAACCTCAAAAGCATTGACCAGACTAACGCAGCGGAGCACTTCATGCCATGGGTCATTATCCGGGTTCTTCTGTTAACACAGCCCAGGCTGTATTTGCAAACACAATTCTATCTCCACCTCAAAAAGGACATGATTAAGTATGACGTGGAATGGCGTGGATTCGCAGAAGTAAATTTGACCTCTCTTTCAGCCAGCAAATGCTCAGCACCCTGGAGTCGCATATAGTTGCGTCGAATTCAACCGAAGCCTGGGTCCTTCTGAACTTCATTTGCGGAAAAGTGAAGAGCAAAGAACCCGATGCTCTGATTCACTGCTTTGTCTCCTATCACTCGGTGAGTAGGATATTAACTCCCTGTTTGTCCTCCCTTACGAAGGAATTCCCTTGCAGACGCACCAGTGGAATAACGAACACAATCTCCTACTGGCCCTGGAAGTGTTGAATTCGTGCGTCAATGACTTCAGCTACTCAGCCCTAAACTTTGTATTCACACACCTCCTGACCACCATCAAGTCCGGAGTGATACTGCCTCAAATGATTGGAAAAGCTTTCGACTTCCTCATGACGATCGACCACTGCTCGAAAGAGAACCAATTGATGTCCACCCCGTCCACTTCCACTCAGACCATTGAAATTGCATCACAAGACTGGCTGAATGATCTTCACACCTACTTGGAGGACAAACTCGTTGCGGAGATGTCCGGATTCCCGGAGAACAGGTCCACATACTTGTCCTATTTATTCTCGTACTCGGAAGCGAATCTGCTGATCAAAGTTCGACCTCATCGCGGGATAATCACATTCCTTCACAAATACATGAATGCGTGTGTAGACCTGTCAGAATCTGAGCTGGAAGTGGACAACGATCGCATATTGAACTCCATGATCCTGATCGCTGGTCGATTCTCGATTCGTGAATCCCTCATTGCCAACACAACGTGCAAACTGTACAGTCGAATTTTGAAGGCAATCGACCGACCACCGATTGTGAACACGATCCTTGTGGCCCTGAGTGATCTGTGCACGAAGCACACGCAAGTGTTCGAGTCCATAATTCATACTGTGCTTGAGAAGTTGTCATCGCAATACATGCTCAACCGCATGGAGACCTTCAAGATGTTCGCTCTGCTGGTGCTGCAGGATCAGCTTAAGTTGCGTGGATCGCTCTTGTTGGGCCTTTTGTCGACGATGCTGGACGAGTGCGAACAATTGTCTGCCAGGGCGAAGCTATTCTTTTCCGAATACGTAACGCAGAAGAATCCTTCTCTCTTCCATAAGTGCTTGACGGAGTGCCCTTTTGTTTTGAACGAGTACTCGGTAAGAAATGTGACGCGAATACGTGTGATTCAGATGTAAGTAGCCATGTTTTGTTAACAGAACTTCGAAGGATTGGACAGTTTTTCGGAGAACATGATTCGATCACCACTGAAAGGCAACGACAAACGGAAAAAACGATGGAAGTTGTACGCTCATATGATGGAACACATTAATGATGTGCATTTGATAATGTACTTTGGGAATCTCAAAGTAATTGCAGGTAAAACACGACGGTATTCCTACTGGGATCGTCTCCAGATCTCTGGGTGCCTCTAATCCACCTCTTGCTGCTGTGGTTCAGTGTCAGTATCAGAGCTTAGGTGGGTGGGCATCCCTCATCGCATTACTTCTCATCACAGTTTGGGTCTCGCACGTTTCTCAGTTGCACTTTTTCATCACTTTCAGAGAAAACACAAAACGATCCATTAATCAAATCACCCGAAGGAGTTGCGCTGATCAGAGACATACTCTTCATATTGAAGACAATCTGCCTGAAGGAACGGAAGCCAGCCGAGCAGCCAAGTGAGCAGCCCGCAGACAATGACAACAATGAAACCTTAGCAATTATCGCTGAGAATCAAGATCCAGCTCCAACAAGTGCACCAAATCAGGGACGTAGAGGCAGGCGCCGAGATATGCCAACAATGCCGGATGCTGTAGGTATATTCCCTGTCGAGTCCGTCGGTGTTTAACAATCATTTTCCCCGTTAGTTATCCGTCTTAGAGAAGTCCATCGTTTTCATTACAACAATTGGCGATAACACCTCCAATGGTGATCCCACAATTCAGAAATCAATTGACGAACTTGCCAAAGCCTTGTCGTTAGGCTTTCCAAGTGTTGTTCAATTCGCACAGCCAGCTGCATTTTGGAGCAAATACCGACAAGGGATCGTAACATCCACACCCAAGCCAAATAAACGAAAACCTGCACCATCAATGGATGGAGATATATCGAGTAGTATCGAAGGGGACTCTAACGATGACGATGATGAAAGTGTTGTGGACGTTACCCCAGCCAAGCAGCAGAAAGTCGCTAATGATGCCTTAGATTATCATCTCCTCTTCTGACTGTGAGTGAAGGGCAGCTGTGCAATGCCATTTTTGATCTCAGTACAAATTAGTGTAAACAATTGAGGAGTAGTCTTGGAAGACGCTACTTTGTAAATAAAGCATGTGCAGTCTATAGGTTAGGGTAGGCTTAAGGTTATTGCTAAGAAGTGTTCACTCTAGTTTTAGTGAATAAACAAAGTTTATTTATTTGTACGCTTAGCATTAGTATTTATATGAAAAATCTGATGAAATATATTGTTTACAATTTAAGTTGTAAATATTGAAGTCTAATTTTTGCTTTATCAATTTCAATGCGCGTGTATTCGGCGGGAGATTTTATGTTCAGCAAGCCAAGACGATGTGGGCTTGGGGTGTGTTTTGCCGGGTCGAAAAGGACCACATTTGATTTTCACGTCTAAGAGGAGTTCAAACTCGAGTTGAATTTGAGGAACCCACACACGACGGATCCAGGATGAATGAGGGGACGACACAAGCGATGCAGTTTAGAAGTAAAAATTCCGACGACTACAGCTAATAGAGCTCCAGCTAATAGAGTCTTCTTATCCGAGACACGTAGTCAAAGAATAATTGGAGATTAAAGAAATCTGAATCCCCGGTATAAACACGAAGTCATCGCGGAGGAAAGTCAGCTTGGTCTTGATGACTATACTGATCTTGATGGAAGGCAGCAAGCTCCGAGTCATGGGTCAGGACTTGTAACAAGGTAAGATGAGATTTTCAAAGCAGATGAAGATTACTGCATTAACACAAAACAGGCGACTGAATTCGACTGATCAACATGGTGTAGGAATTTTGCCACCAGAAATGAAGTGTGCACTATAGAGACGGGCAACGTCAGAGCTAATTGTTCCCTAAGACGCTCAGTTTGAAATAATGGCGACTAAGAGGATTCCTCCAGAACATTGTTCCAGTAAGTTGTCTGTGGATCTCCAGAGAGGAATCTTCAGCGGAAGGTGTGGATTAGTTACCCATACAATGCCCATTTACTTAGTGTGATTTACTTTCTAATTTCTACATGTGCCCGGGCAGAACTTGGCCTCTCCAATTAGAGCGATTTCTGTTAATCTGTCTCCAATCGCTGGCACTAAGTTGGATCGCCTGCTTCTCCACTTGTGTGCGCCACCTTGTCCTATGTCCTATGATGCTCTGTCTCACAGGCTCGGGACCGAGGAAAAAAGGGGAATTCTAAGCCAATATTGTTGAAGAAATTTGTGTGAAAGAAATTTTGATATGGGAGCGGATGCGACTCCTTGGAACATGTAGAACATGTCTAGATTCAATTCCAGATTCGTCTGATGTCCACATCGCACGTAAAGGATGGTGTTGATGTTGATTTTGAATAAAACACAAATTATTTAGGAAATTATTGTCATTTCTTTTTATTATTATAATATTGGTATGGTTCAATTATGTTTGAAACAAAATATCGGCCAAATGGCACCTCCATCCGATGGTCCAAATTTTCGATGACGCTGAAGCATAACCGAGGTTCTATGCCGTTAATGTGCCGAATTATCTCATCCTTTAGCTCTTGAATTGTTGTTGGCTTATCGACGTACAGAAAAAAATCCAACGGTGTCAAATCACATGATCTTGGCGGCCAATTGACATCGCCACCACGTGAGATAACCCGGCCATTGAATTTGTCGCGCAAAAGAGCCATTGTTTCGTTAGCTGTGTGGCAAGTGGCACCGTCCTGTTGAAATCACCGGACGGTGCCACTTTCGTCCACATTCATATCTTCCAATCCGGACCATAAAAAGTTCGTTATCATTTCACGATAGCGAACACCATTCACAGTAACTGCCAGACCGGCCTCATTTTGGAAAAAATACGGTCCGATGATGCCGCCAGCCCATAAACCGCACCAAACAGTCACTCTTTGTGGGTGCATTGGTTTTTCGACAATCACTCTTGGATTATCATTCGCCCAAATGCAGCAATTCTGCTTATTGACGATCCACTGAGGTGAAAATGTGCCTCATCACTGAAGATGATTTTCTTCGAAATTTGATCATCCACTGTTGCCATTCTGACCATTGACGACGCTTGAAATGGTCAAGAGGCTTTAGTTCTTGTGTCAATTGCACCATGTAAGCGTGTAAATGCAAGTCTTTATGCCTAATCTTCATCATCGACGGGCGTGAGAGGTGCAGTTGTTGGGCACTACGAGGTGGAAGGCTCTTCAGCCACACTATCGCGAACAGCAGCAATGTTTTCTGCAGTACGAGCTGTACGAGCATGCACTGGTGTGTTCACATCTCATACAGACCCGGTTTGCTCAAATTTTTGCACGATTTTTCCGATTGTTTGCACATTTGGACGATTAAATCGACCGAAAAAATCACGAAGTGCACGATATGCATTTTGATTTGAACGCCCATTTTCAAGCCTGAATAACTTTAACGCGTTGCTCGATTGTGTATCTTTCCATGGTTCAAATTGAGTTAGTCTGAAATTGAGAAATGTCAAATGAAATGCAGAAAAAAACTTGACGTTTAGGTGTGGTTCACATTCAACATCGACCCTTGAAATTTAAATTTTTTTAACCCCTTTACAATCATAAATATGCTCTTGGAAATAAAAGACGAATCTCAAGAAGACTACTGCGAGGCAGGTGCAGAGAAGTTGGGAAAGCCTTTGCTCCTCCTCCTCGAAAGTGGACACCTAATCTTGCTGCCTGCTGTCGTTAGGTACCCAATTATGTTGTCGCTCGTCGCTTCTTTCTATTTTGAGCATGTTTGGTTTGTGATGACCCAGTTTTGGCCATTTTAACCTCTAATCTAAATTCCACCCTCTCTCGTTTGACTACATCAGGACCAAATCTCGCACTAAGTCTGCAACCCAAAATTCGACTGTTTCACAATTGCCTAAAATATGACCATGCACAGGTATACGAGGAGCGTTCAACATATTCTCGGTATCGACGTGAAGGAAAATGCGAATTCAGTTTAATTTGTTTTTATTTTTCAATATAATCTCCCCTAACATCAATGCATTTGTTACATCTTGAGATAAGCTTTTTTAAACCCTCAAAAAATAAATTTCCTCTTTCTCTGCAAAATACCCATTTATTGCCGACTTGAGTTCTTCATCATCCGAAAATCTTTTTCCACGAGGACATTTTTTCAAATCCGGAAACAGGAAATAATCACTAGGGGCAATGTCTGCACTATAGAGTGGGTGTTGGATTTCTTCGAAACCACAATCTCGCGCAGCAGCCTTGGAAACTCGCGCCGTGTGAACAGGAGCCTTGTCACGAAGAAGCAACACACCCGCTGCGAGTTTACTACGTCTTTTCTTTTCAATTTCCTCCCGCAAATTATGCAAAATGGAAGCGTAGCCGTTGATGGTTTCACCTTTTTTTGTACTCAATGAGCAAGATTCCCTTTGAGTCCCAGAAACCTGTGGCCATGAGCTTCCCAGCAGACGGAGTGACTTTGAACTTCTTCGGGGGGTCTGTTCCTTTTTTATGCCACTGCATGGACTCTTGTTTGCTTTCAGGTTCATAGTGGTGGACCCATGTTTCGTCACCGGTAACAATTCGATCCATAACACCTTCCGCGTTCTCACTACACATCTCCAAAAGCTCTCTACAGCGTGCGATTCTCACTTTTTTCTGAGGCGCTGTGAGCATTCGTGGCACCCACCCATTCGTGGCACTGACCTTTGAAAGGTTAAGATGGTCATGAATTATGGTGTGAATGGTACCAATGGAAAGCTTGGTGATCTCTGCCATCATTTTCACCTTTATTCGGGCATCCTTAAGAACAAGTTTTTCGACTTCTTCACCATCATCGTCTCAGTTGCCATTATGATTCGGTTTAACTAGAGATAAAACGCGAATTAATAATCACATTTATATGGAATGTTACATGAATGCACTAAATTAATAGTATTACTTGATAAATAAGTCAATTTATATATACAACCACAGCTCCACCCCGATACCGAGAATATATTGAACGCCCCTCGTTTATATGTGCTCTCTCCGGTATTGTGTACTGAGAAGTTTTCGAGTTTAATTTTTGCAGTATTGACCACAAGACCAAATCTCCTGGTTCATCTCGTGAGCATCAGCCGAAGATCTGGGAGATGCTTCCCACTGGCACCTATTGCAGTGTCATTCGCAAAGGCTGGGGCCTTAGGACCGCTTTGTTCGGCTGTCAATTCATTTATGGAGAGAAGCCATAACTGTGGCTAAGTATTCCTGCGTGGTGTGTACCGCGCAGTGATCTTCATTTTGTGATGTAATCTGAGGCAAACTCTGCCTGGATCGTCTTTCTGACAGTGCTGGTTATCGTTCCGTAAACAGTTTTTAGGAAATTATGAAGCAGATGCTCTGTTGGGAACGCTACAATGGTTGTATCATCAACTCTGGCAAGACTAACATGAAGGTGCCTTGTACTGACTTTGGGACGATGTTCCTCCAACAAACCGCTAGCCCTGCAAAGTACTTATAAAAACTCACGTGACTCCACAATTCATGGTGTTCCTACATGGGAGACGACCATTAGTATCCTCCTAGCAATCACTACAGCTCCGATTGGAACCATGGTTTTCTTCCTTCTTTGGAGCTACTGCCCAGGGTGGACCTGGTCCTCAACCAACAACCCTCTGAAACTAGCGCGATCTCTGGATAGCTGACTCCAGTTTAGCACTCCAGTCCTTCTCCACCTGGGTGTGCCACCTTAAACGCGGACGTCCTTTGTTGCTTTATCCACTGGTTCGGAGTCGAAGACCCTTCGTCTGGAGCTGAAGAACCTTAGACATTGGTTTCGTAGACAGCCTCATGTCAATGTAAAACCCATGCAGTTCGTGGTTGAATCTTCTCCTCCAAGTTCAGTCAACGCAAACAGAAACTAAGGTCGCCCGCAGAACTTCTCTGGAAGAGACCAAGAACTTGCTTTTGGGAATGTTCATACCTCCGCGCTGTACAGCAGAACTGGGATGATCAGTGTCTTACATAAGGTTGGCTTGTTCCTCAGAGAGGCGGCCCTATTACAAAGTTCCCTCTCGAGCCCCGTTTGGCAAGAGCTACTCTTCGTTTGCTCTAGGTACTGTCTCGAAGTTATAGCTGCGTTTAGATGCTGTGACAAAAAAAAGTCCTTGTGGAAGTCGAGTGTAAAGAAAACTTTAATTTCTCCCCACAGACTGCTGATCTAAGTGCCCTCCCACCTTCTTCGGTGATTAATGAGCAACCATTTATACTTGCAGCTGCTTAAATCCGTAAACTAATTCAGAAGGTGTAAATACAGACATCCACAAATCAAATACAGTCCAGACTTTCAGACTTTCACTAAAGCAACTGATTAATTCCCCTTCATTATTCATGTGATGCGGAAGCGCATTATCTGAAGAAGTATTGATTTTCCTTTGAACAGCCCAGTCCCAGGGTAGTATGCATCCCATCTTGCCGCCGTCTCAAGCTCTTTCAAATGCCAACCTCTTTTTTGCTGGAGGAATGTTTTGCCTCAATCACCTCGTGGACACGAGCACTGTTGCTGCTCCCACCACTGTTGCTGTTGTTCCCTGAATGGTCGTTACACTCGAGCGTAACAACTCTAATGGATTATCAGTGTCTGTTTTCAATTGGACAGCGAAAAGCCCTCCGGCGGCGCGGCCGGGGCTGTGTTAAAGATAAATCTTTCATATAGCAGTGTAGATTTGTTTGCCAGCAATCCAATTGCCGTCCGTGAAGTCCTTGTTTTGCGTGGGCTACTGCGCCAAGCACTGCTAGACAATGCTTTATTGTACCTTCCGGGAGTGCGGCCAACGAATGGTAAATATTATAGCAGCGCTTGGTGGCGAAACTAAACGCAGGCAGTGGGTAATTTTAATTTTTGATAACCTGCTCACGGTACCGAGCATGGGATAATCCGATAGTGCCGCGCTGGCGGTGGCGTCAAAGCCGCTTGTATTTGCATTCATTTGCCAAAACAAATTTGAATAATTCAACTTGTTTATTGTGTGCTAATTGATGCTTTTTTTGTTTTGTCAGACCCGCGCAGTCATTGTGTTTTCGAAATTATAACGGAAATTATGTACAAATAATTTAACAAAATTATAGCGAAACCCCTGGATCCGTCGACATGCGGAGGGCACATGTTTGAAAAACTATCAATGGTGTGCGGAGTACGTGCTTGTGACTTCGGAAAAGTTTCCTTTTCGGCACTGTCGGGAGGGGGGGATGATGCAGGCATTGAAAAGTTCAAAAAAAAGTTTTGATTGTTTATAAACAGAAAAATGATATAACAAACGAATATAAGTGGACGAGCAGAGGCGAGGGTAGGCTGCTCCCCAGCAACTTAAAGTGCTCCACACGGTCTCTCATTGTGCAATTAGAAAGTATGAAGTGCGCTTAGTGAATGCTTTCATTCTTTCTGCACACAAGAGATGTTTTGTTATCTTTAAGGAGAGATAAGTCTGTGAGGTATTTCTGGAGGACTCTTAGAAGGAAATACACCACTTAGAGCGAGAGGTTGTAACTTGAGAGGAGGTATTATTAATTCATCCAATATCCGCAGCTTGCTGACTGTCGACTGTCGCAGGAATTTAAAGTAAAATTGTATTGTGTTGTTTTGTGTTTCAAGTGTTCAAGGGAACGAAAAGTTTTCTCGCAGAGATTGTACAAAAATAACTTGACTGTATCGCATCCTGTCAACACTGCTTTGGATGTGTGTGATTCACGTGAGTAGAAGTCTAACAAGCAGTGTTTTATTTCATTCCTCTCCTGGAATCGATGATTATACGGTTGTGTGAGGTACCGTGACAATGGATGTCAGCGGAGAGGAAGCATTCCTTTTCCTCAATTGTCAATAATAGACAAGCTCAAATGCCTCTGTCCGATGAATTCAAAGTCTGTAGTGATTTGCGTTAGTTTCATTTCACGTTCAAAGACTGTATTCGTCACTTTAGATGGATTGCCAGATTTCAATGATTGGGTGAAACAGTGGTATCGTATGACATTGCAATCAATTTAATTGGAAATACTGGCCGCATTTAGTTCGGATCAGAAATCTGAAATCGGGTTGTCAAAGGTTTCAAAAAACAAAAGAAGAAATCACAATAATTTCAACATAAGAACACTGAACTGAAGTACAACGGGAGGAGCACTGAGGCGAATACGTAACATAAATGTTCCAACCTCAAAGATAGGGTTGCTTATGATGCATCGATAAAACGGAAACATCGATGTTTGCTATTCGATGTATCGAATCTATCCGAAGCTTCGAATACTTTCGATTTTTATAGATGCATTTTATTTGATGACGTATACATAGTTGAGTTTCCGTTTTAATACTTTCGGCATCATATAGAGACGAGGGATTCCGACCACTTTCGCACGCCCTACAGACACAGAGAGTAGTACAAGAAGTAACATAATTAGCGGCAACGTTGCTGATGTGGCACGATCGTTCCATTTAAGAACTTTTTCAATGAAATGGCACTGTGACAAAGCACAAAAGGCTGTGATGCGAAAATTGCGATACCTACCTCGTATCAGGTTTCAGCTATATGGTATTTTGGCAAAGACCGCACAAGAAAACACACACAAATAGTTACCATGCTGTGGTGAATTCATTTTGATGTCAAACATTTGTTATTTCCGGTATTTTTTTCTTCTCCCACACATGGAACAAAAATGTGAAGCAAAATGTGCGATGTGCTCAAGAGAACATCACAATTTTGATGGTGACGTTGGTGCCATGAAATAACGCTAAATAACTATATGAACGCGAAATAATGCCGAATTTCCATGTGCGGTCTTTCACTCGGAGTTTTTTAACGTCACCTGTTTGGTTTTGCTCAGAATACGAAAACCTCACAATTTGTGACTCACCATTCTCTGAGGCATTTGTGACTTATGTGACACATCACAGAGGAGTGCCAGAATACGGGTGATAGAGTGAGTATGACACTCTGGTGAAAATATGAAAAATTAACATATTTACATTGGCGTCTATTGAACAATCACTTTCCTACCTTACGGAAAAGTATTATCACTCTGGAGTTATCCTAAGGTGTTAAATTGGGTGTCGAGACGATGCAGTCGGTTCCGCTAGTGTGCACGAGTACATTAACGGTATTTTTTAGAGGGTTTAAAAACTAGTATATTATATAAATTATTAAATTAAAAATCAAAGACAACACTTACTAAGCTAGAAATTCGTTCTTTAATACAAAATGTACATCAAATTATTGATGTGAATAGTTTTTGAATACTTAGCATTTGAGCTCAAATTGTTCAAAAAAAGGGAAAAAAAAGTTTACCAAATTTTCAATATCTTCCAAATTAGTTTTTATATAATATTGTAAGTATATGTTGTATTCTCTTTTTGCAGTCAATGCTTATATCATTTTTAAATCGAACACAAAGAACCGAGTAGTTTTATGTCTTCTACTCTTTGAGAAAATTGAAAATAACTTGACTAAATCTACTTTTTTATGAGAAAATACTTTCTTTTTTTGGATACATAATCGTATAGTATGATGGTTGGGTGTTGCGGGAATCGGGTAGGCACTGACTGGCGTCAACCTGGCGATGCCCAGTGTTGTAACTTTTTCTACACACCAATTGTGCTTATTTTACCTCCAAGTGGTAGCCATCGGGTACTGGTTGTAGTTCACCCGAGCTCAACTTGCCAAACTTATAAGTGCGACCTCTTGTCCTAGGGGTGACAAAAAAGGAACTGGCCCTCCAGGTTGGGGGTTGTGCCGTCGGGGTAACTGCCCGGCCACATAAAGAAAATATATAGTTACGAAGCAACAACAAGCCTCGGAAACGGAGGATTTTACTGATGACAAACCCTGCAAACGATATACGGACAACGATCTTCGGATCTGTACGTGGAATGTAAGGTCCCTTTATAGGCCACGTGCAGCCGAACAATTAGCGGAAGCCCTAGACTGCTGCAAAGCAGATATAACCGCCATCCAAGAAGTGCGATGGGATGGACCGGGCAAAAGAAGGCTGAAAAACTGTGATATATATTACGGTGACTGCTACAAACAGCAAAAACGGCGCCTATTTGGATGTGGATTTGTCGTTAGAGGCAGACTTAGGCAAGAAGTCTTATCGTTCAGATCCGTGAACGAGCGCCTCATGACAATTCGCATCCAGGCTAAATTTGCCAACATAAGCCTTATATGCGCACATGCCCCCACAGAGGAGAAAGATGACGACACCAAAGACAAGTTCTATGAGCTCCTGGACAAAACTTATGAGCAATGCCCTAGCTACGACATTAAAATTGGCGATTTTAACGCAAAGCTTGGAAAAGAGAACATCTTTGGTAGTACGGTCGGAAAGCACAGCCTACACGACACCACATCCGATAACGGATTTAGGCTGATCGACTTTGCTGCGGGGCGAAATGTTGTAGTAGCCAGTACAAGATTCCCACATCTCGATATCCACAAAGGAACATGGCGATCTCCTGATCAATCAACCGTCAATCAGATTGATCATATTGCGATCGACGCAAGGCACTCCTCCAGTATTATAGATGTTCGAACGTTCCGAGGCGCCAACATTGACTCGGACCACCACCTTGTTGTAGCCAAGATAAGGTTGCGGATATCCCGAACACCGCCAAGACAAAGAAATACTGTGGGCAAGTTTAACGTCAGCCGGCTACAATCGCAAGAGATTGCCAAATCCTTTTCCGATCGTGTCTCCCTTAACCTCTTAAGAAATCCTACGTCGCCAACATCAAGTATTGAAGATCAGTGGCAGCATTGCCAAAAAGCCATCAGAGATGCCGCCTCTGATGTGCTGGGTTTCAATCCGCCACCACAACGAAACCCCTGGTTCGACAACGAGTGTCGGCAGGCGAATGCAGCCAAGCAAGAAGCATACAAAGCGGCACTGCAAAGAAGGACAAGAGCTGCTCGGGAGCTCTACGAGCAGAAGAGGAGAGACGAACACCGGCTTCTCAGGAGAAAAAAGAAGGAGCATGAGAAGCGCGCGATCGGCAAACTAGAGGGATATTACTGCAGGAATGAGGTAAGGAAATTTTACCAAAGGGTAAAGTTAACCAGTCAAGGTTATAAAGTCCGAACCGAAGCCTGTAAGGATGATCAAGGGAACATCGTAGTAGAGTCACAGTCGATGCTGAGGATATGGAGAAACCATTTCTGCAGACTGTATAACGGCGACGAAGAACCAAATTCCGCTGTCAGGCAGAACGAACCATTCAACCCCAATGAAAGGGACGATGAAGATCAACAATTCCGTCCACCCGACCCAGATGAAGTGAGGATTGCCATATCCAAACTAAAATCCAACAAGGCTGCGGGAGCTGACGGCCTACCCGCCGAGCTTTTTAAGCAGCAGGCGATGATTTGGTAAGGAGCATGCACCAACTCATCTGTAAAATATGGTCGGAGGAAAACATGCCCGATGAATGGAACCTCAGCATAGTCTGCCCGATCCATAAAAAAGGAGACCCTTTGAACTGCGCCAACTACAGAGGCATCAGTCTCCTAAGTATTGCATATAAAATCTTATCTGCCGTACTGTGTGAACGCCTAAAGCCATTCGTCAACAACCTGGTCGGTCCATACCAGTGTGGCTTTAGGCCAGGAAAATCCACCATCGACCAAATATTCACACTGCGGCACATTTTGGAGAAAACCCAGGAGCAACAAATCGATACCCACCACCTTTTTATCGATTTTAAGGTCGCGTATGATAGCATTTATAGAGACGAGCTATACAGAGCAATGTCTAATTTTGGCATCCCTACCAAACTCGTCCGTTTGTGTAGGATGAGGATGGAGAATGCACGCTGCTCCATCAAGGTCGGTAAAGACCTAACCGAGACCTTTGATGTCAAAAAAGGATTCAGACAAGGCGACGCGCTGTCATGCGACTTTTTCAACATCGTTCTTGAAAGAATTGTTTAAAACTCGAACGCCAACACCAAAGGAACAATCTTTCAGAAGTCCGTCCAACTACTCGCATATGCCGACGATATTGACATTATCGGAAGAAGGCAGCGTGATGTCAATGGCGCTTTTGTGGGTATTGCAACGGAGGCCGCGAAGATGGGTTTAGCGGTAAACGAGGGTAAGACCAAGTATATGCTGTCAACGAGAAAGGACACCCAACACCGACGTCTCGGTCAGAACGTCACAGCAGACAGATATAACTTTGAGGTAGTCTACCTAGGCACCGCTATCAATTCAGACAACGACACCAGCGCTGAAATCAAACGAAGAATAACTCTTGCCAATCGCTGCTTCTTTGGGCTAAGAAAGCAATTGGTAAACAAAGCCCTCTCTCGAACAACCAAGCTAACGCTTTACAAGACCTTAATCGTCCCAGTCCTGCTATATGGCGCGGAGGCATGGACTTTATCAAAAGCGGATGAAGCTGCTCTTGGTTGCTTCGAGAGGAAAATTCTTCGTGTCATTTTCGGTCCCGTCTGCATAGATGGTGAGTGGAGGAGGAGATTTAATGACGAACTATACGGGCTGTTCAGCGACATCGACTTAGCCAGAAGAGTGAAGATCCAACGATTGAGGTGGCTAAGTCATGTAGAGCGGATGGAAACCAATGCTCCGGCCCGAAAAGTCTTCGAATCCACCCCCGAGGGACGGCGCAGTAGAGGAAGACCGCGACTCAGGTGGCGCACGCAAGTGGAAAGGGACCTCAACCAACTATGCGTGCGAAACTGGAGACAGCTAGCTTAAGATCGAGCTGGCTGGAGACGCTTGTTGGTTGAGGCCCAGGTCCACCCCGGACTGTAGCGCCACCTTAAGTAAGTAATCGTATAGTGTAGTACCTCATTGTAATTTGTAATTTTTGTTCCACTTTAAGTAATTTCTTTTAATTTCACTAACTCCTAAATGGGGCGACATGGACATCCGCCTTCCATAGTAAGAATTGCAAGTTTTAACCCCTCTACAAAATACCGTCAACATTTCTTGACACTAAAGTTATTGCAAATATAATATTTTTTCTTGAGGGAATCAACGCATTTTTATACAATTTTTGTTCTTCTTTTATTACAATATTTTTCCGATATCTCCATAGACATGCACCACTGCTTGCAGCAACTCTTCAAAGGGATCTAGTTTCCCTCCTCCACTGTATTTAACTATCCAATCAGCGAAATTATTAGAGTACATAATTGTCATTGAAAAATTGTCTTCCAACGATACGCCACTGAGATTCGATTGTTTTGGTGTGTATGCCATCAGGACCAACAAAACGACTGTCGGAATCACTGTGGTTCACTTTTTATGAATGTACCCATAAGCTCCAAAACAACCATTCCAGCAATCGGTGTAGATGATCGTTTCTGGCTTTTTTCCATTCTTTTTAATCAGCAGCACTAGTACTTTAGGACTGCGCTCGATTTCTGACTTCAAGTCTCAAGTCTTCGAATTCATCCCCAATTAAACCGAAAACCCAGTGGCCGTCCACACGCCATTCTTGGGTCTATAGCGGTTTTTTTTTTTTTTTCAAAATTTGAAGGTTTTTTTAAGAAAAACATGTACAATAGTATTATTCAAAATATTGACCAGCAGAAGCTATGAGTTTTTCCCATCTTTCTGGCAATTTGTGGATCCCATCCCAAGCCAGCTTGGCAGCCAAAAATTAATCAAGGCAATTTTTGACATTCTGCTCTGATGTGAACTGTATTTCAGTGATATCGTTCTGCATCGATTGGGACAAATGGTAGTCAGAAGCGGCAAGGTCTAGGCTATAAGGCGGGTGGGGTAAAACTTCCCATCCACTGCTTTCCAAATAGTTCTTAACCGGAATAGCAACGTGGGGCCGAGCGTTGTCGTGATGGAAAATTATTGCCTCGTGTCTGGTCGCATATTCCGGGCGTTTTTCAGGTACTGCTCTCTTCAAACGGATTTATTGCGTTCGGTAGCGTTGCCCATTGATGGTTTTACCCGGTTTTAGCAGCTCATAATACAGCACACACTTCTGATGCCACCAAATACAGAGCATTGCCTTCGCGCCATGGATATTCAGCTTTGCCGTTAATTTGGCTGGTTGACCAAGCCAATATCACCACTTTTGGCAGGTTCGCTCATCTAGCGCATGTTCACCATAAACTTCCACCAAAATACGATGACTGTCGGCAGAAGTTTTCTTCATATTAAGGTAATGAAGAAGAACTCCCCGCAAAAACACTTTTTCAGGCAAAACTTTGACATATTTGAGTGAAAAAAATGATTGTTGTTTACGCTTTAAATGAATGACATAGACTGAAATGACGTACAGTGACAGTAGCTTTCCAACGCATGTTCCAATGGAATAATACAGGTTACGCCATCTCTTAGCAAACCGCACGAATTAATTTATAGATATTATGAATTTACCCTCGTCGATTTGGACGGTCTATGTTTTTCATTTCTTTATAGCTGAGACCAGTGCTGCCAGTATAAGTGAAATCACTTGGCGCTTCAAGCGAAGTTACATAGTTAAATAAGTGCATACCGAAAACTGTCGGGCGCCAGTCAGAAAGTCGGGTGTATTTAAATATGTATGAGATGGGTGGGTCGCCTCGCTCGTCAACATGATTCTAACACAACTGCCAAGCACATGAGTTATGTTAGCGATAAGAAACACTAGGCAACATAACGAAATACCCTTGTCGCCCATAAACAATGCAACAGACATCCCGAGTGTACATATAGGGACGTGAAGATTAAAATATACACACCACATATTTGAAGAATCAATGACCCAAGGAATTTGAGTATTTTGTTTATAAGCTGCAATGGGTAATAAAAATAGTTTTTATGAATAAAACAAGAAAAGGGATAGATATTTCATATCGGTTTTCTAGTTAGTTATAATTCAGCAGCGTATCTGCACACTACCTCTGTAACATTAGCTTCTCAAGATTGTAAATAAAATATATTTAAAATAAAAATACTTTGAGGAAATTTATTTCGCGCTTGTAATCTGATGTATTTAAAGTATGGGGTGGGCGTCACGAGATTTCTAAAAAAATGTTTTAAAAATGCTACGAGTCACATAAAAATGGTTTGATTCAGAAAATTTAAAAATTTTATAAGAAAAACCAGTTTTATACCATTTTAAGCCAGAAAAAAATTGCTCAGTGCTCATAATGGAAACCTCAGCCCTTGGGACAAACGTGAAGTCCACAGTGGAGATCTGACGTAGAATCGCCCTTGGCAACGGATGCTAATTCGGTTTGTGAACTCAAAACTCTTGACTCGAAGGACCAAAGCCATGATCACCATACACCTATTTTGCCAGTCCGACTATATGCAGCCGAAAGCTGGACACTAAGCAAAACTTTAGAACTGATGTGCCTTCGGAAGAAAGAACTTTACGAGCTGTACTAAAATGTGGATGTAGTCCGAAGCGCAAAAATCCATCGACTGCACTGGCTCCTGGCTCGGTTTCATCGAGGGCATGGACACCGACGTTCCAGCAATAGGATTTTTGCTTCGGGAAGGAGAGGAAGACCGAATCTCTGGCAAAAAGACCAACTCATCGTGGATGCAAGACGGATTGGTCTTGATGACTGCCAGCAGCGTGCCCAGGGCCGTGAATGATAGAAGGCAGCGATTTCTCCGGTTCGGATCCTCCATGGGTTATAGGCCTGCTATTTCAATAATTAGGTGTACTCATAGTTTCTGCTACAATTGTATATACAGTGGATTCCCCTTTACTGAGCCATTTCGGGTTGAATTGTTGTCCGAATGAGGTGGCTGGCGCACTTAAACGATGGGAGAAAAAAAAAAACGAAGAGAATGGCGAAATATGAGGAATCAGTCGGAGACCACTGCACATCTTTGAATGTCACAACTTTTACAAACATTTAAAATTGAATCTTTTATGAGGATTGGAATTATTTAAATGATGAAAAAAATTTCCAGTTGGCCGACAAGTTCAGGAATCGTTTGCTTTATTGTGGACAACAGTTTATGCATGAGCTGTCGATTTCGTGGACTACGGATGTATTCAAACAGGTGTGCGTTAATATGAGACAATGTTCAATGGTTCAATGGTTTTCAATGGTTAGTTGCGGGAATTTTTATGTCGGCAGACATTGGAACAGGCGCAAACAAATTAACATGTTTTACACATTTCACGAGAAAAAACGCTTGAGCAACGTCTCACTGCACATTTTGGTACTTTCCTACATCAATGAATAACTCAATTCAATGCTTTTCAATTTTCAGTATTTTATCATCAACATCATCTTCTGGTCCGCATGATCCGCTAAAGGGGTTGCGGTGGCAAACTGCGTCATGGTCATAGGTGAGAGTTGGAATAAATACTGAGTTGATACTCGCTAACTTGGCTTTAACTCGAAGCTCTGATTCAGATCTCCGAAGCTGTTTCAAAATTGCCTCAGCTTGACCAATCCTACAGGAAAGCTCAGAATCACTCCTGTCACCACTTGTGGAAAAGACCTTGAGACACTTAAACTTGTCCGCCTCCTTCAATGGGGCTCCACTAACATGTAGAGTGCACGGATCAGGCATATATGTACGAATTGTGATGTAAGCTTCTGCAACACATCTTACTAGTGTCAATAGGGGACCCTCACTGAGGTCACGAAATTAAAATGTGGCTCTTTTGACAAGCTTCCCAGAACACCACAGCATGCTTCCATAACTTTCAAGGATGCGTGAATAACCGTCAAAATAATTATTGGTTACTACCCCTCAAATGGACAAGGGGTCAATTAGCCGTGAAGTCAACTATATCATTGTACACGTGAAATTCTAAAATTCACCGACTTATCAAACGACCCTATGCGTGTGTGAACATATAATTCAATTAGCAGCTAGTTTGGGTATAATCAAATAAAAATTACCGGCTTATTTTATTGTAACAGAAAATGAACTTATCGAAAAATGATTCTCTGAATAATTCCATTGAATAAGCCGATTATTTATGCAATCATTAAACCTGCGATTCAACGTGGCATCAACTCATACGGAGAACATTCGAGTGATTAAGAGAATATGCTTTAATTCAATGGCATAACGAACAATCAATTACATGCGAAGCTTGATTAGAGTGAACAATGAACTGGTAGAGGATGGTTCTGGCCTCATTGGCACATGTTGTAGTGTTGCCGGATGTACTTTGTTCTTTCGACACAAAATATAATGGCAGTCAGCTTTACCAACTGATGGGCTCAGAGCGGCTGAATTAACTATGTCCGAACTGAAGAACAAAGCGCTGAGGATCGTCTCCGGCTTGACATGGTGGCTGCTGGCGCGGTGGTTCGAATCCTGTGCTGAATGTCAAGGCTTAACGATTCGAACAACTTTCATTATTCACGGCTACTCCTGCATCGAGTCACAGATAATGCTCAGAGGGTATAGCTGTCTAGAAAAGCTTCCACACAAATCGCCGTTCGTAGTCGGAAGAAGACTGTGAAAAAAAGGTGGTTGCTGTAGACGATGTCCTCTGCGGACTGTAGTGCCATTCGTATTACCATTACTAGTCGGAAGCGTGAGAGAGCAGTACCAGTTATTCAGAAGCCCAAAATTGTGCGTCTAACTTGTTCAATTTATCCCCGTAGTAAATGGCATGTATGGTGGCATATACTTACTTAATTGCTTGTCAGGCCGGCATCCAAGCAACTGTTTACGGTCCAGGGCAAGCTGCTTCCAGTCAAAATATAGCTTGCATGGTGCGATGATGGTCCAAACAACTGTTTACGGTCCTGGACAAGCTGCTTCCAGTAAAAAGATAACTTGCATCCGCTATTAGCATGATTTTGGTCCTTTGAGTAAGGAGTAAGTTTTTTTTTCGGTAAACCGAAGTAACAGTCACTGTGATGTCATTTGTGGAGCTCACTTTTGCCCCGAGGCAGACTACACAGCAAGTGTAGCTGTCGATCGTGATATTTTGCCCTAGATGGTGTGTGACTGAACGTGTTTTGGTCAACAGGATATATTCTGTTCTGTCCTCATTGACCTGCCATGAATAGTTCCACTACGGCACGCTGGGAACGCGCTACCATACATAAAATCTCACTACAACACATCACCGCCATCCGGTGCAGGTTTCAAAAGGCAGTTCTTGAGTCGAACTGCGGGTCTTCTCCAGGAGTTGTCTTAGTGTGAACATTTGGTCTATAGCCGATTTGTCGGGCCGGAAGGCGCACTGGTGCATGCCGATTAGTGCGGTGCACAACGGCTTTTGTCGTTCACAGAGTACGCTGGACAGGATCCTAAGGGCTAAGTTGAGCAGGGATATTTTTTGCGCATGCGGCACATGCGCATCCAGTTGTCGCGCATGCTTTCTTCTTCTCGAATCCTGCAGTTCATCTAGTGCATGCTCCCTACTAAAATATCGCCGTCAGCCTTGAAAAGGTCTGATGGTAAGCCATCTGAGACTGCGGCTTTGTTTTTAATCGCTGTGCCTGCTTCGTAGGGGCTGGTTGAGGGCTACTTCATCGACTGGAGTTGGGATGTATTGGAAATGTTGAAAGTGCTGCTTAAACACATCCACCATTTCTTGTGGGTCAGTTACTAGATTACCCTCACAACTTCGAAGAACTTGGATGTCTTTCCTGAGGCATAAGGGCAGGCTCTCTCTCTTTTTTATAAAATGCCCGTGTTTTCTGCTAGTTGCGAGGGACCTTTTCTTCAGGCGTAGCAGCTTCTCCTCCTCTCGTCGTCTAGCTCGGTACTCATCTTACGCTGCTCTTGTTTTCACAATCGCCTTTTGATATGCTTCGGCGATTGCATGTTTTTCTGCGCACGCTCGCCGTCGTACCACGGGATTCTTGTTGGAGGTGGTAGGTAGCCTAAGGTGACTTCCGCTACCTCTTTGATGGCCGAGCGGCAATGCAAACCACATCACGTTAGCGTTGATGGCGACAATTTGTTTATTCTATTGCTATTCTGTAGTCATTTAATCTCTACGGTATTGCAAATGCATATGTACATATATGCGAATATATTTTAAGAATCAGTGAGGTTAATGTACATTAACGATATCATTTTGCCTTGATGGTAGCTAAAGTTAGATAGCTGCATTCTCCGCACAGGAGCAAAACTCAGGATATCGTCTTGGGCTGTTTACTCTTATACACCAGTGTGCCTTGGGTTGTGTCGTTCCGGACAATATATCTCCCGGAACTAGGTCCTCTGTAAACTCAACGTAAAAATGTTCCGAAATCTCGGAGATATGAAGAAACGAAGAAAATGACACATTTTTTTTGCAATTTGTAAACAAAAATTTTACACACTGTGAGTACACATATGGCACAAATGCAAACATACATGGTTGTGCGTACCTGAGTCGGAACTATGTGCACACACTATTGGAAATGGACATGTAGTACATTAAATACAACAAATTTTGATGTAAGCATAATTATCTACACTCCACACACACAAATCATACTATAATACATGTGTTGAACATTTCAAGTCCATCCAACTGCATACATCCTCGAACTAGGGGTAACATTAACAACAAATCACTCTTCTGCAATCGGTCGGAAAATGCGCCACACACATGCATATAGTTGGACTGTGGACTTTTATGATTTCTTCAAAATGTTCCGCGGGCATGTTAAACGCCGGCATTTCAATGGAACTACACTTTCTTCAAAATGTTCCTCGGGCATGTTAAATGCCAGCGTTTCCATGAAGCTACTAAGCTATTCTTCAAGATATTCCGCGGACATGTTAAATGCCGGCATTTTCATGGAACTACATAGTTCCGCGGACATGTTAACGCATGAAACCATATAGTTCCATGGACATGTCTCCGGAAACCAGTTCCGATTGCGAAAGTAATCGTTCCATGTGCGTTACGTCGCCGGGACTGTTTAGCACAACACTAGTTTGTAATGACCCTCACCTCAGTGTTCTGAAAATCTGGCAACATGTGTATGTTGCATGATTCAGTGCAGCCCCAGAGTTTTAAACTCTGTTTATGTTTATACTGCAGGTTATATGCAATCTGGCGCCAATTTTTAAAAAGTGAGCAAATACCAAGGGACGTACTAAGGAGTTTGGTGCTCATTTTATCGAGCTTACGAGAATGCTATCCCACTTAAATTGTCAAAACATGAACGCCTGAACAGGGGCGGTTGCGATCTGGGCATTCGAACTTTATGGCGTTCACACAAAAAAAAATGCTTGACAGACTTCAGTTTTGAGACAAGTAAGACCCTCCATTATCTTTTATTCGAAGTGTTCAGATATAATGCCGGGGCGAGCACTGCTTTCGGCTTTGTGAATAGATGAGACTGATGTACGAAGGAAAAGCGAGTTTGGGTGAAAACTCTGATAAAACAGATAAATACTTTATCGCCTGTAATTTTACTAAAGCCTGCCATTCATGCATTTACACTGTGAATGGGGGTGTTTGCACTGTTTGTGCAGTTAACTGTGTAAAAATCAAAACGGTTTTGATTTTTGCTCAAGCCAATTTGCGCAGTTATTTTGTAAGTAAATGGAAATTCTTCCCAATTTTCGCAATTATCTCTGATTGGCCGACGTACGAAGAATTAACGACGAAAATAAATCACGATTTCGCCCATCAAGCACTGTTGTCAAGCAAATCGTAGAACCTCAACTCCGCTCATCTCGTTTTCCTGTGCCCGCTGTCATACGATCGATGCAGTTTACACTTCAGGCTATTTAACAGCATGTTTTGGAGTCCTGGATTATCAAAGTCCGCTTTTATCACCCACGCACCACCTGAAGAGCGACATCGGATTACATATACACCCTGTAAAATGAGCTCCACAGACTAACTTCTCAGAGTTTTTATAACACTTTGGAGACCCTGTTAAAGAGTCTCCCGAGCTGGCAAGTACTCATTAACTCAAACTTCGCCTAAATCTTTATGTGTCGCCGCAGTCAATTTGTTTGAACTTGATTGGAAAACCCTCCTCAGAGGCACATAAAATCTCACCCGAACGTGTCAAGGGCACATTGCCCTCAGCGCCAAAACGAAAACTCCTCATTCACGACTTTAAAGATTTATTCAACGGCGCCATTCCAAACGTTTTATTAAACGGCGCGACGACAGGAGGATTCCTATTCTCCCAGCCTGACTGCTGTGTATGATATGATTTATAATCGAAATTTATGCGCTCAATTTGGGTTGGAAAAGCCACACGAACTGCTGTGGGACTTCCACTGAATCTGCACTGCATCGTTACCCAATGATTATCCAGATTTCGCGCATCCCATCAGCTTATTTATTTAATCTCACTTGCGACTCGAACCAATTATGCGATGTTTTGAAAAATTAATCAGTCGTAATCATAAATCATTAGTGCTTCATGCCATCCTGCTCACCTGGCTGTCAGGACGAGTGATAAACTCCCAGAGTCTCTCAGCTCGGGTCCTTGCGGTGGTTTGGTGGATAGCCGCAGCCTCCATTAGGCGGCGGCGTTAAGAGCGAAAATCAAAAAGTGAACAGACGAAGCGAAGACACGAGCACAGCCTGCACTCCGCGGAACCTATTTGCAATTTAACCTGTGTAATAAATTATCCAATTAGAATTAATTTTTTGTTTTGTTTCGCCGTCGCCCTGTGCGAGACACCATTATGTGCGCAATAAATATTCTAATCACTAATGGGACCTTTCGCGTTGTAGGACACATCGGCCGCGATTTTGTTGACGCGTTTCAGGTGAGATTCGCGGTGCAGAAAGCCTGTTGTGGCACTGCCATCCCCAAGGACACAGCCGGAGTCCCCGGATTTGTGAATTCCAAATTTGAAACTCATTCACTGCGATAGTCCTTTGTATATATTCCCGCAGTCAAATACCGGAAGCGAAGATGCTCCTTGTGTTGAAACGAGAAACAACAAAAGCAAAACAGGACCCGGGGACAAAAAAGGTCCGATGACGGTGGGGGTGGTGGGGGTTGGCCTCATTAACATTTTATGGGAATCCAATTTCGACAGTGGTGCTCTGCTGTTGCTCGTGTTGTTTTAGAGCGCCACGTCTACATCGCCCTACTGGTTGCCGGGGTCTCGTTTCGAGGGCAGATGCACCTATAGTGGTGTATCCCGTATTTCGTCGCAGGAATAAGGAAATTATCGGAATAAAGCTGGGAATTGGGAAATGGTTCCGAGTTCACGGGAAATTGGTTTGCTTATGATTTATATTTTATTTCACTTCAATCTTCTCGCAATAATCCTTTCGGGACCTTGACGTTGTAAGACAATGGCGCTGTAAATTTGCACATCGGTTGAGGTGAGGCGTTCGTTCTGGGAATTGGCGAAGAATTGCTTGGCATGGTTGGCATGGTTGTCGAAAGTCTGTCTTTTGAATAATTCATGAATGCTTTTATGAGAACAAAATCCGTATTTAATATTGTGAGCTGTGCGGATGTGACGACAGGAGTTCCAGCAGAACATCTCTGACTACTTGCGTTGTGCGGAACTTTGTACGGTAGACAGGCGTTTTCTAGCTAAACTCGGCCAAGGTCTGGCTTGTTTTTCGAAAAAGTCTTCTAAAGTGAGAAAACTATGCAATTCAAACCAAGGAATGGCTAAAATGCCTCGTGGTTCTACTTGGGCTTATTTTTACGTCCCATGTCAAGAACGCTGCAACAAAGAAGGTATCGTTGAAAAAAGCAGCAAATGCTTGCAAAGGAAGGTGGGCTGGATATGTCCGTAGAATCCTGCTATCCCGAGTGACCTTCTATACACTGCCTCCGACTGTGAGGCAGCTCTTGCAGTGGAAGCACTAAAAAGGAAGTTTGCCTCCCCACGGGGTGGATCAAAGGCGATGTGGCAAGACCAGTGGACCAAATCCGAGAAAAGCAGATGAACACACAAGCTCTGCTCATGCCTATCATCGAAGCTTAGACATCAAGGCTGACACTGGACTGCAAGGCAGTGTCTGTCTGGGAACGGCGACGAATACGTGGAGCACGTTATGTACCACTGTAGGCGCCTTGCGGAGAACTGGACTGTCCTGGAAAGCCCAGAGAACATAGTCAGTTATATGATGCAATCGGAGAAACAGTGGTTGAGATAAGATCTGTTCATACGTGAAGAGTGTGCTGGGCAAACTCCGAATGGCAGAAGGACTAAGATCACACGACGACTAACTGGATGGCGCAGTTGGTTAAGTGCCTGCCCTTCATTAGAGGGTTCCGTGGTTCGAATCCCAAAACACTTTTATCTTGTTTTTAAATCTGGTCCAGTCACCATTTGCCGTTGCGATCAAATTAACGGCACTATCACTGGCGTGGTTGATCGATGATAGTAGTCTGATCGAGGATTCCCGTCTGGCAGCTAATAACGACCCGCGGGGATAGTGGTCGAAGAGGTCGATAGGAAGTAGGATCACTTCCGGCTTACTAGAATCTCGCCCTCTTGTGCCGTTAGCAATAAAGTGCCCAAGGTCCTATTCTCTGTCCGTTATTTTTCTTAATGGTTAGAAAATTTCAGATAAAATCAGATGATGTTCAAGCCTACCTTCCGGGTTACCTCTTGGTAAGGATTTATGGAAGATTCAGCTACTAAATTAACCCTTGTATCAACACACAGCAGTAATATACCCTGACGATGACAGGAACAGAGAAGAGAGCGTTCCCTGACGTGGCGAAGGGTATAAACCGTCAATTTTTGAATATGCACAACGACGAGGCAAAGACGCGAAAGGAGAAAAAAAAAGGAATTTTGTAACCTTGTATATTACAAATCGTGCTTTATTACACTCTAACGACTATTACTTTACTACAAAACTCTTTGTTGCCTTTCAGGCTGAAGCGATTAATACTAAGCCTCTGACAAACTGAACTTTACTAATCACGACACTGTGCAGTTCAGTGTCGTGATTAGTAAAGTTCAGTTTGTGAGAGGCTGAGAAATAAATAAAAAACGACTTTAGCTGATATCATACACAAAGAGAATTTTTCCGAAAGTATGCACAGTTTTCTAGAAGACACACAAAATTTCGAGTTTTTTTTATATATTGGGTCTATAATTTACTTACGTTTTGTTCACGTTTATTTACATACATTATGTACAATAGTATTATTTAAAGTATTGCCCATCTGAAGCTATGACTTTTTCCCATCTTTCTGTCAATTTGTGGATTCTATCCCAAAAGAACTGCGCCAAGAATGAATCAAGACAATTTTTGATATTCTGCTCTGATGTGAACCGTATTTCAGTGAGGGCGTTCTGCATCGATCGGTACAAATAGTAGTCAGAAGCGGCAAAGTCTAGGCTATAAGGCGGGTGAGGTAAAACTTCCCATCCACTGTTTTCCAAATAGTTCTTAACCGGAATAGCAACGTGGGGCCGAGCGTTGTCGTGATGGAAAATTACTGCCTCGTGTCTGGTCGCATATTCCGGGCGTTTTTCGGCTACTACTCTCTTCAAACGGATTAATTGTGTTCGGTAGCGTTGTCCATTGATGGTTTCACCCGGTTTTAGCAGCTCATAATACAGCACACCTGATCCCACCAAATACAGAGCATTACCTTCGCGCCATAGATATTTGGCCTTGCCGTTAATTTGGCTGGTTGGCCAAGCCAAAATCGCCACTTTTGGCAGGTTCGCGCAGCTAGCTCATGTTCACCATAAACTTCCACCAAAATACGATGACTGTCGGCAGAAGTTTTCTTCATATTAAGGTAATGAAGAAGAACTCCCCGCAAAAACACTTTTTCAGGCACAAACTTTGACATATTTGAGTGAAAAAAATTATTGTTGCTTACGCTTTAAATAAATGACATAGACTGAAATGACGTACAGTGACAGTAGCATTCCAACGAATGTTCCAATGGAATAATACAAGTTACGCCATCTCTTAGCAAACCGCACGAAGTTATATACCCAATGCAAAAAATTAATAATTTTCAGCGTCCGGTTATAAGAGAGAGAGTTTGTGAGAGAATTATTTACATTAAAAATTGTGTAATGGACCCAACTGGGTTCTATGTGGAGCATGACTAAGGAACCATGTTAGTCACTCCTACCTACCTACCCCGAGTTTATGTGAGCAATCAACGAATACGTTGTTTCATTTGAAAACGTAAGTGAATACCTCTCTATGCCAACACGGACAACTTTCACAATTCGCTCTCGCTTCACAGGGTAATCCTCTCAAACTTCGTCGTTCGGAGTTGGCCTAAAACTAAAGACCTCCTCCACTTGTGAGTAATAACACGTGTGGTTGCTGTAGAAGCTAGGCCGAGGTCACCAAGTCATTTCCCCCATAACTATACACCATTAATTCAGCATGGCAGGTGCTTAAATCTAATCTCCTCCTAATGCCAAGCATAGCTAGAGACTGTCAAAGGCCATGTCCAATTTCCTAATTTCAGTCCTCCATCGTGAGTGTTACGAAAATGGGTCGGCCGCGCCGAAATATACCAGTGAACGGGCATTTAAATAATTTGTACAGAGTGTGTCACCATTTGGGCCTGATCAATTTTACCTTCGATCCGGTGGAAGCGAGGTGCGAGCCTTCAAATCGTTTAACGACCGTCTCGTCGGCTGTGTACACATCACTCACTTGCCTAAGTGGAGCCAGTGCGATTTATTACGTAGCAATAATAATATATTTCTTCAATTCTGAGAGGGAACTGAAAATTAATTCTGACCAAGTGGTTAATTTCTTTTTTCATGTTCAAATTTGTTGCTCTATTATTGCCGGGATTTTGATCGGAGTGAATTTTAAAAAGCGAAGTTGCATGCTTCTGCCGACGGTTACCAAACTGTTTCTCACTTCCCAACGCGTTGCGTCTCAAACAGATGCTACGCTGTATATTGAGGACAATTTTGGGAGAGCTCTACTCTCCCAGATCTACCTTACAGGTCACAGCTTGGTTCTAGAACTGTTCGGATTATTGACTGTAATTATTGTGTACTCTCTGAACTGGCAGCCAGATTATGAATATGCAAGTGCTCCCTTTTACATGTGGCTTTTAATTTTCTTGGCGTTGCCTGTGGACCTGGCAACGCTCTTCATCTTCTACGGTGATGTGTACTCTCAGGTAGTTTTGCTGTGTGTCTATCTAAAGATGAATGAGTTCTTGGCCGGGCACCGTCTGCATATCGGCCCGCGTCGTCTGCAGAGAGCTTGTCGAATTTTCCTCAAAGCATCTCGTCAGATGCACGCCATCAAACAGGTCCTGGATGATTATTTCAAGCACATTTATATCATAAGCATCCTAAATGCAGTTGAACAATGTCAGAGCATATACAATATGTGTATTCTCTTGTATAACAGCAACGATTCCTTCATTAGAGATGTTGCATTCTCGATTTTTATTTTTCCATGTCCAATAATTCTGAAGCAATGGCTCAACGTGTACATGGTTAGCCGCTTGTCAAATATGCTCTTAGAAGCAAACGCACAGTTTAAGAATCTTATGCTGAGCATAATTGTTACACAAAAGCTCCTAAATGACACGGATTTGGACCAAAAGGTAGGCGTCCAAAAATCTAAATTTACCCTTGTTGTGATAAACCGTTTGCAGGTGGACTTGGAATTGCTGAGGACTCATGTTTACGGCCTGGATGCTTATGGCCTGAACATTCAGTTTGCATTCAGCTACTTTGCAAATATGTGTGATAACGTAATCAAGTGTCTGCAGTTCCGTTGAATGATCCTTGGCCACCTGATCACGGTATACTCCACACGGTGGAAAACATTTTTGTCAATTTTAATAAAATATACAATTTTAAAGTGACCCTGTGCTGGAAGGTGGAACTTTTAATTTCTAATACCTATCAGGAAATAGTGGGCTTTCAAACAGAGAAGTGTAGGTACTAAGAGTTTGTGGGTGAGTTGTTGATACTGGACTGACAGCGACCATCCAAAACTGCAGTAAATTACTAAAAAAAAATTGCAGTCATTACTTCACCAAGCGAAGGACAGCGGAGTAGAGCAAGACGACAACAGTTTAACGTCAGGAAGCTACAGCATTCCACCGCTAGGAACATTCCCGGTGAAGTTCTCAGAAAGTCCAACCCTGCCAAGCGAAATAATCGACGAACAGCGGAACCGTTGTCAACCGCCATCTGAGAAGTGGTCTCTGATTTGCTGGCTTTTTCTTGGATAATAGATGCCGCGGAAGAACCTTATAGCTGTACGAATACACTCGCAGCGGTTTAACGAATAGGGCATGGCTTCCTGACTGTGCGTCAAAAAAAATCACACGGTTCAACTGCCTCGGATTTGAACGGAATTTAGGTTGACGAATATACCAAATTAAAGAAGGACAGCGATTTCCGGCCTAATCGGGGCAGCGCGTGTAATCTTAGGTCCCTTAACAGGCCACGTGCAGCCGAAGAACTCGGGGACACCGTGGAGTGCTACAAAGCAGGGGACACCGCAGTACAACAAGTGCTGTGGAATAGGCCAGGCAAAAAGATGACGAGGAACTGTGGCATCTACTACGGTGATTGAAACTGAGAGGCTTATTTGGATGTGGATTTGCTCTTCGAGGCAGACTTAGGAAAAAATTCCTAAGCTTTATTTGTAAAAGCGAACGCCTCATAACAACCCGCATCAAGGCTTTTTCGAATTCGGTGAAATCACTCGGTTCCACTAGCGCACAACACGAGCGGTTGGAGAGAAGCTAGGCTCTGGCCTTCTACGGGCTGTAGTGCCACCCATATTATTATTATTATTACATCAGCTTAGCCCTTGCCTCGACAGAAGACGAAGATGACAACAGCAAGTTATTCTCCTAGAAAGGACATGCCCCAGATCAATGCTCGTTCTAGGAGATTTTAACTCAAAGCGGAAATATTTGCTAGAGTCATCGGGGAACACAGCCCGCCTGCACGACACCAAATCCGGACTCACCAATAACGGACTCAAGCTGGTGGATTTTGTCACGAGTTGCGGTTCCAACACTTCAACATCCATAAAGGGGCTTGGCGGTCCTCAGTCCAATCAACCGTCAACCAGATTGATCACTTTACTATCGAGGAGCCAACAGCGACTCTGACCATTTCTTTTTTGTAGTCAAAGTGAAAACACGGTTTGACGTCGCAAATCTTTAATCGCAAAGGACTGCTAGCATCTTTGCCGACCGAGTCTCCGAAAGTACCGGTTGGTACATGCAGCGAAGCTGGAAGCCTACAAAACAAAAGCAAATCGTCATCCATCACCTATTCGTCGCAAATGACAGCGTGCCTAGAGACGGGCTGTACAACATCATGCCCAGTTTCGACAGTGCAGGAGGACGATGGAATTCTCGCTGCTCCATCAAAGTCGGTAATGAACTCCCCGAACTTTCATATTAAGGTTTGGACAAGATGGTACGCCGCAATGTGACTTTTCCTACATCACTCTTGAAAAAGTCTTAAAATAGTCCGTACAATTGCTAGCATTCGCGGACGACATTGACGTGATTGGTCGAACACAGCGAGCAGTCAATGAATTACTGGTATTGACATTGAGGCGTCCAATGGGTTTAGGGATGAATTTCGAAGTAGTTTAAGACTTCGTCTGCCTCGTGGGACTGGTGGTAAACAGTACGAACACCACCAGTGCCGATATTAAAAAACAAAACATTTACTCTTGACAACGGTTGTGTACTCGAGAGGCTGAAGAGGCCCTCTCTGGAAGGACCAAGCTACACTTTATAATACTGCATGGCGCGGGAACATGGACAGTCTCAAGAGCTTATGAAGAAGCCCTTGGTCTTTTCGAGAGAAAAGTTCTTCTTGCGTTGATGGTTTTTGGAGAAGAAGATTCAACCACGACATAACTCTACAGCGACATGAGTCTAGCTAGGCGTGTAAGATGGCTAGGCCATGTAGAGCGCATAGACAACTCGAAGATTCTCCAACTCCGAACCAGTAGGACAACACAACAGAGGACTACCGATGGTGCACACAAGTGGAAAGGGACCCCAACCGACGTGGCAATTGGAGAGGCTTGCTGGCGGAGGCTCAGCTACACCACGGACTGTAGCGCCATTAGAAGAAGAGGAAGGAAGGAAGTACTAGCAAAAGGTTTGGTATGCGGAATGAACTCAGTGATTCTCGAAAAAGACTGAACATGACACTTCTGGAAAGGCTTCGTGTAAGAAATTTTGATCTCATTTGTTTGGAATCATGGAATGGTGCGAGGACAAAAATGGTAACACACCTTATTACTGACAAGAAAATATTCGCCATTGAAGAGTCGATCAACAAGGTTTCTGCTCAGTCACGAGCTCATATGAGCCTGAACTGATTCCGAGAGTTCAAGGCGGACACCACCTAGCCGCTTTGATGCCTTGGTCGGGGAGTAGCTTATGATGCAATCATCAAGCTCCATTTCTGCGAAAAGATGTTCCAAACGTCATTTCCACAGATGGCCACCTTAAGCTTAAGTCCCATGGTCTCACTACAAATTATGGTCTGCTTTAAAAGACAGTGCTGGGCAACACCCAGGCATTGATCAGCGGGTAACTTCCCGATGCATCTGCTGTTGGATTAAAGTGAAACGAATTAAAAATGACCGCTCTCTGACATGTGGCAGCATTTTCCAAAAAAGGAAAAATGAAAGAAACCACAATCGACCTTGGCAGCCTTGTCCATTGTCCGACAAGCGATTAACAATTAATTTGCATTCATTCGACGTTCTCCCACAGCAATTTGCACAAATATTTGGAAAACAAAAGCATGTAGCCCATAATTTGCCAATGGGGTTGGAGATAAATTGCTTGGGGGAAGGAGGCCGCACGAAGGAAAGCACTGCATTTTTAACCGGCCAATGAAATTAACTACTTAATCAATTAGGACGTTGAGCGTATGGAATTTTCAGTCATGCATTTTTAAGCCTAATTGCGTTCATTCAGTATTCATGCGTTAAACACTGCTGTTCGCGGTTATCGCAAATAAATCGGCAGCGTTCTCCTTGTTCGCTATAAAAGACCAGTTGGCAGAAACGAGGGGAATGTTTCGTTTAACTTGCGGCTGCTTCAACATGCGACTAGTGCCCTTCGCTCGGTCGGACCCGTTTGAGGTGTCGTTCTTTCGTGTCATTAGGTGGATTCATCGTTTTCTGGGACTCTGGCCGCTGGACACATTCACTCGGTGCACTCAGATCAAGGTGTTTATCAATTTGAGCGTCCTGCTGACAGCTATCGTTGGGGAAATTCGAATGACCTGGCTAATTCGACGGGAGCCTGCTGAGGCTTTGGACGCGATTTGTCCGTGCCTCACTAAGATGGTGACGTGGCTGAAGATCCTGTGCTTTGTGATCTACCGCAAGGAGTTGGCCCTGCTGCTGACTCATATTTATCAACATCTCTCCAAGGGTGAGTTGCGTGAGCTTGGGAAACTGTAAGCGCTTGCTCGACCATCCTTTCAGACACCAAAGCCCCTCGGAAGAATGCGATCATCCTTCAAGTATCGTTTTTCACGGTGGCGTGGTCCCTGTTTCTGTACTTCTTCGGGATAAGTACTAGCTGCTTTTACGACACAAAGCCTTTGATAATTTGGATGTATCAGCGCTCTATTGGAAGGAATGACACTTGGATCGGGTTACCATTTCGAGCTGCGTAAGTTCAGACGAGAGAGATGTGTCTCCAGTGGCTGAGTATTCTTTTTACAGACTTCCCTACGAGGACATGACAGAGGTGAACAACAAGTTCGTGTACTCCTTCCTGTACTGCTTCTTGGTGTATTCCGGCGTGGTGACCATTTTCGGTTTCCCCGGGGTCGATGGTGCGTTCATGAACTTCTGCATGTATATTTCGGCTGCGTATCAGTGTCTCCAGGAAGACTTCAAGGAGGCCTTCAAGAAGCACGCTCATTCTGGTAAGACAGCACATGCAATATGACAGTTCTTCTTTCGGGTACATGTTTCCCGGTGTCCGAACAGAGTCGAAGCTAGCGAGAAATGATCTGTTCTATGAGGAGTTGTCGATGTTTGTACGACGACAGCAGGACATCATTGTCATGTTCACTCGTCTTGAAAGGATCTACAAGTACATGATATTTGTGCACTTTCTCTTCGCCGGCATTGTCCTCGGAGTGGCTCTCGTTGACCTTCTTCTGGTAAATTCCTTCCACTTCGGCCACAGATAAGTCGATTTCATTTTGTTCTCTTTAAGACCCCAGGCATCGCAAGGGCTATCTACGTCACGTACGCCATGGGCGCTTGCACGCAACTGTACACCTACTGCTATGGCGCTGAGAAAGTCAATGAGAGTGTGAGTACTTCCCGAAATAGATTGCTTAGGATACAAGTCTGTTCTCATTTGTTTTAAGTGCTCGAAGCTATCTGAGACGTTGTACTTTTGCGATTGGTACGAGTCCGATCAACGCATCAAGAGGCTGGTTCTGTTCGTCATTGTGAAGGCGCAGAGAGGAAGTTTGCTAAGAGCTCCATTCTTTACGCCGTCCATACCGTTGTTTGGTAACGTAAGTTGAAGATCCGCTCAAGGGGTTGTTCACTCTGAAAGCCGTTCACATTTTAGATCATAAAGACATCTGGATCTTACATAACTATCCTCAAAACGTTTCTTTAAGCAGAATTGATGGTCAATAAAATCAGGCAAATTAAACGTGTTTCGGTGTGCTTTTTTATGGAATAGGATCTTTTAAGTCTTCTTTAGGACTTTGAAAGGCTAGATAATGTGGTGCACGTTTGAAGTGTAATTTGTCAGATTTTGCTTTCCTGTGAGACCTGGCCACATTCACAGACGATACTCGGCAGATGAAATACGACAGAATATCGACTGTGATTTTTTCTTTTGTCAAATAAATTGTTTAAAGTATTAGCCTTAGTTTACTACCTATGAGCAAAATGTTTTTTTAGTCTGATGACAGGGAGTAACGACGAGGTAGATAAATGAAGCGAACGTTTTTTGTTTCTATTAAAAAAAATGAACAGTCTTTGCGAACGACGGTATCATTCAAATTGACGTATACAATTTTACCATGAAATAAGAATAAATAATTTAAAAGCCTGTATTTGATATTACAATTTTTTTTCGCTTTTTTTCATTACATTTTAAACTTCATTTTTATTACATTCTTATAATAAATGAAAATTGATAATTTGAAACATACATCGCTGTTTCTGTCGTTATTTTTTATTTAATCTTTTTCGAATTATTTAAAACAGAAGATGAACCATAGAGTACGTTATTAGTGCGTCTCTCGATAACTCCTCGATTTTCGCAACAGCTAAATTGAATTTGTTTATCATTATTGACGCATTAATCGCAACTTTCAATGTAGACAGAAACTCGAAAGAAAAGCCAGCTTGTCTACTTTAGTCCCGAAAAGTTGATAATATGTAGTCTATGCATTTATGATGGTGTAGCAGCTATCATTGTATAATACCACATCCTTTCAATTCAGGCGACCTAGAATGTAACCCAGAGATAATGGAGGGATAGAGATATCCATCTTCTACTTCTCTTGCCCCTTGATTCATCTGACAGCATTTTTTATACGCTTTTTGTCCCGTGTCTGTGAATACGTGTGAGCTCTTTTGATCACCTGGCGAACAGCTGATACCCTTTCCCAACCTAGTGGAGGGATGGATTTGAGTTCTTGTTTGAAAATTCGCTCGTTAGTTGAACGTTATTTCAAATTTTGGTGTTAAATTTCAACACAGTGTGGAGGGGTAAACGAACGAACAAAGCTTATGTTCATGAAGTTGATTCCTTAAGCTACCATTTGAGTAAGTTATAGTCTGAGATAGTAGGACAAACTAAATAGCTACTAGTGTACATATTTTTGTATATGAATTACGCAAATGCATTCACACGAATCATGAGTACAGATAACTAATAATAACAATATTAGAAACGTTTGCATGAATCACTTAAAAAGAGTTCTTTGTTCATTTCGCTTTTTGTAAAAATATTGGTAGAAATTGTGATTGATGATGAATGTATGTGTATGTATGAGTTTTCAGAATTCATTAATTAAGGGTATAGAGTCGAACTAACTTTTGCGACAGTTTGTTAGATAGGCTGGAGGTATATAATCTAAGAATTAAATTGAGTTCAAATAGCTCCAGTTCAGTGGGCACATACATTTTTATTCACGAAATTCCTTATAACAATACATATAAGTATATGCTCCTAAGAATACGAATCAATTTTTGAACACCCTCCGCACAACAATGCATAGATCGAGGACAAATTCGGCAATCTGTCGCCATTTTTTCCCACTAAAATCCATGAATCTCTGACATTCCCACTAAAATCCACGAATCGGCCGAGTAAAAGTATGTGTGAAATACAAGGGAACACCACAACACCACCGGTGTGGACAAGATGCAAAAATGGCCGAAGATGGATATCTCTATCCCTCCATTATCTCTGATGTAACCGGTGGAACTTTTGTTGTGAAAAAAAAAAATGAACCCCAACTGGCACAATTATTTTTATTATTTCTTAACCGTACCAGCATAGTCAGTTCGTTTTAACTTGGATCGTTCTCTGTATAAAAGACTTCTTTCGCTTGTCTTTCTGTTCTCTGCCGCTTGCTTTCTGTGCCTTTGTTTTGATTTGCACACAATATTGTTCACTCAATATCTTGTGATATTGCCAATAAACACACTTCGTCAGTTTTACAAATTCTCATTTTCCTGTACTTTAGATTTTTTAATCCTATCTGTAGCTACTGGCCTCTGCTGCAACCCGTTTTACGTCCTTCCATATTAACCGACAAATTTACACTTATTTCGCGATTCCAGATACTCCAACCACCACCGCCACTTTTCAGATTATTCACAAGAAAATATTTTTAAGCTCCGTTTTTTTTTGCAGAGTCGACATTGACTATTGCCGAGAATTCGCAAAATTTCGTTACAGATTTTTTGGACACATTTTGAGTTTTACAATCCTTTAATAATTTTGAATATTTTATATATATAGATAAAATTGAAAGTACACTAGAGACTCTAAAAAGTTAAGTAGTTTGTTTTTGGGGTTCTTAACTTTAGCGAATTCTTCACTTTTCCAAGACACTGATCCAAGTTAAAAAATATTTGCAAATGTAGGTTCTGTTACCGTTAAATGCAACAAATAGGTAAATCGAGTTTGGGCAGTACATTTGTAAAATATGAAATATCCATTAGCAAAAATGATTGATAACCGTTTTTGCTGATGTCCTCCTGAAATTAGGTGTTTTTCCTTCAACTATGCTCACGATCCCGGATTAGCGCATAACACTGTAGAAATAAAGAGCAAAAATGAAAAAAAACTAAAAAACAAAAATGACTTGAAAAAGTTAAGACAAAAATTAACTTTTAAGAGATACACATGGAGAGAGAAAACTAATTAACTTTTCCTTACACTTAACTTTTGTGGGTCTTAACTTTTTCGAGGCTTTACTGTATATTGATAAAAATTTCAAAAAAAAAAAAAAAATATACTTTACATATTTCTTTAAAAAAAAAATACAAAAACACTTAAATAAAAAATTAAAAACATAAAAATATATACCTAAGGATATACAGGAATTCGGAATAATTGGGGTGAAGTTCAATACAAATAAACGAACTTTCCGAATTAATATGAATTTTTTTCTGCACTATAACGCACCATAAAGAAAAATATGCAAGAACTTAAAACGAAAAATAATTTTATTTTCACAAAAGACTTCTAAATATGAATTGCCGGGATTCCCTCAATACAATTGTTTTTCTGGGTTTTCTAGACATAAGTGTAATTTGTCGGGACTTACATACTTTGTATTTATTTTGTCATTGCGTTATTTAATTTTTATCAATTTAATTTTTCACCAACAAATTTAAAACCGACTATCATTTTTTCGACAAAATCCGCATTACAGACTTTTTTTCCGAATTAATTTGCAGAAATTTTGATTTCAAATAATTCAAATTTGTCAACTCCATTCACCAGATTTGAATGCGCCCCACTTGGCTTCTATGAGGATATTATGTTTGACAAGTGAAGAGGTTCAAGACGCAATAGGGGGCCAACAGCCAGAATCATTACGTAGCGTGACGGTAATGGTAAAATGCATGTATGGCAGATTACATATTTTACACATCTTCTTCTGTGGCGCTGCAGTCTGGGGTGGACCTGCGCAGTAACCAACAAGCCTCTGTCTAGCTGCCTCCAGCTTCCGACGTGAAATTTAGTGAGGATCTATACGCCACCGGCGTCCTATGTTGCGTTATCCCACAGTTTAGGAACGGAGCTAAGTTGTCCCTGCGCTCTACATGGTCTATTCACCTAGGGCGTTGCATCTGTCGAAGCCTGTACAGCCCGTATAGTTCGTGGTTGAATCTTCTCTTCCAAATGTCGTTAATCTCATGCCTCTGTGCAGTACAGCAGGACCGGGCTAATCAGTGTCTTATATAATCTCAGTTTGGTCCCTCGAGAGACGGCTCTATTACACAAAATGTGATCTTTCCAGGTAATCAGTATCGACTACGACTTCTGTTCCGAAGTGTATCCTCTTCGGATAGCTCGGGCTGTTGTCCGGACAACTATTCATACTTTATTCTTACTCATACAAACTCAAAGACGTCAATGTACGTGTTATTGAAATGTCAAAACTATATACTTTCGTTTAGTCTTAATAAAGTACTCAACCCAACACGGACATCATTCCTGTAACACCTCTCTTCGATTGCTCGCTTCTCATGCTCCTTCTTTTTTCTCCTGAGAATCTAAGTCTCTTCCTTTCGTTTCTGTTCGCGGAGTTCACGAACTGCGGGGTTACTCTTACTCTGCAAGCTTCCAGCTTCGCTGCATGTGTCTGTAGTTGTCAAGCCGTGGGTTTTTCTTGGGTGCTGTCGTAAAACCCGGCACTCAATTAGAACTTCTTTAGTTGCTTCTTAACAACGCTTCCCATCTTCTTTGATTATTTGTGAGGATGGCGTCGAACTTGGTATGATTTTCTGGGAGGCTCGATTGGCAAAGATTCTAGCAGTCCGTTGCGATAGTAGCTTTGCGAACCGTGGTTTAGTTTCTCGACTCCGCTGTCCGAGGTCTTACATTGGCCACAACAAGGCAACGGTCCGAGTCTATGTTCGGAACGATCGGACATCATGAGTGCTGGAGGAGTGACTGACATCGAACGCAGTGTGATCAATCTGGTGGTTTATCACCCGTTATGGATGATAAAGGGTGAAGAATCGCGTACTAGCTTTAGAGAGATTATGACCCTTGCCAAAGTCTACGAGCCTGAGTCCGCTTTCGGATGTAGTGCCTCTTAGGCTTTGTGTTCACGATGGCTTTAGGAAATATGTTTTACTTACCGACCATCCTTGCTGTTGTCATCTTTGTCCTCTGCCTGATTGTGGCCGCAAATCGGGCTGGTGTTCCCGCACATGGCTTTAAAATGTCAAAACTTAAGAGTTCTTCCCTAAGTCTGCCTCAAACATTGAACAAATCCACATCCAAATAAGCGCTTCTCTCTCCCTCTTTCTCTCTCTCTCCACCCCATCCCCCGTTTCTCTCCCTCTCTCTCTCTCTCTCTCTCTCTCTGCCCCCGCTCTCTCTCTGTCGTAGTAGATTTCGCAGTTTTTCATCCACTTCTTTTCCGGCCCATTCCACCGCACTTCTTGAATGGCGGTGATGGCTGCTTTATCAGTCCAGGGCCTCCGCGAGTTCTTCGGCAGCTGCAGCTGCACATGGTCTGTTAAGGGACCTCACATTCCACTTGCATAACCGAAAACCGTTGTCCTTAATCCCATTGCTGGCCTCGGCAACAAGAAATCCGCCTGGAAGGCCATAGGAGAGGCCTCGTCCGCTTACTCCACCAACTCTACTCCATTGTCCCGACCTGGCCTTGGATGACACCCTATACACCCGAGCTACAACCCAAAATTGGCTAAGGAAGAGATCGTATAAGTCATATTCAAAGCACAGATTCAGCGAGTGTCATATGAACATGCCAGGCAGGCGTATGATTTCAAGTATTTATCCCTCCTTTGCTTATGAGTCACTCAAGTGCAACCTCAGTTCGTAAGAATGCTCTTATTTTTGTTTTCCCCGGCAGGGCCAGGCCGTCTGGTCGCCGTTCCTCTTGAATGTGCTCATAGATGGCATCGACTTCGTCCTTTCCTAGCACTCACCAGCACCAGCATCAACTTTAACTGCATTCCGTCAAAACTGTCCAAATTTTGAATGTTCCATTTCAATCATAACGCCACCAGTTTGCCACACAAACACGTAAAGCTTGTCTACTGCAGTAACTTGCCGTTCGTGAGCCACTCCTTCTGCAAGTCCTCCTGACAAACCATCAACTAGTCAAACTTTTTCCTTCGGCGCCGCCCCACCCAAGCGTACACGAGCAAAACTTCGCCGACCGCCGGTGTAATTAAACGAAACATTTGTTTTCACAACAATTATAAAGTTTATAATCTCTGCCACCGCCCACAGATAGATGTTGGCGTCTCGAGTACGCCTCAATCCGGTCAAATTGAAAAACTTCATCAAAAATTTACGAAATAATTGAAATTATCTGGTCCCGCGGGTCCCCATTGACATAACACCGGCACGTCGACGGTGGCGTTATAAAAGCCGTCGCCGTCCCGGGAGCTCGAGCCAAAAAAAACACGTTGTGTGTTCCAATCGTCACTGTCATCGTCCGACATAATGGGTTTTCAGTTTTTATCGCCAGAAGCGTCAATCGAGCAAAGTTATTTCGTGATCCCGAAGTTCTCGTTAAGTGTTGTTGGATGTTGGCCCCAGGAGCGGGCGCCCACTTGGGGCCACGTTCTGCTGTTTTCCATGAGCTCCCTGGCGGTTGCACTTGGAGCGTGGGGCGAATGCATTTGTGGAGTGCTTACACTGGATCAAATCCTCGAATCCATGGAAGCCTGGTGCCCGGGGATCACTAAGCAGATTTGCTTTTTCAAAATGTGGATATTTTTCGTGCACCGCGAAAAGTTGTATTCGTTAGTCAAGCGAATTCGGATACTCCTCACAGAAGGTGAGTGCGTAGCATTTTGTTTTGTTGAATGAGACTCGTTATTGGTGTTGCCACTCTTGTAGATGAGAAGCTGGAGAAGGTGAAAATCGTCCAGAGACTGTCTTCGTTCGCGGCGGTGCTGTCCGCGATGCTCTTCGTAAGTGGCAACTCGACCAATTTGTTTTTCAACACCAGACCGTTACTGAACATGGCGTATCGCACGTGGAGAGGACAGAACACCACATTGGATCTGCCATTTAAAATGATGTAAGTTACTGTTACTTTGGGTTGTGATGCGCTTGGAGGGAGGGGAAGCCAAAGGAAACTATCTGTCCTTCAAGCACTCTTGTGCTGTAACTAAAGTAAAAGGAGTATGGTTGGTGTCCTTCTGCTTCCTTCTGGAACAACACTGATCACTCACGTTGAAGTTGGCACTATGTCCACGGTCATTGTGATGAATTTCTGACTGTTGGTTTATGCCAAGTCTACCGCGCATACATTCAACTGAAACATTTCGTTCTGCTATGTCCTGCGACATGTGCCAATTGAATGTGCCTCGCCCTAAATCAGTCCTCAGTCGCCTGGTTTGCCACATTGCATCGTTGATGTACTTTCACCCGAATATTCTTCAAGAACTCCAACGGAGGCCATCGTGGGTAGGCATGCTTCATCTGCTGCTGTTGCGCCGTCCGTAACTTGAGCATAGTTTGAGTGCTAGCTTTGGTTTTTCCTCATTCTCACTAAGCCCTTCCAAAACCCATTTTACTCCGAAACCAGCATCCAGAGCTGTTCGGAGTCATTATAGATATCTTCTTGTCCACTACAAGGGATTTTTTTGCCTTCTGTAAACAATCAATCCTCACAGTCCTTCTCTTCTCTACTCACGAGACTTGTCTTTGAAGACTCTTCAGAGCTTTGTTGTCTATGTGGTGGAAACCGCCGATTGCCCCTTGTTTCAGGGACTATATCCACATCTTGTACAGCTCATAGAATTCGAGGTTATGTTTTCTTCCTGCGTTCTCGAAGTCAGGAACAAATATCGGACAAAGAATTTATTATTTCAAATTCGCCAAGAAGCCAACTTCTCGCACAGTTGTTGGACCCACATCAGTCTTATCATATGGATCCAACAACTGGGCGATAAGTTCTACGATAATGGTCTACGAAGTAGGAGTTTGGAATTAAATTGTTTGTTCAAACCGCAGCAGCAGTTGTCTAGGGAGATTCTACGTGTGATCTCTAGAAAGTTGTCGTGTGTGGCGTTATTACAAGAATATTCTCAATTGAAGCGCTCTCGAAACAATCGCCATCTTTATTCAATTTCCCGCCAACTGAACTTAACTCGACCGCAATTGAATATGTTACTTGTATAAAAAAAACCTTGGAATAATGTGCAATAGTGAACTGAAGTGGACAGACCACATTGACAGCGTAGTGTCCAATATATATACATCCCTGATCAGTAAATATATTCCCCCTATCAACTTTAAATTAAAACTTACCTTGACATATGGATCTTAATTGTTCGCTGACTGCGATTATTCATCTTCCCAAAAGTTGACGAAAGCAATCAACGCTGCTGCACGATATGTTTCTAGAGATTTTCTAGATTTAATCACATCTTGAAACGACGTCGATGTATGTCCTTAGACTACAACCTTGCATATTACTCTTCAAAATTATTCACAAAAAAAACAGCCAAATTATTTATTCGAAAAGATCACCTTCTGTCGATCGAGTCGACTTGTTTAATGCCATGCAGACACTTCTTCATGCATGCTGTCCATCTCTGGAATCACCTACCTTCACGGTACGGTCTAAGGCCGAGTACAGACAATTTTGTACCGCTTGTTTCTTCTTTTTCTCCTCGAACTGAAATAATTCCTATACAAAAACATTTTTGTTGCTACCTTCTCTCTAGCATTTTTGTTTGTATTATAATGGTGGGTAGGTAGGGTAGGGAAGGGGGCTGCTAGTTAATTCACCAGCAAACTTAAACCAAGTTGGTCCATTGTGATATCCACAGTCAGATTACTACCACCGATAGACCCCTCTAGGGATAGCGCCGGTTATTTGATCCCAACAGAAAATGGTCAGTGGACTAGATTTTTAATCACTTAATTTCAAGCATGTCACTTGAAATATTATCTTATTTTATAATGTTCTTGTACGTAACATTCTTCATGTAAACCGATAAATATATATAAATGAAATGTCAAGCTAGCTAGGGGCAATTACTACTGTGAATGTCCGTCACACTGTGACCACGAAGATTAGGTATGTTTTATTGAGAACTCAGTACTCAGCTCAGCATTTATCCTCAATAAAACGCTCCTCTTCTCATTTACTTGTCTTGTGTCCAAAGTTGGTGCGAGTCCTTACTTTCATGGCATTAAATGTCAAAATACGAATAGAGCGCCTTTATATTTCATTTTGCCAAATGTGTTTTATAATGTTCGCACAAATATGGTTTTATTGACTAGAAGCGTTTGTATTATAAATAAAGGATGGATTACAAACGTCCGTTGTCCTATGTCGAACTATTTAGAACACCAATGCCGATAATTCTGCTGCATCTTCAGTGTTGTCAGCGTCATCTGTGCTTCGGTGGTGTTATCTGAATCGTACGAGAGGCGCTCTAGTCATTGTCGACTGTCAAATATCACTGAGTGGATTCCGCTCAGTAATTTGTTTCGTCGTTGCTATGCGTGTAAAAGTAATACTAAGCTGAGTATAGATTCTCAAAAAAACACGCCTATTGTCATGACGATGACATGTTGATAACAGCGTGACTTTGTTGGTGAATGTCTCAAGAATCGTACTGACATCTTAAAATTGTCAGACGACGGATCTCTGTGGAACACTTGCAAAGCGATGACAGTGCTGGAAGTTAATTTTAAAAGACTCTAGTCTCGGGCATGCTGTCTCCAGTTATCGAGATCAAGCTGCCTTGCATCCGCGATGTCTTGTTTTGGTCTGCTCTTCTTCCTGAACCAGGACTCTCGGATTCCAAGGTACTCGACGTTGCTGTGCTACACCAAGACTTGTGAAGTTCACGAACGAACTTGTTCAAAAAAGAGCTCTAACAGAGCTAAGAGCTAAGAGAACTTGTTCACAATGACACTTTATTTTAGCTCATTTAGTTCTCTCTCTGGACTGAACTAACACGCACAAGCCTAGTACCTACAGAGTAGGTGCGGTTATGTCTTCACCTCCATTGACCTTCCTCGCAGACTGGACTAAAATCAAATCAGAATATTTTACTCAATTGGGTCTGAATGTCTTGATTGTGTGTTTTTATCCGCCGTAGTGTGAGGAAGGGGCTTTTGTAAAAATGTCTCTCCCGAAGCCGCAGTGCTAACCCAGCTTACATAAAAACCCAGAGAAAATCCCTCATGCGATGAGAATTATCAAAAGGGTTCCTTTGTGGAAGTGGTCTAATTACAGTACAACTGCCAGTGTTTGAGAAGACCACGGCAAGCGGAAACTCATATTCTTGTAACGTGTAAATCAAGTGCGATGAGAACGCAGATGATCCGTTTCTCTTGCAATTCATTACTAATTCCTGAAACAAGACACTTGAGAGCGTTCTTTGCTGTGCTCACTTTCCGCTAAATACGTTCCAGCATACATCACACTTCACAGAACACCCGGCACAAAAAATTAAACTCACAGTGTGGCAACGCAAAAATCGGTACGCCGCGGCGTAGATCACACACAGGGCACACTTCAGCAAACCGACACAAGTGCGCTCATCATGAACCGCTTGATGGAATTCGTTTCTTAGACTTTTCCACAAATGTTGTGTGTGGCGCAAAACCGAATACAGTGCTTAGGTTTCCGAGTAAATTAAATAAATGCTGTTGGGACTCCTTTTCAGTAAGATCGATGAGCAGGAATAGGATTTTGCTAACTTTGTCTCGTTTTATTGGTTAATCAGAAGATAGTATCGATTTTATACAAACGCAGTTCGTGTCCTTCTAATTCCAAATATATGTATTTTCTTTTGGCCTTTTTACACCGTTAGATTTTGCCTGCTTTAGCCTTTTTGGGCCGGTGTTCCCTGTTTCCGGCTTTTTTGCCCATTTTGAATATTTATCTGGGTTTGTTCGCTCAGGGTTGTAGAAAAATCCGCCTTTGCATGAATATAGGTTGAGGACCCGGCACCCTCTGAGCAGGAGTCGACGATAAGGCGACCCATAAACATACTTACTTTAGATGGCGCTACAGTCCGGGGTTGACCTGCAACAAGCGTCTGCAGCAGGCTTCATCTTCAGCAAGCTGCATCCAGTTTCACACGCATAATTGTGAGGTCCCATTCCAATTGCGTGCGTCATCTGAGTCGCGGTCTTCCTGTACTGCGCCGTATTTCTTGCATCGATTACGGAAACCTAAATATTATGCAGCATTTTTGGCGACCTCCAATATGTCATCGTTCCAACTAAGTGTTGTGTTGATACACTTACCAAGATGGAAAGTTTTCCGGTTGCATCGACACAGGCGCCATTCATGGATAATGGCTGACTATCAATGGTTGGCTTGAGTGACAGCAGACAGCGTTGAGTTTTTAAAGCATTAAATTCCACTCGATTGTTCTTTCCCCAATTAATTATGCTGTCAAGATCGGAATTGAATGTGCTTTACATACGCTGTCGTTCTACTTCTACGGCCGAAGGGCGGGATCGTGAGTCTTGGAACGAATATGAAAACTGAGGGTGCTGTCATCAGCAAAGGAATGGATTGGATTGGAAGTAGCAGACAAGAGAAAGAGTATCGGAGACAGAACAGAGCCTTAAGGAACACCAGAATGCATTTGGTGGATATCAGATTTGAACCCATCCAAAATAATCTAATCCATAGAAGAAGAGATTCATCGATACCATAGGCAAGGATTTTTGACAAGAAACAAACTCTTGCAAATGCCTTATAAATATCAAGCGCAACGATCTTGCTATCGCCTGCATTGTGCAAAGGTTGGTTCCACTTTTCGGTGAGAGTAGTACTGCCGGTCATTGAAAAGCATCCGCGTTTCAAGATATTTCATAAGCTAATGATTTATCAGCGCTTCCATGGACTTAGAAAGCAGGGACGTAAGTGCTGTAAGTAAGTGTAGTCTATAGAGTATAGAGGAATAGAGGAATTTAAGCAGTCTCGCAACTGTACGAGTGCGAAAGTAGATTTGTCCCATGGTGAAATCGACGGCCTCAAGTACAGGTGGAGACATTCTGGAATCTGGCAGTGTTGTGCTGGCTGCAAAATCCGTCGGAAGCAGATTGGCTTTGTCTAAAGAGCTGAAAGTTGGTATGTCATTGTAGACGTAAGTCATCGTAAGACGAGGCGGAATTCTTTATGTTGTTTACAAGTGACTGAAAGGTTTTACTACCTTTGCGACATTGTAGCACTTTTTGCCTCAAGGGATGTTAACTAAATGTGCATTTACATTCCTCTTCGCAATTTTCAGTAAATGCGTTTTCTTGCCTTTTTTAGTGTTCTTGGTTTTTAAGTCAACAAAATCCGAACCCTGGTAATGGGTCTCTTTCATAATTTTGTCAAGGAAATATTGGTCTTGGGGTCATGCGTGTAGGTGCACGCACGACTCCTAAGGTGATAGTTCCGGGTTCAATAAACGGCATGAGCAACATTCATATTTCACGGCTCACGGCTAATCTGTTTATAAAAAGCTTCTCAAACTTCCCCGTTGGTCATTAACATTAAGGTTCCCTCCACTCCAGGGAGAAGAACGGCATGTATTTACAAGACGAGTGGTTGCTGTGGCAGCTAGTCCCAGCCATGTTATTCGCAGTCTTTATGTCAGCCTATCCGCTTTGATCAAGACCTTGCTTCTGACGATCGCCGCGCAGTGGCTTACTGAGTGGACTCCTAAGCTAGTTGTTCACACGACTGGATGGCGCAGTTGGTTGAGTGCCTGCCCTTGGTTAGTGGGGTCTCGGGTTCGAATCCTAGTGAAAGCATTCGCAGTCTTTTATGTCAGACTATCCACTTTGATCAAGACCTCTACTTGTGGCTTACTAAGTGGAATCCTAAGCTAGTGGTGCCTGTCCTTAGTTAGTGAGATCCACGGTTCGAATCCCAATGAAAGCAAAGTTAATTAGATTTTATCTGGTTTTCAAATCTGGTCCAGTCATCATTTGCCGTCGGGATCAAATTAACGGCACTATCCTTGGAGGGGTCGATTGGTGGTAGTGTGGATATCATAATGGACCAACGTGTTCTGCAGCCCCTTCCCTACCCTACCCTAGTGGTTCATGGTTCGATTTCGGGCACACCAACCTTCATTTCCACAAGAATCTTTGTCAATCCAAGTCCAAAAGTTGGCTAAAAATTACAGGTGACCTTCACTTGTGAGATGACGTCATCACGTTCGATAAGAGTGGTAGCTGAGAAGAAAGGTCTTTTGAAAACCCTCCGACTGCATTTGTAGTTCCAAGCGAACAAAACCAGGCGAGTCTTTGTTTACATTTGCTCCGCAAACATCATGAACCCCTGCGGCTACTTACTCAGAGTCCGATTGAGGGCTGTTCCGTCAGGACGTAGGGACCGTGCTCGAATGCCAACAGTGCTCGAATACCAGACGAAACCACTACTCGAATACTACATTCCACTGAAGTCGCATTTTTAATGAGAACATCATTCGGTAATCAAACCAAACAAGTCCTCTTCTGCGCCCTTCCATCACATAAGGACTGCAATCTGTCAGTTATACTCGCACATCAGGTACTCCATGGTCTCTGCTTCTGATACAATTGCAATTGATTTATCGATAGCACCGCGGAACCGTTGTTCCGATTTCAATGAAACCGACGACGGCGGCGGCAGCCAATTGCATACATTCGCTGCTGCGAATACCAGGTTTCCCTCAGCCCCACCCCCACCTTTTCCCAGCGCTTCGCAATTAATGAAAATGAAACTCTCAACAAGCTGAAACACAACCCCATCTTCCTGCATCACCAGACTGCCCGACGTGTTAACCCACTACCCCGTGTATCCGATCACGTACGTCTGCATGACCTACTCGGGCCTGATGACGGTATTCACATTCAGCGGCGTGGACGGCTGTTTCGTCGGCTTGTGCTTCTACATCAGTGCACTGTTCAAAATGATTCAGTTCGACATCCGCAGCTTGTTCCTCCACTTGCAGGACCGTAAGTATACAACCACGTTGCCCCCTCAAAAAAGGCGAAGAATTAATTCAATCAACTTGTATCTGTCTGCCAACTGCCGTCCGACGACCAACAGGGGAGCGGGCCGACGCTGAGGACAATCGAATCGTACGCCAGAAATTGAAGGTAATCATTCGGCGGCACAACGAAGTCATCGATTTGTGCTACGAATTTGTGGGCATTTTCACGACCATCATCATGGGCCACTTCCTGTCAGCGGCTCTGGTTCTGTGCGTCAGTGTCATCGATTTTTTATTCGTACGTACACTGCGGCGGCAATTTATTGCACTCCGCTAGATTAAATTAATTAAAAGGAAAAATAATCGTTGCAGAACACCGGCTTTGGGCTGCTGCTGTATGTGTGCTACAGCGTCGCGGCGCTCACTCAGCTCTTTATGTATTGCATTGGCGGGAGTTTCGTGAACGACAGCGTGAGTAGCTCGGGGTGGTGATGGGCTTAAGGGGTTAACAGTGCTGTTTCAGAGTCTGGACATATGCGATTCAGTGTACCTCGTCGAGTGGTATAAGTGCGATGCGGAGACCCGGCGGATGATTCTGATGATAATGATCCGAGCGCAGAGACCCACCTCGGTGCGGGTGCCGTTCTTTTCTCCTTCGCTGCCTGCATTCATGGCGGTAAGTTGGCGAAGAAAAATAAACACTTTTCAATTGTGGGAATGTTTGATTAATGCTCGGCACTCTCTCCTTGCAGATACTCAGCACCACGGGATCGTACATTGCTCTGATGAAGTCCTTTATTTAATCGGTGCTCACTGGCGGCTACGCTGGTGTTGTGTCTTTTTTTGTCAGAAAATACAATGCGTTTACCTGGGATAGTGGAATGCATTACATTAAATCTGGGTTGGGTGAGGGCTTATGGAGATTCCTCATGGTGGGCAACGGCTTGAATTTGTTGATGAATTCACACGGGGGTGGGATATTTTCAGTTATCCCCAGCTGAAGCTCGTAATCTCATTGACGTCCCAAGTTAGTTTGATTTGCAGCAGTTATGCATGGGGCCAGTTGTAGTAAAAGACAATCCTTTAACAGTGGTAAAGAAAAGGCTCGGAGAGTTGACTTCAACGGGCTTAGTGGTGGGGAATATGACAAACAGTCAATCTCAAAAGGAAGTCTTCATGCTCCAACTAACCATCCATGTCTGAACACAGAATAACAAGGTTCAACCTGGTCAACTCCAGCACTCTAAAAGAAATACGAGGAAAACAAACTGGGATCTCTTTGGATCTGCACTAGGAAGTAGTCTGGATCACATTAACGTTAAAATGTGTTCCAGCCCACTCTCTAGAGCTAAAACATGTTGTAGAGAGAGAGAGCGGCAAGAGCTAGCTGCCCAATGAGCAGAGAATTCAAAAGAAGCGGAGTGCCATGGTGGAGCAACAAAATATCCTATCTGCGGACCACCACATGGAAGCTGTTTAATGTGACAAAAGGGACCGGGGACTGGCAAAGCTAAAAAACGGCACTCATCTCCAATGACAATGAAAAAAGGCAAGATAAAAGTGAAAGCTTTAAGAGTTTCTGCGAGACAGTCTAATAATAGAATCGAACTACGAGAAATGCGGTCACACATTCCGAGCGTAATCGAAATTCCGACGAAATTTACTCGTCGTAGAAAAAGATAACGCATTTCCATTCCATTCGTATTCCGTGAAACCAACTTTCACGAACTTCGAAATTCGCAGACTTATAATGAAAATGTTCGTCGTTGCAACGAATGAACTCTGCGATAGATTTTTCGGAGTTCGTGGCACATTTTCAATTCCGATGAAATTTGTGATATTGGTTAATAACTAATACTGGCAAAAACAGGGGAGATTCGGATGTCTCTCACACTCACTAAAAGTGAGGAACAGATGCCAGGACTTATATTGAAAACTCCCTTTCCGGCCAGTCGCCACCATACTGACCAGGATTATGGACTGGAGAGACTTGCGAGAGATACTCCACAGGACGCCTGGAATGGGCTTTAAACTCGTTTCAGCCACTCAAATCCCAACTCCTAAAAGGTAAAAGCAAACTACTTCCATACCTTTCAGTGAAAGCAAGAAATTGCCCATCGCTGGGATGTATACCAAAGCAGTCTAGAAGGGCAAAGGTAGTGTGCATTCCTAAGACTCAAGCCTACCTCACACCGATCAGGCTTACATCATTTCCACTGAAAATTAAGGAATTTGTGGACAGCTACATCACAGAGGAAGTGCTAACCAGAAATGAAGTATTACAGGACAGCCAACTTCCATCTCACTTGCCCCTTGAAATATTTGTCAACCATTTTTCATATCGTTTCCTAAAGCCAGACAACGGCATTGACATCATTTCGTGAATGACTGTCAACAATTCACGAATAACTGCGGAAAAGACTCGATGGGCTAACTGCCCTCGTCGATGGGCTAGAGCAGGAAGTTAGCCATCTCTACAGTACTTCATTTCTGGTGCCAACTACAGCCCCTGTTCGTTACTGTTCGCATGCTTACAAAGCAGGCAGATCCACAGGGACTGCGCTATTCCAACTGACGGAATCTATCGAAAGCGCCCTTGAAGAGAACAAAATAGTTACTTGTGCGTTCTTGATGCAATTAGTAAGGCTCTGGACAACACGAGAACAGCTGAGACTCATACCTCAGAGGGAGCATAATAAAAGTCAACACAACTAGAGGTTGTCCCCTTATCTCTCCTAATGTGGAGTCTAGTTGTGGACAAACCTCTGGGGTTACTAACAAGCCGCGGCATCAAATGTCAGGCATATGCTGATGATATAGTCATCATATCCAGAGGCAGGAAGGATGTAGGATACCGTTCAAATGGGGACTAACAATCTCTCCAGCAAAAACCACCCGAGTACCTTTCACATGAAAACGTAAACTGGAACGACGAAAAGAAGTTAGTCAGTCAGGCATAAAAGAGGTGAAATATCTAGGAGTCACCTTTGACAGCAAACTCACCGGGAAAAGACGCAGAGAAGAGATAGCCAGGAAAGCGAAGTGTGCTCAAATCATTTGTTGAAGACTAGCCGGCAAATCCTAGGGATGCAGTAACTTAAGACAGAGGCACATAGAGATAGTTAGACCTAGGCAATAGCATGGACCAAGAGCACTCAGCAAGGTTAAAGGTGCCGACCTGCCTCTGCATCACGGGGGCAATGAGAACTTGTCCAGCTGCTGCCGTGGACGTGCTACTAGAGCTGACTCCATTGCATGTGTAGGTTGCAGAATGTGCAAGTAAATCAAGCATGAGAATGGCAAAGGAGTGATAGGAAGAGACAGGGGCATTACATCGAGACAATTCAATGTAGTAGTCAAAAAGCTGCTTCTCCTGGCCATTAGGAAGGATTCAATTAATTTTCCAAAGAAATTTTTCAATTTACAAAGAAGTTCCCCATGAAGCTCAACACCAAAAGGAACTGGAGCGATGAATCCATAGCCTATGGACACGATCAAATGGTACACAGATGGATTAAGAACTAATGAAGAAACAGGGGCAGGAGTATTTGGACAATATACTTCGAAACCATGGGCAAATGCATCAGCAAATCTATGCCATTGACAGATTCGATAAAATCAATCTTGACAGGAACTGCACCAACTGCGACATAGCAATACTGGCGGACAGTCCTGTTGGCATCTTCGCACTACACTCCAACACCATTAGATCTAAGCTTGTGTGGGAATGCCTACAGAAGCTCAAAGAATTGAGCAGGAGAACTATAGTCTGCTGGATACCTGGCCCTACAGGGATGGAATGCAATGAAATGAAGCGACTCCCTAGCTAGGAAGGGAGCATCGAAACCTTTCTGTGCAGTAGGATCATTCTGCCATGAATCATTCTGTGCAGCAAGAGACCAAGTTCTTGGAGAAGGATTCGGGGAACTAAAGCACATAAACATGGAACAATGTTCACGGCATGAAACAGATCAAACTTTCTTACTTTTGGGCTGATACAACGGGAAGGGGTTTGACACATAAATGAGCAAAACTAACGTCCATCCTCACACGCTTTGCTCCTAACAGGGCTTTGCAGAGACCTAGGGGGACTAGTGATTTCAGAGGAAGGTCTCTTCACATTCTGTGGACATTCTAGTGAAGTCCCTGAACACTTTGGCACATAAAAGAAGAAGATATCTAGGCAAGCATCGTTTATCAGAGGAAGAGATGAGATCACTAGAACCTTCTCTTATTTCCTGAAAGACTCTGGCTTAGAGAGAGAACAAATCTCTTTTCTGAAACAACTGCGAAAAAGACTACATTTATGAGTGGAACTCAAGTGACAGTAAGGTAGCAGGGACACAATAGACCTTAAGGATGCGGTGCAACATACCCTTAACAACAATAACAATAATAAGTCTACTCAACCGAATGGAATGATATACCATTCGAAAGGTAATCTCGGGTAGATTTGTTTTCTAATACGTCTCAATCGATCTTGTAAACGAACATACATGTAAGATCGACTGACTTGGTCGGTGCCGTGAACAAAGTCCATTTGAATTAAAGCCAAAATCTCATTTAAGTGAGAATTAAAGCCATAATCCAATTATGGCTTTATTTCACTTTCGAATGCTCAATTTCATTGAAATTGAGGTAATTGAGGCAATTTTGATGCCGTCGTCCGTTGCCTTTTGCTCCCTGCACCGACTGGTTTGTGCAAGGAGTGACTTCCCCCCACCCCCATAGCGGCTCACGAGGCCACTGCTGGGTTGCTCGTAGTTCCTTCGCGCTAAGTCCGACCGGGTACCGAGCGGGACAGACCCGCCACCAGAGGTTCGTCTACTGCCACCATTCAGGCCTGGCTTCAAATGGGGCCCCTGCACACCAGGGTAGGCAATATCCGAGCCCAAACGCTTGGGCTGTATGCAAATAAACTCCTACACCCTAAGGCTGTTGCCCGCCCACACCACTAGGAAGTCAGCTGCCAACTCTCACCTACGGTCATGAAATTTGCATAGTAACCGAACGAGTAAGATCGCGAGTACAAGCTGCTGAGATGAGATTTCTCCGTGCTGTTGTGGGAATTCCTCGCCGGTATAGGGTGAGAAACACGGCAGTGCGCGGGGAGCTCAACATTGAGGAGCTGCTTCTTCGAACGGAGAGGGCTAGCTTGGGTGGCTTGGTTACGCGGCACGAATGTCCCCTTCATCACGACTTCCGAGGCAGACGTTGAATGCGATTCCGTCAGGTAGGCGACAGCTGGCCAGACCCCGGACGGGATGGTTGGACCAAGTCCAAAAACTCACCTGGTTACGCTTGGGCATAACTCCTGATGAGTTAGAGTTGATAGCGGAGGATCGAGTTGCCTGTAGATTTCTTAACCACGCGACTCCTTTAGTGGAGCATTTGGGTCAGAAGATGATGATGGTGACGATGATGAGGCAATTTTGAAATTGGTTCGTTTTATGGGAAATCCTAATTTTCTTCGACTTTGATTAAAATGAGCCGGATAAGTAAATACCATTCGACTGTAAATGGGTGACATTTCTTCGGCGCGCGATGTCTATGTAAAGGGTGATTTTGGTTTAAACAGCGGACGCACGTTTCGTGTTTTGTTTCACTGTCAAACATCTTCAGTTTGGTGTATAATTTAACCATGAATCGTCTTACAAACGAACAACGCTTGCAAATTATTGAATTTTGTTATCAAAATGCGTGCTCTGTTAAGAAAGCTCATCGCGCGCTTCTTCCATTTTATGGTCAGTTTAGACGAAGATCATTTTTGGCTCAATGAGTACGTAAATAAGCAGAATTTGGAGTGAAGTCGATTTTGGAGTGAATATCAGCCAGAAGCATTGCAAGAGCTACCAATGCGTCCAGAAAAAGTCACAATTTGGTGCGGTTTATTGGACCGTACTTCTTCAAAGATGATGCGAATCGTAACGTAACTGTGAATGGTGAGCGCTACCGTGAGATGATGTCCAACTTTTTTTTTGTCCGAAATGCAAGAGCTTGACATGCATGACATGTGGTTTCAACAAGACGGTTCCACATGCCACACAGCACGTGCAACATTGGACTTATTGAGAGGCGAGTTCGGTGAACATTTTATTTCACGTTCGGGACCGGTCAATTGGCCGCCTAGATCGTGCGACTTAACGCCTTTAGACTATTTTTTGGGGGCTATGTTAAAGCTCATGTCTATACAGACAAGCCCGCTTCAATTAACGCATTGAAAGACAACATTGAAGCATTTATTTTTGAGACACCGGCCGAAAGAGTTGGAAAGAGTATGCCAAAATTGGACTAAGCGGATGGACCATTTGAGGCGCAGTCAAGGTCAACATTTGCATGAAATAATCTTCAAACATTAAATTATATGGACCGTACTATCGATTTAAATGAAGATTTCATTCATTTCATTTCATTTTTCTGAATTTTATGTGTTTCTTTTTGAAAAACTTTCCTATAGCTTTTAAAAAATCACCCTTTATATCTGCATTCATACCGCACAACGTTTCCCTTTATAGAAGACTACAAATTCATCTTTATTTTTTTTGTTTCATCTTTTTTTTTCGCTATCAGCCAAAAGACACTTTCGGTATCCTATAAGGTATTAATTTAGTAACTTTTTGTTTAACTTTTTTATTTGAAACCTTGAAATGAAGTACCCACATGTTATGAAATATAGAGTAAAGCAAGAAGGAAATAAATTTGTTTAATGGCCTACGACTTTAAACTCGAGTGTCCTATTTCATTGACAAGGTTGTTTGTTCCTCGTGGTAGGTAAGTAAAGCCGGTCGTTTCTCTTGGGTGCCATACCTAAGCCAGCGGCGAATGGCACTTGGTAGGGTGGGTAGCGACCCGCTGGGAGGACAAGACACATGTTCCTCTTTCGGATACTCCAACTTTTCTTATTCGCGGCTTCTCTTATTATGCAAGAACACCCCCGCCCAACATATATCAAGATTCCTTTTCCCCCTTCCTTCCCATCAAACCCAACCCTGACTAACATCCCCCAAGTTTCTACTGTCTCTTACAGGCACCTTTACTTATTTTCCTTCCCCTATCCAAATAACCGTTTCATCATACCATTAGAAGTGCTGTGCAAAGAATAAGTGTTGCAAATGAGCTTTTCCGCTTGATCCCTTCTCGGTGGACCAGCAGAGCCTACATACACTTACGATGTGACGATCCTGCCAGTCGTCAAGACCAAGTAGCCGTTGCATCCTCGATTACTTGGTCTTGATACCGGCCATTCGGTCTTGATCTCCTCCTCGAACCTGGAGACTCGGATTAGAAGACCCATTTAACCTGGATGGCTTACGAATCTCGGCGAAAACTGGAGTTCCTACCTAAGAGACGGCAAGTCTGCAATTCGTGGAGAGACATATCTGTTGCTCGCTTCAATGTACACCGTAGGACAACGAAGAACCTCATTCGATGCAGCAGTTCACACACATGTTGATGAATCGCTGCTTCAGTGGCAACCATTTAGGGTTATCACGCATGTAATTGGCCGCGGACATACTGGCAATCGATCATGCCGCCTCCGTGTAAAAATGAATTGTGTCTGCGTCAGGTTTTGTATATGCCCAATGAGTGTGCATTGGACTGCAAGCAATTGCATGTCCTCACAAAGGCTACCAATGGCAACTCACAACAAAGTTGATACAATTTAAATTAGCATCTGATTGATGAAAAACTGAATACTCCACAGTCCGGAAATTGTTAAACAATGCTCCTCTTTCGGTTGTCCCTTCATGTTAATTATTCAACCTGGAAAGTAATTGCAGTTGAGTGTTCAGTCAGCCGGTGCCTCTGTCCTCACTCTGTGAGCGTCAATGTCAGCGGCGGCCGCGGCCGTCGAAGAAGCAATATTCGAAAATAATTGTTACCCAGCCAATGACAGTGAGTATACACCCGGTGGTATACTGCAACCACCCCTTGCATTGATTGTGAACAAATTTAATTTCAATTAATTGTCCAGTTACAAAAACTAAATGATTAAGTCAGAAGAACAATTTATATTTTAATAAAAACCCGCTTTTGACACGAGTGTGTGTGGAAAGCCCTTTGCTGGGTTGGCCAACACACGCGAGGATGCACTCATTCCACTTGGCATAATGAGGTACTCATGTCCCAGAAATAAGCAAACATATAAGAGCCACAATCGAATTACGGAACTGGCTAGACAGCGATAATTGACGTGGGCACAGTGCTGGGCTTTTTAAGTGAGTTGGAGAGTGACGCTTTTTTCACTTGCGTGTGCCTTCCTGTTGAGGACTCAAAGGGTTTAATGATAACTCAATAATCGAAATGATGTACTGTAAACAGGAAAATACTCGTACCAATGAATATTTAAACAGTTGCAGCAATTGTTTACAGAATTGAAAATTGATTGCTCTTTTGAGCTGCCTTTGAGCATCATTAAGCGGCTTTTGGAAGCTCTCGTTTTTTGGAGTTCACGAGACAGGAGTGCACTTGACAATCCTTTGTTAAACACTAGCTGGATCCGCGAATTCGTCGGTCTTTATGTTTTCTCGTTCTGCTCGATAGCAGTCCTTGGGAAGTACTGAATTCCTCATGTCTCATATTGAAATATTGGCTCTGCTTTTTCATATTGTTGCGTTTAACAGAAATGAGTCTACGTAGGATTATTCAAACTGTCCATACAACAGGGTTCGATCGATTGTGACGAATGAAACACAGAAGTTCACTTCTCACGATCTGAACGAATTCACTCAGCAAGCACTGATTTACTTCTTATGCTTCACTACGCTTTAAAGACTATTATTACTTTACTATAAAACTCTTTGCTGCCTCTCAGGCTGAACCGCTTAGCAGTTTAAGCACTATAAAGTCCCAAACTTTACTAATCACGACCTCTACTGTAATAATTCTCCAACTCAACTGACTCGCATTGACCGTCGTCCCGATATTTGTACACCTCCCAATAGTTCTTCTAGGTCATACTGTCGCCACGAGTCTCTGGAATTTACCTGCTGATACATGATCCTGCGTAATCTATCCGTGTACAGGTATGTACAATTTCGGGAATACTCTTCGGAGTTGATCGTTGTTCCCCTTGCGTATAGATGGCGTTGTTGCGGTGGTTGGTGTCCTGATTATCTCATCTTATACACGTTATACTATTCACGTCACAATATAAATGCGAATCAACAAAGTGATAAAATTCAAAACGGAGTCAAGTTTCCTAAAAACAATCATCCGGACTGAAACAGGCGCATAGGAGATAGATCTCCACAAACATTCAAACATCTAAACAATGAAATGTATAACATTCGTCGAACTTCAATTATCTTTCCCACGCCGCATCAGCCAAGCAAGCAAAGTCGAACGTCAAAGCATCCATTTGTCCGAATTGCTCACAGACCCGGGTCAGCATATAATGCCTGGGACTTGTGCGACTTGAGAAGAGGTAAAATCGAATTTCCAAACTTCCATGCTGAAGATCTTATATCATGAGGGCTATAATGTTCTATCTATTAAAAAAAAATATGACCCACCGAAAGAGGTCGGTTGAGCATTTCAACTTTAAAAGACATTTTGTACGTTGGCCGCAACATGCAAATGCCATGGCGCGAGTTCTTACATTTTTGGAAGAGTCCACTAGAAATGCTGAAAGATGGAAGTCGGATGGAAAGTACTGTTGGTGAAAATTTTGAAACACGCGTTATTGTGCTTACACGTCGCGATATTGGGCAACCGCAGCAAATATCTGAAACGCATTGTTTATCTGAAACTTTGCAATAACCGTTGAATTAGGACATAATTCATCGCTTCGTCGACGATCATAATGGGTCCAAATGGGTCTAAGTGAGGCGTGGCTCCACCACGTCTACCCACCAACTTAACATAACTTATTTCCATCTCCCAGCTTAGTATTCTCATTCGTAATATTGTTATCGAAAATACCCATAATGTTGAATATCAATACTTAAAAACTAAAAAACTTTATTTTCAATGTCCCTCGGTCGAGACAGGGTCCTACCCTCATCAAACATGATTTAGTACGGTACGAGACGAGCTTGACGGCAAGTGCATCGGCATTATTTCTTTAGGTTATTGATAATAGAAAAATAGAAATGATAGAAATGAATTTTGTAAAATAGGAGTACATCATCCGCCTGTGATGGCGTGAGGAGGAACACAACTACACGACGACACTGACATTGTGCACTTGGTGTGGGGGAAAACACACACGAGAAGGACAAATGCTGAGCACAAGGGAAAAGATCAGTAATCAATGGAACAAACTATACCATTTTCGGCGTGTGTGCAGAAGCCGTAGAATGACAATGACAATGACAATGAAGGGAACGAATTAACATACAGTGACAATCCCGATGGCCCAAGTTGATGTGAATAGAAACAATTTGTCGTCGACACCGATTTACCAATAAGATTTTCTAATATCAAATTAAAACAACCCAATCGTGCGCTCTGTGGGCAGACGGGAAAAAATGCTTAAACCTAGGATTGGCGGCTATGCCCAATCAGACCAAATTGAGTTTGAACATTAATAACTTTTGACTGGACTGAAACTCTCTGACTTTGCACTAATGTTCGCTGAGCACAACGAAACAATGTCCGACCCGCGCCCAGTTCGCGAAGTCTGGTAATAGTAATTTTCGTTTAACTTCAAACTATAATTTGCGTAGAAACCTCTCAAACATGTCATCTATTCCAAACCTCCGTACCACAACATATAGTAACTTCTTTTCCATTGTCTCTTATCGACTGTTTAATAAACTCCCACAATCAATCAGAGTATTAGCAACATCCGGAATATTTAATAAACGTGTAAAAATCTGGCTGGATTAGAATCTCTTATTTATGATATTTTGGTTTAGTATCAACTTATAGATTCCATATCACTCGCATGTTATTAACTTTGTTTGATCTCTCTATTTTTAACCGACAATACATTCAACGATTAAGGGTCACCCCACCCAACACTTTTAAATTTTTGTTGCAACATTCTTTCGAAATGACATTCACTACTTTTTTAATATTTGTTTGTAAATACAGAATGTCTTAAGTTTCAATATTTTCATTTCTTCTCTCTACTTAATGTAGACACAATGACTAAACGTGCATTCGAAGCACTTAATCGAACATTGAAAGATCTACGTAATGACTGATTGGTGATTTTCGTTAAACACTGCCAGTAATTCCAAGATCAACTGCTGCCGACGAAATGAACTCTTGCCTCAAATCGTCGAATTTATGGCGAAGAAAATTCAGCTGACAACAAATATGAGAATTGCATTGCTGAACGATCCATCAGCTGAAGATTTATCTGAGCAATCTTTCGTTAATGGTCGAGTACCTGTCGACCAATCAAGCCGATTGATTTCATTTTGTCCGAATTTCTATAACTTTGTCTCATCGAAAGACGAACTCATCAACAAAGTATTCCCAAACATCATTACTAAACGCAAAAATAATTAATGGTTGAGTGAGTGAGAAATTTTGGCGGCTAAGAATAAAGATGAGGATTACTTAAACCACATAATTCAGAATGAGGTCATTGGTACACTGCATTCATTCAAATCTATTGACTGTGTAACAAATTAAGATGAAGCCACCAACTATCCAGTTGAATTTTTAAGCTCCTTGGTAGGCTTGTGCATTTTACTTCAGCTCAGAAAGTGCTCAGTTTAGTTCAAATCTGGTTATTGAACTAGTTCGTTATTCTAGTTCATTTAGTTCAATGTAGTTCACTACTCAGGAAAGCGCAATAAAACCCGTGCCATACGTTTTTTCCATATTTTCCCTGATTCTTATGAGCTAATGGAGCAGTGCGACAAAATTCACTAATGAGATTGTCATTAAGTGTGAGTGCACGCATTAGCATCATTGCTTCCGTTTTCTTTATTTGGTAGCCAAATTCAAACAGAATACGGTGTCAGGTCACAGACAGTATGTGTGATAAACTGCAAAATAATTGCTGTCTCTTTCCAAAAGTTGTCTCCTCTGCAAAAGTGTGACCTAATGTATCAAAATCTTGATCAAAACTTAACCAGAAAGCAAACTCTTTAATAGTTCATCCAATCATCGCATCAGAAAACCATATGACGCATATTTCCATACATACTAGTACGTACGTTCGTGCACATTACATAAAATTCCCATACACCACCGGCCACGCAACGATCTCGCCAAAGGCAGCTCGATGTGCACAATGATCACATTCTCTCCCCATTTCCCAAACACTTTAAACAAAGTCAACCCTGATGAGCACCCACATAGCCCGTAGACACAAAAAGCGAAGCGCTCAATTTAGTACGGATGTTCCTGAGTTTGGTGAACTACTGAAGTTAAAGTTAAATGGCAATATGAACTAGTTGACATAGTTCACTTGTAAGAGCTATTTTTTGAACTAGTTTGTTTGGGACCTACACAAGCCGACTTGGATGTGCCTGGCTTGCCACCACACAATTTTCGACGGTTGGCTCCGTAGTAATCATGCTTTCGAAACATAAACCAACGAGTACTGGGCATCGAAACGCGTTTGGTGGTAAGTAAATTGATGAACAATGTGATTTAAGTGATGTGATAGAAGGTGAGCGAGTTGTCATTCCGAGGATCCCGCTGATCCCAACCGATATTCCGTTTGAGTTTAAACAACTTCAATTACCGATCCGGCTTGCATTCGCCGTGATCATTAACAAATCACAAGGCCAATCCTTGAAAGGTTGTGGTCTGAATATAGAAACTCCATGTTTTTCCCATGATCAATTATATGTGGCATGTTCTCGAGTCGGAAGACCATATGTGTTAATTGTTCTTGCGTCTGATAATAAAACGAAAAACGTCGTCTATCACAAGGTGCTTCACTGAAGAGTGCAACCCATGCACCAAAATACATGGCCAACAAAGAATCATTAAAATACTTGATTTCTTTAATTTATATTTATTATCCTGATAAAAATAAAAAATAAATGAAAAAATCTACTCATTTAATATTTTTTATTGTATTTTTATTATTATTATTTATTGTTTTATTTTATTGTATTTATTGTATCTCTAAGGCGGGTCAGCTAGTATCACATAAAGTGACCAAGGCTGTACTTATGTAATCACTTTTATTAAATAGTACTTATTTTATAAATTATAATTTTCATTGCCAATAGAATACTTCGGAAAATAAATTAAGAAATGTTTTATACAAAATTTATACAAAACAATGAAAAAAAAATGAATATTGCCTATAAAAAGGAAACAGAAGAGTTCCAGTCAGATGTGAATACAGAGCCTGCACGGATCCAAACCACACCACCAACAAATCAACAACTCTCAATGTTCTGCATTCGTCCACATTCGGTATAGGCGTTATAGTAACTATGGGCCACAACACTGACACGTCGCTTCAGGCCATTATAATTTTTTGTTGCCCACATGGTTGCGCAGATCGTCTTTATCGTGGGTCCAACCTCGCAGCAACCACATGCTGTTGACTCAGCATCTCTGCCACCCGCTCAATCGTTAATCGATAGATTCGCAACAGCCACATGCCACTGATCCAGCACTGTTAACACGACGGGTTCGCAGCATCCGCATCCTGTTGACTCAGCATCTCCGTCACCCATGCAATTGTCATTCAAGTCAAGCGATGGATCTGCAACAGCCACATACTGCTGATCCAGCACTCTGCAAATCGCCGCGAGCTAGTAACACTATATCTTGCACAAGTGACAAGATAAGAACGTGGTACGAGTGGCATCGTAGGATTAGCTTAGGATAGTTTTAAGTTCTAGTTTTAGTTCTTGAATAGAGCTCCCAACGAGCACAACGGCCGGTGGAATAAACAAAATAAAAGAAACAAAAAGTATTTGATTTAACAATTTCTATAAAACCACAAAGTTTTAATTTGTATTCATGTCGCAAGTTTGCAGCGACCGTCTGCGTGGATGCAAAATGTCTGCAAGGACGTGTCTGTGCGTGTATAGTGAATTTAGCACAGACCTGACCGACAAAATCCGAATGGTTAGCATGAATAAAAACACGGATAGACAATTTTGGAAAATTAGAAAGTTTAGGAGCTATATTTTTTTTCTTTAATCTCGCTTCTTTTTTTTAATTGTCAAAACAGTGATTATGGCGGCACAAGCAGGGTCTGTCATTTTTCGGAACGACGAAACGATACAATCTAATGTCTGTGCGGATTCTCTGCACGGTGTGTGGCTAAGGATTTGTTTTCCACAGGCTTAAGGTTTGCAGCAACGTGTCTGTGTCGCCCCCTGTTACATACATAGCTCTAAATTGTAGAGATTTTCCAAATAGAAATAAAGAGATACGTACACAATTCCCAAATAAGTCGAAGGAGAAAGCGTGTATTAGACAGAGAGGACTTAGGTATTGTGAAAGATAATGGAAAGACAAGGAAAGAAAACCAATTGGTTCTAACCAGCCAAATACTTTATAACCTGACATTTTTCGGTTTACTTATGCTTTGTTTTGCTTGCGTGTGCAGGTGTATTAAAAACACAAATATTATGTTTATATGCACACATTAAGAGTCATGTTGAAGGTTATAGTGATACATTGTTGAAAAGCAGTAACTCGGTTGGAATCGGGTTATGTGCACGCCACGTATTAAATGAATGAGAAGATTTAAAATATATTTTTCTTGCGTAAGGTGGTGTTAGCCTAGGTATATGTTCATACGTATATCCCTGCTGAACGTCGTCCATAAGATCCCGTCCGGCGTACTGAGTCTGGTCTAAAGCCGTCGTGCACTGCACTGCACTAATCGGCAAGTAAGACAGTTCTCGGTGCGGCAACTCGGGAAATACTAGAGAAGACCAGCGAGCTTAAAATAGATACACACCAAGGCGACAAGGTATTTCGCCTTATTTGGGATTTGTAGACTGGTGCCCTTTAGGGTGGGAGGGTCAATGCAAGGTATTCTGTATTTTCTTCTAAGGAGGACGATTTCAGTCTTCTGTGCATTTATGCTCACAGCATTTTCCATCGCCGAGTTGTTGAGTGCGTTTAGACCATGTTGCATTAAATCTTTCAGTACTTGGAGTACGTTGCCGAGGAGGGAATGGGAGCATCATCCTCATATAATCGTTTTGCAGACCTTATCTTCCAGTACTTGATTATTCACTGCTAGGTTCCAAAGAAGAGGGGATAGTGCTCATCCTTGAGGTGGACCTCTTCTGGTTAAACTTCGTTCGAGAAGGCGTTTCCTACATTTGCAGTAACCCATTAGGGGTCACTGTACTCAAATGAGTACATCCATAATCATATATTTCCAAAATTAAAATTTTTTAAATGTGTTTTAAAAATGAGTTACGTTGTTAATTTTATATATTTATTAATGTAATCTGTCTAGAGAAGCCCAGATTACATTAATATAAGAATGAAATCGTTCTACTGTCGGTTTTCCCTATATTTTTGTTATATCATCTTTTTTTGCCGAATGCTATGTTTTACACTTCATACTTATACTTAAATTATCGCAGAACCCTTTGGTAAACTACACTTTTTGTTTTGCGGTACAAACAAAATACCTTAACTAGACGTGAACACGAATCAAATAATTGTCCGTGGGAAAAGCATGGATAAAAAAGTCAATTCCGAACAACTCCAATGGTTGTGGGAGGCCCATTCTAGAGGCTGAGAGTTCTAAGACCTGGCCTGCTAAATCTATTCAGCCTAAGCGATCTCTTAGGGCCGTAGGAGCGATCTCAATAGAAGGAAGTGAAGTCGATGGTGATGGTTTATGGCTTTCTCGTGTAGTTAAAGTGCGTCCTGGGAACGTGGTGAGGCACCTGGCAATTGGCAAACTGGGGTGATTGTCCCACTTTTTAAGAAGGGAGACAAAAGAGATTGCTCCAACTACAGGGGCATATTTCTTTTAGGACTCCCGGGGAACGTCTCGAGCTATGGGCGAACAGTGCGAACAGTGAACAGTGCGGTCCCGGTAAAGTATAACCGACAAGCTTTTCACTCTAAGAATGGTACTTGAGAAGGCTTGGGAGTTTGCCAAAATGTTTTGTGAAGTGATTTGGAAAAGTCATACGACCGAGTTCCTCGAGATAAACTCTGGAGTGTTCTGCAGGAGTGTAGGAGGGGCAGGAGTATTGAGGCCATTCAGTCTCTTTACACAAACTGTAGCAGCTGTGTTCGGGTTAACGTTGCTAAACCAACACCTTTTAACGTGGGAGTTGAGTGCATCTTGTCACCTCTCCATTTCATTGTATATATAGACTGAATGTTGCAGCGCAGCCGAGGCGAGGAATTTTTCACATTGGGAAAGTTGAGAGTAAGTCCTCATCTTTTTGCACATGACTTATTGATACTCACATCTTATGTGCTGTATGTGCTGACGCTGGAATGAAGGTCATTGTGGACAAATCGAAGGCACCGCTTGACAGACCAAGACGAGCTGGTTTAACCAAGTCAAAAAAACTCGCCTAGTTAGGCTTGGGAATAACTCCTGATGAATTAGATTCAATGGCGGAGGATCGAGTTTTCTGGAGATCTATCGTGCGTTGTTTACCCTCGCGACCCCTTTAGTGGAGCATGCGGTCAGGAGATGATGATTGTGATGATGAAGTATTCGATAACCCTCGAACCCTCTCACAATTCGTATTTGAGTATATCGAGGCATCATCCTTTAGACATCGACCTATTCCTATCCAGCCCAAAAATATACCACTTGCCTGCTTCCGCACAGGACACTCTTAAGCAATATCGTCCAATATTGTCACCTCCCTTGCCTATAACATTGAAAAGTCGGCCACGAATTTAACGAATTTTTGTACAAAAAGGGCCGCTTACAGTGGCAGGCAAAAACATTGCTATCTCTCCTCTTCTGTTGTTCGTTGGATTTAAAACAGTTTTTTTTTCAAGGCAATTGAAATCTGTCTACAAAAAAGATCTTGTTTTCCCGAAATTCCAGATGGAATACGAAAAGCGGTTCAAAATCAATGTTAGGCAGTTCAACAGAGCTGATGCAGTTTTTTTGTGCAAGTTGTTTTAAATGTTGCGAAATTATGGCAAGGTAAACCGAAAAAATGATTTTCTCTCGAACTCGAATTTTTGCAACACTCTCTCTAACAAATCGTGGTATCCCGTGAAAATTCGACTTAGAGATGGTCCACTGTATGTCTGCGATGATCTGTTGTTCCAAAGGCGATGATCAGCAAGCCATGTAAAAAAAAGCCATAAAAAAACGTATTTTCATATATTTTGACACACTAAAAACCAAGGCAACTGCGATTCTCGTTTTTTGAAAAATTGTGACGTATAGCGACGCAAAAAACACATCTAATGTGTGGAAAAAGCCCTAAGTGCACTGAAATTCATGTGTTTCTTCCCGCATACATACGTTTACCGATCTTAACCAAACTTCACACGAACCATATATAGACCAATACCAAAGTTGTGTGAAAGTTTGCTTGCAATCGGTTAATGCGTTAAGGCGTGAATCGATGACAAACATTTGAGGATCGATTTTTATATATATTTTTATATATAAAGGGTGGTTAATTTCAAGGGCCGATGTTTCACGTGAACCACACCTGAACGTCAAGTTTTTTTCTGCATTTCATTTGACATTTCTCAATTTCAGACTAACTCAATTTGAACCATGGAAAGATACACAATCGAGCAACACGTTAAAGTTATTCAGGCTTGAAAATGGGCGTTCAAATCAAAATGCATATCGTGCACTTCGTGATTTTTTCGGTCAATTTAATCGTCCAAATGTGAGTACAATCGGAAAAATCGTGCAAAAATTTGAGCAAACCGAGTCTGGAGGAGATGTGAAAACACCAGTGCATGCTCGTACAGCTCGCGATGCAGAAAATATTGCTGTTGTTAGCGCTGGTGTGGCTGAAGAGCCGTTCACCTCAACTCGTCGTCGTGCCCAACAATTGCACCTCTCACGCTCGTCGATGATGAACATTATGCATAAAGACTTGCACTTACACGCTTACAAGGTGTATGACTCAAGAACTAAAGCCTCTTGAACATTTCAAGCGTCGTCAATGGTCAGAATGGTGGCAAGAAATGGCAACAGTTGATGATCAATTTTCGAAGAAAATCATCTTCAGTGATGAGGCACATTTTCACTTCCGTGGATTCGTCAATAAGCAGAATTGCTGCATTTGGGTGAATGATAATCCAAGAGTGATTGTCGAAAAACCAATGCAAACACAAAGAGTGACTGTTTGCTGCGGTTTATGGGCTGCCGGCATCATCGGGCCGTATTTTTTCCAAAATGAGGGCGGTCAGGCAGTTACTGTGAATGGTGTTCGCTATCGTGAAATGATAACGAGCTTTTTATGGTCCGGATTGGAAGATATGAATGTGGACGAAAGTGGCACCGTCCTGTGGTTTCAACAGGACGGTGCCACTTGCCACACAGCTAACGAAACAATGGCTCTTTTGCGCGACAAATTCAATGGCCGGGTTATCTCAGGTAGTGGGGATGTCAATTGGCCGCCAAGATCAGGTGATGATTGATGACACCGTTGGATTTTTGTCTGTACGTCGATAAGCCAGCAACAATTCAAGAGCTAAGGGATGAGATAATTCGGCACATTAACGGCATAGAACATCAATGCTTCAGCGTCAACGGATGGAGGTGTGCCGCCGAGGTCGCGGCGGCCATTTGGCCGATATTTTGTTCCATACCTAATTGAGCCATACCAATATTATCATAACAAAAAGAAATGACAATAATTTCCTTTATTCAAAATCCACATCGTCCGTTAAAACATAAACCTTTAACCTTTAGTGTATGGAGAGCCGTTTTTCACGGATCTGCATTTATTGAGATGACGAGAGTTGAATTGGGTCAATCGTTGATCTTAGATGTAGATCAATGAGCCTTTTTAGTGTTTTTTTTTCTAGAAAATATGATAAGCTGATAGGTCTTAGGTCTTTGGGGTACACATGCTAGCTTTTTCCCGCTTTAGGTATGAAGACTACCTTAACACTCTCCTTGTGGTAGGGTTCCTTCTCCCATGGATTGATGATCAACCTAAAGACCACCATTCGCCAGCTTTTCAGCCAGCATGCATATTCCCTGCTCTCAAGCCGATGCTTTCTCCTCCACGGACGCGAACACGACGACGTTGCTTACCTACCGACTTACCCCAACCAAGAGCCTTGGTGTCTCCGGGGTACACATGTAATGCCCTCGTGCAGGGCAGGGCACCCGCCTTGAATAGTTACGGAAGACGGGCCATCTGTTCTGCTGTAAACACAATTATCCCTCTCTGCTGCTTCTGGGAAATGAATCTTCCGCCGTCCGCCTAACAGTCTCAAAGTACCCGATGAAATAAACCCCAGGATTCTGTCTCATTTTGAAAATAAATTGTTTTTGTTTCTCTTTTCGTTTGAATTTTATTTTTCATTTTCATGTTTGTACAAATCCTTAATAATATTTCTTTGCCCTCCGCAAGGTACAAGGTACAAGTGCGATACACTACACCATCAAATGAATAATTAGTTCGATGAGATTCAGGACGGCGGCGGCCGCCACGCATGCAGAACGCAGCCATTGGCTCGTGCTGCTGCTGCTGGTCCCGCTCTTTTGCATCGCCGCAGGGTTTTCATCTGAAAGTGGAAGAAAAAACGAAAGACTCCGTGTGAGACGAGCTCCTGGGAAGGATTGGAATATGGGGCTGAGTGGAGGAGGAATGAACGGAGTGGGGAGAAAACAATCTCATGGGGGATTTACCATTAATCACATGGACCATTACACTGGCGCTGCTCGCCGTTGTCGGCGAGCAAGTGTAGTTCCCTGTATCGGTTGTCTGAGCGTTGGATATCCTTAGTCTTGAGGTGGTTGCCATGGAATAGAATAAATTATTTAAAATTAACTGAGCAATTTTGTGCGCGGGACTCACCTTGACTTGAGTGTATCTCCTAATTGCGATTCCATGGAGATTCTTTTTGTGAGATCAACAGATGCCTCGTTCGGGTGGTAAAGGTGGAAGGGCGTTATCACATCCTCGCCCCGATGCCAGACGATTTGTCCCGTCAGTTTCGTTGAGATTATTGGTTGCTTCACGATGCAGGTTAAGATAATGGAGCTGCCGACCTTGAAGTGCAGATCAGCTCGACCGGCTATCACCGCCTTCGCGTGTGGCGGCGTCACTGAAAGATAATGGGGCTGGATTAAATTTCCATGTTTAGCCCCATCCCAGACAAGTATGCAATCGACACTTCAGATCTGTGAGAAATGCCCGACACAATGTGCACTTTGAACGCAAGCATTCTTGAGCACTGCGACTTCTGGTCTCAATTGCAAGTCAAACGACTCTCTTCGCATTCTTCACTTTTATCTGATGAGATTCAAAGTCAAGGCACCTTCATCTTAAGCGATGTAGGGGAGATCATTCTCAGAGATTCGGCCACACGAATGAAAACAGAGTCACTTGGAAATGTCCCTTCTGCTCGCGTGCATTCGAGCATGCAATTCAGATGTGCGAGTAAGAGGCCACCTCAGGACACATATAGCGTGCGTGTGCAGATGCAAGCGCCAGTGCATGTCTTCGTTTTCACAATGTGGCTCGCCTTGGCTATTGTACTCTCACGAGTGAATACGACACGATGTGATTATTATTCCACAGCACACCACATTGACTTGATTGGAGGTGTATAGCAGCCGGACCATGAAATGAAACACTTCACAAATTATCGACGAACTAAGTCGAAATAAATTAGTCCTTGATATACTACTGTAGTCTCTGTACATGTCCCTGCCCACCTTCGTCCTGGTTTACAATGCAGGGGCATGGAAAGTACACAAATGTGCTTATTTAAATGGTGGATATAATTGGTAGATTTTCCAATTATTACGTTTCAACAGCTGCCAAAAGGACCAACCAGCTGGACACGTATTCAGCTTGTCATTTCATCACGCTTGACTTAATAACGCTTGCTGAATGTGCAAGAATCAGGGCCGGTCTTCATTATGGCTGCCACTTAATTCGTCGCACCGTGAGTACACTATTTTGGACCTCAACCACCAACCAGATCATGGAATGGTGGAAAATGAAGAAAACATAGCCGAAAGGAACTGTCAATTCAGCTCAAATCAGCTGAATGGGGCATCAGCAGCTGTGATTCGAACATGATGGCGGTGGCAACGCCATCATGACTGCGTCATTTCACTGCGAGCGTTTATTTAGTTGCAGCTGAGATGCGATCGTGCTACTTGACAACACTGTATGTGTTTCTTTGGGGTAACGTTGAGTCATTAGGCAGCGGTAACAGGCCAACTACGTTAGACGAGCTCGGGGCCGAGTCATATAAAAATTAAGCAGCCGCTTGAAGGGCTAGGACCTGGAATTATCCTCTACACTTCCAAGCACTTGTGTTGTGGTGGGTGCTGTTGTTTACTCATGCGTGACGTCAACCCAGCCGGTTTGATAAGTTTCTGCTGGAGTAAATAGTTTTGGACACAGAGAGTGAGAAAGAAAAATCGAGAGAGACGAGAGAGAGAGTGGTGGAGAGATAGAGAGAGAGAGGGGGAGAGAAGGAGAGAGAGGTATAGTTTCGGACACAGAGAGTGAGAAAGAAAAATCGAGAGAGACGAGAGAGAGAGAGTGGTGGAGAGAGAAGAGAGAGAGAGTGGTGGAGAGAGAGAGATAGAGAAAGAGAGAGAGAGAGAGAGGTCGGCAATTAAACGTAGACACCAGAAATGAGGTTCTTTAGAGATGGTCAACTTCACAGCTAATTGCCCCCTAGCCCATCGAAGAATTTGAGTGGCTATGTGGCAGCTATTCATCAATTTTTGTCGGTTATTCACGAAATAACGTGAATGCCGTTGTCTGATTCATCAATTTGGAGTTAGAAAGCGATATAAAAAATGGCTGTCAAATATTTTTAGAACAAGAGAGGTAGAAGTTGGCTGCCTCGACAATACTTCATTTCTGCATTCACACTGAGCATAAAACTCAGTGAGTGGTTTCACGAGTCACAGGTCACGTGTATGCCATGCATTGCCAATGTAGAAGGGAACATTACACGTGTTTTTAGCGAAATACCGACCAAAATGTGACTCAAAATCTGACTCACCGTATGGACCACTTAAAACGTAGTCCTAGTCAATATTTGCGTGACATTACCTCTAAAAAGTAGAAGGACAATCTCGGCCTGAAATAAAAACTCAAAACAAAAGCAAAGCACTTCAAAAAATCAGCCTTTGTGTATTTTTTCTAAGTTAATTCCACACTCCATCGATATGAAAACCTCGAACAGGTTTTTATTTCAAAATTATAACGGATCCTCGATGCGCGAGTAACGAAACTCCCACTTGAGCGGCATATTATTTTTCAAATGGTGACTATACGAAGAGTGTCACACTCTGTACCTTTGTCCGGAAGCTAATTTCAACTTATATTGAATAGTCAAGAGGAATCACCGCTATAGACAGCATTCGCCGCTTGGTAGGAAGTTCGAAATTGAGGCCACGGTCATAGCTTGCACACGCACGATGAAAAACAAAATCCGACAAGTGCTTGACATTCCGATTTGATGTTTCAAGCACAAATCATACCGAGGTCGGCAGCACTTCAATTAGAATGCTCATCAAATGAGCATGTAGCTTATAATTTATGTTGAGTTCTACAGTAATTATCTCCTTTTAACAAAGTTTTCTACTTCTCTTCCTAACATCAGTTCAGGTTGCTGAACACGTCCGCATGCAAACAATTCCACCCGCCTGACTGCATGCGAATGAGTGAATTCAGGGAAAGCTCTTAGTAAGCACTTTAAAAACTGCACCGGGGATCGGGTTTAAAACCGTAAAAGTTATTTCATTTAAAATTCATTACATTTTCGCAAACATTTTACGTTTTTAGTGCTCTTGCAGAGCGAGACCATATCCTGGGGGATTAAATCAGAAACTAATGTCCATTTCACTCCCCTCCACCCCATGACTGAGTGTAAGTCCTGAAATGCGAGAGCAGCAAAAAGGCACTACCAAGCATTGTTGGGCACTCCCCTTGTGGGTATCTTACGAAATCCGGCACGCAGTACCGGCGAAAACCAGACGACAAGTGGATACCTCTTGCCATGAATACCTGAAGTAGAACAACAGAGTCATAATTAATTTCCGTTTTTGCTCGATCTTTGTTGTGGCATTCGTTCTGTAAGTTCTAATTATGCACTATCTACAACTCCTCATCATTACCTCCGGCGGTGGTCGGTCCGGAAAGGCGCACTACAAAAAAAAGTCAACGCTCGCCGGTATATGAGTCGCAGAAATGGCTTGCTGCTGCTGCCGGAGGAGTGGGGACACTCCAACACCACACTCAGAGTGCATCGTTGCATCGGGCACTGTCCCAAGTGGTCCACTTACCTATTACGTTCAACTGGAATGCCATGGAGATCTTTGGCTCGGTATTAACTTGGCACTCGTATATTCCACTGTCTCGTGGCTGTGGAAATCTCACCTGAAGCGTCCACTCCTTTGAGTCCTCCGTCTGGGTGACCTATTTTTTTGTGAGATAAGATGTAAAAAAAATCGAAATGTTCGCATTGCCACTTGCAGTGGGAGTGTAAAATTGCCCCTCAGAGGATGCTCATCGTCCTGGCATGTGCACTCACTTACCTGAAAGCGTTCATCGGAGGTGTACGTCAGGCTGCCAACAGTCAGAATGTGCAGGTCCCGCTTGCGTATCCACGATATCTGAAAGTAGGCAAACACAAACCGATATTTCTCTGAGCCGGAACCAGAACGGAGGTATGTGCCCCTACCGACTTGTCGCCGAGGTTGTCCACATGGCATTTAATTAAGGCCGTTTGTCCGGTCCTCGCCGAAATGTTCCTCGGCATGCCGAAGTCAAAAACGGGCTGTACAGTTGAAGTATCTAGGCTCTCCGAGTCGTAATCACCGGGGGATGTGAAATCCTTTTCGCCGAACACTGCAAGAAACGGAAACGAAAGAACGGAGGACGGCAGTCAGTTAAACCGGATAAATGAAATGCCTCCGGCTAATGATTGAGAGAGTGATTCAGTTTTCGGGGAGATGCTCTTTGGTCTGGCTGCTGCGTCCGAAGTGAAGACACGTGTGATGGGTGGGAATGTAATTTCGGTAAATCGCACAGGTGATGGTTTAAATGGCTTCCGGTCAACATACGCTTGTGGTGTGAGTCGGATTTGGGGTGGCTTAAGCTCAGGGGTGACAGTTGAGTTGAGTTCAGGTTTGCAAAATGCCAGGACACTTTGCTTATTTATTCTGCTCTGGGTGTGATGAATAAGTAAGGTTGGACTTTGGAGGAGGAAACTGCTTCTTCCGGGTGATCTTCCAGGCCCTTTGGCTTCATTGCCTTCGAGGAAGTAATGATTTTTTAGAAGAAAGATTTTCAAAAGAAAAAAAAACACATAAAATTCAGAAAAATGCATGAAATCTTTATTTGAATCGATAGTACGGTCCATATAATGCGCCTCAAATGGTCCATCCGCTTAGTTCAATTTTGGCATACTCTTTCCAACATTTCGGCCAGTATCTCACGAATAAATGCTTCGATGTTGTCTTCCAATGCGTCAATTGAAGCGGGCTTGTCTGTATAGACATGAGCTTTAACATAGCCCCCAAAAAATAGTCTAAATGCGTTAAATCGCACGATCTAGGCGGCCAATTGACCGGTCCCAAACGTGAAATAAAATGTTCACCGAACTCGCCTCTCAAGTTCATTGGTGCGCGTGCTGTGTGGCATGTGGCACAGTCTTGTTGAAACCACATGTCATGCAAGTCAATCTCTTGCATTTTGGGCAAAAAAAAGTTGGATATCATCTCACGGTAGCGCTCACCATTCACAGTTACGTTACGATTCGCATCATCTTTGAAGAAGTACGGTCCAATGATGCCACCAGCCCATAAACCGCACCAAACTGTGACTTTTTCTGGATGCATTGGTAGCTATTGCAATGCTGATATTCTGGCTGATATTCACTCCAAAATCGACAAGTCTGCTTAGTTACGTACCCATTGAGCCAAAAATGAGCTTCGTCTTAAACTGGCCATAAAATGGAAGAAGCGCGCGATGAACAGAGCACGCAATTTGAAAATAAAATTCAGTAATTTGCAAGCGTTGTTCGTTTGTAAGACGATCCATGGTTAAATTATAGACCAAACTGAAGATGTTTGACAGTCAGCTGTTTAAACCAGTGTTGCCAAAAAGATAATAGCTAAAAAATCACCCTTTATTTGTATTTTTTGTACATGACTGCGTGCCCACAAATACCATATGGGAGCACCATATGTCATAATGGCTTGAAAAATAGCTTTGAATACAATAATTTTGTTTTCAATCCCTAGGGCAGACCTTCCATTCACGAATGGATACAGAACTTTTATTAAAACATTGATTTGATTCAACACAGTCAAGAGTGATTCCTAAACACTTTACTTCATCTGACCAGGTAATGTCGCAACCACTTAATGTAAGGTGATTAGTTAGTAAGTTCGTACTTATTCTGCGAGTGAAAGACATTGCCTGAGTTTTGTTGACATTCATTTTAATTCTCCATTTAATGAGGTAGTTCTTTGTAGTGGCAATACCATATTGCAGGGTTGAGCAAACAGGCGAAGGAAGTTCATCGCAACAATATAATGCGGAGTCGTCTGCAAAAATTGACAAATAGCCATTTGGGATACTTGGGAAATCTGCTAGGTAGATATTGAAGAGGACTGGAGCTAGGACCGATCCTTGTGGTACACCTGCTGATATGTATTTGAGTGTAGATGTGGTAGCACCCATGAATACTTGAAAGCTACGTCCATATAATAAGTCTTTGATGAGAGTGATCAGGTTATTAGGAAAACCAAACTGCTTCATTTTAAACAAAAGAGCGTTATGCCACACAGAATCAAAAGCTGATTCAATGTCGAGAAGTTGCAAACCGGTCGATTTTTGATGTTGCACGTGTCTAGTTCATCTCAAAACGGGGTTAGCAGTATTATGTCCAGCTCTGAAACCGAATTGGTTGTTTTTCAATATGGAGTTGTCATCAATTAACTCTATAAGTTTTTGTTTAATTACTTTTTCTAAGATCTTTGCCAAGTTACTTAGGAGACTTATTGGGCGGTAACTAGACGGGATGTCAGGAGGCTTCCGGGGCTTGGGTAATTCAATTATTTTCGCAACTTTTCAGGTTTGGGGAAAGTAGAGTAGCCAAAGAAAGACGTTGATAATCAGCGTAACATAAATAAGTCCTGCACGAGGAAGGTTTTTTAAGCAAGCATTTTGGTATACTCATCTTTTAGAGAAATACAATTTTACATTTTTTATTTCTTGGATTAAATGAAAGATCATTCAGAAAAATAGAGCCTCATCCAATTCGCAGTTTCGATTTGACATTTCTCTTTTAATGAGAGAATGCTCGAATGAACTAATTTTGGATGGCGTTCGTGGGCGTGTTGTAGAAGATCTAAGCCTCATCTATCCATCATTTAAATAATGAACAAATTTTGGATGGTGTTTGTTGTAGAAGATCTAAACCTCAACTATCTGGCGAACATAGCATTTGGGCTTGTCTTGCCGCACATGTTGCCACAGTTGGCCTTTTGATTTGCCTCTTGATTCTTGTAAACCTCAACGAACTCAATAATTGACGGCAGTTTACCGAGTAGAACAGACGCCATTCTGTCTAGACTAAATATCTGACAACCAGACTCTTGCTCGAAGGCGGGTGAGGGAAAGTTCCTTGAACACTGTAGTGTCCTCCTGACCGAAACCATTGCGATAAAAGAGGCATTGCCCTGGCTGAAGAACAATGTAATGTCCAAACGTGATAGGTACAGCCATCTATGCGAACAATCAGGTCCAGACAAAAAAACCAAAAAACATCCCTTAACTGCAGGCTGTCCCTTAACGAGATGTCATTTTAACATACACATCCTGTGGGTGCCGGCACATTGTGAAATAAGGTCGATGTACTTGATAGATGTGGTACATCCTCCTCTCTAACACTAGGAGGAGTTCCACCCCAGAACCAGAACCTACCATCTACTCAAGATACACACAATCAACACCTCCAATCGTAAGTGGCTAGAAAGCATCACAAACAAAGGAAATATGGTCATCAGTTAATCTCAAACGATTACTCAATTTGCTTAGACTTAGCAGATCTTTACGCAGGATACTCTTCGGCGTCACTGCCCAATTGTCATTGAAGGCCGCATGATGGGTGTCCCTCATATTTCCCCCATTCTGGGGAAAGCGATGTAGATGCACACATCCACACAATCAGCGCTGACACTTGTGATTTCTAACCCTCTATGCTTTTTGTCCCAATTTGGAGGTTGTTTCAGGCAACGAGAAGTTTTTCCAACGAAATCGTTGCTCCGTGATCCAAATCAAAGGTGCCCCGTTTCACTTATATGCCGAGTGTATGCATGAAGTGCGATTCATATTCGGATTTACAGAGTCTCCCCAGTGAGCCGAAGTAGACGAACCCCTTGCCGCCCTAGAAGTTATAGCTGCGCATTGTGTAGCTCTGAGCAAGATGTCCTTTCCTGGGGACAGCATACATATTTAGTTTTTCCCTCACCCACTTTATGCTCTTCCATCTCAATGCCAGCAAACGGTCCGCTGTGTTCTGACGTGTTCACGTCAATGCCATCATTGTATGCCAGCAATTGTAAGGACTCTTGGATGGTCGTGCCTCTTGTGTTGAGGAATGCAGACTGTTGAAAAAATCACCTGCCAACGCGTCGCCTATTCTACATCATACGCATTCTCCAGCAATAATTGAACGCACACACATGACCACACAAGATCAAGATCTATGAATCCCTATCTAGCTCAATACGCCAATAGTTGGACAGTGTGTGTGTGTTTTTGTTTGTCGATTCAGACGAACCCAATCAGCGCATAGTTCCGCTTTGACACTTCAGTTGCCATTGGAATGTGTTGCGCTGAATTGAGAACCATCGCCATTATTAATTCTTTGATGCCCCATTCGGATATCTTGCCGAAGGATGTGAGTTTGCCCGGAGTCCGTTGCCTTGCTTGCACATGAGCACATGAAGTGAACAACTGTCATCATTATTCTGCTTAAAACAGCAAGCGATTTTCCACTTGCGTCAGAATCTCACTCAAAAACAGACTCGTTTGCTTTTGCTTAATTAGTATATTTTTTAATCCCTTCACAAAAATACAAACGATGTTCAGAAATACCTTCCAGAAGGGGTTTCTGACCATATTCTACAGCAGCGGCAGTAAACCTCTGTCGATATGGCGGACCCAAGTAAGTGGCCCCTCCTGGCCCGTCGCCTTCGCGAGCTTTGACATTGCATTCTCCTCGACAGGTAAGGAACGGTCATTGCAAGAGAGTTGTGGATGACGACACCAAGTCCATGGCCCTGGAGGTCATGGGAACCAATGTATCAACCACGTTCATCGTGGCTCCAAAGGATCCGAAGATGTCACTTGGCATCAAGCTGCCTTTCATCGTGTTGCTCCTGAAGAACATGCGAAAGCTGTTCACCTTTGAAGTTCAAGTAAGGCACCCACATTCATCATTTCATCACCAGCGATGGCTGATTGATTTTCTTCAGATTTTAGACGATCAAAAGTTCCTCAGGCGTTTTCGCATATCGAACTACGAGAGCAAGACCCGCGTGAAGACGTTCTGCATGTCGATGCCCATGGGCCTGTCGCCGGGCTGGAACCAGATCCACTTGAACCTGGCCGATTTCACGAGGAGGGCATACGGAACCAACTACATGGAAACGGTTCGTGTGCAAGTCCATGCGAATATACGAATCCGACGGATCTACTTCACCGACCAGCTGTACACCGAGGACAAGATTCCGAACGAGTATAAGATCATGATACCGAAGCAGGCGAATAGAGGGAATGCAATTTCTGCACCGCCCCAAGCCAGGCCGCCGTCCCCTAGCTGCGCTGCTCCGTGTCGTGCCAATGTTGTTGAGGCTAAATAAAACAAAATTTCTTGTCAAATCCTAGATCCTCTCTGAGCGTCTCCTTTTTGTAGAAATTTGCTGGGCACACAAATATTACTGTTTAAGTTCCAGATCGATTTTATTTAGCCGCCATTTTGGTTTGCATGAGACAAATTAACTTTTGACAGTCTCGTTAACAAGAATTCGTTATTTTTATCGAGACTGTCAAAAGTTCTATCGATAACTTGTATCAGCTAACGGCAGACCACCCCGTTGGGATCATTAAAACTATTTATATAAGCCCATTTGATATATGGACCAACAATAATAAAATGGGTGGCTGCACAAATGGGTGGGAGTCCAGGGCCTAGCTTCTACAGCAACTACTTGTGTTGGGCATGCTATTGTTCTCTCACGAGTGGAAGGGATCTACAGTTGTATACCGACCCCGAACAGCTATTTTGAGAAGCATTGTCAGTGACTCGAAAGAAGTAGGCCATGAACATTAATTTGGTCGTACCAGGAATCGAATCTTGACCACGTTGACTCAAGTGCGTAGTGGTCGAAGCACCACCCCGAAATTAAGAAACCAAATTTCCAGGGTTGTGCGTCATGGATTATACATTCTAAGCTTGGTTTCACTTTCGAGTTTCTTACAAAAATTACATGATCGATTAAGTCGAATATTAGACAAAGTATTCGTTGCGAAGTCCTTGTTGCATGAAGCTGAACCTGGGCATCAACGAACAGGACCCGAGCAGTGGACCGACCGGGGCAGACTCAATTTATGCGGCCCTAGTCATTTTTTCACACACTAAAAAACCTTTGTCTACGACACATTTGTAGGTTAGGTTAGTTTGAAGTGGCTGACTGCTCTACGGAAAGACAGCAGCCGAACTTAGGCCAACATGGCCCCACTGTGCTACCACGCGGATCAAGGAATACCTATTCTAAAAACTCGTTAGTGCCTTTAATGAAGCGGAGAAGAAGCCTACCTCCTATGCTATGAAAATAATAGGCGTTCAGATGTCTAAATCCACGGGACGAGAGGGCACTGCATTTGCATAGCGAGTGTACAATGGTTTCTTCCTCATCCTCTTCTCTGTTGTAGGGGAGGCCTAGTTCAGAGGCTGAGAGTTCTAAGACCCGGCCTGCTCAATCTATTCAGACTAAGCGATATCTTAGGGCCGAGCGTAGGTCAGAGTGGTTTAGTAATGATCCATCCTTCCAGTTGGCCATCTACGATTCACTTCAGCAACACACACATGTATGTATGTCAATAAACTCGGTGGTCTCTTCAGGTACGGCAGCATTTTCATTTCCAATAGAAGGACGTGAAGTCGATGGTTTATGGCTCTCTCGTGTAGTTAAAATGCGTACGTGGTGAGGCACCTGGATTGGCAAACTGGGGTGATTGTTTAAGAAGGGGGACAAAAGAGATTGCTCCATCGACAGGGGCATATCTCTTTTAAGACTCCTTGGGAACGTCTCGAGCTATGGTCGAGCCCAGGATGGGGGATGAACAGTGCAAGCTTTTCACTCTAAGAATGGTACTTGAGAAGGCTTGGGGGTATGCCAAGTTGTTTTATGAAGTGATTTGGAAAAGTCATACGACCGAGTTCCTCGAGGTAAACTCTGGAGTGTTCTGCAGGAGTATGGGACTGAAGGTCCTGTTCTGAGGCCACTCAGTCTCTATACACAAACTGTAGCAGCTGTGTTCGGGTTAAAGGTGCTAAATAAACAGCTTTCGTGGCGTTGGACTTCGCCAAGGCTGCGTCTTGTCACCTCTCCTTTTCATTGTAGATATGGACTGGATGTTGCGGCGCAGCCGAGGCGAAGAATGTTTCATACTAGGAGAGTTGAGGGTGAGTCATCTTCTTTTTGCAGATTATTTAGTGATCCTCACATCTTCCCAGACGGAACTCCAGCGCGCACTCGATATTTCTGTTGCCATATGTGCTGATGCTGGAATGAAGGTCTTTGTGGACAAATCGGAGGTTATGATTGTCGCCAGAACGCCTGTTCAAAGCACTCTACAGGTTAGTGGAGTCCCATTGAAGCAGATGGGAAGTTCAAGTATTTCGGGGTCTTTTTCACGAGTGATGGAACGAGTCATGCTGAGGTTTCCTGTAGGATTGGTAATCAGGAAAGCCGAGCTTGGTGTGCCAAGCGGTTTTCAAATCAGTATTTGTTTCAACTCTCACCAATGGTCATGAAATGTGGGTAGTGACCGAAAGACTAAAATCGCGCATACTAGCTGCTGAGATGAGATTTCTCCGTGCTGTTACGAGAATTACTTCATCACGACTTAAGAGGCAGGCGTTGAATGCGATTCCATCAGGTAGGCGACCCGATGAGATGGTTGGACTAGATGGTTGGACCAATTCAAAAAACTCCCCTGGTTAATCTTGGGCATGACTCCTGATGAGTTAGAGTCGATCAAGTTGCCTGGAGATCTTTCGTGCTTGGTTTACCCCCGCCACCGCTTTATTGGAGCCCCCACGGATCCGAAGATGAAAAAAGATGATCTTTGAGTTATAGAGAAATAAAAAATCTTAAATTTAAAAAACAGAAAAATCTTTATGAATTGTTTGCATGGAATCTAAAAAAAAATATATACAAAATTACTTCTTAACGGGGATACATTCTGATTCGAGTTTTTAGCGAAATTAGCTACATTTCTTCCTAGCTGAGTCCCTGTTTGATTTTATTTTCACTTTTGACTCAACACCCGATACCAGGTCACCCACAAACTCATTGCCATGGGACCTAGTATAAAGTCGAAATATGAATCAAAAAAGGACGAAACGAAAATTACAGACACCTTCTCGTGCGATAAAAGCATTAACAATTTCCTAAGGAGAGGTTGGTATGAAGAATTAAATTGTAAATAATTTTTAGTGGCAGATGAAGCTTACCTATCCTATGCTACATTAACAGGAAGGGCGAAGGAGAAGAAACAACTTTGTAAATAAATTCGTCAGACTGACTGAGAGCAAATTTTATGTACTTAAAACAAAATATGTTAACCGCTCCATATTGCCGCCTTTAGGAAAGTGGCGCCCGTGCCTGTGCCCACCCTTGTTGCCTCTTAGTTAAGGTTAGGTAATGTAGCTACCATTTTTTTTTTTTTTTTTTTTTTTTTTTTTTTAATTCATTTTTATTCCAATAATCCGATCGACTTACATACTAGACAAAAATGCTTAAAACTAGTTGGACGAACATTGTTACTATTTCTAACTTACTGGCCCTCCGCGGGCACTCTAAGCTAAACTTAAACTTATCCTATGTCTTTCGACTTAAACTAAAAATTCATGATTAAGACTAAATTATCTTAACTGTACATTTAAGTATCAAGAAAAAATTTTTTACAAAAAAACTTAATGAAAGAACTTTTTTTTAATGTAGCTACCATCATCAGCGATGGATTCGCTTAGACCCGAGGGTCCACTGTGCTGCCATGAAGCTGGTTACCGTTCGTTACTCCTGTAAGCATTTTGAGTTTTTGGACTAACATCCAGATTGAGATTGGACCATTCCAGATTTTCTGGGACCTTTCAAGGGACCTTACAAAAAATTCGAATTAACAAAAAATTGTCGAGTTGGAGCTAAGGACAGAAACGAAATAAATACACACACACGCATTATTTTGTAAAGAAATCTGTGATATTCTTGTTGTAATAACTTCGAGGTTAAGGGTAACTTCAAGGGTAATGTCTATGGCAGGTAGTGAGGATAACACCTCGTCGGCCACTCTGATGTGACAGGCAGAATTGGTTCTCCTTCCGATGCTTCTTGATTGTAGTTGCTTGCATTGAAAGTTGCCAACATTTTGCCGTCATACAGAGCACCACAGGTATCTATGTCATCGTCAAAATGTACAAAATCATCGAATCTCTCAGACTCACCAATTTTGGGAAGAATGCTCCATCCATTCTGTCAGGTTGCATTTTTTACTTACGTCGTTCACGTCGCACACGTCACAGTCGGGTGGTTTCTAGGCATTGGAAACAAAAGCTGGACAAACAGAGAACAAAAAAAATTGAATTGCTCAGATTAAACCAGGTACCAGATGGCACCCGACTGAACTGATTGCTTCGAATTCACGGGTGTACCAAAACACATAGGATTTGTTCGATTTCAGTTCGAATTATACAGAATTTCGAATTATCGAGTTTCGAATTATCCTCCCTATATACTCCCAGGGTTTGTTTCCCAATGGAGGCCAATGCAGGGCAGTTGCAAAGTACGTGTGAGGGGTTTCCCCCTTCTTCATCCATGCATCTGCTACAGAAGTCGTTGCATGGTAACCTAAAAGGTTCCTCGGGTTTTTTCTGCCGCGGTTCTTTGTAAATCTATTTTTAGTCATGCCTGTTTCACATGTAGGCATGTGTTGAGATTATTCCACTTTTCAAGGGCACTGCCTGCTCTGTGATCTTAGTTTTTTGAGTTTCTAGTAGCTCCCCGATGCTTTCAATCTTTTGCTGTTTCGTTTGTGGTTAGCTCGTTTGCTTCACTGTTCACTGAAATACCTCTATGTCCCGGCACATAGAGGTCTATACCGTATGTCTCTCACCGGTCTCGATCTTAAAATTGATGATTCGAGTGCCATAGTCACTGCTTGACTGTCGGTGAAGATGACGATGCTCTTGTTCGATGTCGTTCTCATCATAAATAAATACCCACTACCATTAGTGGAGTAATGTTCTTAGATCCGTCTGTGTAGATTACCGAGTTTGTCTCCCATAGTTGCGTACTCGGTGTTCTGGTTTTATATTTGATCGGGGTTAGGTAGTCTGTAGGTTAATCTCTAAAACTCAATGAGTTCGGAGACATGTACGTTATTTACTCATTTCATTGCGAGAGTGCTTTCAGTCTCAGCGCCTATTTAGCCTTTGCCACAAATGTCTACCGCAGTCAGGCGTAATATCATCTCTAGCGCTGCGTTTGGAAAGTGTATGTGAGATACGACGGTCGTGGCGTTGTGGGTAGTGCGTGGACCCCTACGCACTTGAGCCTCCGTTACCGAGGTTCGAATCCCGGTACTTGCAAAATGATTTTCTCGGCCCCACCTCTTTCGAGTAACTGACAATGCTCAAAGAGTATAGCTGTCTAGAAAAAGCGTCTCAAATTACCCGTTCGGAGCCGGCATAAAACTGTAGGTTCCTTCCACTCGTGAGAGAACAATGAACCGAGATATAGGCCCTGGCCCTATCTATGTTCTGCGCGCATTGCGTCTGTGATAGATATACACTCCATCCTTTCGACACTGTTTTTAAATTTATGTAGCGTCGGCTACCATACCATACCCCGACGCCGGTTTAAAGCCATCAATTGGTTGATTCCCCAATTTCTAGAAAAAGCCTTTAAAGCGTCAGTTGCTTTCTGTATTCTTTCTAGCGAGTTTAGTTCCAAATGAAGCTCTCTGCTCAGTATAACGCCAAGATATCCGAGAAAGTTAGTGGAGTTCCGTTGGGTGTTGGTGGTGTTATTTGGGGCTGCCTCTTGCTAGTTGGCTTCAATTTCGTCAAGTTAGTAGGGGACCTTCTCCACTGGTCTGTTACTCCATTGGTGCGCTGTCAAAGATGTCCACGCGCCCGCCATGGTCTACTCCCAGTCCTCAAGTGACATAGTTGCAGTGGCGTCTGCCTACTCTCATCGTCTGAAGCGCGTGGTGACATGTGAATTTGTGGAATAAAAATTGATTTTTGGGTTTTAGGCGAGTTACAATTTTACAGACTTTAGATGCAAGTTGTCACATCTCTGAAATGTAAAAGTGTGGTCCTGGATCCTTGAATTGATCCTCGAATCTAGTCAAGGTTGTAACAAAAGGCCAAGTGGTGCATAATTCTCTATGCCATAGTAGGCAGTCGTATGTAGGACGAAAAAGCCGATAGGCAACGGATGCTGAACGAACCGTAGCACATTCATTTTGTCTTAATCCGACCACAGACAGGGCACATGCCCCAGATTCCCTTCCCTTCTACATCGCGTCAGAATTTTCTGCAAGGATAAAGTAAGGGAAACAATCAAGTGCTCCCACCGACTACATTTAAATGATGTCAACCATGGCCGTAACAATTCGGACACAGCCGAACTGCCGCTGTGTATAATTGGTAAGTTTCACCGTGATTACAGGTAAACTACTGACCTCTGAAAGTTCCACCCGGACAAAGTTTTTCAGCATCCACCAAAACAGCAATTTCCTGCAGTCCTTTGCAATCACTACACACAGCCGCCGGACTTTCACTAGAACAATTTTTTTGTTTTCAATTTGCCGCCCACTTTCTCCTGCATTAAAACCCATCACTCCCATCTCACCCGGTCGACTTTTACTGACCCTTCCAATCGAGAATTCAGAACTTTTTCTGGACAAAAGTTTCCTGCCGGTGTCGACCACTAAACACGTGTATCGCTCCCCCGCCCACGCGGCAATCGTGCGCCGGGAAAGTTTTCATCACGCACGCACTTCACGGTGGGACTTCTCAAATTACAACCGACCCCGTGAATCCCCATAGCCACACATTTCGCTGCTAACAGCTTGAATGATGGCAAATGTCATGTCGACATTTTAATGGGGCGCCAACAGCCCAGCATTCGCAACTACGGCAAATGGGAACTACGTAATTTCATAATTGCCCTCATTCCCATTCGTCTGTCAGCGTGGGCCCCTAAAAATTTCGCAGAAACGCACGGATAGATTCTGAAAACCCCTCACGATCCGCCTGTGCCTACGGAATACAAAACCGAAGGGCTTCTCGAATTAATCATTCAATGCGGAGCACATTTAAAAGTCCGAGGAATACGAGAGAGGCGCATCCTTTCACCGCACCGCCTGCCTTGTCATGGGTTCCAGTGCCATATGGCGAACATCTCTTGTTGTTCATATTCCTTTTTTGTTCGTAACGAATACATCTCCGCAGATGACACTACGCAGGCATCCATCCATCGGGTGTCAGGCCACAGCAAGGACGAGTTGGAGGGAAGGCGGTCGGAGAAGGACAAAGCCGTAAGGACTCTCGGCTGGGAAACATCCACTTTCACCGATGGTTTTCGGGTTGGGCACGCCGAGAGAGGGTGTCTGTCCATGTCCTTCGTGCAGGCATCCTTCGTTTCCAAGGACTTGTGTCATGCCTCAATCAAAGTAGTGCACGTTGATTAAACAGTCGACGGGCGTTCCTGCAGCATGGGCCATGTACAATTGTTGCACAGTACGAGTTTGAACTTGTACTTGTGGGAGGGAAGATGAGCTCGAGTATGATGCGAATTTCCATCAAAATTGTATCGTCCACATCCGGCGTCATAACTGAGGAGAGCGCAAGCCAGTCGGAAACCACTGCCACATGGACATGCACGTACCCAGAGACCGAAAGGGATTCCTGCTATTATTATCTTTTCGGTGTTGCGGTTGGGCAAAGGCTGCACTTGATAGCTTGACACTTTTGCAGAAGCGTCGGCACACGGACAAGCTGGACGTGTACGATAACGGCCTCTGGTTGAGAGCGGGGGACTGAACTCCAAATGCAAATGGGTGCGAGGAAGTTTGATAATTAATACTGAGCGTCCCGGGCCCGACAGGATGGCAATGGGTCATGTTACCAATTACTATCTGATTGCATATTCTCAGTCTATTCGGAGACGGACTGAGTCCTGCTGTTGGGCTGTGATCTGGTGAGCTGCAAGAAATTGGTTGGAATATTTTAATTTTTGCGAGAAGTATTTTCTCGGACTTGAAGATAATGAATAGAGGCTGCAAATTGTTTAAGTGCCGGCATGCATGGAAGCCTCAGCAAATTTGAGTTTAATTAATTTTGCTTTTGAGTCTTGAGTCGATCTGGTAGGCAGTCCAGAAAATGTTCCACGCTTATTTCGAATTTATGTTCTCCCTCATCAATCTGTTGCCACGATGACGCCTGGCACTCTTCTGGGAATTGAATCCTTCACCGCCTCCGCACCATAAATGAGACCAAGAGGGAGCCGATTGCGAAGAACTGCATGAACACTTGATAATGTCGACATGGCAAAGAGCCTTTCTTCAATCAATGAGGCAAGCATGACATGAAGCCAACGCCGTACAAACAATTTTGCATCCCTGAAATCAACACCATTGAATACAATCAAATCGGACGCAGAGGAGCGTGTGGCATCAAAAGCCATTAGTCATCAGGAAGTCACAGTCCACTGGATACTCTGGCTCGTGATGTCGGAGGGATGAGCAGTGCCAAACCTGGCGACGACGGCTATTTGCGAACCCGACGTCTGAACAGCAATTAGGGAATTTTGTAACCCAAACCATAATGTAGTGTAAACCGAAACCAAGTTCTTGTGGTGTGTGCTATGGGCGAAGTTTTATCGTACGACACTTTCACGCTCCACATGCCCGGGGGGGTCAGAGAGTTTCGAAGACATGCAAACGATGGGAATTGCCGGGAATTCGTTTGTTTATCTTCCTAGAATATTGACAGCCTTGTGGGTATTCACCGGGGGGTTGGTTGTTTAGACATCTGTTTAGAGCCACGCAAGGATATTGATGTGAAGGGATGTGGATTCATTAACAGGATTATTGCTATTGTCCTTCGACAAGAGGGACCCACTCAAATCATTGATTAAATGAATCTGCTGCCAGTCTTCCAACTGGAGGTGTGCCTTAAATCAAAAGGTACATGGACCGAGATTATGATTATTTCCTGAACGCCTGCTCAATGTCTAGTGTGTAGTGGAGTCCCATTAAAGTTTAACACGAGTGGTGACTTGATGGATTGGCCAGGGTAGGTCAATTTTGAAACAGCCTAGAAGGTGTGTAATCAGAGAAGCTGAACGTGGTGCCAAAGCCAAGTTAGCGGTCATAACTCTGTATCACGATATTCCAACGATCACATGTGGTCATGTGGACACAGACTGCAGAGATGAGACATCTTTGTGATGTTGTGGGAGTTACCGGAACCGGGATACGGCGAGAATCACGACAGTGAGCGAGGAACTCAACGTGGAGCAGCTGATTCTGCGAAAGGAAAGGCCAATGCTTCGGTTATTTGGTGAAGTGACACGAATGTCACCACGACTTACTAGGCGTGCTTGAACGCGGTCCCATCGGGTAGTCGAACGCTTGGGAGACTCAGGAGGAGATGGTTGGACCAATTCAAAAAACTCGCCTGTTTCCGCTTGGCCATGAATCCTCTCGGTTTTTATGAGAAGTCTTGCTGGTTCGGCTGTGACCTAAGGCACAGACCATGAGTTTGGTAATCAATGGCGGTACAGAGCCTAGCTTCTTCGCAACCACTCGTGTTGTGTGTGTTATCGTTTTCGCACGAGTGGAAGGGACCTACAGCTGACTCCGAACGGCCAATTTGAGAATTTTTTTTTAGACAGTTGTACACTTTGGGCCAGAAATAGAGTCTGATAGAGATTCACAACTTCACCTCTCTTGCCCCTTAACATTTTTGACAACCATTTTTTATATCGTTTCTAAGCCAAATTGACCAATCAGAGAAGGGAATATACGTTATTTCGTGAATAACCGTCAAAAAATTATGAATAACTGTCAAAAAGTCTCTCAAACTGGACTATGGGTCAAATCAGCTGAGAAGTTGGGCATCTCTATAACACTTCATTTCTGACTTTGAGCATTGTCAGTGACTCGAGAGAAGTGGGAGTGAAATTATTTTTGACGAACCGCCCGGGAATCGAACCCAGGCAGCGAGTTTCAGTCGCGTAGGGGTCGACGCAGATACCCACAAAGCCACGGCTTGGACTAAATATTAAGTAAATACCCTACAAAAATACCTGAATATTTTTGATTTGAGTAACCACTCTTCCTTTGCGTACAAGTAGTCTATCAAATTCACGCATCGGTGAGAGTTAAACTCCTAAAAAGACTGAAAATTAGACCTTACCACCGTTCCAAAGCACCTTCCCCATTCGCAGGTTGGAAAGTCATGCAGAAACAATGATATCTGATTTGTCGTTATGAGCATCAACTCTATCTCGTCCTTCGGCGTTCTACCAAAGTCAAATTAGAACTCAATCATATTTTCGGCACCAATGCATTGACTTCTTGAATTTGGTCGTTAAAGGAATGACCCGAAGCTAAAAACTTGGACAGAAGAATCAGTATCAAATTCATTGTCATCGCAAAATATTTATATTTTTTATAAAGTTCAAACCTTTTTTAAGTAAACTTTTCTGAGAGTCAACTTTTCCGAACTTCTACTGTATTTGCTCTAGCTTGCAGAGAGATTCGGTTTTGTAGATACCTTACTGCGGAAAATACAATTGCTTTACAAGTAAGGATACTTGTACAGTTCAGTGGGGGAACACTATGGGAACAACCTGCATTTAAGAAAATAATAGACCTTTATGGTCACAGTACTAGTGTCTGTATGACCTTCCCCAAATTCTTGAATTCAAAGATATGGTGAAAGTAATCTGCTACATTGCATACACCCTGGCCATTTATGGTGTACGGCTGTCCCTTGTGGATCAAAGTGTGTCCTTCCCAGAGGGAAAAGATGAAGTTGTTCGAGAGACAGTGTCGTCGGACCTGCCTCCGGTCGTATCGTACACCCGAGTTTGAGTACAAGAAGTACGAGGTAAAAGAAGTACGGGTACAAAAAGTACTATCCTAACGAGGTCCTGTACAACGAGGCAAACTTGAACAGGATAGATCATTTTATTATTATGCTCATTAGAAGGAACATTGCACGAGCTATGTCTTCTGCCAACAGTCTGGTTTGGAATCACCGCATCCGTGAACGAGTAAATCGTTATCGAAAAGCATGTGTTTGGGATTACAGGACACGTGAATGTATACAAAACGTAATTTGAGATCATAAAACTCGTTATCGTGCACGTGAACGTATTGAACTATTCGAAACGTCATTCGATGAGTATAGAAAAGTGACTTGCGAATTTTTTTAAATAATAAAATTAGTTAGTAAAATTTTAAATACAATGCATACATTTTTTAGGACAAACTGGAACAAAATAAATCAAAACCGCAAAAGAGAGCCGTCCCAATTGAATAGTCAATGTTGAGAAAGTGCTTAACCCTCCGCCTTCCATTTCGATGTTGGTAGTCAGTATACCAATCTGGGTTGTGGGGAAGTTTACGGGGAACATGTTTTAATGCCTCCTTACTCAAGCGAAAACGTTTGAGGAATTTGAAAATAGAAGTGTAATGCGTTCGTATTTCAAATTGCTTTTTCAAATCATTGGTACGGTTTTCTTGATCGTTCCAATATTTCTATAATACATTCTAACTTCCCTATAATGAAATTATATACATATATAATTCTATTTAAAATAATGAGGCATTTTAGTTTGGATATTCTTTTGCTATCAGAACGGTTATTCGCTCTTTGCTATGTTTTCCGCCAAAGCACTTCTCATTTTTAAATGCCAGTGTTTTATTTGGCAAGAATTTAAAAAATAAACCAGTCTCATCGGCGTTAAAAATGTCGTCTTGTTTATATTTTTGCATCAGTTTCGGCAAAACGTTCAGTACCCAGTCATTCCGATCTTGTAAGTTGGCGTCAGCACTTTCTCCACATAAGGTTTTCTGAACAATTCCATGCCGTTTTCTGAACTTATCCATCCAACCAGTACTCGCTTCAAATTTTGTGTGTCCCAGGGCATTCGCAAACTCTTTGGCTTTCCCCTTTATTATTGTTCCAGATACAGGAAGATTCCTTCCACGTGCAGCGGTTATCCACATCAGCAACGCCTCATCAATATCCTCAAAAAGACATGTTCGAAGTCTTTTGCGTTTAGCACTTAATTGTCCGTTTTCTGCACTTTTTAGAATCAATGACTTGTTTTTTAGAATGTTTGACAGTAAACTGGGAAGAATTCCAAACTCCTTGGCAATATCTTTCTTTCTTGTTACTCCCTCCTCAATTTAATTATCAACACTTTTTTTTCAAGAGAAATACTATTTCGCTGCGACATTTTTACTATAATCACTCAACGTCGAAGTCCAAGATATTTGTGTGCATTCAAAATTAATGAAACAGGGCAACATCGAACAAACAAACAACTAACGGGTAAAATTACCGTTACGGTCGATATTTGTGCAGATGTTAAAACATTTGGACATGAGAAAGTAGTATGAAAAAAATTCATTATAAGGAGACACAAAACGTATGAAGATAAAATTTCCGACTAGAAAATGTATTCACTGTAGAGAAAAATTCACTGTATAGAAATTCATTATACGGAGAGAAAAATACACTTAAAACAGAAACAGAAAGCTGTGTGTTTGAAATTTGTTCATTGTACGGAGAACTACATTATATAGGAGTTCACTATAGGAAAGTTCAACTGTAATATTATCATCTGAATCAGAAGAACTCAAGTCAAATTGTAAAATATAATCCATCGCTGTTTTCAATCGTTACTTTTGCATATTCAGCATTCATATGGCATGATCAAAGTACGTTCGAGTACCGATACGAGTAAGGTAATTTTTGTATAAATCTTTGAATCTGTAAATTCTGTTTTTTTGGTCCTTACTACTCATAAAAGGGTGCGCCTTAACGGCCTTATTTCTCCCAAAGCATGTCTTAATTTAGACACGATTCGCCTCATACAGGATCCACAAGGATTTCCTGTCATCTTCCATGTCGTACGCCGAACAGTGGACAGGCGACTCCAATACGAACCGGAAGACGCTCAAAGCAACGACGATCCCCTCCGGCTCAGTAGAGCGATCACTGTTCGAGACAGGAATGAGTCTGCCAAAAGACGATAATTTTATTCGTGGTTACACCAAAACCAGCCCCCGGCGTAGCTATCTTATCAAAATGATCCGAGAGTTGTACACAGTGGCCAACTGGCACAGATTTAGTGTAGCTCTTTGAGAAGAAAAAAATAAATAAATAAAATGTATGCATATATAAAAAAAAGGTTCCAACAAAAAAATAAAAATAAAAAACGTAAAGAATAAACGGCGAACAACCAACAAAAAAAAAGAAAAGGTTAGAGGTTAGCCACGGCGAATAAATGATCAATGTTATCATATATAGAATACGCATAACGTTTACGCCCTGGTTCAAGTGTCCTTACAGTTGTTTGATTTATTATTATTCATTTTCAATTTGCAATATTGGTCTTAAGCAGCTTATCTCAGAGTGTGTACAAAATCCAATAACAAAATAATGCTGGATGGGCTACATAAAATACAGAAAAAATTAGAAAATGGAAAATAAAAGATTCTGTAGTCGAATGTAAGGGTAAACAATTGTATGAAAATATTACGATACTTGTAGGTGTTTAACTGAGTAGAGAAGAAAGCAAAAAATGCACATAAATCAAAAGTTGAGAAGTATTTTAATTATTTTTTATTTATTTATTTATTTCTTTTATATACTCCACGATCAGCAATATTTCATTTAAGTCGAAGTTAAATAGCCATTTTTTAACCATTCTACAGTAATTAGAAAAATTATTGATACATCTTACCACGGGCGGCAACTCATTATACAATCTGGGGGCGACTGCTGTGTAAAAGTTTGAACAATGAGTAGTTTTGAATGAGGGAACAACAGCTAATTGCAACTCCGGATCGAAAGATGGGTTGGGCATCTGTCAGTAGTATAACCAATCCTAACATAAAATACTTTAAGAACTTCATAAAAGTAAAGATGATTAAGAGGGAGAATGTTAGAATCGGGGAAAAGTATGAAACTGCTTTCAAATCGACTCTTTCTGCACATTATCTTGAGGAGTTTTTGTATAACAAGTATGGGCTGAACTTTATTTAGGTTAGTACCACCCCAGAATACTATGCCGTACTGCAGTTTTGATTGTACTAGACCGTAGTATACAGTCTCCAATAGCTTCTGCGTACAGAAAAACCTCAGATGATACATAACCCTTGTAGTTATAAGCAAATAATGTTTCAGACCTGTAGTAAGAGCATATCAATTCAATTTACTATCCATTTCCAGTCCAAGATATTTAAATAGATCAGTGAGCTGAGCCTTTTATCGCACCATACACAAGGTTGAGTCTGGACTAGACTTGCAAGTTTCTGGACTAAGTAATATACGAGTATGTTGACAACTAGGACTATGGAAAACCAATGAAGGATAGTTAACAGGAGAACCAGATAAATTAAAGAACAAAACCCTAGTTTTATCACATATTACCATGTTCTTAATCATGTTTTTTACTGGCAATAAAGTCAAGTGAAGAGCTTTCAGAATAAGAGCAAGCTATTCCATTAGCAAACCCTGTACGACAACCCTTAAAAGTCAAATTAAGAATAAAGTGAATGTACACCAAAAATAAGATACGGCCGAGTACAGAACCCTGTGGAACACCAATTTTGATGCCTGATGGTTGGCTAAACCGATCTTCAATCTTTACAACCTGCCTGCGATTCTTTAGGTGAGAAAGAAGCCATTCGAGCATAAAACCTCGGAAGCCAGCCTTCTCTAACTTAGAGGTCAAGATCCCATGGTCAACAGTATCAAACGCAAAATATAAAATACTTGTCAATAAAAAGCGCCTTAGTATATTTCTTATTATGAAGACTGAGACAATTGAAGCTACAGAAACTTTGTAGTGCGTCCTCAGTCGACTTTCCAGCCCTAAAACCAAACTGATTATCACTGAAAAATTAAGAATTTTGAAGATAAGACATAGTTAGGACAGTTTTTAATTTTTATGTTACCTAGGTTAAGATATTTTAAGGTAGGCTAGTGAGATAAAAGATAAAGTTTTTTTTACCAGTTTTCTTACCCAGACAAAAGAAAACAATAAAAGATTGTCCATTAAGGAAAAAAAGCATAGTTTATGATATAGAATAGCTTAGCGTGCCCGTATATGGTCAGTAAGTTAGATGTAAGAACTTTTGTTAAAATTGTTAAGCCAGTTTTAAGCATTTTTGTCTAGTATGTAAGTAAAATGAATTAAAAGAGAATTAAAAACAAAAAGACTTCAATTCAATATGTAAGCCGTTCCTGAGGTCATTGAAAATAAAAAGTCATTGTAAATTATTTCAAATAGCTCACTTGTGAGAGCTTGTTTTTTTTACTAGATTTTTCGTGAAATATACAAGCCCAAGTTCATAGGCGAAAAATGGTTCTTAAATCATATGTGATCCAATGAGATGTCACCGATTCAACAATCGAAACAGATGCTTCACATTCGACTTGGCAGCACTGTTCAAAGTGACATTTGATCTCCAATAATAGGCGTGCTTTTGCAGGTTTATGAATACGCTTAAATATAAGTGCACAAAAAAAAACGGCTATGGGCGCTTAATATTTTACCATAAAAACATGGCAGCACAGACTACCTTTATGTCATTTGAGACTGTCAGACGATAAAAAATAGGATCTGCATAAATAGGATTTGGAAAATAATTTGGAATAAATGTTAAAGACAGTAAGGATCTCTATGATTTGTGCCGACTAGGAATCGGAATATGGACAGAAGCAGAACATTGCATGTGAAAATGTCTTCCTAAGCCTTTGCATTTTGCGAATTATTTGTTATCAAATAAATGAATTTTGTGATTTCTATGCAAATTATCGATAACACATAATAAATACTGTTTGGAAGCACTGTTTTCTCCTCGTTAAATATCTGGGGTAACTTAAGCGGAAATAGGATTGAAATTTATGTGTATACACTCTTACAAAGAAAAAACACGCCCAATACTACCCACAAGTCCATAAATATCCCTGTCCATAGCATAGATTCATTTGAGAATATAATTGACGTGTTCTCAAATTAAATCACAATTAAATCGTCCCATAAACCAAACAGCTTACATTAATCAATGTGTAATCCGTCACCAACAAACTGACGTAATCAACTTCCACCGGCGGGGTTAGTTCGTAAGCTGCCTTCTATTGGAAAGCCATTCAAAGTGACATAAGCACACCATTATCGTTTATGTTCAATGGGATTAAGAAAATTTATTCAAACCGAAATCGCTATTATTCAAATACCTCCTCGTGGTGTTGCTGAGCAAACAACAACAAAACAAAACAATAAAATTCCGTGCACAACAACAACATACGCATCAGCAAATACTGACTGCTGTCAATAACATCCCCAGGGAATGGGTACATCAGTCGTATTTTATTAATTTAATTTTCACATTTTAACCCCATTAACGGTAATTACGCGCTAATGCACACGGAGTAAGCCCGCGGGATATGTTTGCCGTGTGCGTATCGGTTGTCCCTAGCCGCCCCCGCTCGAATCACTGCGGGCACAAACACAAACTCATTCGATGAGTATTAATCTTTTAATAAATCAGAGGGCGCACGTCACAGAGGCTGTGTGTCACCTCTGCCGCCATTCGCCCACAAAGTGCACAGCGGCATCATGTCAGTGATCAAAGCTCTCGCAAATGTACAGGGAAATCTCTTCCCCATCCCATCAGGTGATTGTATTTTTCGGCAAAGGCAAGGCAACAAGGTGTACATTATAGCCCCTGCATGGCTTTTGTTCAACCCTGCTGTTGAAGCCAGCAGGTCTTCCTTTCTTTCCATCTTCGAATCTGGATCCTGCCATGCGTTTATTTTCTAAGAAACAACCTGAAATTCAGTCCCTGGCGCCTTGGAAATTCTGAGCTCCACAGCGAGGAGAGGTACCCTACCCATCGCGCTCAGTGGCATTTGTGTGGTCAATTGAAAAAAAAAAAAAAAACAAAATAAGACCCAGAAGTGTGCACTTCTTTCGTGCTTTTGTTGCCGACCGACGCCGGTTTCTAATTTGCGACCCAGGGTGGCGGGCTGTGTTCTCGGAAATCTTGTAGTACTCGTCGCGTTTTACCCGACTTTGATTTCGGTATCAGGTGCGTAAATGTGTTTCCTGTGTTTTTTTTTTTTTTTTGTTTTTTGCAACAAAAGTTTTGAGTGTATGAGGTGCCACTGGGGAAGGAGACTGGCTTTCGGGGATAATGAGCCGAATAAAATTTGAATTTGTTGAATCTCATTCAAATTCAGCGCAGAGGCCCAGGCTGTTGGCAGCTTTTACACGCAACACGGCGCATTAGGGGCTTGTGTTCATTTTTCGCGATGGCTGAAATATTTCCAGAAGAGTTGTGTATACAGGAGTCAGTTCCTCGAAGTCATTAAAAGTCTGACGGAGCATAAAGCCTGAACATAATGCTGCGCAGCTCCTCTCGGGCGGATGGGGTTGTGACAAACCACTTATTGTGCGTAATGGGCTCTGGAGCGAGGAGGGTCTTTGTTCTTGCCGCCATTTGAATTCAGTGGTTTCTTCGTTTAAATGATGTCTTCGTGCATACCATGCAACGTTAGCTGCACACAAAGCAAGGCAGCTCGTTATAACCGAACAGTGGATTCTTTGAAAATCATCTCCCCCTGAAGTCAAGGCAGACTTGTACCCTGGAATGTGTGCATTAGGTCGTACCACATGGCATGCCCCAGATTAAGAACTAAAGCAGAGAGTCATGACACAACAGCATGATAAAGACTGTATATTCAAACAGACAAATCCTGGAACAGTCCTACGAGCTACGAGCTTCACATCGATAAATACTATTCTTTAATCGATTGTTAAGCGACTTAGAAGTGGCTGAAACATTGCCAGCACTCACGTCAAGTCCTCTGACTTACGTCCCCCTTAGTGAGGGTAACGAAAAATGATGTCAATCAAAGTGCATTTTAGGATTTTGTATTGGGTCTATAACTTAATTCGGTCGGTTTGCTAAGAGATGGCGTAACTTGTATTATTCCATTGGAACATGCATTGGAAAGCTACTGTCGTTGTACTTCATTTCAGTATATGTCATTCATTTGAAGCGTACACACAAATAATTTTTTTTTCATTCAAATATGTCGAACTTTGTGCCTTCATTACTTCAATATGAAGAAAACTGCCGAAGCTGCCGAAAGTCATCGTATTTTGGTGGAAGTTTATGGTGAACATGCGCTGGCTGAGCGAAAGTGCCAACAGTGGTGATTTTGGCTTGGCCAACCAGCCAAATCAACGGCAAAGCCGAATATCCACCACGCGAAGGTAATGCTCTGTATTTGGTGGGATCAGAAGGGTGTGCTGCTAAAACCATCAATGGACAACGCTACAGAACACAATTAATCCGTTTGAAGAGAACAGTAGAAGAAAAACGCCCGGAATATGCGACCAGACACGAGACAATAATTTTCCATCGTGACAACGCTCTGCCCCACGTTGCTATTCCAGTTAAGAACTATTTGGAAAACCGTGGATGGGAAGTTTTACCCCACCCGCCTACTCCCATTGAAGCAAGTGGAGAATTTTAAGTACCTCGAGAGTGATGGGAGAAGTAATGATGAGCTTCCGGTTGGATTGGCTAGGCTGGGTCAATACCGAGCAGTTTGGGAATGTGTTATGAGGAAAGTTGGACTTGGAGTCACAGCCAAGTTGGCGGTGAAACTTGAATGAAGGCTGAAAAAATAGGATCGTGAATACAATCTGCCGAGATATGGTTTCATCGCGCTGTTGTGGGAGTTAAGTGAACAGAGAAAGGGTGAGAAACACTGCAGTGGGCAAGGAAATCAACGCTAAGCCGTTCCTTCTTCGAAAGGAAAGGCCTATGCTTCGATGGTTTGGTCACGTGGCACGAATGTCTCCATTATCACGACTTCCGAGGCGAGCGTTGAATGCGAATCCATCAGGTAGTTTGGCAGATCTAGGATGAGGTGGTTGGACCCAGTCTAAAAACCAAGTTTGAGTCACTGCCCGAGGATCAAGTTGCCTGGAAATCTCTCGTGCGTGCTTTACGACAGCGACCCTTTAGTGAATCTTGATGAAAAATCTAAGATGAAAATGATAAATAGATGGGTGTGGAATAATGGTCCAATTCCCCGTTGATACAATGTATCTGAGGAGATGTTTTCAGCCACGCTGTCCAATATGTAGGCTGTGTGCTGTCAAAAACTCATTCACCTTTAAATGGGCACACAACATCACGATCTGAGAGTAAACATGACTTAAATGGATTAAAGTGGTAGGAACACTTGCACATGACTTTGTTAGTAATGCACTAAGCCCGAAAGGGACATGAATGGGTATCATGAATTAAGCACATTTCCATATACAGTAGACGCTCGATAGAGTGAATACACAATATTTTATACAATCTATTCTAAATAGTGCACAAAAAAATGTCTGCTTTATTTTCTTTGAAACATCCAGCAACAAAAACACTTCCAAAACTCGATAAGTGCTATGCATAAGTATCCATGCAAACATAAACAACTAAAAAACCGTACAACGCTGATGAAACAGGTCTATATTGCAAGCCTCATCCGGAAAAGACATGTGTAGCATGCAGCGAAAGAAACTGCTCCTGGTTCGAACTGGACACAAGTGATTACATTTTTAGGGAGGCCACCATAAAGTGAAACCACTTGTCAAATGAAAAAAGCACGGAAACCTTGTTCCTTTTAAAATCCGTCCTTGCAAGAACTCCAAGTCGGCCTGTATGACCCAAGCAATTTTGAAAGGCTGTTTGTTCGAGAAGCACATCGTTTTCTTCGCCAAAATGGGTTCCAGTTAAGGAGTCAGCCATCCTCCAGAAAGTGAGCTTCAAACTCCAGATGTTTCCATTTCAGTCATGTGCATTCCTTCCAATGTAACACCATCAACTCAGCGTATGGATGAAAAAGCGCCTGACCAAACTTTTTTATAGAAGAAATTTGCAGCAAGATTTGTGGAGCTATTAAGGGAGTATGTATCAATTAAGGACTCTGTTTTGGACTTGTCAGCAGCATGGGACAAATTAGAAGCTCCTGTCATTTCGAAATGCTGGTAAAACGACCTTTCGTTTAAAGAAGACCCGAAAGACGGTTTTGATTATGAAGATGAAATACTGAGAATTCTTGGCAGCAATTTAACATTGAATGCTAACTTAGAGGCCGCGGAAGAAGTTATGAACCTTCTGAACGATTTAGCAGGACTAGCACAAATGGCAGCCGATTTAAGCAATTGTAACGGAGATGATAAATCTTCAGATGAAGAAGACAAAAACGAAGAAAAACCGAACTAAGAATAAAGTGAAATACATGGATGTGTTGGTCCCTCAAAGGTTGCAAGTTAAGGCGATGTTAATTGACATACGAGTATCTGCATGATCGTCAACAAAGTGTAAGATGGTGTAACAAAGTAAGTAAGGTGTTCCTCAAGGCTCCGTTCTGGGGCCAATTTTTTTCTTGGCTTTTGTGACTCCAGCAACAATTATCTCGACCTTTATGCTAATTTGAACTCCGATCTTGATGCATTTTGAAGATGGTTTCGTAAGTTGACACAGCTTGTATTGGGTCTTAGTTCGTGCGGTTTTTTTTTCGTTTGGTCGCATATTCCGGGCGTTTTTCGGCTACTGCTCTCTTCAAATGGATTATTTGTGTTCAGTAGCGTTGTCCATTGATGGTTTCACCCAATTTTAGCAGCACACCCTCCGGATCCGACCAAATACAGAGCATCATCTTCACGTCATGGATATTCGGCTTTGCCGTTGATTTGGCTGGTTGGCCAGGTTTCAAAACCACTTTTGGCACGTTCGCTCAGCTAACGCATGTTCACCATAAACTTTCACCAAAATGCGATGACTTTCGGCAGTTTTCTTCATATTAAAGTAATGAAGAAGAACTCCCCGCCAAAACACTTTTTCCGGCACAAAATTCAACATATTTGAATGAAAAAAAAAAAATTGTTGTTTACGCTTCAAATGAATGACTTATACTGAAATGACGTACAATGACCGTAGCTTTCCAGCGCATGTTCCAATGGAATAATACATGTTACGCCATATCTTGGCAAACCGCACGAATTAAGTTATATACCCAAGGGAGGCGCCGATATATAATATTTTAAAGGGCGTTTTTTTGGTTAGAGACTGAGTTTAAAATTGGTAGAACTGATTTCTGTGTCCGCTGATTCGGCTGTTCTCGGTTGCTTTAAGGTATGTTGAGTTTGGCAACAGCAACGCTTAAAAACAGTTCAAAATTATTTTGAAAATCAGAACTCAATTCGAGAAACTCAGGCCAACCCCATTAAGCAGTGTGAGTGTGAGTACAGTGACCGGTACTACAACCCTAATACTAGATTTTCGTGCAACGCTCATATATGGGGGCCGACATAACATTCGAATCTTTGCTGTCAGCCTGATGTACTGCGAAGAGTATGTGAAAAAGCAATAGCTCACCCCAGTCACTCGACAGCCTGTGACATGCGCGAAGTCATAGCCGAACACTGATACCAGACAATTTATATTAAAATCAGTTTTCTTTCTTTTATTTTAACTCAAAGTTCGCCGCCTCCAAAAAAGCCATCCTTTATGCAATTCCAACAAAGTTCACAGCGAGCAAATATTTATGAACAATACCCGACAACCACCCACTCTTTGTGCATATTCAAAGGAACTCGAAGGAATTTCTCATTTCTTACAAAATATGTGATTCCCTCGTGCAGGACACAAAGCAAATTAACTGTAGTTACTCTTTCAGCAAATCCTTCACCTTTTAGTTGCCAATGACTGCAATGACTGAATGTTGGAAATGAAAATTTCTTGCATAAGGACTACGTTACATTTGATGTACACAGTGTAACTCAATTCATTAAAGATGTTGGCGTTGTTTCACTGAATACAATACACCTCAGCAGAGCACGTAGACAGTGTCGGTTCTCGTGGAGCAAAACAGACGATTTGGGTTACCTGACAAAAATTTGACAAAGGAACGCACATCGTTTTGTTTCAGAAAACCCCAAATGAAAGCCCCTTCGGGTCACTTTGATCACGATGATGTTTAGCAAAATCCCATAAATCCTGGCAGTGCCATTCGCCACATGTGATCTGTGTAAATTGAAAATGTTTGCAGAACTGGTTTTGCCTGGCCACATGTTTCCTTTGTGTTCTGAAAATGCGGAGGTGGAGGAGAACGTAATTTATTTTTGCTAAAATTTGAATGTGCTCTGCTTGTGAGCAGTTAAACAAGGGATGGAAATGTCAAAGAATGGTGAAATTAATTCGTTGTCAAGGGGTTTCATGGAGAAATGCGCGTCTGAGAAAGAATTTAGGTAGACGTCTGGAAAACGCCCCAGGGACCTAAAGGGGCCCATACAAGTTCAAACAATCGATTGACTGTGCTTTCAAGGTCGAAGCTCGTATGAGTGAGTGCCAGGTTTAATGTCCCATTTTTGGCTAAATGACTCCTCCTACAAACTGAATGAGCACCTACTTTGCATCACTCGTCTACTCATACGCAGATAAGCCAGGGCCATCAGCAGCATTGAAGGAAAACATTACACGAGTTAGTAAGAGACACTAGCCAATATACTTGTGACTCAAAATTAGATATCCTGGAATAATGTTTCAAAAAAATTACACCTTACTTGGACATTTCATCAAACAACGGGCGGAATCGTATGCAGTTTTTAAATGTGACCGATTATACTTATATTTCTTCAAAGACTTGCTGTCCGATATCACACTGCAAGTATATGCCTTCTGTCATCCACATCCTTCAACAGTCTCGAAAAGCAGCCAATATTCAATTGTAGTTATATTGTTGTGTACTGTGGGCCATAGTTGATGTAGATACACCCCCTATAAGCTCTCGTCGGAAAATAACTCATTTGAGAAAACTGAGAAGTTTTGCAGTGACTTTGGCGATTTCACACGTTATCATTCCAGCTAAGGTCGACGGGATTATTGGAATAAAAAAAAACACCAGAACCTGTCTTCCCTCCCGTACTACAATTGTACTTTTTGAGTTCATTTTTACGGACTGCGTACGACAGTACGATAAATCCGCGCGTAGTACATTTTATAAAAATAATAATTCCTTTAAATTTGTTTGAGTATCTATAGCTTAATTCGTGTATCTTGCTAAGAGATGGCGTAACTTGTATTATTCCATTGGAACATGCGTTGGAAAGCTACTGTAATTTACAATAATTTTTTTTCACTCAAATATGTTGAACTTTGTGCCTGAAAAAGAGTTTTTGCGGGGAGTTCTTTTTCATTACTTAATATAAAGAAAACTGCTGCCGAATATCATCGTATTTTGGTGGAAGTTTATGGTGGACATGCGCTAGCTGAGCAAACGTGCAAGAAGTGGTTTGCACGATTTAAAGGTGATTTTGGCTTGGCCAACCAGCCAAATCAACGGCAAAGCCGAATATCCACCACGCGAAGGTAATGCTCTATATTTGGTGGGATCAGAAGGGTGTGCTGCTAAAACCGGGTGAAACCATCAATGGACAACGCTACCGAACACAATTAATCCGTTTGAAGAGAACAGTAGCCGAAAAACGCCCGGAATATGCGACCAGACACGGGGCACTAATTTTCCATCGTGACAACGCTCGGCCCCACGTTGCTATTCCGGTTAGGAACTATTTAGAAAACAGTGGATGGGAAGTTTTAGCCCACCCGCCCTATAGCCTAGACCTTGCCCCTTCTGACTATCATTCGCTCAGGTCGATGCAAAACGCCCTCACTGAAACACGGTTCACATCAGAGCAGAGTATCAAAAATTGGCTTGATTCATTCTTGGCTGCCAAGCCATTCCTTTGGGATGTGGTCCACAAATTGCCAGAAAGATGGGAAAAATTCGTAGCTTCAGAGGGGAAATCTTTGAATAATACTATTGTATATGTTTTTCTTAAATAAACGTTAAAATATTGAAAAAAAAGACCACACGAATTAAGTTATAGACCCAATACTTTATATTATTGTCACTTATTGGACACCCTCAATTGCCAATAGTTTCGGTAAACACTCTCTCTATGTCAAGCAAACGACAGCCAACGTACGTACTTACAGTCAACAAAAATGTATTTCAAACGGCACTCCAAGCAATTATTAATGTTACAAAAAGCAATAAGTAAAACAAATAAAAAATATGAGGATATCTCCAAAACTTTAGAGATGTTTAACTGAGGAAGCAGAACACCTTCATTGGCGAGCATAACTGATGTATCACCAAATTATGTACCATTTCAGGGTTTGTGGTTTTCATCAGTGAAATTTGTACCAGTTCTATCCAGTGTCATTTTGAAAGTCCTCCCGTAATGTACACAGCTGTTTAGGGTGTTCTTGCAATACCGATCTCACTAAGGTGAACATCAACAGCCTTTATTATGCACCAACTCATTTCTGTAAGTAGGCACCTATAGTGCGATTGCATAGATCAAATTCCTGTGCTTGATCCCATGCTTAAGGACATTTTTGAGACCGCAAAACGATGTTGTTCTCAATATTTCTTATATTTTTTACACTATTTTTTAGATTACGACTTAAGAAAATTTTAAAATAAAGACGTAATTATTCAATTGGAATATCGCTGCAACAGCTCATTGTGATGCCAAAATTAGAATGCAAAATTGATCACAAAATACGATATGCCAAGTTTAGACCTAACGGTAAATTCAGAAAAAAGAAAAAAATTAATTAAAACGTGCAAAACTGGAAACAAATGATTTATTTTATTTCAGCCGTTGTAATTGAACGACCGTGGAATTCTGAGGAAACAATTTTATCGATGAACAGTTTTCTTCTTCTTTGTTTGGCGCTACAGTCCGGGGTGGACCTGGGCCTCAACCAACAAGCCTCTCCAGCCAGCACGATCTTTCGCCAGCTGCCTCCAGTTGTGCACACCAAGTTGGTTGAGGTCCTTCTCCACTTGTGTGCGCCATCTTGTTCTAGGACGCCCTCTTATGCGTTGTCCCAAAGGCTCGGAATCGAAGACTCTTCGGGCCAGAGCTGTGGTGTCAATCCGCTCTACGTGACCTAGCCATTTTAAGCGTTGGATCCGAAGACGCTTAACTAGGTGCATGCCGCTGTACAGCCCGTACAGTTCGTGGTTGAATCTCCTTCTCCAGACGCCATCAATACAAACAGGACCAAAGATCACACGCAGAACTTTTCTCTTAAAACGACCAAGAGCTTCTTCATCCGCTTTCAATAGCGTCCATGTCTCTGAGCCATAGAGCAGGACGGGGATGATTAGGGTGTTATATAAAGTCAACTTGGTGTTTCGAGAGATGGCTCTGTTACTCAATTGCCTCTTGAGCCCAAAGAAACAGCGATTGGCCAGAGTAATTCTGCGCTTGATCTCGGTACTGGTGTTATTGTCCCTGTTTACTGCAGAGCCAACGTAGACGAAGTCCTTGACTACCTCAAAGTTTCTGCTGCCCATTATGACGCTCTGTCCGAGGCGTCGATGTTGTGCGTCCTTTCGTGATGACAGCATGTACTTTGTTTTGCCCTGATTAACTGCCAAACCCATTTTAGCCGCTTCCGCTTCAATGCTAGCAAAAACCTCATTGACAGCTCGCTGTGTTCGTCCAATCACGTCAATGTCGTCCGCGTAGGCAAGCAGTTGGACGGACTTTTGGAAGATCGTGCCTTTGGTGTTGACATTTGAGTTTCGCACGATCTTCTCAAGTATGATGTTGAAGAAATCACATGACAGCGTGTCGCCTTGTCTAAAACCTTTTTTGACATTGAAGGTCTCGGTGAGTTCGTTACCGACCTTGATGGAGCAGCGAGAGTTCTCCTTCTGACGAGTTTGGCTGGAATGTCAAAACTAGACATGGCATTGTATAGCTCGTCTCTATGCACGCTGTCATATGCGGCCTTGAAATCGACGAATAGGTGGTGGGTGTCGATCTGCATCTCGTGGGTTTTTTTTCAGGATCTGCCGCAGTGTGAAAATTTGGTCGATGGTGGACTTTCCCGGCCTGAAACCGCACTAATAAGGACCTATCAGGTTATTGACGAATGGTTTCAGGCGTTCACACAAGACGGCAGAGAGGATCTTGTACGCTATGTTAAGGAGACTGATCCCTCGATAGTTGGCGCAGTCAAAAGGGTCTCCTGTCTGGTGGACCGGACAAAACCGGATGAACAGTTTTACTCGCCACTATATATACAAGATTTAGAATTTTGCGACTGACTGTATGTGTATTTTTTTGTCGAAAATTCACTCCATAATGTAGTTGTTTGAACTCTACAAAGCCGTTTTAGATGCATTATAAAACGTACTACCTTTGGATGTATTTGAGAACGTTTTGCCAACTCTATGAGTACGCTGCCTTACCAAATAGGGAAGGAACGCTGAACAGAACTATCAAATAGTCTCTCTCTCTCTCTCCATGTCTACCTCTCTCACTTCTATCATTTTTAGTTGGACCTCGAAAGAAAAAATCAGTTTTTAAATAGAAGTCAACAACGCGTATTTTTTTTTCGATTTAATTTCCACCTCGATAAATTCTCGTACATTTTTGGTCCTTCGAGCCGGATTTTTTAGACCTTTGTCGTATGTAAAGCTCTGCACTCAGCGCTACCCGTTTTTCCGGTGTCTCCGTTCTATTTCGGAGTGTGCTGTCGGTGGCGAGCATTTGTTTGTCCTTTTTTTACCCCTTTGTACGATATCCTTTTCTGTAAGGTTAGGTACAGTAAAGGTCTTTCACGAAAGTCTTAATCGTTTACACTTAACGTATACGTGTTGGAAAAAAAACGATTTCCATGCGGTAGTATGAAAGCTCTTCAAAGTGCGGATAACGTAGGTCCGGACAGCGGGAAAATATGATGAATGGGTGCGATTTCGAGACTTAGTTACTGCCTTGGATTCTATATCTACTCTCTTGGCTACGGAAAATACGATCAGAACGCGCTCCGGGAAAACTGCGTAATTTGTAATTTCTGGTGACGCAACTTCAAGGCCAGTTAAGTTTTATTTACAACGCAACCTTCAAACTACGCAAATCGGGAAAATTACTGAATTTGCCTTGAAAATTGCGACGCCTTCATGTTTGTGTGTTATTCGGCTGAACTCACAGAGAATCTGCCGGAGGGAATAATTGTTCAACGGTTTAACTTAAACTAACAGCATCACACCCAGAAGGACGACGAATCAATTTGAATTTATCAAGTAAAGACAACCAAATGCAAACCACTTAGGGATGATCAAAACCCTTTAAATGGAAAGTACCCGCATCTCATGTGTCACATCAAGGCCCACCCGCCCGATGGAGAGTCTCAACGTCAACCCTCAGCACGTTCAGATTGTTATCCTTCGGCTTATAGCGCTTTTACGCTTCAACAGATGTCCTCCATTCGATTGCGAAAATTATTCATCTCTCCTGCGGTAGACATACCCGTGAATGTCTTCAAAATTTAATTTCCATTATGCTTCACCGCCCCCAAGTCGTCCACAAACTTTCCACAAACTCGCATACCTACATCCTCGATTCCTTTCGAAGTCCTTTCGCTTCGACGTGCCCCGAAGGGCGTCGAGGTGTTTATATGCAAATCGGATACCCACTCTGCAGCTGCCACCCCACGCATAACAGCACAATTGACCTTGTGCCTTGTTGGGGATTTATCAACCAGAATGTAACCCTTTCCACCAGCACTCGCGGTGAATGGATGGATTTTCAATATCAATCATCGTCACACTCACCGGAAGCACAGAGCAGAGACCTTAGGGATTCGACCCACAGCAAGGGTTCTGTGCACCGTTCAGACTGCTCGACAAAGTGAGGATTAATAACGGAATACTTGTTAATCCCGGCCACACATCCACCCCGCAATGTGAAATCCATTTTGCCAAACGACTCTCATTTGTTCCACGGAACCAAGGACTCGCCATGAAGCCCGTCCGCTTTCCGATCGCAAATATGCATTCATAAACAAAATCTAGTCCCAACACGAAGTGTATTTGCCCAGCCTAAGGGTTTTTCACTTCGATGGGTTCGGTTGGATAGACACTGCGGCCTGCTGGCTCCTTGCGATTTCGAATAAATTACTCATTTTTTCGAAAACGATGAGAGAAAAAGCCGACAACGCAAACGAATTTCTTGAAAGTGTGTCAGCCAGCGGTGGGTGCTGCTGGCTGGAGTGCCGCATATCCTTGCGCCCTTGTGTGCTCTGCTCGCTGTTATCCAATTAATTAGAGTGAATTTATTGGTGTACGGAACTTCAGTCCCTTGCCCAAGCACATAGCGCACGTATGTAGTTGCGAAGACAAATAACCGTTAATTTGCATTTCGGAAAGGCGCCAAACTGAGCACACACACACAGTAAAAATAGAAAGCCAGGTCATTAGCTCCGACAGCTGTGCTCATTTGCGAGCGCAGTCGAAGTAACCACAAATGAGATGGTTTTCGGTGGAGGAGCACAATTATTTCGAGACTCCTGCGGTGTGTCTGGGGCTGGTTGCCAATTCTGGAGAGAGGGAGAGTCTGGTATCTGGTGGCTGGCGGCTGGTGGCTGGTGGCTGGTGGCTGGTGGCTGGTGGCTGAGTCTGCGTCTAACCCAGAAGCGACGCATCACGCTGAACTGACAACCCCGTGACTTTACGTTGAGTGAGTGATTGTTTTGGGCACGTAATTCACTTAAAGGGGTTCCCCGGGCGAGACTGACGTCTGGGTGCATGTGTCACAGACATAAATCCTGTCAAGTGTTTTCTATTAGCTCAATGAAGACTTTAAGGGTTACTTGTGGTGATGTGATGCCTTTTGTGATGCGATGTCTTTGAAGTGTTGTTTTGGGATAAATTGTTCTCAATTGTTTTTGTTGTCCTTTTCCCTTTGGATGATGAAGCATACAAAGGACTTGATGCAATTGATTGTTTTCACCGTCTACGTGATGGCGCTGGGGGGTGGGTGGGTGGTAGACGGTTTGTCTAAAGCAGGTCTAAAGCCATTTCGCTTGATTAAGAAATAAAAGCAGGCGCATTATTTTGATTTCGGTTGCTTTCAGTTCCCTTTATTTCAATCTGTACATGTGCTTATGTTGCTTTCTTCCTATTCTTCGTCCTTCTACAGCTTCTACAGAGGTCATGAGAATGTTCATCCTTCTCGCGGAGTACTTGTGACACCGGTGAGTACTTGTTAACCTATAATCTGCCTGATGTTCCTGTTGTCAGTCCGTAAGTCAGAATTGGTCTAACAGCCGCCGTGTGCATATACTGGATATGACCCAGGCTGGAGTCCCCATTTGGGACCAAGGGCTTTCATGTGGCTCCAGAGTTTAGTTGATGCCTTCCTGGTACGATCTATTAAAATTCGTTTGCAGTTGCCTATCCAGGATGATGCCTTAGAATGAACCTTAGTGAGTTTCCCCTATTTTCTATCTCTGTAGGGATGGCGAGGGCAGTCTTGTAGCTTTTAGAGCAGAGTGCAAGTCGATTCTACACGAATTTTCACTTACCCTGCGAACAACATGTCCCATGTTCTCTCTTGGGTTCCTGAATTGGCTTAAAGACATCGCCAGACCGCGATCCCAGCGTCAAGGGAGCGTACAACAGTCGAATATACCACATTCCTATCTCGACAAGGGTGCAACCGCGTATCCTTGTGCAACCCTTGCAGCGCCAACGACACTTTTTTGAGATGACATTGAATAAGCTTCTGGAACCCAAACTTCTGGCGAAGTATAATTGTCGGCGCGCTGACCAAACGAAGTCAGTTCGGCTCATAGATAGCCTGAAAAGCAACAGCGTCTTATTACACAACATTTCACAGTCACTCTGCGTTCGGTCGCGGTACTCATGCCATCAGCATAATTGGTTCATCAAGTCGTCAACGCCACCCTTGAGAATTAAATTGAATTGAATCCGTTTCGCGCATGCAGACTCATCGAGTCATCTCGAAAGGAACTGCTTGGCTCGATGTTACAGAACGGTTTAAGTAAATATCCGGCCCCACCCAACCGGCTCACATTAAAAGTCACACCATGAGGAAAAGAAAGCAGTCTGTTGTGTGTATCAAATCGAGTATCGCATGCCCGGATACACATTCCGCGGGACAGCTCTGCAAACAACCAGCGTTCGACGTCTCCTCGCCTTAATGTCCCTCCATACATCATCATAAAACGGCAATTCGAATGACTCACATATGTGGTCATGTGTATTAAATGCTCGTTTTGGCCAGCATCCTCCGCGCGTATATCCATTGAATTTCCATCGCCATCCCGCCCACCAACCGAGGGCATCGCCGATATTGTATGGAGCCCGCGTACTCACTAGCCTGCCAACCTAGTCGAGGAGGTTTACAATCAATGCATGCACCTACACAGTCTCTCGCTTTAAATGCACGGCATAAACTCGAAGACAGATGACCCCATTAATGGCTCATTCCTCGCCGAATGCCCTGCGGACCTCTCGGGCTGGCGCTGCGACCGGGACGAGGATGCAGGAAACTTTTGCTCATCCTTCGTGTCCGTTTTTCACTCGAACTGATTTTGTTTTGATTTTATTGCGCCGCCGCTGCCGGGTGTGTGAAGGCGGGGACGAACTGAAGTTCAGCAATCGCTAGTGAGAACTTTTGCCCAGCAGGGTATCTGGATTTAGATCAGTGTGCATTCACATGAAATTCTGTTGCATTTTCCGCAATTATTGTCGAGATAACTCAATGGATGCTCGGGCGCCCGCCCGGATCGCACGACGCGACAGCAGCGAGGGGGAATGAAATTAAAATAACGAGCAGAAACAAAAACGAAAAACGGTGTGAACTTGGGTCTGCTCCAGGTTCGAGTACAAGTAATCGCTGGGTTTTTTTTCTCTGTTTCGTCCGTTTTAATCCAAAAATGCATTTCACCCGGCAGCACTCGGAGGGGCCAAGGTAACACTACTTAACAATATGAGTTTTCTTTATGGCACAGCTCCGGGGGGTTGGTGGTTGCCAAAGCCACTGCATTCGGGATGCAGCGATGTCCCCGGGGGAAGATACCGCGCGGATAATACAGACGAAACAATGGCATGGTACAGTGACTGGGGTTGGGGGGTCGAGGGGTTTATTAAGACAGAACAACTTCGTAGCTGCGGCGGATGCAGTCGAGATGTGAATTTAAGGGTATCTCTTGTGCTGCATTAATGAGTGAATTTCCCTGGGAGACCTTCGGACAGGAGGGCTCTCGTGTAGGGCTTCGCTGCGCTAGATGTTGTAACAAAGTTAAGATATTGCCATCGTTGCTCAGTTGAGACGAGATGGAGGAGTCCCTAAAGAACGGGACATCTTGGAAACGGAGACTTGATCTTGGGTAGGTTTTGGGTTTGAAACATGCAGCCAGTCGAGACGACAGTTGGCAAGGGGTTCGTAAGTTTATGCAGTCCTCTTATTGTTTTCACTCTGGAGACAGTTTCTGATCGGAAATGCACAGATTTCTGATAGACCACTTTAATGGACTGCGAAGATACTTAACCCTGGGGTGTTACACATTTTCTGGCAGGATCTTACTACATTTCGGGTACTGTCGTACCCAAAAAAAAAAACAGAAACAATTTCATAAAAAAAAGGAAAATGTATTGTATAGGTTTTTTGACGCAAGTTGGACACATCGTATTTTGGTGATGCAACAGAAAAAGGCTGGGGTACGAGTGTACCCCAAATAGCTTTACAGGGTTAAACTGGAAGCATGGCCCGTATCTCATATCCTAACAGATGAGACTATGCTGGGACCGTACCCACAAAAAAAAAATGTTCAAAGGATTAAACTGGAAGCATGGTACTGACCATATCATATCGAAAAATGCTGGGACCCCCAACGCAGCCTCTTCCACTTTGATGGTGACTGCAATGTAGTAATGTAGTTTGGGTTAATCTTTGCTATCTGCTTACTTAGGGAGCCCAGCTTCTCTGCCTTAACAACGAGCTACGTTTGAACCTTGGCCTTTGGCATTTGATTCTTTTTGACCTGAAGACAGTCATGCTGATCAGGAACATGACTTTCAATAGCCACCTCGTGCGATAAGGCGAATGCTCGAACACTCTTATAAAGAAACGCGAGATCTGCGCCACACGATTGGAAAGAATCATCGATCGAGACCATGCCAAAAGACAGCGTGACGAATTACTTAGTTTGGTATCTAATTTGCTCCATCCACTCGTGATAGAATAGCATGCACAACACACGGGTGGGTACTGCAGAAGCCTGAACTGAGCTCTAGGTTGATCTGCTGCCTATTCAGTCTTAACTCAATTCCCTTAATTTGCGTTAATTTCAAACGGAGCCAAGATCACACGAAAGATGTCCCAAGGTCATTGAGAACAACTTCGTCCAATATTTAATGTGTGTATATTTCAATGTCCAGAGAGACACTCAGGTCAAGAAGAGACACTCAGGCCCACTTTCCATTGCCTCCTGAGTTCACTAAAGTTTATCAAAATTCTAAAATGGCTTATACAACACAGCATCTCTAGAGTCACTGACAATCGAGCAGTGAGCCCTGTCGGCTGTCCTTTCCACTCGTGAGGGAACAATAGCACGCACTACCAGTGATTGCTGAGAAGCTAGGTCCTGGCTTTCTACGGGCTGTACCGGCACCCATATTTTATGCGTTGCTTACTCCTTCACCTGCTCCAAAGGGACACATTCGGTTCTGAAAAAATGACAAATTCGCTTCTGGAATACAGACAGTTGTGAAATGAAGTGAAAAATCGGTAAATGTACCACTTCAACGATCATCTCTAGAAATCGGGCTGTATTCTGTTTTGACTTCACTTTTAGGCAAGCGGCGCGAATCCATTTCAAACCAAGATCTTGCCAACCGCTGGTTTGTTTTTGGGCTCAATTACAGTACAGCCTCGCTAGTCAAGACTCTCCCTATTCCGGACACCTCAGTAGTCCGGACACCTCAGTAGTCCGGACACCTCTATATTTCGGACACTTTCAATCGCACAAGCATTGATAGGATCTTGAGGAACGACTATTCCGAAGCCTAAGGTGGCTGGACTGTGTAGATCGCATGGAAAACACTGCTGTAGCCCGCAGAATCTTCCACTCCGAAGCGGTGGGACCTCAACCAACCTGTCCAACCGTAGACAGCTAGCATCCCAGACCGTAGCACCACACGAAGAAAAAGAAGGGTAAACAGACAGACCCCGCCCAAAACCAATGCAAAAACGCTCAGAATTGGATTTCAAAAGATTCAAAAGACATCACAACAATAAAACAAAATTCACATAATCGATCTGCCTAAACTACCCAACATTGATTGACTCAGAATTTAAATGAAAAATAACTACCCAGGGTAAAGGGTGTGTTTTTGTGCCACCAGCCACAGACAATTGGATGGCTGACAACTGATTTGTAGTCAGTTCGGTTGAATGGAGTTCGCAGAAGCGCTTGTAAATTATGCAAATTTATGTTGTAAAACGTGCTTTAGTTGGCCGAATTTATCGTGCTCTATTTTGAATTTACGGCCGAAATCATCGCTTATCCCCGCAGCGACCATTGATGCCTGTTTGAGGGTGGCGGCATCATTAATCAGAATTCTGGCTGGATTTGTTGTTTCCCAATTAATTGCAACATTCAGATGAAACTGAGCAAATTTTCTTGAGGATGGCAGTACATATATTGTCCTCTGACTTCCTGAGCGCAAAGGAACTGCTTTTGATCTCGGTGCTTATGTCGTTTGCACTATTAATCACGGAATCGAGATAGACGAAGTCCCCGTGTGTTTTTGTTCTTGCTCAGCGCACGACCATAAGTTGTCGACGGTTATCCGGTTTCCTGTTTAATAATCATATGGGCGGCACTGCTGCCCGTAGGGGGGGGGGGGGGGGGGGGGGGGGGGGGGGGGCGAAGAATCTAGCTTTCCGGCAAACACTCGTGCTGTGTATTCTATTGTTCGCTCACGACTGGAAGGGACCTACAGTTTTATGCTGACTATGAATGGCCAATTTGAGAAGCGTAGACAGTCATACGCTTTGAGCACTGTCAGTGACTCGAAAGGGGTGGGGCCGTGAGAAGTACTTTGCTCGTACCGGGATCGACGCACCAACGCATAACGCCACGGCTGCCACAACCTCCTTTATATCCTGATGTCCTGGTGCAGCCCCTGTTCTTTGTATGGCTTCGCTGTCTGGTGTATTTTTCACACATAGCACAACGGTATGTGTTGATGATCCACCAATTCAGGGGCTATTTTGCATGACGATCCGTTCCTTAAATTCCGAAGCCAAAGTATGTCCCTGCAGTTCGGAACTTTCTGACAACTTTTAAATAAGGATACCCGACACTTACCGCCTGGCTATCGGAAAACAAATTATAGGCTAGGCCACAAGTCCTACTATATTCAACGCAGCCACAGTCTTTGGTCCCCTAGTACCAAAGATCTTTCAAGAAGGGCACAGGAGCCATCCTGCAGCTGTACTCCGGCTTGTTTTCGACTTGCCTTCCTAATGCTGCACAGTTTAGGGATGATTTCAATAGGTGCGGCGGTAACATAAGAATGCTTGACCGATTTCTGTTTCGTAAAAAGTTGTCTGTCAATGGTTACTTTGTTCGAGGCTTCTTCTGTACCGTGGGCAAGGCTTAAAGTATATTCGTCTAGAGGCAACGAATTTGCCAACAGTGGAGGCAACGTTGTGCCTCCGTTGACGGATCAATAAGTACACGTTTTTGAAACAGATCGGATTGCTGGAGGTAGTTGGCGGTAAAGGCCATTTGTGAAACGAAAACATACAAAATATAACCTTTATTTGGCAGCCAGTTCCATCAAACTAATCGCTCCTCATCTAAAACAGGTGTAGGACCACGTGGAAATTCATTGAACCACGGTACAATAGTTTTCAATTGGTAGCGATGTCGTTGTCTTCACGGCAAGGGTTGTACAAGACGAAGAAAAACCTCGCACGATTGACAACAATGACTCGCTTTTTGCGTGAGCTCATGATCGAATGGTGTGCAATTGTAGAGCCTCCAATGCGTAGGGAAACTTTGACAAATTTCGCCTGTAGCCAGCCGTTTATCGACTGCCGCTGTTCGTGGGGCGATTTCTTGAAAAAAGCATGCCCAAAGTAGGCTGATGACAGGTGGGTCTGAGTGGTCGCGTTAGTGGAACACAAGTGAACGAGAACTTCAAATTGGAGTTCGAAACTGAGGGCAGTTTGGAAAAGGTCTTTGGTTGAGGGCTAGGTCCATGACGGAGGATATTTGCTGTTGAAACTGTTGAAACCTGGAACCAGTTGCTGTTTCAAAAACAACAGGGTTCCCTTTCAGTGATTATTAGGTGACTTCGGCGTGGTGGCGGCAGTGGCGAATAGATCATTGGTTGAGGGCTAGGTCCATGAGGGAGGATATACAACTTGCTGTGGAAACTGCAACAGGGTTAGGTAAAAGTGGCTGGCGGCAGATAGCAGTAGACAACCTGGAACCAGTTGCTGTTTGGAAAACTACAGGATTCCATTTCAGTGATTATTAGGTGACGTAGGTGTCATGGTGGCGGCCGTGGCGTTGTGGGTTGGTGAGTCGACCCCTACGCCCTTGAACCTATGCTGTCCAGGTTCGACTCCCGGGACGACAGAAATAATACTCACGACCCACCTCTTTCGATTCATAGACAATTCTCAAAGTTTAAGGAGTTGGCATAAAACTGTAGCATGCACAACGCAAGCGGTTGCTGAAGAAGCCCCAGCCCCAGTCCCTGTACCGGCTGTAATGCCACCCAGATTTGGCCGGTTTATTTGGACCGAAAGGTCTGCTTTTTCAACGCATCAAGTTATCGATCACCTTCTGTAGTTACATACCAGGAATTCTGATAGAACAGTGTCACACATCACAGACATCGAGGACGAGACACTCAGTCTGCCATTCTCTGACTTCATTCGTAAAGGACGCTTCCGAAAAGTCCCCCACTTCCCCTCCGATTCGATGCTGATTCACTTTCTCTCCTCGCAATTCAAGAGGAAGTGTAAATAAATTTCAACGAAACGACAAGGTAAACATTCATTGTGATTACACCCAGCAAACAGGGGACGTAATTAGCAAGCACCGGAGGGAAATGCTCCCCCTTGGGAGGCGGATAAGCCTTTTCAGGCCTCCAACTGGCATTAATGCCACAAACGATGGAACCTATATCAGTCATCGAGCATGGCCCCGTGGCAGTAGTTCGGATGAAAATGAAAACATGTAATATGAATGCGAATGAAAATCCCAGAGAATGCTATCTCTCATTTAAAGAACTGGAATTTCGCAAAATGTAATTTCAGAAACAACAGCAATGTGGAAAGCATTAAAATAAGAAAAAACCACATCAGCGCCCGATTAAGAATTCCAAACTGCAAATACGCGCGCACTCTGCTATTTATGAAAGAAGCATTTAAAAATATGCCCGGAGGCATTTATTCGAGTTCTAAATACAATTTTAATTGAATGCCCTCCATGGCGGTTTGCGGCTGTGATGCCGGTCGCTCTGATGTGCCAGATCGTGGACCGTTGTTCGTTGCATTCGCGGGTGTGTTCGTGGATGTTTTGTGTTCGTAATGTGATTGCAAAATGGAAACAAAAGTTGTCATACCTTCAGGTTGACAGCACACGAGAATGGAGTTAATTACAATTTTGAAGGGAGGTTTTAAATCTATCCTTTTTTAGGCACCCACGTGGCCTGAATGAATGTGTGGTTCAGCTATTCATGCCTTGCCACAAATTCTGGTCATGTTCCGGCGGAATGACTCCGGAATGAGTTGGCGGCTTGGAGTTTCTGACAAATGAACTCGTTCGTGACGTCGTTGATGTGATGGTGAGTTATTCTGCGGATGAGCCTAAGGGGATGACTGTCAAAATGATTTTCAAATCGACATTTTTCCCTTGTCTATCCTCTAAGGTGTGTCCAAAGTTTCTACGTAGTAAAATGCTTGTCATTGCCCGTCACAATTAAAAGCATACCGCTGCATGTTCTTGCTCGAGCATATGAAGTGACAAACTTAGAGTAAGTTCATGCAGGCCGTTGCCATCGAAGCCACCGCCGACCCTGGCCAGCGAAACTTTCTTCACATTAACACAACCAAATGCACAAGGACGTTGACTAATTGCTGTGTTTCTCGCTTTTCGAGAGGGCGTGCCTGTGTGGCTTCAGTTAATTTCGGTGGACAGCAATTTGTCATGGTTAGTCAGAAATGATTCGTTTGAGGTAATCTGTTGCGAACGTGAGTGATGGATGGGCTTGCGGTGCGGTTTTTCTTCGTGCAAGATTGTCACGACAGTCTAGCCTCCACCCAGAGGCAATTGATTGATAGAGTTGACTCTGAAATCAGTGAAAAAGTAAAACAGACGGGTATCTGAGTTGTCCTACGAGGGGGCTTCGTTTCATCCAGTTGTTATGAATTGCATCTTAATTGTGGAAATTATTATTGAATTGAGCTGCAAGCGGGTTAACTTTGTACACGCATACTTTACAAAGTTAAGCCATCATGAAGAGTGAGAAGGAAGGATGATGGATTTTTGATTATCTACACCGGATGTGGTATCTACAGACAGAGGTGTGTGGACGAGCGTAGTTCACTAAGCTGCTACTCCCCCAGGTCATGATCGTACTGGGTGTGCACCTCTGCACCTTTGGACTAGTTTCTCTAGCAATCACTCGGGATGTACGTGTTATAGTCCTTGCCGGAGTGGATGGAGAGTGGAGTTTCATGTCGATCCGAAGGTGAGTGACTCTCTCTCAGACTCATGACATCACCGGCTGTGATGTCACTCCAACTGTGGTGAAAGTCAGTCGAGATCGAATCATGAGCCTTTTGCAGAGACGCAACCTCTAGCTGTATCAGCAATGACCCACTTAAACCCTGGTCCATTGCGATACGGTGGCTGTCACTGGTTCCTCTTTTATTAAAAGGGACTACACTAATGCCTGATAGCTACTTAGTGATATCCTAGCGGCCTGTCTTGGATAATCAACCTTGCTGGGTTAAGGCCATTCAGTTTTCTTAATCAACTTAGCAATGTCCTGAATAATAGTATGCGACATTTCTTCTAGGCTGCTGAAAGAGTAGGCGCCTGTATTCCTTGTTCTTAACAGGGCTGTATGAGTACCGAGGAAGGATAGTGTAGTTCCCTCTCTGCAGCTCCTGCAGAAGTCGTTGTGGGCGGCTCCCATTCTTCTGGCGTGTGTACCGAGATGGCAGTGCCCGGTAATAATGCCCACAGCATTCATTATTTCTCTCCTTTTTAGTTTTAGGAGTGTACTTGCTTTGTTTGGATTTATTGAAGGTGGAATTAGATAGTTCCAACCATCTCCGATTGGCGGGGCTTTGGAAGTAACAAGGTGTTCATTACTTGAAGTGTGTTGTACGGAGTGTCCTGATTATTTGCAAATGGCAGATCCACCCCAGTTCTTGCTAAATACCCCTATGTCCCAGACGAGACAGCCAGTCTTTTTTCGAAAGAGGCAGCAATTATAATGCGAAGGATCGTACACCCTCCGGGTGCGAAGTACATGTGTTATCTGTGCGGTGGTGTGTGTGTATTTCGTTTTCAAGCAGAGAAACCCGAGGGAAAAGGGATGAAATGTCCAAACACAAGCTGCCTGCGGCTGGATAATATGGATGGGTTAGAACTTTTTTCAATTTGGTTTCTCTTTCTCTAATTTATGAGTCTAGTGTTATTTTGTATATATTGGGACTACAGCTTAATTCGTGCGGTTTTTTCAAAATTTGAAAGTTTTTTCAGAAAAACTTGTGCAACAGTCAAAGTATTGGCCATCTGAAGCTATGACTTTTTCAGATCTTTCTGGCAAGTTGTGGATCTCATCCCAAAAGAACTGCGCCGGCTTGGCAGCTAATAATGAATCAAGCTAATTTTTGATATTCTGCTCTGATGTGAACCGTATTTCAGTGAGGGCGTTCTGCATCGACCGGAACGAATGGTAGTCTGAAGGGGCAAGGTCTGGGCTATAAGGTGGGTGGGGTACAACTTCCCATCCACGGTTTTCCAAATATGTAGTTCTTAGCCGGAATAGCAACGTGGGGCCGAGCGTTGTCATGATGGAAAATTATTTCCTCGTATCTGGTCCCATATTCCGGGCTTCTTCCGACTCTACTCTTCGAACGGATTAATTGTGTTCAGTAGCGTTGTCCATTGATGGTTTCACCCGGTTTTAGCAGCACACCCTTCTGGTCCCACCAAATACGGAGCATCACCTTCTCGCCATGGATATTCGGCTTTGTCGTTGATTTGGCTGGTTGGCCAAGCCAAAATCACCACTTTTGGCACGTTCGCTCAGCTAGGGCATATCCACCATAAACTTCCAACAAAATACGATTACTTTCGGCAGCAGTTTTCTTCATATTAAAGTAATGAAGAAGAACTCCCCACTTTTTCAGGCACAAAATTCAATATATTTGCGTGAAAAATAATTATTGTTGTTTTCGCTTCAAATGAATGACATCAGTATATGTCATGACGTACAATGACGACAGTGGCTTTCCAACGCATGTTCCAATGGAATAATACAAGTTACGCCATCTCTTAGCAAACCGCAAGAATTAAGTTACAGACCCAATATTTCAATAGTTCGCACTGCTCTATTGCTCATTAAACTCATGAAAAATACGAAAAAAATTTAGTGTCATATAGTCATAGGATTGAAGTATATATAGATTGAAGTTTTACCATCTTTGATAAAATTGATGGTGTATCCAGAGCCTTAATGATCGCCTGACAGTGTATGTATATCGCGTTCATTGACAGAAAGCGGGCAGCTTCTTTTTCCGGTCTGGAATACACTGCAATGGTTGGGCAGTCGGAGGGACAGGGAGGCGGATATACCCGGCGATATTGATGATGCAGATATACGCTAATCTCTGAATGCTTCTTAAATGTTTGAGATGGTCGTCGTGACTCAGTGGCGAACAAGGATATTGTATCTTAGATTTGGTCTAGCGATAGCTGTGTACAAAAAGTAAGCCAATTTCGTCTTCAGTCCCCATTTGCGGCCGAGGATCCTCCTACATGTGTAAACGGCTGCCTCCGCCCTCTGGATGGGTTCCTTAATGTTCAGTTTCCAGCTTAACTTGCTGACTTACATTACGCCTAGGTATTTGGCCCGACTAGTGAAACGGGGAAAAGGAAACAACCCTTTTCTTCAGCTTTGGAGGTGCGGAGTTGCCTCTTCAGTCGCAACCCTTTTCTGAAGACGTCGCGCGCCGAGAGGCCGTGGAACGACGATGTTATATGAAACATATTTCTGCCACGATAAGCACGTCGTTAAGTTTCCCACAAGCAACACTAATGTAAGAAAATGCAACTAAAAGACTACCCCACTCCTAAGCATGATAAAACCTTACAACTAGTAGCGATTTCTGATGATTTTGAATGAAATGAATTATTTATCCTATTCGGCTTGCCGGAAAAAATCGACGATAACCTGGAGCAGAGCGATGTGCTCTCTAAAGAAATGATTCAGTGACAGAACATGTAATTTCTGCAAAGATCGTATGGCAGTCACAATTCTTGGATACAGTCCCCTATGCCGACACTGCCGCAGAAACAGGAATGCTCCGCTTAAGAGAGTCTTCTGCGGATCAAAGGCAGCAGTAGAGTACCTGGTGCCCAGCTCCTCAACCTCCAGTCATCCGATCCGAAATCACGAACATTTCAGCAGATTACTGTGGAAATCAAAGAATTCTCGCAGAGGACTTGGATTTCCAGCTGTCTCTAGATGGACAATTGGGCACTCCAAGTCGGCTGCGATGCTTCTCCACTTCTGTGCGCAGTCGTAAATGCGATCTCCAACGCGTTGTCCAACAGGCTCAGTGTCGAAGATTACCATGGTTTTAAATCAAATTGAGATTGACGCGAAAGCATAAAAAGAGTTGTCTTATTCAAATCCGTTTTAATCAACCATTCAGAGATTCACTCAATTCGAAAGAAGGACGGAATAAGAGGAGATATGCCACAAAGAATGGAGTTCAAAATGAAAGATGAATAGAATGGGATAAAGCGGTAGAGTTTGGGCAAACACTCATCACTTTAATGGTCCCCTCATCCAAAAATCTGAGAGAAAACCCCCCAAATGCCGGAGGAAGTGGTCAGGCGATTAACCGATTTTTATTGGTTTTGGGTGCTTAAAACAGACGAAACAAAACAAAACTTGTTTTCGGTGCTCATCAGAAGATATATTTTCGTTTCCAGACGGGGTCTTATTTCTTCTCCCAAATATACACACAAGACGATGTCCTGGAATGTGTCACAAGAGTGCTCTGCTAAAACAAATGACATTCCATAACATCTTGCAAAGTGAATGCCGAAGACAAAGTTCGAGGCGGCGACAAGACACCTGACCAGAAAGGTCTATGTCTAGACGTCGTCATGAAAAAGAAGGACTTCTGCAGGCTCTTTCTTGTTTCTCTGCACCGTCTCATCCCCGTGGCCGTGAGATCGGATTCAAGTTCAACTTCAAAGTGTAAAAAATCCCCAGCGCCGCCCCTAAGCATACAAAAACACATCAAACGCGACTTGCGGCTCTCCGAAAATATATCCTCCATCATTCCATCATTCCCCCAGCGCCGCAAATCAAAGCACAGTCGTTCAAATTTTAAATCTCCACACTATCGCCACATCTGAAGGAGCGATGTATCGGAGAACTGTGTGCCTTGGCACTCGAAGAATACACGAACAACCATTCGAACGGCAAACATAACTGCCAAAAGCTGTACACTGTGCACACATTCATCGGCAAAAAAAGAAAATATGTGAGCCATGCCCCCGCAGCAGACAGCCGACCAGCAATCGGGCGAGTATCCATCCTATTGCTCAATAAAAGCGTAAGTGTACCAAATATTTATTTTATGTCGATAGGAGTCTATGCAGGGCTTGAGTGTTCTACAACATACCGCAAACACCGAGCGCAGTGAGTATGAACAGCAGAGAGGTGAATCCATTTGAAACACACGCACCCGTCAAGTGTTTCACTGGCATCCAGCAGATATTATCCAAAGTATCCAGGCACTGTCAACATAGTTTGGAGGTTTTCCTAGATATTCATTATCGAACTGCACTTGTCCGCTAGTGCGTCGCGATACACATTCACTTTGCACAACGGTAACCGGGCGAAACCGAACCGCACATTGTTGTCTTAACCAGTTTCACTCAAAAAAAAAAAGTCACGAGTATTCCTGTTCGTTCGTTTTTGCTTTTTCTGTCAGTCGCTTGGTCGCTTGGAATTGCGAACTTTCACCCGCACAAGAAGTCCGCTTGTATGCCGTCGCTGCTGAGGAAGAACTGTTGAAGGGATTTGCTATTCCAACAGATGAACCCATGCGGGGAGCTTTCTGTCCGAGGGTATTCCGAAAGCTTGAGCTTTCATGGCTCGAAGGACCGAAACTGTTCTCGGTTCTCCATCGCGAAGGAGGACAACAGTGGGGAATAAAGGAGCGTGCTTCTGTTGATGCAGCAGAAAGCTTCTGTTTCTGTTAAAGGAATGGACGTAGGGTTGACTGATTGGGTAAGTCGTCGCGCTTGAGGCAGCCGTTACTTCGTGAAGAGGTGACGTGGGCCGAAGACAAAGCTGTCGAAGGCTTTGCTTGAAAAGTGAATAGAATGTGTTTTGGAAGTGGGTGGGGAATTGACACTTGCATGAAGTGCTAGCCATTATCTCCTCACAGGACAGCCCTCATCCTTTGGCGGGAAGGCAGCCGTGAAAGGAAATTATTCGAGGTAAGCGCCCTGTGGCTGACACTCCTCGTGTTTAATTTGCGAAAGTAACAATTCTTCTGTATTTTGAGACGTCTGTCGTTGCTGAAGGAAACTGCGGGAGCCAAAAGTTTCGTGAAGCGTAACATAATCGCCTTGTCAGAGTTACTTGTCGTATTCAAATTCTGCTTGAGGTTGGTTCTTGAATGTTATTTTGTTTCAGGGCGATGCATCTCCTTTTGATAATCTATCTTGAGCATGGTGCTGCACGCGTTTGCAGAAACGAATGCAAGGGGACTCAGGATTGACTCAACATCGGCGCTGCCTGCTGTGAAAACAAGCAAACAGATGATTGAACGATGATTTGAACATCATGATGGTGGGTTTGGATATAGATGGGCAAAGTGTTATGTCACATGTATGTTATGATGTCACAGTCATTCAAATAGTTTCATTTGATTTTGACGACACCGTTATACCACTTTTCACTGAACGAGATCAAGAGATTTCATAGAATTTTTCCAAAACTACTAGATCCGCCATACATTATCTGGGTTTCATCAAATCACTCGATTTCATGAAAATCTAGTTAAATCTCCTCGAGTTCATCCCTTCGTGAGGGGTTGTCAACATTTTTGACAGCCATTTTTTCAGTCAGAGAACGGCATTCACGTTATCTCGTATTTCGTCGAAAATTCGTGAATGCCTGTCAAAAAACCTCTCAAATTCGTCGATGGGCTAGGGGTCAATCAGCTGTGAAGTTGACCATTTCTATAGTACTTCATTTCTGACGCCAACAGCGTGAACTTCATTTTTCTCTCTCTCTCTCTCTCTCTCTCTATTTTCTAAGGTGCTCACACTATTTTTTCCCGTCAACAGACAGCTGTTTTGGCGACCATTTAAAAACTAAGATCGATAAACATTTGTTTTGGCGGGTATTTCCAGTGAATTCTCGATTATTGCAGCCAATAGAAACTGGGGCAGTTACACTAACCCAGGTTGTTAGTCCCATACAGTTTTTGACATTCCAATTTGACCAATCAAAGAACGGAATTTACGTTATTTCGTGAATAACTGTCAAAAAGCCTCTGAAATTCGTCGATGGGCTAGGTACAGTCAGCTGTGAAGTTGGGCATCTCTACAGTACTTCATTTCTTATGAGTAATAGATTAAACGTCTGGCAGACGCCTATACCAACATTTTTTTTAAATAAAAGTACCCGGGAGACAAGCTTCGCGGGTTTAAGGGATAAGGACCCAAGCTTACTTCAGTTCATGAATACAGGTTTCGAGATGTTTGGCCAATCGCGAATTGAGAGCTAATCTAAGCCACTTCTTTGGTAACTGGCCAGATGTACACAGCGGTTGGCTAAGCCATCTTCATAAATGGCAACTTAGTCTGGTGGCAGACTCCGATCACCAGCTTAGATGCATTAACCAGAATTCAGAGACTCGTATGCCTGGGCGTCTCAGGGGCAATTACAACTACTCCAACGGTGGGATTTGGGGATAATATTTAACTTATTACCACTTGACCTCTACATGCAGTCCATCCAGCGACTGACTCCCAAGTTCTGCGGGTCTTGCAAGTGTACTAGATGGACTACAAACCGTTCAAGGCGACAGCGACTGTACTCCGCCGTTCATCGACTTCAAAACTCCGTTAAGCAAGCATTGCTCAATCAGAATCCCTGACTAGGGCTGCACTTTCGAAGCGGTGGACCTGACGATCAGAGAAGCAGCCAGAATGATATCAATGTTGAAAATCTTGCCGTTCTAATTGATAAACAAGCAGCCATTGATGGACGCTGCCGCGTACAGCTTAAGATTCTCAGCACGCAGCGCTCGCTTTCTCTATCCTGGGTTCCAGGCCTTAACCAGCACTGAAGCAACGTCGGTCGACACCAACCCATCTCAGGCAGACGTAGGGCTATATTTTTCGGATGTCAAGAAAAACGTGGACACCCCAATCATAGATAAATTGAAGGTGGTACTGTCCAAGCCAAGTTGGGTGCAGAAGCGACAGGATCCTTCAACGTGACAAAGTGTTGCTAGTGATGGTAGTTGGCGCACTCACTATAAACCACAGCCTAGCGAGTCGGCCGACTATATTCTTCGCAAGTTGTCGCGCTCGTAAAAAAGTGTTCTATTCGTGGTCTTCACGGAAGGACACACGCCATTGAAGACTTGGCCACAACGGCACCATATTACACCACAAAAAGGACTGCAGTGGTTGCACTAAACCTATGACCGTGGTCCTTCCACAGTCCTGCCATGCTCTTGCAGGTGATGACTTCGTCTACCTCGGTAAACATACTTCGAACACTAAAAGTACGTCGAAAAGCATTTGTTGACCACCATATCCTTGGGTTCAAGAGGCAGTTAAGTGTAGAGCACCCTCTAGAAGGGCCAAGCATTGAAAACCAACTTGATCATCCCTGACAGAGCTACTATGGCTCGGAAAACGTGAAAATCTTAAGAACCCTTGGTCTTTTCAAAAGACAAGTTCTGCGTTAAATTGTTGATCCTATTTCCCTTGATGACATTGGGAGAAGAAGAGTCAACCACGAGCTGTGTGGCTGTACACAGCGGCACTAAGCTAGCCAGGCGTTTATGGACTTAAAGCCGAAGATGGCCAGGTCATGTAAAGCGCATGGACAACTTAGTTCGGTCCGAAGAGTTTTCGACTACATTGCATTAGAGGACGCTCACGAAACCGGTGACGTAGGATATCAGCCAATCTGTGGTGTTTATTTTGTGGCAAGCGGGTAAAGACCGTGTCAGCTGATGCGGCTTGTTGGTTGACTGTAGCGCCAAGAGAAGCAGAAGAGGATGTTTTATTGCTGCTCCTGTCGGCCAGCATTAAGCACAGTCTAGCGAATCACTGAAGGTGCAGGTACATGTTTTTCGATGGCCTGGATTACGGCATGCACATGTGAGAGCTTCAGCTCCCGACGCCACAAACAAGTTTCATAATTCATGGCTCCACATCTCTCTTTAGTCATTGACAACTGCTTGACTATGTCTGACTTTCTAACAATGCATCATCTGCCTCACTGTCTGACCGATGTCTGGCCTTTGCCGAACAAAATCTGCTGATTTGGTTTCAACTCAAACTCACTCCCCAGGACCCCCCAGAACGTAGCAGGAGCATTCAAAGGCTGCCCTTCAAAGTCCAATCCCCTGCCAGACATCAACTGCAAACCACAGACAATTGTGGTTGTCTTACGAGAGTGGCACTGAACCAGATGGCCCCAATTCCGAATTCACCTCCATTGTCTAAGACATCCGAGATGTTTGCATCAACAATAATGATCTGCGGGATTCATGTGGGAGCCTAGATAATTTCCATCGCACAGCTTGCTCCCAGGCCCAGGTGGTGTCACATGGACTCACATGACCCGCCAACACTCTTAAGCCATGAAACGTGGGTATCTGCTTTTCATATCCATAATTGCCACTCCGCACGTAGTCCACCACCGTCTGGAGAGGAGTTCAAGGTTTCTACACTTATCACCAGAGGGACATCTCGCAAATCCACTGATTGAAGCTCCTGCCACAAGGATTGTGTGCGATAGACAAAGAAATACATTATTTTGGGGCTTCCATCGATGAGACCACATTGGGAGGGAGAGAGAGGGATGACCTGTTGCCCTGGGCCGTCCCATTCAACGTTTGACAATTTGAAGAGAAATATCGCTTCCCAAAGTACCGGGGACATAAAAACTGTTATTGAGTCCATCGCCCCCGCTCCACCTAAGCCAATAAAACCGGTCCTTCGACACCGACGACGACGACAACGATAGGGCGATGCACGGCTGTGGGGGTTCGTGTTTCGATTCATTCACTCGAATGGATTCACGTGCCAAGTTTTAAATTGCAAGCATTTGCTCATTTCATTTCTTTTAAGATCTCCCGATGAGCCCCGGGCGCTGGAAATGATTCCTTGAAAAACAAATACCAAGGTTCATTTAATACTGGACATGGACACAGTGTCTCAGGGAAGCGGAATAGCAGAAGCACTTTGCTGGCATTCGTGCCATTGGCAACTACTTCTTCGTTCGGCTCCCCGGCGGCGTTTCCTTAAAACAATTCGGAATGCCATTCGCTTCTTCTTGTTTGTCCCTTTTCCATGCGTACACTACGGCCGAGAGTGCGACACTACGGCACAAAGTTATTCCCTTCCTTGTGTATTCGAATCGTAATGAAATGTAGTATGTACATATTTTCGTTTGAAGCTGCCGTAGGTCATGCATTTTTGATTGTTGTCTGGGTGTGCGGAAGGGAGCTGAAGGGAGCTGAAGGGAGCGGAAGGTTGACCTTCGTTTTGACGGATACCGAATGGCGTCAACTGTCTACACGTGGCATTTCCAAGTACCAGCGGGGAGTATTCAATTTTCATTCATCGCTGTATGAATTCACAGTTTTTGCCGAGCGCCGTAGGAAAAGCTCCCACGTCTCAGGTTTGAGTTGTTGTTCACTTTATCTTGCCAGCTGGAAAAATTGCGTCATTGAGGTTTGTTCGCGGATTTGAGAGCTCTGATAAATGTCAACATTTACATTGAAGAATTCCCGACTTGTGCTTTCTCCACAGTAACTCTTGTGACAGAGTGTCTCTTTGAATAATTTCTCGCTCTAAGGGGGGTAGACGTTTCAAAGTGTTCCGAGAATTGCCCACTTCAGACGTAAGGCATTTCCATAGGAGACTTTGTAAGAAAGGTAAATGTAACTTCCTCGAATAGCCGTTTGCAAATTCTTTAACTAAATCGATGACTATCATGCACTTGAAGCTTCCAAAGCAACTCAGTTCCTTGAAACCGAACTGAGGAGGAGGACTAACGAGCTATCACAGACTTCAGTTTGTAAATGTATGCTTTTGTCATTGAAAAGTCACTTCTTCAAGGAAATAGAGATTTCCTCTTGGGTCTTTTAATTCAAGTTCCTGGGATAGCACCAAGCTCGCTGAAATGATGAATGTTGGTGTCCCTCAAGGCTCAGCCACTTGTCCGATACTGTTTCTTATCTTCTGTCTGCTCCTTCTTATGATACACATTTCATTGCTGATGGCAAGACGATTGCGTAGGCTAGAGGGATAGATTCAGCAAATTTCGATATTTGGAGCCGGCGATTGAAGTCACGTAGAACGTGATAAGGTTTACAGAGCTCGGACAGTTTGAACACCATACATGTTGATGTCATGCTCCACAGGGGTGGACCACATTAGACTCGCGCATGCTTTGTTACGTTGTCTCACGGGTTCGGAGTCAAATGCTCTTCGCATGTCTTGTCTGACTAGGCCATGTCGCCGCACTGCACTTACAATTTTTGGTCAAATCTTCTTCTCCAAAAAACCTGAACGCGAGCAGGGCCAAGGATTGAACGCAGAACTTTTCTCTCGAAAAGACCATGGGCTTCTTCAACTACTGTTGAAGATTTCCGCGCCATAGAGCAGGACAGGGACGATGAGGGCATGTAGTGACAAATTGTCGTCGATGGTGTGTGCCCTTCCTTGTAGACAGTATGTACATCGCGTTGCCCTCATTCCCCGCTAAATACATTTTGGCTGCTTTCGATTCAATATTAGCAAACGCTCCATTGACGGCTCGCTGTCTTCTACCAATCACGTCAATATCGCCAGCGAATGCTAGCATTTGTACGCAGTTTTGGAAAATAATGCCTCCAGCGTTGGCCAGTGAGTTCTGCACGACATTCTAAAGAACGATGTTTCCATTTCACGAAATAACACGTCTCGATAATTTTATTTTGAAACTCAAACACACAGCAGAACAAGAATGATCAAGAACAAAACGACGTGTCTCTTATACACCACCCCTGTCGATTTTCTTCGATACTCGATCTTGCCGTCCCTTGGCGCCCTTCTTCGTTGACAGCTCGGTCGTGGGGACGGTATTATATGTCCTCATTGTGGTTGTGTTCATCATGTTTGTGATGAAAAATCACATGACAGCGAATCGCACAGTGGTTCTAATAAATAGGATTACTTCAACGGAAGACATAGTTTTTCTGAAAGCGTCCTCTTTTCACAGTGTAAAAGTCATTAACCACTTTTGGCCACTTTGCCCGCTGGAGCCTTTTAAGTGTAGCATGATTGCTAGTTCCGAAATTACGACAACTACCAAGGTATTAAGATTCTGCAGAAATGCTGCAGTGTCCCTATCAGAGGAAGCCCAAGAAAGTAGAACAAAGATTTCAGGTTTTATAGAATTCATAATGCAGTGGTGGTCTAGTATGATGACTGCCTGTATAACGAATGATCGATATAACGTACCCATGTTTACGCGAATTAGTGTCTCTCTATAATGTACGGAAAAAAGAGTTCACACGCGATACAACGAATGTTTGTGTTACCTTAGAGAAGAAGCACGCAAAGCAACTCCCTTGACTGTGGATAAGCATGGTAATTTTTTCGATATTTCGAGTTCTGTTCGGGATATGCGTATGCTGAGTCTAACGCACGTGAGTTATGTAACGAAATACCCTTGCGGCCCAGAAACAATGCCACAGACACCCCGAGTGCATTTCTACGGACGTGAAGATTAGGAATCAATAACCCAAGTAATTTGTTTTGTTTGAGTATTTTGCTTGTCAGTTGCAAGGGGTAGTAAAAATAGTTTAGAAAAGGGATCGATCTGCAATACATATTCATTTCTCCTTTTTCTAGTTAGTTATAGTCCAGCAGCGTATCTGCACACTACCCCTACAATATCAGCTCCTCAAGTTTAAAAAAAATATATTTACATGAAAAAATAAAAAGTACTTTGAGTAAATTTATTTCGTGCGCATTAGTGTTTTTGCATCTGTTGATACTTGGAGTTTGAACGAGCGGCTGAATATACCGAATATATAAACTGGCGCAAGTTCGGAAAAGTGTAGTTAGATATCTTGGCATTTAGCTGGATCAATATCCGTATTTTGATAAACATATCTGACCAGATATGTCAGAAAGGCCTTTGCCGCCGCGAGGAGTTTGTTTTACAGCAGGCAACTTGATACCAGGGTGAAGGTAATCTGCTAAATGGCTCCCATCAGTCCAATTATGGCGTACGGTTGTCCGTTGTGGTTCAACGTCAGTCCTTCCAAGAGGGAAACGATTAGGTTGTTCCCGAGACAGTGTCTTCGGACCTGTCGCCGGCTGTATCCTACACCCGAGTCTGAGTCTTCTTGCACACTATCCTAACGAGGTCCTGTACAACAAGGCAAACGTGAATAGGATAGATAATTTTATTATTAAGCTGATCAGAAGGCACATCGCACGAGCTATGACTTCTTCCAAAAGTCTGATCTTCGGGGGCTTTCTACTTCAATATTAAGTATCATGAAAGAGTGCATACCTCTATTTAGACACGATTGGTCAAATACTGATACAGTCGGATGCCCTGTAATCATCCATGTCGTACGCCGAACAGTGGACTCCAATAAGACCCGGATGTCGCTCGCACCCACGAGGATCTTCTTCGGTTCAGTAGAGCGATCCCCGTTCGAGACAGGAAACTGTCTGCCAAAGAGCTGCAATTTTACTGGTGTTTACACCGGTAAGGAAAAAAAAAACTATTAAAACAAGAAATACAAAAAAATTATAACACAAAAAAATCCAAAAAAAGATTCAAAACTTAAAAAAAAATGTATAAAACAAAAAACCAAAAAAAGTGCACCACGGCGTATAAATTATACCTGGTACCCTGGTGCACGCGTCCGTACTGTTACAGACATAATTAAGATAGTCTTAAGTTTTGTGTTAGGGCAAGTTGGTATAAGGCTAAGTAATCAAGTTAAGTTTAGCCAGGATTTTCATCACTTTTCTTGGTACATACAAAATGACTACTAAACAAAAACCGGAGATTAAGCCGAAAGGCACATTTTTAATTTTAGATAAGATTAGCTCAGAGTACCCGGATAGTGTCAGTAGGTTAGTATTAAGAACAATTGTGAATTGTTAAGTCAGCTAAGCTAATTTTGTCCATCAACTAAGTAATATACATTTCAATAAAAACAAATTACATTGAAAAAAAAAAAAACGGAGGTGTCGGCATCCCTTTCACGTCCCTTTCTTTCTACATCAAATGTATACAAAGCAGTTCGTCGTAGAAACAAAATTTAAATATTGCAGTGGCTCATAACATTCTGTATTCACAATGAGTCCTAAGGCCTCCGTGGAACTGATGTTTAATCATCACACTCCCCTTCCTAAACCTAAACCTCCTAGTCTGTATGTACATGTATGCATTGTGCGCACTGCAAAAACTGGAAAATTTCTGCACCGATTGATACAATCCAGCGGGCAATGTGGCTAAAAGTGGTTATTGATTTTACACTATAAAAAGAGGACGCTTTCAGAAAAACTATATCTTCCGTTGAAGTAATCCTATTTATTAGAACCACTGTGCGATGCGCTGTCATGTGATTTTTCCAACATCTGTCTGATGAACACAAGCACAATGAGGAAATATAATAACGCCCCGACGCTCGAGCTATCAACGAAGAAGGGCGGCAACGGGAAGAAAATCGACAGGGGTGGTGTATACGAGATACTTCGGAAAACAGAATATGAAATATTTATTCAAACAAAAACAAAACAAACTAAAAAGTGGTGTTGCCGATAAAAACGAAGAACGTCAAATGACAGATTTGACCACAAAACATGCAAAAAGCTTGAGCAAAGCACGAACCAAAGGTCAGCAACGCACCATCCAAAAGACACGATATCTTTCAAAATATTTTTTTTTTCGTTCAGATTGGTTTAACATACTTACATACCTACACAATTGCAAAGACCTGTTTTCAGTCAGGTGGTTCAGAAAAAGGAGTAGTTAATTTCTTATGACCGAACTCCTTTGACTTTTTCGAATCAAATCATCCATCGCATTCGAAAAAAATAGTCGAATATTACGTCAAAAATTACGAGTAAATCTGTAATGTAATGTATATGCTTGGGATATGTTTTCTTGCCTATTAGTTTTCTTGACCCTTGAGCTTCGAGCCACTTTACCATAAGTCCTACTGTAATCATTCGCCGAAGATAGTGTTTTGTTGTCGCTCTTCTCTTTTAGGTTCGCTGCCATAGGCCACCTTTACACGATCAAAATGATACACATCAATAGCCACAATTTATCACCGCGTATTTGATTTTCCCGGACAAACGATAGGCGACACTATTTTAGGTAAAGTAAAGAGTGAAATTTACCATTGGAATGTCCTTCACAACAAAGTCGACTTTTTCCATTTCCTTTGTTCAGAGCAGCCGGGTTCCCTATAAGACTAAAAGTTCCGTCAGAAATTGAACATGAATAAAGAAAGGTAAAGTGCAGAAGCTCTCATTAAAGCCGATATGATCTCTGATGCACACAGAAAAATAACGAAAGCTCACTCAAAAGCTGGTACATTTTCCACACTCATGCGACAACTAAATGTTTCCTGCAAATTTAATATGTACTTCGGAAAACATAATATATATACAGTGCCGCCAGCCAGATTTGAACACAGGATCTGCAGAAACCGTGAGCAACACACCAACCCACGCCAGAACCGAATAAGTTTAAAGGACTTTGTTCGATGTGCCCACATCCATAGCTGTGTTTGCGTGTACATCCATTTTTGGTTTGGTGCCCCAGTCAGTCCTTTGTATATGTTCATTTGCAAAATTGAGTGAGACGGAAAACAAAATAAAGGGTTGCAGAAAATAAAATATGAACAAAATGTGTGCATATCGAAGTGCCAATACACTGGAGGATGTTTGATAGCCATGGCTACACAACTTGAAATGGTTTGATACCGGATTGATGCAACAAATCTTTGTCTTTTAAGAATTTTACTGTCGTTTGAAAAGCGATCAAGCGATCGTAAGTAACTATGCGGAATTATTACATTAACATACAAATCCTACCTCCTCTTTTAACTCATTTTCAGTTAAATTTTGGCGTCGATGGCGTATACGTAACATTTTGACTTATTGATTCATTCAATGCACGGAGCGGGGTGGCTTTGTTGACACACATTCACTCGAAGACTTTATTGGCTAACGATGCCAAACTGCTGATAACTGGCTGACAATGGTTTTAATTTGCCCTTCCGATGCATGTTTGGCTTCAGGCTGGTTTCCTTAGACCCCGGACCAAGACCACCCAACTCTTTCGTGAAAGGTCTGTCTGGTATGCTCTTGCCCACTGTGTCCAGTTCATGTACTTCGACTCTTAGCAATCCAATCTATCGTGAACACGAGACAACTTGGTCTTTCTGACTCGAAGCAGCATGCTCGGAATCACCAAGTTAGCTTTAGCCTCGATTCAGACTCTCTGTGTCGATGGTCTGAGAAGTAAGTGAGTAAGTGGCACTCTCAGCCACACCCGCATGAACTGCTGTCATGTTGTGTGTCGAACGACTTGTCATTGGATGGCCACCTGATCTTCCAGAACTCTTGCTGAAATCTTCTGTCATACGATGAACTATTGCCACGAAGTGTGGTGTTGCAAGATGACTTAACATTTGTGACGAAGTGCGTCTTCAGTTCCACGAAACAATTTGTCTACTATTAGTACTCTCTCTAAGTACTTCTCTAGCAATCAAAATCAGTGCACATTCGCGTCGTTTCTCTTTCACAAACATCTCCCTCACTGATGTGCTCCAGCATCCACCGACGCTGCAAGGTGAGAGAAGAGTAGTTCCAAATGCACTGTTCCACTGAGCACTGTGCACTTTAAGGCTGTGACATCAGCCCTGCGAGCGCCATAAAGTCAATCGTAAATCTCTTCAGAAAGGAATCTTAACACACTCTCAAGATTGCTTATAGAAAACCCCATAAACAGAATCAATTCTGTGCAACCCCACCTGAAATGTGTGAAGTAGCCAACGTCAACTAGTTGCAAGGCATGCCGTGTCCTCGCCATTTCATTTTCCAATCAATTCTGATTTTTGATTTGTCTGCTTGTATTTCAAAATGAGGCCACCATTAATTTCACGTCTGGTGGCCCCCATAAATCCCCGACGCATGACACACTCTGGCAGGAGTAACACCATGAGGTGTCCTTGCACTCGAGCCGCGCTTTCAATGAATTTCCGGTCAACTCTTCAGATTGGCATTTTATGTGTGACACCGAGACAGTTTTCGAATTTATAACCGACCCCCAGGCGTGTGTGCTGTTTAGAACGGAGCGAACCACCAGCATACGCTGACCGACCATTCCACCGGCAGATGAATTCGCATGGAGTGAGCCAGCCCCCTTCTCACGCTCCGGTCTGTTCCAGAAATGGAAATATGTACATATTCTAAATTGAATAAAAAGCCCGTTTCTGTGTGCGGATTGCCATTCGGGGCGTAAAGTGATAATAAAGTTCATTCGACGAGAGCGAGCGGAGGCGGTGCGGAATGCCTTTATATTCGCAACACGCGCAAGCAGGTTACTGAATGTGAGCAGAGCACACAGCTCAGCGCTGCGTAACCCGACCCGGAGCATCAAGCCACGCGTAACAGTCGATTTATGCTCTGATAAATCATAAAAGTTAAAAGCAAAAACAAAAAGGCGAAAAAACGCAAAAAAAACGACGACTTCACTCGACAGGCTGGATGACATTCCTCATTGAAGGACGGTGTGGAGGGTGGCGTAGATGTTGATAACTATTTTTCAATATTTGGTGAAAACGATTCTCACTTGTGCAGAAGAGGGACTTTCATGGTGCTTACTGGAGACATTTATGAGATAAACAAGCTCATTCAAATTGCTGTGAAATTCGCCGCAAATGTGTGTGCAGCATTCCGGTTGAACTGGCTGTTGGTTCACGGCAGAAGGGCGCGAATCCTTTCAGCGCTACCGCCAAATACAGCGGACATGTACGCGAAGCAAATTAGCTAATCAACAACAGACGCGGAGATGCCGCTGCTTTATGCGTTTCTTCTCAGAATTGGTAGTTAACGATTCAAATCAAACTGATGTATTGCTGGAGGGAGGATTGCTTTCTGTTGAGTGCATTCAGTGAAATTGGATGCTTTTTTCAGCATAAATTCACGCTACTGTGAATGGGTTGGGCTTACTGGGCGGGTGTTATGCGGCGAGGCGACTCTTCAAAGGGGGATGCACACATGCTTCCTGGCGGGGTTCTTGTAACAAGTTATGTTGTTGATTTTGAGGCCTACCATGAATTCCAACACAATGGTGTCTGTGGTTGTCCGGAAAACCAATCAATCTGACGGAAACCTGCTGTGCGGTTTCGTATTGAATCGACGGTTTGCTAACGAGACGCCGTGTATGTATATATCGTTGAATAGATTGATCAGCAGAGTAGTACGGGGCGGGGCGCCTCCGCCCTTAGTGACCAAAGACCTAGCTTCTGTTCAGTTGTCGGTTCTATCATGAGTGGATGGCACCTTCAATTTTATGCCGTCTCCAAGCGGCGAATTTTGAGAAGCTTCTAATTGAGCTTTCAGCATTGTCAATGAGCAGAACGAGATGGAGCTGCAGACTTTGAATGTTGGTAAATGCGGGGATTGAACTTGCTTTTTTTATCCAGTCCACGAACCCACGACTAAGGCAATTATTGTTTTATTCTTAGTTGGAGGCGTCCTTAACCCCGACTGAGTTTCAGTGTCAGGAGGGAGGACGGTGATATGCTTCGTTTGCTCGTGAGATGTCTTCTTCCGTACACCAACCGTTTGTACAAACAAAATTTCCTATAGCTTGTGAATCAAAGAGGAAAGGGATGGAAAAATGGGAAGAGCGAATATAGATTATGGGAGGGCTACAAAGGATAGTAAAGGACTCATAGGAAGGCATAGGATAAAAAAAAACATGAAGTCAATTAAAAGATGTTGGAATGGGTTTCGCGACGATCCTATGGTGGGTGTAATGCCAGAAATAATTTAAAAACATATCGCCCCTTAAAATAACCTAGCTCAGACTTGAGTCTATTCATCGCCCTTCCAGTGTCACGCCCAATCCGCGGTCAAGGTTCGTGATGAAACCGAGGGCAGCCGAAAATTAGTCATCCCACAGAGCATGTGAAGCAGCACGGCCCTTAAAATTTGGTGAAAGATTGTGTGAAGAAATCCCTTAGCCCAAACGGTAGACGCAGTTGTACTCTTCGAGCATTTCAGTAACTAGGAAGAGATGGCGGTGTAACTATGTTAATCAGTGTTCCCAACTTCGAAGCGTGTCTTTCCACGTTTGCAAGGATAGTCCAAAACTACTGATTTTCATCTCTCACCCCGTCTCTCAATATCCTGTTTTACTAGCCGAGTGCCAAAATTGGGCGACCGGAAGCCTTGCAATATGTGTGGCATAGCCTAGTAGAGTTGGGTTCCTTGTACCGAAACGTGTCGTGAAATACTGCCGAATTTTGAAAATCGCATGATCACAGCTCAGCGTGTGCGTTTAGGCTTTTTTTTGCCTTCGTTCGAAATATTGAGCAGCAGGTGGCAAGTGGCTGACTGCAGCGCAAAGGACAACAGACACACTTAGGCCAAGTATAGGCCCATTGTGTTACCACGCGGATATTCGGGTACCTAGTCCGCAAACCAATTAGCGTTTTTAATAAAGCGAAGAAGAAGGCTGATTCTAAAATTGCTCAGTTCAACCAGATTATCCAAAAAGTGGGCCCCCAGAAGTCTGAATCTACGGGGCGAGAGATCACTGCAACTGCATAGGAAGTGTTCAATGGTTTCTTCCTCGTCCTCGTTCCTGCAGCTTCTACAAAAATCATTGTAAGGAAGGCCTAGCCTAGAGGCGTGAGTTCTGATGACACAAGTTCCTGTGAATATGATCAAGCTAACCGATCGTTTGGTGATGTTTGGTGATCAGGCATCCTGTGCCTAATGTTCATCCGCGGTTTGTTTGAGCAAGCGTTTCAAGATTCAGCAGATGTTTTATTGCAGCGATAGGCATGGAGGGTGGGTCTCCACTTGGAAAGAGTACAGAGTTTGTGCCCTTTCTAGCAAGTTCGTTCGCTTCGCAATTCTCATGAATTTCACAGTGTCCCGGCACCCACGTGAGGTGGATGTGAAGGTACTTGGCCTTAAGGGAAGTCTTGGAGTTGAAAGTGACAGAGTCCAGAGATTTGATCGTTGCCAGGCTGTCGGAAAAGATGACGATATCTGTGCTTGATATTTCATTGTTTTTTAGCCATGACAGAGCTCCCATAATCGATATAGATTCAGCCTGAAAGACGCTACAGTGATTAGGTAGACGTAGAGAGCGCTGGTTGTTCAGATGCTTGGAATAGGCGCCAGCCCCCACACCTGCACCCATCTTCGATCCATCTTTGAAGATTCGCAGTGGACCGTCCAGTGTCTGGTTGTCAGGCTCCCTGTAAGATCTGGGTGGTATGCTGGTTGAGACATTTTTCTCGAAGAGGAGTTAAGGCATAGGTCTATACCTGCGTAGATTGAAGTTCGTTCCAACTGTTCAGCGATCATAAGGTTGAGATGAGGCCGTGCTGGCCGCTATCTGTCTGCCAATTCGTTATATCGGTGGCAGATTAAGGCGTATGTTTAATGCTTCGGAGGAGGTAGTCTTCAAGGCCCCACTAATGCATACGCCCGCCATCCTCTGCACTCTAGCGAGTGGTGTGATGTTGATTTTCTTAGGGCGATCCACCGAGTTGCGAAGCCATACATCAATATGGTTCTGACTACTGATGTAAATAGCTAGTGAACTATTCGGGGCTGTAATCCTCATTGTCACCCAATGGCCCTTTTCCAGCAGTATAGAGCCGCGGAGGCCTTCTTGACACGTTCTTGGATATGTAGCTTCCAGCTTAACTTCGTATGCGCATTGACGCCTAGGCTACTTTCTCTAGTCCATTTCACTATCATCTGCGTAGACAATGATCTTGCACCCAGCCCCTTCAAGTGTTAAGCAGTTCGTTGACCACATGTTCCACAGTAGAGGGGAGAGTACTCCACGCTGCGGTTTGTCTCTGTTCACAGATTTGCGGATCACGGTATCACCAAGCTTCCAGCTTATCACTCTGTTATTGAGAAGCTGGTGAATAAAAGTCACTATAGGCTTTTCGATCCCGAGTCTGTTGAGTGTTCAGGTTTTTGCGTGGGATTCAATGTTGTTAAAAGCTCCCTCGATATCGACAAAAGCAGCGGGGGTAAATTCCTTATGCTCAAGGGATTTTTCTATAGCGCCAACAAGCATGTGCAGGGCTGTTTCCACTGACTTGCCGTTGTTGTGAGCATGCTGGGAGATCGAAAGTTCATCAGTGTCTATGCGTCGAATGAATACTTCGATACATTTTTGCAGTGTTTTTATCAGAAAGGGTCTATCATCCTTTAGTTTGACATGCGAGCATTTTCCAGGCTTTGGTATAAAGACCACGGTGGTCGTTCTCCAAATTTAAGGTACATGATCAAAACATCCTTGAACAACCAGGTAGATATAAGGGCGCAACCTTTTGCAGTTCTGGTCCTGCCATTTTGTAGGGTTTAAATGAGTTAATAGCCCACAGGAAAGTATTTTTAGTCACCCTAAGAGAGCTGAGACAGGACGACGCCATATATCAGTATGGGTCTGCCAAATGATGTGAATAGCCAGTAAACTATTCGGGGCTGTTATCCCCATTTGCACCCAATGGCCCTTTTGCAGCAGTATAGATCCGCGGAGGCCTTCTTGACACGATCCTGGATATTTAGCTTCCAGCTTAACTTCGTGTCTAATATAAGACCTACGAATTTAGCGCTGTCGTTTAGCATTAAGGGAGTCCAGCATAGTGTGGGACGGTCGATGTTAGGGATTTTGTACTTCCTAGTAAAGAGGACTAGGTCATTTTTGCATAAAATTCGATCCAATGATCCCGCCGTGCGGGTTGCGACTCAACAAACAATGCATTTATTTTGGATCTATCGGATTTTTTTTTAAATTCTTTAATGTTTGGTGCAACTTTCTCCGATTGTCAGACAGTCAGACGATTGATGTCCGGTCTGGTGACATCACTATGGGTACAATAGAGGTCTGGTAGCTGCAGTTGACGTGACAGTCACTCGTACCTGTGGAGTAGCGGGGATGGCAAGGGGGCACTCTACTAGCCGTTGTCGTGACAGTCACTCGTACCTGTGGTGTAACGTGGGTGTCAAGGGGGCACTCAACTAGGAGCGGCAATCTGGAGCAGCAATTTACAAGACAAATTCTTTTTTCAGTCCAATGAATTTATTTCCAAAATTGACCTGCTTAACACTCATTAGACATTGAAAGTCTTACATTCCTTGTGTTGACAGACTTCGAACGGGAGAGACAATTGACAAAAAAAAAGAAAATTTCGCCAACATCTTCTGACCCGCATGCTCCCCTCAAGGGGTAGCGGGGGTACACCACGCACGAGGGATCTCGAGGCAAATCGATCCTCCGCCATCGACTCTACCAGGAGTTATGCCCAAGCGTAACCAGGCGAGTTTTTAGACTTGTTCCAACCACCTCGTCCTGGGTCAGCCATTCAACGCTGGAATCGCATTCAACGTCCACCTCGGATGTCGACATTATTAAAAACCTCGCGAAACAGATTTTGGCTTTTCGTAGCAACTGAGAAGAAGTAACCAGTAAAAATAGGAAAACTCTCTAGAACTGGTGCACCTACTCGCAAAATACGATCCAGTACTTCGGGAACTCATTTCACGGATAAGAATGTGTGTGAAGGACTTTCACTTATAGGGTGACCTATAACACATTCCAACCAAGTTAATTAATACTTCAGGAGATAACATTCGTCAGCAGCGAAACCCACATGTATCACACGAAGATCAAACTAGTCAAGTATTGCGTTATATTAAAATTGAAACTCAGAAAGTAGTGGTGTGGAACAGCTGAAGGCATTGCTAACATGAATTTACGTGCGCTAAATGCTTAAGGTCATCATACAATCGATTGCAGAGGTCAAGCATATGGCAATGCTGCTGTCATGGCTGGAAAATAAACAGAGAAAAGACAGAAAGACATAAACCAAAGCAGTATGGTTTTTCTTTATATACTGCTGCTGTTGAGCCAAATTCTCATTTCACATTCCTCGGTACCATTTTTTCCGTGTCTACTATGGATTTCAGGCAAATCATTGAAGAAGCTGCAAGAAACAAGATGTAGCACAACAGCCGATGCAGACAAGAGAACACCTAGAACCATTATGGGGACATTTGTAATACCTTCGAAAAACTTCAGCCAGAAAAAAGCCTTCGAGGGGCGTTCAATATATTCTCGGTATCGGGGTGAAGCTGTGGTTGTATATATAAATTGACTTATTTATAAAGTAATACTATTATTTTAGTACATTCATATAAAATTTCATATAAATGTGATTATTAATTCGCGTTAAACTCTAGTTAAACAGAATCGTAATGGCAACTGAGACGATGATGGTGAAAATTGAGCATCGCGCTGTAATTAAATTTCTCACTAAGCAAGGCAAAAGTCAAAAAACTATTAATGAAGAGATGGTGGCTGTTAACCAGGGTTCCGCACCTTCATTATCAACTGTGCAAAAGTGGTCAAGTGAGTTCAAGAGAGGCAGAGAGAGCATTGAAGACGACTCCCGCTCCGGCGCCCCGGCTACTGCTTGTACGGGAGAAAGCATCAAAGAAGTCGAAAAACTTGTTCTTGAGGATGCCCGAATAAAGGTGAAAATGATGGCAGAGATCACCAAGCTTTCAATTGGTACCATTCACACCATTCTTCATGACCATCTTAACCTTTCAAATGTCAGTGCAAGGTGGGTGCCACGAATGCTCACAGCGCATCAGAAAAAAGTGAGAATCGGATGCTGTAGAGAGCTTTTGGAGATGTGTAGTGAGAACGCGGACGGTGTTATGGATCGAATTGTTACTGGTGACGAAACATGGGTTCACCACTATGACCCTAAAAGCAAACAAGAGTCCATGCAGTGGCATACAAAAGGAACAGACCCCCCGAAGAAGCTCAAAGTCACTCCGTCTGCCGGGAAGCTCATGGCCACAGTTTTTTGGGACTCAAAGGGAATCTTGTTCATCGAGTACAAAGAAAAAGGTGAAACCATCAACGCCACATCCTACGCTTCCACTTTGCATAACTTGCGGGAGGAAATTAAAAAGAAAAGACGGGGTAAACTCGCAGCGGGTGTGTTGCTTCTTCATGATAACGCTCCTGTTCACACGGCGCGAGTTTCCAAGGCTGCTGCGCGAGATTGTGGTTTCGAAGAAATCCAACACCCACCAAAGCCCCTTGTGATTATTTCCTGTTTCCGGATTTGAAAAAATGTCCCCGTGAAAAAAGATTTTCGGATGATGAAGAACTCAAGTCGGCAATAAATGGGTATTTAGCAGAGAAAGAGGAAATTTATTTTTTTGAGGGTTTGAAAAAGCCTATCTCAAGATGTAACAAATGCTTGTTAGGGGAGCATTTGTTTGCTTGTTAGGGGAGATTATATTGAAAAATAAAAACAATTTAAATTGAATTCCCATTTTCCTTCATGTCGATACCGAGAATATATTGAACGCCCCTCGTATGCACACTGACGGATGTAGGAGCATTGGTAATGACTTTACAATGGCCTTCATTTCAGTGTTTTTTTTTTTTTTTGGAAACCAGTAATTCACGAAGTCAATGATGCCCAAATATACTCGCGAACAACAGGACTCAACCTTCATTATTGTGCTCATAAAATAAATGCATTACAAATCTTCTTTACAGAAAAACGAGACTATTTGGTAGACGTTGCTGGGATTTTAATGGAACGCCCTCAGGAAAATATATGTAAAAACATATTTTTGGTGACGCAAATATAGATGATTCTTTATACTTTAGGCGACTGGTTGGCGCAGTTGGTTAAGTGCCTGCCCTTGGTTAGAGGGGTCCCCGGTTAGAATTTTTTAAATCTGGTCCAGTCACTATTTGCCTTTGGGATCAAATTAACGGGCACTATGACTAGAGTGGTCGATCCGTATGCGTATCGCAATGGATCAACATGGTCAGTGTGCTGGTGTCTTTACCAGCAGGTCCCATCCCCACCCCTATCCAATGAAAATAAACTGCGACTAAAACTATTTTCTTCCTCAGACAGTGGTGTATTACAGATTCTCCGGACAGAATCTGCTTTTTGATCTGTCACAAACCACGACGAAGCTCATTCCTCAATTTAATAGTTGCTGCTCCAGAAATTTGTTACGCCACGCCAAAGCGTGCCGCGCATTTCCCCAAAAGGAAAAATCTCATTTAATTATGCATCCTGTTCTCATTTTGTAGAGACAGAAAAATCGGTAGTTTCCTGAATTTTATTCCGGTCCGTTACACCACACCGCTCGACAGCTGAATTTCTGAAAGAACTTTTAAGAATTTGCCATCAAGTTACTAGAATTTTCAGCATGACAAGTCACACGCACCGGCATTAGCAGGTAAATTATCGTCAGTAGTTGTTGCGAAGTATGAAAATCAAATTAGTGCCTTGGAGCTCCTCTCAGCGGCAGATGGAGGATGTGGAGCCTGAGTTCGTGCGTAAGGATGCGAACAACTTTTCATGCATATCCGCAGAGGATTGCAGTTTTTTCTTCCCTTTCAACGAGCTGCTGTTCACATCGACGACTGTCGCTCGTTTCGGTGGAAGCCGGTGCTCCAGAAGGAGAATTACGTTAATTTCCCCGGAACGGGGGACGATAAAAGCAGTAATACATGTACATTTATTAGCTCTTCCGCTTTGGAAGGCAATTAACTGAAATTTCTGCCAGCGTTATAGTTTCGGTATGACGAAAGTTTTCCAAGATGTCCTGGAAATGAAAATACCTTAATTGAGTTGAATTCATGACGTGGCGACACTTGGGACCTTGTACTTCGTGAGTTCAACGGGAAGTGATGAAACTTCAGTCCTAACGCACAACTTTCAGCAGCTGTCTTTGTCAGCTTCTGTTCTTTGTATGGTCTTGAGTCCACAGCGAGCGCTGTTCGCTGTTCACAGCATGTGTTGACTGCCTGAATGGACGACGATCCATCCCTTTGATAATAAATAGCAATGACAGCTTTTAAAATTGTTCAGCTAGTCTGCCATTTCATCGTGCGTCGCTTCACGCATCCCGAACGTGCGGAAATAAGTAAATATTAAATTCAAGAAATTTGAAGTCAGTTGTTCGTCCTGAGGTGTAGGCGTGAGCACACTCTTGTGGATCTTAAGCCACCAACCAGACAGAGATTGATGCGATATGTGTAAAACATATGCGCTGTCGGGGCTATTATCGAAAAAAACAAAGAAATGTTCATGTGTCGACCTGGGTTCGTATAACAACGTTCGGTACTTGGACGCTGGAAATATTGACTGGAGGTCCGGTTTTCTCGTCATCTTCCCGGACGAGGCTATTTTTGCCTCAGCGGCTGTCAAAAAAAAATAAACAAAATTGGCGTTACTGGAGAGAACACAATCCACAAGTGTTCGATCAAGCTGCATTGCATTCACAAAGACTGACTCTTTTAAATTTGTTTAAAATCAGTCCACGGCATCAAAAGTTACAGATTTAATTCGACCTCTCCCATAAAACGGAGCATCATCGAACCTTATTTCTTTGGAAGTGAGGAAGGAGACACCGTTACCGTCAATGGGTTCATATGAGCTAGTAAGCGATTGTAACTGCCAAACTGCACATATTGGACCCAGTTTTAAAAAAATACCAGCCGCTTATAGTACTGCCAGCGAAGCCAAGGCGGTCATTTGAATCCGCCAACCTCACCACAACTAATGACATAAACGTAGCTTTAAAAAGAATGCCAGAATAAATTGCATATCACACAGCGTTGTCGTTTTACTTAAATTTATTTTCCTATCGTTCTTATCTGGCCACCCTCTATATACAGTATAAGTCAGTAATAACGACCACGACATGGGAGACGAATTTACTGTCGTTACAAGCGTATGTCGCTGTATAGGGATGTACTAGACGGTCTTCATCATTCAATGGGAATCCAAACTTTAGCTTTTAACTTCGTCGTTATAATCGAAATGTCGTTACAAACCAGCTCAGTATAAGCGAATTCGACCGCACTGAGTTTCTTAATATAGTAAATACAGGCAGTACTGGGTTAATGACATAAGGTTTAGAGACCACATCTTGCCTACGCTCAATATCCAGCGTCCACTGTTTCCCATCAGAATACTTAGTAGACAAAGGACAATATGACATTGACACTCCAGGCGTTTCCTTATCAGTTGCATTAACTAATAAACTTTGCCTTCGCTTGTCGATGTCTTGATGCCGAGATGTAGATTTTAAATTCATTCATTTTCTTTCCACCGCTCTCTCGGTCACTCTGTCGATACTTCTTGTTAATATATTCGCCCTAAAAATATTCTTATATCCAAAGAACTGATATAAGAAAAAAAAAACGTTCTTATAAAATAACTTAATAAAACATTAAATCGTAACAAAAACGGCCCGCGTAACATATATAATTTTACAATATATATAATATATCAAAGTTCGTCATATTTGAGTGAACAAAAATTATTGTTGTTTACGCTTCAAATGTATGACTTATACTGAAATGACGTACAATGACAGTAGCTTTCCAACGCATGTTCCAATGGAATAATACAAGTTACGCCATCTATTAGCAAACCGCACGAATTAAGTTATAGACCCAATATATAATATTATTTCGAGCTTACTTCTACAAAAATTGCTTTCCACGCATAAGCGGATGCACCAGAAGCAAGTACATCATACATCTGTTCATTTAATGAGTCAATGCTCGTTTACACAACAGTGCGATGGCGTTGATGTCGTCTTTCAACGCACGCAATTCATGCCAATCACAGAATACTAAGTAAGTGAGTAGAGAAATGAGAGGATCGTAATACAACATGAAACGTAAGACGAACTCACGGCATTATCAGCTATCAGAATGCTGAGTCCAGACTGTAAAGTTTTTTTTTAAGTTTAGACTTTCCTCATCCATCATAGCTCCGAAAATGTCTTCGTTGCATCCCCATCTTTATGATATCCTACTGACACGTGCACGGTTGTACACAATGTTCGTGTGTACACTCATGTGTACACACTCAAACTTCTTATAAAAGTTTGATTTTTATATATCCAAAGACTTTAATGTCTTTGTTATTATCAGTTTTTTCTTATAAACGCTCTTTTTTGCATGAAGTTATATGGAATTCTGAAATAGGCTACGTTGTATGTGATCGCTTTCCTTATAAGCGATATTTCTTATATACTACTTTCCTATAACCGATACATACTGCACACTACAAATGCCCGCAAACATTCAAAAAGCTAGTATTTTCCAGCAGAGTAACCATCGATAAACTACTCGAAATTTAAAGCTAAAGCTGAACACCAGATTTAACAAAACGTCTAAATAACGTGTTCTATTTAAACATACCCCAAACGAGACAGAAGTATTGAGAGTATTGTAAACACTGAGAATTTAAACGACTTTATAATTTTCAAACTACTGTAGCCGTCAATAGAGTGCACTTATTAAAACCGGGCATGTTCACTGTAACGAGATTGTGCGCTATAACGAGCGTTGACTCCTTGAAGCAAATTTCATCAAAATGAGTATTATTTTACCCGCAATTCGTCAAAATTGAACACATTTCTATGCAACGAGTCAATATTTATAAAAAATATTTTATTGAAAAAAAAGGCTCATCCGTAAAACAATTAAAGCAACAAAATTATTCACTCCATAATAATTGAACAGCATCTCAAGAGGACACTGGACACACGGATGATCTACATCTGGTTCTTCTTCTTTATCGCCTTCGTTTACGTCTTCTTTAAGATCGGAAGGTACCTGATTTTCGTTCGAATCATTCAAGTTGAACGCCGTTTGTGCTCGTCCTGTTTTTGGTCAGAAGATTAATCACTTCCATAACAGTGGCTGTATTAGTATCGGAAGCTAAATAGTGAGGTATTTCATCTTCATCCTCAAAACCGTCTTGAAGCCGTCGACAAAAATCGAAATGATAAAAAAATAAATATTGGGTCACTATTTCGAGATTTGTTTTGTTCACTATTTAGAATAGCCCGTATGAAGTATCTTGTGTTCACTATATCGAGCCTTCACTGTGTGCACTTTATTTCACAACAAATTTACAAGACCGTTTCGTTCGTACTTCAGACATCGAATGAATGAATAATAATAATGAATGCATGCATGGTGAGACAATTTTAAAGAGATCACCAGCAGCTCTTACGTTAAAAATATTGGTTCTTAGTATTTTATCCATCCTTTCTTTTTTTACTGACTACAATTTTCTTGTCTCGAAATGCTCTACTATAATTAAGTCGGTAGCAACTATCATCTTTATTCGGACTTTCCTGTGCCTCCTCATCTGACGGGCAAGGCTGCTGATGCTCCCTGGAACAGAATTGTATGCATTGTTGCTGGCTCATAATACCATCAAATTCCCTGAAAAGTTTCCTTTAAGCCAATCTGTATAGTTAATTTAAAACTTTTATTCTGTGTGACGTACCACCTTACTACCTTATACCTCTTCTGACAATGATCCTACGGCAAGGCTGCTGGCATATAATACCGGGGATATACATTTGTAGCCATTGTAGCGGTTGTCCTGGTCTCCATTAGTTGCACATCTACCTCAGTTATTTCTGCCGTTGATAATGGGCCTTCAAAAAATCTTCGAGATGTGTTCCCATGGCTGGTTGTCTCGAATCCTTGCTTTGTTACATCAAACTTAATATCGAATTTTTGTCCTCCTGAACGTACGGAAAACCATTTAGTAACATTCTACCGACCCAGAAGCCCGAAAGTGTCAAGTGGCATTCGATCGGTACCGACTGTGACTCATGACACGTAGAGCGCAGTTGAGTTTACTTGTTCGTTACTGTTTACACTTTCATCCGTTGCACTCTCCATTCATACATTCCATACAGTGGGTCATAGGGATCATATTTCCCTATGGAGTATGAGAAGTTTTGGATAAAAAAACAAGTCGTTGACTCAAGCAAATTGCGGCATTTTTGTCATTTCTTGAAGCGAGCTGCGCTTTAATACCTGAGAAGAGCGAGCCGCGCTTCGTACGGCATAGGGCGGTAGGCTCCCGTTGACGCAATAGCGTGAATTATCACACGGCAATCCTTTAACCATTACATGACTCTTCTTTACTTGGTGTATGGGCAGTGTTGTTTTTGTTGTTCTCCAAACCTTAAACTGTAAGCCATCGCATAAGCATTTGCACAATGCATGCATTGCAAAGTAAATCGTTTAAAAATACCGACAAAATTCACGACATTGTGCCACTTAAACGCCTCGTTCACCCATAGTGGTCAAAAGTGGTTTCTAGTCTTTGTAGCATCGATAGACTATACCTTTAGCTTTCAGAAAGAGTGAGTCTCCCGTTGGAGACTCCATGTTGTATATTCCATCAACTAATGAATGTTCCCCTCTTGAATGCTCCTACTTTAGAGCCTGCTTTAAAATGTTGGTAAGCAATATGAAAAAAACTGAAGATGCTGTTTCAAGGCCAAATTTAAAGAAGAGCGAAAGTACATACTTTTGCGTTTAGCAGAAATGAGTCTACGTAAACTTAATCAAATTGTCCACCAAAAGGGGTTCGATCACTGAATTGTGAATATTCGACAAAACACAGAAGTTCACTACTCACGTTCTACACGAACATATTTTGCAAACACGGATTAACTTATTAAGCTGCATTACACTCTAACGACTTCTATTTCTTTACAACAAAATTCTTTGCTGCCTTTCAGGCTGAACCGATTAACACTTTAAAAACTATGAAATCCCAAATTTTACGAATCACGACACTGAACTCTAATGCAATAATTTTAAAACTGAACTGACTTCCATCGACCGTCGTCCCAATATTTATACCTCCCAATAGTTCTTCTACATCATACTGTCGCCACGAATCTATGGAATTTCCCCGCTGACGCTTATACACATGATTCCTTGTAAGCTATCCGTGTATAGGTGGCAACATTCTTTCGGGGGTTGATCGTTCTTCTCCTTGCGTATAGATGGCGTTTTTGTGGTGGTTGGTGTCCTGATTATCTCATCATATACACGTCACAATATTTTTCGGAAATGTGAAACATGAAATTTGCTTAAAAAATTCCTCAATTTTTATAGATTTCAGAAACCCAACTTTGAGCTAACAGTACAGCCAAACGGATCATCTGAAGTCAATAAAATTGTGGTTTTCTAGGTTACATATACCATTTGGCTGAGAAAAATATGACACCTCGAGTATTTGTTTCCACTGCAGAAGCACTGTGCGTCGCCGGTCACTCGGTAAAAGCTTCTTCGCACACTGGAGAAGAGCTCGAGTATGTAACCCTGCTGAATGCTGCGGTGATTCTTGTCACAATATTCGACAGTACAGAAGGTTCAACCTTTTCGACCTTTCCATGCCATTCTTCTCGATGTTCTCAATCACTTCCCGCTACATGCTCGTGAAGTCTTTACTTCTTGTTTCCTCTCGGTCTCCCCGAGTTAAGTCCCTCAACAAATAACCATCCCCAACTGCACCCAGGGTTCATATTACGTCGTCTACATCTACTAATCCCCACTGACACTTAATTAGCATTTACGTGCCCCGGCCAGCACAATCCGCTAGGGGAATGAACTCTGTGCAAGCAACTGCATGCTCACACCTCCGCCAGCCGAATGCAAAAAAACGCCCTCGCTCTCTCACTTTGACGTATCCCTATGATTGATGCAAAAACAGCAACCACAGCCACCACACATCCAGTGGCCCACAGGTAACAAAGCGAACATGAGTAAACCTCGCCAAGGACCAGCATTTATGCGCATCCAGCCACCGCCCCTCTGCAGTCCTGGAGCACGGTGAACATGTTAAGCACATCACCGGTCTGAAACCTCAAAGTAATGGCATGATGTATTATCCCTGCAGGACTCTCCTCGGTTTCCTGCCCCCGGAACATGGGGAAATCATCTGTTTAACGGTGAAATCCTTCTTGCCTTTGCGAACAAAGTGCCCCGGATCCTAACTCGTTTGACACATCACATCAGGATTGTGATTCAGCGCGGGTGCCTTTGCCAGCGACGTAGCTCCCTTGTGTACGTGCAAGGGGGCTGCCTGCGATTGACATGATTCAGAATTTAAGCCGCACAACTGTTTCCATCTGTAATCCCTGGCGAACGCAATCACGCCATGAGTTTCGCCGGATGAATGTAATAAAAAATGTGTCCCACTGTGAGCCTTAATTGAAGGGCGGAGGGAGGTGGCAAGTATGCTTGTTTTTTTTGTTTTGGACGATAACTGAAATGTTTTCCTCATAAATGAAGAGGTGGCTGTGACAAAAGGAATGATGAGAGGTTGAGGCATTCGTGTGGGTTTTCAGATTCGCTGCTAAATCGATGCAAAGGGGTATGTGTTCGTGGACTTACAAGCTCGTGCCTCGAGGATTTCAGAATTATCTTCACCGCTTCCCGGATAGGGATGCCTGTAGGAGGGTCTAAAGGGTGAACAGTAGCTGCTTCCCATTGTTGACAGCCCTATGCATGCTGTTTCCAGTTGTAGAGCCCACATTGGCCTTCGTCTGCGATGACTTGGCCTTTCTCTTTTTGTGGAACCAGGAGAGCCCTGACTCGAAGACCCTCTTTCCTGTAGCATTGGTGTTCAGGTCCACGATGTTGCCCAGCCAGTGCATATCGCATTGAGTGCATATATCGTAGAGATCGCGACTGTGTCTTCTCCTCGCGGGACCATATATCCGACGCAGAGTTTTTTCTTTCGAGTGCACCAAGAATCAGTTCTGCTGCTTTGCTTATCATCCTATCAGACTGACATAATGTTCGTCCTTCGAGTCAGGGATTATGAGCCCGGTTGGTTCCACAGACCAGCAACGCTTGCCAAGGACCTTCAGGATCTAACAAATATCCCTCTAAAGTGATAAGCACGCACGAGCTAAGAGCTATTCCCGCATAGGCAACACATTGGATACAACACGACCTAAGTGAGACGTGGCTTAACCCCCCAACAACTCACGCACCCAACCTAACCTAACCAATGAATATCGACTTGCTTATAAGCTTACGCAGGCTTACTGCGTGTCAACCCTGGCCTGCACTGAATTGCGTACACTTCGACACCACCCACTTGTACACAATTGAACTGAACAAACGGCTCAGTCAATTTTCATCAATACAAGGCAAAAGCCCACTCGAAATGTGGATATTCGATTTCGAGTGTCATAGCCTCTGTCATCATCAAACAGTCGATATTCAGTAATCCACTCCAATCAAATTTCAGGAATTCAGCAATGCTCCCATAACACAACGGCAGGATGCCTACCTCGTCGCTCTGCATTAACTCAATTAATTAAACTAGTATCCCGATCGATGCCGTGGATTAGGCTAATCCCGGCAAAGTCCACAACACCACGGCACAGTAGCAGCTTCCCTACCAAGTCTCCTCTCATCCGACCAGTGAATGCGAATTTGCCTCATTAAGCATTTGCCGTCCGACCTTGCGAGTGCCGCTTTTGACACCAGTTACACCAGCCCGGGGCGTGTTGGCAACTCAACTGACGACTCGCGTCTGCCACTCACTCAGCGAAAGTTTCGCAAAACATGCGAAGTATCGCCTAACCCAGTTAGCAAAGATGAAACTACCAAAGCGGAGGAAAAGCACTTTTTTATCGAACTCCCAAGTGGAGTTGGAGAGACGTTTTTGTATTCGTTCCTCCTTTCCAGCCACATCCACTATAACATCGTTCCGTCGTCTGTTTGATGTTTATTTTCGTCTTGTATCTCTGAAGTTGGAAACAATCTTAATTTGTGCTTGCACGTTGAGATTATTTCCTTCTCTGCTCCCTCGGCGTCGGATTTTTTCCCTCCCTTGGTGGGGATTCGATACGAGCGGCAGAGTTTGTGAAAGGAAAACGCGAAACTTTCGATGTTCGCCTAGTCTCTGCCTTCTAATGGGAAAACTATAGTTGGGTGCGACTGCTGATGGTTTGGAGATTAGTTTCCGAGAACTTACGCATCTGAGGGGATGCCTATTTGTTTCTTCGGATCTGTTGTATCGGATTTATGTGGAAAACTTCTTCGGGAGGTACAGTGCAGATGAACGAATCGAATTTTAGTGGTTTTTCTCTGTTTGTGTTTCTCGACACGGGGGAACTTGCGATGAGAACAGACTTCAAGGACATCAGTCTCTCCCATAAAAACGGGCTTGTGTCCTACCTTGGTGATTTATCCATACTTCTTGTTGCACACTGCTCTGCTTTGTGTTGTGATTTGACAAAATCCAAGTCTCTGCCTTTATTCTCCAGATGCACGCACTCTATTGTCGCTTCATCTTTCGAATCCGACACAACGATGATCGCCCTCCAGTTTCGAATCACCTCACATTCTTCATTGACTTGTTCATCAATCCCTAGGCCAAACGAATGTCAGGCGGCAGCTTGTCTGCCACTGCAACAGAATGATAGCTGCAAGTCTGAAAACGGCTCGAGGGGCTTAATACGAACGACTGCAAGCGATGTGAACAGTTCTGCATGCATTCAGTGCAGTAATACCTTCCATTTGGCAAAGTTTGTCCAACAGACTGTCGCACATCCCCCACACGACGCCATCCAGCCAAGCCCAAGTGCAACTCAACCCCTCGCACTGTTCAGTTGTTAGAGCCACGCCAGAGAAGGACATTCGTGTTTATTGATACCTTAGCAGCTTACGCTCTGAATTCTCGTCGATTTTGAATTTCTCATGGAGTCCTTGTGGAAAGCGGATTGCGGGTATGGCATTTAAATAACAAGGATACACGGGATTGTATTTTTTCCATTTCTATTTGTCCCTCCTTCCGATGAGTGCTCTCCTGCGAGATTGATGTACGGCATGTACGAGGGATTTATTTTGTAAGAACTGTTGAGTTGTCCAGCCATTGACTACGGGCCGGGGATTACACTGGTTTGAGGGATGACATCGTTTCCGGTTTGCATTGGTGAGGGGCATGGTGTGCGTGTTTGTGTGGGAAGTGAGTTATGGCACTCATCGGGGCTATAAAATGTTCAACAATCAATCGCGCAGCCTTAGAAACGGTCCGAGCTGGATGACTAAGAGATTGGTTACTCCAATTGGTGGGATGGTGCTTTGTTGCGGATTAGAAGTCAGATTGGAACGGAACGAGCACATTTTGATCGGTTCATGCTTTTGAGTGGTCATCAATTGTGTGGAATTCGATGTGGAATCAAAGCATCAGTTGAGGTAATTCCAGCGAGGAAATGATTAAAGAGCCAACTGTGCAAGGGGCACGTTCCATTTTAATAAAGGGCGATCAGATAGGTTTCAGCGACATCAAAGCAACCAATGTCCGTTCGGCTGTCGAATTTTGGGCTTGCCATTTCCAATTTCTATAGTTCTGCGGTTACTGAGGATGCTATTAAATGCTTAACTTCAATTTCGCCATCAACCTGGCTTCAATGTGTAGGCAGTGGAACCAATTTTTGCACATTTCAGGCGAAAGCAGTATCGTTGCACGTGATATTTCTAAGGCATTTGACAGAGATTGGCTCTTGTCGAAAATCCGTGTGCGATGAATCTCTTCTTATATGGATTAGAAATTACCTTTCGAACGTTATTTTGAATGGGTTTATATCTGATATCCACCAAATAAATGCTGGTGTTCCCCAAGGTTCTGTTCTGTCTCCCATACTCTTTCTCTCATTATAAATGATCTCTTGTCTGTTACTTCTAATCCAATCCATTCGTTCGCTGATGACAGCCCCCTCAGCTTTTCATATTCGTCCCCAGACTCATGACCCAGCTCTTCGGCCTTAGAATTGGAACGGCAGCTTATGTTGTATTGAATTCCGATCTTGATAGCATTATCAATTGGGGAAAAAAACAACCAAGTGGAATTTAATGCTTCAAAAACTCAATGCTGTCTGCTGTCACTCACACAAACCCTTGGCATTACCCATGAATGGCGCCCGATGTCGATGAAACCGGAAAACTTTCCATCATTGCTATGTACTGTGTCTAAAACTTAATTCATGCGGTTTTTTTCTTCAAAATTTGAACGTTTATTTAAGAAAAACATGTACAATAGTAATATTCAAAGTATTGCCCATCTGAAGCTATGACATTTTCCCATCTTTTGGATCCCATCCCAAAAGAACTGCTCCAGCTTGGCAGTGAGGGCATCGACCGGAACAAATGCTACTCAGAAGGGACAAGGTCTGGGCTATAAGGCGGGTGGGGTAAACCTTCCCATCTACTGTTTTCTAAATAGTTCTTAACCGGAATAGCAACATGGGGCCGAGCGTTGTCGGGACGGAAAATTATTGCTTTGTGTCTGGTCGCATATTCCGTGAGTTTTTCGGGTACTGCTCTCTTCAAACAGATTAATTGTGTTCGGTAGCGTTGTCCATTGATGGTTTTACCCGGTTTTATCAGCTCATAACACAGCACACCCTTCTGATCCCACCAAATACAGAGCATTATATTCGCGCCATGGGTATTCGGCTTTGCCCTTACTTTGGCTGGTTGGCCAAGCCAAAACACTAAATCGTGCACACCACTTTTGGCACGTTCGCTCAGCTAGCGCATGTTCACCATAAACTTCCACTACAATACGATGACTTTCGGCAGCAGTTTTCTTCATTAAGGTAATGAAGAAGAACTCCCGCAAAAACACTTTTTCAGGCACCAAGTTCGACATATTTTAGTGAAAAAATATTACTGTTGTTTTCGCTTCAAATGAATGACTTATACTGAAATGACGTACAATGACAGTAGCTTTCCAACGCATGCTCCAATGGAATAATAACAATTGAATAAGACAAGTAACGCCATCTCTTAGCAAACCGCACGAATATATTAATTATGTACTCAATATATCAACACAACACTTAGTTGGAACGATCACATATTTAAGGTCGCCAAAAATGCTGCGACGCACGCAATGAATATTTCACTGCTTCTGATTTGACTTGGCTTATATCCGTCCTAAACTCGAGTACAACGCGCATATCTGATCTAGTGCCCCCAAGACCACAATGCACCTGCTAGATGGAATCCAAAAGCGAGCAATACAACTTATAGGAGACAACAACCTTGCAGAGTCATTAGACTCGCTCGAACATCGACTTACTGTCTCTTCATATTTTATGGCCATTTTAAAAAACGATGCTGAAGTGCGCTAGCCAACTACATTCCTTCAGCAACAGCCGTCTCTCCACGAACGCTCATCAGTTTACCCTTAAGCGTACTTTCGGACGCACAGTTAAGAGACTCGTTCATCAGCCACATCACACGAATATGGAATGCTCTTCCCAGCCCAATATTTCCCACAGACTGCAATCCGGAAATATTTAAGGCCAATGTGCACAGGTTCCTAGTCTCCCTATCTCTTTCTATACCTTCGGCCCGTGTTGTGTCCTGACCCCGGACACTTAAGGTTATCAATAACCCCATGTGCGCGCTCAAATTTTAGAAAAGAAAAAAAGTTCTTTCGACCGTGGAAGAGTCGCATCATCGGGCCTTATTTCTTAGTAAATGCCGAAGGAGGCACCGTTTCCGTCAATGGTTTCAGGTATACCATAGAGTGATTTAAACCGCCTTTCCTTGGAGACGACATACATGAACCAAACAACATCTCACTGCGAGCATTGGTGGCCGCGCTCGGGCGACTTAACACCACTCGCTGTTTTTTCTGTAGCTACTACAGGACCTTGGTCCACGTGAACAAGCAAGTGAATTTGGCTTTAAATCTCCTTTCTGCAATCAATCATCAGATGCCTTTAAACCGTGTTCAATTTATGAGATAAATGTTTCTGTTAAAACCGCCCCCAGCAGCCGCACGTTCACAGTCACCGATTTACAAGCTCACTCAGAGGGCCTGAATTCAACGTCTTATGCCGATCGAATCGTAAATCAATAATTCTTGCAATTGCAACGCCCACACCTCGGAGTGCCGCCGAGCTAAGTCTATGCTGGTTTGCTCGAATTTCCCTCGAAAATCCGACCGAGGTTGCGGTGCCTTCCGCAAACAACCTTCCATCCGGCTGGCCAGGGCACGTATACATGAATTTGATTTGCGCATTGCTCTGTAAAATGATAATCAAGGCTCGAATAACAATTACGAAGTTAATATGCTTCGCTCGAGAATTGCATCCCAGCCAGGGCCGATTCGGACAGGGCGGGCAACAATCACCTAGCGCCGGTGTTTACGGAGGATAGCAGAACGGCCGAACGAACGATTACACATATCCCCCGACAGATGCCCAATTAATGTCATCTGTCTATTCGGTCGAAGCTTGCCGTCATGTGATGTGGCCAGGTGGTGAACACTCTTTCGGATTATTGACACAATGAAGGTGAGGATGCGGAGAGGATATGAGGATACGTGGAGCTGAAGCGTTTCGGGAGATGAATGGCTCTCGTGCCCTTTCAACGTAATCGATGTTGTGTGCTGGGCTGCCCACCACCTACGGAGGTGATACATAATTTGCGTGCGTCCATCAGTGATTTGGTTAAATGCCAGCTTAGTGAGGGTAATCATGTTTCAATTGGACGGACGGAGGAGCAAGTGAGGTGGGTGTAGCAATAGCTCATGAGTCACAGCTGTTTTCGAATGGGGTCATTGGACGTGCGGTGTGCAATCAAATTTAAGCCTTCACTCTGTCTTCGGGCAACAATGTTTGACGGTCATCGGGGAGACAGTGCAGGGAGCGGTCATCGATGCCTGTCAAGAAATGATGGGATTGATACTGATTGTAGCGGTGACTGAAAGTAATTAATGACTCCTCTCATTATGTAGACTTGGGGATATATCAAAACTAAGGAGGATGGCAAACGTGGGCATAAAGTGAAAGATACTAGTGGTCCATGGCAAAGTAGTCTTTAGCCAACACTGTATGAACACCGTGAACCCACACAGTGAACCCCGCGAAATTGGCCAGCTATCACATTGGGCTAAATATTTCTGCAGCAAGAATTTGTCATACAGAATTGTAGCATCAAATGTCCCCGGGTATATAAACCTGAGTCACAGTCTGATTGGGAACAGTCTATCGGTCATCGGCATCTGTAAGAAGAAGGTCCCAGACATACAACAGATTTAAGAGCTGGATGAGAGGTTGGTGCTCATGGCCGCGAGAACTGCACGAAGCGAGGAACATGTGGCGGCTGTACGCGAAGCAAGGCACAATGATTAGGGTGTCATTAAATCGGGCTTTATTGAAGGGACTGCCCACAAAGGGTGCCATCCCTTGAAAGGCCCACCCAGCTGCTGGTGAAGGAGAGGAGGACCTTGAGTGCGTACCAGGTCAAGGCGAGGCGGGATTACGTATGAAGGCGATAGAAGGCGACGGTAGCAGTGGATCAATCCCGGTCGTAGTGTGAGGTCCTTATAGTGGCGGACGAAATCGTGACGTGTCGGATCGAAAGCTGCCTGAACCAAGCCCATGTGAAAGTGGTAAGGACGAACAAATGCGTTAGATCACTGGCAACAGAAGTGATCGAAGGATCGATCACAGCCTCAGTAGACGCAACGATGAAGACTGATTGGATTGATTTGGTCTACAAAGTGAATTAGAAGAAACTAAAAGAGGTCTTCAAGTTGGCCGGAAGGATTCATGGCGTTGACTTGTCCATCGATGAGGGCAACAGCCGCGAGTCTGGAGCAATTGAGTATGATCATCAAGTGGAAGCTGTCCAGGCCGTCTCAATGTTAGGCCATGAGATGCTGTTTGATCGTAGGATTCGGTATTTCCGACATATCCGAGGGTACCAGGTTACATGAAGATTTGGATGGAGGTGGGCGGACTCGGACCGAATGGCAATTTGCGGGTCATTGGTGGTGCCGGAGGACACATCGTCAACGAGATGGCGCGAGTGGAGGCCGAGGAAGTGGAAATGAGCGAAGCCTTAGCCAACATCGAGGAGGCTCAGTCGCGGGAGAAGGAGGGGTTCGATCGGCGCCAACGGCCACCGTGGTACCAGTTAAGGGACCGCAAGTGGATCGAGAACCAGTCAGTGGAAATAGGAGAGTTGATGAAGCTGGACACAAGAGGGCACTGGACAAAAAGAAGTACTGGTACAAGCTCCCGGATGAAGGGATCGACAAGGATAGCTGAGAGGGAAAGGTTCAGATCTCGAGGGCGAGGTCAAATATAGAATGGCCGAGCTGTAACATCAAATGTCTGCGGGTATACGATCCGGCTTCACAGACTGATCGGGGAGCAGCCTATCGGTCATGGCCGATCACAGTGGTTGGAATATAGCGGTCATTGAAGCAGATTGAAATGACATGCAATGACAGAAGCTTTCCAACACATGTTCCAATGGAATAATACAAGTTACGCCATCTCTAAGCAAACTGCACGGATTAAGTTATAGACCCAATACAATTTTATGATAAATCAAAATGTATCAAAATAAATGGCTGCCGCTGTTGTTATTTATTTTCGAATTATTTAAAAAAAGAGGTGACAAATATATGGATTTTCGCCCATTTTGATGAGTCTTGATAGTTCTGCAATCTGAGGATAAATTCAAATAAATGCCAGCTTTTTCAATTTAAATCCAGAAAAATTGATAATATGTAATGCATGCGCATACAATGGTGTAGCAAATTTGGAACACACTGTGTATATCACTCCCCTTCAATTCAATCAACATAGCCGTGAATCTAACCGGCGGAACTTGTATTGTAAAAAAAACGAACCCCGACTGGTACAACTGTTTTCGCTCTTTTTTCAACCCTATCAGCATATGAATGTTTAGTTCGTTTTGATATTGCTCGTTCTCTGCATAAACGACTTCTTTCGGTAGCAGTCATTGTTGTGCCTAGTTTTTTATTTGCACTCGTCATTGTACACTCAATATTTTGCTTAACACAGTTCCTCAGTTTTACATATTTTCATTGTCCTGTACTTTTGATTTTTTCGTCTTATATATTAGTATTGACCTCTGCCGTAGCCTGTTTGCGTCTTTCCATATTTGCACTCATTTCGCGATTCCAAATACGCCAACCACAATCAGCCGTTTTCACAATAAGCAAAGAAAATGTTTAAACTTCGTCTTTTTTTTTCGAATAGTCGACCTACAGATTTCTTGGACACATTTTCAGTTTTACAAACCTATAGCACCGCCTACTCTTCATCTTATTCAGAGAGAAGTAACTTTGCTAATGCTAACCATGCCATCACTAGCATCCCACTTGTGGGCCGCATTTGCTGTCTCTCTAACCCTGTCAATGTGTTTCCGAAAATGTACTGTGGTTTTTTTTTAGTGTTTTGCTAAACAGATTTCGTTTTTAATCACACAATTTTTTTTTCTTTGTATGAAAACTTGCCTTAAATAAACTTAGATATTTTTTTTACTATTGATAGCTGTTTGAATCCTGTTTTCAGGCAAAAATTATAGTAACCAGACGTCCCGCATTTAGCGGGACAGTCCCGTTTTTCAGATCTATGTCCCGCGTCCATATTTGTCCCGCTAAATGTCCCGCTTTTTCTACATTTGTAAAAATGTGTGTAGGTCTCAACAATTCTCAAAAAAAATCAATTATATAAATACTGGCTCCCTGTGCATCCAAATCAGCACATATAAAACAAACGTAAGAGCTAATTGAAGAAAATGAGCCCATTTTTATTCCATGTTAAATGAATTGTCAGTTTAGCTTGTAGTCTGTCATTTTTAAATCAAAAACAGAACAGTTTGCTGTGAGGTGAAGTTTATTGAACGGGTAGTTGTAGATAGGTAAATAGTTTATATTATTATTATTATTCGACATAAATAGAATGGCATCCACTTCAGCAGCAGCAAACAAAAAATGCGGGAACAAAAGAGACTGTAAATTCTCGGAAGATTTAAAAAAAAAATATCCATTCCTGAGACGGAGCGAGCGCAATGCATTTGCTTATTGTAATATCTGCGAATGTGAGTTTTCCATATCTGCAGGAGGACAAAATGATGTAATTCGTCACATCGAAAGACAAAAGCATAATTCCAAAATAATGGACTCTGCTGCATCAATGAAGTTGGACACATTTTTCCGGAGTAGCGACTACACAGATCGTGAGAAGGAGTTAGCGCTTGCAGAGGCAGTTATGTGTTTATGTTGCGTACTATTTTAATTTTTTACAAAAAAAAAACATAATTTCTGCTACCTGCGAAGCTTTGGAAATGTGTCCCGCATTTTTTTCTATAGGCAAAATATTGTCCATGTAAAGCGTATCCAGTAATCCGAAAAACTTCATGGTTCAGACTAGGGTAGGTTACTATTAGTGGCCATTTTCATGCCCATTGCCTGATGTGGGCCCTAAATAACTTTTGGATACATCCCCGCTAGTAATCATTAATATTATTTAGCCTGGTTCGATTATATTTTCAATCAGCCTGAAGCTCCAATAAAAACTGTGCACAATATCTGATTTAGGTCAACTTATTGCTGTACCAAAATTGTCTTTAGATGGATATGATCCTTACGGCATGAATAGAGCAGGCTTCTAGCTTTCAGATGAATTAAGTCTCCCGTTAGATCCTATCGGAGCAAAATGAAGTAATATAGAGATGCCCTACTTCACAGTTGATTGGCCCCTAGTTCATCTACGAATTTCATAGACTTTTGACAGATATACATGCATTTTTGATTGGTCAATTTGGCTTTAGAAAACAATATACAATATAAACAGTTGTCAAACATTTTAAGGCAAGAGAGGTAGAAGTTGGGCATCTCTACCATACATTTAGAGATGGTCTGTAGAGATGGCCAACATGACAGATAATTGCCCCCAAGCCTATCGACGCATTTGAGCTGCTTTTTGGCTTTATTCATTCATTTTTGACAGTTCTTCACGAATGGAGATGTCATTCTCTAATTGGTCAGTGTGGTTTGAGAAAACGGTTGTCATACATTTTAAGGGACAAGAGAGGTAGAAGTTAGTTGTCTCTATAATAGTTCACTTCTAGTTGACACATGGGACTCACATTAAGGTCTGATTCATTTTATGCTTTCTATCAGATTTGTATTGAACCTGTTTTTCTTTTAACTAACTCCGAGTTGATATTTTTTTTTATTTTAAAAACTGCAATTACTTGCCAGAGGGAAAAATGTGCCGATTTCTTGAAATCTATTGGATCTATAACTTATTCGTGCGGTTTGCTAAGAGATGGCGTAACTTGTATTATTCCATTGTTATAATTCCATTGGAACATGCGATGGAAAGCTACTGTCATTGTACGTCATTTCAGTATATGTCATTCATTTGAAGCGTAAACAACAGTAATATTTTTCCACTATATTTCACTAATATGTCGAACTTGGTGCCTGAAAAACTGTTTATGCTGCTACCGAAAGTCATCGTATTTTGGTGGAAGAGTATGGTGTACATGCGCTAGCTGAGCGAACATGCCAAAAGTGGTTTCCACGATTTAATTGTGATTTTGGCATGGCTTTACCCCACCTGCCTTATAGCCCAGACCTTGTCCCTTCTGACTAACATTTGTTCCGGTCGATGCAGTGCCAAGCCGGTGTAGTTCTTTTGGGATAGGATCCACAAATTGCAAGAAAGATGAAAATAGTCATAGCTTCAGGATGGGCAAATAATAGTTTGAATAATAGTATTGTGGATGTTTTTCTTAAATAAGCGTTCAAATTTTGAAAAAAAAAAAACAAAAAATTCGATTAAGAAATTTCTTCCTCGCCGGGATTAAAAAGATGACATGTTCTCCAAAAAGACGGCGCATGACAACCCTATCCAAAGGCCTTTCTTGAGCTCTCTGCCCACATTGCACGGCGAGGGGGCCAACTGGAGAGGGATTTAATTTAACTGCGCGTGGATGAGCGGGTAGAATATGTTACGTATTCGTCACAGTGTTCCCTGACTGTAGTAAAAAGTGATCCTTTATTTTTTCAACAGATGACTGCACTACGTCTCATCGCACCAAACTAAATCCTAGTCCAAGTGTTTAGAAAATCACTAAAAAAGTTTTGCGATTGATTGAATCAGTTTTATTCGAGCGCGAGTAACGAACAAACACTTTCATCTTTAAATTCTTTCGTCTTTATTGCAAGAACTCCAAATTACAACTGCGTGTTACTATCGAAAATTGCTTACACTAACTTAACAACTAATTCTGCAGAGAAGGACGCCATCTGGTTGACATCAGTCAGCACGTTGGTGACGCTGCCAATATGATCGTTGGGGACGCCGCTCTCTAATCAAAACATTGAAGACGCCGAGAGAACGTTTGAGACGCTTCTCTGCAATCAACTTGTTAGTGACGCTGCCAAATCTCTGTGCGTGGATGAGCGGGTAGAATATGTTACGTATTCGCCACAGTATTAGGTGTAGTAAAAAGAAATCCTTTATTTTTACAAAAGATGGCTTCACTTATCTACATTAATGCCGTGATGACTGTGTGGGTAAAGCTACTGTTCCCGCGTGATCGATAATCACGTGAGGTGGTGCGTTATGTAACTCGATCGTCAAAGATTGTCACCAGCAAAGAGAAGATAAAGTATGTGAATAATGCTTATGCCTTATGATCCTTATACTGTAACAGTGAATTCTGAGTAGTTTTGATTAACTCGATACCGTTCCGGTAAAATCCAAGTCGAAGATGCATCACGCTCTAAGAGGTCACTTGTCGAAAATGTCATTAAAAAAATGGAAATCGTCGAGCCTGACGTTCATATGTAAGCACTGTTTCGATTGCCCCGGAGCCAAGCATTGCGCAAAAAACAGTTTCGAAACTACGGCTGAATACAAAAAGAAGCTCGATGAATGGATACCAAACGAATTAACGTCAAGGAACCTCGGAATTCCTCGAAACGGAATTTCCATCTGCGAATCACAGCTGTATCGCAACATCAACACAGTTTTGAATCGGATGGTGGCTTTGACGAAAATCATCACTTACTACAACGTCAAGCGAAAGTGGTCGCATAGTGGTGAGTCGGCCCAAATGGTGGCTAAAAAAGGATTGACGTCCAGGAACGTCTGTGGTTTGATTGAGAACGAATCATCTACTATGATCAGCTTTCAGCTCCTCTTAACACGAAAAACAATCGCTTGGGAGTGCCATATGAGAGGGATTGAGTTCTATCAGGACAACGATAGGCCGCACACATCGATAGCGATTCACCAGGAGTGGCGAGAGCTTGGTTGGGAGGTCCTTATGCATCCATCCAGGGCGAACGAAAGGTTCGCCTCAAAAGAACCTCAGATAACTTCAAATGCCAATACAATGCAAGAGTCATTGCTGCGAATGCACAAAGGCGAATAAAATCGCTTTGGGGAACACCGATACATTCACTCTGAATGCAGTTTATTCGCGGATCACTGCGTAGTCGGGCCGATGAGTTTCCTTTTGTTTAATCTTTTCGATTCAAATTGGCGCCACTCTGTTGGTGTGGCAATTGCAAGTCCTTCGTTACGCCGGAATGGGAAAGCGGCCTCCGGTGATTGATTCCAATTCCTTCAAAATACTCTCAGCGTGAGGGAAAATTGAAGAGACTTCTGGGGAACGCTATTGTCCTTGGAAGGGTCTGTTGGTCAGTCAGGGTAAGTTGGCTGAACTGAAGCAAAATAATCTTCGTTGCAAGCCCCGAATACGAGTACAGTCGTCGTAGGTCGTGTTTAAACTATCAAACACATGAAGAGACCTTCGAAGCAATGCTTCCACTGAAACATTTGTGAAACTCTTCCAATCGGTCTATATACAATTTAAGAAATCCACTCTCCCAATGAAAAATCGAAACTTCTTCGATAAGCCAATTTTCATGTCACTCCATTTCGATGCGAATTGAAAGCAACCATGAAGCAGCAAGACCTGGAGCCACATTTAGCTGAAAACAAATCCCATACTCGACGTAATGCAATCTCATTTGAGGAAAATGTCTCCGGGGAATGAAAAACGGATTTAGTTTTCGTTTTACATCTCGACGGCAGGGATGTGGGAAGGATGTCGTTGTTGTCGCTGTTTCCCCCGAAGACAGCGGCGAGGATGTGACTACGTTTCGATTGCATGTCATTGAGTGATGCACTCCAGCAGTGCTCTAGTCTCCTTCGTTGGAAAATAAACCCTGGCAGGTGGTTCGCAGACCAGAATATCATATTATTCCACTACGGAAACGTGATTATTCAAAAACGTATTCATGGGGTTATTAAGATACCATGTCGACTGCACCAGTTCTGGAAGGACTTTGATTCCCCTTTATGCGTCCAGTTGTGTCCCGTGTGCATGAACGTCGACCTCACAATGAGAGTTGGGGTCCAGTTCGACTTGCCGGACAGGCTGGCCAAGAAGGCAGCGTGGCGACGAGGGAGTTGACTGTGTGTGCGGATGGGGATGTGCTCACATAATAAATGAACATTATTCGGAACGATGTACGGATGATTATTTGAATTGTTTCCTCGTTCGAAATGAAAATCTTGAAAACAATGAGATTCAAAGTTGACAGTTTCAGTGTCCCTCTGCTCTGGATGCATGCCAAGGACGCCTAATGTGTGGTGAGGACATTTGTTCTTGTTCTCGTCATCGTCTTTTTACGAGTGCTTTTTTAGTTTCCCCCATTATTGTTGTCCGAGAGCAGTTGTTTCATATTTGCAGCTGTTGTCTGGTGGTTCGCAATTGACCACGTCTCCTGTGTCAAATTAAGATGCCAAATGGAATACAGTTCAATGTTGGTCCTTGAATAACTTTTGTTCGATCTGCAGAGTGGCATGAGAAAACAGAGCGAGACATTGTGAGTGGTCACAGCAATTCTGTGGGAATTTAATGGTTCTCGAGTATCTAATGCAAAACAATTGAAATCAAGGTCAGGGAAGATGGTCTGCTGGGAGGAGTACAAAACTGGGGCTAGAGAGAAGGGCGAGGAGTGTTGGAAAAATATGCGTGGGCAGAGCATTTTCAAGCTTTACCTTGGCAAGAATTGATGTGAACACAGGAATGCCGCATGAAGCCCATGTTTTGCAAGAGCTCAAGATCATGTTTGTAGCATATTGCGGCGTGTACTCAATAATTGGTTGATTTGATTCTGTCGCTGTGAAGTGGGGATAAGCGATGAATCGTGTACCGAAGCTCCTTGTATCAAATCCCAATCAACAGGTCACTGTCGAGTCTTTGACAATGGTCCAAGAGTGGGAGCGGCATGGTATATTGGTTCTCCTGAAAAAAATTTGAAAGTTTATTTAAGCAAAAAATGTACAATAGTTTAATTCAAAGTATTGCCCATCTGAAGCTATGACTTTTTTCCATTTTTTTGGATCCCATCCCAAAAGAACTGCTCCAGCTTGGCAGTGAGGGCATTCTGCATCGACCGGAACAAATGCTACTTAGAAGGGGTAAGGTCTGGGCTATAAGGCGGGTGGGGTAAACCTTCCCATCTACTGTTTTCCAAATAGTTCTTAACCGGAATAGCAACATGGGGCCGAGCGTTGTCGTGACGGAAAATTATTGCTTTGTGTCTGGTCGCATATTCCGGATTAATTGTGTTCGGTAGCGTTGTCCATTGATGGTTTTACCCGGTTTTATCAGCTCATAACACAGCACACCCTTCTGATCCCACCAAATACAGAGCATTATTTTCGCGCCATGGGTATTCGGCTTTGCCGTTAATTTGGCTGGTTGGCCAAGCCAAAACACTAAATCGTGCAAACCACTTTTGACACGTTCGCTCAGCTAGAGCATGTTCACCATAAACTTGCACTAAAATAAGGTGACTTTCGGCAGCAGTTTTCTTCATATTAAGATAATGAAGAAGAACTCCCCGCAAAAACACTTTTTCAGGCACAAAGTTCGACATATTGGAGTGAAAAAAATATTACTGTTGTTTACGCTTCAAATGAATGACATATACTGAAATGACGTACAATGACAGTAGCTTTCCAACTCATGTTCCAATGGAATAATACAAGTAACGCCATCTCTTAGCAAACCGCAAACAAACAAAAAAATATGTACAAATTAAACAAATTAAATAAATGGTATGATGGTTAAATGAAGTAGATAATCCAAACAAGACCTCGGTTTTTGCAACTCTCTTAACTTATATAAGTTTCGTAAATCGAGTTGAAGAAAAACGAGTTTGACTTACATTCTTCAAAATGTGGTAGATCCCGAAGAGAATTAGTGGTAGGTTTGAAAGAAGTGTGGTAGATCTCGCTCACCTACTCAAATTGTAAGAAATTTCATAAATGAAATGACGTAGCTCACTACTTTCCCTTGTGTTCAAATTTTTGAGGCACAGTCTTTACTAATCACACTCTTTTTGAACATTATTTCCTTTGAAATTGTGTTTTGAGAAGCTTTTCAGAAATAAAAACAACAACAACTGGCATAAATAAGAATTGCAATGTGTGCCAAATGCGTTAGATTTTGCACTTTGTGTAGTAGATGTAGTCAATTTGAAAATTTCGCAAAATAGTGGTAGCAACATGCCATAATTGTTGTAAAGTCCTTACAAACGTATAGAAATCATTTCAAATATAACACAATTCTGTGCTGCGATCATGATGCCAGTGTTACCAGATTATTCCCTTCAAACCTGCTAAGGCTTGGACGAGAAACTGCTAAACCTGCTAGACAAAAACATAAGCAACGCTAAGAAAACTGCGAAAAAAAAAATTAATTCATGTGTCATATGTAATTATACTGTGAACTCTCTCACAAACTGACAGTGCCAAGAAATTTGTCCGCTCATGAGAGGTGTCCGGTTATGAGAAAAAAAAATACGGCATTGACAACCTTGAAAGCAGAAACAGAATAGACATACTCGTATGTACATGCTTGTCTTTTGTTAGTTAACTTGTTGAGTAAGCTCAACTTTTTCTTTCAACTTTCTGTTAACAAATGCTTATTGTTCTTATGAGAATGCTTTTCGACCAAATAACCAAATAATTTTTATCTATGGATTCAAATTATGCATGCAACCTATTGCGGTGTCCGTTTATGAGGGAATTATTTAAATTGATTTTCCTTCAAATCTGTCCGGTTATCAGAGGTGTCCTTGAGGAGAGAGTACACTTTGTTAAGTCTACATTTGTTGTAAGTGATACATATTTATTGTCATCAAAGAAGATAATTTATAAAGAATGTTAATTTCTAAATTTAGGACAAGTGCATAAAAGTACATATTCTTTATAAATAACATTCGTTAAAAATAACATTTTACTTGTTAAAATAAAGCTAAGGTGACTTTCAGAAACCCTGAGTTATGTTATCAAAAGCAGAAGCTTAATTAAAAGAACCAAATTTCTAAATAAAATGTTGTCTTTATTGTTCGGCCTTTACAACGCTAGTGAATCATAATTTCATACATTTTCCTAAAACAATGGTAAGACAAAAAAAAAAATATGTTTTACAAAAAGAGAGAAATACACAGAAAAGAAGCACGTGAGTGTTTACGAGTACCTCGTAAACAACATACATTTACGTGTATGTACATACTTGTTGCGGCGTCTTTTGCTTATTAAGCCTGCTTGGTAGCAAGTTGTTTGGGCTTGGGTTTAGTTATTGATACTAAGCTTGCAGACTGTACTTGCAATTTTGAGGACTAGGAGATACAAGCAACATGTTCGTCTTCTCTCACGCATTCACTCAGAGAGCAGGTTCTATGTACATATACATGTGAATAAATATGCGGGAATGTTGATTGTTGATATGCTGCCAGTGGAGAGCATACCACTTCCGGCGTTACTTGCAAAATTTATCTCTGAAAATATTCCTTTACCAGCAGCATTAGATGTCGGTAAAATTAACATACATTTTCTAACATTTCCTCAAAACGTTTCAACTGACTGGGTCTCAGTGTTGTTAACACCCGATGTCAAAAGATCTGATGCCAATTGTTATCAAATTTTACTTACTTCTTAGAGAAATGCATCAGCAGACTCTTTTGACCAACTGCTCAATTGATCTTGGCAAATTCTTATTGGCATGACTGACGAGACCAACCGAGAGACACATTTAATGAACATAAAATTAGGATTAATGTTTTAATTTTAGCTACGAAAAATCTAAAAAAAAAGAAACTGGTGCAGTGTCCTTATTTAACAATTTTGAAAATCTTAAAATTAATTTTTTCAAACTGCTGAAATTTTGAAAATGCTAAAAAATCTGTTGCATGTAATTTTTGATCCAATCTGAAATTCGAAAATTGCAGAAAACTGCTAAAACTGGTACCGCTGCCTGTCGCAACGGCTCGCCAGACCAGAGTTGATGGAGGAAGAGTTATTCCTCTTTCCAGTGGAAAACCCCCAGTCCATCGCAGTTATGCTCTCAAGTCACACATACTGCTTTATTTTCACTCGCACTTGTTAGAAGTATACGCAATGGTGCTAGGCGGGAGTAATCAGCTTCGCTTAGCTCACACGTATTCACAGGCGCCTGTCTGTGAAAAGGTTATACAAAACGAAGAAGTGGCCCATCTCTTCCTCCATCATCTCTGACCAGAACTTTCTTCCTTCCCAGCACTCACAGATTTGTATTTATTCGCATTCGCCACAAAACATGAACGTACACCCTGTCCTCCAAATTCAAGGAAAAGCACAACCCATTTTCTTGGTAAATCGTAAAATAGTCCCATACGTCACTGAGGTCATATTCAAGGAAAAGCCTTCTCCGTTATATAATATATATAATTATTAATATTTTATAATTTTTATTTTATAAATATTTATATTAATATTATTTTATAGATCATGGATTACATTGCCATATTGATGTAAAGTAAAAAAGTAAAAGTGCAGTAGATTTTGTTAAAAGGCAGTAGATTTAAGGAAAAGCGTTTTCCATATGTACCACAATAGCATTAAAGTCCCAATCCTGATCTTGGCAGTTCGCAGAGAGAATGACTAGTTCGTGGGGAAAATATTAAAAACATTAATTAATTATTGTTGAGTCTTTAGCCGATTGAAGATATTCGATTATTCAATCCTCAACTTTCTGCATACCTACCGAGTGTTATAACGTTTTAATTATATTCGGTGAAACTAGCTTGTTTCTGAAAGTTCACGATCGCAGTTCGCGGCTCCTGTGAATGGCACTTTAGTCTTGGAAAAGACGTGTTTGGTCTCCATTCTCTTCAGTGCACAAGGAAAACGTGCAACAGGCTTTCAGAAAAATGCCCTGGTCAACAGAAATGATGAACTAAGAATAAAAATCGAAAGCAATTGCTTCCGGAGGAGGCAATCTGCATTTTTCTGGCAGCTTTAAATATTTTAGATTCAACCAAACCCAAATATACCTTCGCTCCCAAAGTACGTAGGGACTGAGTATTTTAAGTCCAATATTCCCTTAATACCCCTAAAGTCCTTCTTGTTGCATAGGATACATAGGAAAATATAAATATTTACACAAACTTAACCTCATTGGAATTATATCTTCTCACTTTTCATGAATACGAGCCCGTCACGCCGGTTCCAGTCATTCAGACCTTATGCGACTCGTAGCATACTTGAATGACATTGACGTGATTGCCATAACTCACATGCCAACAGTAGAGGCGATCTTCTAGAAGTCAATGCAACTGGTAGCAGGCGTAGATGACATTGCTCACGCCAACAGTAGAGGTGCGATCTTCCAGAAGTCCCTGCAACTGGTAGCATACTTGGATGACATTGACGTATGGCAATCACGTCTCGCATACCAACAGTAGCGGCGATCTTCCAGAAGTCAATGCAACCGGTAGCAAGCGTAGATGACATTGCTCACGCCAACAGTAGAGGCGCGATCTTCCAGAAGTGCCTGCAACTGGTAGCATACGTGGATGACATTGACATGATTGCCAGAACTCAATCGTTTATCGGCATCGCGACGGAAGCGACTAAAATGGGTCTGGCAGTGAATGGGGGCAAAATGAAGGGCGTCTTGGACAGATCATCTAGTAAGTTAGGGACTTCGTCAACCTCGGCTGAGCAGTAAACAGTACAACCATCAGTAGTGAGATCAAGCGCAGATTAACTCTTGCCAACCGCTCAGTTTCCGCTCTGTTCCCTTGAGTTGTACAGCCGTCTCTCTAAGGACCAAGATGGCTTTATTTAGGAGGCTGATCTTCCAAGGCATGCTGCACGGTGCGGAGTTATGGACAATCTCAAAAGCGGGTGAATATATCATGGGTCCAATCGAGATAAACGTTCTTCGTGCGATCCTTGGTCATGTTTGCGTTGACGGCATTTAGTGGAGCGGATTCAACCACGAACTGTTCGATCTGTAGTGCGACATTAGTCTAGTAGGGCGCCTACGGATCCAGCGCCATGTAGGGCGCACGGACAACTCAGCTCCGATCTGCCCTAACCTGTGGGACAACGTAACAGAGGGCTCATGCATCTTAGGTGGCGCACCCAGGACAACTGCTTAAGCACCAAATGAAATAATTCAACGGACTTCAACTGCGACGGACTACTACAACAGATTTTACAAAAGAAAACCTTCATGGGCACTTACAAATCTTAAATCTTAAATCCCTCCATCATCGTAGCACACGTCCACTTGCCTAATTTAAAGCAGATTCACATGCTTTCGCCGTTCCTTAAAAGCTCAATCCAATTGTGCAACGTTCGACTGCACCTCAACTAGGCACCACTCCAATGCGAGTAGCTTAAGTCCAGAATATCCGAAAAGAACCCACACTCGTCTAGCTCTCCTTATTCTAAATATAATTTTCACCATGGATTATTTCATCCCAGCTTGACTCACAGAACATTGCTTCCCGGAACTAGGACGTTGGTAATTCGATAGCAAATAAAAGGATACACTGCCGGTCCAGTCCGCATCTTCATCCTTCACAAGCAAGAGGGACTGGATCCCAGTCCATGCCATTTGCTAATGCATGCAAAATAAGATTTGAATTATCCGGAGAGTCCTGGATGCGAACCAACACCGGTCGGTCGTGGGTTTGGAATTTTCTCAAATTCCATTTGTTTTTTGGGTGAAAGGACTTCGCAGTGATTTCTCAAAAAAACAAAACAAACAACGACGACAGCGGTGGCAACCACTGATGCCGACCATGTAGGATACTGTCCCCGAGCGGGCACCATGTGCCTGCAATTTTGTTTCAGCACGTGTATCGCATAAATCGTGGAGCTCATCAAAAATGAAATGATAAACAATTAGTTTTGTGGTTTGGAGCTTCGTTGTGTGTGATTTTTTTTTCTCCGAAGAGCGGTTCTGTTGTCTACAGATTTTGAATCATTCCAGCTGGATGGTGAGTGCTTGTGGGACCGTGAGCAGATGATGTCGTGTCGGGTATCTTTGCGCTCTCCGAGCTCTGTTTGTTTTGTAGATTAGAGATTTTTTTTCCAAAGATGCACATTGCCAAGGGGTGGAAGCAGAACTCTTGTGTTTTTCTTTCGATTCTTTTGGGGGAGTGTGGCCATCACCGTTGGCTATGGACCCGTGCGTCGGGAGGCGGTGGTGAAATGATTTAGTGGATTGTGCAAATTGCGATGAATACTAAAACAGTTTCCTCATATATTTTTCAAAGGCTGTGTGCAGTGAAGTTCAGGATTGAGGACTTAGTCTGCTCCTTGTTGTGCGTCCTCTCAATAAGGAGTCTTAATTGGGAGTGTATTTGGCAAAGCAAATCATCTGCTGGCCGGTGCATGCAAAACGAGGAAGTGATGCCTTTAACCTCCATCTGGAGGGGAATTGTACAGCGACTTTGGGTGGGAAATAAATCTCCGATTGATGTTGTTATTGAAACGAATTCCAGAATTAATGTAGATTCTGAGATTCTTCAGGCATAAGCTGCTTGATACACAAAAACAAAAACCTCTAGGTTTGGTTAGAGGGTGGCGGCTGACCATCACGTACTGCTGCCACTAAAATAGAGCCCACCTAGGTGTAGCCCACTGTAGCCTTGTTTTGGCTAACCGTAAGGAGCGGAATTGCAAACCGACCAGTCCCTGGAATACTCTGAGTGGTTCTGAGAACCTGAATCTGCATACCTTGACTCTATTTTACGGAACAAGTTCACACGTCTTCTCTCGGTTTAAGTTCTCAGACCGGTCCATATAGGTATCCACTGCCTCTTCACCAATCTTAAGCCGGACACACACATCCTGTAAGACTTGAAAAATGATAGGCAGCCCAAGGATGCATGCGAGACAATCTGCTTGCTACGCCAACTATCGTGTACAAGAACTTCTCTGCCATCTTGTGTGCTCGCCTGTGTGTGCTCGCCTTTACCAGGGAAGTCGACTATAGGCGAGAAGTTCAGATCAACAGACAACAGAAGGACGATTAGGCCATTGATATAGGCTTTTGCAGAAGTTTGTCCGAATACATCGAGCCGACTATGACGAGTTATTTGCAATTTAAATCGATGTGACTGAAATTGCCGATTGCTGCCAACGAGGCCAGAGCGATGTACATGTAGGCCATCTTCGCGCATCATCCACGGCTTGGTATAATCGTCACAATAATGGGGAGCTACAATTTCGAAGCAGTCGGGTACAGTACGGACAACATCAGTGCCAAGTTCAAGCGCACTATATTTCACTTACCAACATTTGTTTCATTGGAATTAAGAAGACCAGGTTCATCATTTCCACCATACTCGACTACGCGGAGTCACTGGCCAATATCCAAAGTAGGAACAGGAGCCTTTGGTATTTTCAAGAGATTAAATTTCTGCGACCGATCTGAAGGTCTGTACCAAAAGGAGGAAGGGCTAAAGTGCAATACGGCAGAAGAGGAAACTTGCTTTCACACACAAGTGGATACGCACCTGAAACAACTTGGTGTGTGTTTTCGAGGATTCGTGCTGCTATAGAGGCTTGCTCATTGATACGGAGGTCCAATCTTGCCCGAAGAGTGACATCTAGCCGTCACATACCTACAAGGCAACCTTCTGGGTCGTAATTGATTTTGCTTTTCTAAACATAACCTCTCGACTCGTGTTCCTTTCAAGGTTGAATACCTTCTTTTGGCCCTCTTCATAGAAGAGAAATGTCAACACCAAGACCACGAATCATTGACAAATAGTCACGACTCGATTCATGTGGAATGGCCTTCAAAGTGTGATTCGATTGTCGTTGTTTAGCTCCCCAAACTTGTAGCAGCTGTGTCCAGAGGGGAGGAGTCTCTGGACCTTAAGACCGCTCTTACACACGATTCTTAGAAAGTATCTCTTATGATCCCTAGCCACTTTTAACCACGAGATTTTTCATTTCACAATTATTTTTCCACCATTTGTCACATATTTACAGCACGCTTCCAATACCCAACACTGATAAGCATGTCTCACCTCCCTTGCCTGCAACATTGAAAAGTTGGCAAATGAATTTAGCCGCCATAAGGAATAATCAGAAGTCATTCGTTCCTAAGTCAAAGTTCGGTAATTGTAACGAAATGACCGCAAAGAACGAAGGCAGTATGGGGAGGGGCATACCAGGAGTTGCCCAAATGTCTGTGGAGACTCGGCTCGACAATGCACATCGATTGAATTCCCAAGACTGACTTCGTTTCTGATCGAGTACGCACATAAGACAGCTGTGAGAGATAACATTGCAGCGGCTGCATTTTGACACCTACAATCCAGAGATCGGCATGCGATCATATTTTTGAGACTGAAGATCTACTCACGAAAAAAGCAGTGCAAGTATGTATGGCAGAGGTTGAGATGCGATCATATTTTTGAGCCTAAAAATGAATAAGAAGAACCCCGCATCTGCAGTCGAAAGATTTGATGACAGATGACAAAACATACATATTATTAGAGTCTGACCGAAGGCCAGTGTTCGGCCGAAGCCGAACTTCGACTTTGAAATAGGAAATGCCTATTTTTACGGAAAACTTCGGCTTCGGCAAAGTCTTCGGTTTCATTTGGCGGAAGACGCATGTTTTGTGATTTTTTTGGCCGAAGATGTCAGGAGCCAGCTTGGGTTAGGAACAAAAAAAAATAAAAAAATACTCGTTTACTCGTTTGTCTTTGAGTAATGGATAAATTGTCGTATTTGAAGTGTATGCAGTGTTTTTCTAGGCAAAGGCTGAGGAAAATACTCCAGCGAATACACCACAGGGAGCTGAACACGCGAGGCAGCCTCAAGCTGTTCTCAGTGAGTTGAACTGCACCAACACCATGTTTCCGAACACGGTACAGACGCACAACAATACACAGCTGGAGAACAGGCTCCGCTAGGTACAGCTAGGACCCGACATATTCCGACAAATCCACCAAATCATCGGTAAGAGGAAGAAGCTGCCACACACGCCGGGGGAGAAAGCAGAAGTCTTTTCATCCTTTTTCGAAGGCAACTTTCAACCATCACTGCCCGGTGACTCCGAATTTGTCACAGAAGTGAACAGTCAATGCACTTGAAAATGCATCCGCACCAGGCATCATCTTCAGTGATGCCAACCCAGAGGACGACCCGACAGAAAATGATGGCATCACAACAGCCGAAGAAATTGCGGGTATTATTCAGCGTAGCCCAACGAGGAAAGCAGCCAGAGCTGACAATATTTCGAATTTGGTCCTGAAGCGAATGCCACAAACGGTGATGAAACTTCTCCCAATCATCATGAACAATTGCACCAACAATTGCTACTTTCATATTTCCTAACAAGTGTGAAATAGCAAAAATTGTCGCAGTACCAAAAAGACGGGAACGCTGTCAGTGTTTCAGGATACAGGCCAATATCGCTTCTGAGCAATATAAGCAAGATCCTGGAGAACCAGATAGTGCGAAAACTAAGGCAATGGTCTACCGACCTAAATCCAACCGGATATTCAGGACGGATTTCGGGAACAACTTTCAACGCTACATCGTCTAATGAAGTTCCACCACGATGTTGTAGCTGCGCTGAACAATAACGAGATCACCATCGCCTGCTTCCTGGACGTAGAAAAGGACTTCGATACGGTCTGCATTGAGGGACCCATCTACAAGCTGAACCAGATGGGATTTCCCACCAACCTCATCAGAATAATTAATAGCTTCCTGCAGTCCAGAACTTTCAAATTGAAGACAGTAAATCGACAGAGCGAAGCACCAAGGCTGGAGTTGAACAAAGATCAAAGCTGGGACCGTGGCTTTTCAACATCTACACGGCAGATCAACCACATCCAACCGACACAGTGAACTACTGTCTATTTGCAGATGACTCGCTGACTTATGCCAGCTCGACGTCACCACAGATAGCCGCGCGAACGGTGGAGATCCAAACAGCGAAAAAATTTGATTACTATACCAAATGGGGTTTTAGTAGCATTGCTGGGAAAACGATACTCACGACAGGGACAGTCAAAGGGACGCATCGTTCCCCTGCAACAGTACATGGTGACACTATTCAGAAAGCAGCTACTAAACATCAACAACCATCCTAACGAGGAAATCAGGAACCTGAGGAACACACTCTGTTAAATCTGCTAAACGAGCAGAACTTCACAACGACGTCGAACAACGAGTTGCATGGATTCTACCAGAGCAGCGATAGCAATCACCATCGAGGCTAAGTCGGCTACCACACCACCACCCCATCCCAAAAGGACCACCATGGACACACGGACTTGGACAACCCGATGTAAGCACCAGCCATTGCAGGACGTAAAAAATAAACAAATCAAAAATAACAATAAAAATTAAATTAAACAAAGTACATCAGTGGGGCCCCTATTGTTGAGCCAACACCCTAACCCTTAGTTTGTAAGTCTAGTTGTAATCCCAATTGTAAAAAGAATCCCGTTCAAATATGTTTTTAAGTCGCTTTTAAATCGCTCAGGAAGGAACACACAGAAAATAATGGATTTTATCCACGCTTACTGCACCAGCGACACAAGCGGATATAGGATTTGTTGTTGCAAAAAACACGCCTGTTGACGACCGTCCCTGGATCTCTGACCTCAAACAATTTTCAAGTGTCTTTCAAAACCCGCAAAAGGGTTAATTTCCCTTTAAAGTAGCTACTTCTAATTCATCCTGTCCTGAAAGACCCCTTCTGAGCTAATGATGTAGCCTGTGACACTTGCACATGTTTTCGATCGCTTTTGCCACCGCCCAGCGGAAGAGCACTCCCGAACTTAAAACGAGAGCGATTTTGATTGCAGCATTGTTTCTGAAACGAACTGTGTCACCTAAAACCGCAGGCCCTCATGGCTCTTGACGCAACAAGAGCGCTTTGTGAAGCACGGTCTGCTTGGTTTTTCCCTTTGCGGTATTTATTTGTGTTCTCCTTGTGAACATTGCAGTCACTTTCGGCGATGGCTTGTGGTCGGGATCCAGTTTCCTTTACCTTTGTCGGTTGTCGGTGATTTTTTCCCCAAGTTTTCCGCAGATGATTAATGCTGGCCTCAAATGAAACCGCCCGACACCCACAACCTGGCGTCTCACCGTGGTCTGGGTTAACCGCAGCCAATACTTCAATTAGACGGCAAATCTCTCTCTCTCTACGAGTGACGACCAGGCATTCAATAAATAATTTAGGTCACCGCAGTCGAAAGCTTTCCGCGAATTGGCCCACTTGAGGGGTGGCCGCTGGGCAGACGGCCAGGCCCACAACCAATGTTCATCAAGAATCCCGCACAAAAGCCATCAATTACAACGAGACCCGTCTGCCGACGTGACAGGACCGACCAGTCGGCAGATCCATACAAAGCAATTGAGTCCGCAAATAATGCAACGCCCCTCGGAATGCTTGCGGGTAGTGTGTCTATGGAATATTGATCGACATTGAAAGGCCACAAGGTCGTGCTGGCATTTTGTCGGCTCCCTGTTGCCGAAATAATTGCTCAGGTGTAATCGTCGAATGGGCCGCTCTGTTCTGTGAGCGAAATGTCTTGAGACGAGCACGTAGGTCAACACCGCTCGTATTTTTGGTAATTGAAGACTTAGACGTGACGAGCATGTGCAGGGGTGAGAACCATTTCGGTGCCGTTTGCCGCCAAACTAGTCGGCAGAGCAAGACGTACCAAGAATCAATCTGAATTTGTGGAGTGGGTGCATATTTACGGGATTCAGGGGTGGAGATGTCGGATTCTTGTTCGGTCTTCTGTCTTACGTGTGGATTCTCCAACTCAAAGACATCAAGTTCCAGTGGAACCTTTTGTAAATGCAATATTTCGTGGCGTATCTTTGGGTTTACTGGATACTCGAAGTGTACAGAAACTTGAAAAATTCATTCGGATGATACACATTTTTGCGACACTTGAATAAGAAGCAGTGGTACGCAATGGAGTTGCTCATTGTACGTCGACACATCGAAAACAGCGAGGTTTGCTATTCGATGCATCGAATGAAGGAACTATACATAGTTGAACTTCCGTTCAATATTTTTGCAACATATACCACGAAACAAACGCGGCGAGGGAACACAAACTTGTTCGCACGGACCATGCCACGATCGTTCCATTGTGGCCCTTTTTCATTGAAATGGAACTGTGGCACTTTGTGACACTGTGGATACCCCTACCACACTGCTTAGTTTCTAGCCTTAGATTAAAGGCTCACAGAAGGAAGCATATTCGCTGAGTTAAGCCCAGTCTTCTAATGGATTATGGCTCATAGTGTCCTGAAACTAACAGCCTGGGAAAGCGTTGTCCGCATTGTGGGGGCCTTGTGGAGGTTGTGCAGCGGTGATGGTTGGAGATAAATGCTGACGGGCCATCTAGTTTGAGACAACTATACTGTCATGGTCATGTGCGACTCGCATTGCGGCGTCAAGAGCAGCAAGACGTTTTCGATCGGCTTCTCATTTTACCGAGTTAGAAAAATTGTCTATAATTCATGAACTTAATGAGTACATGAAGTAAACTCAAGTCTCTGTTTCGCCTTCTCTGGTTCTCAAGGGTAAGTGGATTTTGTCGTATAATAAATATGCCAGGACTTTCACAGACTTGCGGGAGTTCGTGCGTCTAATTTTGACATGAGTCAAGAACGATCATCTCTCAAATCGTGCCCGGGTTGTTTCACATTGGGAGAGTTGAGGGTAAGTCATCTTATTTTTGCAGATGACTTAGTCATCCCCACATCTTCCCAGACGGAACTCCAGCGCGCACTCGATCGGTTTGTGGCCGTATGTGGTGGTCGACGTGTACAGATCGGATGTTACGGTGCCTGTTCAATGCACTCACAGGTTAGTGGAGTCTCATTGAAGCATCTGGAGAAGTTTAAGTATCTCGGGACTTTTTCACGAGTGATGGCAGGAGTAATGCTAAGCTTTCCCGCAGGATTGGTCAAGCTGGGTCCATTTTGAAACAGCTTGGTAGATCTGAAATCAGGAAGACCGAGGTTGGTGCAAGGCCAAGCGGTTTTCAACTCAGTCAACTGGTTCCAACTGTCTCCTATGGTCATCAAATTTGGGTAATGACCGGAAGAATAAGATCGAATACAAGCTGCTGAGATGACATTTCTCCGTCCTGTTGTGGGAATTACTCGCCGGGATAGGGTAAAAAACACGCCAGTGCGAGAGGAACTCAACATTGAGGAGCTGCTTCTTCGAACGGAGAGGGCTATGCTTCGGTGGTTTGGTCACGTGGCACGAATGTCCCCTCCACCACGACTTCCGAAGCGGGCGTTGAATGCGATTCCATCAGAAGGGCGACCGCTCCAAAAACTCGCCTGGTTACGCTTGGTCATAATTCGTGATGAGTTTGAGTCGATGGCGGAGGATCGAGTTGCCTGGAGATCCCCCGCGACGACTTCAGAAGATGATGATGAAAATCGTGCGCCGCCATGTATGTATCTTTTTCTGTATAGTTTCTGCTATATTTTCGTTTGGTGAACCCTGTGCACTTTTTGGCAGCAGTGGTGGCACTTTGAAAAGTCTTTTTCGGTAACACTGCTTAGCGGTCATGTCCACTCTTCTTTGGGATTGTGGTAATGTGTTTCGAAGAAGACGGAAGACAATTCTCCAAAACGAATAAGAATAAACGCATGTCACTAGGTAGGTCTGAGTCAAGATATAATTGTTCTCATTTTAGTTGTATGTTTATGTTGTTTTGAGGTGAGTGATGAAATCTTTGCTCACACAGTGCACGTAAGTGGTTGGCTCTAGCCCCTGAAGCTTTAGGTCCTCCGGCTTAGCAATGCAGGTTTAGGTTCGAAAATAAACATCACTCAAAAAGATTTCCGTTTTCACATTCAATACTTAAGGGTGGTTTATTTAAGCCATGGATTGAGTGGCATTGTGAACCATTGAATCGATCAGCCATGTGAACCATGAAAATCCTTGACGAACAGCACCCAACTGAAGAGAGGAAAAGAGAACACACCAACTCAACCCAACCGTCTGAAAGTCAACCATCTGTAAGCCAAAGGTTCGCCCAAGCACCTATGTAAGTTTATTCACAGTAAATCTCTCCAAGTCAACTTTATTAAGGTCTGAGCCACCAATAAAGGAAGATTTAATAAAATATTTTTAGACCATTTTATCAAATATTTTTATATTCTGATTGAAATTCCAAAATTATTTTGTTAATTATATTTCAAATATAAGAATGAAAGTAAAAATAAATTTAGTTGTTTAGTCTAGCTCAAGCGATAAGAAATAGTAGAATGAGGCAGTCCATTGCTCGAATATTCTGTTGACTACTTGCTCCTAGTGAAAGGAGTTCTTAAGATCTTGTGGAATTTTACATCCAGCTAGTGTTCACTGAACTATTAAAACTTGTCGTTTACAAAGATTTTAAGTATAATTATAAATATTTTTAGCTAGCATCACAATTTTTTCCGGTATTTTTTGTTTGCAGCTTCTCTAGTGACTAGAGAACAAATTTAGCAGATGACATGTAGGCACATTTCGTGACGCAAATATTCGCGATGTTCCGATGGAACAAAGTTTTCGTCCAAATACTCACTTATGCATTATCTGCTGCGCATCCAATTAGGTTGTCTTTCTGTATGTCCATTGAATTAAAATCGCTGACATTCGTACCAAAGATCCCTTGAGCCGTTGATCTTTGGAGTTCAATTAACCCGAACAATCGATAGGCGACTTCATGGAAATACCTCACTACAGGGACTAGACATTTATTGTACCTGCTTCTATCTCATTAACGAAAACTTTTGTTTCTCAACAATTTGCGAAATTGAGCGTCAAAAAAGCTGTGTTTGTTGTTTTCCCGAATTTCAAACCTTTCACCTTGTCTTAATCTATAGCGGTAGATTGAATTAAAAATATAAGCGATTCCAGGAGAAACATTGTTATCTTCAACTCAGAGCTCTATATAATGTTTAATTTGAAACATTTTCGAGGTTAGTGTTTTCAAGCAGAGGGGAGTAAGGGTACTCCCGTACTAACACGAGAGTAGTACAAATACTCACTTAGTAGTAATCCCGTCAGCCCTGCTTCATACAACAGCACTCACTTGATGAAATTTTGTCATGACCATTCTACATGATGGTCGTGGCGTTGTGGGTTGGCGCGTCGACTCTTGCGCACTTGAGCCTGCGCAGCCCAGGTTCGATTCGCAGTACGAGCAAACACTTTTCGCGGTCCCACGTCTATCGAGTCACTGACAATGCTCAAAGAGTAATAAAAAGCTTCTCGAATTGGCCGTTCGGACTCGGCATAAAACTGTAGGTCCCTTCCAATAGCACGCACAACACAAGTGGCTGGTGAGAATATAGGCCCTAGCCCTCTACGGGCTGTAGCGCCGCCCATATTATTATTATTACTGTCGGTCTGACAGTTGGGGTCTTATGGCAGTTTTCGAGCAGCTGGGATCGCCTATTTTGTGGATGAAGCATATGAAGATGGTCTGCAGTCATCGGACATGGTTTCGTCTTGACAAACTGTTCACATGAACTGTTGCGTGTCCCTTACAGGATCATCGCTACCAGTCTTGAAGAGCTGTGTTCAGGGGAAATCTGTGTCGTATTTTTCAATGCTATTCTAGACTGTTGGAAGTGCTTCTTAAATATGTCCACTATTCACTGCCGATCGACAGTGTCAGCATTTGGCTTGCCGTGTGCAGGAGAAGCATACCAGATAAGCTTGTAGCTATTATCAAACCGACTTACAATGCGTCAAGTGTCAAGTACTGCACACAGAGAAGTTGTCGGTAGAATTTGAAATCGAAAGTGGAGTCAGGCAAGGTTGCATCACATCCCCAATATTGGTTTTATTGGTGCCTTGTGACGTGCTTTAATCTGTTCTGTTAACGAGAGCGCAAGGAATTCGATGGACACTTAAATCATCTTGACTACGATGACAACGTGTACCGACTCTCGCATAAGATTATGGCCCTCTACTAAATGGCAACAAATGTGGAGAGGAGACTAATGCTGCAGATCAAAAACAGAGCTACTCAGTCACGCACATACCTCTCTCGTTAAAATATGCATTGCTGGACAACCAGTTGAGAGAGTAGATAGTTTCCAATATCTCGGAAGTATTGTTTTAGACAATCGACGGACCGAAGCAGATGTCGCAAAACGAAGATCTAAAGCGAAGTTAGCATTCGGTATGGGGAAGCAATGCTATAAGCTTAAACCCCATGAGCTGTTACATGGGTCTGCACCCATGTCATCATCACAAGAACGTCTACAGACGTTTGTGAACCGGTGCCTACGAAGCATTCTAAGGATTTCCTTGCCGAACCGTGTCTCAAAAGAACAGATCCATCAGAGAACGGTTCGGGAACCTATAGGCGCCACTGTTCAACGACGTAAGTGGCAATGGATTGGTCATATACTTCGAAAGTGGAACCCGCGATAGAACAGCAGGTCGTCCGAGAGTTACATGCTGCAGAACAGTGAAGTGTAGGGCCCACTACTTTGGCAGTAGAGAAGGACCAGCATTGCCTCCCCATACCAATCCCGCCAGCTGGGGAAAAGTTGGAGAGAGCTGAAACTTATTGCGAGAAACGGCATAATATAGGCGGCGTAGAGGGCGTAGAACCCGCAAGGGGATGCAGGATCTAGCTATGTAAGCATCCCAGACTTCAGCAGGATACCATGTATCCCCTTGATTTCAGTACCCTGCTGAAGTCTGGGTTACTTACATAGTCACATCCTGTCCGTTCTAAAGCCTCTACCTTCGTGACAGATATAAAGAGATGTCCTCGGCGACACGATTGTGGTTATAATTCCTCAATACTTTACAAACACTTTACATTGTTAAATATCACGATCACGGCCCAGGCCACCAATGATCCAGTTTTATGGTTGACAACCATGAACATCCGATTCTAAGAGGATTTCTTGCTCGTCCTTGGAGTCTCGTTATACAGTGCATGTCACATGTGGCATTGTTTTCCACTCGCATCCGCAGAAGAATACAAATATCGCATAAGACACCCACACCAAGTGCATTGCTTTGGCACCATGGCGACAGATAGATGCTGACTCGTAATACCCAAGGAATTTCTCCTAATTAAGCTAAGTCACAAGAGATGATGAAGGGCAAGCTTTCAATCACGGGACACCGTGATTGACCGAGCACAACTTCCCCCGGAACCCACTGGCCGACTTTCAAGCAAAAGACCTTCACCAAACTGAAGCTCGGGCCACCCCCGTCCTCTGGGGAAGTCCTTCCTCTTCAAAACTGACATAAGTGCGTCTCTCCCAGTTTCAAACAAATGTCTCTAGTTCCACCGTTCTTGGGACGCAAGGACAACAACGATACTCTCGGGTGTCATGGCATTCCCAAGGCTCCACGGCTGGCACACTCCAGCTCAGCCCATTTTACGCCACCTCAACGGTAAATAAATAAAGCGGAAGGAATTGACATGAAAATAAAAATGAGCACGTACAAGTGGCTCGATGGAATCGTTTGGCCTGCCTCTCACGCTACTATCAGTGCGTCCAATACCGGGTGGCAAAATGCCGAAACGTGATATTCGCTCGATTAGTGGCAACCATTCCATCATCCTCCGCAGGAAGGCATTACCTAGAAAAGTCCCATCGTGACAATAATGACGCGGCACACTTCACCAATCAGACGACCGACGAGCATGGCGTTGGGGGACGCCGACCGCCTCACAGTTTTCATGAAAATTGAGCCTTAACCCTTGGAACGCACTCTCAAATGCCACCACGTGCTGACCAAACTACACACGAATTCAAAGGAATCGTTTGCGAATTCAATTTGGATCGCGCCCATGCCGGTGTGTGTTTGCGAATCATATTACCGAGCTGCACGCCTCTCAAAAATAACAATTGCGGAAGTACGTGCAACACCTGACTGCAATGCACCATCACCGGCACCGGCATGCAGCCGGAGCGCGGGCGGGGTGGCCAACGCAAGGACGTGGCGAATGGAAAGGATTCATCATGCACCCCAAACCCATCCCGAAATATGTGAATGAATAAATTTTCACCAGCTCGTCGAGGGGAACTTAAAAACCACACTACTAGGTGAGAATGACTCCCCCCGCCCATCCGGTGCTGGCAGAGTCGTCCCTGTTGTTTTTTTTTTCCCGGCAACGGATCACACTAAGGCTTGCAAAGCACATGTATAGGATGTGAGCGGATGTGCTCCCCCAGAACACTCTCGTGTATTAAACGAGGGCATAACGAGATGGCTGGCAAGAAGTCACAATCGTCCTGGTGCCTCCTACGGCAGCCACTCGGATCTTTCCATCGTGGCCAGACAAGGCAAGATGCAAGTAAACACATTGTTTGTGGAAATTATGAAACAGCGACGGCGGCGGTGCCCGGGGCAGAAATGCAACTGAAAAGAGATCCGACATGCTGTGCCAAAGGATTTGTTATCCTGGCTTATGAACGCAGTCGCTGCTGTTGCTGCTGCTGTGCTTGTATTGAGATTTAGATTTGTTTTGAGTGAAAAAAGGCGCATTCCTCCTGCGTTTGCGGGGCGAATTTTTGAAGTTTTCCCATTTTGCCAGCAGTTGCAATGGCGCAGGATGAGGTGCTGCAGCAGGCTATGCAAGTCTGAATGGCAGTTGGGTTTTTCGTCGAGATTTACACCGCTTGCCGGTTGTTGATGGCTTCTGTTCTGCGTGCAGTGGCACTGCTGATGCTGCCGCTGGGGATTGGAATAAAGGCGAACTGTTAGCAACTACTTTGGGTCGTTAGACAATCGTTGCTGATGCTTCTCCACCAGGCTGGATGCACTCACGAATTCAGGTGGCATTCGGTGCCGTGTAGCGGCTTTGCAGTGGATTATTTGAATTCCAAGCAAGCCGGCTTGGTTCATTGAACTGTTGTCGGCGAAGAGGGGAGGAATAAGGTCTCTTCAACATTTCAAATGAGAAGCTGAAAGAGATATTCCTCTGCACAGAAGCAATTGGGAAGTGAACTTATTGCGAGCGAATTAATTGGCTTAGTTACAGTTTTCGATGAGACAGGTATCGTGGGGAACAGGCCCTGTGTGTGCCCGCACTGTTTCGAAGCGAGAAGCTGTTTGTTGGGGGTTGAGGCATCGGCTTGCACAATCCGACGAGTAGGGCAAGGGAAGGAGTTCGAGTACTCTGCCGTTACCAACAAACGAAGAGGGTTTAACGGAACTAAACAGAAGAAAATGCAAAACGAGTTGAGGGGCTTTTGATCGGGGGTATGATCAAGTTTTAGGCTGGGTGCTTTGCTTGTGGGTGGAGTGCTGCCGCAAGTGCTGTCAAGATACCTGTGATGAGTACTTTAGTGGGTTTTGCAAAGACAGTAGATACTTTTCAATATACACCTGGCAGCCTTCTGATGGTAAATATGGAAATCATATTGGCGCCATGGAGCCACAGCGGTACTGAACAGTGTACGTTGTTCGTAAACATATGCAACTTGTTCACTGCTTCCATTGTCTGTTGTGTCGTTGCGAGACGGCGATATTAATGTTTCCAAAGCACTTCCGTGAGAACTTGTATTCGCCACAACCGCTGATTCCAGCACTGGATTTGCATTAGAACAAGAGAAAAATCACTTAAATTGTATCTTACACGCACGTACCAGTGACGCTGGATGTACTAATGTGTGAAAACATACAAGTGTGAAAAGTAAAACCGGAGAAAAGATATTTGTTCTCTGTTCACTCACTTCGTTGGCTTAATATAAGACAAGTAGGTCTGCCGTGTATTTCCCGATTTATACACGCATTTCGATGACTCCCTTCGCTGGAGAGGTATTAATTTTTTTTTATTCCACACAAACCTGCTACAAAAGAGTACCTTTCTAGCAAAAAAAGAATCATAAAATTCGGTGTTGCCGAACTCGAGATATAAAAGGACAAACATACATCAAACCCATTTTTATACACAACTGAATCCAACTGAATAGACAATTTTTCAAATGTAAAGGCTGATTTTTTAGCTATTATCTTTTTGGCGACACTGGTTTAAACAGCTGACGCACGTTTCGTGTTTTGTTTCACTGTCAAGCATCTTCAGTTTGGTCTATAATTTAACCATGAATCGTCTTACCAACGAACAACGCTTGCAAATTATTTAATTTTATTATCAAAATGCGTGCTCTGTTAAGAAAGTTCATCGCGCGCTTCTTCCATTTTATGGTCAGTTTAAGACGAAGCTCATTTTTGGCTCAATGGGTAAGTAAATAAGCAGAATTTGGAGTGAAGTCGATTTTGGAGTGAGTATCAGCCAGAAGCATTGCAAGAGCTACTAATGCATCCAGAAAAAGTCACAGTTTGGTGCGGTTTATGGGCTGGTGGCATCATTGGACCGTACTTCTTCAAAGATGATGCGAATCGTAACGTAACTGTGAATGGTGAGCGCTACCGTGAGATGCCCAAAATGCAAGAGCTTGACGTGCGTGACATGTGGTTTCAACAAGGCGGTGCCACATGCCACACAGCACGCGCAACAATGGACTTATTGAGAGGCGAGTTCGGTGAACATTTTATTTCATGTTCGGGACCGGTCAATTGGCCGCCTAGATCGTGCGATTTAACGCCTTTAGACTATTTTTTGTTAAAGCTCATGTCTATACAGACAGGCCCGCTTCAATTGACGCATTGGAAGACAACATTGAAGCATTTATTCGTGAGACACCGGCCGAAAGAGTTGGAAAGAGTATGCCAAAATTGGACTAAACGGATGGACCATTTGAGGCGCAGTCAAGGTCAGCATCATCCTTTTTATCATTTTTTGCCTTAAATTTTCTCTCAAAATCGGACCGTTATTTTGTTTGCAAAGCAATGCCTGCCAAAAATATTACTTGCGTCAACTGAATAGGTACAAGTCCAATATCTTTCTTGTTCGTGTGTGTTTGGCGAACATTGACACATTTTATGAAAAATTTAAGTAATTTGAGTAATAATCAATCTTAAAATCCATCTTAGCTGAAAACGGAAAACGCATTTGTGGACCAAAATCCCTTAGTGAAAAGGGTACAATTTATGGGTTGAAGCATCAAGGAATCTGGGGGATAAAGGGCCTCTTAAGGATTTTTTTCAAACAATAACTGAAAAAATGTGTTTGTTATCTTTAAAACTATTTTATTAGAAAGATTCATCGAAGTGGGAAACAAAAACATTGAAAGGACCGTACTACCTTTCGACATGATGGGAGTTAAGATATTGAGCTAATGCTTCCGAGACGAGGATAGTCCAAACTCTTCTCACATCCAGAATATAACAAGTCTGAAAATCTCCTTCTATTTGGAAAAAAGCTGCGTAAGTGCGATTTTGTGTCTTAAGCGTCCCACTATCAATTCCAAGAAACAAGTACACTTTACATTTTTAGTGTTTGGTTGGGTAGATTTGCCATCTATGTTACTAGAGGAGGAACACATCTGAACACTGTGTCTGCAACAGATCCCCGATTATTTGCTAATTATCAACTCAAATAAAAAATGTATATGCCTGCAAAGTAACTGATTTTTGATAGTTAAAAACTGAACGCTTCAAAATCGCAAGCTTATATCCACCAAAACGTTAAAATAATTTTGAAATTTTTAAGCCACGTTACGCTCACTGCCTAATAAAAATTAACACACCCTATTTCTAGGGAAATTAATGTTTATCCAGGGTTCCCACCAGCACTCAGGTACAGCTCGGATTCTAACCATTTCGTTCACTTTGCCCGACGTATAATTTGATCCCATCTTATGCACAAACCACAGTCGTAGGTTCACAACTGTTATATTTATGGGAAATTTAAATTCAAATTCGATTTTCAATGGTAGTTTAAGAATTTGTTTGAACTTTTGATGGGTTTTTTGATTTAAGGTCGGGAGTCACAAAGTAATTGAGTTGAGTGAACCGAGATGTGGGAAATTGATTGGTTAAAGGTACAAAACTTGGGGGCAGGGTCTATGCACATTTGTTGATCGCTCCCAACTTCAAGATGACACACAGCCTCTTTGCGCAAACCCAGGTATTGTTGTATAATAAAACGTTTGATTTAGTTACTGTTATTTAAGAGCATTTTTCACATAGGCTTCTGCCAGATGTTTGATTTAGTACATGGAACACAGGTGTTGAGGATATTGAGAATGGAGCGGATATTTGTATGGAGGCTAACAACCACAGATAGTGTGGAAGTCTTTATCTTTTGCAAGCCAGTCCAACTGTTGGATTATGCAGATGATATCGACATTGTCAGGCGCTCCCAACTGGCCGTAGTGAAAGCATTCACGGTAATTGAAGAAGAGGCGAAGCGTGCTGGACTTGTGGTGACTGAGGACAAAATAATATGCTGCCGACCAAGAAACTTTCCGTCACACACCACCTACGATAAAACATCACGATCGAGAGCTAAACTCCTCAAACTCCGAAGTAGAACCGCCCTTGGCACTCGATGTTACTTCGAATTGTAGAAACAACTTGTCAAACAGCCAGGATGTCGATGTAGTCCGTAAGGTAACTGCACTGGCTTAGCCACATCGAGCCCATGGCATAAGAGGGTCTTCGATTCCGGGCCTCCTGGTTCCAGAATGAGAGGAAGACCAAATTTCCTGTATTAAGACCAAGTACTCGCGGATGCAGGACAGTTTGGACTTGATGGCTGGAAGCAGCAATTGCTCAGGCCCGGACCCTCCATGGGTCGCCGACCAGATGAGGAAGCCAGTAAAGGTACAGATCTGATGAGCATGCAAACTAGCCGTGAAAACGAATAGAACTTAACTAAGATTACTGAATGGTTGAGGTCCTGAAGGGTACAGATTTTTGAGTAAAATATTTTTAGCCTGACTTTGAGCTGAGTCTTAGAATTCACAATAAAGGCTACTGTTGCAAGTGGCACTTGCTACATGACTTCGACTCGTGTTTGTTCCACTGAGCCATTCAATACAAACTCAAACAGACAGGATTGTTAAACTGTGCTCAAAGAGTATCACTGGTCTAGATAAGGCCGTTTGGAGTGGCCATAAAACTGAAGATCCCATTCATCCATGAGAGAACAATAGCACGCGCAACACGAGTGGTTGCTGTAGAAGTCCTGGCCATCTACCGGCTGTAGGGCCACCCATACTATTATATATGTATGACGCCTTCTCTTACAGAGTGGTAACATAGTGTCAAGTTCCAACGAATTCTTGTCGTTGAAATAATTGTGCTCATACAAATTATGCTGAAGAAGGCTACACACTGCTCTATGATCAAAGGTTTTCGCAGAGTCGATGTAATCCCGTCTCAGTTCCTCGTCCACCTTGGATAAAAACTCATGGAGTGACTTTTTTCAATATAGGTTATCTTCGTTTAACAACTGGATGATGCAGGGTCCTCCAATTCGTTGTACCAACGGCTTTTTCACCTTATTGTGTACAATGCAACAATTTTTGGTAGTCATTCATCCGGCATTTTTAACGCCTTCAGTAGGTAATCCACGTGCAGTTTCAAAGTTTCCACAAATAAAGATGGTAACCCTGTTTCAATATGCAGCATATAGTTCAGTGTATTGCTGGGTAGACGAAAACATCTCTTTATGTAGTGCCTTAGAAGCTTTTCTACTGTTTTTCGTATTTGGGCTAACCCCAGGACTGCACATGACTGACTCGACCATTGCTACGAAGAGATTGTATTTGACGTAATGCGTCACAAATTTATTAGCAGACCATCTTGCCTTCGCTAGCTTATCTTCTAGATGGACCATTTCCATTCTTCGATTACTTGTAAAAGTTACTCCAAGCTATTTGTAGGGTTTAACTATCTCGATAGGCGTGTGGTTGTAGTGCCATTCCGAGCTCTACCGGGACCTTTATCAAAGACCATTACCTTTGATTTAGCTAGGTCCGTGATTGACAGTACTCTTCAAGTCGGTTAAGCATACGTTGTAATGTCGTAGTAAGCGAAAATCTCGATATCATCCGCAAAAACAAGGGCCTTTGTTAAGACTCCTGCCATTTCTATTCCAAGGGCTGAGTTGGATCATCCATGACGACTGGATGGCGCAGTTGGTTAAGGGCTTGGTTAGTTGGGTTACACTTTTTTCTGGTTTTCAAATCTGTTCCAGTCAAATTAACGGCACTATCACTGAAGTAGTCAATCAGTGGAAGTTGTCTGACTGTGGACATCACAATGAACCAACATGGTCTGAGTGTGCTGTTTTTCGCTAGCAGCCATACCCTAGATCATCCATGAAAAAGGCGAAGAGATTCGGGCTAAGTGAGCACCCTTGTCTTGCGCCCATCTTCGACTCAAACCATTCTGAAATATCTACTCCATTCCACGCCGCAGGTCTAGTTCCGTCGCAAATTTTCAAGCACTCCTCCAAACTTACTTGATATTCTCCATTCTTTATTGTATAGATTGCTGGGTAGTGCTTTGGGATCGATCGTGTTTTTGTTGAAAACAACAAAAGATGCGATGGAAGGATTTATGGGGATACCTGCCAGTACGGCAATGTCTTTTCGATTTTCTGATGAAGGTGGTTGCCTTGCAGACAGACGAAGGGTTCATGAGGCGGTCCATTTTGTCGACGGGATTTGATGAAAAGTTTAATTGCAACTGTTATGCTATGAGAAGTGTTCGTCTAGTTTGTTAGTGTGCGTGGTTTGGCATTTGTGAAATAAACAGTGAATCGCCTCAAGAAGGTTAGGTTTGTTTTTTAATGTGTTGTCGGCACCCTCCTGTAGTCGGTTGTCATTAATACTTTTGTAAAAACACACACGCAAATTTGTTATCACAAGCGGCCCTGAAATTTGCTTCATACCGACTGTTCCCGATGCTGTACACTGGGAACCACTTCTGATGAGGACCACTCCTACCCAGTGAGACAGTGTATTTGAAGTCTTCCCTGTTGCATTTTGTTTGCTCTACATTCCCTAATTACTTTATGATAAAACATTGGCGTTGTACGCTGTACACTCTTGAGTTCTGTACGCGACATGTACCCGACACTGTCTGAATTTCATACATTCTGTACTTCTCCATAAGTTTTTGCTGCACATCGACAGTATGCGATGAAATTTGGCTTCCATACGTCATATTTCGAAAAGGGAAGTCTTAGACCTGACACTTACAATTTCTGTCTCTGCTCAATACATGGCCCAGTTATGCCTTGAAGTAAGTAAATGTTGTCTACTCCTGAATAACCACCAAGTCCTGGTTGACATCCCTTGAGCCATTGATCCAGCGCGACAGTCTGCCATTCGAAGTGTTCGTGAACAGGTTGTAGTAGTGTTGTGTTACTCATGCACCACAGTCCCACAGTCCTACAGAATATTTGTCACACCTCCATTTTTGTCATACTCATTATGATTATTTCTCCCTCTGAGTGGACGAAGTATGAGCAAAAATCAAAGTGTGCGCTGATTCATTGGAGAAATGGAGTGTTAGAGAGATGCCCAACTTCACAGCTGATTGACCCCTAGTCGATCGGCGAATTGCAGAGGCTTTCTGACAATTATTCATGAATTTTTAACAGTTGGCCTTAGAAAACGATATAAAAAATGGTTGTTGGCGATTTAAAAATTTATTTGAACGGAATTCTTTTTACAATTGAGATTACAACTAGACCTACAAACTAAGGGTTAGGGTGTTGGCTCAACAATAGGGGCCCCACTGATGTACTTTGTTTAATTTAATGTTTATTATTATTGTTGTTTTATTATATATTTTTTACGTCCTACAATGGCTGGTGCTTACATCGGGTTGTCCAAGTCCGTGTGTCCATGGTGGTCCTTTTGGGATGGGGTGGTGGTGTGGTAGCCGACTTAGCCTCGATGGTGATTGCTATGCTGCTCTGGTAGAATCCATGCAACTCGTTGTTCGACGTCGTTGCGAAGTTCTGCTCGTTTAGCAGTGTGTTCCTCAGGTTCCTGATTTCCTCGTTAGGATGGTTGTTGATGTTTAGTAGCTGCTTTCTGAACAGTGTCACCATGTACTGGTGCAGGGGAACGATGCGTCCCTTTGACTGTCCCTGTCGTGAGTATCGATTTCCCAGCAATGCTACTAAAACCCCGTTTGGTATAGTAGTCAAATTTGTTCGCTGTTTAGATTTCGAACCTTTGCGCCGCTATCTATTGTGGCATCGAGCTGGCATAAGTCAGTGAGTCATCTGCAAATAGACAGTAGTTCACTGTGTCGGTTGGATGTGGTTGATTAGCCGTGTAGATGTTGAAAAGCCACGGTCCCAGCTTTGATCTTTGTTCAACTCCAGCCTTGGTGCTCCGCTCTGTCGATTTGCAGTCTTCAATTTGAAAGTTCTGGACTGCAGGAAGCTATTAATTATTCTGATGAGGTTGGTGGGAAATCCCATCTGGTTCAGCATGTAGATGGGTCCCTCAATGCAGACCGTATCGAAGGCCTTTTCTACGTCCAGGAAGCAGGCGATGGTGATCTCGTTATTGTTCAGCGCAGCTACAACATCGTGGTGGAAGTTCATTAGACGATGTAGCGTTGAAAGTTTTTTCTCGAAATCCGTCCTGAATATCCGGGTGGATTTAGGTCGGTAGACCATTGCTTTAGTTTTCACACTACCAGGTTCTCCAGGATCTTGCTTATATTGCTCAGAAGCAATATTGGCCTGTATCCTGAAACACTGACAGCGTTCCCGTCTTTTTGGTACTGCGACAATGTTTGCTATTTTACACTTGCTAGGAAAGTAGCAGTTCTTGATGCAATTGTTCATAATGATTGGGAGAAGTATCATCACCGTTTGAGGCATTCGCTTCAGGACGAAATTCGAAATATTGTCAGCCCCGGCTGCTTTCCTCGTTGGGCTACATTGAATAATTCCCGCAATTTCTTCGGCTGTTGTGATGCCATCATTTTCTGTCGGGTCGTCCTCTGGATTGGCATCACTGAAGATGATGCCTGGTGCGGATATCAGATTTAACGCGTTGAGGTAGCGTTGTCCGGGGATTGTGTTTCTCAGTTTCTTGATGTTTAGTAGCTGCTTTCTGAACAGTGTCACCATGTACTGTTGCAGGGGAACGATGCGTGCTTGGTCGTTGAGCCTATTGTTGCTGTGGTGCCTTTGACGGTCCCTGTCGAAAGTCAGTCCGGTACATATTCGCAGTATTTTTCTTTCGAAAATTGCGAGCTTCGTCATGCTGGTCTTAGAGATTGTATGCCATATTGGGAAGCGGTACGTTAAGATCGACCGTAGAGGCTGCTTGTATAGCAGCAGTTTTGTCCTCTGGCTTAATCTATTTTCCTTGCGCATCAAGGGATAGATGCGATGGAAGGTAGAAGTTGGGCATCTCCATCATTACAACTGTCATATTGATGTTTAGTTGTGACATTTTCGTTTCTGTAAGAGTTAATGGAGGAAGACTCTCCACCACTTCCGTTTCTTGCCCCTCAGATCCATCTGAGAGCGTTTTTTATAAACTTTTCACAGACAGGCGTCTGTGAATATGTGTGAGCTATTCGAAGCTGATAACGTTGCTCTATACTCCTAACAAGTGCTCGTGAAAATAAAGTAGTATGAGTGAATTAAGAACTCAACCGTCAAAATCTGAAGTGAAATGGACTGGGGGGACAAATATCTCTTCCTCCATTGTCTCTGGTTTCTGTTGTCAATTAAGGGGGACTTGGAGGACAATAATTAATTGTGTAAATAAAAAAATCTCAAATTATTTAAATTTCTCAATCATTTCACATTTGTGGCAACACCTTGCAACGCCATCAGTCATTCTTATGTGACAAATTTTACACCTCGGATGATGTGGGAGAGTGTACCCCTTCACTTTCTGAAATGAGTACCTCATACGATCTCATTGCAAATATGTGTCCTACTCAACACTTGCTTGTAGGATGCGTTTAGAAGTGATATTCTACGGTAATTTGACGGGTCAACTATATTTCCTTTCTTGTGGATTGGGAGTGGTATAGCTTGGTTAAATTGCTCGGTATCCAGTATTCTGTTCAACAACTTAACAATTCACAATTGTTCTTAACACTAACCTACTGACCCTATGCGGGTACTCTAAGCTAATCTAATATGAACGTGCCTCTCGGCTTAATCTTCGTGTGTTTTTTTAGTCTTTCATGACAAACTTTTATTCATTTTGTATGTACCAAGAAAACTGATAAAAAACTCGGTTAAACTTAGCTTTTCTACTTAACCTAACTTACGAACATAAAACTTAAGACTATCTTAATTATGTCCGTAATAGAACGGACCTTCTTTTGGTTTTTTGTTTTACAAATTTTTATTTATGTTTTGGGTCTTTTTTTTATTTTCTTTCTCTCTCTAAACAACTACCTTCAAAACCTGGCCACCACGGTCAGCTATCTGGTCACCTAGCAAAACTAGCGGTGGTGGAGACTGGTTTTGGTGTAGCCACCAGTAAAATTCCCGCTCTTTGGCAGACTGTTTCCTATAGCTCTACTGAACCGAAGAAGGTCCTCGTGTTGGCTAGCGACATCCGGTTTGTATTGGCGTCGCTGTTCGGCGTACGACATGGAAGTTTACAGGGCATCCGTGTGTATCCTAAATAGAGGAAAGCTTTGGGGGAATAAAGCCTTTAAGGCGCACTCTTTCATGGTACATAATATTGGGATAGTTAGCCCCGAAGATCAGACTGTTGGAAGAAGTCAAAGCTCGTGCAATGTGCCTTCTGGTCGGCGTAATAATAAAAATATCTATCCTGTTCACGTTTGTCTCGTTGTACAGGACTTCGTTAGGTTAGCACTTCTTGTATTCAGACTCTGGTGTACGATACAACCGGAGGCAGGTCCGAAGACACTCTCGAACAACCTCATCTTTTCCATCTGGGAAGGACTCACGTTGAACCACAACGAAGTTCTGCAGTGAATATTGAGAACAAGATCGGCGAACCGCTCGCCCCCTGTTGCAGACCATTTTAATGTCAAAGACCGTGGTAGAAGTTACATCGCCATTTTTCACGACAAAACTTTCTACCTGCTAGCATGTCATAGAGCATGTATAGCAGTGGTTTACTTATGTCGAGCCTGATCAGCTTGAAGAAGAGGTCCTCCAACCAAACGATGTCGAACGTTGTGTAAATTTGGACCACTGCGGGGGGAAGATGACGAAGCACAATATTCGGTATTCCATCGGTTCCCACTGACTTTTTCTTCTTCATCGAGTTAAAAATACTCTTGAGATCTTCTTGCGCAATCAATCGCTTATTCTCTCTCTATCGATCTCTCTCCCTATCTCTATCTCTCTCTATCTCTCTCTCTCTCTCTCTCTCTCTCTCTCTCTCTCTCGTGTCGTCGCACAGTTGGTTATTTTGCCAATCTAGCGGAACCTTATTCAAAAATCAATTTTTGAGCAAGAGAAATGTGAAACATTAGTTCCATTATCAAGTTCATCGAATTCGTGTGAAGTAGCAATTTTATCGTTAATTTTTTTTTATTTCTTACCTCTTATTTAAATAATCTTTGAGGCCAGTTTGAACCTTGTGCGACCTCAGCAAGTGTTAATAATTGTCGCTTTGCTTGAAGGCCTTAGATGTATCTTTTTTTTACATTCTAACTCTGTGCAGAGTCTTCTTGTCCGCCTGTATCCACCCTCCGGACTACATACTTCCAGAACCCATTAAAACGTTGACTGACTGACCCCATACATTTTTTTTAGTTAACATCGCTCAAATAAATCACAATTATATATCTACAACCAAAACAGCTCCCCTGCTGGGGCTGAGGATCGAAATAGGCCAATTTCTGTCCAAATAATGGAAAGTTTTGGCATTTTGGGTAATCCCTAGGAGTGTTACAGACTACGCGTGGCAAGATGCATACAAGTTGGGAACGAAGTAAGCGAGAAAAGCTTAAGTTTCAGAACGATAATGCGGACCATTAAACTGGATTGCCGGTAGTTCTATGACATGGTCCCAACATCAAGCATGACATCGAATTCTGGATGACCTTCGAAAGAATTTAACGAATGTTCACTCAAAGTGGCAAAAACGGCAAGAGAAGTTCCTACTGCCGCAGAAGTGCCTTTGAGTTTGATTGGCAAGAGAGATGTACAAAATCGTATACAGGAGCTTTACAGGAGCAATTCATTTATTAGTGCAACCAATCTGAAAACACAAGTCAAGAAAAGCATGATAAAATAATCACTCCGGAGCTTCCTCTTTTGCTGAGGGTTGAAATAAAATGAATTACTTTCCAGCCCAAAGGCACGCACGAGGCGCTTAAAAATATAAATTCGAATGTGATGGGATGTATTATATTATGTGGTGGACCAGTGCTTCATAAAATAAGGAACCCCCTACCTCAGCAAAGTTTTGCTCTGTTAGAGGCTCCCGAGGAATTTCCATCATAGTAGCTGCTCCGAAGAAGACGACTGACTTAAAATTAAAAACAAAACTTAAATTAAGTTAATAAATAAATAATTTTGAAAATTGATAATCTTTTATTTACGTTTCACTTGCAGATGATGAATGTGATGATGGACGTTTCATTCTCATTTTCACTATCTTTTCTGAACACATTGGTGAAGATTTGAACAAATTCGGTCCAGTGGTCTCTTACATAGAGACGTTTGTATCCATGAGGTTTGTGGAGGATGGATGGCGCCCCCTATCGGTGACCATATGTGCCTATGGGTTTTAAAAACCTGATGGAATTACTTTTCTTCCGTCACCGAACAGGAATATCCATAGTTTAGCTATACCAAGCGGAACAGGAATAAAGATCCGCTAGATTGACAGTAAAATTGCTGCTTTTGGCTCATGTTTTATTTCCTATAGCTCTACTGAACCCAAGATGGACCCCAAGGTCCTCGTGTTGGCTAGCGACATCCGTTTTGTATTGGAGTCGGCGGACGACCTGGAAGTTTACAGGGCATCCGGCAAAATAACACACTGTGCGTCGACTGGTGTACGTTTCCCGCATGCAACCAAGTACCTGTTCAGCTGTCCTGGTATCTCGGCTCATCCTCGAAATTCACAGAAACAGCATGGACGTGGATCACATTGTTGGAATAAGTCTCTTCCTTGAAGTCTCATGTCTACCATCTCCGACTGGCTTCTCTAAGCAAAGAAACTTATGCTTCTTTGAAAAACTACCCGATCCCCTTATTTTCTAGTCTGGTTTCGTGGGTGTAATCCCACACTGTCACATCAGCTCATCTCCGGCGGCATCTTCCCTGAATCACCAGGGAAGGTGCTTTAAACTTGCGCACTTTGTAAAACAATCCGCCTTAAGTGTCACAATTTTAAAATGTATACAAGGACTTTGGACCGCCTTTGCTCTCTAATCAGGCGTGCGACCTATGAGAGGATTTCAGCCTGAGCACATATCTGCCTACTATCGGTGACGCTACTTTCAGTCATCCGCGATGACTTGGTCTTTCTTTTCTCAACCAACCCGGAGGCTCGGACTCGAAGACTTAGCTGCAGCAATGGTGTCCATGCGCTCGATGTGCGTGAGTCAGTGTAGTCAATGCATTTTTGCCTTCCGGCTAACATCCACGGTTCGCGGGAGTGTCTTATTCTTCTATTCACCTTCCTCGCAAACAGGTAAGGGAGAGTTTTCCTTTCAAGGGCACCAAGAATGAGATATGCTATTAGCTTATAATCCATCTTGCAGGGCCATGACTCTCGCCATTTCGAACCAGAGGTTTTGAGACCAGTTGTTTCGACAAACCGAATTAGCGCCGGTTGCCAAGTCACATATCCACTATAAAACTCCTGATCGAATAATTCTTGATTGACAGCATTTACCTTTTCTTGTCCTCATTGACCTTCAAAATAGCTTGTTTGCCTTGTTCTTCAGTTGTCGTGAAAGCTTCTGCCACGGCACGTAGGGAACACATGACGATGTCGATGTCATCTACGTACGCCAACATTAGAACTGATTTGTAAAGGTAGTTGTCTTTAGTGTTTGCCGTCTCCTCCCCGAAATCCGGTGCAAGTTTCAAACGGCTCCGAGGTCGAACCGAACTGCACGGCGAATCGCGGGTGTGGTACATAACCGGATAACTTTTCCCGGGTTTCCGAATTTGATGCGATTTGAGACATTGTAAGGTAGGGTAGGGGACTGGTCGACCACGTCAGTGATAGTGTCATTAATTTGATCCCAACCAGATTTGAACTGAAATTCGAACCGGGGACCCCAACAACCAAGGACAGGCACTTAGCCAACTGCGACAGTTTTCCGTCGATGGGATTTCAAGGGAACTACAAGTGACAACATGGACGCCTACTTGTCAAAAGAGATTCACCAGAAGGCGTGAGGTCTGTTGTACCGTTGCATACTTGACTACACAAGGCCCTGACCAGACACAATACACTTCGAAAATAATGTCCCCTTCGTTCACTTTCGTTGGGTTCGTTCAAACAGTGCTTCAATTACATGCAAGCAATTGTGGACGTTGATATTCCACAATGCTTCTGGTGGCTTTCGTTCGATTTATAAATAAGCTTAAGTCTAAGTACACTCCGAGATACCTTGACTCACTTCCTGTGCGCCCGACCAGCACTGCAAAAAACAAGGCAAGATGCTCTAGGTAAAACCTTTAGTCAATCATTGAGCGAGATCTCCGCAAGAAGCGATGGTTCCAACCCTCTTCTACCAACTTCAATCTGAGTGCTAATTAAGTTCACTTTGGACCTCCACCAAACACACACACGCACACTAAGTACGTTCATTATGGTTGGCCCTTGGGTCTCCTCCACTCGTGAGAGAACAGCCTGTAAAATGTAGGCAACCAAAGCAGACGAATAGGAGCACGAGGGATATAATGAAATTGTATTAACTGCCTCCTGGAGCTCAGCATCTGCATCTGCGGCGTCTATCAAACCAGAAGTGGTTTCGTTCAAAATGGGTCCAAAATGAGGGAGTCGAACAAAGCCAATGACAGCAAAGCCAGTGCCTTGATGTGGAGTGCAACAGCCGTACCACAGAATTCCTTTTCAACTGCTGGACTACCGTTCGGCTGTAACTAGGGTACGCCCCTTCTTTTTGTTTCCAAATCAAATGGCGGCCAGTCACAAAATACCATCCATCTTGTCGGCGAATGGTCAACTGTGCCTGACAAGACTCAAGGAAAGCATTTCGAATGTAGATTCCTATCCCCCATCGAAGTACGTCTCGAGAAACGAGTTGTCGTTACGCATAGTTTCCTTCACAGATACTCACATCCCCTCCGCGAGAATAAAACTATTTTCATCCAACGCCGTTCAAAGGCCCGCCAGATTCCAACTCATCAATCACAGTACAGTCCAGAGCAAACTGTGCACCACAAACTAGCACAGACTTAATTTTATTCAGACAAATGAGCTCAGATCCCAGAGCACCACCAACCGGACATCGTTCCAGTCTCGAATAAATAATCGGCCAGTTGGCCATTTCGCCAGCAGCCGGCAATAATCCACTAAACGCCCATCAACGCCTAACCTCATTAACCCACCAACGTCCGAATGCAACGCGATTTTGTGAAATATTTTCTTGAATTATAATAATTTTCCTCCATGCCACTGCCCCCGCCCCACGTCTGCGTCCCCCAGTGGCGTGGAGCTAAAGTTCTAATTGAACGCCACACCAGTGCAGTGCCTGCACCCGGCCACCCTTCCACGCCGATCCGCCCACCGTCGAGTGCGGCCCCAGCATCCACCGCACAGAGGCTATTGCTTGCTAGCGCAGTGTAGCGACGTTCATTCACCAGAAGACCCACAAATGGTTCATTCAAAAAAATCCTATCTACAAGCTGCATCGGCGACTGCCGTGCGCCGCGCATTTACGCAATAAAAGTCCTGCGCCTGCCCCTCGCTCCGGCCTGGCGTGGCTTTGTTTGCTGTTGTTGTTGTGGCATTTGGTGTGACTGGCTTGGTTGGTTGTGGTGTAAATTTGCAGAACACCGACGATCACTTGGCAACGGGACCGATCGGGGTGCACAGCGTGTGCGGTGCACAGTTGCCCTGTGGGCACGGCAAGTGCCTTAGATGAGGACAAGCGCTGTGTTCACGATTGAGATGCGCGCATCAGTTCAACTGAATTGAGCCGATGCCAGCCGAGGCCAAATTGGCCCCAGACATCTGGTCCAACAATACCGACAGCGAGCGATACAATTAAAAGCAAAAAAAAACTGCAGATCCCGCCAAATTTTGTCCGTGGAATGTGTGTGGATTTTAGAACGCAGCGGAGCGCATACACTGTCGCGACAGTCTAGCTGCGGTTTATGTCACCAAATTCTGGGGACGAACGCCTATTTGTGGTTCGGCGGAGGCAGAGAAGTGCGCGCGTCTGATTAGAGGAGAATGCTTTGAGGAATGACTTTAGATACATACATTTATTTATTTTTTTTTGTTTGTGATTCGTTGTCGTGTCGGCTGAGAGTGGTATTCCGGATTCCTTGGCAGACGTTCGTAAAGGCTTTGTGTGACCGGTCCTGATGGCGGCGGGGACTCGATCGATTTGGGCACACATTTAGGACAGATTTCTGGCGCTGCGAATGCAGAAATTCACCGTGCACGAGATGGAGTTCACGGAAACATCTGGTACACGATCGAATCCAGTGTTTGTGGACCGAAAAGAAGAGGATCTGCTGAGTGGTTGTGTCTAAAACTTTCCACACTCACGACGGTCCTTGAAAAATGTCCAGAAATCCAAAAACCCTGTCCAGTTTATAGATATACATAACAAATTTCTTCTCGGGCGATTAAAACACTCATGGCAATTTGTCGCTCTCCCAAAGGTACCGCATCAACTGTCAAGCATTCGTCTAGGGCATCTTTGGCGTTGTAGACATAGGTTCTATCAGCATGTATTTGACGTTGCTTCTATTATTTTGCTAGCATATCACGAAATGTGTTTCAAATGTGTCGCTATCTCATAGGCTTGTGTTCGAACTTGCGTCAGAATCGAGCTAAAAATTCAAAACAAATGTCTTGTGGAAAAGGTATGTCCTTGGACTCTGGCTGCTTCAACAATCCAAAACAGTTTCCAATTACTGTCGTCCTCTTCCTCCGGCATTTCTCTGAAGCATCGTCAGCTGATCCATTTCTACAAACGCAGAGCATGTCTGTTTCTCTCGCAGCCTCTGATAGCTCCTGGTGACGGTATTGTCGAAGACAAATGTCATTTCAGTGGATTTGACTACTTCCACGGAATTCACTGCATGTGGTGTCATCAAGTTATCTTGTTCGAGGCAGATTCATTGCATTGACAAAAGCTTAATGACGTCCGCGGAATTTCATTGACGTCATCGACATTACAACGCGAAAAATTTCAATAATACGTTCATCGAACGCAATGGGATGCAAGTTCGCCGTACAACGCACGTGTTGCGTCCGTGATGTAACCGCGGGAGTGAGTGAATCTGATAGATGAGAATCACATAAGATTCTTGTGTTTGAAGATGTAGGTGGAGATGCTGGCAGCAGTGTCATCATCGAGGAAGTCATGACGTGGTTCCGTGGCTCAGCTGGAGATGTTATTTTTGACAAAGTGAACAACTGATGTGAACAGAAAAATGACTGGGAGGCGTGCTGCAGCCCTCACCCCCGAAGAGGGATTATTCATGATGACGGGACGCGAGCTGTGTTGTCAGTTTACTAAGCAGCAGGACCCTTCCTCGTCTCAGGTGTATACCGTTGTTGATGTTGAATTGCATTGGAAGCTCAATTTAATGCACCCTTATTTCCTGCCTTGTCGTGGTGGCCGTGAGTCGACCCCTACGCAATTGAGTCCAGGATCGATTACCACTTTTCACCAACCCACCTCTTTTATTATTCTCACAAGACTGAAGAGGTTCCTCTACAATTTGATACGATTGCGATCGTCGAAGTTTAAGAAGCGCTTTTGACAGTCATACCCTCGGTAACTCAAGCGAAGTGGCGGCATAAAATCGAAAGTTGGTGTGTCCGAGATCGAACCATGGTCGTTTAGGCAACTGATCTCTGAGCGTGTAGCCTGAACGGGGATAAAGCGAGTCTGTGACGAACGTCGACAAAACAATTTCATTCTTCGTCCACCCCAAATGGACATCGTTCCTTGAAGTCCTTTACATGAGCTAAGCTTGAAATCAGCCTCGACCCCGTGATTGTCAGGTATCTAACTATCCACAGTCCGTGTATCTCAAGCGTGTAAACAAGCTTCACTTCCGTTCCTTAAGCATGCCTCCTCCGCCCTTCAAGCCACTCGATCACCAAGCTGAATGGCCACCAGTCGCCCCGGATGAATTTCAAGCGAAAGCGAACTCGACACAATAAATCATTCAGCACCTTCCGTTTCGTTCGTTCAAACCAATCCACGAAGCGAAGAAGAGCCAACGATTTAATTGAACACGAAACATCAGACAGCCGACACCACACAAACGACAATAAAACCAACAAGCAAACCCCGGGTGGGGCCCGGGGACGACCAGAAAATGAAATGTTGATCTCCTCCCTGGCAAGCGCCCCTCGTCCAATTTGACGGACTCGAACTTTGCTATTCATCCCGCCAAGAGTGCTAAATACCATCACACTGCACGTACCGAAAGATCGCATACAGAGAGTCACTGCGCGTCCAAAGTCCATCGGGCAACTCTTCATTTCATTGGAGCACACAGCCACACACGACAAACACGCTCCCTTTTAACTGCGTCCTCAAGTCCCGTGGCGGCGCAACCACCACAGACCGCACTCTCTATCCGGCAGGCAGTCCGAAGTGCCACCTCGTCGCCGCGGTGACCGACGTCGAGGACGACGACTGCACACAGCTCGGGGCCCAATCACTCGAGAGAGTGCACTATCATTCCCCGCATAGCTCGCCGCTACACCGCGGTGCACAAGTGGACGGAGCATCTCTGCGCCTGTGTCTGTATGCAAAATCGCGGTGGCGGCACAGCGGCCATCCAACAATCCAACGTCCCGAGCAACAATCCGACGAACCAAATGAGCTCTTGATTAAAAGAATCATCATGATCATCGGCGCCAAATTAGGACCGCCCCAGCCCCACCGATGTCTAGATATCGCACCCAGAAGCGTGTAGCGTACAGATCGCCTGCTCGGCGAAGAGGCGTTGCACTCTCAGAGCTAATTTTTGGACGCATGTCAACAAAAATTCGCATTCGACTTGCTGCTGATGCTCCGACGGACGGTTCCCGGTCTCGGTTTTCGGCGTTCGACGTTCGGCGCTCGGTCCGGCCAGCTGCATAATCACTCGGTTTGGTGCTCCGCCATGGAATGCGGTTTGCATTCGAGATGCTCTCTCCTTTTCTGACACACGGGGCGGGACAATTGTCTAGCAGCGCGATCCATCTGCGGACGGCGACGCGACGCTGCGACGCGGAGATGCAGAGTTGCAGATTCTCGTGTGTATTCTGTGAGGTGTCTGCTGCTGGTATGCCTGACATTTGCATCGCGTCCCTGCGCGCGGGTGGAGTGGCAGCTCGGTCTTATGATCAGTAACAATTGGCCAGAAGTATGCTCGGTATCTGGTTCGAAAACGGATGATGACAAAAGGCGATTAGCGTTTGCTTATCATGCAGCGGAAGCATGTGGATTCCAATGGCATGCCTGTCATTAGAGGCGAATCGCTGAGGTTTACGACCAGTGTAACTTGGAATGCAGTCGTTGATTACAGAACCGTGTAGAAATGCAGATGCACAAGGTACTCTTCCGCTAAGGTGCTGTTGGCAGAGACCGCCGAGTGGCTTAGGGCGATCGTCATTTCTAAGTTTGATCAAAGACGCCACTGTTCGCGGCGCTTAGGGAATGAACAGCATAATTCGTGGTTTTGGCAGCCCCAGAAAGGGATTCAAACTATGTGTGCTATGGTTGCGATCTAGATTTTGAATTCGCTGTTCCTGAAGACTAGCCCTCTACAGGCCGACCTTGCGGTTGGCAATGACGCATCGAATCGAACCAGGAAGTGATCGGAGCGCAATTCTTGAAGCTCGCCTCTTGGATCGATTTTGGCGACCGTGCACGATCATCGATCATGTTGTGGACTTAGTCTCCTGAACTCAAGGACGCTCAGCAGCCTCATTTGCCGAGAAGAACAAATGGCCTCTGCCACCCGCAGCATAACCCTACACTTATGATCTGCGAAACCAAATCGCAGATCAGAGCAAACTTGAGTGATTAACAATAAACTTGTCTCTGAAGTCTGAATGCCGGTGGGATTAACAGAGGCATTATGATTAATCAATGGGGAAGTGAACATGTTGTTGGCCAAGACATTTGTGCATATGTAACTTGCTGAAGTATTCAAAGTTCTTGGCTGCAGCTGCATTCAGTCTGCTCATGTCCCTAGTCAGTGAAAAGTGGCGGAAATAATAGTGGTGCCGAAACCGGGTAAACCCCCAACAGACAAAAAATCTTATAGACCAATTTCACTGCTTCCGATAATGTCTAAAGTGTTCGAACGAATATTACTCAGACGTTTAAGCCCGGTTGTGGAAGAAAGACGACTTATTCCTAATCACCAGTTCGGTTTTAGAAGTAAGCATTCAACAATCGACCAAGTACATCGAATAACTGATGTTATAGAAAAATCGTTTGAACAAAAGCAAGTCTGCTCAGCTGTATTTCTCGATGTTTCGCAAGGATTTGACAAGGTTTGGCACGAAGGTTTGAAACACAAGCTTCGACAGTTCCTCCCGAGAAGATTTTACACTATTTTATCGAATTATCTAACTGATAGAATCTTCCATGTGAAATATGAGAAAGAATACTCCCCTTAAGCCTATACAAGCTGGAGTACCACAAGGAAGTGTCCTTGGTCCCCTCCTTTACTTACTTTATAGCAGCGATATACCGCAGGACGTAGGCACCGTGCTAGGCACATTTGCTGACTACACCGCCATTTTAGTAACTGCCGAAACGGTCGAAGAATCAACCAGAAAATTACAATGTACTCTGACCGGATACACGAATGGACGAACACTCAGCGAATTGAGCTTAACGAAGCTAAATCCGTTCATATAAATTTTACGTATAAGAACGTGAATAACTTGCCCGTTTTTATAAATAATGTTCAAATACCCTTCGGTAATGAAGCGAAATACCTCGGAATGACTCTCGGTGTAAAGCTTAAGTGGAAGGAGCATGTCAAAAAGTAACGTGAAGAGCTCCAATTAAGATACAAAGACATGTACTGGCTTATTGGAAAATATTCCAAGCTAAGTATTGACAACAAATTGCTTATATACAAGCAAGTGCCAAAACCCGTCAGGACGTATGGTATACAACTATGGGGTTGTACCAAAGAAAGTAATAGAAACATACTACAAACATTTCAAAATAAAGTGCTAAGGGCCACCGTCAACGCACCCTGGTAAATACGAAACAGCGACATCCACAGAGATCTTGGAATTCCATCAGTCCATGATGAAATTACGAATTTTGCTCGTAAGCATAAGCGTCGTCTGGAAGAGCACATAAACTCTGCTGTCCTTCCAATTCTCGACGAAACCAACGCTTTCCGCCGTCTCCAAAGGACTACCCCCTTGACCTAGCACGGTGAATTCAACCCGCGCTTAGCTGCGGTGATAGCAAGAACTCTCAATAGAGAATTTCTTTGCCAAATGTGCCTAAACCAAGAAAGTAAAACTGCTGGATAAGTGTAAGACTTAGTTGTAGTGGATATATATTTTATTTGAAGGGAGGTGTTTTTACTGGGTAAAAATTCCTTTCGCTATGTGGGAACGGTCCCCATAGTGTCTTTTGAAGATTTTCACCTACCCTCGCAAAAAACAAAAAAAAAAAAATGAAGCAGTCGGATTGGTAGATGACGTCCTTTTTTCCTGGATCTTTGGGAAATGCTGCATGAGTCAAGTAATTCACGTAAGGCCTTACTCACAACGTAGGTGAGTCTGGGAGCGTGAATAGACAACCCCGTCGAAACTGGACCACTTCAACACAAAAATGCATGTGGAATCTCACGGTAAATACAAAATTCAAGCTGGTCATCCTGAAAAATTACGTTACAGCAGACGCTCGATGTAGCGAACATCGATATATGGAACACACATTATTTTATACAGGCTATTCTAAATAGTGGACAAACAAAATCTCGATATAGTGAATGCATGTGTTTGTACTGTCTTTGAACCCTTCAGGAAACACGTCTAAAAGTCACGAGTTTTGCTGTTTTCAACTTGACAGCTGCATGGACAAAAGACTTTCCGTTTGAAGACGATTTTGAGGACGAGGATGAAATGCTACTTACACAGATACCGATTTAAACAAATGGAACGAACGTCAGGAATCTTCAGATATTGAAGAAGAAAAAAAAAACGAAGGCGAAAAGGAACAGCCGAATGCAGTTCATCCGATTTGTTTAGTGTCCACCAAGCTGTCGGAGTTTTGATTTTTCGAAAAATGGCGGAAGTTGAAACTCAAATTTTCAAGTTTAAAAACGAATCGTAAAGAAAATGCCCCTTCGTTCACACGGAGGACATCCGACAATATAAATCTCAAGTTACAGTGACCACCGACATTCTAAACAGTTTTGAGTACCAATAGCATGCCCACAGAGATGGCTCCTCAAGTCATTTATCTCCAGAAATAATAGTGCGATCTGGCCCTTAAGTTAGTTATGCGGTTAGGATAAATCTACAGCGTGATTTTCAGTTTATTTCGGTGTTAATTTCCTGCTTTTGTCTCTTTCTATTTGCTGGTGCTCTCACACTATTATGTCCTGTCAGCAGACAGCTGTTCTGGCGGCCATTTAAAAACTGAGAGCGAGTGGCATTTCTTTTGGCGGGCTCTTATAAATTGGGAGACCACTTTACGCTCAGTGGAAACGGTCTATTGAGATTATGGATTCAACGCCTAAGTTGTATTGAAGCAGCAGTGGGCGATTATAACTACAGCGCAGTACTTTGAGTTAGAAGAGTGACTGCGAGATGAACTTTACGAAGAAAACATCAAGTGTCATAAGTATGCGCATTGAAGCCCGATTCACCTCATCCGTCATCGTCACATACGCTTAAATGAAATGGTTAAATAATAACGCCAAATTTTTCGTATACATACATTTTTCTTTCCAATTCAATTTCAATTTTTTATTGTCATCCTTTTATATTCCTTTATCCGCACAGAAAAAAATGTAGATTGGCTTGTCTGTGCACAATTTTTTTAACAAATTCTTTTCTAGAAAGGCTTAGAAGTTCTCTTGGTAGTTTATTGAATATGGTTGGAACTGCCACGTTGTACGTCTTTCGGCCGTATTCATTCCAAAACCTCGGAATTTGGTCATGTACCATGCTGTTGTCGTCTTATTGCATTCACTCTCTGCTGCGTTTGTAAAGGGTGATTTTTTAGCTATTATCTTTTTTGCAACGCGGGCTTAAACAGCTGACGCACGTTTCGTGTTTTGTTTCACTGTCAAACATCTTCAGTTTGGTCTATAATTTAACCATGAATCGTCTTACCAACGAACAACGCTTGCAAATTATTTAATTTTATTATCAAAATGCGTGCTCTGTTAAGAAAGCTCATAGCGCGCTTCTTCCATTTCTTCCATTGGGTACGTAACCAAGCAGAATTGTCGATTTTGGAGTGAATATCAGCCAGAAGCATTGCAAGAGCTACCAATGCATCCAGAAAAAGTCACAGTTTGGTGCGGTTTATGGGCTGGTGGCATCATTGGACCACATGCCACACAGCACTCGCAACAATGGACTTATTGAGAGGCGAGTTCGGTGAACATTTTATTTCACGTTCGGGACCGGTCAATTGGCCGCCTAGATCGTGCGATTTAACGCCTTTAGACTATTTTTTGTGGGGCTATGTTAAAGCTCATGTCTATACAGACAAGCCCGCTTCAATTGACGCATTGGAAGACAACATTGAAGCGTTTATTCGTGAGACACCGGCCGAAATGTTGGAAAGAGTATGCCAAAATTGGACTAAGCGGTTGGACCATTTGAGGCGCAGTCAAGGTCAGCATTTGTATGAAATAATCTTCAAACATTAAATTATATGGACCGTACTATCGATTCAAATAAAGATTTCATGAATTTTTCTGAATTTTATGTGTTTTTTTTTTTGAAAAACTTTCCTATAGCTTTTAAAAAATTGCCCCTTACTTGGCAGGTGTTGTCGTTGTGAAATTTTGCAAGTATTTCCAGATCATAGGTTTCAGCGATATTCAGCATATTAATTGCAGTCGTGTTTGCACACTTTGAAGATGTTGCAGGCATTACCTGCATTACCTTAGTCTTCAGTGCGTTGATAATTAATCCGTGGTCGTGACACCAAGCTATCACTCTGTTGCAATCTTCTTGCATAAGTTTTTCAGCTTCATCAACGATCCTATGGCTAACTACTATCGCTGTGTCGTCTGCATATCATATCCGGTACTGTACTGTTTACTGTTTAGTCGGTAATTGAAGCGAAAAATAGGTTCGAACGTCAGTGACATTTTACAAACCGCACGTTTCTTAGATTGAGCAATTTCCAATCTGTCACTCAACCTTCCAAATCCTTTGGCGTATTGGACCAAGAGAAACCCCTTGAATCTGTTGCCACTAGGAGAGTGTACTCGTACAAATATGAAAATTGCAACTCTTCAAAAATGTTGGTCTGTGCAACGCGAAAGAAAAATGGAGCTTCAGGTGAAGAACAAAGCCGAAGAACAAAGGCAATGTGCGTATTGAATTCGTCCGCAACAAACTAAGAACCGCTCGAATATTATTACCACACGCAGTTCGGTTACGAGGCCACGAACAGAATGGGCGGCATATGAACGTCGTTCATTGGTTCCCAAGTAGAATACTAAGAGGGACTGCCAATGGCTGTTGCTACATTAGTTATTAGGAATGAATTTTTTACATAGGAAATAATCGTTTACACCGTGACCTGAATATGTGGGCATTTTCTGATGGAATTCAAAAATATGTTCACATGGAGCAAGACATGGACAAAATTTGATCGAAGAAATACCAACGTTTTGAGTCACATTGAGTAGATTGAGGCGTTCTTGGCTGGCACTTTGTAGAGCAGACTCTTAACCATTCATCAAATGTGTTTCATGAATGCTGTCATATCGGAAAAATTAAAGAAAGAATGATCTGTTTCTCACTTGTTCGTAAGAGCTAATTGAATCTCCATCACAGGGGCACAATCTTCCAGAAGTCCGTTCAGTTCTTAGCATTTGTTAATTCTTGCAAATCATGTCAGGATGAAATTGACGTGATTGGCCGAACACAGGGAGCGTTAAATGGCGTTTGACGGCGAGTGACGAGGAAACGAAGTATGATATAATGTTCTCAAGAAAGCCCTACAACATCGACATCTTGCTAGGCTCTGCTAGGCTCAGACGCGAAGCTAAGCTGGGGTGGGTCCCGGATTGCGACAAAAAAGCCTGTATGGCTGTAAAAAAGCGATGGGGTCTACAGCCGTGGGTGGTTCATTCGTTATTCGTATCGGTAGTCAGACCCATACAACTGTATGTCGTTGCGATCAAGGACACCTACTGCAAACAGGTTGAAAGAGTACAGCGGGTAGCATGCATTTGCATTAGCGAAGGTATGCGAACTACCGCTTCCCAAGCTTTAAATACGCTCCTCGGCCTCCTGCCGATATATCTCTTGCTGCGTGTGTGGAAAGAGTTCAGCTCCAGATACTCCACCATCCTTGATAAATTTGGATCCCTACCAGGAAAAACCGACCTCACGATACCTAACCTCATCTTCAAGAAAAACTTCTCAACCAGCTTACCTCCCAAATTTTACTGGACGTCGGAATACCAGACGCTGGACGGTCCTCTGCGAATTTTCACAGATGGATCGAAGATGGGCGAAGCAGTGGGTGGGGGAGTCTACTCTAAGGATCTAAATTTTGAACTGTCATGCCGACTACCCTATGACTGTACCGTCTTTCAGGCAGAGACTAGCGATCAAGGAAGCTCTGTCATGGCTAAAAAAAACAATGCAATATCGGGTACAGATATTGTCATCTGTCTGTTCAGACAGCGAGGCAGGGATTGAATTTCAGAGTGCAGTCAGATTTAACTCCAAGACGTCCCTTAATTGCCGCCTACCTCTTAACGAGATGGCCAAGTATTTAGCATCCAATTCATGCGGGTGCCGGGACACAGTGACATCCCAGAGAAGCAGACGAACTCGCTAGAAAGGGCACCACCTCAACACTCTTTCCGGGCGGGGAATTGCCGTCCATGCCTATCGCTACTACAAAACATTCTCTAAAGCTTGAAACGCTCACTCACACCAAACGCAGATTCCTCTTAACAAAAAAGTTATAGCCTAGCATCGATCCAAAACCCTCACGCGACTCGATCAGAATGAGTAGACCGCATCCTAGAACTCGCATTGGCGTTGTAACAGGCCATTGTGCAATTGCAATTCACGCCTCAAGACTAGTTATCCCCTATAACGACTTCTGTCGAAGTTGTAGGAATGAGGAAACCAGTTCACACCTTCTTTGCAACTGCAATGCCCTCTCATCCCACAGATTCAGTCACTTGGACGCCCCATGTTTCTATGACTTGACAGAACTAAGTAGTATTAGCATCAGTCAGCTCCATCGCCTCATTAAGAGCTCCAGATGGTTCGCGGATAAGGATCTATTAAATCTTGTGGGAACTCAACGGGTCTACTTTCGCCTAAGTGTGGCTACAGTGAAGGCAGTGAGCCACTCTAGCCTAACCTAACCGAGGCTCAGCACTGCGCAGCAATATCAACATCAGTGACTGTCGAGAGACAAGCTCAAGAGACAGTGGAGTAACAGAGCCGTCTCTCGAATTACCAAGCTGGCTTTTTATCAGGCATCACTCCAGCTGCTCGGCCCAGAGGCATGAACAATCTTCATGAATCTCGCTTTGAGAGACAAGTGCTGTGTGCGATCTTTGGGCCTGTTTGCGTAGAGGGCATATGAATCTCAACCACGATCTGTACGGGCGGTTTCATGCTTAGCCCAGCGTATACTGCTCAAGCGTCAGTTGGTGGGGCCGTCAACTTAGCTCCGGCGCGAAGAGTCTTCACTTCCGCGCCTCTGTATAAAAAATGCAACAGATGTATCCAGCGTCTATGGAGGCGCATACAATTAGGGAGAGGCCTCAATCAAACAAAAACCATAATATCCCTCGCAGGAATCTCATCAAGTGAGGGGGCTCGCTGCCTGACAGGCACAAATGAAATGTGTTAACGTCTCCCCCTCAGCTGTGTTGTTGTGGGTGCAACAGTGTGTGGTGTGGGAATACCTAGTTTGACGACATGTTCTCCTATCGGCCAGGGTCCCGTACAGAGCACTTCGTAACGAGTTCGTCGAAGGATGTCCATTTTTGTTTGTGTCGGTTGTAGTCTGGCCACATTTTTTTGATGTTGCACAGCTTGTCAGTCTGGCGCATCTGAGGTTTGATTTTTCAAAAAAATGCGTAAAGGTATAAGCCATGACTGGTTGTAGTGGGAAGCACCTCCGGTACTAGTCTGGAGTAAGAAGTGAAGGAAGTACAGTGTAACTTCTTTAAAGCGGACAGCAGAGGGCCCAAATGTCCGTTATGAAGGAGTGTCCGTGGGAAATACGCGAATATTTTCATGATATACACATCGGATCGTACATGCACCCATCAGCCCATCAGCCCATCAGCCCACCACCGCCACCGGTCGTGCCCGGCTGGTCCCAAAAATGGAGTGCGGAGCCCGAAAAATGGCCGGCGCGGCGGGTGTAGTGGCCGCTCCGTTGGAGCTCCTCCACGCATCGGTGTCGGTGCCGGTGCCACTGCCAGAGACGGAGCCGCGTCGCACCTGAGCCGCACTTCTGTAAAGCGGACAGCAGCGGGACCATAATGACTGCCCGTTATGAAGGAGTGTCCGCTCTGAAGGCGTAGATTCATGATACACATACGTTATGAAAGTGTCCGTGTCCGCTCTTAAGGCGAATATCTTCATGACGGGACCATAACATGTTGTCCGTAAAGAGAAGAGTCCCTTATAGTGGGGTGTCCGTAAAGCGAAGTTTCACTGTAATACCTTTTATGATTGCTTGGCAATCAACGTATATGACAACCTTCTGCCTTGGTAAGAAGTTAGGCACGGAACGCCCTTTAATTGTCCGGCAGTCTGTAGATTTTGGAAATGTTAACGAATTCAGAGAACACGCCCGATTTTTCAGTTAAAATCACTGCCCGCTGTGCCATTCCGTTCTTTCGGGGATTAAATTGTCCAAGCCCGGTAGTCCGTTGAGGATGGTACGATATCCCCCGGTATAAGGTCAAGGATGGTGCTCTGACCATATTGTTTTGGCTTCCAGCACCCAGGCTCCCAAAGCCCGAGCGTACATAATTTATGTCATCTACAAGAGTGTCTCTGATCCATAGTCGTCTGGACATTTCCAACCCGTTTCGTCCTCTATTATATCTTGACTAACTTACGCCTCATCATCTCGTTCATTTGGTACTACCAGCATGCACATCTTCCGCAATGGAACAGTCCACAATGTGATGCCAACACACTTGACAAGCTTTCCGTGACAGTTGTCAAAGGTCTTGCCGCAAAAACCAAAAATGAATCCATCAAGAACTCCCTCTCTCCCTCCAAGGACTGTCAATGACCGCGGTGGCTGAGTCCCAAAACGTATCTATTCGTTTTCCCAAAATCTTCAAAATCATTCATTCACGCCACAGCGCCATCGACATTGACGTTGACATGATGTATTGAAATCACCCGAACATGCATTAAAAGATTCATAGAACGTGCCACCGAGTGAATAACAAAGGGATTCACTATTTCCCATGGTTGGCCTGGCAAACCGGTAAACCCTGGGAGTAAATCTTCACATTGCTGTTAATTCTTTGCGCAATCACCTGGTATAGGCTATGGCGATGTGTAGAGCAACATGAGGGTAACCTCCCTGTTCTGCCGATAAGCCAATCACAATAATAACCAGAACTGAAGCGCTACCAAAAGACGGAGACAGCAAAAAAAGCCATCCCATCGACGGCCAAGCCAATTGATTGACAACAATATAATTTATTATTTATTCAACATACGCGCACGGAAGAGGTACACCCAGCACAGGAGCCCGCAGACCACGAGAGCAGCCAGGAGCGCCCGCAAAAAAAAACTAAATGGCGCTAATAATTCCATAAAGACGAGCTCATTAGAAGTCCATCAAGAACGCGTGATGTCTTCAAGTCGAAAATCCCTAATGGGCTGTGGCTGCTCCTGCCCAGGTCTGAGCACCTCGCTCGCTCGCACGCCACCAGCAGGCCAGGGCATAGACGACGATGATGGCCGTGGAGGACGACGACGAGGCCACGATGATGATGGTTATGAGTGATGGCTGTGTTATGAAGGCGCACCAACCAACGGCGGCCGTCAGTTGATTTGGGCATAAATTTCGTTAAGTCCCACAGCCACCACAACCACCACCACCGCCCCCTAATAATGTACTGATGATGATGGAAACTATTCCGAGTGACAGGTAGAAATCCGAATGCGTAGCATTACTCGAGATTAATTCAGGGAACAGCAACATCAGTGGTTGGCAGACATTTCATAACTCCTCGCCGATGGGACATATGTACGATCATGGCCGGGCAACACGGGGCTCCCCACTGGCCGGGGAACTGCTTTAAATTCATAAACATGTGTTCGCAATAAAAATATGTGTTCTCAACATCGGATCGTACATGCGCCCATCAGCCCATCAGCCCATCAGCCCACCACCGCCACCGGTCGTGCCCGGCTGGTCCCAAAAATGGAGTGCGGAGCCCGAAAAATGGACTTGCCACCGGCCGGCGCGGCGGCGGTAGTGGCCGCTCCGTTGGAGCTCCTCCACGCACCGGTGCCGGTGCCAGTGCCAGAGACGGAGCCGCACCAATTAATATTTATTGTTATTGTTATTGTTGTCATATGCGCTGCGGATCGGGCAGGCATGGCACGCATGACGATCGATTCGAGATCCAGATCCAAGGCGATCGATCGATGATCGATTGCCGGCCGATCGCGATCACGGTGGATAGGCATCTCCCTTGACTTTTGGGCAACTCTCTCATCGATCGGTGGATGGATGCGATAAAAAACAAAAGCGCTCATCGACGGTAGCGCGCATCCTGTTCGCAGAGGCTTCATGTCAATCGATCTTGTGTATCGACGATGTTTAACAGGACATAACATCGATATGTGCTAGGGAGATGGAGATCGCTTTTTGTCGGCGTCGACATTTCGGTCGGGTGGCAGTGGGCTGTGGTCCGAGGAGCAGTTATGAATTCATTGGGTACGTTTTCGGGAACCAAAGGTATTTGTGTTTGAAATCTATTAATGAATTCATGTGGTGCAACGAGGCAAACGAAATAAATTTCCAGCCTCGGACGTGAGTGACATCTCCAATGCCTGCCCATATGTGTGTGTGTGTGCGAAGACAGAGGGGCAGACAGAGTGCGAGCTTATGTAAGAGCGGATCGAGATAATCTCTAGGCATCGCGGTAGTTGGGCGTTAAGTGCTTGTCTTTTCGTCTATAACTCAGGCCGGTAATGAGGGGCCATAAAGTTAAAAATAGTCATTTGGCCGGTAGGCGAAATGAATTGCAAAGAAGTGGCAATCTTCAGCGACAGCGAAAGGTTTTTGCCGCATCGGCGCCGCGCTTGGCCCCCTTTCTTCATCTTCATCGCTTCGCACTTCTTCCGCTTGCTTGATTGATGGCAACACGTGGACAAGATGAAAAGCTTATTGACCGATGATTGAATCGATTAGTGGGCTAGTTGACATTAATGGCTGGCTGAGTGAAGGTGGATCGGAGATAGTCGAGTTCGCCGATGGAAGCGGATATTCAGTGAGTTTCTCTCGGAGTTACATAAAGGAGATCGAACCTGCGTTTGGTTATGGATGACCGATCTGTTTGAAGGTTTTTTTTTTTGGGCGTCATGAGCTTGGACTGTGGTTGGGACTGTCAGATGTACCGTCAGGAGGCGGCTGATTTTATGAAGTGGCTTACGTTCTCTGGTAAGAAGACATGTGACCAGGCAGGAGATCTGTTAGCATAAGACTGTAAGCTGTTAACGAACAATGAGAGCACAAGGCGGATTATAATCGGCGTTGAATGAGACGGAGAACTAAGCCAGACTAAAAAATCGAACAAAAAATAAAAGAGCACCCATCAAGAGACCGGAATTGTCACCCAATTTTACAAATTGCTGTAAAATCAATTAAATCGGTTGAAGTGTTAAAATGCATGAAACCGTCAACATAACTGGGAAAGTCCACTGCTATTGAAGCCACCCGTGAATAGCGATCGAACTGTAAGATGTGAACGGGTTCCCTTAACGATCAACGTCGGAAGCATTAAATGAGAATTTGATTAGTGTCTGGAATCCAAAGGAGGCCTGAATGGCGGCGATCGTAGATAGTGGCGAGAGATCTCAATCGGGTCGTTGCGAAATGTCGCTTTTATGTGATACACGAAAAGTGATTGAAAATCGAGGCAACATCATGTGAATTTAGAATATCTCGTAGGTTTGATAGGAGACGTCGGAGTCAATTCATGAGACGTGTGGGAGACGTCTTAACTAATGCGTGAGTTTGTCGGAATTTTTTGACAGAAGTGGTTTAATTCCAACTTTTTGGGTTCCCTTAACTTTGAGAGGTAACTACTGTGGTGTCACATTAAAGTGGGTTTCCAATAGGATGTCAATCTCGTCTCGATAAAATGGCTACGATCGATTCACATTGAGTGCACAGACTGTACGTCATGATGATTAAAAGTCTGCCGGTAGGTGGACATATGTCCATTCACCTTTTGTGTAGTCAGCGGACTTTTGGATTGAATGCTCAATTCTCACATTTTTATTGACTACTCTCAAGTTTGTGTTTGACAGGCAACATGCAACGTCCTGATTTTTCGAGCTTTATTTTGTGGGTATAAATAATTAGAAGCCAAGGAAAACTTTGATGAATACTAAGGGCAGTCTGCACCATCAGTATCAGTGGTTGGGAAGTGATTTACCGGGTTCCGTGGACGTACCACGCCGAAAGTTCAGGTGGCTCAAATGTCATCACGACAGAATTCGTCGATAAGTCCATTGAAAGGTATTGGAGAAGTAGGGTCGTTTTGTTCACTATCGCTCAACTTTCCGGAAAACTGTGAGTTGATCAACTTCGGGGTAAGTCTCAACTCGTTGTTTAATCGGCGAGTTGAAAATTGATTTTCTGACCAGCATGTTCCACTAAAGGGTTCGCGGGGGTAAACACAAGAGATCTCCGCTCAACTCTATCGTCCGCCATCGACTCTATCTCATCAGGAGCTATGCCCAAACGTAACCAGGCAAGTTTTTGGACTTGGTCCAACCATCTCCCCCGGGTCCGCCAAGCGTTCGCCTATCTGATGGAATCGCATTCAACGCCTCGGAAGTAGTGATGAAGGGGACATTCGTGCCACCTGTTCTAAGAAGTAGCTCCTCAATATTGAGTTCCTCGCGCACTGCCGTGTTTCTCACCCTAATTCACACAACAGCACGGAGAAGTCTCATATCAGCAGCTTGTATTCGCGATCTTATTCTTTCGGTCATTACCCAAATTTCATGACCATAGGTGACAGTTGGAACCAGTTGACTGAGTTGAAAACCGCTTGGCTTTGACACCAAGCTCGGCCTTCCTGTTTACAGATCTATCAAGCTGTTTCAAAATTGACCCAGCATGACCAATCATACAGGCAAGCTCAGCATTACTCCTTCCATCACTCGTGAAAAAGTCCCCGAGATAATTAAACTTCTCCACCTGCTCCACCTGTGGACACCACTAACCTGTAGAGTGCATTGAACAGGCGTTCTGGAGATGAAGATAACTTCCGATTTGTCCTTCATTTCACCATCAGCACATACGGCCACAAACCTATCAACCTATCGAGTGCGCCCTGGAGTTCCGTCTGGTAAGATGTGAGGATCACTAAGTCATCTGCAAAAAGAAGATGACTTACCCTCAACCCTCCCAACGTGAAACATTCCTCGGCTTCGCTGCAACATCCAGTCCATATATACAATGAAAAGGAGAGGTGACAAGACGCACACTTGTTGAAGTCCAACGCCCACGGTGAAAGGTGTTGATTTAGCACCGTTAACCCGAACAAAGCTACCGCAGTTTGTGTATGGGGACAGAATGGCCCTCAATCCCATACTCCTGCAGAACACTCCAGAGAAAATGTAATAAATGAAATTATTCGAAATTCAAGGAACATTCGAATTCATTCCAAGGAACACAGATAACATTTCATTTGTTGGAATAAATTTGTAACCGCCCTTATTTTCAGAAACCAGTGATTTACGATTAATTACAAGCAGCATAAGATGTCGGTAAAATTACCATACTTATTAAATTACCATTACTGATGCATGTTCATCAAATTTTAGGCTAGGAAAGGTCGGTGGTCCAGTTGGACCCACTGTGAAGCTCAAGGGGGCTTGACCTTTCCGGTCTCATTCGTGTACATCTGCGTTGTTGGTACTATTGCTCCAGTACATCACGTTCCTACTGGTGTCGTTGTGGTGTTGTTTCGTCCAGCCATCCATAGATCTTGACAAACCTGGAAATCGATGTTAGCGGGATATGTGTTAACTCATGAAGGTTATGGAACAAGAATTCTCACTAGACAGAGACTGGGGCATTGACAAAGAGAACGAGTTGCGTCTTCAATCTCCTCTTCGTCCCCACAGCGACTACATATTTAATCATGGGTGATTTCCGTTTTTTGTTACTTGTATTTCAGGTAATTATGGCCAGCTAGAGCACCAACTACCATCCGCAGCAGCTCTTTGTTGCATTGGAGGAGTTTTTCGGTATTTGCACATTTTGTACCTAGGCCAGAATAATTGTGAGGTCTCGCATGTGGGAAGGGAGTCCCACTAACTCCATGATTGAGTTATCCAGTTTCTTCTTATAATTTGTTAGCGGTTGATCAATACATAGGATTGATTGGGATGGTTCGGTTTCGGCCCATTTCCTGGCAAGTTCATCTGCTACCTCATTGCCTGTTTTGCCCCCATGCCTGCCAAGAACCTTGAGCTCTTCGCGACAGCTTGCGACTAGCTTGGTCTTGATCTCAAAAGCCGAAATTGCTTTAATGGCCGCTTGACTGTTTATTGGAATGGTAATATCAGCCAGAGGTGTTTCCAAGAATGATATCAATCTGGCTGCTTCTTTGACCGCAAACACTGACAAAACACTGCCGTAGTCGGGTAATCTGATGGAGCAGTGCATGTTTAACAATTCGGAGAAAATGTCCATCCATTGAGCCATCCGTGTAGTATTGGATGGGTTGATTGAAGCTCCACCCTTGTTGGTAGATAACACCGGAATGGTATATCGATGTCAAGGGACGGGAGGAGGTAGTCACTTGTTGTTTGTTCTATGCGTAGTCAATCTAGAATACTCGCATGATCGTTGGGGCTTGTGTGCCAGCTTTTGGATTGCATAGTTCTTATGACGTTTTTGCTGCAGTCCTCTGCATAAAGGCGTCCAGAAGCAGGAGATCCAAAAGAACCTCTATGCCTCCTGTTGGGGTAGTTGAGATCGCTCCAGTCACCCTAGACATCCACGTCTCTGTACACTTTCAGCAGGCTTTTAGAGGCTTTAAGACAAGCTACGGCACCGTATGCCAAAATAGGCCTGACAATAGCTAGCTGTGTACATCCACAGTATAGTTCCGGGGTTGGGGCCCCATTTCTTGCCGTATATCCTATTACACAGGCATAGGGCGCAGGCCGCCTTCTTTGTCCCTTCAACTACGTTGAGTTTCCAATTTAGTTTCCAGTCTAGGGTAAGGGTTTATCGAGCATTCTTCTAAGGTGAAGCTTGTCACCTCATCGATGAGAGGTCGAAAAGCGGAATGACTCTCTTGTTGGTAAAAGGGACCAACTCTCTCTTTTGTGTGTTAATCCCAAGACCGCACGATTTAGCCCACCTGAGGAGAGAGTTTATTGCGCGTTCAATTAACTCCCTTAGAGTCACATTTTACTTACTACATGCTTTGGGGAAAGCAACAGTAGACTCCTTTGACCAACTGCTCAATGGATGTTGGCCATTCCTTATTGGCATGAATGACGACTAGACGACTAGAGAGTTTGATTTGAAAATGAAAATGGTGCAGAGAGTACTAAATTAACCATTCAATTTTTTCTATTACTGCTTTTAAAATATTTTTTTTATTTTTTCAAACTGCAGAAATTGTGAAAAATACTAAGTAATCTACTGCATTTTATTTGTATGATCAAATCCTGGTAAAATGCAGGAAACTGATAAATCTGGTAGAGCTGCAAATATTGCTGCCTACCATGCATGTAGTCAAAAAAAACCTCACGAACAGGCGTAAGTAGGGGCCTGTAAGAGGGGCTGTTAGGCTGTGGGCGCTAGCACCCTTACTAAAAGTAGCCACGACTAGGTCTAAGTCCCCATCATTCAAACTGATCTTCAAACGATCGTAATTATTCAATACAAATCCCACAGCTTTTTATACATGGCTTGTAGTCATTCAACCAAGGCAAGTACACAATTTGTTTTCGTCTAATGGTCACGAGGTATCTCACGAAAATATGAATCACGCACCCTCACATCACCCACCCTCACATCGCATCGGTGACTGTTGAGTGAAGCTCGATAATCAACCAGACGACAGCTTTGCATTCCCCAAAAATTTCTCTCAGCCATGACAAAAGGCTTAATTCGTTTCACACTTGAGATTGGTTCCAGCATCAGTGCACCACCGCCGCACAAAACCTACCAAACATTCCAACGATCGAGTTAGTTCGAGTCACCCGACCAAGACATAAGGTTCATTTGACGGCTCAATTAGCACGACGGGTCCGATCGAAATTAAGTCAATACGAGTGAACCTTTTCCCGCTTCAACTCGCATATGGCACCCAATTAATTTAACACCCGTAAGCGAGTAATTATCGATGACGCCAATTAGGGGCCAATGCCATGGACAGTGGACCGTCGACCAACACGCACACACACATGCTCACCCACCAAAGGAATGTGAGCACAAACGTTATAAAATTAATAACCACTGGTCGCGTCGCACTGCCTACGTCGCATTCCGTGCAATGATAGGCCGCAGCATAGCAGCGGCTCCAACTCCGTTTGCACTGCTCAACATCTTAATTGCACAGCTTTCATATTTTTGCCAAATTAATTATGAATTTCTGATGATTTACGACGGTCGCATCAAGCCATTATCGTCCTTGTCGTCGGCTCACAGGGAGCCACGTAGCCGGGCGTCAGCGGCCAGAGCTGTGGGCCGGGCCGAGTTATTGATACGTTAACGTTTCGGGGCAAAACTGTCACATGACATGACTTACTGTCACCGGAGCGACGCAATGGCGCACATATCTGACAGCCCCGAGCGGAAGATGGAAATTCTTTATTAATTATTGTCATCCGAGATCCAAGAGATACGCTGCGGCGGCGGCGGTCACATAATAATTAATTTTGGCTTGAGAATTAATTAGCGCATCACATCGCGCATCGGATGGATGCAAGGCGCTGCTGCAGCATTGTCCGCATTGGCCAGGGTTACAGGATGTTACTAAAAGGAAAATTTCCCGAATGCAAAAAAAAGAGGAAAAAACAAGGACATTTCGATTCATTAATGTTTGACTGGAATTTTTGAGGCCACAAATCATCTGTCGATTCCAAACGACGAAAGGCGCTGCCAATTCAATTCGAGTCATCCCTCGTTGACTAACATGTCTCCATCATTGTCAGCGACGTCGTCCGCGATGACGAGACACGACATGGCGAACATTCACCAGAAGAACGCTGCTCCGCTCTGTGCGGGGCTGGGTCTGTGCGGTGCGCGGTGTACGGTGTATCGACGGTGTGTCCTGACTGCTCGTCGGGCCGGGCCACGTCATTAACATCGCGCACATAACTAAAATGCCTGCGAATCGAATATTAAAAATTATAATCGATTATGCGAGAGACCTGCCCTGGGAGCGCGTCGTCCTTCCTCGCAGCGGATGCAAGAAATTATGAAGAAGGCGCTTTTATGTCGACATGTGTTGCACTGCAACGTGTTCCAGGGACCAGGCCGGCCGGCCCCTCTGCAAGCGGAAGAGACAAAAACGAAGCCCGGTCTTTAAGGACACCGCGCCGCGGTTCGGGGTGCACGCACGGATATCTGGTCGCGTACGACAGCCAGCAGAACATGGAATCGTACAAATGTTTTCATGCACAATGCCATGTCCTCTGTGCCGTGATATCAGAATTATTATTTTTTGTTGGCCCTCTGCTGTCGCACTCATAACCATCATTGGACGCGCTGATATCATGGCTTGACGGATGACGGCCCGACTGTGACATGCTCAAATGGATGTACTTGCGCGCGAGTATGTGGAGTACCAGTAGATAACTATCGGCCGAGGTATTTTTGTGTGAAAAGATAAAATAATTGACATGCATTCTGGGGGATTTGTCCTGGCAGACATTTTCAGGCTGGGATAAGATCTGATGGCGGCCACGATGTTTGAGCGATTTGCCTTGTGGTGGACAGGGCGATGGGGCTCGATAAAAATGCGCGACAACTTTATTTTTCAAAGAGTTCACTTCTTCACTTCTTTGGCCACATTTCGAGATCAAGTGTGGAGTGAAGCGCGAGCCGAACACAGTGAGCTAGCAGGCTTCGCCTGAGATGGGAAAACTGATAAGTGCGACCGATCGGGATGCGGTATCATCTGCCCATATCAGTGTTGAACAAATTTGACAAAGATCCGTCACTTAAAGGAATGATGGAAGTTTGCAGAGCCTCTTCCAACAGCACAAGGATGCCTGCACAAGGCAAGTGTTTTCAAATTTTGAGGAGACCACGGATTCATTCTGGAGACGTGGAGAAACATGGTGGCTGCAGATCAAGAAAGTAATCAAGTGCCAAATAGTGGATTACAAGAAGCAGCGCTTTTCCACTCGTAAGGTATCAACAACACTCTCTAGTCAGTCTACGTCTATTGAGCTCAAAGCGCTTGACGAAACGGCGAGGTAATTTAGCTTTAGACCAAATTGAATGTCCTGGATTGGAGCTTGGCAAGAAGATGAAGATAAAACCTCATAATCGAAGATTGACCGATCAACCCGGAGAGTGTCAGGGCCTAGCTTCTTAGTAACCGCTAGTGGTCTGCGTTATATTCTTCTATTCTTCTTTCACCAGTGGGAGGGATCTTCAGTTGTATGCCGACTCCGAACGGCCGATTTGAACTCTCCCACAGTTATAGTCTTTGAGCATTGTCAGTGACTCGAAAGAGGTGTGGCAGTGGAAAGTATTTTGCTGGTACCGGGGATCGAACCTGGGCTGCGTTGGCTCAAGTGTGTCGACGCACTAACCCACAACGCCATGACCACCACAGATCGCGGATGCTATGCAACTTGTTATTGGTGACCACACTTGATGACTGTGCCATTATGGGTCACCGGGCTGAGGATCGGGTAAGCAGAGCCTCTGTTAGATGTTCCTTCATTCTCCATCCTTTCGTACTATACATGCTTGTGCCACAGTTTCGATGGGTTAAATAGAGATAAAGAGGCGAGTCAGCATCACCGCGTTCTCTATCGATCAGCTCTCACAATTGTGCGACAGGACAGGAGTAAGTGTTTTGTTCCACTTGGATCAGCGTTTCTCGATTTGACTCCTCCCGGTGTTCGACCGGTACTAGCAAAATCAATTAAGTCTTCAGTAGATTGTTAAAGGTCGGATGTAACATTGGTTACATAGAATTGAGGCCGATTCGGGCGCTTCTAACCAAGTACCCAGATCCACTCTCTCTTTCTCTCTGTACACGTATTGACGGGCGGTTAAAAATCGGACGTATGGTAGAGGTGTCTTCTCTGAACTTCTTCTTCGTCTATTGCCGCTACAGTCGGACATGTGTCTCAACCAACAAGCCTCTCCAGATTCAATGACCTTTAGCCAGCTGCCTCCAATTTCGTAAGCCCAGATGGTTGAGGTTGTTCCCCACTTGTATGAGCGTCCTCTGGTTCAGACTGGCTTGGAGTCGAAGACCCTTACAGCTGGAAAAGTGTTGTCCATGCGCTCTACATGGCAATCCGTAGACGCTGGTCAGACACATGTCGCTTTACAGCCTGTGCAGTTCATGTTTGAATCTCCGTCTCCAAAAACCATACACGCCATCACGACCAAGGATTGAACACAGAACTTTTTTCTCGAGGAGACCAGGAGACCATCTTCATCTGCAGGGATGATCAAGGTGTTATATAATGTTAGCCCAAGAGAAAAAGAGATTTGCAGGAGTTATTCTGCGTTTGATCTGCTTACTGAGCCGAGGTAAACGAAGTCCTTCCCTACCTCGAAGTCACAGCTGCCTATAGTGACGTACTGGCCGAGTCTTCGCTGTTGTGGGTCCTTTCTCGATGACAGCATATGCTTAGTTTTGCCCTTGTTCACCGTGCTGTGCTTGACCAATCACGTCAATGGCGTCCGCCTATGCTAGCAATTGCACGATCTTTCAAAAGATCGTGTGTCTTGTGTTGGCGAGTGAGTTAGAGAGCACAGCTTGTAGTGTATTGTAAAGATCTAGGAATAATGTACCAGAAGCAAAGAAGTCTGTGCCATCCGCAATCATTGCAATATTCACATTGCTGTCGAACGAAGGCAAGTCTGATGCATAGCAATTAAACAAAGTAGGTGCAAGTACAGATCCCTGGGGAACACCATGCTTACTTTGTTTGATGTCTGCTTCATAATTGCCAATTTTTACTGCAAACATTCTGTCAGTGAGGAATCTCTTGAATCAATTTGATGATCTGTAGTGGAAGTTTAGCTTATAAAGCTTGTGAACTATGATGTCTAGTTACACAAGGCCTGTTGACTCTTTCGTTCTAAATTTGTCACGTACATGATTTTTGATTCTCGAAAATGTTCCATCAATCCAAAAGAAAACGTTAAAAATTGATGTGAAATTTTGATGTCTGTCTGCTGAAACTAAAACGTCCGGAAACTAAATGTTACTGTCCGAGTACAAGTGCAAGCCAAGTTTTTTCCAAGAAAAAAATATAATTATCTACAATAAAAAAAAATTATCTTCATTATTTATATATTCAAAGCTTTTCACTGAAGCTTTAATAATTAAAAAAAGAGAAGAAGTCAAATTCAAGATTTGTGGTAACTACCCAGCTACTAGTGCCTTTAACCTACGTAAGTTGCTTCCGAATTCCATCGGAGGTACTGTCAGTGTACCAGCGACTACCTCCACGTCTTAAATTTGTGGAATTGTAAATGTTAAAGTTCCAGCAATTTAAGGAATTACAAAAAAAATGCCGTATTCGTTCATTAATAAAACATTGATAGGACGAACGCATAAAGTGCACATGATTAAATTTCCTGTCAACCGAACAAAAAGTTAAAAGTTGATCAATTTCACCAAGCGCTATGTACTTGTGGGCCGCATCCCTCTCATGAGGGCTTATGCGTTGCCAATTATGTGACATTACGCAACGCACACAACGGATTCTATAGGTGCTCGAACTTTGCAAAGAGCTCGTAATTCGTCTCAGTACTAGGGGATATTGAACTTTCGAGCTCCAAATTTTGCAAATTCCCATTTTGCTTTCTTTTGTCCAGAAATGTCCAGAAACCATTAGGATCCTCGGAAATATTTGATTCAGTGTTCATGACATACTGCTTATGTAGAAATTTGTTCAGCAATTCAAACTCCCCTCGGAATCTGTTCGACGATAATCAGTTTGAATGGCATTTTTCAACTTATCCCAGTCCTTCCTTTTTGCTTCCTTACTCTCTCGTTTTCCTGGATCCCGGAATGGCCTGACAACCAACAAAGTGGAGTTGTCACTAACATTCGGGTCTACTACTAGGATATCTCGTTTATTTTCAATTTAGAGTGAGCAACAAAGTCATGCAGATCTATCTCTCCTCAGCTACACAAGCGGCTAGTAGATAGCAAACCCAGTTGCTCCTAAGTAAAAATCTTGAAACTAAAGCACCTTTGTCAATAATGACAAACGAGCCATTTCCCTTTCACCCACTTTGTGGGAAACACGACCAGCATCAACGAGACACCTGCAAAATGTTAATAAGTCATCTCACAGCGCGAACCCTCGTCCACTCGCCTCATCATCATCAAACCAAACCACTTCTCGACACAAACCCCCTTCAAATCGCAAACACAAGAATCTACAAATTAAAGCATTTCATTCCAAGTCCCCGGCAACTTTTGTAATCCGTTCACGTAGCCAGTAATTGCGTTCATGTAAAACCAAAGCCCGCAGCACTTGTGCCGCCGCCGCATAGTGATGTCGCCGACAACTACCGGCCCTCAAACGGAAGCCGACACCGAAATTAATTGTCATGCCAATATGCAGCTTCTCTATAGATCGGCCCCATGTCAAACCGTCGTCATCATCGTGTCCGCAGACACGTCAGAACATACACCCCAAACGGACGACAACGCACGGGACGCATGTAGACCACATCTCGCACAATCGGCGAGGCGGTGCAGAATTTTCGACTCGAGCCTGTGCATCGCCATCGGCATCGGCATCATCTCAGCTCCGGGGCCCTTGCGCGACACCGCACGGCCCAGCATATAGCGCAACTTATCAATATTCCTGAATTTGATACGTGAATGGTCAATGGAATGCGACTCGTTTTCACCGGCCACCAGTTCATGCCCACAGAGCACTGGTAACCTTCACCATAAAGGTGTTCCACTCGGTAGCCCCATATATATCACCGGACAAAATACCAACAATCCCATAGTTTCCTTTGAAGTCCGAAGTATGTCCAGATCAATTACGCGGTTCTGGCAAAAGACACTGCACCAACAACAACATCAGCCGAACCGACGAACCAGAATCCAGCTCAGAACATGGCCCCGCAGAGTCCCGGGTGACAACAGCACACCGGCCCAGCAGCAACATCGAGTGAGGAGAGGACAGCAGACGCAGCGTACAGAAGTCAATTTAGGGGCTCGAGTGCGAGTCCGAACCCGAGACCAAGGAGCGGCGAGTGAAAAACACTCCGCTCCACTGATCGCTCCACCGATCGCGAGGACGATCGCGCATACGGTATAATAAGGTGGAAAATAAGGACGCACCGTGGCACAGGTAATCTGTAACAAAGTGCGGATTGATCGGGCCAGATTCGGGAGAGCCGCGGCCGGCCGTTCGATTTATTGGCGGCGCGTCGCGTCGCGTTCTCGTGTTGCCCTGGTTTTGGGTTTTTTTTTCGCCTTATTTCTCATCTTCTGGCTTTTTTCCTTTTTCGCCAAAATCGACGCTTAATTTTCTGTCAGCTTTTCAGCATAAAACAGGAAAAAAATGTCAAGGAAGAGGACAGTGCAAAACGAAGAAACAAAAATCCGCCGACGAAACCGCCTCAGCATCGATTGTTTGTCGAATGATTCCTGGCTCGGTGCAGTGCTCCCCATTCACTCGTCCGATGCTGTGCTGCGGCGCACTGCAGTTGATATACATATCGTCCATAAGTGGTGTGCTTCATTTCTGGCCCTTGTCTCCGTTTTTTTTTTTTTTTTGTTCGTCTTCTTTCTCGTGTTCCTTGAGCTTATCTGATCGAAGTGGGATAACCGAGGCTGACTCAGATGGTGATGTGGTGGGAAGGTGTTGCCAGCCGGTTTGGGAAAGTTCTGTACACGTTGGCGTTGTGGTCGGAGAAACACCGTGTCTGAGTGCACTGACATTTTTGCGCGACTCCACGGTTTTAGTGACTGATCGAACAGTTTTGTGTTGGCTTCAAAGGTGGGCCTGTTCATTACGATTCGGAGGCTATTTTGACAGGACTCGCAGTTTGATAGGAAATCTTTCCGGTATCATCGAAGTACGAAAAGGATTGAATTTCTTTTGAAGAGGAAGAGAGGCCGCCAATTGTGACTGTCACCATTTGGATGGCTTAGAAATTTATTGCCATGTCACCAAACCGGAATTTCCGCCCACCATGCAGTTAACTCTTTGATTGTCTGGCGTACTCTTACTGACTAACAACTCCAATGCTGGTCCTTCGCCATCTTTCTATGCTTCCGGGGCAATGAGGTTTCTGGTTCTGATGTCAGCTTGCTACCTGGGCTTGAGGTCCTAAGGCCAAATTGGAAACCCTCGAAATTGGCTGCGTAGTCAGTTGCATTCGGGGTCTTCGTTATTTGCATTATTCCCGCGAGTCACTATATCATCTGAATTTACCTGCCGCCCAATGACTGTCTGAGAAACAGAGCCTGCGACTTGAAGACTGCATGACCAAGCTATCTTGCATCAGCTATACCTTGGTCTTTCATAAAGATGTTCGTTCTTTCACTCCTTCTCGAAAGTTCGAAGTCGAAGATCCTATTAGCCTTTATGCGGTTCAAATTGGCTGAGACAGGAATAAAAGTCGACGGGCCTGGTGAGATACAGAAGTTAATGATTTCCGTTCTTGGAGCACTTGCTCGGAGAATTCAAACGGGGTGGAGAAAGCATTCGAAAGCTTAGCCAACAGCTCTAAGTCACAACCATGAACCCTGTGTAAGAATTGCATCACGTTCCGACACCAAGTCACTGTCAACATACTCAACAGACCGCATAGTGTGGTGATCTGGACTGCAGGACTCATTCTTCTGGTTTTGCCTCTTACACGTCGCCTTCCACAGATGATGGCACCGGGACCAAATAAAATTAGTTCTCTTGACTAACTTGACGTCGCCTGAGAGATTTGATCTTTGGACCAAGAGTTGGTGGTCATCCATTACGCATTTGGCGCCATTACAATTAAGGTGCCAAAGGGCAACTACCTGGAGAAGGTGTAGCCTCACTGCGACCTCTTCGCAATTCTTCATCATTATTATTGTGTCCTATAGACCCTCGGGGCATACAGGCGCTTGCGCGCCATTTCGGTCGGATATCTGCAACACGTTTGAGCTCCCATAAGCTCATTACTAAAGAACTCATGTGAAGGTGTAAAGGTACTCGTTGAAAAGTATCAAAATGCTCTCGGGTTATGCTTGAATCCAAACTCATGTGGAAAGTAAATACTGAGGACCGTCTAAAGAAGGCATAGGAAGAGTTTCACGCATGTAAACGTGCCTCCGGTAAAACGTGGGGTCTCCTCGGTGACCCTCTATTGGATACCGAGACATGCGAGAATCCAAGGTAATGAAAGGGTGGAGAGTCTCGCGAAAACAGGGCTCGGAGTTGGGAGATCCCGTATGCGCATACGCCACTCAGCTTCATAAGGAAAAGGCTAGCAGACGAGGCCATGGATAGAGCCAGCATTCGTGGGATCAGCCTGAATAAGGACACTGTGGCCGAAGGTATTTTCTAGGAGAGTACTTCTAGAAAAACACTTATTGTCAGAGCTAGAGGACTATTGCGGTGATGGTTTGAAAAACCTCCTAGAATTCGCATACGAATCTGGCTGGTTTTAGATTTGCAGTTGGTCTCACGGTAGCTTATAAATTTTAAAAATGGGCATAACGCACCAAGCACGTTGTTTAAGAGAGCCGCTGCCAATGGACTGTCAGGGCTCTCAATTTACCTACCTACCTTCCTTACCTTCCGAGTATATTACCCATAAAGCAGAACCGATCCCAGGTTGATGAAGAGCCGTAGAACCTGCTGGATAATCGAAGCAGCTTTCGGCATCCAGTTCGGGGCACGGCTAGATCAGACCAGACATCCCCGGCAGAAGAAGTGTTCAGGGCTTCAGTTGCAATTGCGTATTTTGAGCCAAACTTTGTTTGCTTCAGATTCAGAGATCTGTCAGATACATAGTGAAGGTGCTAAAGGTAACATGGTGAGAAAAATTCCTCCGTTCGTAATGGCTTCAATGGAAGTGGAGGAGGCCTGCATCGGCATCCTGATCCGGCCATCTCTGATCATTTACGTGTGTATTTAGAACAAAGTAAAGCACTTTGATCAAAATCAGCAGCCATACTAAATACGTGCATCCTCTCACGGTCATGCAATCGTCCTAGCTAGGATGGACGTGCAACAGCGAGGCGCTCGTGCAAGAAGAAACACAATCTCAGGGGCTGTTTCCCGCTACCTACTGTCATAATAGACTTTTCACCCAAAACGTTCAGTCTAGACATGTCTTCACAAGGTTGCAACTTCCGGGTCACTTCCAAGTACCACAAGGCTTCTTAGCAAGTCACCACTCACCAAAACAGATTGCACACAACTCCTACGGCAGCAACAATCAGTCAATGCATTCCTCTTGCGTTAAATCGGTCGCGGAAAAACGCAACAAACCCTTAAAATGGTAACACTGCCCTAGTCGATCGGCTGGACACGAGGTGCCCAATCAACCCGCGGCAGCAAAAACAACAACGACTACATCCTCTAACTGATTGAAACGAGAAAAGAGAGAGAGAGAGAAAAAGATGAGAGCAACAAAAAAAAAAAAAGAGGAAACCAGCACACCTCACCGACACAATTCAAAATATGCCAACAGCAGCGGTGGACAACGACAACGAACAACATTTTCGCAGAAAATACTCTTAGCGCCTTTTTCGTGTATCGGCTGCTGTAACTGCCGCCACACTGCCACAATCGCCGCCACCGTCACCCACCGCCTCGCCAACCGACCCGATACCAGGGCCCGGCCACCGCTGCCCTTTTTAATGCGAAATAAATTTGGAGCGAGATTTCAATAAAAGGATTTTTGTTTTTCATTCTGGCCCTTTGCTGCTACCTAGCCGCCTGACCCCCCGAAATCGGACCACATGGTCGTGTGTCCGCGTGTGTGTGTGAGGGCGGTCGTGTTCTGTGCCCCGTTCGATGATGGCCTGGCCAACGCGAGGAACAGCATTTTAAAATTCTGCAGACGGCCCGCCGAACAGTGCGGTGCGGTCTGCTGCGGCCTCGCAAGCTCAGTAGTCAGTGTGGACGCAGGCAGGCTTCTCTGGAAGTGATTGCATTTTGGGAATGCGCTTAAAATTCTAATAAGCCCTGGACTCTCGATTGTTGTTATTTTTGTTGGCGGTGGTTGTGGTGTTGTTAGGCCACTACGGTGGGAATTGACAACGTCCATGACAACGATGGCACGACGTGGTGGTGATGACGGCGACGATAATGACTAGTTGGGGTCCCAAAAACGTTGCCCGGCCGCTGGTGGTGGTGGACCAAATTCGATCCGAATACCAGAGCGTGGTTGACAGCAAGGAGTAAGCGTATTCCATTCTCTTTGCTTTTTCTGCCTTTTTTGCCAGAGCTTCTGGACGGGCCTCAGATTGACTGAAACGATAGGACGCAGGGCAAGCGCAATAAATTTCGGGCCTCTTTTTTTCGCGAGTAATTAATGTGTAATTAAGTAAGGCGGTCCCTGGCGGAGGGGGGCCAACAGCGGCGGGATGTATCGCCTGCGAAGTTCTTGATTACGGGCTGCGGGAGCGGACTGATTGGATGATACATATCATTGCATCAATTACCACCAAAACTGTGTTGAGTGCTGCGTAGTGGTGGTGGCAGTGGCAGTGGCTGGCTCCTGCAGGGGGACACAGGATGAACGGCAACATTTTAAATGAGAAGGGGCGCCATTTAATGCACTTGACTCGGGGTGCATTTGTTTGGAATTGCTAATTGCGCAGAGGATTGGCAGTTTCGTTCAATTTTCCCACGGGCCGCAGTGGAGAGTTGGACGCAGTTCATTTTTTTTTTTGTTGCTCCGAGAGATCCACGAGAATTGATTGGAAGCAGTCCAGCGGGAACGTGGAACTTAGATGAGATGCTTTGCTTGCTTGACGTTGTTTGAGGAGTTAAAATCGAGGAATTTTGAAGTGAAAGAAACGACAATGTACGCAAGGCGTGCATGCGGGGTATTGACAAATGTTTGAATTGGACTTCAAAATGACTGCAGTTTTCATATGGAACAAATAGCGCGTACACACGTAGACAGATCAATTTGAGTTATGAACGAATTTGTAGTATTCTGAGTGCTGACACCATGTTCCTTCATCTAGATTTCCAAGACTTCCAGAACAACGTCTTGACTACTTGACTACATGGCAGAAGTCTTGATGCGATTTGACTCCACTGGACTGCAACGAGAAATGTTTGAATGAGTTTGACGGCCAGAATGTCAAGTAATACTTCCTGAACGTCTCATATGTGTTCGCGTTTGAGGCAAAATACGAGAAAGTTCTCAATTGAGTGGAAGAGGACAAATCGGTGTGCGAAGCAGCACTCCGACTCTGATGGGCCTACATAGTTGCAGCTCCCTTGAAGTCATCCGTCCATGAAAGGTTGTCAAACGGAACAAGATTCCAAAGCATTTCTGTTTATTTTGCTCATTTTAGTGTTCATTTGATTGTTGAGTGACTTGAAAATTAAGAATGAGACCACTTTAAACTCGGTGGGAATGGCCTATTCAGTTTCCTGTACAAGTTTCATGCGGTGTGCCTAACAGCCGTCTACCAGAGTGAATTATCAACATCATCAGTTTCTGACCCGCATGCTCCACTCCTATGCCATCGACTCTAACTCATCAGGAGCTGTGCCCAAGCGTAACCAGGCGAATTTTTAGACTTGGTCCAACCATCTCGTCCTGGGTCCGCCACGCGGTCGCCTTCCTGATGGAATCGCATTCAACGCCCGCTTCGGAGGTCGTGATGAAGTCGACATTCGTGCCACGTCAATGCCGTTTTTCTCACCCCATCACGGCGAGTAATTCCCACAACAACACAGAGAAATCTCATCAAACCAGTGCATTGAACTGGCGTTCTGGAGATGACCATAACCTCCGATTTGTCCTTCATTCCAGCATCAGCACATACGGCCTCAAACCGATCGAGTGCGCGCTGGAGTTCCGTCTGGGAAGATGTGAGGATAACCAAGTCATCTGCAACAAGAAGAAGGCTTACACGCAACTCTCCCAATGTGAAACATTCCTCGGCTGCGCTGCAACATCCAGTCCATATATGCAATGAAAAGGAGAGGTGACAAGACGCTTCCTTTGTAAAGTCCAACGGCCACGGTGATAGGTGTTGATTTATCACCGTTAACCCGAACACAGCTGTGGCAGTTTGTGTATGGGGACTTAATGGCCCTCAGAAGAGGACCTTCAATCAAATACTCCTGCAGAACAGTCCAGAGTTTACCTCAAGGACCTCGGTCAAATCCACAAAATTGACTTACGCAGATGCTATATATTGCCAGTATTGCCATTCAAAATTTAACCACGAATATTTAACGAAGTCACACCAAAGTACTTTAGTCGGAGTTCGTTTAAGATGCACATCTTCGTATACGTTTTCTCTCTCGTTCAGATTACAAAGATCACAGACAACTGGCAAGTCTGCTCGAAGTCTGCTGAAGCCTTTACGTCAAAGAACCCCTCTCTAAACAAGTTAAGCACGACCGCTTCAGTTGGTAGTGTTCATGGGGGAGATCCTTTTAACCCCGTTAAAAATGCAATATGAATAAACGTTGCAAGGCCATCGATGCAAACCCAAACACTCATGGATCAGACAAACCAGCATTTGATCGGCCTCAGTGATGAGGTGATCCGAGGCAGAGAGGCCTGTTGATATTTCGAATTGGAGTACACCACAAGCGGACTAGTCGGGATGCAGTAAAGTGGGAGGATTATGATCCTCATAATTCTAAGTACTTCATGCCTTTTCTGGAACGTATCTACCGTGTAAACACAGAATTAGGTGTACATTTTGTGCTTGAGTAAGAGCAAGTATCTTAATTTGTGTGCCAACTCAAAATCGCGTATTCTAGATGGACATAATGAAAACTTATTGCTGCAAGTGTTAGACTTATCATCAAAATTTTTGTGTGTTTTATATTTTTATTGTAGCAATGTCTGCCTCATCAAAGCGTACCCCAGCATCATAGCTAAGCATGGTTCTCTACGGGCTACAATGTCGGAAGACTACTCTCATTTCCGTTGAATGGAAACCCCGAACTGCACAGGGTGGACCTAACTTACTCTCAACAACGTTTCGATGGTCTGAGAAAGAGGAGATCCATGACTAAAGATAATTTTGCGATGAAATTGGTCATCTTCTTCAAACATTTCTACAGCCCGATTTGAGAATGTATGTCGCTTCATACAATACATGGATCGAGTGGCTTTAAAGTGTGATTTTATTTTAGCGATGCCTTTTCAAGAACGCCGTGTAATCGACGGGTTTATGATGGACTCTTGAACGGCAGCAGTATTCGCGGCATTGGCACGAGAACGACTAGTAGCAAAAGCGTAGACTCGAAATTGTTCAATGGACTTTGAGTTACTTGTCAGCAGAATTCCCAATAATGTAGTAGATCAAGGTATTGTGTCGTATCATTTGAAGGAGTGCCCTTTCTTAGATCCGGCTTGATGAAATGAACTTAAGGCTATGAGTTCGACACTGCAGAGCTTGTGGACTCGATATCTACGAAGAGTTTTAACAACGTTAATGTATCTGAGCCGCACTTTAATTTGCGCATGTTTCCTATCAACTTCTGCCTTTCCTTTTGTTGCAAAGTGTGATTAACCCTAGATGGCATATTTTAAACACACTAAAGTTATTTTCGTCGACCCTTACTCAACTAAAACTCTGGTCGCTGCCTGGTTTCAATTCCCAGCAGGTACGACCAAAATTAATTTTTTACGTCTGCACCTCTTTCGAGTCACTGAAAATGTTCTAAGAGTAATGACTGCGTAAAAAAAAGCTTCTCAGACTTGGCTGTTCCGAGTAGGCATAAAACTGTAGGTACCTTCCACTTGTGATAGAACAAAAAGACGCACAAAATGAGTGGTTGCTGAGAAGTTAGTCCTCGGCCTCGACGGGCTGTAGCGCCACCCATATCATATTATTATTATATGATGTTATGCTTCGTCGATTCGAGGAAGTCCACCATTGGACTCATCTCCCTACACTGTGTTAGCCATGAGCGAAAGATTCGCGTCTTAGACATATATTTGGAAGTATAAACTAAATTCATTCCCGGTATTGCCACTATTGCTGTACGAAAAGTCAGCCTTTAGGCATGAGTAACTGAAGAGAAACCGCAGGAAATTAAAGAGGTTAACAACGTATGGCATTCCCTGACTTTGTCAATTGGAACTAAGTCCGGAGCATTGAGTAAACTATTTTCCTCAAAGTCCATCTTTCTGATCTACAAGTTCGAAGCCGACGATGCCAACAAGATCAGTCCATAGCTAAGCATCAAGCAACCCAATTAGTTAGCGCCCCTCCTATCTCTCTCCATCTTCATCACCATTTTCATCTCTCTCTCCGACTCTCCCACTCTCCCACTCTCCCTCTCTCTCTCTCTATCTCTCTCTTTCTCTCTCGTTCTCTCTCTCTCTCTCTCTATCTCTCTCTCTCTCTCTGTCTCACTCGTTGTCCCTCTCTCTCTCTAACTCTCCAACTTCTCTCACGAATGACGGGTTTTATGGCGACTCCAAACGACCAATTTGAGAAGCGTTTTTCTAGACAGTTATACTCTTCTATAAATGTCAGTGACTGGCGAGGCGAGGCCTTGAAAAACCTTTTGCTCGTACCGGGTATCGAACCTGCGTTGCGTTGGCTCAATTGCGCACGGGTCGACGCACCAACCCACAGTGCCACGGCCGCCACTGTCTTAACTCCTGGACAAACAATTGCTTCCCAAGAAGACTCTGTTGCAATTAACGCAACTGAGCATCTTCCCTGCGGATACGCTTCTATCACCATAATCCCTCACATAAATTTCCCTCCGAAAACATTGCTTGCCTTACACAATTACCACTCGTGACAGTTGTTGAAATACGACCCACCAGTGCCACCCAATAAATTATCTAAATTTAGTCCCGAAAAAACAATCCAACCCCAAGTGTCACCGCCAATAAATCACCACTCCCCCGGACACCTACGAGAAGAGACGGATTACCCACACGCCCAGCGGCCATTAAGGAAGCCATTAACATCCAACTTTGACATTTGTCCAACGTCACACCGTCACACCGCCACTCAGCCACACCTGTTGCAAGCGATCTTGAAGATCGATCTATCAAAGGCCGACTCGCTACAGCAGGCCGTGTCGCAGGCCACTTATCTGCGATCAACATTGTTGCAAGTATGCCACCGGCGCGGCGGCACCTCTCGTCGCACGGGTCGTCCACAAATCCAATCCGCAGGGTCGCTGAGTTGACGTACCGTAAAACATTATGACACTCGCGCTGCAAAACGATCTTGCAAGCCTTCGACCAGCCGACACGCCGACAAATCTTTCGGTTTTATAACCCGTATTTGCAAATCGGCTAACTGTTGTTTCGCGCACAGCTCAGAGCGCACCGCGCACAGCGGCGATCAGCGGTCACGTTGGATCCATCCGCTGAAGTGATGTAATCCTGCTCACTTGTTGCAGTATGAACTTGTTCCAGCTGCGATCGCTTGTTGCACAGCACGCGGGGCTTTTGTTTTCGCTGCTTTCTGCTGAATGGCTCCCTCCGCCGTGATCTCCTTTAGCACTGACAAGCAGGGGCATAAACAACGACAAATGGCTGTGTTTACACATCAAATGCTAATTAGACACGGTCGCGATTGATCTAAAGGTACGAGCACATGATCGGAGCCGGCGATGCCAGTGGGCTGGTGAATCAGTGCGTCATTATGCCTTGCGCCACCGCTGGTCAGGTGGTCAGCGATTGCGGCCGATCGACGCACGACCGCCTATTTTGGGACGGCCTGGTCGGGACAAGGAGCAAAGGCCCTTCGGACCAGAAGCCACATTTCAGATTCAACGCGGAAGGCGGACAGTCCGGACTGGACCAGTGTGCGAGAAGTCACACGGGCGACAGACTGCGGCTGACCCAGATGCCCTAGTGGAGCCGTTGGCTGCGAACAGCTTACACAACGGATACGCCAGATAATCCATAATCCAGCGATCAGAGTCTATCACTCGGGCAATGAATGAACTCGCACATATGGCGTTGGCGTTGGCGCTGCCGCTGGTGATTGCGATGCGACGACGAGACGCTTAATGCGCAGCTGATTAGACTGCGGCCGGCATGTGCTTGGAATTTCATCTTTAATTAGAAGCTGCTTCCTCCTTCGAGCTGGGATGCAGAGTCGCGTCTGAGTCGCTCTCATCGGCCGCATCGACCGCGTCTGGGTGTCGGAGTCCGCCTGACCGTGCCGCTCGACTGAGCAAATGCAAATTAATTGCAAATTGCAATGACTTTTGATTTCATTTACATCTGATGTAATTAGTTGGAATAATTGCGTCTGGGTTTGCAGCAGCTGCTACGCTGAGCTGGGCTGCCGTCGTCGCCGGGGCGAAACGGGGCGCCTTCCGTTAAAGGCTGGCCAGAAGGTGACTATCGACGCGGCGTAATCGGGCGAGTAGATCACTTGTGGTGGGTATGTTTTTTTTTCGCTGACGTTGACTGTGATTGAGAGATGTGGGGTGGTGTTCATGTAATTGACCTGACTGCGGCTTGCTGATGAAGTCGCATTGGAGTTCATTCAGTTATCTGTCAGTCTAGACATCTGGGTGGTTCAGTTTAGGCGGCCGGTGCAACCTTCCATCGCTCATTATGAAGCACTGCGAATATTAATGACTTCACTGAGGGCGAGCATGAGTATGTTGTAATTGGAGCGTGGCACGTGTCGATAAGCGTATGCGGCGTTGTGCTTGTGACGAAATGCTTCAGCTTGTAAATTAATTCTTAAAGTGAGGACAGCACTTATTGAGTGCTGCTCACCAATAGGCTGACGCGACGTTGGAATACAGTGGAAATTCATAGCCGAAGGGCAGGAACACAAAGTGTCAACTGAGCTCAACTTAGCTTAAGTTAAGGTGGCTGACTTCCAGCTTGTAGCAGTCACTCTGAGGGCAGCGTGAGCTAAGTTTGACAAACTGAAACGGCGAATGCAAAGAAAATGCTGCCGCACGTGCAAGGAAGGCGCAGAATAGTTTCGTTGGCATTTCTCGTCGACAGAGGGAGTTTCGCGATTACCGGGTCTGATTACAGTCTGTGTCGAATGTGCTCCTTGTTGACTGAAGAGGTCTTTGACGAAATAGTGAACCATGTCCTGTCATCCGGCTTGGATCCTTTCGTGTAGACTTTCGAGGTATCGGCAATGCAATGTTCGATCAATTTCTCGTGAAAGTCAGACACCTGGGGACTATCAGTGACTGGGGAAAAGCGGCGAATGAAAGAGGCTACGTCTCGTCTTCGCCTTCAACTTCTCTCGAAAAATGAGCACTGGTAAGTAGGCCACAACTCACAATTCTTGAACACCTCAGATTATGATGACCACATTTGCAAAGCCCTTAATCTCAATCACCTCACATCCGCCATTTGTAAGCAATTGTGTGAGGAAAGGCAACGAATGAATCACCACCGATCGCGTCCCCCGCAGCGAGCGCTGCCAATCAAACCCATCGGCAGTCCGCCACACCGTGTCAAGTCTGACCGCAGCCATTGTGTAACGATCAGTGTCATCTGTCATCGCGCGTCCACAGTCCGCAAGCCTTAGTGGGCGAGGCAATTTTGGAGAAGAGTCTCATCGCATGATAAATAAACTACAAGTAGCGTCGCCGTCACCGAAAACTCTTTAAAATCTCAAATTCAATTGAATTCACGACGAGGCCAAATTATTCACCCAAAACAATAGCAATTTGTGATTTAGTTGCTCCCTTTTGGTATTCGCGTTTTCCATTGAAATTCTCCTTGTTGTCGCTTTTTGTCCGCCAGACCGGCCCGGTAGCACAGCACATTCCGTGGAATTTCTTAAGGACCAAAGGGTCCCCAAAGACTGCCAAGAACCAAGAGTCAACCGAAAATCGATCGACATCGAGGCAATCTCGAAAAGGGGCTCCTCTCTGTACACACGCATCGTAAATCTTTAATATCGGATCGCACGCGTTCCGCATACAAATTAAGCGAACTACAATTTATTGGCATTTCATTTGGGGGGAGGGCGGCGCGGCGCGTTACGACGTCGTGGCGAAGTGGCGTAGCAGCGTTGCAGAGCGTTCACGACCATGATCCCAGTGCCAGGCGCGTGCGTGTGTCTGTGGCCGTTCTCGAATCAAAATTCCCTCTGTTTGCCTACACACATCCATTCCGCGCGGTGCGCCTGCCGCTCTATCACGGAGAGGTCGTGGATTTTGTTTTCTTTTGCTGCCGCACTCGTATCTTTGCCAACAGATTTTCGACTGTCAACAGACACACACAGGCGAGCGCGCGCACCCCAGTTCCGGGACGAGCGACATCTTTCAGCGCACCTGGACTTGAAGCTACCGCCATATGGCGCGGACGGACCCGATGAGGCGCGACGCAGAGAGTGCGTGTGTGCCGGCCTATCGGCGCGGCGCGAAGGAAAATTTGCATACGGCCAGCCAGCGACTCGGAGTGTTCAAACAAACGCGACTGTTGTCACTGATAAGACTTCCTTTCAGCTTGACTCGTGGGGTCAGCTTGCGTCTTAGATCACGCAGTTTATTCAAAAATGTACTGTGCCTCCTCCTCCGGTCGCAGATATGACGAGTATCTGTGTAAGAGTGTCTATGACGCGTGGGCTACCGTTTGCGCTGAAACATCTGCGTGACAGTTGGCACTCATCAATCAGATAAATTTCGTCAGCCGAGCGTAATGTTTGCACGAGAAGACGTCTCAGATACTACCGGAAGAAAGGATTTGGCAAGAGTCGCATTTCTTATTTGCTCTGTCCGCATGGAGCGTCCCTTATCAGCGGTGGACCTGGCGGTTGCTGATGAAATACAGCACTCAGGCGAATGAGTGTTCCGCACGGCTTATCACCGTTAAATTCGAAAAATGAGACTTAAGCCAAGCCAACAAACCGCGGATGATGAGCGTGACGGGTGTTTCATCAGTCGGCATGATGATTCCCGTATCTTTTGGGAATTTATTGACCGAGTCGTGGAGGAGATGATAGTCCTCTTATCGGTCAGCGGAGAGGTGTGTTGCCATGCATGTGGATGACCTCTTATCGGAACCTGTAAATGCCAACATCGTCAGTCTTGTTATTGCCAAAAGGTTCATTGGCTGTTTGCTGGCTGCGACGACCTTTGTAAGCATTTTCGGCGATAAATGCTCGTTAATTTTCTTAGTTAATTGTATTTTCATCATCGATCCACTCAACTGTCGACACATGACGAATAACAACAGTCGCCGGTGTGAGCCGACATCGCTTGTGAGTCTGAGTTATCGCCCCAGAACACCGCCCATGAATCGATTGGCTGACGGCAAAATAACGCTGCATTTCGTAAGCCTGCATTGCTGGGCTCGTGTAAACCTGAAGTTCAGATGGAGAAAGCCTTTGGGTTATTAGAAGGCATTAGCTGCTAGTGATGGAATGTTTTCGAACAACACTGCCAGATGTGCATGACTTCACTTGGGTGGAAATTTCCTCATCTATTCGACGTGTTTTTGAAACACGATCGCTGGCGGTTGGGGGTAGCTTTGATAACAATCGGCTGGTTGTTGTCGACGGAATGCGGGAGCACTTACTTTCTCGAAAATTCGAGTTTGGATATATGGCTTAGACGATTTGCAACACCAATGAACATCCAAGTGGTCGGTGTGGCGGAGTGGACTAAGTGCGGCCAATTTTAATTACTCCAACTCTCTCAATGCTTTGCGAGTACAACTAAGAAGAAAAATCTTGTAAAACCTTGCTCTACGCAGTCGATAGAAGGCTGAGGCCATCGGCTGGGCAATCGAATAGCGACTCTGGGGCTGAAGGGGTTTCTGTAAGCTGATGAGCTATGGGGTTTTGAGCTATGGAGCGACACAAAATAACAAAAACCGAAAAATGTAGCTTTGCAGCAAGATGACAATGCGACATCCACCCCCAACTAATTTTGCTTTTATTTTTTAGTTCATCGGTAGGTTTTAGTTCACTGCTGCTCGTCGCTCAGCTGATTGCCGCTCAATTGCTCGTCGCTCAGTCCCTCGACGCTCTGCTGATCATCGCACAGTTCTTCGTCACTCGGTTTCTCGTCGGTCAGTTGCTCGTCGTTCTGCTGCTCATTGCTCAATTGCTAGTCGCTCAGTTGCTCGTTGCTCAGATGCGCATCACACAGTTCCTCGTCAGTTGCTCGTCGTTCTGCTGCTCATTGCTCAGTTGCTAGTCGCTAAGTTGTTCGTCCCTCAGTTGCTCGTTGCTCAGCTGCGCATCGCACAGTTCCTCGTCAGTTGCTCGTCGTTCTGCTGCTCATTGCCCAGTTGCTAGTCGCTCAGTTGCTCATCGCTCAGTTGATCTTCGCTCTACTGCTCATCGCTCATTTGCTCGCGTCTTAACGCGGTTTATGGCATACAAATTAGGGATTTCTAGTTGTGAGAGGGACCAGTTGCCCCCTTCGTCAATTTATTTTTATATTTATTCACCAACGAGTCTCCCTTCACCCACGAGCCAGCCATCACGATATTTCGCTAGATGTCTGCAGTTCGGCTCACCAAGTTGCCTCCATCGCGGACCTCCTCTGTCGCGTTGTCCCACTCACAGGGGCTCTGCGTTGAGTATTTGCCTTCCTGAGCTAAACACGGCCTATCCGCCGTCGTCATTAGACCCGCAAAAGACTGATCAGTCTCGTGTCACCCTGTATTTTATACAGTTTCAAAATTCACACCTGCTGCGTAGCCCACTTGTACCGAGTAACCTCAATAAACCCATGATCTAACAGGAGATCTTCGCAAATTGTGCTAATTCCAAGACCAAGTCAACCCAAAATCGCTCTTAAGCCTCCGATGCAATCGATATTTTTAGGCTTGTAGCCCCACTTAAGCTCGCAAAATCTAGCCAACTGGAGCCGCATTTATACCAACGCATATGTTCATATGTACGTTCAGCAATACCTGAAACGCATACGCTCGGAATGAGCTGAAAAATGTCGGAATGCCTAGACGGGCAAGTGAATGAGTTAACACAGCGAACCGCACAGCTTTGTCTACCCAGGTATCCAAACACACGCTTGCACCACTGTCACAAGACGCACACCTCTGATATTTAAAACCGAGCTAAATAGGAAAATTATTAAATCGAAATTAAAACAATTAACACATAATTCGAAAAACTTTCCACAAGGCTATCACGGCCACAATTAAATTGATTAACAGCCAACCCAACCCCTTCGTCGGTTCGGTCTATGCCGGTTCTTGCAGAACGTGTGAAACGATTTTAATGCGGCGTTTAGCAGCTCTCCGAATGTTCACAGCTCGCTCGCCTCCAGCCCGAAGACCCGCAGAGTAACAATAAAACATCACCTGTTCGCGGGAGGATCCATCGGATGTAAGAACACCGAAGAAGAAAAACAACATAAACGAACCAAGCCAGCCCCGAATCTCCGCGACGGATTCTGCTAATTAGTTGGCCATCGATCATGTGGCTCGCTAATAAAGCACTGATGCCCCTCCCCACCCACGGCCCTCGATCGCGGATCATCGCCCATGCCGCGATGTGTTCATTTGCAGGACGTTCTTTTTTCTCTCTCTGCAAATTGTTTCTTGTGTACAAACGTGCCACCCGGTGTAAATTAAACGCTCGATAAATTAAAATGTGAAATAGATTGTTCACACATATGTAGCCAGCTAGCTAGCCAACTCCGAATTGAAGGCACACCTGTGGACTCGGCAGCAACTGCAGAGAATTATGCAATACCCTACTCGAGCGGTTGTGAATTCGGAAGCAATGAATGGAGAGTATGATTGGCACGACTTGGATAGAGACTTTGGGAACAGGGTTGGTGAAAGGGCAGCTTCATCGTCGTCATGTCCATCGTGTCTGGTCTGCCAGGGGCACAGGACGTTTCGCTATCACGCCAAAGCTATTCTCAATTTCATCGATCGCAACACTGCGTTCCTGAAAGGCCGCCCCGATTTTCTCTTTTTTTGTTGGATTTCTGTTGGACATTGGTTCATTTTCGTCAGGTGGCTTCTACATGAGGGACTTTACAAGTTCCATTTCGATTTCACTTCATTCCTGTTCCTCACATATGCGTCCTGCCATCAATGAGTACACGCAACACCAAAGTCTAGCGACTATTTTACCGCGTGTAAACGACGACTGAGGTGGCCGTAGCGTTGTGGGTTGGTGCGTCGATTTATACGCCGGTCACCTTTAAAATGCTCTGCCCCATCTTTTACGGGTCAATGCTCAAAGAGCATTCGAGTAGGGTATTGCATAATTCTCTGCAGCTGCTGCTGAGTCCACAGGTGTGCCTTCAATTTGGAGTTGCCGAGCTAGGCTACATATGTGCGAATAATCTATTTCACATTTTAATTTACTGAGTCCGGAGTCGGCATAAAACTGTGGGTTCCATTCACTCGCACTAGAGCAGTAGAACGCACAACACGAATGGTTGATATAGAACCTAGGCCCAGATCCACCTCGGTCACTTGTAATGGGTGGTTATTGTATTAGAAGACGACTAATCGTCATCGCCGAAGAAGCGTAATAGTTGGACAGATGTGTCAAATGGAACCACTACAGTCGTCCTCCCACTTGCTAGTTGCGATATACCGTCGCAACTTGATGGTTTCATATTTGGGAACATCCAGACGAGAGAGAATACGAATCCGAGGAGGCCTCTTAGGTCTAGGGGTGTTATCTCAGACTAAGTTCCCTCTGTTCGCACTGGACAATCGTAAAGCAGAAGATGAATGATTGTGTACCACTGCTGCGTTGGTCCGATTTCATGGTTCAGCCACTGTTTGTAAGCGCTTTTCATGGCTTCATCCTTCATTCTCCGGTATGTATGCTTATGGTATGTCTAGAGATAATTCAAACTCAGTGCCCTCTTTCGATTCCCGGGACTTCAGACTGCCCCGAAGCTAACAGAAAATTCCAATGTTTACCAACTACATAGCTTTCGCCGTCAACATCGACTCCGTGAACAGGAACTAAGTTGTCGGACTAAACAAGTACTACGAGTGCACATATAATAGAGGGAGACTACAGCAATACATGATCTTAGCATTAAAACAAAACATTTAGCCTTAGTTCGCAGGATGTACCTGACTTTTTAATTGTGCTCGTTACACAATGTCAAACTGGACTGTTCTATTGCTTCCACTGAGTCTGTGCTTGATGAAGATGTTGCATGTGATCCTAGCTCTTTCAAAATTGAAACTGTTGCAAACTACAAGTCTTTAGGCACTATTATTGATGAAAATATGAATTGGTCTATCCACATTCATGCCCTTATCCGTGGCCTATATGAACTCCGCAGATTTTGCAAGCATAACAATCTGAGAGCTGTATACTTCGGCACATTACACTCTAGACTCCAATATGGCTTAGGGTGATAGGAAGGAACTCACCGCTCGAAACCTCATAATTAACTTGTACTAGAGAAATGTGTTATTAGAAAGGTTTGTGGTGTTCCTCGTCTCACTCATTCCATGGTATTTTGTAGGTGTCTAAACATATTTCCTGAGAGACACCAGCGCCAGTATTATATGAGAAGTGGGTATCTACAGACGGCCGAGTAACTCTGGATTCTTCTTAAACATACCTCCCTTTCCATACCACATACCCACTTTAGAGACTAATACTCCGTCGTATGCCTTAAATTATTGGGTCTATAACTGCTCGTGCGGTTTGCTAAGAGATGGCGTATTATTCCATTGGAACATGCGTTGGAAACCTACTGTCATTGTACGTCATTCATTTGAAGCGTAAACAACCATCTTTTTATTTTCACTCAAATATGTCGAACTTTGTGCCTGAAAAAGTGTTTTTGCCGGGAGTTCTTCTTCATTACTTTAATGTGTAGAAAACTGCTGCCGAAAGTCATCGTATTTTGGTGCAAGTTTATGGTGAACATGCGTTAGCTGAGCGAACGTGCCAAAAGTTGTGATTTTGGCTTGACCAACAAGCCTAATCAACGGCAAAGCCGAATATCCATGGCGCAAAAGTAGGGCTCTATATTTGGTGGGATCAGAAGGGTGTGCTGTATTATGAGCTGCTAAAACCGGGTGAAAACATCAATGGACAACGCTAACGAACTACTGAAGAGAGCAGTAGCCGAAAAACGCGCGGAATATGCGATCAGACACGAGGCAATAATTTTCCATCACGACAACGCTCGGCCCCACGTTGCTATTCCAGTTAAGAACTATTTGGAAAACAGTGGATGGGATGGGAAGTTTTACCTTTTGTTGCCCCTTCTGACTACTATTTGTTCCGGTCGATGCAGAACGCCCTCACTAAAATACGGTTCACATCAGAACAGAATATCAAAAATTGGCTTGATTCATGCTTGGCTGCCAAGCCGGCGCAGGATGGGGTCCACAAATTGCCAGAAACATGGGAAAAAGTCATAGCTTCAGATGGGCAATATCTTGAAAAATACTATTGTACATGCTATTCGTAAATAAATGTTCAAATTTTGAAAATAAACAACACGAATTAGGTTATAGACCCAATATTTAACTGCCTTCCTGTTACTACCCGCGTAACCAGATCACGTACTTCTTTCCTAAGTAAAGTCAAAGCTTGGCGTCTAGATTTTGACCTCAATGAAATTGAAGTTTTGCTATCATATAGTGCTTAAGACATAATTAATATTTAATTCTACAACTTTTCCTGTATTTTATCTCTGCTACTCTTGCTTTTGTACACATTTCAACTGTTCTCTTCTAATTGTTATCTTTGTTATCTTCTTCCATTCTGATGTGGCATTCAACTACATTTTGAATTACTAAGTAAGAATGTCACTAGCTTTCTTAGTATCAACAGTACATATCTTGAATTGTATTTATCATTGCATTATCCTTAGAATAAGAAAAAAATGCGCAAGGCTTGTAGGAGCTGACGACACCTTCTATGAATTTGTTGTCTCATCGACCCCCTCATACTGTCAGTCCACCATTCTGAAGGAGGGCCTGACACAGATTTGTCCATTTGATCTGCTGACCAATAGATTCCCCAGTGTTTTGCAAACAGTCACAAGAAAATAAAAATGAAGCGATCCAAAATATTTCAATTGGTTAACTCGTTGTGTGCTTCTTCCACACAACAGCCCATGTCACCTTCGACCGGCTTACAGCATGTGTCCTGAAACCGATTTCTTTAAAAAACAAGTGCATTTTCACCGTGATCGGCAACCTGCCAGATGTGTCCCAATGGCGGCATTTCTGAAGTAATTTCAAACGAACGTGCACCCGATCGGGGTACGTTCAAGGCAGTACGTAAATTGCCAGCTCCCAAAGACAAACTTTGTAACATCCAATATGGATGCGCCCCGTCTGTCTTCCATTGAAGTTGGCTCTTTCGCTTCTAGACTACGTCCACTTCTTCCACTTTGCGTGCTAATTGACAATAAATGCCCTAAAAGTGTGCGCTGTTCGCTGTGCTATCTAGTGTGACGAACTGCACAATTCGTTGTCACTTTCTAGTATCCAAGGTTGATTCGATTACTTCATTTTTGAATGCATGATAATTAATTTTCGTTTTGGACTCCCATTAGGCAATCGGCAGTGCGACGTCTCGGTGTCCAACGAGGAGACACGTGCAGTCCACACGTTCCATGTTGATTCCCAATGACCATCTGTGACCATTGAAGAGCACAGTTCTTCCCCCTTTATCAACTGTCCGTTGAAAACGACCCAACAGCGGATCAGCACCCTATCGCACACCAGAGCCAAATCGGTCTCTGTGGCGTATGAGTATTTTTAGACACGTTTTCCCCTAATTCAACGGCCAAGCGGTCAGACGATCTGTGTGTGTCGCAAATATTCGATGTGTTTTGTCTTCATTCTCGATACGATTTTGCCCCCATTCCTTCCCCGCATCCATCGGCAGAGGCTTTTATGTAAATCTAATTAAATTGTTGAAAATTAACACCAATGGTCTAATTAATTTTGCCACAAGACCGCGCTACATTTTAGAGTAGCTCAGTCGGGTGAGACGCACTGGACGCTGAGGCGGCGCGGTGGGAATTTTGAGACTGTTCAAAAATTGCACCAGGCGAGAGCGGGGAGGTGATCAAATTCAATTACACAAGCAAGTCCAATAAAGATTTTTTTTTTGTAGTTGATGAGGACAAGGTGTGATGACGGATGAGTGTCGCGGTTTTTTTTCTTTTGAAAATTACTGCTTGACAGATGGATGTTAATTATTGTTTCGATTCTTGCCGATTAGTGGGTTGGAATTTCGCCGAGTCCGGACGGGCGAGATGGGCGCACGCATGTCGTAAGTCGAGGTGTAATTTAGCGGTCTATCGGAATCAGAGCGATGAACATACACTTTTTATGAATGTGTGAATTGTAAAAAAAGATCTAAAAAATTGACGTTACTTTGATGATTTGTTGCTTTCATCATGATTGCCGTGACAAAGTCTTTGATGATTTCATCAAAAAAGAAGACGAAAAATCAAAATCTCGTGCGATCGACAACTTGTGACTATTGCGAAATAGCGCGGGCTGTTGGAATACGATCAATTAGATCCCCGAACGTTACGCCGAGAGCTGAAAGGATGAAGTCATTTTTCGTTAAGGAACACTGGCTGAGAAGCTAGGGCGTGTAGTTCAGAAATGCTGGACAACGAAGCAATTTAGAGGCTCTGCAATTTGAAGAGTATCAGAGGGATGAATAGACTTTGGGACACTTGAACACAAGCTACCTCATGAATAATTCTGAAAACTGTTACAAGTTTAACGGGAGATTCGTAGTACACTCATTCATTGTTGTTGGCAAATAGGAGATCTCCCGCCTCAGAAACATCCCCAAATTATTCAGCTTTTTTACGAAAATCAGAAAATTAATTACTTTCTCCGTGAAAACAGTTTATCGTGAACTTGGAGCGACATGTAGTTAGCCCCATCGACTTTTCGATTAAGTAATGGTCTGTACCTTTCTCAAATTCGTTCAGCGTACGTTATTGGTTACACGTAGTAGCTAGCTTAACTGTCTTAACAAAAGTTCTAACATCTAACCTACCGACCGACTGCTGTTTTTTTTTTGTCTTAATGGACAATCTTTTACTGCTTTGTTTTGTCTGGCCAAGAAAACTTAAAAAAAAACTTGGCTTTATTTATCTAAAATAACCCAACTTAAACTATACTAACTTGGGTAACATAAAACTCAAAAACTATCTGCACTATGTCCGTAACTGTATGGACACGTGTAGCAGGTATACGCTTAAAGTACATCACCTGTACGCAGTGGTGCACCTTTTTTTTTCTTAATGGACTACCTTAAATCTATGTAACTCTCAGATCACTTTGAAAAGCTACCGACGGCGGGAACTAATGTTTGTGTAGCCACCAATAAATTTGTCGTTCTTTGGCAGACTCATTCCTGTCTCGAGCAGAGATCGCTCTACTCAATCGGAGGAGATTCTCGTGGCTGCAAGCGACATCCGGTTCGTATGGGAGTCGCATGTCCACTGTTCCGCGTACGACATGGACGATGACAGGAAACACTTGTGGATCCTGTATGAGGCCCATTGTGTCTATATAGAGGAATGCTTCGTTAGGAATGAAGCCGTTAAGGCGCACCCTTTCATGGTACATAACATTGGGGTACTAATCCCCAAAGATCGGACTGTTGGAAGAAGTCATAACTCGTGCAATGTGCCTTGTGATCAGTTTAATAATAATAACATCTATCCTGTTAATGTCTGCCTAGTTGTGCAGGACCTCGTTAGGATAGTACGATACAACCGGAGACAGGTCCGAAGACACTGTCTCTCGAACAACCTCATCTTTTCCATCTGGGAAGGACTCTTGACTTGAACGCCATAGTTGGCCTGATGAGGGCCTTGTAGCGGATTACCTTCACCATCAAATTGGCTGCTGTAAAATAATATTGCCACAGCTAAGGCTTTTTTAGCTTTTGTCGGATATTTATTGATCCAACCAAATGCCAAGATACCTTACTACATTTTTCACATCTCACGGCCGTCCCTGCGGGTCAATTATGCCGAACTTTCGCCAGTGAAAAGGATGGTTTCACCCTGCAGGAAGTTGATAATCAACTTCCAGTCGTTGCGAAATCCCTGAATTTTTTCGAAGCCACATTGCAGCAAGATATTTATCAATTCGACTTTTGGACCTGATCTGAACGTCAGCGTACGCAATTAAATGAGGCTACTTTTCACGACGAACTTTATTCCTGTTACCATGTCATAGACCATGTATTGCAAAGGCTTACTTATGACGACCCTGACCAGCTTGAGGAAGAAGCCCTCCAACCAAACGGTGTCGAACGCCTTCGCCAAGTCAATCAGGCGGGCACCCGTGCTTTGTTTTTTGCCTTTATTCCACTGAATGTTTGATTTCATTTTATGCCCCGCCCTGAATCCGATCTATTTGTCCGGTATGATATTATTTTCCTCAACCCATTGTTTTAGTACTCGAATGACTAACTTTTCGAAAACCTTCCTTATACAAGGAAGAAGACTGATCGAACGGAGACTTGTTGGGATAGATCTGTGCCTGTCCCGTTTAGGGATCGTTTGCACCACAGCTGTTTTCCAATGCTTGGGGTAATATGCATTACCTAGCGCATTGTTGAACAATGTTGTGTAGATCTGTATCCATCGACTCCAACACACTTTTTTTTTTCTTCAGCGTTTTAAGGATATCCTGGAGATCTGCTTGAGAAATCAAGATGTGATTTCGCCATTGTCTCACGTCAGCGTACGTTATTATATAATTATTTGTCCAGTCATTTTTTTTCTCGTTATTTCTCACATTTTCCTTAAGATTTCGACATTTTCCCACGAAAAATACACATAATAGTTAAAAATAGTAAAATAAACGTTTTTCAGAGGAAAGATACAACATGCATCATACTAAATCAATTGAAATCTTGTACACGAAAACAAGTAAAACCCGGAGTGTTTCAGGCGTAAGTGCCCAAAATATTACCGACTTATAGTTTTTCTACACTTTCTGTAGTAAATCTTCACGGATGCCCTCTATTGCCCTCTTTTTATCACCTTTTCCCCTCGATTGCTCATATAAAACTCGTGTAAGTACCTCATTCCAATCCTAAAATACCATCGAGACAAACTTCACTTTGTCGCAAGAAATTACATATTCGCTTCATCATCATCATCATCATCTTCTGACCCGCATGCTCCACTAAAGGGGTCCAGGCAACTCGATCTTCCGCCATCGACTCTATCTCATCAGGAGTTATGCCCAAGCGTAACCACCCGAGTTTTTGGACTTGGTCAAACCCTCTCGTCCTGGGTCTGCCAAGCGGTCGTCTTCCTGATGGAATCGCATTCAACGCCCGCCTCGGAAGTTTTGATGAAGGGGACATTCATGCCACGTGACCAAACAAACGAAGCATAGCCCTCTCTTTTCTAAGAAGTAGCTCCTTACTGTTGAGTTGCTCGCGCACTGCCGTGACTCCCACCCTATCCTGGCAAGTAATTCCCACCACAGCACGGATAAATCTCATCCCAGCAGCTTGTATTCGCGATCTTATTCTTTCGGTCATTACCCAAATTGCATGAGCATAGGTGAGAGTTGGAACAAATACTGAGTTGAAAACCTGATTGCAGATCTAACAAGCTGTTTCAAAATTTACCCAGCTTGACCAATCCTACAGGGAAGCTCAGCATTGCTCCTTCCATCATATTCGCTTTGTCTTCTTAAGTCAAACACACAGTTTTGGTGAATTAACAACTTTATTATTGCCGGTCACAGTAAGAGAGAGCGCATTCCTTCGCTTCGATTCTACTTATAGTCTAGGTTAAGTACAGAGTTCTTATGCATAGTCGGTATATAAGTTCTTATGATGATCGATATATAAGTATACAGACTTAGCGGTAATGTAAGAAACAACGTCAAATATATAAATTACTGATTGTTTAACTAGATTTTCTAACTCTAAGCTTGCATTTTCTTTTTTCTCTTAAAATTAAAAATTCTAAAAATTGTTTGCTCTCATTTTTTCATGATACTCTTACAATCGCAATAATAGAATATAAGAATTTATGCGCATGCAAACGTATGCTTTACATTGTGTACATAGGTTGGGTTAGGTTCAAGTGGCTGACTGCTGTACGGAACGGCAACAGCCACACTTAGGCCATTATGAGCAAATTGTGCTACCACGCGGATCTATGAATTTCTATTCAGCAAGAAATGGCAGACTCTTATGCTACTTACTTCAGTTAGGCACTCCAAATAGTAGGCTCCCAGAAGTCTAGACCTGCGGGATGAGAGAGCACTGCAGTTACATAGTACGTGCACAATGGTTTCTTCCTCATTTTTGTTTCTGCAGCTTCTGCAAGAGTCGCAGTAGAAAAGGCTTAGTCTAGAGGCGTAAGCTCCGATGACGCCACTCAGAGTTCCAAGATTCGGCCTACTCAATCTGATCAGGCTAAGCGATGGCTCAGGGTCGAACGTACGAATTGGTAATGAGTTGTTTGGTAATGAGGCAACCCGTGCCAGTTGACTATCTACGATACTTTTAAGGAAGCGTTTCTAGCTTTAGTGGATGTTTTATAGTAGCGATAGGTATAGAGAGTGGCTCACCACCCGAAAAGAGTACAGAGCTTGTACCCTTTCTAGCGAGTTCTTCCGCTCCGCAATTCTCTGGAATGTCACATCACCCCCATAAGTTGGGTGCTAAAACACTAAAAAACTGGCTTAACGGCCTACTTGAGGCAGAATAACGAATTCGGATATCAGCCTCACCGGGGCACATAAGCGGGTTCTTTTAACCACCTCATCAGCTTAGGTACCCATAAAAAGCTGAAATCCTGAAGAGGTATTTATCCGGGTTTAACATCTATATTCTGTCCATCTATCTTTCTTAATACGTTTTATTAAATACAAGCAATGTGGCGGCCGTGGCATTGGGGGTACGTTCGTCGACCCCTACGCAACTGGAACTCACTGCTTGGGTTCGATTCCCTACCGGTTCGACCGGCCTACTCCACCTCTTTCAAGGCACTGACAATGCTCAAAGTGTATAAGTGTTTAGAAAAAAAAACAGCTTCTCAAACTTGGCCGTTCGGAGTCGGCATAAAACTGTAGGTCCCTTCCAATCGTGAGAGAACAATAGCACGCACAACGCGAGTGGTGGCTGAGAAACTAGACACTGGGCCTCTACGGGCTGTAGCGCCACCAAGTTCCAAGCAGAATGACAAGACTTGTTTAGTACAATCTGCTGCTATTAGGCAAGACACAAAAAGCCATTTCTAAACATATTTTAAGAATACTGATTTCATTCTCTCACTCTTGAGATTTTCTAGTTGTAGGTTAGATAACCAAGACACGGTAACGCAATTAAAACGTGAAAAATGAGTTTTGGTGGGTAAATTATGGCTTTCATAAAACCTAACATAGGGTTCCGTAGGTTTAACACAAAATTTTCAAGACTGTACAGGTGCCCCAATGGGACAAGTTTCAGGCTTTTAAATAGTTAAAATCTTGCGTGTGGCGAGTGTGTCAGAAGCCCGTGGATTACTGATCACGGACTGCTTCTGGAAACGCGAACATTTGCACTCAAAGACTCGCCTGATTTACCGCTCTTCTCGTAACGAGATGACAGATTAAATTGGCGTCTATTTCATGTAAAGACTAGACTGCGAGGTTTTGGATGGTGAGCCTGACCAAACCCGCCAGAAAGAGTACTAGTTCAGCGCTCCTTCAGAGTGGAGACATGTCATGTGTGCCCATCGCCACTACAAAACATCTTCTGATACTTTCATCGTTTGATCACACAGTTTGCGAAACACTTATGGACTAATCCCAATCGTAGATAGTCTCCCAGTCTCCCAGCCTTCTACAGAGGCTGCAGAAACAACAAATGTTAGCTAAGCCCTTCAACTCAGCCTTGTCGAATTTGGCAACATTTGTGGTCACTGGTTAGGACTACAGAGGCTACAGAGCCAACAAAGGTTGGAAAACCTAGCTAAGCCCTTCAACTCAGCTAGGGCCACACTTCTTCAATAGCCTTGTCGAATTTGGCGACATTTGTGGTCACTGGTTAGGGCTACAGAGGCTACAGAGCCAACAAAGGTTGGAAAACCTAGCTAAGCCCTTCAACTCAGCTAGGGCCACACTTCTTCAATAGCCTTGTCGAATTTGGCGACATTTGTGGTCACTGGTTAGGGCTACAGAGGCTACAGAGCCCACAAAGGTTGGGAAACCTAGCTAAGCCCTTCAACTCAGCTAGGGCATTACTTCTTCAATAGCCTTGTCGAATTTGGCGACATTTGTGGCCATTGGTTAGGGCGGCCAGTTCGTGGGTTCCCCACTTGAGCCCGAGAGATTTTCTATGGCACCAAGCACAAGCTCTTGACAAGGTTCGAGGCTACAAAGAGAAAATCAATCAACTCAAGAAAAATAAACTGACTCCCTTCTGCTTAATGACGACATTTTCGTGATTCCCTTCTGTTTGAGAGGGCAGCCTAAATTTCTCCAAGCCGTTCAGACAAGAAAGCCAACTCTTGTCTGTTGACACGGATGTCAAGTGCAACAGACAGCTTGTTCCCAACCGATACGTTGCTCGCAGTTTGAACGTAAGTCACAATCTCAAATGTGTCGAGTTTAAGCTCAGCTCACAAATTCCGAATAATCCTGGAACAGTAACTTTCTGCCACGAAATATATAAAATTCAAATTCAGTTCAAGTCCTAACATAAGTCAATCAATTTGATTTGAAATTACGAACATCTCCTGGGGGAGCATGGACTGAATGATTTATGAAAGCAAGATAATCTGTCTTTTCAGTCTACCAAGGTTGTTCTCAAATGTAGGTTATCTGAGGATTAGCCCAATTCATTGTTTGGCTAACTTTCATTCAAGGCTGTCTGAGCTTCTGTGCAAAACAGTTGTTTTGCCTCCGCTTTGGTGCATCCCCCTCCGCGCCATTCTAGTGACCCGCGACTAATTCACACAGGCAAGAACAAACAACAAATGAATCACAATACGCGTGACAAATTTCCTCATTTCCCCCAAAACTGTCTGATAGCCCAGAGTTTGCAAGCACCCAGAAGCCACCCATTCATTCAGCTAAGCTCCTCAAAAATCGCAAAAAAAGATACGAAACCAACTTCATGCGTACATTGACTGCGCAAGTTGGGTGTCGCACTATCTAATCAATTAATTGCAATTCGCCAATTGTTTTCTGCACAGCTCCCTCTAGTGCAAATCGCCCAGAGTGTGTTGGAGTGCTGGTTGTGCTGACTCCAAATGTACACCTGTTGCGGGTGCAAGTGTCCCCTGGCACCCATGGCCACTGCTGACACCCACCGACTTGCTTGACCAACAGGACGGGTTCCCGCTGCAAATCGAGAGCCTCGGCGACTATTATCGAACCGTAAAAATTCGCGTTTATGGCCTTATCTGCTAACGCCTTCACCTGGGCTGGAGGATTAAGAGCAAGTGTACTCCGAAATCGGTTGCTTTTTATGGCACACCTGTTGCGGGATGTGTCATTGCAGATAGTCGTATCTGTTCGTCGTCGCTTGTGCCGCGGTCGGCTTGCGGCTTTTATTGAGCGTAGGTGCTGTTCGTTTTTGTTTTGGACTCGTTATCGCTGTTCACTTGTAGCGACTTTTGAGCGAATCAAACGCGGTATTGACTCGCGCTAGTTTAGTGATAATGGATTGGGGAACGTTTGCATGTACTTAGATCATATGCAGCTGCTGACGGGCTGTTTTTAGCACAATCCAGATCCTCTGTCGCTTCAAGAATAGATCGTTATCATGTGAGATACGCTAGCTAGCTATTTTTGCGCGTCTCCTGGTGATGTGGACTGTGGGCGGGCCGGGGGATGAAATACGATCGCGGAGTGTGTGCGATTGCTGTTTGCCTAAGGAGTTATCACAAGGTGCTAAGATTAACGTCTCGGCACACCGCACACGGTGAGACCTGGCTCAGAATTAGTTTATGGCTGCCCCGTCTTAAACACACCAGACACCAGGGTGGAGGGCGTGGACCATTGTAGGAATTGAAAGTCACGCAGTGTAGCTGTAAACTTAGATAAGGCACAATTGCGTCTTTGGCCCGGATCGTGATGAGATTGAAAGCTAACACGCATCAGCGGATCAGTGAGCGTTGCTCATGAATGAATCCATTGCCGCGGCGATAAGCCGGCCTTGTAGTTGTGGCACATTTTCCCGACAATACAACACTCATTGTAGTCTGCGTTGAGTTGTCTAATGCGCACATCGGCGATCGTGCGGCCGGCGGGCCAAAAGAATGAAATCATCTCAAACTAGTTTCGCCGTAGATTCGATTAAACGAGTTGAAAGACCTTTGCACCGACCGCTATGTGGCGGGTGGAGTGGATTAATGAGGAAATGATTTCGAATTGAACTTGTGACGGGTGCTGGGTGGGGCTATTGTGATTGGTTTGCTTACAGATATTCAATGAAAGTTGTATGATTTTTTTTCTGTTGGCTGGTGTCTTTAATGTCCGTCTGGTGAATCACTGGCAGAGACTGACAGAGACTGCATTAGGGATGCTGGACTCTGACACTTTGCCGATATTTCAAGAACATCTCCAATTTGATTAGATTAAGCAGACCACGAAATAGGTTGTAGGGGGGAGGAGTGGCAGCGAGGTCACGGATTTGCCCGAGGCAACGCCCAGAAAAAACGTCAACTCGTAAAGTGAATCAGTCGGACAGTGGGCAGGCGATGAAGGCAAACTTCCACTAATGCTGATGAAATGCCTTCAACTAGAGGAGACTGAGGTCATTCTGTCTTCTAAATTAGTCCCCTAACATGTATCCCAAGACAGGTTCAGAAAAATGTGCGGACTCTCGTTACAATATTTTCCGATCATTAGTACAAAAAGTGAATATTTCAGAGTGCACATGACTGAGAAACTGCCGTTCTTTGGACTGAAAATCTCAGTGTTTGATCATATCCGCGAATTCACTCGGCACTCGGAATATTGTGACCAAAACAATGGCCCCTAAATGGCCCCTTCAAAGTCAAGCTCAACATGAGCCAATACTTCCTCTTCCTTTTGTGTGGCACTACGGGCCAACACGGCTTTCCAGCGTTGCTTTCTACGGGCTTAGGTTACGTGACTTTTCGAGCCGGAACTGATCTTAAATTTAGTAAGTTATAAATATAGGAAAACATTAAGTAGAATCCCGATCATCCCGACATCGATTATACGGATGTCCGACTATCCGATCTTTCGTCACGACAGTTTTGATGGCGCAACTAAACGTGTTATGTATATAATATGGGTGGCGCTACAGTAAAGGACCAAGGCCCAGCTTCTCAGCAACCACTCGTATTATCGAGTGTAAGGGGCCTACAGTTGTATGCCGACTCCGAACAGCCAAGTTTGAGAAGCCTTCTTTCTAGACAATAACTACTCTTTGAACACTGTCAGTGACTCGACAGAGGTGGTGCCCTGAAAATTATTTTTGGTCATACAGGCCGGGAGCCCAACCCAGGCAGCGAGTTTCGGTACGTAGGGGTCGACGCACATACCCACAACGCCATGAGACATGTTACGTCGAGCTTATTCCAGCCTCTGGCCGTGTGTTACTTGCGCAAATGGTAGTAGATAAACTCCTGACAATTATCTACTGGTCAGCTTTCCCTAACGTAGTACAATTGCACTTTTTGAGTACATTTTTACGGATTGAGTACGGTAGATAAGCCTAGCGTAAGAATTCCTTTTTGTATTTTTTTCAAATATTTAAGTTTCTTACAAGAAATTATTATATTCGCACTTACTGTCGGCAAACACTGTCTATGTCAAGCAAACGACGACCGATTTTTGCTTGGTGTTTGTTGATAAGCTTATTTCAAAGTGAGAGTACAGTCAAAGTGAGTATGCAGCATAGAGGTCCCTCGGCGCTCAACAAAAATATATTTCAAAAACGACGCCAAACAGTAATGTTGAATGCAGTTTTCGAAGACAATTAGTAATGTACTTAAACAAAAAGTTATGAGAATACCTCAAAAACTAATATTCGAGTAACCATTTAACAAAACTCATGCGAAGACAAAATCGCTGTATCATCGGCATATATGGGTGTATCACAGTAAGGTAGAGTAGGAAAGTCAGCCGTAAAGAAATTATACAGAACTGGACTAAGGACTGGCCCTTGTGGAACACCAGCAATGACGCTAACGAGGAGTTAGAACCACCACTCTTAACATAGACTTTAAAGTATCGATCTGTGACAAAACTTTTAACGATTTTACATAGAAACAGAGGAAAATTAATCTGTAACAATTTGTATATGAGTCCGTCGTGCCATACAGAATCGAACTCTTTTTCGATATCGAGCAAGATCTTACCTGTAGATTTCCCTACTGCACGATTGGCTTGTCTGATATTGCATATCCTTAGAACTTGGTGTGAAGTACCATGATGTCGCCTAACGCCAAATTGCTGATTTGGGTAAATCTTGTGAGCATCGGTAAATGAGAGTAGCTTTTCTTTTATTATGTTTTCGCAAATTTTACTTAAGGTGCTTAGTAGGCTAATTGGTCTATAACTCTCAATTCTGTCTGAGGGTTTGCCTACTCTGGGTATTGCAACTACTTTTGCTAATTTCCATGCAATCGGAAAGTACTGAACTTCAAGACATGAATTGATAATGAAAGTAAGGTACTTTATACCCATTTTGGGGAGATTTTTGAGGTAAACGTTTTTGATGTTGTCTACTCCGCCTGTGTTCCTTACTTTTAACCTATTTACAAAGAAAAGTGTATTTTCTTCTGAAATAAATTCGTTAAAGGGAGTTTCATAATTAGATGAATTGAAAGTTTGAAGAACATCGTCTACAGTAGGAGTTGTGCTGGCGTTTCCTAGGTGCTGAGACGCAAGGTGATTTTTTGCAAAATTGTCAGCTAGTGTATTTGCTTTTTCTCTGTCTGCAATATATGTATTTACACCGCTCTTTAAACATGGGATATCCTTGTGTTTATTTTTTACAATTTTCACTATGTTCCAGAGAGGCTTTTGAGTTTTGATATCAGTTGGTGCGATGGCATAGATCGAACTTCTGTGCTAGGTGCCATGATTAAGGAGCGGATTGAGATATTATAAAATTATAGAATATATTAATAAAAATACACGTAATTGAAGAGTACGTACTAATAGCATATTCAGGCATATTTGCTTCAAATAAATATCTCTAACGCTTATCACACTATACCACTTTAAGTACAACATCCGTGGAAGGTAAAATCGAGAGTAAGAGAAGATTTGTACATTGAAATGCTTCCCATTGATAAACTAAAGGGATCAAAGACTGTTTGGATTTTGTTTCTTGTTATTTGGGCCTTCTTTCTAAAAGTAAAAGCTTGTTCTACTGACGTATGTCCAGCTACGTTGCACCACTGTGCGCCGTCGCTAACTACACAGATCAGTTATGTCGAACATCCTTTCTGCCAGCAATACTTCAAGCGGCATTCCTGCCCCACTTCTCTCCGTATTGTCATGTCCTGACATAGTCATCTTCCGATTTATTAGTTTCGAGTTTATAAATGATTAAAACCATGGAACTCACGACGCACCAGTCTAACAGGCATTTTTCTTCAACTTTCCTGTACATTCAACTTCAGCCTCGTACTTGTCATCTACTCGTAGATACGAACTTATGAACCCATATTAACGGCGGAAATATTCACGTTTGTTATCAGGCATTCTGGCACCATTTGTTCCACAACATTCATAGTATTTTCTTATTGCTTATTTGGTTGCAATCTTATCTCAACAACTATTCAAAGAAAAAGCAATTGAGTCAACGACCTCCTCTCAAAGAGCTTTGCAGGTATTGCCTCAAGTTGTTCATGGCAAGTTGCTTGTGATCCTTCTCTACTTTCGTGTCGCATCTGTATCGCTGAGCCTTTGGCACTGGCTGGAAGGTGAGTACATAAGACAGATCGAGATTTAATAACACTTTTATATTATCGAGGCAGTGACTCATTGAATTTCAGTTGATGCGTCCAACCCTGCGTACTTGATCCTACTGGGTGAACCAGGTTCGATTCCTGGGACGAGCGAAATAATTTTCACGGCCCACCTCTTTCGAGTCACTGACAATGCTCGAAGAGTGCAGCTGACTAGAAAAAGCTTTCCAAATTGGGATAGAAAAGGTCCCTCTACGGGCTTCTCCGCCAATTGAATGGTCCTCCATCATCAAACCAAACACTGTGGGGCCTGCAACTCCGTTCAACTTAAGGCAAACCGGAGAATCTTCCTGACTCTCACCTAAAATTCTTCTAAAAGTTGAGTAAGAAAAACCATACTACCCACTCGTCCGCCAGACCAACCTAAATTAGCACAAAGAAAAGTGCTGAAGGTCTTGCCGAACTATTTGGTCGCAGGCAACGTTATCGGCAAGAGAACGAATTTGGTGTGTTCCCGCCGTTGAATGGAATTCGATTTCAGTGCATGTCAACCTGATTCCACCTGCCAGACACACACCGTCCAGACGGAGATAACGAAGCTACGTGTCTCCCACACCTTATCCAGAGCCGAACAACTGGAAGCACAACCACAGGTCAGAGGGTCGTCAACATTTGCATGTCGTCATCGATCTACTCACTGACATTCCCACAAGAGTGTTTATGCGTATCGCTGACACGTTACGAAACGGATCAATGAAATCGCACCCGACTATGTCATCAGCCCTTGCGGGAACCAGTCTGCCGACATCTAGGTTACAAATGGCTTTTCTATTTGTATTTCACTGTCGATTAATTATTCTAATAGATGCAATTATTTCCCGTGTATCTAGGGTGCAATGACTGAGTCCGATTATCGAACAACTTTCAATATCATACCGACACCGATACTCCGTGGGTGGATAAATTGATCGATTACGTCTTTCGCATTTCTGCTCACAGTGCGCGACAAGCACAGATTGTCCCAGTTTCCGGTGCCGCAAGTCTACATCAGACTGAGGTGCACGAGAACCTGGCCAAAACGGGGGGGCTTTCCCCGCTGCGGTAACAAAAAGCCTCGACCTTATCGCCTTGATTCGACAGTTCGAAAACATTGGCGATAGGTTTCAATCAAGCTATCGCACTTGAGAAACTCCGATAGCGCGAGATTAGACAGCTGCTGGCATGGCCAACGTCCATGTGTCACTTGTATTTACCATTTATTGTGCCGTAGAAAGCCCCGAATGCATTCCATAAGAATGACTTTTGTCAGGAAGTTCATTGTGAACTTGCCAACAGATTTATAAATTGCCTACGATAACGTGTGTGTTGTGTTGTTTGTTGCGGTGTTTCACAAACGAAATGGTTTGTCGTCGAAATTGGTTGGATTAAGAATTTGCCTGGAATTTTGTGTTTCTAACAAAATATGTGCGATAACATACGAGGACTTGACAACGTTCGTCCAGTCTTCCATAAACCAGTATCCGATAACATTGGAAACTCGTTCCGATCCGTGCGTTCCGAAGAGCGATCGTTTCTTGTGCCGCATTTGTGCTGCATTTGTTGCCAAGACTGCATCATTGTCCACATTCACCTGACATGACTCCTTATGACATTTTCCTAATCCCACAACTCAAGATTCGCGGAAAGCATTCTGAGACTACTTAAGCTATAAAGGGGAACCCGCAGAAGAAGATGAAGGCAATTCGGCCTTAAAAAAAATAAGCATGTAGAAAGGAGCGTTGAAATACATGGATTGCTTTGACGGAAGTAAAAATAATACAAAATAATGACTGACACGAATGTCTGTCAAAAAAACCAGCATGCTTGCTAAACCACGCACGATATCTCCAGGCAACTCGACCCTCCGCCATTGACTCCAACGCATCAGGTGTTATGCCCAAGCGTAACTAGGCGAGTTTTTGGACTTGGCCCAACCATCTCGTCCTGGGTCTGCCAAGCAGTCGCCTACCTGATGGAATCGCATTCAACGCCCGCTTCGGAAGTCGCAATGAAGGGGACATTCGTCCCACATGACCAAACCAACGAAGTATCGAAGAAGCTCCTCAATATTAAGTTTCCCTCTCACTGCCGTCTTTCTCACCCTATCCCGGCGAGAAATTCCCACAACAGCACGGAGAAATCCCATCTCATCAGCTTGTATTCCTGATCTTATTCTTTCGATCACTACCCAAACTTCATGACCATAAGGTGACAGTTGGAACCAGTTGACTGAGTTGAAAACCGCTTGGCTTTGACACCAAGCTGATTATAGATCTACCAAGCTGTTTCAAAATTGACCCAGCTTGACCAATCCTACAGGAAAGCTCAATTTACCGGACTTCAAAGAAAAAACCCTCCAATTCTTATAAAATCGGAAAAATGTTCGCTCAGAATGGATGCCTCTCAAGGGCATTATATTTATACGAAAACAATTTTTTTGAAATTCTGTCATTCATTCTGTTTTATTCTAGGTGCCTTAAAAAACGAATCACTTGTGTTCTATATTCTACCGGGTTAATATAATTAATTTTCAAAAACATAATTCAAAGTTATTCATACCGAAGTAACGATACTTTGTTGTTCTCCTTTGCTACCACGGCATTGTTATCTTTCTCTTTGGCGTTGTACCTTTCACTAATTATATACTTAATAATTAAAATTTTCAGGACCTAAAGACTTATTATTAAAGACCTATTATTACATATAGAATGTAATTGAAGTTTTAAAATAAGTTTTTAAATATTTCGTACAGTTGTAAAAACTATCGATAGTCGAAAATGGAAACTATCGATGTTTGAGCAACACAGCAACAGTAATAATAATAAAAGTGGGCGCGCTGAATCCCACACATTTAAGCATTATTTCCTACGCATGTGTATGTATGCTCGTATGCAATAATTAATAAAATTAATATTTTTCACTACATTTATGACTGACAATTTTTCATTCGTCTATTATTTACCAAAACGAGATAAAAATCACCAAATTAGTAAAAGTCCCAAAGTATTGGGTCTATAACTCGTGAGGTTTGCTAAGAGATGGCGTAACATGTATTATTCCATTGGAACATGCGTTGGAAAGCTACTGTCATTGTACGTCGTGACATATACTGATGTCATTCATTTGAAGCGTAAACAACAATAATTTTTTTTTTTTTCGCTCAAACATGTCGATCTTTGCGCCTGAAAAAAGGGTTTTGCGGGGAGTTCTTCTTCATTACTGTGATATGAAGAAAACTGCTGCCGAGAGTCATAGTATTTTGGTGGAAGTTTATGGTGAACATGCGCTACCTGAGCGAACGTGCCAAAAGTGGTTGGCTTGGCCAACCAACAATCAGAAGGGTTTGCTGTATTATGAGCTGCTAAAACCGGGTGAAACCATCAATGCACAGCGCTACCGAACACAATTAATCCGTTTGAAGAGAGCAGTAGCCGAAAAACGCCCGGAATATGCGACCAAACACGAGGCAATAATCTTCCAGCATGACAACGCTCGGCCCCATGTTGCTATTCCTGTTAAGAACCATTTGGAAAACAGTGGATGGGAAGTTTTACCCCACCCGCCTTATAGCCCAGACCTTGCCCCTTCTTACTACCATTTGTTCCGTTCGATGCAGATCGCCCTCACTAAAATACGGTTCACATAAGAGCGGAATAAATATCAAAAATTAGCTTGATACATTCGGCTACCAAGCCAGTGCAGTTCTTTTGGGATGGGATACACAAATTGCCAGAACGATGGGAAAAAGTCATAAAGGGTGATTTTTTAAAAGCTATAGGAAAGTTTTTCAAAATTCAGAAAAATGCATGAAATCTTTATTTGAATCGATAGTACGGTCCATTTAATTTAATGTTTGAAGATTATTTCATGCAAATGCGCCTCAAATGGTCCATCCGCTTAGTCCAATTTTGGCATACTCTTTCCAACATTTCGGCCGGTATCTCACGAATAAACGCTTCAAGGTTGTTTTCCATTGCGTCAATTGAAGCGGGCTTGTCTAGTATAGACATGAGATTTAACATAGCCCTAGAAAAAATTGTCTAGGCGGCCAATTGAACGATCCCGAACGTGAAATAAAATGTTCACCGAACTCGCCTCTCAATAAGTCCATTGTTGCGCGTGCTGTGTGACATATGGCACCGTCTTGTTGAAACCACATGTCATGCAAGTCAAGCTCTTGCATTTTGGGCAAAAAAAAGTTGGATATCATCTCACGGTAGCGCTCACCATTGAGCATCACTGAGCACAATTTTTCGAGCGATGAACTTTCTTAACAGAGCACGCATTTTGATAATACAATTCAATAATTTGCAAGCGTTGTTCGTTTGTAAGACGATTCATGGTTAAATTATAGACCAAACTGAAGATGTTTGACAGTGAAACAAAACGTCAGCTGTTTAAACCAGTTTTGCCAAAAAGATAATAGCTGAAAAATCAACCTTTAGTTTCAGATGGGCAATACTTTGAGTAATGCTGTTCCTCTTAAATAAGCGTTTAAATTTTGAAAAAACAAATAGTAAAAGTCCCAATGTAGAAAAAAAAATTACCAAAGTGGCAACCGTGCTCGATTCAACTTATTTATTCTGTTCGACTTTGCGTTTTTACACATGACCACGTTAGAACAGAACTTGAAATCCGATGTAATTTTGCGATATTTTTCTCGACAATCCCGTCATTTCCATCTGGACGACTGTACGCCATGACAGGCTAGACAACTCCATCCGACAAGCATTTGTTCATTGATTTCTGCCATTATTTAAATGAATGTCTGACTCCAGTTTGAGGGCGACATGACTGACATCATTTCCACTACTTGAGAATTTTGAGCACTCTGTTTTCACTTAAAGTCAAAAGCTCTGGTAAAATAAATGAAACTTAGTAACTTCTAAGGCCTGCTACCATTGAGGGTATAAGCCGATTTTCAATCGACGACGGTCCTGGGCACTCTGCTTCCAGTCGTCAAGGCGAAGTGGTAATTGGCTTCAATAAATTCGAAAATCTAAAACTGCGCTAACTCCCCAACGTGCTCGAACAAGTCTGACGTTGAAAACTGTATCCTTCCCTACCAGACATGAATTTAGACTGAGATGTAGTGCCCGCGACACCGTCTTGCTGAAGCTACATCTCTCTGTCTGAAGCCATCTTGGCAATGCGAGTACAAAAACTAGACTCAACTATCGACTTTTTGAATAAAACATATTTTTTCCAGATTTAAATTTTCATTTAAAGTTCATTCCAAGTTACGGCCGGCTAAGGAAATTAAAAAAGGCACAGACTTTTCAAACTATCAAACTACCACGTCAAATAACATGGTGTAAGCGTCCTGCAAGTGTGGCTTCAACATCACCGCCGGTATTAATGGTCTCCATAAGTCTCCATTTCGACCTTCAGCCCGAGCCAGTTCTCAAACCTCGGACACCTGCAAAAATAAAAACTAACAAAACTGAATGTTTCCAGCAATCATTCCATCGAAAGGTCTCTTTCAATGCCCAGACGAATAATATTTCAATCTCTTGTTTTGGCAACTTAATCAATACTTACGTCGAAAACGAGATTTCCCCTGCACTCCATCGTTAGTCCAAAGACTTGTTCAATCGAATTCGAGAATTATCTAAACGCCTCGATTAGACTGAATTTCAAACAGCACCTCGACTGCAAATAGAGCTCAAAACAAGAAATCGATTGAATGCACTCATTTCGACCTGTCCTTGAAAGATTAACCAACCGAACATTTGGCTAAGGCGAGAGCGTGTAGATTCACCTCGCCACCCTGACGCCATTGTTTCATTCGAGACCACGAATATGAAATACGGTCGCAATCCAAATTTCAGCCACTAACCCCATTCTCTTGTGGTTCGATGACGTGTATTCGAAACAAGATAGCAGCCACATCGAATGCCATTATGTCACAAGGCAGCAAGATGCAGTGGTGGCAGAAAGGATCGGCGTGAATAGCCGTACTCGTCGAGGACTCTGTCAGTCCTTTTCCACTTTGCCAACGTCAGAAGCTTATGTTATCGACACCCCAACTGACGTCAGTCGCGAGAGTCTGCTTGAGGTTTTTGACATCTGAACGTAAGTCTCTCATTTTCGACGATGACAAATCGTAACGCCGAGTTCAATGCTTGAGCAGGGACTTTTCGTCGACTGTCTGCCGGTGGCAGCTCGCTGAAATGTGGATTTCGTTCACTTGTCAGCTAGTGTCACATTTCTGTCACATTCCCATGTAAGCCTCATAATCGGACTGGCTGATAGGGGTCCGACCTGAATGATATCGCTTGGGGCACACACTAGCACATGAGCGCATGATTCAGTTGTCAACCTTGTCATCGAGCGCTTAAGCCGTGCGGTGCAGATACGGTGGGCAGCTGTCAGTGCTAGAGTCTTGTGACTGCGAAGGGGTGTCTGAATGACTCAGGCCCAACTATCTACTAGACGACTAAAGCGGTATCTTTGGACATCTGAGAAATCGAACGCATTCACATCCGGATGCAAAGGTTCCCCAATCAGATCGAGAAGCACGGGTTTGATTTTTTCCAAACTCCAAAGGAGAAAGCAAAAACCGAGATGACAGGCCTCAAGGTCCAATAAGCGAACAACCTTATAGCTGATTCATGCTGGCACATGACCAAACAAAGCATTGCTGACGCCAAGCCAATCAGGAGGACAGTCTCAAAATTCCACGTGGCCATTGGCTTTTGGAGAGTCTTCTTCGCTTCCTTTGTGCCCCAACTGCACACCCAGGTGTTGGCCGGTCCCACCATTAAACCAGTATCGATAAAAATTGAAAAAACTTATACCAACAAAATGAAAACAACTGAAAGAATAAAAATAAGTTAATTACCCGCAGAGTCGCAGCAGCAGTTGGATTCAGTGTACGATTTTTTTTTGTATTTTTCGAATTTTTTTTTGTCGTTTTTCAAACAAGCAACAGGCAATTTCCCACGTAATCAGTTCACGGTATTGCATCAGGCTTATCATTGGAAGACGAGGTATTCGGTGTGGGGCTTGTTTGACGCGAATTCTCGCAACTGAATGGTTTCTTTCAGCTGAAACTGTGCTCCACACACAGCTGGAACTGGAACGCATTTCCACACTTGCGCACCTTAAATGGTTGCAACACTTTTAATAAAAAAAAGTCTACTGGATTAATTCATTTCTTAGAATGCGCTTGATGAAAGGAGCACATATCGCATAAGTAATGAGATGCATATTTATGTTGGAGCAGGGCCACTCTGAGGCCGTGCCAGGTGTCGGGGGTTCAATGCGGCTGTGAATACTGAAATGTGGGACGTTTTCGAAATGATGGATGTTTGCATTTGAACTCGAATGTTGGATGGCATGGACTAATTGACTTTTTCTGCACTCAATTGACATGGAGGTGGTGTATGCGCCAAGCCGACATAATAGCTTCAGTGCTCGGTGAGGTTAGCTTGGGCTGAGTCATGCGCAGCAGAGGCTGGTGTGCTTGGAAGACCACCAGGCGATGTGTCTGCGAGCGAGTGACGATGCTGGTCAAGATTTGTGCGTTTCAAGTTGGTTTTGTTGGACTTTGAAGTAAGGCGATTGACTTCACAAGGCGCCCTTGGAAAGTTAGCCCAAGAGCGTGACTGCGTGACTCAGTGCGAAGGATGACCCTACTGACAAACAAGAAAGACTAAAAGTATCATGGACAGAATAAGTCGCATCGTCTCTTAACAGAAGCTGTACAGAGGCATGTCAACAAATACAGCGTGCCACCGTTCCTTACGTCAGCAAATAACGCAGTCCGCATGCCCGAGGGCAGCGCTCAGCTAACACTTCCCCTTTCAAATTGGGTTTCTCTATAACACAAGGTATGCCTTGACGATCGACCTGCGTAAATGGTTGCACCAACGCAGTCTTCTGTTTCTCGCATTAGTCCTCTTCTTACTCACCTTCTTGCAGCGGAAGGCTCGAATTCGATAACCCCTCTCGAAATTATTTCCAACGATGGAGGATCATCTGATTGGCTTGACAAACATTTCCCTTTCCGCCAACATCCGCCAAGTGCGATTAAAACCCCACCCGTGAAAGAATCAGCAAATCGAGACTATACGACATCCGCTCCGAGATTGTTTACACAACTGTCGTGAGATTTTGACTGCCAGTCTGTAGATCTGTCGTTTATTCATATTCTGTAGATCCAAATCGTTCGCACAAGCAATGCGAGGCATCGAACTTTGCGAGAAGTATTTTTCGGCAATGTGTCAAAATTTGTTGACGTAATCACGTCAGGCCAAGAGATTGTCTGTTTGTTTGTCGGGGGAATGGTCGTTCGCAAACGTATTCACGTAAAAAATTGCTTAAGCTTCATAACAATTCTTTTTTTGGAAAGAGACAGCATTTATTTTGATTTTATTCATACACTGTCTTCTATTTACTGTGTCTTCAAACAAAGGACCAGCTGCCAGGCGTGTAGTTTGGCGAACGCATTTTTCGCCGTTTTCACATTTATTAGTTAAGCGTGACGCACTCCCACCTAGTGAACATTTCAGTAGCTCGCCCTGATCGAATTTCATTTTCAGTGCAATAAAAATGCGAAAAGAACGGGCCTAGGAATTATTCAGCCATACATCTGCAGCTGGGGGTCAGAATCACTAGACCTTCAAGGTCTCGATATGGCGGATCTCGATCGGACAACGTTCTGGAATAATATTGCCTGCTTCAGCGCCAAACTCTCTGAATACTGTTAATTACTCGAAAGATGTGGTATAGGGAAAAGAAAGTTAGGGTGTCCGGGATGGAATCATTGACCTTTGAGAGCAGTCGCAGTCTTCACAAGTCTTCAAGGATAAATGCATCAAATTGAATATTCGAGTTATTTTTCGTGACAAAATGTTTTTAATTCTAGATAACTCAGATTTCAGCTCACGACTTATGTTGACCTCTGTTATTTGCCTTTTTTTTGTGTCCTAGGGCACTGTGACGTTCAGGGAATTGCGAAGCTGGTGATCTCGGTAGACATGGTACCGGCTCACGGATTTATCTAATGGGGACCCCCGTTCATGTCTCTGGGTACAGCTAAACCTCTTTCAATGTTTGACCACCTACGAGGTAAGCTGCATGTGCCTCCTCTGGCCCACTCTGAAGGTGGGGGAGACACTTTCGTTGTGAGGCACGTGCTGGCAAGGCGCTGGCTAGTATTTAGGCCTCTTCATAGGACTGTGACTTACAAGACGTTAGGATGGTTTTCGCTTCTCTAAAAGTTTAAGGAGGAGGAAACTATTAAAAACCTTTTCAGCTTTTTCGACGCCCTGTCTAATGGGAGAGAATTACCTTCTACACATCTGAGGCGAGCTAAGCAATGTCAGTTGCCAGGATGTCACCATCTCAATAATTTTTTCACACAACACAAAGGTTTCAGAAATACAATCTGCCCTAGCTAGTTAACCGTTCGAAACGGAAACTTTTTCGCAACGCATACTCCGGCGTACAATGTTCCGCGATCAGTTCTTTGCAGAAAGTATCGTACATATTTGACGCTCAGCTGACACGAATGTTTGCCGAAAAACCAAATTGAACCCATAGGTAGTTGCGTTACATTTTGTCGGAAAGATGTGCCGATCAGCTGTTCGGAATGTTACTTCAGAGCAAACAGTAGAAATGTTCGTTCCGAATGAATACCTCGCTAGGAGAGAATACATTCGATGAAGAATGGACCTACACATGTGTTGGCCTGTTTGGCTAGGAGCTCACATGCATTTTTTTCATCGCAACGATAGGAAAATCGTGGTCGCAAGAAAATGTTACCATGCACGCACTTATGGTTTTCTGTCGTGCGATTATTCAGTCGCAAAAAATAGAACAACTCTTTATCTCAGTACACACATATGCAACAGTTAACGAACTGTACCTATATGCATACATTTATATATGATAAAATGTCGAAAAAATATAGTAATAAAAATATGAGACGCTTTGCAATGAAGTGTGGGCATTATGGTGAATTCTATGAAACCTTAACCCTCTCTAACCCTTTTTTTAAACACACTAAGGTTACCCATCGTCGTTCAATATAATCTTTGGTTACACTGAACTTAAGATTTCTAAATTAAACTCAAATTGACAAATTTAAAAGAGATCACAGAAAATTCGATTTGGCGAGTGGTAACCATGCAAGCTTAAGTAATATTCCACCTATAACGGGTCGGACCCAATATTTGTTACTATTAAGATTTTAACAAAAGAGCAACAACACAACTTCCACGTGAAATCCAAAACAAGTTGTCGCTAGTGTGCTATATGCCATGTGTCCCATTTTCATTCACGGCAATAGAACGTGTATAAAATGTAGCTTGTTTCATTTTTTCAATTGCTGCGATTACTTAGTCGCATATGCATGCATTCATACATAAAATAATATGTCTTATTTTTGACGACTAAATTATAATCCGAGAGAAAATCGCAAGTGCGTGCATATTTTTCAATCGCAGCGATTTAAATCGCAAGTCCGTGTATACCATCATCTCGTCGCGACAACGTTTTTCAATCGCAGCGACTTAAATCGCAAGTGTGTAGACTTTTTTAACTTGTGACAATTACGTCGCCAGAAAAATTGCAAATTGCAAACATTTAATCGCTGAGATTGTGAGTTGTCATGTCAGCGTGTTGACATTGAAACTTATGTGCTTTACTTTTTGCGACTGAATCGTACGATTGAAAACTCAGGTACTCTCCTAGCCTTAGTGTGACTGTCCTTCGCATTCAGTTCCTTGTACCTTATGCAACGTTACCTACATTTGCCACAGTGTTCAGCCTTCAGTGGCTCCCTCACATTGGATAAATTGCTACTTGCTGAGCAGAGGAGCTGCTGAGGTTGCTCGCATAGTCGCCCTTACAGAAGTGCCAGTCAAGAGAAATTTAATAATTTGACCCGATCGATTAAAAGGTTCGTACTTTAATTTACGGAAACTTGACAGAGAACATATGGGCTAGTAGGAACGAGAGAGAGAGGCACTATGACGTTTGCCAGTATACCTGCAACCATAGTGCGCGTATTCTTCTCGTGAGCTCCCCATGCCATACCAGCTACTTCTTAGCCACCTATCACTAACAGACATCAATATTTTTCATATTGATGACAGAGAATCAAGGGGACCGACCACTTGTCTGGACTTCATTTCATAACATTTTGGACGACGACCAACAGACGGTTGTGCTGACTCAAAGGAATAAGCTCCAACTCCAACGCTGGGAGTGCTTAAGAATAATGTCTCCGGCTTAAACCTGTCATCAAGGGCCAACGCATGATTTGGCACTACTTAAGGCAATGTCGGTATTGACAGTCGATGAATGCCTTCAATCCGCTGGCAGTGCTTAAGAACAATGTCTCCGGCTTAAACCTGTCATCAAGGGCCAGCGCATGATTTGGCACAATTTAAGGCAATGTACGTCTGTTGGTATTGACAGATTGAGTACAAATCGATGAGCACCAAGGACAGGAACACTTCACTTTTTGTGTTGCAGACGCCTGACAAGGGAGGAATTTTAGGCGGTCTTTTCAGAACGTGCCCCAAGCCACTGACAGAACCGTTCTTGTTAAAAAGAAGCTAAGGATTCCCCCCTACAGAAGCGTGCGGAAATAACGTCAATCGAGAGAAAATATGATCTCCATGCAGTAATACGTACTCCCACCCAGCACATACCCTGAAAGAGAAAACCCACAAAATTGAAAGACCAGTTTTAATTTTTTCCATTTGACTCAATTAAAACGGTGATGAGATCACCATTTTGAATTTTATTTCTTAACTTTTCTTCTCCTCCACTTCACTCCTCTGGTTCACTTACGACTAACTTTCACGTATTTAAATATAAATTAAGTATGTATATAGTATATTTTATGGCACTTTTTTTTCAAAAAAAATTAAAATAAAACATAAGAAATATCATATTTTACAGTAAAAATGTAAGATTTTTTTCATTTTAAAAATGAGTGTTCTTCCCTTTCGTTACATGCGTTTTTTAACATTTATCTACAATTTATCGAATACATTGAATTTGTGTTTTTTATGAAAAGTGTTAAGCTATACAATTTTTTAACCCTTTTGTGCAGATTTAGTAAATAGTTCTCATTCTCTTTATTGTCAATAGCTATTATTACGGAAGTAGAAAGAAACATTCTTTATTGTCGATTACACATAGTTTTTGTTTTCTTTTTTTTTGTTTTTGAACAAATTCCTTATGGCAAAGTTAGGTTTTTTTTTGAAAAACTCTTTGTACTATAAATGTTGTGACTTCGAAAGTGCTAAATGATGTACAAACAAAACTATTTCGTTCTACATTTAAATGAAACAGCTGATTCGAGAGGAGTCCACAAGCTTAAGGTCTTACAGGCGCATGCGAACGGAGTGATCTGCCACTAAATCCCGTAATTTCGTGGATGTTTTCAAGACGTATTTGATAACCACGCAGCTGATGGTACTAATGGCAAATGGCAGATCATCAACGAATGCATGGGGCTCTCAGAAACAGACCGAAACCCACTCCTCCCGCTCGAATAAGATGACTTTACATGAATATCTTCCAAAATTATTGAGCATTTAAATATTTATCGAAACAAAATCATCAGCTTTGAAGCTTCTTCACATGTCTGTCTTAAAAATAGAATCTTCGAGCCGTTGGGAATTTATAATCTCCACGTCTCATCAGGCGGGTATGAGCTGAGTTTGGTGATGCACTCGGCCTATTCGTCCTTCTTTTTACGGATTTTGCCCTCCGTTTGTATTGTGGCAGTCACAGCTTCTATGCACGTTGCGATCGAAGGTTCACTCTGATCCTCGCTGTAGTCCAGGCCCGCCATCCGACTGAGGGTGAGGATGTACGAGCAGGCCACCCTGAGCACTGATAACTTGGACAGCTTTTGGCTATTTGAGTAGGAAGGAACTGATTTCCGGAGAGTCTCGTAGGCCGCAGATATGGTGTGCACGCGGGTTCGTTCACGGGCGTTCGCTTCAATTCGTCTCTCACGGGTCATGTTCTTGTAGTTGCGCTGTTGGGGTCTGCTCATCTGATTATTACCACTGATGCTGGCGCCGCTAATGCTGCCACTTGAGGACCCAACCGAAGGGGTGATATTGTGACTATTTAGTTGCTTGTGCTCATACATATCGTCTTGGTGATGGCAATCTTCTTCTTCCTCTTGCGAAGCGGCGGGTTTCTTCAGGACTAAAGCCAGGGGTTCGTCTTGGACATCATCATCATCGGCTACTGGCAGGCGATGTAGCGTCGTCACTCCGGGGTGTCGGACTAGCACCTCAGCGGGATTTGGCATCAGTTCATGAGGTAGTTGCTGGCTGGAGTCCCACGACGGCCGCTGGTGGTAGGTGTTTGTCTCATCTGCGCCAGTGGAGTAGCGAATGCGCTTCTTCAGAGGCCCGGTTTCCTCACGATCACATATCACTTTTGAGGGCTCCGTACTCTTGCGCTTGTTGCGGATCAGCGTTATCGGGGTGACTTTGACTTCCAAGGAGTCCTCGGAGGCATCCGTTGGACTACTGGGCTCAAGTCTAGAGTGATCCATCGAAAGATCATCGCCTCCCTCCGAGCTGCCCGAGCAAAATCCAGCATCACGATCGTTGGACTGTGGGGATCCTGCAAGCAAAAAGAAAAAATATGAAATTTAGTAAAAGTGAAGACAAAAAATTGAATTTATTGAGATGAGAGCCATAAAATCTTATCTGTGAACCTGTTTCCCAACCCGAATGATGCCAGCGCAATACATAACTCGTGTATCTGCTCTTCTTTAGACACCGTCCCGCCGTGTCGTGCATAAATGATAAATTTTTGCGTTGCATAAAACCCTTGAATAACGAGCCATGGATATTCCGAATCAATGAAGAAGAAACAAATTCACAAAAACGCAAGAGGAGAAGATAGTAGATTGAACTCGACTTGAATTCCGCCCACGCAATATGCCCAGATACACGACTGTGATGTGTGCCAACAGCGGCACACACGACACAACATACCTGCCGGTCGCGCGTCCGCGGCGCGCTGTGGCAGTATCTCAAATGGCTGAAGATGATGTCGTCGAAGATCATCAATTCGAGATCAATGCAACAGATCCATCGACGCCATCTATGGGACACGAAACAGTTATGTATGCATACTTTGTGCAAAAAAAGAAACAGAAAAACAAACCATATCGACGGTTGAAAAAAATATCCAATAAATCGCCCACCGTGCCTCGGTCTCGGGGTATCTTGAGATTTATTTTTATGTGAATTGGTCATTCGATTGCGCAAAAGAGCGACTTTCGCCAGCGGAAACATGCTGAAGACACAACTTGAAACTGTCTCCTACCGCCAATTGGAAAGGCGAAACATTGTTCGATTGTTCCAACATGACTGAAGTGTATCTATGAAGTGAAGTGAAGGATTTTGTTTTGCTTAAGTGATGCTTGCATTATGTGGGGAATGAAAGGGAAATTCACCACTCCACAGCGTCACCCAAGACAGCATGGCTATGAAGACGATCTCGAGTGCGGACACGCACAGTGCCCAATTCATCTCGACGGAGTGGCCTGAGGACTGAATACTTCGCCTCTGCACTACCAATCGACGAGCGACTGAGAGACTACAAATAAAGACGTAGATCGATCAATATGAAAATTCCAGTCATTTCTGCGATCTTGGCATGATATTTCCTGCACCGCCTGCCACAACGAGATCACTCGGCCGATCAGAATGGAAGGCGACTCTAAGAATCTCACCCACCACACACGTGAAGTCATATCGCCGCCACCACCTGTAGATACAATCTAACACCTCACCCCGTACAAGCATTTCCATATTATTTCCATTAGTACCAATAATCGAATCGCAATTGATTGGTGATCAGAACAAGTTGATTGCGCTGGACTATTGTTTTGATCTTGATAAAATCAAATGTCCCCGCGGGGCCTTAAGTAGCCCGAAGGCCAGCAGAGACAATTGCATTAAACATGCACACTGACGCCCATGGGCGATGGCGCGGTGGCGGCGAATGCAATGCTGTGCCAGAGTAGCGCAAAACATTCTTCCGCCTCAAACGTGATTGATTCTTCGCAGTGCACAGTGCAACCGGCCAGCCAACCAACTGACCATCGCCACAATAGGACTGGATACCCCGCATTCTTTTTGATTGACCACTTCCTTGCGAGTTTTCACCTTCGGATTGTCGCGTCGTTATTTGCACCTGATAAATGCTCGGCAATTAATGTCGCAACATGTCGGCAACACCAGTGACTTGCGGTGCTGAGTTATAACCGCCCGATGAGCGCTCTTCAACCTGGCGCCACATAAATTTCAGTTTAAGATACATTATCCCCATGCAAATGTTTCACACATGAGTTATGTTTCCGTTCTTGGGTGATGGGTTTTTTACTTGTCACATGCATGTATTCTCGAGACATGTCCCCGGGATCGCTGTCGCCAGCGCCAAATATGGGATGCATCCGATCATGGATGGTGATCCAATTAAATTTCGTCAAACAATAGGTGAACTAATTAAAGAGCTCTACCCACGCGCTTCCTGTGGCCCCGACTCATCCGTTCGAGTTGTAAACAGATCAGTGACAGGTCGCGACAGGAAACCCTATACGCTCGATTTGGAAGCGAGTATCTAAGCAATAATGCGATGAATTTGCATATCTTTGGCGTCTTCGATTGTGTCTGACACGGCGCAGCACGGTCAACTGTGCTCAATTCGAAAATCGATTTGTTTGACTTCAGCGGAAAACGAAACAAAAATCGAAACCTACTAAAAGACGATGAAATGGTTGATTTTCTTTGTATTTCTTCGATTTATGGTTTGAAATGTATCTCCCTGGGTGTTGTTGCGTAGCGACCGAGAATCGAAAGTGACGGGCTGTGAGCTGTGGCGCCTCTCAAAGCCAACACAAGGTGATTCTGTTCGGATCGGCTTCCTTTGGGGGTTTGTTTTTGTTTTTGTCTGAAGATTGATTTGATTTCGAGAATTAATTATTTATTCTTTGCGGAATTAGGTGAAAGGAAAGACACGCCATTTGTCATCTTTTGTGAGCCCCCTCTTGGAGGCGATATCGAGTTTCAATGAGTGTCACCACGGTTTGATGCTAAAAGTTTACGCAATTTGATTGATTCTTCCTATAGATTATCGAATTATTGAACCAATGACTGTGGGTAGAGTTGCTGGGGAGAAGGCATTCGTCTGCGATTAGAGAGATGGCCCACCAGCGACCGCCATTCACTTTGGTCAGCGAGAGGTGCGCTTGAGGGCAACCAAATTATGTGTTCAGCCACATCCGCTAGCCGAGGCGGCATCTTTTTGAAAGTTCACTAATATCTACTGATTCAAGCTTTCAAATGAAAGGGATTTCAGCTATTAATTCGAACCTAGGCTAGCTGCTGTCAAACTCTTCGGCCAGCTCCCTCCAAACTTCGTTTAGTTTCTTTGTGTGGCGCTTCTCGCGAGTGGGCCTGGATCTTAACCAACAAGCCTCTCCAGCACACCACAATAATTGATGTCGTTCTTCGCTTTACAGGACTCTCAACACACTCTTGAACACAGCCTGAACCAGGCAAAGTATCAATAACCCCGTTTCCACACTCTCCGTGTGGTTTTTCCACAAAAAAAAAACCAACTGCTTATTAAGTCGCAAGCGAACTCACAAAACGCAACCTGTCCATATATGGGTCATAGATACAATCAATTACAAACTCCGACGGCAAGAGATGCCTTTTGCAACATCACTCCATCTCAATGGCCCACCAAAGGCAGACAAGTAATGTATTCCACACTCAGGCCCAGATCCCTCTCACCGGTATATGTAATTGTCCACTCAAACCCGGCCATTATCACATTTTCATCACCCCCTTGAACGTGCCTGTCATACCAATCACGGACTGCCAACCACATTCACTGTCGTCGCTGGCTCTCGATTTACTGTCACCTCACACGCAAGAGTAACATTTTGCCAACGCCAGAGCCACCCAGGACCACACCTTTGTACCGCGACAGATCGTAGATCATAAGCAAACAGCCACTCAAACGCCGACGACTGCTTAGCTTTTCATAACGCTCCGTCAGTTAAAAAAAAAATGTATGGCAATTGACTCAGTGACAGGTGTTGAGATGAGCAAAAAAAAACAAACCAAGCCTATCCCATCCCCCGAACAAGGTCAACTGCACTCTGCGACTGAGAAGTCCAACCAACACTTTCCATATCTTTAATTGATAAGATTGCGATAAGTCTTTACCGGTCTTTGAACGGTTTTCTACGGGGTATCTGCGAAGCACTTACGAGGCGCTGTTGCTCGCTTTGATTGATTAAGCAATTTCCATGCAAATTGATGTCTCGCATTCATGCTTGAGATACTTAAGCTACTTCAATATCTGTGTGCACATAAATTCAAAGTATTTATTGCCTGGAGGACGTGTGTCTTTTTTTCTTTCTCTGGTGGTGTTAATTTTATGATACTTTAAATTAATTTATCGAAAAAAAAAATGGGAAAGAATTTGAAATCAATGGCAAAAACCAGACTACCCTAGCAATTAACCGCAGACGGACGTGTTCATTACTCTCACGGCTCGATGGAGGCCGATTAAAAGCCAATGAAAGCGATTTGTTTTACGACGGACAGCCGGCGGTAAGGCTGTTGGTTGTTAGGTGTTGTCCACTCCACTCACTAGTCTGGTGGGACAAAATTAATTTGCTACTGGCGTGTGTGTATGTGTGGCTGAGCGTCTGGGCCTCCAGGGGATGCGTTTATTACGTAAAAATCCTGCAAAATCTGATCTGTCATGGAATCGATATGAAGCAATAGATGTCATAAATCGAGGGGAAAATTCAATTCCCTGAGCTATCTTAAGTGCTAGCGCCATGGTGGTGGCGTGTTAATAAATTTTCGCGTTGAGTCTGTGGGGATTGGGATGGGGGTGGACATTTCACAGGAACAACAGAAAGAGGAAGCGGTTAAGTGAGGTTTGTGGTCGTCCGTCTAAGCATGCAGTTGGTATTCGTAATTAATGTATCTAGACATTTTTTGAACAAAATGCCGATCCTACTGAACGCTGTGCTTATGTAACGACTGAGTTCTTGGATGTGGACACATTTGATATGAAAACCTCGCATTTTGAAACATCCCATGGAAGTCCAAGTGAGCGCGCAGCTGCCCTTCTTATGCAACGACTGCTGGCTAATAGTAGTGCTCCTTTCTGGTCACTTTTACTCTCAATCACACACGTGCAGTCTCTGGGGCATGCCTGGGCCCCGCCTGGGAATCCATCATCAGATGACTGCAAATGTTTGCCGCCAAATAGCTGCGAGAAACGAACAAACAATGAACGTCTACAGGTATCTTGTGAAAGTCTACGACTTTATTTACAAATTCATTGACACACGGAATGCTCACATGCTTGCCCCCAGGCATCTTCTATTCTTCGGAGAGAAGATGCGAAGAAAGTCTCAGTGCTGTCCCCGCACCCATTCTCACCAATCAGTCGAGCAGAAGCGCAAAGATGTCATCATCAGAAGCTCAACAGAAAAGTGAGGAAAACACCGGAAAACATCCATGCACGGCTGGGGTAAACTACATGAACTACCAGTCCCTTGACTGTGCAAAACAAACAATCAAAAGTTATGGACTCTTCCTTTAGCACCTGTCGTCGGTGTGTATTGACAGACTCCTATTTCACGATTTGCCAAACGTCATGATAACCACCAATTATATCACACTGCTACGCTTCTTAACCATCTGATTAATTGAAAACGATCGCGCAAGTTGGCAGTTGCTAATTGCCAGCTTCTGCATGTGGCGAAAAAAGCGCTCGTGTCAGTCAGTCAATATACAACTCTATTCAATCGCACACACTGTAGTGTATCTCGGCGCATGATAAGTTACCTTAGTCACCATTTCCATGGTAAGCCGCAGACTGCGCTAGGCAAGTTAATAACTTATTTAACAGTTTGCCTCCTTCTCATTCGCCGTCGGACGGCGTGGAACGTGATTCAAAATGCATTCATTTTGGCCACACAACCAAACAGCTGCCAGACTAGACTTCCTTTCTGTCGTCTTTTTTTCCATTTAACAGCAACATTAGCAAAAGCAACAGCAACAGCCTCCCCGCGTAAGCTCATTTTGTACTCGATGATGGGGCCATTACCTATGCAAATGACAAATGGACTTGTACATAAACGGTTCGGTTGGCGTTAGAAAGTGTTACGCGCGCGTCGCGTCGCTGTCGTTGTCGTTGGCTGAGGCTTACCTAATAGGAGAGCGCGAGAAAAAGATGTGCTTTGCATTTTTGATACGTATCTCTCTGACACTTGGCATCACCGATAAGTGTGGGTGTGTGTGTATCTCTGTGGCTCATCTCCTGTTAGCTGCAACACCTGTGTAGCATTTCAAACTCCACAATGGAGGATAAAATATGTGTTGAATGTATTTTAACGGCCGCACTGTGAACAAATAACACTACAAAGTGTTTTTTTTTTATTTCTTCGCCTCTCTTCTGCTCCCTCTTCAACATATACTGTTTTTTTTTTTTTTTTTTTTGTCACTCGTTAACTTGTCAGAGTTCATTTATGTTTTTCTTCTTTTCCTCAGTCTCTTCCCTTTTTATGATTTTCTTTTTTTTTATTGATGGAGGTTGGAAAAAAAATTGTATAGTAGCACATATCGAGGGATTTTATGTCATGTACCGAAGTGTGTGGGTACAACTACTGCATGAAAACGAGGATCAACACAACACACGGAGCAACGACAACAAAAAAAAAAGGTGAACAAGTGGTGCAGCAAGGTAACACACAACAAACGTGCATCCCCAATACGCGGCCGATGAGAGAAGATGATGATGATGATGACCACGACGACCACGACAACGGCGACGTGGACGACGACGATGATGATAAACCCTTGGGATTGAATACCCTAAAAAAGGAACAAAGCCGAAACCAAGAACCGCTGGACGACCGGAGAAAAAATAAAAACAAGAAAAAACAAAATCACTGTCCACTGGTAGACTCTCCTTTTATAGGCCACATAAAAATATACACAACCCATAAAGGTGTATGGACAGCTGTGTGTGTGTGTGTGTGCGTACGTAGCAAGAGCACCAGAGCAATCTAAAAAAGATACTTTTCGCGGCACCGCCGCCGTTAACACACAACCAGTTCAAGGGGGAGAAGAAAATATACGGATAAGGTTATACAAAACGAGCGAACCAGGAACAACAACCAAAAGGAAAACCAAAATGCCAGAAGTCGAAGAAGCCACTACTCCTGGCCCTGTGCACACACAGGAGATCATCAAAGGAGTCCGATTCAATGAGTTAGGTCATTTTTTTCCTTCGTTTCGTTTTTTTTTGTTTTTTTGGACATGTTCCTTAGCGTTGTTTTGTTTTTCCCCTTTTTTTCTCCTTGTCGCTGGTGTCCAGCCGTCTAAAATGCGGAGGGCTACACTTGTGGAAGCAAAACGAAGAAAAAAAGGAAAACATACGCGATAACTCCCCACACACAAACACAGGTTACTGCTGACGATGGTCCAACGCAGCCTCCGCCCGCCGCCGCTCACTCGTCGCGCCTCTTCTTCCTATGCTTCACTTTTGTTCCACTGCCTGATTCCATTGAAATGAAGGTAAGACCAAAAGACAAAACAGAAAAAAAATAATAAGAAACCCTGGTGAAAAAAATGAACTACCCGTGGGCTTTATTTGGCGTTCTGAATGTTAACTTCTTTTCTACTCCATTCACCCATGCAGCGAAGGCGGTGGCTACGGTAACCGCGAAATATGTTCAAGATTAACATCTTTAAAGGGAACCTGTACGCGCAACTTTATCTATGTACATCGAGGGGGGGACTATTTATTTGTGAAAAACAAAAAAAAAATACTTGATTCTATTATAATTTCGCAAATGGTGACAAGGGACGCGATGCTGGTGGGTGGGTGTGTGCCCATGAGCGGGGATAACAAGCTCCTTTGATGAAACAATAGGAGTTGGAATTTAATTTCAAATCGAAGATAGACTCTGGGAAATGAGATGGAAAGCTTTTCAACGGGAGAAGGTTGCAATTTGAAGATGGTGCATTTTGGTCTTTGTCGGAGTACGATGAAGAGAAAGAGCTCAACAAATACTGAAAATGGCAAATAATCCAATAACTACTACTATTCAAGTGGCCGCACCAGCCTACTGCATGCATTTCTAAGGACACTGTTTTAAGTAAAAGCAGTTCTTAAGGTTTTTGCAACGCCTGTGCATGCATGTCAAAAGTGAACTCATAAGCTCTCCAGTGGGGCATTAATACAGAAACTCTTATACTCAATGAATATTCCTTATAATCTACTTTTCCACCTCCTTTAAATCTCCAGTCCTCAACGACAGAGGCAGAGTACCCATCTACCTCAATTTACCAATTTAGAGGCAATTCTTGGAAATCATTTGCACTTGTATGCAGACATTTCTGTTGCTTTGTGAGTATTACTCCAGATTGTCTCATTTATGCTGGAAGTCGTCGTCAAGAGAAAGATTACGAACTGACGAAAAGGCCCGCGACAACCTTGAGACGTGAGAAAATTCGAAGAAATTCACAAACACTTAATCGCACGATTTGTTTAATGAATCGTTTCGCTTAACCCGGGTGAGTTTGTTTTATGAAATCAGAAGTCAGTTTCTCGGTCTGGATTATCCTTAAACTCCTTCTGAAAAATGTCAATCGCGAATGACATTTAAATTTTTGCAAAAATTTGTATGGCATCCCACAAGAGACTCAATTTGGTCCAGTCTTCGTCCAAACATTTACAAGCCCCCACCATTTGCTCGAGAAAATTCGCCCAGATCATTCCACAATCGATTAAAGTCTCCGAGTTATCATCACAATCATCTGATCAGTTCGTTGAATCGCTTCATCAATGCAAATAGCAGCAGGCATTCCAACAAACACGATACTGAATGCATATTCATTGGAAATTTCCAATACGTAGTCACCGATACTCAACTCAATCCGATTCTGGGTAACATCGATTAGCAGATGGTTTTCCAAATGAGTCTGGTTATCAGTGCACTGCACGTTTGTATAATGTCATCATCAACGTCTGATAATCGCTGCTCGCGCATCGTCATCACTATGAAGTTTTCCCGATCGAAACTAGCCCACAGTCGTCATCAGAGCTGGTCGCGTCATCTTTGGATGGCTCATTAATTCAGTTTGAATGTTTTTCCGTGTTTTTTTGTTTTTGTTTTGTTTTTTGCACTCGCACATGCATTTTTGTATGCAATATAAAGAAATTAATTAATTATTTTAATTGGCATCCAGTAAGGACATTTAGGCATCGCATTGGACCGTGACTGTGAATGCGTTCTTGTGGTATGCATAAATTAAATGACATTTTTTACGCTGTTTTGTCATAATTTATGGAAATATGCTCCTTTTCTCCCTCCCTCCTCAGCAACAGTCAGTATATGTTGCAATAAAATCACTTGCCTTACTGCCTTTGGATGGTGATGAGGATGCCGATGGGGCGTGTATACTCCGTGTGAGTGTTCACTGGGTGGTAATGGAATAAGCGAGATGGAATATTTTTCTTGTGCGCGCAGATTATGGTTATAGTTCCATTACGAATTGGACAATTATGCGATGTTAATTAAATCTTTTGATAGATGCGATTTATGCATATGGATGAGATTCCGATTTTGACTCGGCAACTGACTTATTCGGGACTTCGCATGGAAACGGGTAGATGCGTTTTTGCGATGCATTCTTTGATCATAATTTTTGGGGACTCAGGCATATGTGGAGTTTTTGGAGTTTGTAAGTGAATTCCTGTGGTGGTCCTTTGAGTTCCACAGATGTCTCATAAATCGGAGAGTCTGCATGGTGATGAGAAGGTTCTCATGTGGCTTGCAATTCTGGGATGTCTGCTGCCGTGGGAAGCAAATTTAGTCGCAGAGAGGCAAGGCAATGACTTCGATCAGTTCATCATCGGCTGCGTGGCATGCTGCAACTTATTCGATTAAGACTTGGCCGATCGTTGGGAATTTTGACATTGACATTGAATACTCAGTTTCAGCGAAACTGAAGATTTATGGCGTAAACCCAAAACCAGAAAGCTGCTGGTTGCATTTTCAAATGCGAATGGGACGTATTTGTTTTTCAGGAAGGCACACATCTTGTATGCCAAAATAAGGTGCATTTAAGTGCCATTTAAGAAAAGTCAATACTCTCGATATAAGTGTCAAGGAAAACCTAGTAAAAATCCTGTCTTTTTCATACAAATTTTAAAAATCTTTCGCAAGTTGGACTGTCCATATCATTCGCCGCTGAACATCACACATAGTTTTCCATGAATTTACATATCACCGAGCAGCATCCACCTGTCCATATTCAAAGCTGATTTAAAATTCATCTAAAGATCTTCGAACTTAAAACACTCGAAACACAAAAAGGGTGTGGAACCCATCTCAGTGTCTTCCCATCAGGACCCAGTTGCTCAAGTCTAACACATTTTAAGTTCGGACTTTGATCAGCAAATCATATTGCGTACCACCCCAACATCGAAGAGTTCTGAATCTTAGACGTCTTCCCGATCAGAACTCGGTCATGCCCACCACAAAAATGTTGATAAAATAATCTAATTAAATTAAATCGTTCCACATAACTTGTCAATTAGTGAACAAAACGATTTTAAGCTACTCGAGATGATCAAAAAAAGAAAACGAAGTAAGACTCCACCAATAAACTGATGTCTCTTTCATTTGAGTGTCTGCAACTGCCGCCACTGTATCGCAACTGTCTGCGATTTCTGTTTAATAACCTCCTTGATTGGATTTAATGAAGACGTCTGACAGAAAATTAGCCCCAGAATGCCGCCCAACGACCCGCTTTTGTCGCACAAAAAGAAAAAAAAACAAAGCAAGACTCACCATCATCGTAAAAATAAAATCCACCGCGATGGGCGATGATGGTGTGACGAGTGACGGTTGATCAATGAATAATTGTACAAAAGTGATTTCCATTGAAACGAACAAATTTATGCACAGTCGATCGCGGTGTTTGAAATATTTGTTATACTCTCTTAATATTCACAATATGATCGTCAAGTCAAATTCCCATTAAACACCTAAAAGACATTTATTGTCATTTAATAGCCGACCATTAAACTGACAGCTGCATTCGACATCGAAGTCAAAGGAATGCTAAATGCTCTTGGCGCCACCACACATCGGATGTGGCCGTTGTTGATGATGATGATGACGGTATGACGGTGCATACAGCGATGACGATGACGGTGACGATGATGGGGTATATTAGCTCTGCCAGCAATTGCAATTGAATAAAATGCTCATAATTGACGCAAATCAATCAAGCGACAATAAATACATACACCTACAGAGCCCCAGCGGAGAGATACAATGCAAAGATACGACTGCAAGTCGTTTCGATGATGACTAGTTGCCAGTGTCACACACATTTTGAATGCGAAATGCAAAAATGCTGAATGCGATTTATGCAACAAATGTCTGATTGAAATTCATTTGAATTTAAAAAAAAAATAAAAAAAACATACTCGTTCCACGCGTGTCTGTGTACCGTATTTAGATACAAATTGGTGGTTAAAGTTTGCTTGTTTTTTGTTTTCTTTGTTGGCTATTGTACGCAAATCATCCCGCTAAACCGCGTCTTCCTGTGGCGAAGCAAACCAACAAGGAGTTGCCTGAGCTGAGCCGAGCTGAGCCCCTTCACCGGCTTTCACACACAACCGCCACAGCGGTGGAGTGAAGTGCCTGATATCCAAGCGCACTTCGATGTTGAACAGCGTTTTGCTTCTTCATCGCCATCATCATCAATCACCTCTTTGTGGAGTGTGGAGAGTGAAGAGACCCAAGACATTAAGTCGACGAGAAGACCAACCATGGCGTACACCTATGCCACCACACATGACAAGTGAATGAATGTTTTGTGTCTGTTTCAAGCCAAGTTGATTGCCGCCCGCCTGTTTGACTCGGCCTCAAGCCTACCTGACTGCCTGGTTGCCTGGTGCTTGCCAGTGTTTGCCTGCTTACCTGCATAGCGCCACACATAATTAACGTTTGTCGAGTGGGAGAGATACAAGAGTATCCTCACCTCCCTATCTGTGCACACAATTCGCACTCTCTAGCGGCTGCCTGGTGCGAAACGTACTCGCACATTCGTGTTGTGCTCACTCGTACATCATCATCATTATCATCCTGATTGTATCTACAATCATTGTCTGGCACTTGCCCCATCGTCGTGGTGGTGGTGGCGGCGACCGGCAGTGCCGCCAACGATTGTGACGGCCGGCGTCCGACCATACTCGTACAGCCGTGTCGCCTTGGATGATCGTCAAACTATCTGTCAATAGCAGTGATGATAATTAACAACTATTACTTGTGCCAATTTGTGCCGCCACACCACTTGTGCGAATGTGTTTGCCGTCGTCGATGGATGCATGCAGGAGAAGATGGATCAAATTTCGCACGAAGAATTCTTTTCTTTTTTCTTGCCTCAGCATATTTCGTCTTCAGTTGGGTGCCGTGGGGATCTCTTAGGTCACTGAAACGTTCAGCATTCCACTGAAGATTCGTGAAATGTGAGAATTCAAGACAAAAGGCCCCAGACACACACACACACACTGCTTTCTGTTGAGCACGACAGAGAACAACGCAAAACTGTCATGTCAACGAGGCAATTATTGGCGTCTAGCTGGGCGCAAACTGTTTGTCAGTCAGCTATGGTTCGTTCAAGCGCGAAGAAAACGAAAACAAAAAAAAAAAAAAAAAAAAACAGAAACAATCGACAAACACACTTGTTCTGGGATACAATATATAATACAATTTACGTGTGCCCAGATGGTTTAACACACGCGCTCCAAATGTATCCACACCACAGATGCCATATTTATAGACAGACTACGTGTGGGGCGCGGGCGGTGTGATGTGTGGGCCAGTGAGGTCTCACTAGTGCAATTGGAGGCCAGCATAAGTTCAATCGGGAGTAGCTTAATGAACGGGCGAGCGGGCGTGTGTGTTTTTCTGTGTGTACACGATGTCTGATTAGAGAATGTTGGGCAAATGTTTGCCCACGAACGACATGAACAATGGAGACGACCGACGACGCGTCGGGGCTACATAACGGCAGAGACATTATGAAAATATTAAACACCTGTTCAATTGTTTACCACCCGTGCGCGGAGCCTCGCCGCAATAGATTCGTTTTATTTCGCCTTCGCCTTTACATCACGTCACCCACCGAGCGCCGAGCGGTGAGTGTGATGTGTACGACACCTTTGCTGGATGTCTCGCTGCTTTGAGATCAGACGCTGCTGCTGATGAGTGTATACAGTTGTGATTGAAACACCTTTAAGGTGTGGAATTGACGTATGTGCGCACTTGTTTTCATTGGCAATGACGTTTGGTGAAATGCTATCAAAAACAGACGCCGCTCGTTGCGGCAAATGCGATGAAAATAAGCACTTGCCACACAAAGTGTCTGTCGGCAAATATAAACATCCGATAAAGGGTTACTGTTTGCTGCTGTTGTTGAATAAGTGCAATCTTTTGCTACCTACTAGCAACTTCTGTGCGATTCTGTTGCCGTGATACTGAAATCATTGACTGTGGGATCGTCGAATGAGGAAATGCCTGCTAGCTGAGTGTTACTTGGTGGTGGGTATTCATCGGATTAAAATCGCTTATCATGATGTAATATCGATTTGATCTCCTCTCACTTATGTCACACAGCTGTCACTTTATTCTGTCAAATTTGACATATCATCTTGTTGTTGCGTGGGGTTCATGGGTATCATGAATTTCTACAAAATTTGGAATTTGACAATTCACCGAACGTCACTTTTTTCTCCTGTGACTGAATTCTCTCTCTCTTTCTCTTTCTCTCTCTCTTTCTCTCTCTCTTTCTCTCTCTCTCTCTCTCTCTCTCTCTCGACTGTCACTCGCCCTCATCTTGATATCATCTTCTCCCAAAACCTGGACATCAACCGACTAGTACATCCCACTGTCACAGTCTCTTGACGTTTAGTCCGATCATAGGTTTGTTTTTCTCTGTTCGTCATTCCCAAGCCAATCCCATGACCAATTCTCATTCACCTGGGGTCAGCTTCAATCACGCCGTCATGAATGTGAGTGCACTGTCTGTCTCTTCGCATGACAGATGTCAGGCATGTCTTATAAAACACCTCAAATGTCACTGTGCATATTTATTTCGCAAAAAAACCTCGAACACGGTGACGCAGTGGCAGCACAGATACTATGCATAGTTTATATATTTATACACCTAGTGGTAGCGGAGAACTGCGTTAATTCAGTGACAAATTGTCTCATTAAAGCACCGACAAAGTGTCACATTGGCATTTTGTTTTACATTTTATGTCGGCGCATTCCAGTGAACGCTTGACTTTCAGACAGACTGTGAAAAGTTCGACATTTATCCGTTGTCTGACATCATTTTTGTTTCCCGAGGTTGCGCGTTAGACGAGTGGTTGACGTCAATAAAATGTTTGATTCGTCAACAGCTTGGTTTCCCGAGGTGCAGTTCGGAAAAGGCCTCAGTCATCACTTCATCTGTTTCCTGTAGGCAACAAGAAGAGGTGTGAAATACTGTCTTGCGGCAACGCAGTGGTTTTTTATGGCAAGCTAATACCTTAACGACATAAAATTGATTTGTGATGATGACGGAAACCAGCTTGTGTTGATTGGTTGAAGGAAGAACTTCGTGGCAAGTCGGGGAACCACTCTTGACAATCGTTAGACTTTTTCACTTGTTCCCCTTTATACCCTCGGCCTGTTTTATGTGTCAACCTCGGGCTCTTCTTATTGTGCGCAGTTGAAAAAATAACACACATTTTCACGGCCCACTGGCACGTCAAAATTCACAGAGGCCCCATGCAAATCTTATGGAAGCTGCTACAACCACAACCACGACATAAAAACAGATTCGCAATAAAAGCTAAAATATTCTCGCGTTCCTCTAGCGAAAATTACCCCAGAAGCACACCCAGTGCACATCAATGCGGCAACCACGCTCCATTGCTTCTCAAACCACCTCCGAAGTCATCAATGAAAGCCCGCCGCCTCACACCAGATCGCATCCACCCTCAGTAATTAAATCCCTCGTCGTCGTCGCCGCCACGGCCACCTCGTACACACAATCAATTAAAATCCTATAAAACCAAACAACATCACGACTAAGCACTCCCCGCAATCGCCGCCGAAATAAAAGCACCGAGAGCGACAGAGGAGCACATCAGCAGACTACCGCCGACGGTAGGGGAGGTTTCTTCCATCACCACATCAGTCGCAGTCTTAACGATTTAGAGCAAAGCAGCTATAGATTCCGTTTCGAGTAAGAACTATGGCGCCTCAATTTAATTTTCTATTTCCGACGAATGTACTTAGAATGTGTGACAGAAAACTACCCTTAACCCCTCCAACCCGCCGGCCCCACCGACCACGGTGATCACCCCAATTTGCAAGAGCAAGCCAACCGTCAACCCAGACAGCGCCACATAGAAAAGTTTCACCCTCACCCATGGCTCCGCAACAGCTTGTGTGTGTGCCCCCACCCGCCAACAACAACATCTGCCTCAAAGCACTTGTATCAGAGAATTTATTTTTTTTTTTCTTGTCGCCTCTTCTGCTCCTCGGCTCTTGTCTCATGGCAAAATAATAAATAGCATCTAGATTGATGCCAATAAACAAACAAATGGGTCAGCCAACAGGGTTAAGATTGTAATTCAACTGTCACCAGAAGCAGCGAAAGAAAAAATCGAAAACGAAGTTCGAGAGTCCCGACTGAGCGACACGAACGAAATACTTTATCGACAAACATCGTCAACGGAAGTCGGAGACATCGAGAAGTTGAGAGAAAATTTGTAAATTGATAAGTGGACGTATGCCGAGGTGACAGATAAAGATATGATCCCGATATGATGGGTAAGAGAAGAGAAGGAAAACACGATATCCCACGCGAGTCAGATGAGAATCGGTGATAAGAGAGATTGCATCACCCACAGCCAAATGGGAGGGAAGACGGTAATCGGTTTTGTCATTCGACGGAACGGTGATAACCTTGTTGGAGTAACGATAGTGCCATGCTAAGCCACGCCAATGGTCAAGTGGTTTTTTTTTTGTATTTTTTACGCTGTCTGTCTGGCATGTAGTAGGCTTAGGGGAATCTTTGAAGCACATGATGGTCTAGCGATTCAAAGTGTTTTCCGTTCGCGATAAGTTGATCTTGATTCGGTGAACTTCATAGACACGTGCTGGGGGTGGGGATGAGCACAGCTAGAAGCATGATCTCTGCCCAGTCTGTGGTGGAAGTCCTTGATCGGAGTGCCGTGATGTGTGTTTTGGAATCGAAAACACCCATGACCTCTGAAGTTGACACAATGGTTGGGTGCGCGATAACTAGCAAGCCAAAGCCATCGCAATGCATTGTTTCGCTGTTTTCTGAGTGGCATTCTTTCACCTTGTACACGCGTGTACAGAACTTCCGCTCATTCCCTCAGTCATCGAATGACACGTCCGAGACACAGCTTTCACCTTTCAAGAGTCGTGCGTTCTCGCATCTCAAGAATGTGAACCCAAAACGGACAATGCACCAGATGACATGTCAGACATAATTGACACCACAACTAGACATAAGTAACCAAAGATCCCATCAAATGTCAACCAGACTGAAGCCGATGACAGCAGCAGCAGCAACCTAACCCACAGATGGACGCCACATACCTACATCATTTCTTTCATTTGTTTACGCTGCACTTGGGCATTTGGTTGTCGCCTCATATCGCATCGTCCAGATCTTGCCGCCCCATCTAGATCGATCAAGATTCTTTAAATACACTGGCGCCTCATCCCTCCTCAATAAATGCATCCTGCCGTCCACTCACCGTCGTCGGTGCACCTCAATTGAATAAGTCTATGCATGTACGTCCAACCGAATGGGTTGACAATTAAATGCCTCCAAGCGCACCGTACAGCACAGCACAGTACAAGCACAAGTGCACAATCATCATCATCATCATCATCATCGTTGCCGTTGTCGTTTGCGTTGTCATCTGAAGCGACCGCAGCAGGTTTACTGCGCCAAGTCAGAGCCACCCAACCATCGCCCAGCCATCAGCGTTCGCGTCCGTGTATAGGGTTACATAAAGCGCCAGCCAACTGATCACTATATCAGCGTATGACTTAAAGTGTACGTCAAACTTCTCGAGTAAATAAAATAGATGTGTACCGTCGTCGGCTAATTTTCCAATATACGAATGCGAACGGGTATGGGGAGGAGAACCCGCACACACACTCACACACACACACACACACGTGCGCTCAGTGATCGTTGAGGCAAGCGCCACTAAGTGAACGAGAGAGATACTTTACTGTTTAAACAGATGTCAATTAAAGTTGACTACCGTGAGCAAGGTAAAGAGACTGTCCCCAGCTACTCGTCATTCTTCTAGACAACAGACAACCAACGGCAGTGACTACGCCGTCTATGCCGTGCACTGATGACAACAAGCCGAAGGAGGATAGCGATGACGACGCCTGGCGTAGCGTTGTCATTTTACAGCTCATCAAACCATCTAGACCGCTACCATGGATTCCAAAAAACTACCACACCACGGCATCCACTGCCAATAATGGTAGCACTGTGTATGCGCCGAGGAAAAGATAACCAATCACATGGAGTGCCCTGGCATGGGAAAGACGCATTAACTTTATGGGATTTCAGTGTGCTTCGGTGGCAGCAGTGGACCGGCGACATGAAGAGTGGAAAGATGTTATCTATACACACACACACACACACACACACACACGCAGATGGTGTTGGCGGCGACGAAGTATCCATAAAACTCCAGCTAACTAGGTTTCCATCCCCATACATGTGCGCACGGTGTGTGTTCATGTGAAAACGGCGACTACATCGACAACGACGACGACGACGACGACGACTAAAAAGGACACCCTTCAATCCTCTTAGCCTTGTAGTCGACTTCAGTCGATTCCAGTAGACCCTCACATCTCGTCGCCGCCGCGCCGCCTCGAAAGGGCCCACATTTTGATCTACTAACTGGCTCCAGTTGTTCTGTTCGATGTGGGCTATCCACTTTAGCTGTGGGCTCCCACTGGCTCTGCTTGCTGATGACGAAGGCTATGAGGATGGACCATGCCCTTCTGCCTTCTTTTAGGAGTTATGAATTGCCGATTGAGCGCAGAGAGTGAGCAAACATAAAAATTGGATAAAACGAGAAAAATCCCACCACTTTACCGCGGGCCAGAGCAAAGACGCAGAGTCATCTTGTTGATGCTGGAGCATGGGCAAGGGGGTATCTGGCATCCGCATGGGGGAATGTTTGCGTGAATTGGTGTCGTATTGGCATCCGAACCAGGCATGGAATCATCCTCCTCATCATCATCATCGCCATCATCATCATCAGCAGCAGCAGAAGCAGAAGCACCAGCACAGTCGACAACGTCGCCGTCGTGAGCTCTCGAGTGTAGCAGCAGGGACACCAGGGAGCAAGGGACTACACGAAGCATCGGGTGGCTGGCTGGGGCAATTGGGGAGTATTGGTTTGGCGCCATCTGTTCCATATAAAAGTCAATGGATGAAGTTTTATGTTTATTGCCAACGGGGAGGGGGAGCACACACACTGAGAGCGATGGACAGAGAGGTTGGTTTGTGTCCTTTTTGTTGCTGTTCGTCTCCTTTTTTTGGTGTGCGTTTTCGGTTTCATCCGAGTGGGATTTGGGGGAAATAGAGATGTACCCGAGAGATATCGTGCGGCGTGCTAAGAACCACACAGTTGTCCGAACGCGCTGCGAGGAGGTGGCCCCGGAGGACGCGGAGAATTGCAGGAGAGAAAAAGAGAACCAGCTGAAAGATTGCTATTGCCACTTGGTTAAAAGGAGATTTACATAGTCTGGGCATCGACACGCACACACACGGACATCCAGTGTGGAGAATGGATCTTCCTCTTTATCGTCGTCGTCGTCAACGCTTCGTTTTTCGGTCTCGCGGTGGCCAGAGGAAAAAGAGGAAAGGAACAAGCGGAGAGACTGCAAAAAGAGGATCCTTTTCGGTCGCCAGTTTTATTGATTTCATAGGACGTTTTCTCTTCTCTCATTTTTTTGCTTCTTCTTTTTATTGGCCTTTTATTTTTAATGTGTGGCACGGAGTAAATCTGTGCTCTTGGCCAGAACCACTTCGCTTCACCAGATGGGCGAGTGGTGTACGAGGATACGATACACACATCCGCAGCACAGCGGTGGATGCGTTTATCTTCGGTACATATCTTCTGCATGCCCGACGTGCTTGACATCGAGAACATATTGGCCCACGATAATGGGTTCATGTGGCCTTTGCCTTCCCCATTCGGCTCAGCCCTCTACAGAGGCGACGGGGAGATACGTAGATATTTCTTTTTTCGATTGTCTTTTTTTCCTTGTCTCTGTTTCGAATTTCGGGGAAAGATGAACTCACGAGTCTCCCCGGCTCTTGGGAGAGTTTTATGTTTATTGGCTGAGAAAATCCGGCCGAGAAGATTGGTGGTTGGGTTAATGCCGACAATTGTCGATTGTTGACTTGCTTGTTGACCGGGTGGCGGTGGTGAATAAATGGACCACGGGTGATTTTTTTGCTGATTCAGTGATTCACTGGGGATTGATGTCGTTTTGTCGACTTTTGACCCAGCATTTTCCAGAATCACTTACACACGTTCTGATCAAGTCAACGACACAATCTGTCTCTTGAAAGCAATTCGCACCCACCCTCCAGTCCCGGGTCATGGGTAAACTGTCTCCACACAGATTACCGCCGGTCAAGCAAACACAGAAAAAACCAGGAGAGGAACGAGAAACGACTATTAAATGCAATCAAGTGTATCAAATGTTTGGCGCCAATGGGAAATATCGTATTCAACTGTTCCGAAGTGATGTCAACACAGTTTAGATTGTCATCTCTCTACCCCAAAGTGAAAAGCCGGACAGAGACTCTCCTCGACAAGATGTCCTTCCATCACACAGCAGTTACGAGTACACGAGAAGTTTTGCAATCGGGGGATGAAAGAGAGTTGTGAGAAATCCCAAGATGTTAAGGGATGAAATCTAAACGAAGCGTATATAATCTTTGCCATGTCTGACATGTGTCAGCCATGATTGTTCTTGCCACATGTCATGTGAACGATTGTATTGTGCGACTGTGACTGTGTGGGAAATGAGGGGGTTTTCCCACAAGTAATTGTCCTCAGATTGTAGCCAAAGGAAATGAGGGATAGGACATGTACTAGCGCGACGGGATGTGCAGGGAATGGGTATTGATAAGGAACGGCGAAGGATACTGTAGCAGAAGGTCCTTTCTGCGATTATATTTCACTTATTACCAATCCAGGAGATAGACAGGCCAGTGGAGCAGTTTTGCTGAATTTTTCATCGCTCAAGTGCTTTGCATTTGCAAGAGCCGATTCAATAAGCGGTTGCAATCTTAATATGCCACGAGGGATGTTAAGGGCGCTTTTAAGTAGCTCGTGTTTAAATGTTGCCATTTAATGTGCCAGAGAATAGCTATTCGTTGAGGTGCAGGAGTAAAACAATTTAAGGAAGACTCTAAACAAATCAATAATAATGATATGGGTGACGCCACAGCTAGCTAGCTTCTCAGCAGTATTATTCTTTCACGAGCTCAAGCGACCTACAATTTTATGCCGCCTCTGACGTGAACAAATGGCACATTGTGGGCAACAATCTGTATCCACCTCAAGTTGGTACACCCACACAGAATCTTCATTCCTCTTCAGAAGAACAAAAAATAAAATGTATGTTTTCCCAAGAAAATGTACACATTTGCAAATACAATTTGCACAATCTCCTCCCGCCCTCATGGACATCAATCATAAAATCGATCGGATTACATTTCAATCGCGCCATTTTGTCGATTGTCCAATAAAAAGAATAATGTCTAGCACTCTTTCAGAACTCGCTCGTAAATCGTTTTCAAACATTTTGTGGTAACAGATGTCTACACCGGCGGAAAATCGTTTTGTTTTCCTTTAAATTCCCATCGCATTGGGGGTGTCGAATTGGTGAGTAAGTACTGTTGCCTTTCATTTAAATGTTCCACCCCCTCAGTCGATGTGGGTTTACATTTTTTTATTTTTGTGTTGTCCTTCGCCCCCTCACCGCATTTGGCTTTTTCTTCCTGCTCCCTGTTTATACAACATCCCTCCCACAAATTGCCCGTGTATCTGGAGCGTCGTCTGCCAGCTGTGCTGATCCGGCAGAAACAAGAGCGAAAAAAATAACGACTCAAACATTGAATTTTCAATGGATTAAGGGGGTGTGAGCGCACGCGAATAAACACAATAAAACGGGAGGGAAAACAAAACACATCACGAACAAGATTAGAAGGGAAAACAAGATGTGCATACACATTACACACTGACCGAGCGCGCATCTTCTGCGCCACCCTTCCCCGCCCGCTCAGAGAGCCACCACCACGAGACCACCGAGCTAAGGCTTGTGGCCTTTGAAGTTCCCATTCAGCCGTTGTGTTATTCGTTTTCATTTTTCTTGCAAAACGACGAGGAGTGAAATTCGAAGAAAATGCCCCCGTATCGTAAATTTGTGTGTTAACCTCATCCTCACCTCCGTGGCATTGACGGGCAAACCCATCTGGTTGGGGAGAGCTACAAACAGTTTGTAACACCCATTTCCGTGCTTGCAGACGGGCAAAATTAAGCAACAACAAATTGGAAAGAAATTTCCATTAGCAGGTAGTAAAAATCAGATGGAATTAGTCATACATACGGTTGCTCTGCCTTTGCCTTTGCGTTTTTCCGTCTCCTTTCAGATTTTTCCGATGAAACTGGACGGTTTTTTTTTTTTTTTGTGTTCGTTTATTTTCTTCTTGTTTTGCCGCGGCGTGCAATGTGAAGCGAGGAGATGATGTCCGCGCCGAACAGGGAAGGACAGGTGATGGTGACTTGCAACAGACGTTTTGAATTCTGACGCAGTTTTTATTCACACAACGGAATCCGTACGCATAGAGTGGGTGCCATAATTGGGAGGTACCTCTTTTCGGTGTATCTATGATGTAGTGGATACAACGAAAATGTATCTATCGATGGAAATTTAATTTTAAATGGATTTCTGATGGGTGTGAAGTGCTTGGGATTTACCAAAAATACTGAAGAGTCACTTATAGGTACAAAGATACGGTTCTCTTGTATTTCAGAGGCTTCACATCGATGTCATGTGTGTCTTCGCAGTAGTTTTGTTTTAGTTGAAGTTGAGATGCGAATCCAGAAAAGCACTTCAAAATGTAACTGGCGGCAAAGGGTGGTGGAATATTTCATTTGTAATGTTTTCGAAAACACGTTTGAAGATTCGGACCATTACATCTTCCAACGCGCAGCACAATCGTGGACATTTAGTAGCTCGTCAGTGTAAACACGCGAAACATGTGCACAGTTTCGGATCGATTTTTTAAGTCGAAAACTTGTCACCTTTATTACTGCATCACTTCTCGGAACAATTTCCAATCTGAAAATCGATTCAAAGTCCATAACCCTCGCAACGATTTCCCTGAAATTTCGAATAAACTCCGATTGTGAAACATTTCAAAGTATTTTCTGTACAATTTGTACAAGACTCCCATCCATCTGACACTGTTTCCACACCCAATACTTCAAAAGAGGCATGAGTTCAAAGTTCAACAGTTTTTTTCCGACGGCATCGGGCTAGTGTGTAGCCAATAAATCAGTTTCACACTCAGCACAAGTACGTTTGCGAGTCCCGATTAAATTTCGCTTACCGCTGCAATTGATCCGTACTCAACCATTTAATAGCCATCAGATACATGTTTTTTTATATTCGCGAATATCCCCGTTTAACCCCTTCCCTGGCCCAGTTTGAATCGTTTGTGTGTGTTTTTTCTTGCTTCTCTCTGCCGCTGTTGGCTTGCAATCGGTTTTCAGCTTATTAAGTCATTTCGGTGGTGTTGCTGGGGTATTGAGTAGCTCTCTCCCTCTCTGGGTGAACCCATCAAGCTGCCCTCCCCGCAATACGAAACGACTCCCATGGGTATTGACCAATCATTGATACAATAAGCCCCCATTGCGCCAGTGTGCTGCCTCATGCCGGAGGACTAAAAAACTCTGAGCCCCAAAATGTGTGCCGCGCGCGCTCAAATGTGTGAACGTCAGTAACAGGTGTGTCAATAATAATTGCGAAACGTGATCCTAATTTAAGTGTCGGCCTTTTATTTTTCCGTTTCTGATTTCTGTTTTTTTTTTTTTTTCAATATGTAGGTTAAAGGTTTGGGTGTTGGCTGTTGGCAATATGTTGCAGCAGTGCCATCGTCGAATTGATTCGTTTAAGAGCACACTTATTAGTCACGTACTACAAACATCGGCGTTGATCTAAGCAGACTCCCCAGAGACCGATCTCGTTTGTTGAATTCTTTAAGACATTCCGCGGCTAAGCGAGGGGGGCGGGTCAACCAATTAATTTCAAACCATTTGTGTTCCGGCGGACTTGAATAGACTTTGGATCTAAGTACAAACAGATATGTCGATGAGATCTTTGTTTTATGCCCGACTGAGTGCGGTGGAGTGCTGTGAAACGAATTCCATAAGTCTTGCGGTGCGCGATTGTAGGAGGTTCCATGGAATGTAGTCAGCTGCCGTATGGCATTTCTTTTATTGTTTCAAACGCACATACGCATACATGTTCGTTCGAAGTTAATTTCGATATATTTACATTAAAACAAAAAAACAAAACCACCCGACAAACAAAAGGAAGGTTAGCAAATTCCAAGGATTGTTCTGAGAGTTTCGCACCATATGGCGGTGATATTTCAATACAAATTTAGTTGATTCTGTGGGCATTCCACAGAGTCCGTCTCGTAATTGGGTAATTTTAAGTGATTGGAAAGTTTCCATATCTATTTCAGCTGAAGACACGATCGTTAATGTCATCCACCGTGGGCTGAATTGGATTGAACTCAGCCTGATGTTGTACTATTTTTGGATATCAAACAGTTGTTTTAAATTGTTTTTATTTTATTTTTAAGACATCAGGCTGTATGCATGGGGCCGGGTTGCGCGAACTTATTAAATTTTTGCTTTCAAGACTTTGAAGATACAGGCAGAGTAGAGTTGATTCCTTTCTCTTATTGGCTAAGTGGATGAACGATTGAATTGCTTCAGCTGCTTAAGATACAAGGCTTGTCACTGGCCATTACTTTCACTGTACCCTGATATCTCGTCTGGCTGTGTCGAAAGAGGAGATGGAACGCTGACGAAAATTTTGATTTCTGACCACATTTTGGTTTGCAATACCTTTGGGTGGTGGTGTAAGAGGGGATGGTTTTTTTTGGCTTTTCTTAAAGGCTTTTTTGCACCGAGTGGATTTGCTGAGGCAAGTGCATCGCGATGTAATAGTCCTTCAACGTAACTTGTCACATTCAGATCAGACTCTGATCATGTCTGATCGTGACTGGTGTGTGTTCGTTGATGGACTCCCAAGCCACGCTGTTGGATCATGATCAATCAGGGATTATCAGTGTTTTGTGTTGATCCCCTCAATCAGACATGCTATTCTGTTGTGGGCGAGCTTACAAGAAGGCATTCACAAGCTACGGGGCAGGACAAAAGAGGGCACCCGCAAGAAGTCGTGCTTCGTCTTCGAGTTCATGGGACAAGGCAACGGAGTGCTCCACAAGTGTAGGAGAACTTCATCCAGCTTGATGTGTCAAATTGTGGTCAACTTGCAAAAGATCACCCCAAAAGGACTTCCCCAATCGCCATGTAGGTGCAAATGACAAAAATTACTCTCAACAGTCTACTTTCAAACTTATTTAGACGCCGTCCAGTGGGCGTCTAAATAAGTCGATGCTCTTCTAAGGGCACCTCTAAAACTAGAGGGTTCTAAAGGCACCTTTCCGAAAACCAACTAGTTGCCTATGCTCGCTATGGATGCTCTTCTAAGGGCACCTCTAAAACCAGAGGGTTCTAAAGGCACCTTTCCGAAAACCAACTAGTTGCCTATGCTCGCTATGAGTTTTCCGGTTGTTGGTTGAAATGCAGGTTCTAGACAAAGAAGGAAAAGTATGGAGAAGATGCACAAGAGTACAGACGTGTAAAGAACTGTCGCAACTGATCGTGGCTGCAATTCGTTGGAAGGAACCCACAAAACAGAATACTTTCGCAATGGGGAATTAGCTGAGCAACTATTAGACAGATGCCTATATGCAATGTGAGTTAGCTTGTTGGTTAAGGCTCAGGTTCACCCCAAACACAAGAGTGCCGACGTGGAGGAATTGCTCCACCTGATGAATAGTCATCATATTGACTACAGTTCAAAGGCAAATGAACAGAAAGAAATTTTCATGGATCGTGAAGCTGTATAGAAACCAATTTGAACGCCACCATCGATCGTTTGGTTGATCAGACAAAATCCCCGATAAGAAATAAATTATGTCCTTTTATTTCGATCATCAAGGGGTCAACTTTTGGCGGTCCATTCGCTCCAAAATCGAAGACCCGCCAAGTGGTCGACAGCCCAATCAAATCCTGGCAACCCACAAAATTACCCAACGAGTCTCGCTTCTTCCGGCGGTTGTTAACTCACTCTGGAATCCTTTGCAACAATTTACAATTTTCCCCCTCATCATCATCAACATCGCCACGATCACTATCAGAGCTCAGTTGAAGATCTGATGACTCAACTGCCACCCTGAAGTTCAAGAGTGCACCCAAGACAGTCCCTGGAAACAAGAACTTGACTTCTTGCCGCCTTGACACACGAGTACATGCCATGCGATAAGCGATCTGTTCTTGTGCCAGTGAAACCTGATGACACTATTTGCTTGCGTCTCAATGTGCAGACAGATAGTAGGCGTCTTTCAGCTCGATTTCCATGGAACTCTTATCGAAATTGAATGAGATACAGGCACAGGCATCCACAGCTCAAATCAAGGGATACAAATTGCAAAGAAGAAAAGGAAAAACCTACCTTTCATCATGATCGCTGATAGCTCCGATGCATTTAGTTGCATGCAAATGTTGTCTGCTGTGTTTGCCATATTTCTGCCGCTTGTGTAATCCAAACAATGTTGCGCAACGACTCGATTCTGTTACGCTCTCGTTCTCGCCACTCGTTGTATCCCAAAAATGATGTTGGAACAAAAAATGCGAACAAAAAATTGAATGTAATTGTCTATAATCCACGGTTATCCGCTCGAGATGACTTTCAGATTTCCCCCGTGTACTGATAACGCGATTCGCTTACACACACACACTCTGCTTTGCACTGAGATCTCGACGATCTCGACACAGTTGCGGATATAACTCCTCTTTCGGTTGCGGTATAGAAACGACACACACCCTCTTCCTCTATTACTTATTCGTGTATTTATGTATTTCTCAATTTTATATTTCCTTTATCCACTCAAAACCAAAACAATTGTAAACAGATTCAGCAAGGAATTTCATTCAGTAAAAAGCGCGAACGATAAATATCTGTTTATACGAGTGTGTTAAGACGGTTTCTTTTTTTTTCGTTCACTGTAGGTTCTCGCGAATTTTGAAAATGTATCTGCATATGTTCTCGCACGACAGACAGATGGTATCTAAGTATGGATGAATAACAATTTTGAATATTTTTTCTTTCCTTTCCTTTTGATTTTTTTTTCGAAAAAAAATGTTGAAATTTTAAATGTGTGTGCAAAAAACCACCACAAATAATCCACTTTATACTTTCGGTTTGTTTTTATTATTTTGGCACACGATGCGTGCACTGACAAAGATACGATACGAAGCACGATCGAATACTACACGGCTGTGATAGAACACACAAGACACCACACACGTTTCACTGTACAGATGTGTTATCACTTGTGATTAGCACTCACGTCCGTCACCTAACAAAGTCCCAATGTGACTGAGTTGAGTGGGTACGTTACGTTCTCGACGCGGTGCGAAAGTATCTACAATTGAATTGAATTCCATTTCCATCCACCATCCACCACCAGCAAGCAGCGGCAATTGTATAGTAGCCGCACCAGCAACAGCAGCACCAGTCAAGTCAGCTAGCCAGCCGATGTTGTGTTGTGAGTTGTCTCTCCATCGCGAATACGAACCCGAACCCGAACACGAACACGAATCCGAACGCGAACGCGAAAGCAAACCGAGCGCCGCGCGGGCCCCTGAAACTGGTGAATCTGGCTTGCCGCATATGTTTTGTGGTGTATTCCACTGTCTGAGACATTCACACACATCTCTCACTCAACCTGCAGAGGCGCTAAACACCATCTTTACCCGCCCGACCGACCGACCATCATTAACCGTCTGTACGTGGGGGTGTGTGTGTGTCTATCTATCTTCTTCACTGTGCATCTCTCAGTTTGAAGCGAACAAGTTGCGTTCGATCAGAATGATGAATGGATGTGTTGAGAGTTTTCTATCATGCGAAACTTACTACAAAAATATATCAACTTGAACGGTCGCATGGCGGTGTGCATGATTTTTTTTAAATGGATGCATATATAGACGTAGATATGAATTGTATCTGTCTGATGTTGGGTGTGTGTTTTATTTTGTTGGATTGTATGGTATCGGGTTTGGTATTTGGATAGTGGCGCTCTGTGTGACGATGACGATGGCGACGACGATCGACCGCGACGCCTGCTTCGCTGCTGTGCTGGCTGCCGCTACTGCTTGGGCTTGTGCTGTTGGCTGTTGCTGTTGGTGTTCAGTGTTCGGGGCTACGGAGTATTGCATATCGCAGAAAATGTGAGCCGGCGCACTTTGCACTTCTCGGGCGAGATACATGAGAATGCATGATGTTCCCGATGATTAAGATGAGTGCGGTGCGTTTTGCCGTGTTGCCAGTTTTCATAAGAGGAAATTTCTGACTTGTGAATTGGATGCTATTGGAGGCAGACATTGAACTACATAAATATTCGAATGCGCTATGACGAATTTAGCGCACAGCTGTATATGTATGTGTGTGCGTGTGTAAGGATAGTGATTTTCTTAGGAGAACTTGATAGGAGTACAATTTTTTTAAAAATGTTTTCCTACCAGCTTTTTTTGTTGTACATGAACGCACATGGAAGACATGCTATGTACAACATTTATACCTAATTACACAAGTAGACAGGATCTGGAGTTGAGCGTCGAGGGACAGATGTGACAGATTCAATCTCAAAGTTCCATTACTTCTGCGAACTTATGCAAAATGTTATGAAACACTATGTGCATAGAATTTCGATTGATTTCGCTACCAATTAAAGAGCATGTGCTGAAAGTTAACGAAACTTAACGAAACTGAGAAAAGTGTCTAGAATTGTTGCAAAGCATCATTTCTGTATATTCACTCGATTGCCACTCGGATCCAGTCATGCAATTAGAATAACAACTCCTACTAGGCGGACACCCCACTTGCGCCGACATTTTCTCCTAAGCCATTTTTTTTCTATATTTTTCGAACAAATTTAACGTCTCTTGGACGAACCGTCTTTTAACCGAACGCGGACAGAATATTTTTACGAATTGTGAGAAACGCCTCCCTTAGCCGGACACGTACCCTTTAGCAACGGACGCGAAACACAAAATTATGTTGTTCAGTGGTTCTCTTTACTTGGCAATGCATTAATCTTAAATTAATATAAAAATATGTAGAAATCAGGTCACACTCCTCCTGAGCGGACAGAAAATGCCTGACGGTCAGTGTCCGCCCAAGAGAGTATGGTAATATCCTTGGACGGACAGTTGTTCTAAGGGGGTTGACGCCGATAGATCATAAAATACAGGCAAACTAGGGTGCAAAAGGTGTCATTTTAAATATTCTGCATAATTTGACGATGAACACTAAGCATTTAATCAGCAATTAATCAGAGAAGTCAAGTTCGTTTCTTGGTAGGTACTACGTATTCGACTTCATGGCCATTGCAGACAGGTCGCATGAGAAAAATGGTTGATGTTGACGTTGACTTTAAAAAGCAAGAAGCAACTACATTTAACCAAAAATTCCGGCTGGTTTGTTTTTAAACAACAGGACATGTAAATTGTGTATGATAAAGTCTCTTAGCAAGCTTCAAAACAAGATTCTCTTTCGTCGCAAAATTTTGGTAAAAAAAAGGCTAGAAATAGAATTTTGAACAAGTGAACCCACCAATCTGACCCAGAGCTGGAGCTCCCTTCCACACTACTGCTTCCAATCATCAGGACCAAGTGGTTTAAGTGCTGATGTAAATCACATTTCCAAAATATGTCCCCAACGAGCGAAGCGTATCGCTATAGAACGAACTTGTGTGTGAACTCAAGTTGTTTTCTGGTCTAATTTTGTCGATCTATGCCCATTGTCATTCCATGGCAGCATCTTAGTGCGCAGGCAATTACTTCATTCCCACTCCATTTGTTTTTGGAAGATCCCCCTGGTTTTGAAGAGGTTTGGAATTGTTCTGAAACGTTGAAGCATTCTCTTCAGACAACCTGTCTTAGACTACACGCTTGCTTACTTCTAACGCCAACTGGCCTTGGAGGGTCTGAGCTTTAGCGAAATGCAGCCTTCAATCATTGACGTTCCTGGGCAAGCTGCTTTTAGTCATGAACACCTGGATTGGTCTTGGTCTATGTACCAGAGATTCGATCTGTCTCTAATTTTCGAACAGGATTTTTCGCTGGAGCATTCCAGACCCAGCCTGGGGCACAGCTTCTTGCAATTAGCACATTCCTCGAAAAATGGACACATTAATTTGTCGTCCAAGTTTTCGAGTATCAACTCCAAGACTTTCCGCATATCTCTTAACGAGATGACCAAGTTTTTTAACCTCCATCTTATGTGTGTGCCGGGACACTGTGACATTCCAGAGAATTCGCTAGAAAGAGCACAAATTATGTGCTCTCTCCGGGCGGAGAACCACCCTTCACGCCTATCGCTACTATAAAACATCTGCTAAAGCTTGGAACACTTGCTTAAACAAACCGCAAGTGAACATCAGGCACAGGATGCCTCATTACCAAACAACTCTGGCCTATGATCGATCCTAAACGATCGCGCGATCGGCTCTCAGATCTCTCATTGGCGTTCGAACAGGGCACTGTGCCATCGGAACTCACGCTTCTGGACTAGGCCTTCCTTAAAATGATTTGTGAAGAAGCTGTATAAACGAAGAAACTATTGAAAAAACGATTGACCTAGCAACTGCTCAATGCAACTGCAGTGCTCTCTCATCCCGTAGAGTCAGCCTTCTGGAGGCCCACTTTTTTGATAATCTGGCTGAACTGATCAACATTTGATTCAGCCATCTTCTTCGCCTTATTAAAAGCGCTAATTGGTTTGCCCGATAGGTATCCTTTGATCCGCGTGCTAACACAATGGGGGATATGCTGGCCTAAGTGTGGCTGCCGTGCTAACAGAAACAATTCCACTCCCGACTTCAGCCACCTGTGCCGAGACTTTTTTCCATGGCTTTCAGATTTTCGGACAAGCTTTGTGCCTCTGCATTTCCTGCAGATTTAAAATTGAACAATACAGGAAATATGTCAAATCAATGGTATTTCGTTAAGTTATTCTTTTTTTTTTCATTTAGCGAAGTCCAAACTAGTATCTGCACTCCAGATTTAATGGCGGTATCCTCGGATGCCCGATGCCGCTCAATGTTTCAAAAAATTGCAGACAATTTCACATGATAAATTCGCCTCAGTCAGTGAACTCTGTACTGTGCAGTCAGAGGATGCATGGCATTCCACTCCCACATCAGAACACCACAAATCGCCCGCACTTGCTTTGATGCGCCAATCAGTTCTACCAATTGAGGCGTAAAACTCCTTGCATGACTCTGCCACTGTAAGAGCAAGGCCTCCCGGATACCCAGTCATTGCCTACACATCCGGTTGCACTAACGTGGTGCTTATTTAAGTTGCCCTTCCAGATGTAATTTCTTCGTAATTCTAGCAATTCAACTTCAAAATCAATTAACTAGTTCAATTGCAATTGATCTTGCTACATTGCATCGGTGTGTGCCTGGATGTGTGCAGAAATCGATCATAAGTTCAAACGGATCCAGTTCTACCGCTTCTGGTTTGCATTCAAATTATTATTACAGCATTTCAATTTCTGTGTGATCTACTTCAACTGCCACTTGATTGCCCAGTTGCTGATCGGCCATTCAAAATTGAAATTCATTACCGCTCTAATTGAATGTATACACACTTTGAGTATCTAATTACTGACGGCTGACACAGCAACAGAATTATCATATTTATATTAATATCCGATTTGACTTGATTCCTATCCCTACCGCACCTGGATTATGCTAAGTGACTGGTGGTAAGCAGTCGGCACTCAATGAGAACCCGGAACAGTTGTGTGCTACTAGGAAAATTGTTTAGGGAAATTGGCATCATGACAGGATTGCACATGAACTGAATGCCCAAGGTCAACGGTTCCGTTGTTGGCATGTGAACTTGGATAAGTGTGCAGCGCTGCACGAATGAGTGTTTAGTCTGCCGTTGCTTACTTATCAACCTTGGAACCCATGGATGGTGCTATTCCGGGCAGTCATAGCTGTTGACTTCCAGACATCAAGCTGTCTTGCTTCGTGACTTGGTCCTTACATCAGTTATTCGGTCGTCCTTTTCTTCCTGAACTAGGAAGCTCGAAGCCTCTCTTATTTAATATACATGCGCTCGATGTGGCAGAGCCAGTGTCGCCGGCGGATTTTCGCTTTACTCTCGCTGTTGTGTCTTCACCTTGGACGAGACCACATATCCGACACAGAATTTTTCTTTCGAAGTCACCGCCAATCACCCCTGCCCTTGTGCTTATCGTCCGACTTTCAGCTCCATCTAGAAAGATTGGGAAAATATGAGTTTTGCTGAGCATCAGTTTGGTTCTTGTCGGCAGGTTCGAGCACAGTTGTAATTTGCGTAATCGTAATTAATTTGCCCATCAGCGTGGATTCCAATGAAAAGCGCTAGGAGCTTGCCAACTTAGCTCGAGTCTGAAGCAACTCTTCCTACAGACAATCAATATCGCATCCTTGATCACACATTCGACGACTCACATCGCAAAGCTGCAAAATACAGACCAGACTCATATTTCAAACCATCTCTCGAACATCCCTTACGCCCAAACTTAAAGCAAAAAACTAAAAAAAATAAACCGAATCTAAGAGCTTACATATCTTGCCGCTTAATGTCCCTCCTTACCATTCTCCGGGTAAATTGATTTTTAAATTTTCTCATTAAAAATTTGTTTAATCTTTTTGCATACGCGGTGCGTGGGCTTCGGATCAACCGGGCAACGAACAACACAACAAAAAAAAATACAACACACTACAAAACCGGATAATGAGAAGTGATGAGCGCCATTAAGGAAGTCAGCAGTCATCCACAGGCAAGGTCTGAGCGTGTGAATATCAATTCGATTGTGGTTTGCAATAAATTAAAAAAGCCAACAACAAAAATCATACCAAACCGAAACCAATCTCCGTTCTCTGAAATCGCACCGAAGGTGATGAGCGCTTAAGATATCAATTTTCTCGATTTTGGGTGAACTTTCTTTCTGAAGTAGTCGATGGAGATGCTTGAAATTGAATGCTGCAGAGCGATTTCAACTTCATTAACATTTGCAGGCATATTCTTGTTTACGACCTTGACAGATGGTCCATCTGCAGCAGACCACAATGTTGCGAGGAGACTTCGAATGCAAATCGATACTTAACCTAAATTGTGAACTGTCGAATGGTAAATCCTCAACGTATTTTGATATTCAAGGTTTTTGAACATTTTTGAGAATCTTAAACATTTCTGACGCTGAGACGGGTTTTTGAGATGCGTGATGATTTTAGCATTGCAATACTGCGGTGCGAATTTATTGCGGTAGTCGTCGACTCCTACGCTGGAGGTTTCCTGAGCTCGACACGATCAACATTCAAGGCTCCACCTCTATCGATTCACTAGCTTTGCTCTAGGCGTTTTCCTGTCCAGACTCGCTCTTCGCCGAGTCGACAGAAACCTTTTGGTCCAGATACATAGCTCGAAAAGTCAGATTTGTTGTTTTTCTTTTATGAGTTTGTGGAATCCATAATCAGCCCCTGTCGGCTCAACGTGGTCTACAACCAACAAGTCTCATAATGTCCCTAGTTCTGCGCCATAACGCAGGTCTGGGACGGAACCACATTGCTGCATTTGTCCTACCGTCCACAGCCACCCCTTATAACATTAATAATATGAGCGGATTGGCAGTCCGCTGCCTTGCTTCCACAACGCCCTCTGGTAATGTGCATGCTATTGTTCCATCACAAGTGGATGGGACCTGCAGTCTGTCGACTCTGAGGATTGAGATGATTTTTCCAGACATAAGGCACTCTCTCAAGCTTGTGAGTGACTCTAAAGGTGGAGCTGTGAATTGTGAATGTTGCTCAGGAATCCAGTGAGGGAATCGCCGAACCAGATCAGTGATCACTAATCACCATCTTTTCACTGACTTGAAAGAGGAACAAGGAGGCTATAAAAAGGAGCATTTTTCAAGATGGAATGGCTTCTATCCTCGGTATCACAAAACAGAACAATTAAAACAGGCAATCAATTTGCCACATGGGAACTGTGGGGGAAGATGTAGGAATCCGAGGAAACGATGTCACGTCGTTCTGACGAAGACAGTAGACATTGAGGCCTCGATTCTGGACTATTTTTCACGGATTTTAACCAACATGAGCATGATAAATAATATATTTATTCAGATCTTATGCGGTACTGTGACATTGTGCCAATCGACATTGTGCCAAATGGAACATTTTGGTAAGCCCTGGGCCAGGAACCTGTACAACACCCAAACTATAATTTAAATACACCTGAATTCCTTGCATCCTAAATTTCAAATTCAATCGTAATAACCCTTTTCTCCGCAGAGTCACGAGTCTTCGTCGCTCTGCTAAGGGTATGTCAGTAAAGGTCAGGAAGGCGCCTGGAGCTAAACCCGTTATAACTTTAAGACATTTTAACCGATTGTAACCATTTTGGACTGATGGCCTGTGGACTTACGACCCTACACTTAATTTGGTACAATGTCCCTATGACACACCAAATGTTAAAATTCGGCTTAATGACACTTTCAAAAGCGTTATTGTGCCAATTTGGCATAACGTCTCTTGGCACAATGTCACTGCACCGCTTATGCTGGTGCTACTGGAATGTCTTTGGATCTCTTTGGGCTGAGTCTCCACTGATATCTGAAAATTTGGGGAACATCCAGCCAATCACAGATAAAACCATTTGGCCACAACTTCTTTAACTCACCAAGCAGAGTGGCTGTTTTCAAAATACACATTCTCATAAAATGTTCACATGCCTCCGGAAAAAGCCTCAATGTCGGCGGGCAATAACTACATATATATGCGTGTACTGTGTGATGTGGAATCACTGAGGACCAAGTTTATGGGAGGCTAAGTTAGCAACCCCTAGCCTTGTGAATTGTGAAAAAAAATACAGACTAGCCGCCACATGTAGTGAAATGTTTATATTTCAGAAATACTTGAGTTAGGTTAGGTGGGTGGGTTGACGCGGCGGAGTCACGCCACACTGAGGTCCAGTTGGACCCATTGTAACATCAATAGTATTCAGTCCTTCTGCCACTTCAACCTAACCTAACCTAAGCTTAATGCTTTAATTTATAAAAACTCAGCCAGTCAAAAAGTGAATCCGCTCAGTGGCATGTTGGCGTTTGGATTTAAGGGCTACTTGCTCGCAGCACTCTCTGATGCTGATAGGACTGCTCGAAAGGGAGTAGACACTAACAGACAATTCCAATCGCCTCTCGAAAGGTTGAACCATAAGGTCTTAGTGTTAGCGAACAGAAGGCTGTGTTCTTTATCCACATTTGCTGTTGTTCATTTTTGTATTCTTGACAGTTCACGTGTACTTCATGACTAGTGTCAAAGTCAATCGAGTTCAGATACGATTGCCATTCCATCCTGGAAAGACTTGCACCCGAATTCGAGTTTTACTGTCGAGTTAAACTTGTGCTAATCAAGAAATTCATTTCAACTCTGGACCAAATTTCGCACCAATTTCACACCATTGGACATCAAGCCACATACTCGTGTACAAAGTCATGGTATGCTGCACCCACCAGTGATAATGAAGACCGTGATTTGATTTGATTTGTTTATGGTCCGCAGGGATCATATTTATGAAAGAGGACTGTGAGAACTTGAGAACAATGTCCGCTAGTGTTGAATGATTACTCATATATTGCATTGCAACCTTGCCGGATAGTAATACACGAGATAACAACCAAGTTGATCGAGAAAGCGACTCAAACTTGGACTCTCCATATGGACCATGGACAAAATGTACGTCAAAAGTAATTGATTTATCGGCTCAAATGAAAATGTTACATAATTTTGCAATTTCAACTGTAATTTTTTTTCCGATAATTAGAAACTTCCTCATCACCATCATAATCTTCTGACCCGCATGGTCCACTAAAGGGGCGCGTGGGGAAATCGATCCTCCTAAAGGGGAAATCGATCCTCTGGCACTAACTCCGACTCTAACTCATCAGGAGACAAACCTCAAGCGTAATCAGGCGAGTTTTTGGACTGGGCCCAACCACCTCGTGCTGGGTCTGGCCAAGCGGTCGCCTTCCTGCAGGAATTGCATTCAAACCCCCTCGGTCGTGATGATGGGGACATTCTTGCCACGTGACCAAACCACCGAAGCATAGTCCCTTCCGTTCGACGAAGCAACTGCTCCCTGTTGAGTTCCTGGCGCACTGCCGTGTTTCTCACCCCATCCCGACGAGCACAAATTGCTTGAGGGATCATTAGTAGGCTTACCTGCTTTTGGTATTGGAATTACCTTTGCAAGCTTCCATACATTTGGAAAATATTACAGCTTAAGACACGCGTTGATGATAAATCCACTATTAGGCTATTCTTTAAGATAGAGATTTTTAAGTTTGACAATGCCACAAGCCTTCGATGTTTGCAATCGCTTGATAAGGTATCTTATATCTGCTTCGGTCACAAATTCACTTGGCGTACAGCAAGTAGTCGCATTAAAAGATCTTGGTGCGTAAATCTCTATTATAACGTGTGGACGTGGACCATTATTCAATAATCAGTTAAATTTGTTAAAATAAACAATGTCATTTGAGGAAGAGACAGCAGGGAGAGTACGTATCCCATGGCCTTCAAGTCATAACAGTCTTAATTTTGCCTCTTATGGCTGCAACATAAGATCTGGGGGATGGTTGTATGCCACTCACTAAGATAGGGCATGATGAAGGGACACGCATACTTAACCTAATTTCCTGTCTACCGGCGATGCACCAAATTGGAGATCCGCCTAAGAAAGCAAATCAATTCGTTTCTATTGAAATGCCAAAACAATCACTCTTTACCACAAGTCACCAAGTGATCCCACCGCCACCAAAGACGACATTTAACAACCCCCCCGACATCCTGAATCGCTCTCATTGCGATACTTTATGCACATCGACATCTAATCTGACGACGTTGAGAAGTACAATTTATATCTGATGGTCCTCTCCAGAAATCAACATAACCTGCTTGAATTGGATGGCTTTTGCCTCCCCGCCTCGAAGACTAATAACCAGTCTCGTCGGCACTGGCTCACCCACCACTGGCAAGCACTCTGCAGCTAAGTTTAATGAGAAAATTCCAAGCTTATCAACAAATCGAATGCCATCCCATCAGGTTATCCTGCTGTCCCTCCACGGAGGCACATCATCGCTAAGCGTGGCGTCAAACGACCACCATGCTGCAGACACACTCTGAACCCATTAACATTCTTGTCACCTCCTACATTGCCAAATGTGCTAGAAACCGTTAACGCGAAACAAGCTTCCAAACAAGTTCATAACTTAAAAACCAGCCAAAAAATTCACATAATCAATCGAAATTTGCACACAAAGTGTCACGGCACAGCACACTGGCTGCTCGCCGCGCTGTGACATTTATTAATTCTCATCGAAATCAATCGATATCGGATTCAATTCATAAGCCGCCCCCTCATTCCCAACCAAACACAGACACACGCACACCTGACGCTCGATCCCAGCGGACGGCTGGAGATGACACCTGGTTTTTCCGGCGATTCAATAAATCCATTGGCCGTTCTTTTGTTTACGTTCGGTCTAGAGCTGGTATCTGCCATCTGAGCGTGGTTCCCCAGCTCAACTCGACCCGGATGGGGTGCTGCTGTGGACCTGTCAGACGGGCCCCGGTCCAGTCAGACTCACTTACACTTCATCGTTCGAGACGACCGCGACGTGACACGGGGTAGACAACGTAGACGTCGTCGTCGTCGTCACGGTCAAATGTATTAAGCCGAGATAAAGATCTGCAATAAATAAACATTAAAGTTTGCAGCCTGTAGGAGTTCCAGCTCACACCTTAAGCCACCGCTGGCTACGGTCAAGCTCATGGACAACGACCAAGTTGACGGCGATAGCGCAAGCAACAAAAACAACAAGAACAAGAGCAACAGCCGCACCACCAGCAGCAGCAGCCAAGAACGTTTCGTCCGGCGGCGCGGCGGCTGCGGATGGATGGATGAAACCGACAGATAGTGGATCTGGCAGAATTACTTCGTTTTTTTTTATGTATTCACTTGATCCAACCACCCACACGGACACCGGGTTTCTCTGGCACAACTGGTTTCGCTAATGATGATGAATCAATGAATCCGTTGACTAGACAAATATCCTGATGCAGCACAGCGTTCCACATCAATCCTCCGCGCCGTGGCTGTCGCTGGGAGTTCTCCACAGCGGCTGTGGTCCATCTCAGGATGCACATCGGAGATCTCCGAGTGGAAGGGCGAATCTATGACACGTAATAAATTATTAGTTCATACTCGTACGTAGGTATGCATTCCACATTTCTGATGGCTGTTGGTGGTGATGGCTTGGGGGCAATGTAAGTGAATGGATGTGCGCGGATGTGAGATGCAGGCAATGGTGGTTATCTGTGCGCCAGAAAGATGCCCGATGCCCCCGGGGATGATCATCTGGGCGGTTGGTGAGGATAAATAATCTCGATGCCACCATCTGAGTGGCACTGTGCGGTGGTTCGAATTTAAAAAGGAAGCAGTCTTCACGCGGGTGATCAAATGAATCTTATCTGAGTGGCAGGCTTTTAACTTCAACCGAAGTCAAGAAGCGTGATGAGTAGCAGCCGATGGAAATTACAACCGAATTCTGATTTAACAAGAAGCGACCCAATTTCAGCATGACCACCCAATATCAGCGCTCGAAACCTCTTCGCTGAATTGACTAGAATATCTGTTCTCAAAGGGCCTCCAATCCGCCCCCACTGTGCTAATCATACGCGCGCTATCGCACACAAACACACACATCATTAGTTTCCTATTGGATTTCGTTCATGGCAGCAGCGTGGCGCAGCGTATTAGTGCAGCGCTCCATCAGCAGCAACCATCCGTCTGTCGTATCAAATGATCCACCACTGGGCGACTCCGAGGTGGAATTTATCGCTGGCGGCTGTCGACTGTCGGCTGGATGCTGCCCATTTGCACGTACGTAGGTTGGTTTCGGCGGCTGATTCTCTCTGCCTTGGCAAGCTGACAGTGCCCACCTCCTCCGCACTGAAGTGTGTTGTTGTTTCTATTTCATCTCGTTCTGCTGCTGCTGTTGATGATGCTGATACCAGTTGTTGTTGTTGTTGTTGTCATCACAGTAATCCCCTTCAATTGAATTTAGCAAATGAGCCAGGCACACACAGAGAGAGAAAGAGAGAGACTAGCCTGCCCATGCAGAGTCGGTCATGGAAGTGCACTTACACAACAACAACGAGGACCCAACAGCAGCACAATAGTGCCAACAGCATCAGGCAAGAGATTAACTCCTTGGACCTCCATGCCACCACATAAAGGATGACCCACCTCGTTCGCCCCCATCCCATCTGCATGGGCTGTCCCACGGGATGATGATGAAGTTGGTGCGTGCACAGCTGGGGAGTGAACGCTATCTGGTATCTGGTATCTGGTCGCGGAGCAATGGGTGGATGTGGCGTGGTTGTGGGTAAATATGACACAACTGGCGCCTGGTGTCGCCGTTGCCGTTCCCGTTGCCGTCGTCATCCTCGTCCCACGTAGGTTGCCATGGATGCGTCTAATATTGGCTGGGTGCCCTCGAGTGTCACAGCCGCATACCATGGGCATGAGCACAGAGTGGATTCGTGGTCCGCTGCTACTCATCCTTTGTGCCTGGTGTGTGCACAGTACATAGCGACTTTTCTAGGTCTGTCGCCTATGGCCACGGAGTTTTGATCCATGTGCCAGATGTAAGTGGTGTCGTGGTGGAAGAAGTGGTACTCTCGTGTTGGCGGTTGAACACGATGACGACAGCGGCGAGTCAAGCGAAGGACGTCGACGACTGCGACTACGGCTACGATGACGACGATGGCGATGGCGATGGCGACGCACAAATTGGTTTTTGTGTGTGATTTCCTATGTGGAGCCAGTTGATGCCAATTGGCACACACATTGGCATGGCTCTTGTGGCTCATGGGTGATTGTGCCGAGCAGATAGCAAAACCCAGTGGAGGACGTCTTGTACATCTGTCAGCTGGGGACGTACACACATGAGTGTGCGTTGGAACGTTGGGGAGAATTAGCATAGATTCGAGGAAGGATGACTGAGTCATTGCTCGTGGACGATGTCGCTCGCTTGACGCGTTTGGGTTGCCGAGAATGATTTGGATTCGAATTGAGCGCTATGGGGGTCTATGTCGATTGTCGAATGTACTTATGCTTTATGTGAGTTCATTGATCGGCATTTCGGCAGTGGGAGGGGAGTCTTCACTATTGGCAGCAAGTTCTCTGCTAAGATTGCTTTTGGATTTCAAGGAATCTAGTGTTGTGGACCCATGAGCGGCAATTCGAGGAGTCTTGAAATTAAGTACAAAACGGGACGCTTTTCTTGGCCTGTTCATAGTTTTGTTGGAACTTGACCAAGAAACGCTTCTAAAACGAGGCCACTGATGGAAGTGTTTGCCGACGTTGGTATAAGACAGCGCAGAGCCGAAGATTCTATTAAAAATACAACCGCGGGCCTTCTGTCTGCCACTGAGGTTCTCAGACCACACAACCTCAAAGAATTTTATGAACATCAGCACGGAGTTCATGTACCCCAGCATGTTTGTTACAATCGGATAACCCATTTTAAATCGAAAGGATTTGTTATGCAAGAGGACAAGGACTCACACTTTGAGGTTAGTTGAGAAGTACGAAATATGGCAATGGATTTATTGAATAGCTGGAGATATCTGGTGCCATTTTTAGGCCTCCATCAGACGTGTATGTGTGTGAATTAGTGATGGCCACAATCATCATATGGATCACTTTCGGCAACCAATCACTGAAAGTACGACATTGAGTACAGTTTTTTTTCAACCGAACCGAACCGTAGGTCAAGAACTTTATGCAAAAATTCTGAGGAACGACTTTGCAGAGATTCTCAAAACGTCTTATCTGGAAAAAAATGTTTTCTATTACATAACATATGTTTAATTAATTTATTTAATTTTAAACACAAGGTTTTTGCATAAGAACCTATAAAATAAAAGGTTGTGGCATAAAAAGTGACATTAAATATGGACTGAGTACGGGCGTCATCGATACGAAATTTAATGAAAATATCAGTCATTTGTTGAATAGTAAAATCTCCTTCTTCTCCAAGAGTATTGTCACTGCGCCTTAAGACCACAAATCACCTAATAGAGATACTCGTCTTCCCAGCCGAAAAGACCATGGCCCACAGAAAATCACGCATACTATTAGGTCGTGCGGTTTTTTTTTTTTTTCAAAATTTGAACGTTTATTCAAGAAAAACATGTACAATAGTATTATTCAAAGTATTGCCCATCTGAACCTATGACTTTTTCCCATCGTTCTAGCAATTCGTGGATGCCATCCCAAAAGAACTGCGCCGGCTTGGCAACAAAGAATGAATCAAGCCAATTTTTGATATTCTGCTGATGTGAGCCGTATTTCAGTGAGGGCGTTCTGCATCGACCGGAACAAATGGTAGCCAGAAGGGGCAAGGTCTGGGCTATAAGGTGGGTGGGGTAAAACTTCCCATCCACTGTTGCTTAGCCGGAATAGCAACGTGAGGCCGAGCGTTGTCATGATGGAAAATTATTGCCTCGTGTCTGGTCGCATATTCCGGGCGTTTTGGGCAACTGCTCTCCTCAGTAGTTCGTTAGCGTTGTCCATTGATGGTTTCACACGGGTTTAGCAGCTCATAATACAGCACAACCTTCTGTTCCCACCAAATACAGAGCATTACCTTCGCGCCACGGATATTTGGCTTTGCCGTGCCACCACTCTTGGCACGTTCGCTCAGCTAGCGCATGTTCCCCATAAACTTCCACCAAAATACGATGACTTTCGATAGCTTCGGCAGTTTTCTTCATATTAAAGTAATGAAGAAGAACTCCCCGTAAAACACTTTTCCAGGCACAAAGTATTTGAATGAAAAAAAATTATTGTTGTTTACGCTTCAAATGAATGACATACGGAAATAACGTATAATGACAGTAGCTTTCCAACTCATGTTCCAAAGAAATAATAACAATGGAATAATACAAGTTACGCCATCTCTTAGCAAACCGCACGAATTAAGTTATAATGATGTCTTTTGATCAGCTGTTTACCGCTCCAAATCAAATTTGCCCCTAATAGTGTCAAATCAATTTCCAATTTGGCTAACTTGTCCACGATGTGGAAACATTCCATGAGTAATCTTCGTATATTCACGTTACTTGCAGTGCAAGTGGAATTTATAGCATGGAAAAAGAAGTTTGCTTACAAACTTAATGGAAGTATATAGCAAATTTATACATATTGGTGTGTAAATATATGATATTGCAATACCGCAACTGAGTAAAAAACCAAAATCCTTTAATTAATGACTTTTGCTATGACACCATTATTTTGAATTCAATTGAAACATTGAAACGTTTGATTAATTGATAAATATGCAATGTTCAAACGACAATACGAAAAATCAAGATAATTATGTTGTATTCCATACAATTTTGTACGTCTATAAGACTAAAAAAATAACCATCATCGTCATAACATTATTATGAATTGTGAATATATATATTTCAACGGCAAAATATATACATTCAATGATCAATGCATTCCAATATACTTCCACTTAAATGAATGTACCTTCTGCACACAAGCTGCTTTGCTGAGTCCCTCCTCCTTTTTATGGTGAAACATAAAGCCTTGAAATAACGCTCAAATAACTGACACTTTTTCAATTAAATGCTCTGACACAAGACTTTCGGCTGATCGAAGCCCTCTCATGTATTCGCACACGCTACAAAAACAACAAGCTGTCAAAATAATGTCAGGGGCAAGAGACTAGGAAGATGAGTATCTCTATTAGGTCATCTGTGCTTATGACACTCATGTCATTTTGGCTAACCAGCTCACCTTCAGCCCATTCCAAAGCATTGTTAAAACTAGAAATGACTTCATTAAACTTAATTGTTTCTAATTTTTTTATAGTTTGCTCGCTCTCAAGGGATTACTTATACCCTTAAGTGTCCAGGGTCAGGTCACACCACGGGCCGAAGGTATAGGGGCAGAAAGGGAGAGGTGGTACCTGTGCACACGGATCTTACATATCTGTGGGAAATATTAGGCCGGAAAGAATATTCCATATTCATGATGGTTTCCTTGAGCACAGGTTGTCTAATAATCCAAGACCCTAACGGGTATACAACTTGTGATGACAAAAAACAATTAATTTAATGAACAACGAGGAACAAACGAAAGTGCATCGAACACAAGACGGAGAATTGCACCAAGAATAAGGAATTTCAAAAACTGCTTAACTCCTTCAGATTGTCACTGCTTGCTACAAATTTCTTACAGTCATAACTTAATGAAAGCTCGCAATGCGTAGCCATCCAAGAGCGGTTATCACCGAGTTACGAGAGGAGTCCCACAGGGCTCAATTCTCGGGTCCTTACTTTTTTATACTATATGTCTATGAAATGTTTGTGGCCGGACCACACATACCACGATGGCATCCAACTTTATGCTAACTCAGTCGACACTGAACAAATTGCTGTGAATGTCCTAAATGATGAACTAAAAGAGTCGAATATTGTGCAAGTCATCATCTTCAAAACACTCCTTGACACAGATTTTCCGCCCGGAAGATTTTATTAGGTTAGGTGAGGTTAGGTAATGTGGCTCGCATGATTGTGCCGGATTCACTCAGACTCAAGGGTCCATTGTGTTGCCAATGAGCCAGTCACCGTCCTTTACTCATGGAACCATTTTGTTTTTGATTGGTTTGACATCCTCTACGAATATGCCCGTTAATTCGTTTAAGTTATATTCTCCCACGGTATGTTTCCTAATGCAGGCCAGTTGCGGAGTAGATGTGAGTGGGTCTCCTCTTCTCCTTCATCCTTGCATTTGCTACAGAGATCGTTGTATGGTAATCCTAGTGTTGCGACGTGTCTACCCGTGGACTCATGCTAGGTTACTCAGGTTTTTTCCCGCCTAGACTGAGGATGGCTGTGGTTCTTTGTAAGTCCATATTGACCATCCTTGTTTCGCCTCTGGGCATGTGTTGAGATTATTCCATCTTCCACGGGCACTGCTGATCTCAAGCCCTGTGCCTAGGTATTATGGCCTAGTTTCTACTCCACTCTGTCGCCGGTCCGACCACCTCAATGCCATCATTGGCGAAGTGCATGACCCCCATTGCATTATTTGGTCTTCACAGCGTCTCTAACCAACCTAGCTTCTAGAACAACCCCACTCCTGTTGTGCCGTGCTATTTGTCTATCAGGAATGGATACTTTTATGGTGCCTCTGAATCGCGAAATTTGAAAAGCATGAACATTGTCACTGTCTCAAAGAGGTACAACCTTGAATTATGAAAATTGCCAAATTCGGAGATTGAAACCTGCGCCCCCAGCGTAGGAGTTGACGCACCAACCATCAAGGCAAGGGCACCCCCGGTCTTCCAGAAGTTCGACAGATTTCACTTTCCCATAGGCGAGACAATTTTGTTTGTTCAAGCGTCATCCGAGTGCAAATGCGAAATCATTTATTCCGTTGCGACGTCAATCGCACCGAATTTCAGTCAATTACTTGCGCTCGAGTCAGCCTCAGTATTTTTGAAGTAAGTTCTCACAATTTTGACATCGTCAGCGAGCATTGAACGATCCATATTGTAGAATGGTAATCATTTAGAACAATAATTTCGGATAAGATGAGTGGATGGCGCATTGGTTAAGTGCCTGCACTGGATTAGTGGGGTTCCCAGTTCGGATAAAATTAACGGCACTACCACTGGAGCGGTCGATCGGTGGTAGTGACTGTAAATGGACGAACAGCCCTTCTCTAACCTACGCTACAACACGGAGGAGTGTTCGATTTCACGAATATCCACGAACACGATGAAACACGATCTGGACCACAAATTCAACCCTGCTCTTGAATTCCAATACGGTTTCCACTGAAGCTTTAAGATTTTTTTTTTCGAAATGTTTGCCGCAACCTCCATCGTGAACCATACACATGCGAGCAAGCTTCTGAATGAAGTCCTTATAGGACTTGACTGAAGTTCAGTCTTCAGTCTTAAAAACACGAATTTGCTGAAGAATCCAACGGTCATCACAAGCGACCTTAAACGTGGAATGTCATGGAATAAACCACCCATCAGTCTGCTCCTGCACGGACACATAAATGTCAGCTCTCGAAGTAGGACCTGGCAAGTATACATTCACAAACTGTAACAGGAGATATAAATGACGTGCCAATTGGTTGAGAGTATTCCATCACAATCATTGATTCCTTACGTTTTTACTTCGTCGACAGTAAAACTCTTGGCAGTATAAACACGCCACCTCCGTTAAGCATTAACTTGTCAGGCCATCACAAACAATCACCTCATTCGTCACTTCACTGCTGCCTCGTTACACTCGTCTAGACTGCTCGGTGATGCACATTCACTTTGTATCTCTCCTGCTAAGGGCCATAAATCCAATTGAGGTTATGACCTACACCGACATAGCCTTGGCCAACTCACAAACGCCCTCGATGACTTGTTCCACGCACCTGTTAACACCAAACACAGACCAAACTGCCTCAATTTAAACATCTCAAGAACCCACAAACGAAGCGTAAACACATTTTCCGAAACAGACACAAAAATCGACCCGATTTCACGGAACGATTTCAGAAACAGATAGACATCCTCCGTTTCCCCCATAAACACAGGATGTTTACGCCATCCGACTGGTACCCCGTCCGCCAGCGACCGAGTGAGAAACTCCCCGAAATCTGGTGTTAACTGCCACGAACTGGCTGCAGGATCATCAATTTTCCTCGCCCAGCTCATCACAGTCAGATGCGAGCCGATGGCCCATCGATTAAATATGAATCCTCATTTGTGCACCTGAGCCGCGCCGAATAGCTTAATCAATTCCCGACCCAAATGTCATCTTCCGTGCCGGTGCTTGTCAATGAGAGCAGGTCATACGCTGCATCATCTACCTGCGGGCCGGCTGTCCCAGGATGATTCACTTTTGATTCGCGCTCCGACCAGAGGTACTTGCATTCTGCCTCCTCAGGAATCCCTTCGATTTCTCATCGAATGCGGCGGCGGCGACGAGGGAAGCCAATCCAGACGGACTTCGGTAATCTGCCTTCCCCCGTCACGACTGTGACGAAGGTTGCGAGGGGCGTGTGAGCACCTGTTTGTGTGTGGAAATGTAACCTTGCGATCGGTTGCGTAGAGCTGTCTGCGTTGCATCCGAATCAGGTGCACCAATTCGGCTAATAGACAGATGTTTCTCCGTTCGACGGAACCCGGCCAAGGAGCCACCGAGTCTCAGGTAAGATTGGGAAATTTATTAGACGGAAGGGTGCAAACGGGTGTTACACATGTGTTCGACTTATTGAGTGTGTTCGTCGACGAGGACGCTCGGACACGGGGGATGGTCCGCACGGGAATTTACGGCGTAAACTGTGGGAGTGTTTTATTGCGTTTGGTTGGTTGAGAATTTATTTGAACATTTACTGCGATAGCGGTGATTTGTGGCGGATCTTGGGATGTGCAGTATTGGCTGTGAATTGGAAGCAAAATGTTTGTTTTTGGGAGAGGGACGAATATTTTACACTGTGGGAAGATCCAAATTGATTTGAAGATCCAACATTTGAAGCATCAACAAACCATCATTGGTCGACACACCTGAGACTTTTGGGCGCACACAAATCACGGCAAGGTGCTGTCGTCTCAAGGAATAGCATAAAAAACCGACTGCATTTTGTCTCAATTCACACAAAACTGAAAACCATCTGCACGAGAGACTCCCGAAGACCTGAAATATTCTGTAAAAAATGCTTTGAATTCGTTTCCGAGTAAGCACCTGAATTAGTGCTCAAGGAGTGACCTAAGAACAAGTGAAGCATTTTATTGCCAGGCGTCATAATGAAAAGGCGTCATACCCCGGCCCGGGTGAAATGAATATGATCTTGTGCACTCGCAGTTCAAGCACTGGTACACTCGTAGCGCCAAAACAATGGAATACCGTGTAGAAGGGCAAACCCTTCACTGCCTGCAGTTCGGGCGTTGACAAATGGGACAAAAAGGTAGGGACTGAAACAATTGGCGATTTTATGATTGCCTAGGCGCAGCTACAGTTACTTGTGCGAGTGTTTTATGATTGCGTGCACTTAATGAGGCATACGGCACGGACAAAACTTTGCACTCGCTTACCTGCCTCATAGATATGTAAATATTTACCTAATCGTTAAGTGTAAGCCGCCTTGTCACATACAGCCTGGCAGGTGGACTGTGAATATCAGGAAACATAACATAGTCCCGGTTGTACCTGGGCCTCCAGTCAACCCGATTTCTGTATAGCTGCCTCGAACTCCGCAAAGTTAGTTGTTTGAGGTCGTTCTCCACTTGTGTGCGCCACCTAAGAGGGCATCTTCGGTTGCGTTGTCCCACAGTTTCGGAGTCGAAAACCCTAGATGACTGTCTAGGTTAATGTCTCTGAACAGCCCACACTGTTCGTGGTTAAATTTACAAATTAAAGTCTATTGTCTGAACACAGACGTAGACTTAGAGCGCTTGCATACAGCCCATTGCCTCTCCTCATCTCCACATCTAAGGCATCAAAGTCATGGCAACAATGTCTTATCTTACAATTGCATGTCTTCCTTCTTACTGATCCCCTAGCTCAGGTCTTCTAGCTTCTGAGGTCCACTTCCCTGTCTGCTCTGGGAGGAATGCTGATTGCGCGTCTATAGACTTGCGAATGTTTACTCATGTTGGAATTTACGTTGTCCGCAGTTGGACCTCAAGTCCGCAGTCTTAGGTTCAGACTGCGAGAAAGACAAGCCAATAACAGTTCATCAACTCCAGCGCTGAAGACGTTCAGCATCTCCGCGTTTATGTGCACCTCGAATTGTAGCAGCAACTAAAAAAGAAGGCGCACAATGTTGACAGGATTTAAATTCCAAGACCTGCCACCATCTCAGCTTAATTCCAAAACTCGTACGCTCGACTTCCCTGAAATCATATCGTTGGTCAATTTTAAACTGAAGTGGTCTTCGCTTGGGCGATTTTAATAAGAAACATAATTTTTTACTTCTTGGTTGAAACGTAATAACACCTTCTTCACTAACTCCACAGGGGCGAGATTCATTCAGTGATTCACGCAGGAATGGAGATATAAAAAAAATAACGATTCAGTTTTCACCTCTTGACTTCGGTGGTATTAATTTCACTAATTTTTCTGACCAACAGAACCCGTTCTCTGCTCATTCACTAGGGACTCCCAACGGATTTTGGCGCCAAAACATGAGATGCAATCTGAAACACCTGCAGAAGCCCAGTGAAACCGGTTTCTCTGCGGCCAGCACGATTCACAGCCCTTCTACACTGATTAACCCATTAGGACTCAATAAGATCCCAATCTATCAGCGGCGGTGTTCCAAATATCGATTACACACCATCGCCATCCGAGCCATTCGGCCATCCATCGGCGGGCCACTAACAGAAGCCAAAGTCCCCTAGTAGCCGGTAGTCGTCTGCGTAAGCCTCTTACGGCATCGTCGGCATCCACGTCTCATGTTACGTCACCAAATAATCTCCACCAACCTTCAGCGATCATATGAGTGCTGTCGGAGGGATAGTGTCCTGAAGATAATCACCTCATCGCAACCATAGAAATACTCGTTTTCTTTCACTGCTGATGGGGGCTGGGAACCTATTCAATTGTTTCTCAAGTGCCTTCCGAGGTCACGCACAAGGGAAGGGATGCCTTGCCTTGTGTGACGACGCAACAGTTCTCTGGTCGCAAGTTAAACACCGAATGGAATCGGTGTTGGAAAAAGGACAAATCGTGGGATGCAGACCGTTTGCGCATTTTGGAATGAAAATTCCTCGGAATCACTTCAAGTGTTGACCAACTGATGTGCCGGACAAATATTTTGTTTACTACGAAACTGAATGTGTGGTCAGGCCAACGCACGGGGATGTCCACTTGAGATGCAATCATTAGGACTTTTGACTACTGTTAGGATTTTATTTGCATTACTATTGTTGGCGGCATGGTTTTTCCATCCGCAGGTTCAGTGTGATGTCTTTGCTTTGGTGACAGGTAGCAGTCTGTTGAGGGCTTGCGCGTTAACCAAAAACTATATGTTCCACAGGTGTGAGACGGGCAAAAGGTGGCTGATGTGTGGTCTATGTTTTTGGATGAGTTTCTTCGTCGGCCCTTGAATCTGTTGCTGATGCGTGTAAATGTGTTTACCAACGGAAAGTATTTGAATGAGGCATTTCATGTAAGACGAGGCTCGGTGGTCATTGAGCCTCTCTGCCCCTTTGACCATGGTTTTTGGAAACTTTGCCGACAGGAGCTATTCGACATAGCCTGAGAAGTAGTACTGTGAATGTCCCCCTATTTGCTTAAAGGCCTGTCTGGCAGTTGTTGGAGGGACAAAGTCGCCGGGAATATTGACATAAAGAGGATCTGTACAGCTCTTGAGTTATTCAATCATTCCGACGCACATGAAGGTGGCCTTGCCAAAATGTTCGGCTGTCTATTATTTCGAACTTGGGCATCTTCACGACGGCCATTGCTGCATAAGGCGTTCCATAAATTCGGTATGTACACAATTGTTAAAAATCCGAACACAAATGTCCCTCTTTATATCTTCCTGCTGTTAACTCTTTAAGGTAAGTTCAAATTTATCGTGCACCTTGCGGCCTTTAGCCCAACTTAACGCTGAGCAGCTTCGAGAACTGCTCTTAACGCCGATGCGAGTATGCGCTAAGTAGTCAAACTGTAAAATTCGTCGTTGATTTTACAATCGCAGGCAACTTATGAATTCTGGGAAAGCACTTCCGTGTTAAGTAAACTTGATTAAAGGTTAACGTACGTGATTGCAGATAATTTTCGATAAGTCTCGATGATAACATCCTTAGACGGTCAGTGTGGACGTATTTGCAATCACCGAGCATGTTCACAGGACCATCCTAAGCGGAGAACAACCTGCTTCAAGCACAAATACAAAGCACAAGCTCTCACTCTCGGGATTATTCTATGTTGAGCGATAAAAAAGCTTCTGGTGTGACAATAAGAAACAAAAAAATAAAAACAGTTCGCAAAGTTAATGCTGTTGGTCTTCCATTTGCGGTAAAATGTATCTCTTCTCTTGTAGGCGTCAAAAGAGTACAATAATGTTGATACTAGTGTTAGAGTGTTAGCTGCGAACACCGTTTCGAAGTGGTTGACGGAAGCAGTTTGAGTTCTACACCGACTACAGACGCTTAGGGTTTTCTCTATTCATCCAAGATATTCGTTTTGCGAACCCTATAGTCCATATGTATGACTTACTGAATGAGATCTTACACAATGTTGAAGAGGATTCGATTAAGGTATTATCTTTTGAGTAAAACTCTTTTTTAGTTCAACATAATGTGTCCATATAGGTCTTGGAGATGATTGGTTTGCATTCTAACGAAGCATAGCACTTCCCTTTTAGAAATTAATGGTCACGTCAGTCACGTTAGTCGATTTTCAAAATCCTTTTACTCTTTTTTTAATTCATTTTTATTTTTCAATTCTCACATACTAGACAAAAATGCTTACAACTAGTGCGACGAGCAATGATTCTATTTTAACATAGTGGACCTCGGCGGGCTCAGTAAATATACATATCTCAGTATATTTAATTGCTTTTAGTGCCACCACAGAGATCAACAAAATGACAACATCGAAGGCGCACAATTGAGTTAAGAGCTCATTCATCCTACGTGGCTATGCATTTTTACATACACTAAAGTTGTGCTTCATCGAATTGACGAAGTCCATCTTTTAACTCATCTTCTCTCTATACACTAGGTATGAATCTAGGATTCTTAATTTAATGTCTTCGACGTATATTTAAAAGAATAAACAAAATTTTAATAATTTAATTCGAAGTGTTCCCACTATTATCGTGTGAAAAGTTACCCATGGGAGACCCCAGAAAATGAAGCTGCTGTTCATCGATGCGACGAAGAATAACCATCCGGGGTTAAAACTGGTTAGCTGCATTCTTTTTTTTTTTTTTATAGCCTTCACTTTATTTTATGTGGCCTTCCTTTTTTTTAGTTGTATATGTTTAACGGAAAATAAACTTACAAAGTTTTAAAATCCATGTAAGTACGAATACAACAAAGACCTGAGATTTGCATTATGGTATCTCTCATCATAAATCCTCATCGACTCAATTTTCTCTATATTTGCAATAAGAAGATATGGAACAATACGAAGCAAACTTCCGATAGGGCCATGTGGTATAGTTTTGTGATCAAGACAAATATTTATTATTCATTGCACTACTTGGTGTAAGAATAAAATATCACTTAGGGGACCAATGACAAAGGAAACATTTTTATACATCAAATCAATTAAATACAAATAATAAAAAAAAAATCAGTTGAAAACATGCTTCAAGACTTTTAGACAAGAAAACAAATTTGAACCAGAATAAATTTCAAAAAAAAAATGTATTGAATTGGTATTATTTTTAAAGAAAAAAAAATAGGCGAGTATGTTCTGTTCTCAAGAAATAACATACAACACTGGCGCATCGGACAGAACAGCTATGACTTCGAGGTAGTAAATAGCAGAGTTGTAAAAGCCTGCAATCTTTTGAATTTAAGAATCAGTTGAGGTTCATGTGAGGTATTTTTCAGTTCCTAAACTCACTTTGGGGTGTAGACTTCAATATTTAAGTAACCATTATTTTTGAAGTCTTTGATTGGCCTAAGCCGTTGGACCAATCTAAAGATTGCAGTCAATTGAATGGAAGCCTTTAGAATGACATTGCATTGATTCAAGTCTCACCTTGAAGTCTCTACTATTCACTTGAATTCAATTGATGTCTTTGGGACTTCAGTTTTCAACTTTTAAGCCGAAAGACATAGAATAAGATTAAGCTAGCTTTGAGTGCCCGACGAGGGCTAGTAAGTTAGAATTAATAACGTTCGTTCAACTAGTTTTAAGCATTTTTGTCTATTGTGTAAGGTGGATAAAAATGGATTACAAAAACAAGCATCTAAACCCTACAGTCAACGATTTCACTTTCAGTGAATAGGATTCATGAAAAGAGAAGGATTGCTTGTAAAGGGTGATTTCTTAAAAGCTATAGGAAAGTTTTTCAAAAAAAAAACACATAGAATTCAGAAAAATGCATGAAATATTTATTTGAATCGATAGTACGGTCCATATAATTTAATGTTTGAAGATTATTTCATGCAAATGTTGATCTTGACTGCGTCTCAAATGGTCCATCCGCTTAGTCCAATTTTGGCATACTCTTTCCAACATTTCGGCCGGTATCTCACGAATAAACGCTTCAAGGTTGTCTTCCATTGCGTCAATTGAAGCGGGCTTGTCTAGTATAGACATGAGCTTTAACATAGCCCCAGAAAAAATTGTCTAAAGGCGTTAAATCGCACGATCTATGCGGCCAATTGACCGGTCCCGAACGTGAAATTAAATGTTCACCGAACTCGCCTCTCAATAAGTCCATTGTTGCGCGTGCTGTGTGGCATGTGGCACCGCCTTGTTGAAACCACATGTCATGCAAGTCAAGCTGTTGCATTTTGGGCAAAGAAAAGTTGGATATCATCTCACGGTAGCGCTCACCATTCACAGTTACGTTACAATTCGCATCATCTTTGAAGAAGTACGGTCCAATGATGCCACCAGCCCACAAACCGCACCAAACTGTGACTTTTTCTAGATGCATTGGTATCTCTTGCAATGCTTCTGGCTGATATTCACTCCAAAATCGACAATTCTACTTATTTACGTACCCATTGAGCCAAAAATGAGCTTCGTCGCTGAACACAATCTTTCGCGCGATGAACTTTCTTAACAGAGCACGCATTTTGATAATAAAATTCAATAATTTGCAAACGTTGTTCGTTTGTAAGACGATTCATGGTTAAATTATAGACCAAACTGAAGATGTTTGACAGTGAAACAAAACACGAAACGTGCGCCAGCTGTTTAAACCAGTGTTGCCAAAAAGATAATAGCTAAAAAATCACCCTTTACTAACCACAAACTAACAATATGCTGCCAGTATCGATTGTACAGGTCTCAGCTTTCTCACTCAGCAAACCTGATAAGATTCGCTAACCTAAGCGAACAAGTAATGAGTACCCCAGCAGCCATGAATATACTGGCGATTTTTTTCTTATGACGACCGAACATCTTAGAAACATTATTTATTTTATTAATTTGTTGTTATAATAAAATTTGATTTGTATTATATTCTATTTAATCCCAAAAAGTTCTTGTAAATGTAAATGACTTCAATTATTTCCCTGAAGTCACGGATTATTTCAGTGATTGTCTTCACTAACATCAATTATCAGTTTATTTTTAAGTGATAGTATTTACGTAAATTCACGAATTAAATCGTTTCATAGATAAATCAAATGACTTCATGTCTCAAATGGTTGCATTCCTTTACAATCATGTACAGCCCGTACAATTCATGGTTAAATCCTCTTCTTGGAATTCACAGTGTTTTTTTACGCTGTCTACGACCGAAATTCCGGATCGTAAGTCTTGGAACGAGTGCTGTCATTAGCGAAGGAGTGATTTGGATTAGGATTAACAGACATGAGATCATTTATAAAACTGAGAAAACACCAGCATTTATGTGGTCTATGTCAGACTTGAAACCATCAAAAAAAAACTTGAATTGAACGCTTCCAAGTTTAGTTTCTAATTCATATGAATATCTTCTTATATTCAACCATACCATAGGTACGCATTTTCGACAAAAGAGCTTGATGTCAAACCCTGTCAAATGCCTTTTTTGTCCAAAGAATGGTTCCACTTTTCGGTGACATATGCTATCAATCACCAGGGGACTGATCTTGCTGCGGGAACCGCTCTTACTGTTACTAAGAAGCTTCTGCGAGTCCAAATATTCCAAATTGAAGACTTAATGTAATCGAATCAATTTCGAAGTATGGGGGCTATGAATAAATGGATTTCGCAAATCATCAAACTGACTTGTCGCGACACCACAGACATGGTGAGCTACGTCACGATAACCAAACGTTCGTCAATAGCTGACGATAGGAAAATTCTCCCCGACTTCAATTCGTCGGCACTCGAAACTAAGGCTGTCAATCACTGAGAGTCAACCATACAGGTTATACTGTATACGTAATCGTCTCACGCTCCCGATCCCGGCTGGAGCGTACGTAAATTAAAGTTCTGAGTATATTTTTCAATTTTTCGGCGATATGCCCCGTCGACTTCGTGTTGTGAAATAAAATGTTCGCCGACGATTCATTTGAGAAGATAGCAACGCTGTCAGAGAAACAAGCGAGAAAGAATTGGTGGAAGAAGAAAAAATACGAACACGCATCCTGTGCTGAATATATTTTACACAGCACATGCTGACGGGATTATCCCTCCACCCGGTGTTTACATATGACTGCCATTCGGTCTGATTCATTGGTCCTGGTGGTCAGACACATTTATTCATCTCTTGACGGACGGCGGGGAAAAGCCGAGGGAGAAGATGTCCCACATGCGGAATCTACTCAATCCAATTACTCGTTCCATGTCAGGCGGCAGTCGGTGGACCCTTTTTTACGCGTTCTTCTCCCATCTCATGTGGCCATCTCTGACGGCTGGTGCCAGCCAATCAGTTTGATTGCGCACAAAAGATTTATGTCTTCCACCGGAAAAGGCCACAAAGTGATGACAATTTCGATTTCCCAAAGTACACCACCTTTCACCGGGCGGCCGACCGTTGTAATCCTTGACGAGACTCACCGGGCCGCATTTGGCTCTCTGTTTGTTGTTTTAGCGCAGGACACTAATTACTTTTGGTCTGGTTTGCGCTAATTACAGTCTTTCGAGCTGCGGGGTGCCTTCCGTGAATTTCCGTTTTGATTGAGAGTTTCTGTAGATTTTCCCTCTCGATCTGCAAGCTCACAGGTACCTGTGCGGGTTCAGTCGAAGGATTTTCATGGAAATTTAATATTTTTACAATGCGACGTGTTATTGTAAAGACTTGACGCACAGCCGTATAGTGTCTGTGACTATCTGCTTTTGTTGGTTTTAACGCCACCATCAAGAGGAGTCGTGTTTTTGTTGCATCTCTTGCCGTGGTGTGAGTATCTGCCGAACGACAGGTAGACGCAATCAATTTTATATCGGTCGTAAACTTCCAGCGCAGGTAGATCGAATCTGTGTGCATCTCCTCACAGTTTTCAACCAGTTCCACACACACAAAAAAGCGGATGATGGCAGAAGTGGAGGAAAAAATTCAATTTCATTTCAATTTATCGCTCTAGATACATCACACTCTCAACGGCCACCATCTGAAACAACAGAAACACAAGGCGCAACTCCCCAGTTGGTCTCCACGATGAGGCATGCAGGATAAATATAGCCGGCGATGTCTAAGAAGTTAATTCCTGAGAGATGGGCACTCTTTATGCTGGAGATGGTAAACCGCAGTTGTCAATATATCTAGGCGTTTTATTGCGTGTCGCGCTTAAGTGAACGCACGCACACTACTCAGGGTGAAGTGTCTTGGCGACGCACTAAGTCACACTGCTGCCCTGCAGTGCGGCTATGTGCCCCCAGATTGCGTGCGTGTGCGTATGTGTGGGGTGTACCCTGAGGGGAATGAATAAACAAAATTGCGTGGGGGCTAAGGTAATGATGCTTAGACTGTGGTTCGGTGGTCTCTGATACTCGTAATCGAGCGGCTGATTTGTATTTACGATGACTGCTGCCTTGATTTGGTAGCCCAGATGGTGTCAACCAGTTCGGGGTATTCCCTGAGTAGAGTGCGCGTTCTGGAGAGTTCATCACATTGTTTGACTTGTGACATAGTGTGTGATTGAACACGGAGGGGGAGCTCATTGCGGTTAGAAGGATTAAAGGAACTAAATACGAGTTCATATGAATTTTGTTGGTAATGGATTCGAAATAGCGCTGCATCTGGTCTCCCAGAGACTAAGACTGACTGGAGGCATTGAACCTGGAGAAAGTCGCCCTGTGTCATCCACCGGCCACTGCATTTAATTACCCAGGTCTGAAACAATGGCCTCTGAATAAACTTCTAAATAGAGAATCTGTAAAAGTATTGACACCAGTCTAACGACATAACAGCGACACAAACATTTTTAAATTTCATCATCCATCATTAAAGGATTGCCTTTGACTGTTGCGCTTTCTTTGCTCAGTTGAAGGGACGGGTGGTGGGCGGAAAAACGAAACCCAAGAGCAATTTGTGTTTCCATTTATAGCCTCCAAGTGTATTAAAAATAAATGCAATATTTTTCCAACAGATGGCTTTCGCGCGATGTATGCGTCTCATCGAATCAAACAAAAGGTCGTTAGAAAGATAAGAGTTCGCACTAACTTTACGGACAGTGCATACGCGCTGAGCCATTTGAAAAGGGCTGGATACAAAATTAAGCTCCATGAATAAGTACCACACGAGTTAACGCCAAAGAACCGCATGAACCGAATTTCCATAGCAACTACATCGATACATTTTTAAGAGGATGGTGACTCGTGATTAAAAGTGGATCACTGACTACAACGTCAGCCGAAAAGGTTCATTCTCGATTAGCAGTGAGTCGGCTCAAATGGTGGCCAAGCCAGGATTGATGGACAGGAAGGTCTTGCTGTGGGTAGCTCTACCGTACTGTTGTCAATACACATCAATTGGGATATCAACTAGTAGCAAATGGTTCCATACTACGAGTTGGTCTCCCACGCAAAACCCTTAATTCGGACTTGTATTGTTGCGTCCGCTCAGAAGCAGCCAGCTTTGGCACATAGGAGAGAAATTGAGTTGCATCAGGATAACTCCAGCCCACACACATCGATAGTGACCCGCAAGAAGCTTGGTTGGAAAGTTCTTATGCATCCACCATCTAGTCCGCACTTGAGAAGATCGTGCGAAACTCAAATGTCAACACCAGAGGCACGATCTTCCAAAAGTCCGTTCAACTGCTTGCCTACGCGGACGACATTGACGTGATTGGACGAACACAGCGAGCTGTCAATGAGGCTTTTGCTAGCATTGAAGCGGAAGCGGCTAAAATGGGTTTGGCAGTTAATCGGGGCAAAACAAAGTACATGCTGTCATCACGAAAGGACGCACAACATCGACGCCTCGGACAGAGCGTCATAATGGGCAGCAGAAACTTTGAGGTAGTCAAGGACTTCGTCTACCTTGGCTCTGCAGTAAACAGGGACAATAACACCAGTACCGAGATCAAGCGCAGAATTACTCTTGCCAATCGCTGTTTCTTTGGGCTCAAGAGGCAATTGAGTAACAGAGCCATCTCTCGAAACACCAAGTTGACATTATATAACACCCTAATCATCCCCGTCCTGCTCTATGGCGCAGAGACATGGACGCTATTGAAAGCGGATGAAGAAGCTCTTGGTCTTTTTGAGAGAAAAGTTCTGCGTGCGATCTTTGGTCCTGTTTGTATTGATGGCGTCTGGAGAAGGAGATTCAACCACGAACTGTACGGGCTGTACAGCGGCATGCACCTAGTTAAGCGTCTTCGGATCCAACGCTTAAGATGGCTAGGTCACGTAGAGCGGATTGACACCACAGCTCCGGCCCGAAGAGTCTTCGATTCCGAGCGTTTGGGACAACGCATAAGAGGTCGTCCTAGAACAAGATGGCGCACACAAGTGGAGAAGGACCTCAACCAACTTGGTGTGCACAACTGGAGGCAGCTGGGGAAAGATCGTGCTGGCTGGAGAGGCTTGTTGGTTGAGGCCCAAGTCCACCCCGGACTGTAGCGCCAAACAAAGAAGAAGATCTAGTCCGCACCAAGAACTAAGTGATTACCACCTGTTCCTGTACGATGTCGCTGGCGAAAAGTTCGCCTCAAGAAAGGCCTGTGAAACAAGAGTCTCTCAGCTTTTCGCCGAGCCGAGGGCCAAGGGCAACAAATAATCCGACAAAATTGCTCACATTTTCCATAAATATGACCATCTTTTACTATTCTTTCTATTCTACTACACCCAATATTTCCAAAATGCATACAAACACCCATTTGCCCAACTCAGGCACTTTGTACCAAACACAATCGATACTCATGACAATTGTGTTTGAGTTGCGGCTGTGTGTCCTGTGGATGAAATGATTTTGCGAGACACGATTCAGACTGGTATGGAGTTGCCGATTTAAGGGTGATTAGATGTTTGTGTGGAAAATCATTTTCAGGGCCGTTGCACAGGACTCTTTTTGCCACTACGATACCCCAGCGTCACCGCAATTATTTAAATATTGGTGGCAATTTGCCGTTCGATGCGAAATAATTTTCAATACACGGTGGTCCTAAAAAAAAGAACATTACAAGAGAACTGCAAAATGCACAAATTTCTGACCAAGCTTTCATTCCCGTTCACTTCTAGTTGGCAGTGAGCATGGTTTTGAATATATTTCAGTTCAATAAGACCCTTTAACATCATTTCTCAGACGTTTCATTACAGGTGCTCTTACTATTCGAGTTGTGTGAGTCAGTGACTATTTGAAACAAAAATGTTTGTTTTTTTTTTTTTTTTTTTTTGAAAATTAGGATTTTATTTCGATGCGATGCAATGGCCCAGTATAACGAATTATCGATATAACGCATTACCCCTGTATACCGCACAAAAAACAGAGTTGATTCTCGATAAAACGAACAAATCTGAAAATTATATCATTCGTTACACCGAACTGCAATGCAACGTTTTCCCAAGATTGTTATTTCCTTCTAATAATAGGTTTTCTCAAAGTCCACAAAATAGCCATTTCTCCAGGTTTGGAAACGATTAAATAGTCCCAGGAGGCTAACTCTGGGAATTGTGCCAGATGGGGTAGCAGTTGGTAGATTTTTGTCTCACCTTTGAAATGGTCTGATGTTTGCGCTTATTTGATGGCTTATTTGGTGTCCGGTATCAAGACAAATCACGGGGTGGTCGAGTGGTGCAATCGTGGCACATTTCGTGTCCAAATATTTATGTAAAATATACCCGCTCAATTGAGATGTCTACAGAGTGAGTGCAATATAATAATAGAGTTGTGTAATATTATTCTATGGATTTTTATCGACGAGTTCCGGCGTAACTACTGACGACCACTCTTGGCGATCTGATAGTTCGGCTAATACGACACAATAAGCCACATTGAAATCGAAGGTAGCATTATAGGTAAAATAAGCGAGGTTCTCTGCTGTCGATAGCTGTCAAACACAATTTGAATGACGGAGTTTGCTCAAAACTTGGAAATATGTGTACCTAGTTGACAGGGGCGGCGAATTCAAAAAGTCTCTGACTTAGCAAACGACGAACTTTGTTGATGTTTTCAATATTTTCATTGTCCACGATTATACAGATGAACTGTAGCATATGTATACACGTGGATTTTGTTCAAAGTATGACATGAAGTCGACGGTGACTTCAAAATGCTTCGAAAGGTGCTCAAATGCGTCGAAAGGGTTTCGTAGGGGGTACAAAGGTTTTCAATCAATGAGGTGTGAGTGTTAGAAACAAAAGAGATTCAACCCTTTTCCGGCACAAAACATCCAAATGGCGTGGATTAATCGATATGATTGTGAATATCTGCCAGGTCGCTGTTTGTCAATCAAACCATTGCTGTGGACTATGGCTTCATTGTTCCAGTTTAGACGCTGAGCTTAATGATGGATTTCTTTGAGAATTGTATTTCCTAATCACATCATCCTTCCGTGTGCTAGATAATTGACTAGTGCTTGATAATGCGCTTCTTTTGCCATTTTCACAATTATTTTCTTGTACATTCTGCAACCACTAGATGCAAGGGATAAGGCTCCAATAGCCCCACAATGACAGCAGTTGGGCAAGTTCTCATAATACAGAGGCATGCCAGCCTTTGAACTTGGTTGAGTGTCTCGCTAGAGCTGATCAGGTTGGTTATCCAAGCCAATGGTGTTGTAATTCGAGCAATACAATTGGGATTAGTTGCAATAGGAACCATTTGCGCTGTTCTTATCTAACGGCATCCACAGTTCAGTGTTTTAATAATTAAAGCTTCTGAGGCTACTCAGGTGGCAAGCTCAAATAAGTTGGTCGACCTCTGAACCTACGGTGTCTACGGTGTCCGAATCCCGGAACGAAAAAAAATAATTTTCTCGGCCCCATCTCTTTCGAGTCACTGACTTAATGGTCAACTGTCTGTCAAGAAAAAGCTTCTCAAACTAGGCCATTCGGAGTAGTCCCTTCCACTCGTAAGAAAATAATAGCACACACAAGACTAGTGTTAGGTGCAGAAGCTAGGCCCCGGCCCTCATGTTATTAATTATATTATTATGATACTGATACCTGTGTATAATTTCATATCAAAGCTATCTCTCGTCCACTAGTTACAAACTGGTTTTGAGAACAAAAACAATTTTGAATTTAACGGTTTTGTTTGATTTTGTTGTGCAAAGAAGTTGCCGAATGAAATTTCTGGCGCAGAAACGTTTTGAGGTGGCGAGGCTATGTTTATAAGTTGCACCAAAGTACCATTTCGCAACCAATTCAAGGAAACCAGAAAAAGGAGACCCATGAGTCCACCCAGAGCATTAACATAAAGTGATGAACGAAATCAAAGATTTAAATACTTAAAAAATTCCGTTTGACAAAGAGCAACCTGACAGATGTTCAGACAGACGGATCAAGAACTGATGTCGGAACAGGGGCAGGAGTATTTGGACACCGGACCAAGTACATCCAACGCATGCCAACGCACCAGCATCTGTTAAAATTGGTGCTAAAGATAGATCAATCTTAACAAAAAATAAAATATCATGGCACTGTCATAAGCAAATCTAAGCTTGTGTGTTAATGCCTAGAGTAGCTCAAAGAATTGAGTGGGAGAATTGAGAGAAACAGAGTACAATACTGCTGGATACCTGGCTCCATAGCTAGGAAAGGAGCATCGGAACCGGTCATTGGCTCCGAACCATTCTGCGCTGTAGGATATCATGTTCTAATAGAAGAATCCAGGGAACTATAAAGGAGGAACAGATACCTGGAACATCGCTCCTGCCATGAAACAGGCCAAGAAACCATTGTGTCAATGTAACCGAAAGAGGTTTGAGGTTAATTTTGATACATATCAGGAGGAACAACGTCCCTGACAGGCTTCCTAACGAGCTAGGAGTATCGGAAGAAGGTATTTCCCCATTGACTGGGATTTTGTGAAGCACTAGCCCACAAAAGACGAAGATGACTGGACCAGAGAAAAAATTAAGACACTAGAACCATACTCAACCTCTCATACGCATCTGAAAAGAACTGTATTTGAGGGTAACTCGTATGAGAGCAAAATTATCAAAAGGGGGAACAACAAAAGATGACCTCCAAAGATTACTCCAGTTAAGGAATGGAAATGTAGCAGTAGCGCTTGTATTGTTGATACATGTCCACTCAAACACTGCAATGACCCATTATTACTTTCTCTCTCTCTCTCTCTCTCTCTCTCTCTCTCTCTCTCTGTGTCTCTATCTCTCTTTCTCCCATTCTGTAAGAGACCGCCGAACAATTTACACTGCTGCCGACGTTCCTGCAAATATTGTTTTCATTTCTGAAAAGTGTGCAAAGCAATTGCACAGCAATTCCCACTCTCCCGAGATGTTCCATTCCTAAGAACCTTTGCATCTTACGACCTCACGGGCATTGACCTTCCATCCCAGACGAGTGGCCACTGCATCAAACATCACACATTCCCAAACTTACTCTCGAAAATGAGCCAAACATCCGGTTACTTAGCCCTAATTGGGAGCAACCTCATCACCCGGATGCATGAACAATAATCAAAATCCAGGCAACAATGCCAAAGCCACACTTGTAATACTCGTTCTCGTACAATATGTATGACAAAAGGAACACACACTCGTTCGTGAACGGGCCGTTTTCCCACCTGTTTCAAATCCCAGGTCTGCCATTGACGACACACATGGAATCCTGACTATATTTTCTCTCCTGCTGCAGCAACTCATCCGAAAACCACCCGCCCCAACGAACCAACGAACACACACACAATCGTTTGGCAATCACTCGCGCAAGGGGTTGTCGATCATTTTCCGAAGAAACCAAATGCGTGCACAAACATCTGCAGCCTACGCATCCCCACCCCAGACGCCAACTCACCCGATTCATCCGCAAAAGCCTTCAATTGCACAAACAACCACTGACCATCTTTCCGAGGCAAAATCGATTCAAGGGCGAAGCACTGACTGAAGCACAACAACACAATCATTACAGTCCTTGTCCTGCGAGGATACACCGCACAGACGCCAGCAGTGTGCACGATACGATACACATGGGTATTGTCGATTCGTATTTGAGGAGGAAGTGAATGTGACGTCATTAACCGGATTACAGTCACATGTGTCACGTGTCGGAAATGATAATTTCCAGATTTCGCAACTGTGGAGAGGACTTTTTCCAATGCTGTCGCTGGTGCTGTGTTGTGTGCTGCGTTGGGTTGCCTTGGGAGGGTGGCAAAGGCGTATGGGTGGGTTGCGTGGAGGGTGGATGGATGATTCGGTCGGTCGTTGAATTGCTGCCGCCTGATGGTTACTCATGGGGTGGTTGGTGTGGTGCGGTGGATGAGTCTTAATCCAAATGGAGCATGTAATACCGTTCGCTGACGTTAAAGCGTCGCCACTACCACAGTCAATGGGAGGGTTGAATGCACTGAGAAAATGTTTACGATTGAATATCAGCCGATAAATGGATGCATGTTATCGATGAGCGTGTGAAAAAAAGCGATTTTTTAAAAGCGTGGATAATTTAAATTTACATAAGCTGCAAGTAACTCAAGCTTTGACAGAGCAACTTAACTTAGTTTTATTTAAATTTATTTTGAACGCAGACAGGCTCAAAATTATCTCATCTCATCTTCAGTGGCCCGCATGATCGACTAAAGGGATCGTGGGGCTAAAGTACGAACGAGAGATCTCCAGGTCACCCGATCAGCTGCCATCGATTCCAGCTGATCAGGAGCTAGGCTCCAGCACAACCACACGAATGTTTGGACTTGGCCCAACCACCTAGCCCTAGATCGGCCTTCGGAAAGTCGTGATTATGGGGACATTCATTCCACGTGCCCAAACCATCGAAGCGTAGCCCTTTCGATCGAAGAAGCAGCTACCCAGGAAAAGTGAAAGGAGCCATCTTCATCAAGATCCCTTACGAGCGGAAGGGACCGGTTTATGGGCACATGTTGCAACATTGTATTGAGGAACGAGGGCAACACAAATTATATGATAAATTCCAAAAAGGGCAAACAACTGCAGAGACAACTTCAATTCCGGGATCAAATACTCAGGCCAATCATTGTTGGCTTGGGCACAACCGACTACAGAGCCCTGTCCCAAACAACCAGGTTGACTTTGATCCAATTGGGAATTGAGAACTTTCAGCGTTTACTGTGAACACATCTTCAAGCCAATGACGAAACTACAAATGTCCGAACTATGAGTAAAAACAAAACGTTCCCCATGACGGAGGACGTTTGCAAATAAGTGCTTTTTATCACCAAAATTCCTAGTCGACGAGGGCAACTTTAAGAGCGTTAAGGCCTTTTTTTGGTCTGACCAAGTGTAGTCAAATTTAAGTCTGAATTTTCGCTGTTGAAAATTCCCGTGCCAGTGAGGTGCGGAAGGAGCATGTCGCAAGCAAACCAAATCAGTCGATTCCATGGCGCGCGTTATCAAGAGTTGGGCATCGCTACGACCACACAAGGACCACGCAAAGGCTCTCAGCCTTATGAGATGAAGTAAGCTCGGGAAATAAAGCCACTCAATCAAATGAGTTTGGGATTACGCTCAAGAAAAGAGTTGGGAGGCGATGACCAATTGCTTCGCAAAATCATCTCCAGTGATGAAGCACTTTTGGCTAAACGGCTTCGTCAAACTCTCATGTTTTCAAAAGCCTTCACTTCAAACGTGGTTTTTATTCCGGTTTGGAGTCACTTGATTTTTTTTCGATACACAAAATATTGCGTAGCAAGGCTTTACGACGCTGATGAAAATCAGATGAAAAAGCGCCTGAATTCACAAGTCACAAGACTTCGCAGTCTGCCTTAAAAAAAGCACTATCATATAGTAATAGGCCAACAAATTCCAATCCTCTTCACTTTGGATGGCTGAGCAAGGCGATTTTTGAAAGACATAAGTTTGAAGAGCTCTGAGAGAAGAAGAGACTTTTCCTTCAAAAAATAGGCTTTGTCGGCAAAATATTGCAGGCACTTTTTCTGAATTTAATGTAAGTCATTCCCAATGTATTCCGTGTATTTTACTCGAAAGTTCCAGCAGTCGCCAGTCATCACGATCCCACGGCCATCCTCCAACTGACTCTGAATTGATTTCTTGGCACTCTCCTTTCAGCGCTCGCCATTCGGTGTACTCTGAATCGGATTATGAATTACCGGTTCCAGCCCAGTTTTCGCTCACCACCCACTCAACGTGTCTGCCAGCCTACAAGGATTTGTCATCGTATCGAATTTCATAAATGAGAACATCTCCCTCTCTCGCACGATCTCCCTGCATTCGATGTTGTACCTCATGGCATATCCTCTGCAGGATGAATGGGAAAACGTCTACGTAAAGCTTACGCCAGGACCAACAGAAGATGATGATGATGATGCCACTGTTTGTCAGTGTGCTCCTGGTGGTTGTGCTGTTACTGATTTCGATTCCCCAGTGCTGGTATAAACACGCGCACACCTTGTCCTGTGTCACGTGTGCAGAGTATGTGCCTTTGGTTATATCTGCGACAATGTAACCAACCCACGCTAAGTGCTGCCTCCCATCCTGCGCAGGAGCCGCATTCAAGCACGCACACCCACACCGAGTGCCAGGGTAACTGGGTAGAATCTCTGTGGATATTATAAAACGATAAACGACAGCGGTGAACATCTGTTTCCAGTGAGGGGTTGACTCGCGGATTAAGTGCGTCGTTCGTAAAGAACTGCAGACCGCACCGTTGACGGGTGTCGGGGGGACTTGGTTCCGCGAAGAAACGAATTAAATCTTCTGCCGTCAGCCGGTAAAAACCAAACACAACCAACCACCCCCGAAACGAGCCGCAATCTCAAATATGGCAGCAGGGTGGAAGGAGAGGTTTATGCCATCTTCATCTGACATTCATCACGGGCACAGACAGATGAGCCCATAGCCAAGCGATGCACTGCCGATGATTGCTACGATGACGCGGAGATGGTGAATGGTCGTTGTGGGTCGACCAGCGTGCTGCATGCTCGATCTTGTTGTGATGGCTTCTTGTCGGTTTGCCTTATCTAATTCCGTGATCTCTATTCCAACATCTGTTGCAGCGGGCGGGGGTTAATGGACAGATCACGCGAGTGCTGCTGCTCGTAAAAGTCCCCCCCTCAGAGACGACGTGAATCTGCATGCGTAAGTGTTCAGCAAAAACATCGGTCTCGGGCCTGCCTCATCCGTCAAATGGCAGCCGGAACATCTGGCTCCATCAGTGCACCGCATGGTGCGCACACAGAAGCGCAGCGCAGTTAGGGGACAGAGCACGACGCTACTGCACAAAGCACTCACTCCAAGTCCGATTCAGACGAGGCCGTACCGACTTGTGATGGTTCAAGTCCATTTGGTGAGATGTGTGCTGAGTTCAATTAATCCGGAAATTGATGTTCCGCACGGCCAAAGAGCACGTATGGGGGCGGGTGCGTGCGCGCGGAGTCGGCACTTGGCTCTCGGGTCAGAAGGAGTCAGTGTCTCGAAGATGAGGGCGAGCGTGAGTGGCAGTGCTCGTGCGAGTGCTCTTCCCCCGCTGAATGGAGTATTTCAATCAGTCATGCAGTTATCATCATGAAGATCTTCGCCGGGCTGACTGCATTAACGATGTGCACGGCCAACGATTTGGGGTAACGATGTACTGACTGGTCGGCCAAGATGTGCAGCGTCTGCTGTCTGTGGCCGGGGTATCTGGCGTGTGGGGCTTAATGCTAGCATGCATGTTTGTGCTTCTTCATGCGAGCAGTGTGTTCGGGGCGGGCGATTTTTAAATGCGAGTAATTGTTTAGTTATCCGTGAAGCGCCTTTGATTTTGGAAAGGTTGTTGCAAGTTAAAGAGGCGCTGGAGGTGGAGTGAATGGGGTGCTGGAATATTTTGCTGTACTCCGTCTTGATTTTAAACCTTGATATCACGATGAGCCACACAATTCGATGATTGACAGCAATGGAAAAGGGATCGTTGGTCGGTAGAGTAGAGTCGTCGGAGCACACCCGGATTCAGTCAGTTCATTCAGTCGGAGATGGTGTATAATCGAACGGGTTGAGTCATTTTAAATTCAAATGGTTTCGGACCCATCCGCAACAGAAAACTTGAAAAGGAGTCAAGGAACGGTTTCTATTACAATTAATTTTGGCCAAGTTATACGCAGTGAGTCCGTTACATTTTTTATGTTGTATGTTGGACTGAAAAGGGTGGATATACGCCCGCATGCCTAGGATGTTCGCTGCGTACATTGGTTCACCTCACAGCGGGTGTTGTAGAAGATATGCGGTGTGCCGCGAGAAGGCTGTCTGTCTGAGCATTTTAGAAGGATCGCTGCTGTCATCCCTCCAAGTTGGGAGCAATGAGCAACTTTGCTCTATCTGCAAAGGCCGCCACTTACAGCTACAATTTTGGAGGAGTAAAGGAAATTGTCTACCTCGAGCTAAATGTGAGCTCCGTAACCATAGATGATGTAAGGGGCATAGGGGGTGGATGTGCTATTTCGGTGCTACTACGGTCTGTCAACCGGATCATACTCTACAAAACACTAATTTTGCCAGTCCTTCTTTATCAAACTATTTAAACGTTAAGGAAAAGAGGAGAGTTGATTTTTGGTGTTTTCGAAAGAAAATTTTACGTCAGAGATGAGGGCGAAATGCGAATGAAGCAAAAGACATAACCGTGAAGACTACTCGCAGTACTAAGCTGTCGCAGGGCTGACAAGGAAACAGGTATCCTCAGCGGGATACACCAAGGCTTTTGTAAACTGTCGTTTGTCGAACGTTACTCTAAGCTAAACTTAAACTTATGTTATGTCTTTCGACATAAACTAACAACGCATAAATTTGTACCCCGGGGTCTAAAGGGTTCGACGAGGAAGTTCCGTCTCTCCCCAGCCACCACAACTTTCGATGTTGCAACGCAACAACCCGGAAAGGGAACCCGGAGACCCTCCTCAGCTCGCTGTGCGACGGGACGGTCGGGGTTGATTCGCCCATTCACAGTTGATCTAGCGATGTGATAGATGAGCGGCACATCATTTATATCTTGTATCAGTCAGTTTTTCTCTAGGTGCCTTTCGTGGTATTGTGAATTGGGGTAGTAAGCCCCCGAGAGCAAGTTAATGGCCGAGTTCATCGCGGAAATTGTCCGCTCTTATCAGGTTTGCCCTGTTGTATAAGACCTCATTAGAATAGAATATTCGCACTGGGACTCTGGAGTTCTATAAAGGCGGCGGCAAACCCTAAGACAAGCCCTCTCGAGCAACCGAATTTTTTCCATCAAACTTGCACTCACGTTGAACCACACGAGGCAGCCATAGGTGAGCATTGGCCGGATGGTAGCCATGTATTGGGGTTTTTTTCCCCAAAATTTGAACGTTTATTTAAGAAAAACATATACAATATTATTATTCAAAGTATTGCCCGTCTGAAGCTATGACTTTTTCCCATCTTTCTGGCAATTTGTGGATCCCATCCCAAAAGAACTGCGCCGGCTTGGCAGCCAAGAATGAATTAACCTTATTTTTGATATTCTGCTCTGATGTGAACCGTATTTCAGTGAGGGCGTTCTGCATCGACCGGAAAAAATGGTAGTCAGAAGGGGCAAGGTCTGGGCTATAAGGTGGGTGGGGTAAAACTTCCCAGCCACTGTTGCTTAACCGGAATAGCAACGTGAGGCCGAGCGTTGTCATGATGGAAAATGATTGCCTCGTGTCTGGTTGCATATTATGGGCGTTTTTCGGCTACTGCTCTCTTCAGTAGTTCGTTAGCGTTGTCCATTGATGGTTTCACCCGGTTTTAGCAGCTCATAATACAGCGCACCCTTCTGATCCCACCAAATACAGAGCACTACTTTCGCGATATGGATATTCGCTTTGGCGTTGATTTGTCAAGCCAAAATCACCACTTTTGGCACGTTCGCTCAGGTAGCGCATGTTCACCATAAACTTGCACCAAAATACGATGACTTTCGGCAGCAGTTTTCTTCACATTAAAGTAATGAAGAAGAACTCCCCGCAAAAACACTTTTTCAGGAACAAAGTTCGACATATTTGAGTGAAAATAAAAGAAAAGATTGTTGTTTACAAATGAATGACATATACTGAAATGACGTACAATGACAGTAGGTTTCCAACGCATGTTCCAATGGAATAATACAAGTTACGCCATCTCTTAGCAAACCGCACGAATTAAGTTATATACCCAATACTAATTGCTGACAATTATAATGATATGAAGTATGAGTATGAAGCCTCTAAAGCCAGCATTAACAAAGCGGAATTTGAGAGTTATTTAGGCTGGTGTATATTTCTCCAACTAAAGGGTGATTTTTTAAAAGCTATAGGAAAGTTTTTCAAAAAAAAAAAACACATAGAATTCAGAAAAATGCATGAAATATTTATTTGAATCGATAGTACGGTCCATATAATTTAAAGCTTGAAGATTATTTCATGCAAATGTTGATCTTGACTGCGCCTCAAATGGTCCATCCGCTTAGTCCAATTTTGGCATACTCTTTCCAACATTTCGGCCGGTATCTCACGAATAAACGCTTCAAGGTTGTCTTCCATTGCTTCAATTGAAGCGGGCTTGTCTAGTATAGACATGAGATTTAACATAGCCCTAGAAAAAATTGTCTAGGCGGCCAATTGAACGATCCCGAACGTGAAATAAAATGTTCACCGAACTCGCCTCTCAATAAGTCCATTGTTGCGCGTGCTGTGTGACATATGGCACCGTCTTGTTGAAACCACATGTCATGCAAGTCAAGCTCTTGAATTTTGGGCAAAAAAAGTTGGATATCATCTCTCGGTAGCGCTCACCATTCACAGTTACGTTACGATGTACGGTCCAAAGATGCCACCAGCCCATAAACCGCACCAAACTGTGACTTTTTCTGGATGCATTGGTATCTCTTGCAATGCTTCTGGCTGATATTCACTCCAAAATCGACAATTCTGCTTATTTACGTACCCATTGAGTCAAAAATGAGCTTCGTCGCTGAACACAATTTTTCTGTAAAAACTTGAAACTGAACTTAATTAACAGAGCACGCATTTTGATAATAAAATTCAATAATTTGCAAACGTTGTTCGTTTGTAAGACGATTCATGGTTAAATAATGGACCAAACTGATGATGTTTGACAGTGAAACAAAACACGAAACGTGCGTCAGCTGTTTAAACCAGTGTTGCCAAAAAGATAATAGCTAAAAAATCACCCTTTAGTTTAAGTAGCGCATCTTTAGCCCTATGACGCTTTTGAAAGCAACTTTATGCCAAATGTTAAAGTTTGGCCTCATTGTACCAATTTGGCATAATGTAGTTTGGTACAATGTCACGGCACATGATTCTACCAAACTCAATAGAAAATGAAAATAACTATGTAGGTAGGGTAGGGAAGGGCTAGTGAGTTCACCAGCACACACCATTGTGATACCCACAGTCAGACTACTACCACTGATCGACCACGTCCGTGATAGGGCCGTTAATTTGATCCCAACTGCAAATGGTGACTGGACCAGATTTGAAAACCAGATAAAAGCGTATTAATTTGCTTTCGCTGGGATTCGAACCGAGGCTGTGCCAGAAGAAGGCCAATATTTTGTATTATTTTATTTATATAAGAAAAAAATATTTTGCGGAAAAATTGTGTGCGGACGCCTACGTTGGCAACATTCATAAAATTCGCGATAGTTTAGGGTTAGTAAAAATTGATACATTTGGAAAATTGAATGACAGTATGGTCGGAATAGTATTTGAACTCCGTGGATGTCGGATCACACTCTGTAAGTACAAAAACAATTCTCTTCACTGTTTGGTGCGGATTTTTTTGAGCTGGAGGCATCATCTTTCGGCGATGAGGCAGTCAAACAATGACTGTTACTGATAATGACGCAGTTCTTTTTTCCGAAATTTTGATGACATCGGTGAGGCCAATAAGTGGTTTCAGTAAAATGATGCCACATACCATATAGCCCCTGAAACATGAGACATTTTCTGGTCGAGTACACTCCCGTTTCCGTGATCAGAATTGGTCCCATGATTTCTTTTCGATTCCATTCGATTTCTTTTTATGGGGCAAGCCCACGACCATGAAAATTCAAATTTTCACAAAGCTATGTGTATGTGCCGGCTAAGTCGTGGAGGTCAATTACCCGATGTGTCATCGTTGCGTTGATTTTGAGACATCCTTTATATTCAGTTCGTCTTTCAAAAGCTCCCATTTTGCACAACTAAAACATGATACGGAATGCCATGACGAGTGCCGTGGATTCACTGACAGCAGTGAAACCAAATTCACCCACTTGTTGGTCACCCGACTCCACACCCAAAATCCAACACAGCCATGAATAGAAACTTGTATCCATTTCAAATGGATGCGTTAGCCACTCTAATCAATGCCAAGTCCCATTTAGTGAAGCCAGGGGTTATATCGTGTCACACCACACGAAAAAACATCGCGACTCCACCTGGAAAGCATGACTCTGCGACAGCAATTGAAATTCATTTACACCCATAATGACATTTCACACCTGCCGCATGGGAGCATTATCATGCACATTACACCGCTATCGGGCATCTCATCTGCACCGCAACACGCCCACACTCGAAATCGCATATCTCCTCTGGTTACGGGCGCAAAGTGTCACATTCGAGACATCTTATCTTGCATCCGAATCAACCCCACGACTTGTGCATGCCGCCGCCTCCATGTTGTTGCGACGACGACGGCAACGATGACGCCGACGAAAACTCACTGTCCCAAGTTGCTAACTATACGTCGAGCTACCCCTGCGCGGCTCCGGCCACGACTCCGCGTCGTCCATGGCCATTGGTTTCATCGATGCTCTCGCATATTTAAATTTTTTCCCTCAAAAGAGCAACCTTATCGGGACAACAAGAAACGATGATGGTGGTTGTGGCATCGTTGCTGTCGTTGTCGTTGGGCGCACCTTTTGAATTCGCCAACGGTGAACAGACACACCGACACACCAGCCAGTTATCGAGAGGAGCCCACAAATAAGCAAAAACCGAAAGGGAACCGTCGACGTCGCTCGTGGAATATCATCTCGCGCACTGATTCCGATCTATGTTAAGGAGTTTCAACAAGTTACTCCTTTTGGGGCAGCAATCATGACAACAACGACCGGGCATATGGTCGTAGATACATGTTAATGCAGCCCTCCGCCTGTACACACTTGCGGAATGTTCCAGCAACCATTCCTTATCCTGTGGCGCTTTTAATGGCATCTGGCATGCGAGGAGGTGGAAACACAGTCCGAACTGGCAGAGGAAGAAGAACTCCCATGGATGTTATTCGCAACAACAACCACCGCCACCGCCGCGCCGCATCGGTATTTCAGTTTTGCAACAGCGATACCTGTTTCAGATACGCACTCATGCTGATTTGTGCGCACGGTCTCTATGGATTCAAGAGATCACGAGAGTGCTGCTGCTGGTGCTGATGCGGGAACAATCCAGGTCGTACCTCGAAAGGCTCTGGGCCTTGGCACGGCTCACATCGGGGTATGGCTCTTTTTTCGTGGCCTTTGTGCAAGGCAGGCCCCCCCGTTGATAGCTGGCGCCAGTCGAGAACACCTTTTCCTTTGCGCGCCGACACTTGGCCATTTAACACCATTAAGTGGCGGTCTCGCCAGTCGGTCTCGCTCTCGCTCTCGCTGTCACCCTTCTCGAGCGGCCCTCGTGTGGATAAGGTGTGACTATTTGTTTCTTGTTTCGTTGCGCGCATTTGAATCGAACACACGCGGATACAATGCGGTGACAATAAGGTGTTGCACGGCATTAATCAGCCAGAGTGAGGTTCCCCCAGGAACCCGTTCCGGTTGAGCCGACATAAAGGGCACGATACCGGCCGCAGAGTACTGGGGCAGCGGCGTTGTCGAAAAATTAATTACGAGTTATCAGGGGAGAATATTTTGACACCCATGGGGAGCCCAAAGTGCTTGGGTTTTATGTGGCGCGGTCTTGATGTCTTTGTAGACCATTCAAATGCAAATTGAATTGAACGCTTGGTACGGTAAGGTACGTTTGGTCCTTCTGTCGATCTGTGACTTGATGGAGCTCCATCCGTGGGCATATATAGGTGGATACCGCTCAGGGTGAGGATTTAATTGAAAAGGTCGTTTAATCAAAGGGAGCTCAATGAGGAGTGATTGAGCCGGGGGAGGCCGTCTTTGATGTCAGTCGATGGTCGAATAGATAAATAGATGGAATCACCGTGATAAATGCCGAGCCTCCTGGGGGTCTGTTGGGTGTCGACTGTCGGGGGGAGCTGAAGTGTATGTGTCTCAGCGTGTGGATGCGGTGTAATTGGAAAGAAGTCATTTTTGGCTTTACGCCTCATTAACAGACGCTATTGTGTGCATTGAATGCCTTCTGATGGGGACTGAGATGCTTGTCTAGTGTGCGAGTCTAATTGGAGAGACAGAGACTCGTTCACAATCCACATGAACATCTGAAACGCAGCAGTGGCCGAGTTCGGGAACACAGCGTTTGGTTAAAGATTGGGGAAATGTTTTATTAGAACACTCTTAGAAATGAATGCGATCTGAATCAAATAGATAATTTGTAAAACCTGCAGAAAGAGTGAATTCATTGTTATTGGCTTTTAGTATTATCAACGGCCAGAAACATTAACGACGGAATAGTGCATATGTGGGCGTCTTCAAAAGGAAGTAGAAGGGTTTCAGGGGACTGTTCAGTTGCTGCTCATGCGTTCGATGGAGTGATTGTTGTTTCGTCTCATTTTTAATGACATATGAATCCGAATCATGTGCCGACAAATTCTCTAGGATCCAAGTGGAGTAAGATGTCGTTGAGAGCCATCAGATCTTGACTTCAAAGAAGGAATAAACGACAGTATGAGTAGGAGTGATCAAGAAGAGGCGTAGGCACAGTAAAAGCTTACGGACAAATCTCTTGTGCAGACAATCCCCTTGAACGGACAATTGCTCACTCATTAAGCCGGACAAAAGTGGTGAGACTCTTGGTGGCCGCCTATGGGAGCTTTCACTGGACATACGTGCCATTAAATTGAAACCATATCCTATGACGCCAAAGAAATAAGGGAGACCATTTCGACGACACCGAGTCGAGAAGTACATATTTCGCTTCCTTGACACACAGGCAACACTTGCAGGAACTCTGCGACTTTATTCAGGAACTCAGTAGATCTGGCTAGAGCATCATATCAGATCAGTTGGTAGCAATCATTAAGGCGGCAACAAGACTCAAAAGTACGGATGGACGCATGGTTCACCATCTTCTCTGTAGTATTCAAACTAACCACAGCCAGTCAACCAACAGTAACCAAGTTCAAGGTAACAGTACTTCAACTGAGTAAACACTGGGTACTATCATTTTTTAGGCTGCATTTCTAATGGTTATCCACCAGTTTTACAACGCGACAAACCCAATGCAGACCTATTCACTAGCGCCGTCTTGAGCACATCTGACCAAGCGATCATAATCAACCTAGTGACAACGTTTATGTGGAATCACAGACAGCCAGTATTGGGTACATGCGCAGATTACATTTGAAATCACAATCAGGATCCGCAAAGTTAATACCATCCAAAAACAACTAAGCCAAAACCTGATTTTGTTATTCTTGGCCAATGTCTTCTATATTTGTCAATATTTTTGTCAATATTGTCCGCTTAAAAAGGTTTAAGTTCTTAAATTAAATTCTCTCACAGTATTTATTTTATATTAGTATTTATTTTTTATATTAGTATTTATTTTAAAGTGATTTTCGCGGGTTTCTAGTCATTAGAACAAATACGTGCACTCTTAATTTCACGAATAAACTGAAGAGCCTGTACAACTGCTCAATATGTTGTACAGGACATTATATAATGATACTTGTGGCGGCCGTGGCATTGTGTGTTGGAACGTCGACCCCTACGTATTTGAACCTACGCAGCCTAGGTTCGACTCTGACAATGCTTAAAGAGTAATAACTGTCTAGAAAAACGCTTCTCAAACTTGGTCGTTCGCAGTCGGCATAGAACTGTAAATATCCAAATCCGGAAAAACGTAAGGAATGTGCCGACAAATTCTTTTGCTAGTGAAAGAACAATAGCAAGCACAACACGAGTGGCTGCTGAGAAGTTAGGTCCTGGCCCTCAACAGGTTGTAGCGTCACACATATAGTTACATTATTAGTAAAAGAGGCTGTCAATCCGGAGGAAGAGACCAATAGTATGTGGCCGTAGTGGCGTTGTTTGTTTGGTGTGTCGACCTTTTGTCTACACAGCCCAGTTTCGATTCGCGATACAAGCAAAATACTTTTTACGGCCCCACCTCTTTCGAGTCACTGACAATTCTCGAAGAGTATAACTATCTAACAAAAACACTTCTCAAATTGGGGGTCCCTTCCACTCTTGCGAGAACAACACGAGCGGTTGCTGAAAAGCTAGACTCGGGCCCTCTACGGGCTGTAGCGCCACCCATATTATATTATCCTTGTTACCGTGGAACCTTAAGATCACTTTTCAAACGATCCTACATTTAGTGTGGAATGAATTATTAATAAATCATAAAAAATTCGCTTGTTGCTTGCGGCACAATATGTTGGCATTTCACGAAATACTCCTAGTTCATGAACTCAAACACTGAAATACTGACTCTGCGTGGTAAATGGTGTTTCTGATCCTAATGACCTTAAAACTAGATTGCAAGCTCTAAATCTTTGGATACAGTCGTGCTCTGTCCAATGATCTACTGCGTTAGTTTAAGGGCCACCAATAGACTGGTAGGTGAGGTTAATATACGTAGGAAAAGGAAAAAGGCTATTCTTTCACAGATCGTATGTGAAATGTGAGTGAAAGAGGACCCGTATAGGTCCTATTCGAATAAATCCTCAACTTACACTGTCAGTTAGCAAGCTGTTCACCCAGTGCTTCTTAATGAATATAGTATAACTAGTAGAAAAGCCTGTCGTACGACAGGAAGCGTGCATCGCTACTATAATGTATGTTTTGTTTTTACTACAAAATTCAATATATTCATTGCAAATAGAATACTTCGGAAAACAGAATATTAAATGTTTTTTCATACAAAACAAAACAAAAAAAAAGTGGTATGTTAATTGTGGGATCGTTACTGGGACGAAAGAATAAAGAAATCTAACAGCGAGCTGTGGAGGAGTCGGTATCGGGTTAACGAAAAATAATCAAGTTGCAGAAACGAGCCCAGTCGATTTTCAACCTAAAATTAAAATACGGTATTTTATGTAGACATGCTTATAAGTTGTTACATATATTGTAGAAATAATGACCCTATAATATTATTACTATTACTCTATATTTATCTATTTTATACTATTATTCTTTTTAAGTTTTAACTTGTTTCGATAATTACCAAAAATAATATTACTTGCAATGGATTATTATAACAATTTATGTTTTTTTGTTAATTTTTTCATGTTTTTACTGCTTTTGTTAGTTTTTGTGAAGAATTTATATAATAGTATATTTTCTTTTATAACGTTTCACTAAATTGTAAAACGATAATGAAAAATCGTACTATGATTTATATGGAAGGATCGTTACTGGAAAGCTAAGAGCTCGAATTTAGGAACTCTGTACGCTAAGAGCTCGGTACTGGTTTATGTCTCAAATTTTTTTGTTTATTTAAATTTATTTAATCTGTTTGATTTATTATTTATATCAAACAGTAATGCATCAACCTTTCCTTAATTGAAAAAATTGTTTTCATATATCTAAGCAATTAATTTTAAGACAGACTCCAAACTTCCCTTAAGGAGGCTCGCTACTGGGTAGCTTAGCTATTGCCTATAAAAAAGGAGAAAGAAAAGGGCACAGCTCCAGCCAGATTTGAATACAGAACCTGCAAAAGGCGTGCTTGAACACTTTCAAGGCACCCGCATCGTGATATACATGTGGTACATATAGAGAATGAATCCGCACCTCAGCAAGCGAAATGAAAATGAACAAGAACTCTCAACGTACTTCTGCTTTCTACACAAGTGCAATGAACGACGGTGCACTGGACGTTGTTGAACAATTAACCATACAGATTTGTATAGTCTTTGTATTGCCTTCTCTTTCGGTTTGAATTTATCTGATATGTGGATCTGCTTTTCTGCGGTGCTCTGATGTTGAGAGAACACCCAAATGTGCATTTCTGTTGTTTCGATTGAGAATGAGTTCGAGTACAAGGAAAGGAGAACCGTTGAAAGTGCGCTTGATAAAGGTGAACACCAATTGCTGTTCCGAGGTTTTCAACTTTGTACGTGGATGCGGTTCGCTAAAGTTACGAGTAAACCTTTGATTGGTAGTACTGTAGTTGCAAAATAAATACAAATGAGAAGGTATTAGGTGTAGGGTGTAGGGTGAGCACCTGCGCATCTTCGAACCTTCCAATAACTTCACTGGTCGGCTGTCGTTATAAACTTGCCATGGCATAACGTTTCCCACGACTCGGCGAGGAGTTCGCATGATATTCTCCAAATTCGCTAAATGTTAGTTTGCACACGATTACTTTCGTCATAAGTCACAACCCCTTTCGAGCCTCACAGAGTCTGATTATCATAAAGATTCTCAAGCCACAGTCAACTCCACTTGTAGTGGAACACATGCCATTACTGGTTGCAGCTGAATGTAACATGCAAGTTCCATCCCAGACTGAAGTCCTGCCAGAAGTTGAAGTTTTTTTGTATCGCAATAGTGGTCTTCAGTCCAGGCTCTAGACTAAGTCTTATTTTGGCTACAAATCATGTGATTGAGTTATTTTCCTTGACTGAAGCGCAAATGTCTGCTGTCGAAAGTAGGCAAAAGTCCACATCGGACTGCGGGGACGCCCAATATGTCTGCATCCACAAATCCATTATATTCTACTTGTATAAAAGAAACAAACATTATTAGCAACAATTTTCAATCTTCACTCGATCCCAACAGAGTCAGCTATGAAATATATTTTTTGTACCGTCCTCCAAGCCAAGCATTAGACCATCCCAATCGATTCGACTGAACGCAACCACCTGCCTTAAATCCAATTACTTAACCGTTTCCAAACGCCATCACTCCTCCCACTAATAATGATCGCTGCGTTGGTCCCCTACTCGCATTGATCCTTTCCGAGAATCTCTTCAAATCAAATCAAATTCCTACACGATTTGTGAGTTAGTTTACTTGGTCCCGTTAACTTTTCGAAATTCCTCACTTGATTTCATCCTAATGAGCCACAAAACTATCTCCAAAACGGTCCACAGTCAGCCACTAGTCGGCATCGCCGCCGTTCTGAGCTCTGCTCACCTACATCCAATCAGTGTGTATGAGAAAGAGGAACCCGTAATTTGAGTAAAACTCTCATTTAATTTTCAACCCACGACCGCGTTGCGGCTGTAATTGCCCTTAAAATCCGGGCCACAGCTCCACTTCGTAGGGAAACAGGTCTCGCCTACAGGAGTTTCTCAGGATCGATGATGAATGGAATGTGTGTGTGTGTGTGTGGATGGATGGGGAGGTGAATATACGGACAAGATAAAAAAATTCAAGAACCGACGGCAATATAAATCGAATGACTCCTACTCTCCCATGAGAAGGTGATTGGATGTGTCTTCTTGATGCCGAAGCTGCCGACGCCGACGCCGCCACTGCTGCTGTTGCTGCTGCACCTACTGCTTCCCGCTGGCATACGCGTGTGTGGCTAGGCTTGGAACTCTTGCTTGGCTAATGACTCGGGGGCGGCAGTTTGACGATATCGCATGCACATAATGAGCGAGTGCAGATACAAGCCCTTGGATCAAGCCCCCAAGGGCAGACGACTGATACCCAGCACAACACTCGCAAGCGAAATCATTTCTTTTGTTGTGCCAGTCCCCCGAGTAGGCCCAGACAATTGCCCACTTTCAAATCCAATTTACAGTCACTTCACCTGCCAGCAACAATAAGCCTTCCCAGGACAATGGGTCGCCTCAATCAAATGTTGTGTAATAAGCCTGCAATTACCAATTCTGCAGTGCCAGCTTCCAATAAAAACCCTGCATCCCTGCTATTCGATACAGCACAAAAAGGATAACAATGCAATCCGGCAATCCAGCAATCCTGCAGCCCTGGAATCCTTAAAACGGTAACAATGTGTACGATTCACCTTTTTGTCCTCCCGAAATGCACACACAATCTGGATGCACTTTTGTTCAGATGTCAAGATTCTCAGATTAAGGAGCGAAACGATGTTTTCCGACACTTGACTTGCAATGTGCATACATCACCGCAGCTCACAGGTATCCGTCAGCGAGTAACACAAGACACCTGCACGAGGCTTCCCCCGGGTACGGGTAATGGCATGGCATGGCAGCGGAATTAAATGAACCACACCGTATAAGGATTTGCGTTGCTCTTTGTTGCACCATCTTTCAGCGTTGGATTCTTTGCATTCACTTATGGCTTTCGCTGTTTTGGCTGTGTGTGCGTGTGTGTGTCTGTGTGTTTCTGTTGACGCGTCGCTTAAATCACACTTCAAACGAAAACGAAGGACAACGCTGACGCAGATGAGTGTTGCAATATTTCTTTTCAAATCGTCTCCACTGTGCCCCTTTTTGTCTTGTCTGGGATCCCTTAAAGGGAACACGTCAAGTGAACACAAAATTGACACTTTATCGGTCCCGACCGCTCGGATTAGAGTTCGATGATGCGTAGGGGAAATGCGATTCAGGTGATTTGAACACTTTACAGCGGCGCGACGATGGCCTGTGCATGGTTGCCTGCTGCCGATCATCTGGAAAGTGAAAAAGGATCATGTTACGCTCGCCCGAAGTGGACTTGTATTCTCCGTTTTTTTCTTTTGTATTTCTTTCTTGTTTTCGGGTTTCGAGATGAAGATACGACGGGAGATCGAGATTCGAAGGTGAATAGGCTAATGGATGGGATGGCAGCGGATGAGCGATAAGTTGGGAATTGGCTTTTAGGGAGTATAATGAGATAAATGGATCGATAAATGCGAGGACTGGTTGCGTCGGCTGCGATGTCCTGCGGGAGGAGATTTGTAAACCGAGACACGTTGGCAAAGCAAATATTTGTGCGATTGAATGATTGCGTTGTCACTGAGATGTTCGTCATCGCATGTGCATTTCGATGGCTGATTTATTGAGGGATTTTCTTTTATAACAGTCACAATACACTGATGTAAGTGCTCCTACTGATCGTTTATCTTCACACAGGGTTAGCTGCTGGTACGTGAAGGAATACCCAACGACATGCTTCGTTTACTGAGGAGAGAGACAACTCCTTGTCACCTTGCAAGTTATCAATTTTTGAAGTAACAGAGCTGCTCTATGACGGCGAGTATCATCAAAACTGTGCCAAAAATGTCACGTTTCTATTTCTCTCTATTGTACTGAGGGCCCGATATGTTCTTTATAAAGAACAAGTAATAAGCAAGTAAACAAACATCTTCGGGCGCTACAGTTCTAGGTGGACCTTGGCCTCAGCCAACAAGCCTCTCCAGCTGGCATGATCTTTAGTCAACTGCCTCCAATGCCACTGTTGAGGTCCTTCTCCGCCTGTCAGCCCCACCGGTTGAGTAGTCGGTGTCGATGACTCTTCGAAGCTGTGTGCCCTACAAAGCCTAGCCACCTAAAGCATTGGATCCGTTGACGACTGCCTAGGTTTATGCAGCTTTACCGCTCGTAAAGTTCTTGGTTGAATCTTCTTCTCCAAATACCGCCAACGCAAGAAGGACCATAGATTGCATGCAGAACTTTTATCTCGAAAAAGCTAAGGGCTTCTTCATGTGCCCTTGTGATCGTGTGATCGATATATAAATACTATTAGCCCCTTGAGACCTTGAACGACAGCGATTGTAAGAGTTATTCTGTGCTTAATCTCGACACTGACGGTTTTCATGCTGCTCACTTGGAAGCCTAGGTGGAAGAATTTATTGATTATCTCAAAAATATATCTGCCGACTATGGTCGCATTTATGGTGTTTTGCATTCATTCACAGCTAAACGCACCGCCTCCGATTCTATCCCAGCAAACGCTTAGAGGACGGATCGATGTGTTCGATCAACCACCTCGATGACGTCCGCGTATGCTAGCAATTGAACAAACTATAGGAAGATCGTACCAGAGACAGAACGTCGCCGGAGATTCCGGACATGTTTTCCTCCCATATTTTATGCTCCGCTCCCACCGACCGAAACTGCTAGGTCCGGATGAAATTTTACTGGCCATTCCAACCGAGTTTAAAGCGGTTTCGTCTCAATTTTAAAGTTACTCGCTCTCAAATTAGAAGTGCACGCCAAATCAAATGTCAACCGCTCTCAATTTTAAAATGGCCAGAAGAACAGCTGTCCGTTGACAGGATATAATAGTGCGAGAACACAAGGCAATAGAAAGCGATAAATTGAGAATTAAGCTAACACCAAAATGACCAAAATAAAGCGAAATTCACGCTGTAGGTTTGTTCAGTTTGACAACCTCTCATGGACTGATGAATTCCAAGAGGCTGCAACTGTTTTTTTTTATAAACCGCGAGGTTCCCAGGCCCTGAAAATGTATGGCGGAGCCTGGTAGGTTCGAGGAAAATTGATGAAACCTCGCGGTTGCGTTCTGCAGACCGTCTGTGTGCACCAGCTGTTTTATTCGGCTGTTGGTCGCGCGTCTCTTCTATTATCCATTGTGTGGAGTGAAACACTCTTTTTAATGTGTACGAAGACGATTTTGTGGTATATTGCATCATTTGATACACTGTCTTAAGCACATTCGAGTTATTAAGTCGAAAGCGTTTAACTTGTAACCAGGTTTTCTTCCTACAAATACAGTCAAAGACAACCCATTCGCCGGACTCACTTCATCTTCTTCTGAACACTCTTCCGTGGCCTAACGACATGGACATGCTGTCCAAACACACATCTTTCAACAGCGAGTAGGCAACTGTTCAGCTAGCCTCATTTCATTCACAACAGAGACTACCGTAGTTCAGAACCAATGTTGGTGCACTCATTCTCAGAAGCCTCGCCCATCTTTTCTCACGCAAAGCAAAACGTTGCTAAACGTTCCGGCCTAATTCCAGCTCCGGGACCACATCTTCATCTGGTATCCTGTTGGCTGGCGAACAACAAGACCACATCTGGTCGCATCACATGCACATCCGATGGCCTGTGTAGATGCCGCCACTGCACTCTACGCACGTCTGCGACACACATTTCTTAACCGAGCCCGAGCGGAGCCCCAACCAGCAGTTCCCTGCTTGTTCCTAGGAAAATCAACCACACCAGACCATCGCCAGAGCGAACGGAATGGAAAATCAAAGAAAATGTTCACCATGTCAAGGTCATCGAACGGGCCCAGCCCAACAACACATCCCCGGAACGATTCAGTCACAACAAAAGCGATCGCTCTGCGCTGCTGTGCAGCATCCATCCGGGAAAAGTCGCTGCAATCTGCCGGCCATATGTGAGTGATTCCACTCGGTTCGGTTCGGCTTGACTTTTCTCCAGAAATTGCGAGTGCAATAGTCACGCCTATTGTCGTATTGTTTTCTTGTTTTTATTTTTTTTAATCTCTTTCGGAGTCATTCGGCGCTGCCGTCGGTGTGTGGCAGCGACTTCCCGCTTGTTGTTGGTGCGAACTAATTGGGATCGCACAGCGACGAGATGGATTCAATCTGGCATCGTCGTCATCTGGCTCAGATGTGTGAATGAGTAATCCTTTAATTTCTTCCTCGCCATGGTCGTTTCTATTATTACAAGACAAACACTCGTTTGAAGTGTTGAACATGTTGAACAGGAGGCGGTGTCCTTTGGGTTTTTGGTTTCGGAATAGAAGTGACAGGGCCTGATGGCTGTATGACTCAATGTGCTGGGGTGAGTCAGGATAATCTGCAGTTGGTGAACATTTGACTGCAGCCTCAATCTGAGATTTGACGTTTAAATTAAATTGACTTCAGGTAGGCGAACGGGAACTGTCTCTTGGATTTTTGCGGAGGAGGAGGAACTGTCTACAATTAAGGGCTTTATTTCTGATTTTGACTTTCCTTTGAGGACTTAAGTTAGCCTTCTTTCATGTGAATCAGCTGACTCCTACTGACGCGCTAGCATTGTTTTGTTGTGGAAGAAGAAGGCTTCTGAGTGACTTTTTTCGAGAGGAGGGGCGGTGGAAAAGCAGAGAAGCGCTACATTTTCTATAAAAGTCGTTGTGGGAGTTGGAGGGCGACGTAGAATGCTGCTCTCCTCAGCCTGATGAGGCTATTTGAGTGTTCAGAGTTTATAGGATAGTGCACATCTGGTTCGTAGTGACGCCTCTTGCATCGACCGCTTGGAGGAAGGTGAATAAAGGTGGAGCATGACTCGCGAGCTCTCAGTTACGAACTCCAACGCCTGATGGGGAGACTTCTGAATCAGAAGGCTGAGAGCAGTGTTGAGACCTTACCACAATTGTGGTGGATCTACTTCAATTTTGCGAAATTTTCAAATCTTTTCAAATTGTATGTCATTTATGGTTGCTACTTAACCCCTTCTCACAATTTAATTTAATCAGGAAAACATGCACACAAATTAGCAAAGGACTTTTGCAACTGACAAAAATGTGAACACAGAGGAGACTGTGGGTTGACTTGAGGAGCGATAACTTAGTACAGTAAATCCTCACGAGTCCGGACACATACAGTTTGCGGTGTGTCCGGAACACAGAAAACTCCGGACAATGAATAAAATGAAGTGGATAACTGACAATTTTTAAAACAACTTTTATTACAGATCTTTTGCAAATGTCATATGAAATATAGGTATTCTAGGTATTTCCTTTGAGATAACTTTGAGAAGAGATTCAAGCCAGAATCACAAAAAGTCCGTCTTGAAAGAGCTTCAAAATAATGAAAACTTAGCGCAATTAAGAAGGCTGATCATAAAATACGGAATAGAGAGCATACAAAATCAACAGACACGTACCTACGTAACCTTACAAATAGCAACTGCACAATGTCTAGACTCAAGAGACGATTTCAAACGACTCAACTAGCTGGGGAATTTCCATAATTGCATGGACATACTTTTGTAGTGCATAGAACAGAGTCCAAATATGTACGCATCTGTCCGGACTGTAGAGGTAACTTTTTGAAAGTGTTTTTTTTTTCTCTAACTCTAACGTGCTATCCAAAAATGACTAAAACTAACTTACCTTACTTATTGGATCTGACGTAATGGCCCTCTGCAGGCAATCTAAGCTAAACTTAAGCCTTAACTATGTCTTTCGACTTATTCTATGAAGTTGAAGATTAATGCTAATGCGCATATATCAACAATTGTAACGAAAAAAGGTTGGTTCGACAGTGTCCGAAATATAGAGGTGTCCGGACTAACGAAGATGTACTACATGCTGCTGGAAATTGAATGGAAATTGAATTGGTCAAGCAGATTTGCCACGCTCGCTTCAAATCCCAGACTTATTTTCTTCAGAATCTACCACACTTTAATGCCCAACGCTGGTTGAGAGATTCTTCTCGAAGAGAGTTCGTTGTGCAGAGGAGTGACCCTAATGGCACACCTCTGTGAAGTGTCATAAGTCACAACTGCCTCACAAGAGGGTGGTGAGTCACAAATTGAGATTTCTGTGGAAAACCTCACAACTTGTGAGCATCGCAAGAACTGTCAATGTTGTGATGTGTGATTGAGCAAATAACATGGGAAAAAAGGAGAAAATAAAGAGATATGCAATAATTTCAGGGTAACAAATATTCTTTATATTGCAACGTAGAAATATTGTAAGGAATTTTCGAAAAAGGAATTCTACTTTCACATTGGAGAAAACATGTTTCATCAAATTCTCCGAAAATCCGAAATTTGCTCCATATTTTTCCTCTCTCACATTAAGAAGACCCTCTGAAAAGAGAGCAAAAAAACAAATTCTTGACATGAAAACAATTTCACCACATCATGGTGTGTATTCTTGTGAACTTTTTGCTAGAATATTAAATTGCTCAAACCTAACAATCGATGCTTAACAATTTTCGCATCACGGACATTTGCGAGTTGTGACCACCTCACAACCAGAATAGGGCCATAAATTTAGCAACAGTGTACGGAGCTCAACTTCGTCAACATACAAAGTCGCTCAAGTCCAAGGAGTATGTATCCTGCTACCTGTCTTCCGAATATATTTGACCGATGAAGGTTGGAATGTATGCTGAGAGCGATGCATCCCGCTACAACATATAAAAGACAGTCGTGGCACCCGGTTAAGGCGGTTAAAGGCGACAGCTTTAGCGAATGCTGTCCAAGGCCTATCGAAAATAGTAAATTCAGTCCACAATGGTCAGCTCCAGTCTCTACTAACATTCAATAATATTTTTACTGAATCATCGACTCCTGCAATGGGTGAAAAGAAAATCGTTACTAGGACAGAGCCCTGTGGTACCCCACAGGAGGGCGCACCTTCTATTACTCCAAATTCCATAAGCTCATGTGAATTGTTTGCTGCTTATCAGAACAGTTCCACCAAATAGTCCCCCTTCCTCCCTTAGTCGTTTCACCCCAAAATATGTGTCACTTTGACAAATTTGTATTTTCTTAGTCACTTTAAGTGACATCTGTCATTCCCTTAGTCACGTTTCATGAGAATGTGAGAAAGAATGAGAGTGATTTTGTCGCTTGCATTTTCGTGGGCGACGCCAATCGACGTTGGAGAAATATCTGTTTTAACCCAAATTTTGTATTTATTGTACTAAAAGTTGATTAATATGTCCAGGTTTAGTGTTAAAATAACAACAATCCAGCAATTTGACTGCCTGGTCTGTTTAATAGAGGACAATTCCAATCACACCCAGAAATCCAAATTTTTAAGAAAAGGAAAAGCTTGCATTGGCCTTTTTCTTGGACTGTCATTGAATGTAGTCAATCTGAGAAGTATAGCAAAGACTCTATTCTATACGTACTACGTCTATACGTTCTGCACTAAATGCATCCTGAAATTACAAAAATTAGCAAATATAACCATCGAGTGGAATTTGATCCCACTTGAAGACACAAATCTGCTTGCCAACTAGTTGAATTTTTTTCTAAAATTTCTTTTTATTGTCTCACACCATAAGGGATGACAGAAAAATTGGAGGCTAGAATTTGTCACCTCGTCTAAGAGAATAAGAGGGAATAGAGGCTCATTGTATGTGATCAGGACAGTTAACGGCTAGTCTTTTTCCGGTTAATTGCTGTTGAGGGCGACTGAAAGATAATGAATGAGTGTCAGCTTGACGGAGGATCAAAGCTCAAGATTACTTACTTGTCAGACCTGCGACCCTGCTGCCTTCTATGGTTGACGGTCCTGGATACCCTGCTTCCAGTCAAGACAAAACTGTCTCGCGTCTGCCATAATTCGATCTTCCTCTCATTCTCGAACCAGACGTCTCGGATTCCAAGATCCTCTTAGCTGCTTAGCTGCAGCATTGGTGTCCATGCGCTCGATGTGGTCGAGAAAGAGTTCGCTGCTGAAAGGTACTAGGTTCATGTGAGTTAAGTTCCAGACTGCATTCTCTGTTTACCATCTAGTTCTAAAGCTAGCATTATATAGCTTGCTGTCATGATCCAACATACCTCTGCTGAGTGCCACCACCACTCTTCTTCTTCTAGTGGCGCTGCTGTCCAGGGTGGGCCTGGGCCGCAACCAACATGCCTCTCCAGCTAGCTCGATCTGTAAACAGCTGCCTACAATTTTGCACACAAAGTTGGTTGAGGTCCTTCGGCACTTGTGTGCGTCATCGGTTTGTCTCACTGGTTATGAGTCAAATACTCTTCGGGCTTGAGTGGTGCTGTCCATCCGCTCTACCTAGCCATCTTATGCATTGAATCCGTAGACGCCTGGCTAGGCTTATGTCGCTGTACAGTTCATGGGCTCCTAAACCTCCTAACCCTCAAGACAAACTGGACCAATGACGCAGAACTTTTGTCTCGAAAAGACCAACCACTCTACACATCCTAAAATAAGCAAGCCTTGAATTTATCGCTCGACTGTTGGGAGAGCTGGTGAATAAAAGTTACCATAAACCGCGATCCAGAGTTTGTGCAAAAGTGCAAAAGTTACTTTCCTCGATGTTCGATGTTCGATGTTCCTGAAGTCTTCGTCGTCGCATAGACAAACTCTTAGATTAACTTTCTTCCTTATGTTCGATTGCTTTTTCAGTTGTCTCCACCAGCAAACAGAGACCACCGTGGGCGTACGATGCTGATCCATAGTATCTACAGTACATGATGTCTTGATTATGTTTCAAGCGCATAAACGGTTGGATAAGCAACAAGCTTGTGAACGTGATAATAATCCACCTGTTTCGCCCCTTCAGCAGACCGCTGTTAATCGATCAGAATGATGTTCCTCCTGATCCCTTCGATTTAAGTCATTCCCACAATTTGAGGTGTAACAACGACCATGCTGCTTCACAAAATGAGTGAATTTATTGAAAAATGCTCTTACCGCCCATCAATGGAAAAGGTAAACCTGCTCACCGCTTGGTGGAATATTTTACGATTATGACCCAAAATAAGTCCACGCCGCTGTAGCATCGGCAAATCCAGCCCCTTGGTTTGGAGATCGCGCGCGCAACTCAAGCACACACGGATATACACGGACGCCGATTGCTCATTAATTTGGATTATTGACGACTTACTAAACGCTGGCCAACACCTTTTTTCGCCAGCCGGACATGACACACCGAGGAGTACACCATGACTCCGACATTGCGACCATTGTTCATGTTGCCGGCCGATGCCGCCGCCGCTGCTTCTGCCGATGACGATGATGATGACGATGGTAATGGTGATGGTGATGGGGATGACGATGACAACGACAGGTGCCTTCTTAAATTTAATTTAAAAACTGGCCCACTGGTCGAAACTGTGATGACTTTTCCTCCCCCGGACGGACCTGTCCGGGCCGGAGGAGCCACTGCTGGTGCTCCAAAATTACACGGCCATTAAGAAACGCAATTGGGCTCCGTATAATTAAGAATGCCTCGATCCTGGGCTCCTCGAGACTCGGTGCAAAAATTAAAATGCATTGCGTTCATTAAACACCGGCATGAAAGGGAGAGACCACTGGTGATGGTGGCGGCGGTGGTTTGACGCGCCCGACCCTCTGTCAGGACAGTTGGACGTCCGGCAATGAGCAGACGAGTCACAGGCAGATTGCGATGATACCATCAATAGATGCACATGTCCACACAGGTCATGCAAATTTTTGCGGTCTCGTTCCTTGTTCTTGGGCGGTTTCTGTCGGTTTTGCTGTGCTGTCGACTCTGCTGGACACCAGGCACATGGCATACTTTATACGGTGCCGAGATCAAGATCACCGCACACCGCGCCACCGCGCGCGTTAGATTTCGGCCAACACCAAGTGCGTTCGTGTGCCTCAGTACGCACCCGAGACAGCCTGTCGATGGTTCGGGAAATTGTTTAATGATTGCTCTGCGGTTACGTCTTTCAGGTGGCTTCGACTCATTGCACGCGCTCGTGTATGTGTATCTGTCGAGTATATTCCCTAATTGCCAGAGGGCCGACGGTGGTGTTGTCGCACCTTTGCAGGGCAGATGACTTACAGGACGCTCCCGGGGTCTGGTCGGGGGTTTAACCGCGGGCAAATAGTTTATTGCTCGATAATTTTTGTAATTTCTCACCACGCACGCGAGGTGAGGAGGTGTACGCGTTTATGAATCCAAGTTTGAGTTAATAACCCGGGCTCGCATAACTGTTGTGGATTAATAAATCAAGCGGCAAGGTGATTGGACGCGACTGCACATGCCTTCGGTGCGGATCACAACAGGCTCCAGCTCAGGATGGGGAACGGTGGTGTGAGACAGAGGAGAATTCGTCGACAGCAGCGGACCGGATAATTGGGAAAATCTCTCACTGGGTGACATCTGGTTATCAGCCGCTAAGAGGGCTCAGATCGGCCATGTTCTGCGGCGGGAAGCGCGGCAGGGGCGTTCGCTTCCTTTTGAAATTGTGTGCCAGTGTCATATTTAGGAAATCTGTTGACCAGATTGCATTTTTGCATTCACTGCAGAGTGAGTGTGTGTACAAGCGCTTGTGAACTGGTGTGCCACCCAGAGGAGTTCTGAGAACTGGCGAGGATATGATTTTCCGGCAGCACACAGTTGCATGTGAGAATCTGCCCGGGAGGGGAGAATGAAGACGAGACGTAGCGGCGCAGATCGTCACTTCGTTGGCGCGCATCATCTTCAGCGCTTGACTTATCGTGCATGTCACTGGCGATGATTTTATGATGACAAATGTTTTGACAGCGCGATTGGAGGCGATCAGTGGAGATGGTGGATGGAGTGAAGTGAACTCATTCGCGGTGCATGACGAATTGTTCTGATGAAAGGGAGTGGCATTATTCGATGATTATCCGAGTAACACTTTGCGGTTAACAAACTCGTCTGGGAGGCATCTTAAAGTGAGTTACATCAAGCGTCTGGGTCGGGAGCCTTAGGCTTTGGTGTAGAAGTCGATGCATGGCTCTAAGCTCCTGGACATCATTGGAAGCCTTGTTCCTCTATTTTCATCGAAGGAGCTTGGTACACTACGTCGTGTGCACAAGTGTGCGTCGCCTCAAACGCGGGCGGCCTGGATTCTCTTGTCCCCTGTGCCGTCCCAAGTTTTCTAGGCGCATTTCTCCTGCCTCTCCATTCCAACTAATCCTTGTCAATGCCACCTAGACGAACCATTGATGGCACATCCCGACACATTCATCGCTTCGCGCTAAACTGATTCACTCACTCGCAATCACTTCGTCAAAGGATTACGCATCGGGGAAGGTCTGGAATCCATTAATTTCCAAATGGGATCAGCTCCCGAAAATAAACCAAAATCCATCCATCCGAGCCTCATCCACCAGGCTGTCAATGCATTGGGCATCACCTCGATGTCGATCGTTAACCTCTCCCCCTGCCACAAGGAGAGACTGTTGGGAGAAGCAGAGAGAAGGAGAGAATAAAAAAAAGGAAAGGAACAACAACCACGAGGTTGTCGAATTAATTTATGCCTCCATACGCTGGATGGTGGATGGTGGAAGGAGGCGGGGGAAAATAAATTATCTAAAACCTCCCGTTCTCCCGTCGAAGATCACACTTAACAATCTCTTAGCTAGCGGCATACAGGAGCTCGTAATAGCTACCGTCGTCGCACAGACACCCGATCATCCCAACAGGAGAGGGAGGCAGGAGCATCGAACAGAAGCATAAAGTGTTCCACTGATGTCTCGGCTTTCGATTTCCCCCTGTCAGATAGTGGCGTGGTGGTGGTGGTGGTGGGATCCAAGAGCCGGGTTGGGCGTCGAACAAGATTCTACCCCCAGGGTGGGTAACGAATCGTTCAGGCGTGGGAAATCGCTCCTGGAATGCGCACACGAAACAACTGAAACAACAGATCGATTCGATCGCGTGCTAAGCCTATTTGCCGTCCCAGACTTTATAGCTGGACAGGAGGCGATTTGAGTTTCACTTCGCCGCCGCTTTTTGAGGGTCAAATGCGATTGCCATCGATAAATATGGACGTCTAATTCAGGCAAATTCCGACAGATTACCCAACGATCAATGCCAGCTCTCTGCAGCCCCGGTTTAAAGTGCAATCCTGGAGGCTGTCACGATGACGTTGATGATGATTATGCTGCGCTGCCACCACTTCTGTTGCTGTGTTGTTGCTTCAGCTGCCTCGGCTGCTGTTCTGTTGCAAGCCCGATGCGGGGGACTGCGATCGATTGTTGCCCAAAAATTAAAATGAATTAGTTTGATGTATCTCTAGAACACCAGGACGTTGAGCGAAGGCCTTCGTTGGCAAATTGACTGCCAGCTAGGGACGGCAATTAAGTCTCGACTTGTTTGTCGATTGACGACCGATGCTGGACTGCCAGTGCCAGTGCATGCATCACTGACGCAGGAGAACATTTGCGCTGAGTTGAGACATTCTACCCCTAGGGGGACGTTTTCCTGTAAAATGCAGTGGCGGCTGCCAGATTGATTGCCAAAGCAGACTTGCAACGAGCGCCAATCGATTGATTGTGTGGGAATGTTTTATTTTTTCGGCTTAAATTTGGCATGCAGACAGTGAAATGAGATGTAGGGGTCTGCTGCTGCGCAGTTCACGTCCATTTTCATGAGCCACGGGATGTGTTCAAAGTGAATTTGATTAAGCGCTACGAAGTTTGCTCATGAATTACTTTGTCATGTCAGAACTTCGGACGATTTATGGTCGAAAAACGGCCGATGGTGGTTGTCAGCAGACTTGAAGTGCTTCTCCTCTCGAACGACGTTGAATTGTTTGATAGTAAATGTGGAATTGTGGAACTCTTTAGAGGCTGTTAATCCGCTTTCCAATTTGCTGTCAAACATGTTTGGCAGTGGCTGACAAAACCGAGAGTTACCAAAGCACAATGGATGACATTTGTAGACCACCGTCATTTGGCCATTTTGCTTCAAGCCAAGTGGTTGTGTTGTACATAATAATGGCAACAAAATTCTTTGAACTAAATCTCTAATGGCCGCCACGGCATTGTGAGCAAGCGCGTCGCGTTGTTGCTGTGAGAGATTGTCCCGAGGGCTTAAAGAAATACTACGGTCATGTACTGCATTACTGACGATTGAGGGAGACGGCTAGAAATAGGGGTGTCTATAGAGACTACCCTAAATTTGGTTTGATAAGGCGATTGTTTAGCTGTAAGGGTGGTGGCTCAAGGAGATCTACCGAAAACTCAAGGCAGTACACAACATGTGAATTGATCAAATACAAAGGACAACAGTGGAAACTGCATTGGCGGAAATATCATACCAAAGATAGTTCCAACCAGTGTCTACACTTTTCGCGTCCCCACGATGTGATATCCAGAATATCACTGCCTCTACCGACGTTATCCTCAGTGGACACAAAAGTTTCTGACTCTGAATAGGAATGGTCATCATCCATTTCCGCGTCGCCATGATATTTGGCCACTGGGTCATGGCGTTCATCAACTTGTCACCACTCGATTAATTTCTTCGGGACTGCACTAAGTTCTTAGTCTACGCTACAAGCCCACCACTTTAGGCAAGCTCGAGGCCATATTGGACCGAGTCGTCGAAAAGTGGACCGACTGCTTGAAATAGATCAAGATTTTATCTCACCTCGTTGTTGATTCATTTAAATTTCCTTTCACATCTCGTCTCCCTATACGAGACGATGGCACCACAGTGATCAACGACGATTAAAGAAGTGCACACAAGTTGAGAGGACATTAACGCATGTGCGGACCTGAGGACATCTACCATGACACTGTGCCAGCCAATGAGGATTGATAAATGAAACCCTAGCTCATCACAATATTGGCCCGATCACGAGATCTATCGAGGGATAGGTCTCCCTAACATTGCATATAAGTTCTTCTCCGCTGTTGTGGTGCACTCCGCTGAAGCCGTTTATAAACAATGTGCTGGTTCCACATCAGTGGCTTCAGGCCGGGAAAGTCCACCGTCGACCAAATCAATTCACCTACAGCACCATCACCATAATCATCTTCTGACCCGCACGCTCCTCTGAGGGGGTGGCGTAAGAGAGATCTCCAGGCAACTCGATCCTCCGCCATCGACTCTAACTCATCAGGAGGTATCCCCAATTATAACCAGGCGAGTTTTTGAACTTGGTCCAACGACCTCAACGCCATCCTCGGAAGTCGTGATGAAGGGTCATTCGTGCCACGCCCCGAATTCGTGCCCAAATCACCGGAGCATGGTCCTTTCCGTTCGGAGAAACAGCTCTTCAAGGTTGAGTTCCTCGCACACTGCCGTATTTCTCGCCCTATCTCGGCGAGGAAATCCCACAACAGCACTGGGAACTCTCATCTCAGCAGCTTGTATTCGCGAGCTTACCCAGATTTGATGACCATAGGTGCGAGTTGGAATATATACTGAGTTGAAAACCGCTAACTCGGCTTTGACACCAGGCTCGGCCTTCTTGATTACGTATCTACCAAGCTGTTTCAAAAATGACCCAGCTTAACCAATCCTACAGGAAAGCTCAGCATTACTCCTTCCATCACTCGCGAAAAAGACCCCGAGATACTTAAACTTCTCCACATGCTTCAATGGGACTCCACTTACATGTAGAGTGCATTCAACAGGCGTTTTGGAGATGACCATAACCTGCGATTTGTCCACGTTGACCTTCATTCCAGCATCAGCATATACGGCCACAAACCTATAGAGTGCGCGTTGGAGTTCCGTCTGGGAAGATGTGAGGATCACTAAGTCATCTGTAAAAAGAAGACCCTACCCTCAACTCTCCTAGTATGAAACATTCCTCGCCGCTCCTATACACAGTTTGTGTTCAAACATTCCTCGCCGCTCCTATACACAGTTTGTGTATAGGAGAGGACCATCGATCCCATACTCCTGTAGAACCCGCTTGAGCTTACCTCGAGGTACTCGGTCGTATGCATTTTCCAAATCCACAAAACAGCTGTAGATGGGCTTGACATACACCCAAGCCTTCTCAAGTACCATTCTTAGAGTGAAAAGCTGGTCGGTTGTACTTGTACCGGGACATATGCCGCACTGTTAATCCCCCGTCCAGGGCTCGACCACAGCTCTAGAACGCGCTTCCATGACCTTAGCGTAGACTTTCCCGGGGAGACTTAGAGCGATCTATTTCCCACCCCTTCTTGAAAAGTGGAACAATCGCCCCAGTTTGCCAATCGCCATGTGTCTCACCACGTTCCCAGGCCACTTTGATGAAGCGATAGACTTTACTGAAACTCCCTCTTTAGCCATAGCCTTAAGCAATTCCGGCCGGACTTCGTCCACACCCGCAGATTTGCCAACTTTAAGCGATTCAATCTCCAAATGACTTTCTCCATCGTTGGACTATTCTCCGTCCCACCCAAGACTACGGGTCTGTTATCCTCAGTGCCCAGATCCGAAAAGTGCTCGCTCCATCTGCGTAAGATGTCCACCTCATTGGAAAGCAAAGCACCATCATTGGATTTGACTCCTTCGATGATGTTGAATTTCCTTCCTCTGAGTCCGCCAGCATCCTTTAAAAAACCCAGAAATACCGATCGTCACACACGACTATTCGTCGATTTCAAGGACGCATATAACAGCGTGCACAGACACGAGCTATGGAACGCCGTGTCCAGTTTAAACATTCCTGCCCAACTCGTCACTTTGTGCAGAATGACGATGGAGAATTATCTCTGATAAATGAAAGTCAGTAAAGAATTCACCGAGACCTTGATGGTCAAAAAAGGTTTTTGACTGGGCGCTGTCATGTGACTTTTTCAACCTCATTCTTGGGAAGGTAAAGATTTTGCAAAACTCCCTCGAAGCACGATCTTCCAAAAGTCCGTACAATTGTTAGCATATAGTTCGAACACAGCGAGTGTTTGCTAGAATTAAACCGGAGTCGGCCAGAATGGATTTAGGGGTGAATGAAACGACACATAACATCGACGTCTTCGACAGAGCGTCACAATGGGCAACATCTTCAAGGTAATAAAGACCTTCGTCTATCTTGGCTCCGCAGAAAGCAGCACAAACAACATAAGTATCCAGATTAGATGCAGAATGTGCTTGTGCTTATGGCTGTTTATGGATAGTGGAGAACAGATGCTGGCAAGCTGGCATTATATTTCATCAAATCATCCCTTCCCACTCTATGGCGCCAAAACGGGCAATCTCAAGAGCAGGTTAAGAAAGTCTGTGTCTTTTCGAGAGAAAAGATCTGCGATGTACAGCGCACTGACAAAGTTTTTGCGATTATGTTGGCACACACAAGTGGAAAAGTCCAACTTGGCGTGCAAAACTGGTGACAAGTAGGCAGAGATCGCTCTGATTGAAGCCTAAGTCCACCCCGGACTGTATCACTGCAGTTGAAGAAGTTAATCAGGATTGGACAATGCATGTAAAAGTAGTAAAAAAATCTTGTCTGGTGACTACCTTGCTTATGGGCAAGGCACAAGTACGAAAACTGTGGTGCCAAAAATTGTTAACGGTTTTTTTTTTTTTTGAGGGGTCAAAAGCAAGCATTTTATCCCAGTTTAGGAGGCAATTTTAGAAAAAAATTACTTAAAATGGAAAAAGTTACAAAACAACGGCAACACTCAAAATTGAATACTACGAGGGACGTTCAATATATTCTCGGTATCGGGATGAATCGAATTGTTACTGGTGACGAAACATGGGTCCACCACTATGACCCTGAAAGCAAACAAGAGTCCATGCAGTGGCATAAAAAAGGAACTGACTCCCCGAAGATGTTCAAAGTCACTTCGTCTGCCGGGAAGCTCATGGCCACAGTTTTTTGGGACTCAAAGGGAATCTTGCTCATTGAGTACAAAAAAAAAAAGGTGAAACCATCAACGCCACATCCTACGCTTCCACTTTGCATAATTTGCGGGAGGAAATTAAAAAGAAAAGACGGGGTAAACTCGCAGCGGGTGTGCTGCTTCTTCATGACAACGCTCCTGTTCACACGGCGCGTGTTTCCAAGGCTGCTGCGCGAGATTGTGGTTTCGAAGAAATCCAACACCCACCCTATAGTCCAGACCTTGGCCCTAGTGATTATTTCCTGTTTCCGGATTTTAAAAAATGTCTTCGTGGAAAAAGATTTTTGGATGATGAAGAACTCAAGTCGGCAATAAATGGGTATTTTGCAGAGAAAGAGTAAATTTACTTTTTTGAGGGTTTAAAAAAGCTTATCTCATGATGTAACAAATGCATTGATGTTAGGGGAGATTATATTGAAAAATAAAAACAATTTAAATTGAATTCCCATTTACCTTCATATCGATACCGAGAATATATTGAACGCCCCTCGTATGTTCAAAGTATTAAATACCAAGTTTGACAGCCAGAAACCTGTTTTTTAGTTCAAAATCCAAACCAAGTTACTTGTGTCAATAGTTTTTGCAAAATTTGTATGCAAACTCAAATTTTTGATAAAAAAATGAAAAAAGCTTGGAACAGTTTTGATTTCAAAATTATGAAATGATTGTTGTCAATGCCATGGTTTCATGTCTTCCAAATTTTGGGAAGCATGAAAGTAAGGGTGTTGTATATCAAAGCTGTAGTGTGTGCCCCCTATCCACCTTAACGGTCATATTCTCTTGCGTCCACAATCACGTGGTCGTCATAGCGACTATTCGGCCTTAATTGTCTCCGATTCGAACCGAACTGTGAAACCTGGTGAGTCGCGTTTCCTTGAACAGTCTATTGATGCATGGTCTTGGGAAAAAGCTGAAAAACACTGTCGGGTTATATACACATGGAATGGCGTAAGGGTGTCTGAAGACTGCAGTTGCCCTTGGTCAAAAGCGCTTGAATAAGATGGTTCAGCATGCCGGTCACATGCTTTCAAAAGTCAAGTAAGCAACCGAACCTCCATTGGACATCAATCATCCGGATCCAGCACGGAAGAAGGTGTCGGTTTGGGTAGTACAACTTCATATCAATCTCTGCAACCCATGTAGTTTTGATGAAAGTCTTTGTTGAATTTCTTTCCGGATTGTAATTCATGTGTAAAGACCTGGAATGAGAACACAATTCTGCAGTAAGCTACACTTTATCGAGTTTTAACTGAAATCCCAGATGCCTGCCTTCCCCCTGAACACCCCTCAACCCTAAACTCACCAATATCATCATGTCCCCTTCGAAATGTAAATTTGATTACCATTTCACACAACAGACAGCTCTCACTTGTGAATTTGCAAATAAAGAAACCAAATCCACACTTCCGGGAAGACGCCCCATACACCTTTGTTCGACGTATCTCTTTGCCTCTTACAGGACGTCTTCAAAACATCCTGGCGCTAGTAAGGATCAATCAATCAAATCCCATTCCCGTCTTCCAGAAAGGCGCTACACTCACAATCGCCTTAACAGCGCCGCTTTGCCGCCCTCTACAACCACAAGACCATTCATTTGATCCTTTTGTGCCTTGCATTACTCATCCTTGAACCTGCACAAATGTTCCTTCACCAAGGCATCCACAGCAATAATCCTGACTTTCTCAAGGCAAACAAAAGCAGAAATATCGTCGCACAATTTTGATTTATTACTTCTTAAGCATTTCGTTCGTTCGTTCCAGCAGTTCGTCCTTCCTCTCGGCGTTCCTCATCGTTTCTGAACGTTCCTCGGCGAGTCCTCGTTCTCTTTGTTTTGCTGCATGCAATTACTTCAAACGTTGTTCGCTTGTTCTTCCTTTATGACCTCGCTTCACACTCGAGTGAGGGAGGAAACTTTCCCAAAAACCCTCTGTACGTTTATGCCATCACCACCACCTACTGTGTGAGTGGCGCCAGGAAGTTTCATCGACTTTTCTGGCCAGACATTGACTCACGCACACTCAACCGAACACTGGCGCAGCTCGCAGCTCGCACTGGTGCAATTTGCAATTGCATTGCTTTGTCCCTCCTAACCCCGTGTTGTTGGGATCGATTTGCCTTTCACAGGTAACGTGGATGGCATCGACAGCGGCGGCGGCAGTGGCCGTATGTAGGTACCTGCCAGGAGAATGTCATGGGACATTACTCACTAGGGAAATCCTTGTGAATCTCGTCTCCTTCCTGCCAAAAAGGATTCATTGTTTCCAGGGCAACTGCCACTAATAGGGCGCTCTGTGTATTGATTCACTTCGGTCGGTCTGTACGCCGCGCCGGTGGGTCGACCGGTCGATTGGTCGGACGTCGGCTGTCAGAGAGCACTCTACTCGAGAGGAACACACACTCTGTCTGTCTTGTCATCTGTGTTATTTTTTGACTTTTTTTTTTGTGTTCATCTGAATTTCGATTCGATTTGAAAACTCATTTCCTTTAAGGAGTCAAGGAAACAATGCCACGTTGTGCATGTTTCTGCGGGTCTAAGAGACACATGCAGGAGTCCTTGACCGGAGGGAAATGTTGAAATGTTTCTCATTATTGTCCAGGCACTGTTTGGCAGTCCAGCAGAGCGACGTCGCAAGGACAACACCCGACAACAGATGCGCGAGTGTGGGTAGATGATATCATGTGCACATTGTCGCAATCAAATGAAATGGACACGGAACTGTCCCGGGGTGAGTGCAGAAAACAATTAACAATGAACCAGATGACAGATTTAGATTAGTGCCAGAACCCATCATCATGTTTGCTGGGGCAGAGGAGGCAGGGTGGACACAACATGTGTGCGCCTTGAACGTCGTCGTCCTCGTCGGCGTCATCATTCGCCCTCTAGGTAGATGTGTGTGGCTGGCATGACAAATGACTTAAGCACTTGCTGCTGCAGAAGTGTCGTTCGGAGTTGATGTGCAAAAATGTCGACCATTTCGTTTGGCGTTGATGGAGGGGGGAAGACTTCAAGATGGTCTGCCATCTCGGTCTCCGCTTGCTGGCGATGGATCGTAAATTATGATGTTGTGACGTTGCAAGAGTATTTTTTGCTCCGTCGATTAATTGGAAAGTAATTATCGAAATGTGAGGCAAGCCGTCGCGTCGCTCATCGGGCATGTGGAGAAGACAATGGGCAGATGTGGAGGCGATATGAAGTGCTTTCGGGTGGCGACGAGGAGTCAAGCAGTCAGGACTGAGTTTACTTGAGTGGCAGTGCGTTGGGCTAGAGTGTGGGAGATACGAGCACATTTTGGTATGTTTGCGTTGTCTAGGGAGCAAGTGGATGTTGAAGTTTCCTATGCTGTGTTTAGTCTGCATTAGGTGGTGAATTGGATGGTGTTCCAGTCACTGTAGTCCTCGATTTATGGTGTGCTGATGAAGGCAAGGGCCTTCGAACTCCGATAGCTTCAGTGTGGAAAATGTGTTCGATTTCACTGAATGGAACTCGTTGTCACAAGCAAAGTTTCTCTAAACCGCTCCGTTAAACAAACTCTGGAAGTCAGATTCACCCAGTCGCCTCTGAATTATACCAGGAAAGTGAAAAATGGGCATCCACGGGTTATGCATCAATTGCAATAAATGAGTTTGGATTTCATTTGATTTCTTGGTGGGACTTCCTCCGTGTCCACGGTTCCATTGAAGTCGTAATTTATGTTTCCCTTGTTATTTATTTATTCCTCGTGATATTTGCCCGTTCTTCTGACAGACTGTCTTACTGTGTTTAAGTTCACAGAAGAAGTGTGACCGGGATTGTTTATGCGGTGGGTCTACCAAGACTGACTGAATCTGCATCTCTTCACTTACTTTCCCAGTACTTACTTTCCGCAAAGTTGCGTTCCCTCACACCTCTGAGCTGGTTGCTGATTCACTGATTAGACATTCATTTGCAAGAATCGCTTAGTCGATGGATGACATTTCTAATGTCCTGAGCCCGCGCTAATTGTTGTACTATTGAGCTTCCTTAAGACGTTTCAGTTAGAGGCATTGTGTCTGGAGCTAATTGGACTGCCCGGAACCCTATCAGTATACTCTCTCTGTCACCAGTTAGATGTTTGATTTTATCAGTTCGTATTCCATTCATTTCCTCCGAAACAAAGTAGTTTTCACAATGAAGTAGCTGACTTCTTTTTGTCAATTGTGTGTCAAATACTGCTCTTAGACTACACTTCAGTCGACGCCGTTGTCCGTTGCCGTTTGCTCCCCGCACGCACTGGTCAGCCCCTATACACAAACTGTAGCACCTGTGTTCGTGTTACCGGCGCTAAATCAACACCTTTCACCGTCTTCGGACTTCGCCAAGGGTACGTCTTGTCATCTCTCCTATTCATTGTACAAATGGACTGGATGTTGCAGCTCAGCCGAGGCGAGGAATGTTTCACACTGGGAGAGTTGAGGGTAAGTCATCTTCTTTTTGTAGATGACTTAGTCCCAGGCGGAACTCCACCGCGCACTCGATTGGTTTGTGGCCGTATGTACTGATGTTGGAATGAAAGTCAGCGTGGACAAATTGGTGTTTATGGTCATCTCCAGAACGCCTGTTCAAGGCACTCTTTTGTTAGTGGAGTCCCATTGAAACAGGTGGAGAAGTTTAAGTATTTCGGGGTCATTTTCACGAGTGATGGAAGGAGTAATGCTGACCTTTCTTGTAGGATTGGTACATCTGGGTCAATATTGAAACAGCTTGGTAGATATGTTGTGGGAATTACTCGCCGGGATAGGGTGAGAAACACGGCAGTGCGCGAGGAGCTAAACATTGAGGAGCTGCTTCCACGAACGGAGAGGGCTATGCTTCGGTGGTTTGGTTTTGGAACGAATATCCCCTTCATTACGACTTCCGAAGCAGACGTTGAATGTGATTCCATCAGGAAGGCGGTAGCTTGGCAGACCCAAGACGAGGTGGTTGGACCAAGTCCAAAAACTCGACTGGTTATGCTTGGGGATACCTCCGGATGAGTTAGAGTCGATGGCGTAGGATCGAGTTGCCTGGAGATCTCTCGTGCGTGGCTTATCCCCGCCACCCATTTAGTGGAACATGCGGGTCAGGAGATGATGATGATGATGTTGACTATTACTACTTTCAAGATTTCACCGGACAGCCAATCCAGAACAGAAGCCTTTTATAGCTTCAGTGCTGACATTGCTATCTGGACAGTGCCTATGTGGGTAGAAGCAAATTTGTATTTCAAGTGAATGTCTTCCCTGTCAATCCAAGGCCAACTTACCCCACCAAAGTCCGTCGACATTTATCGAGGTTCGTCTTCAAGAAGTATAGACTCAAAACCTTGCACCAGCCGCTTCCCTATCGCGCCCCCTACAGCGAGTGGTCCCCCATGTCTGCACAAGTATTAAGGATGATTTATCACACGAAATTAACAACAACTTAATGGTCGATATCTTTTGGAAATCAAAATTTATTGCGAACAAGTCCTTCCAAGCATATTTCAACATTTTTTATCTTCTGTTTGCACTCGTAATTCTTATTTTTGACTGTCGGAGTCACCCGGACTTGGGACATTTTGTCACAACCGACAACATTGGGTCTGAACTTTGGGTCGATCATGAGATATGCGCATTCTTAAATGCTTAAATAAACAAACATTCCTCCATGTACACGCGGTGAGAAATGTCACCTAAGCCATCAGAGCGTCTGGTCAAATTTTTATTTTCGAATTGGAAACAACGCGCATTCCTGTGCCACAACTCTTTCGCTCTCTTTGAAGATCCACTCCTCCCCACAGCATTAACGGCCACCAATTAACGTCCAACACAATAGAACAAACAGCACCACGTCTAAAATGAGTTCCTCTCTGTGACCGTGACTGAATATCAGAAAAAGAACGAGACAATTTCAAAAATATTCGTCTCCCACTCAAACAAAAGACGATAATCCACCATCATGATCCCTAATCAACCCCTTGTCTACTTTACGGGGCCTAATAAATGTCCAGTCATAATTTAGCGCACATTATGACTACAAATGTGTATAAATAAACCGCCATAAATCCCCCATAAATTCCCTATAAATAATCACACGCCCAATCTACGGCCAAGCTTCGGGACAATGAAATATTCCTTTATAATAATTTTGACATATTTGCAACAGCATTGAGGATATATCCTCCGGAGCATAAACAATTTTCGAAAACATAAATAAACATCGTTTTCGAGACGAAGTGAAAACATATTTTTTTTTTTTTTTTGGATTTCTTTTCAAAAATCATTTGTTCTCGTCTTATCGTCTTCTCAAATTTAGCATGAAGCGATAAATTTTTGAGTGTTCGTTTCAAAATCTCAAAAATGCTCTTGCCACAATTAAAATAGACCGAGTCTCTGACAGTCAGCAGTCGCCCCCACCTTCGGGCAACCACAAGACGCGGGAGAGAGAATAGTTGTCGAACAGCTGGTGCGTCAGAAATTCATGCCCGACCCAAGTGGGGGCGGACGGGATTCCCGGGGCCACGGGGTTGGTGTCTCGAATAGCTCGCGCTTCACCTCCAATTAGATGTATATGCATCGCGTCTTGACTTTTAATAGTTCCATGTCAACGGATCTTGAAACAAAATGACAGGAAAATTGGGGGACATAACTTGTCCGGTCCCGGATGCTTGTCGGATGCGGCGGTGCCTGAAGATTGTTTTGACAAATCTTCGCCCTGCCTGCGACAGATATACATTTCCATCCTCTATCATCTAGCAGCGGCATTTTGGGGTGGGCGATGCAGCGAGTTTGGCGGCTGAAAATTCGTCATGAAAATAAATTTATGAGCAGAATTTCGTCAGGTCCGTTGACAGGAAACTTTATTCCCGACTTTTTGACTCGGTTACTTTGTGTCTCTATGTGTGTTGTTTTTTCTGTTCTCCACTTCCAGAGCCGAGCTGTGCACACCTCCAAGGCATCTGAGTCAACTGACACACACACACCCACATGCGATGGATGCTGGATGATGCTGGCCGCCTAAAATATGTGGTCTGCCATTGCCGACGACGGTTAGAAATGTCACCCTTGGGTGAAATATAGAATCCCAAAGGTTGATCTATGCTATTAATTTTTTGTCTGAGTGGAATTAATTTATTTAACACATAATTACGTTTCTTGTCGGCTGGCGGTTTGGATATGTGGGTGCTTGTCCGGATGGGTGGGCACTCGGGGGAGGACGTGTCGTCGTTCATTTGTCTTCAATAAATATTTCCATCGGATGCTTGAATATTTGGTTGCAGCTTTCATTATATATTCTCTGCGTTCTCTATTTGCCTGTGCTTTGGATGGAATGCCTTGAAAGGAAAATCTTATTTTTGGATGAGAGTTTTTTCCTTTATTCGAAGGAGAATGCGGGAAGCAAAACTGCTGCAATGACAAAATTCTCCCTCAATCAATAATCAAGTGTCCCTTTCAGACCCCTCCCTCCGTCCCTCCTTTATGATCCACATGACAGAAATTTTGATTTGAGGATCCTTCCCAGACACAGCGGCGCCCAACGAAACGTTTTGATCGATGTTTCTTCTGTCTTGGATCCCTCATTTTATGCGGCTTCCATTCCGAAACATCAGCGCCTCTTCCAAATTTCGAGCTGTTTAATATTTGTTTTCTTCTTCGTGAATACCAATAAAAGTTTCAAATTTTAGTGCCATTGCCTGAAATGCGAAAATGTTTATTTTCAAAATATTTATCTGGCTTTGAAGAGATGGATTGTTAAGAAGACGTGAGGAATGAAACATTGAGTGGCCAGATGCTTCCGACGGGCTGTTCTTAAATTGCTACAAAATCGCTTAATTTCTTCTTGGAATATCTACAAATAAAGCGTGTGCTTGACTTATGTCCATAAAAATGCATTGCTAGATAAATTCATTCAAGCAAATGAAGAATAAACACTCATATACTCTTTTTAGATGATTGACGAACAGGCAGTGAATTCATGAACTCAGTGGAGTGTGAAAATCTCTGAGAGTACGTTGTAACAATGTGACCATCAAACAAGTGGTAAGTCACCACAACAGACTTTAGTTTTAATCAGCTAGAGTGTTGACGACTGTTGCTGGTTCATTTATGAGGAGGAAAGGCATCCACTGGGATGTCCACTACGCATGAGATGGTAACTCATCGCATGCTTAGTTCTGGTCTAAGGCGAGTACGATTGGTAACATAGGCGGATGGCATTCAATTGATCGATCGAGGACAGCGGGTAGTGTACCGAAGGCGACGAAAGAGGCTTTCGGAGGTAAACGAAAACTAAACAAAGTTGTTTAAGAAGTCAAGGCTCTAAATCGAAAGTGTTGATAGCTGGGAATGAGATCCATAGAAATACAAGGCATTTCATAATAAGAAAAAAATGTCCGTCTATATCCTGCAGTGGATAGGATGATGTTCAACCGCCCACTCAAGCCTACGTAGCTATGAATACTCTTAGAGTAGCTCTGATATTGACAGGCTTCGTCCTGCAGGCAGATATGCATACTTTGTGGTACCATGATCTGATTTGTGGTCAGATAATGTACAACACCATGGGCACGGCAGACAGCGTGACGTTTCACAGGAAAAGAAAACCAATGACATTGAATAAATAAATTGGCATACGAATATTTATTTGGTTCCCCTTTATGTGTTTTACACATCATCGTTGTCATCGTTTTCTAACGCACATGGTAAAGTGTGTGATGCATGGGCCACTCGATCCTCCACCATCGACTCTAACCCTTCAAGAGTTATGCTCAAGCGGGTTTTTGGACTTGGTCCAGACACCTCCTTCTGGATACAATCACCAGTCGCCTACCTAGTGGAATCGTGTTCAAGGCACACTTCAGAAATCGCGGTGTGGTAAAGGCCGTCTGGAGGCCGGCTTGTCCCGCTCGGCAGCCGGTCGAGCTAGGCCTGAAGAAGGTACGGCAGTGTGCGCCCTTACTAAGGGTTGGGGAAAGTCACCCCATGGACTTACGAGAGCGTACGGGGATGTAAAAACGAAGGCATCCACTTCTCCATCAATTTGTTTTACACAATTCATCTTAAATTTGAGTTATACCTAATTTTTGATGAACAACCCAAAGGCTGCTCATTTAAAGTCGGAAACGACTTCCCCGGCATCTGCAATGTCAAAAATGGTTGCAGACAAGAACAAGCTCTATTATGTGACTGCTTCAACATCGTTCTGAAGAAAATCGTCCAAAGCACGCACGAAAACACTAGATACACGATCCTTTCGAATGTACCGCTATTGGCATACACTGCTGGCTTTATTGACGTGAGTGGCAGAACGCAAGGATCAGGTCAATGAGGCGTTTGCTGGCATGTAAAAATAGTTCTGTCAGACTCGTGTATCTAGCAACACAAAGGGCAGCTAGAACTTCGGAGTACCTTCGCCTACTTCGGTTCCACAGTAACCAATGCAAACAGTAGCGAAATGAAATACAGAACAACTTTTGCGAACCGCTTTCTTTGGGGCTCAATAGAGTGATCGATTCGAAGGATAAAGATGACTGATTCATCGCCTCTACGACGTACGCAGTCGTGGACAATCTCGTCCTTGGTTTCTTCGAGAGAAATGTTCTGCATGCAAACCAGTTTGCATTGATGACATTTGAGGAAAAGATTCAACCACGAACTGTTCATGCTTCATGTAGAGTGCATGGACAACTATGCTCCAGCGCGGCGCAAAGAACCTTCGTTCGTGAGTCTGTGGGATACAGCAACAGAGGATGCTTGGGTTTAAGGTGGCGCACACAAGTCGATAACCACCTCAAACAACTTGGTGAGCATACCTGGAGGTTGCTAGCCAGTTATCACACCAAAGGCTTGTTGGTTGAGGTCTAGGTCCATCCTGGGCTGTAGCATGGGGCAATGAAGAAGAAGAATACCAGGGCGTACCTCAGTTTTCAGACTGAATCGTGCAGACTAGCGTTTGCAACAGCTTCCGAATAGGAAGGTACTTACTTCAAGAACGAAAAATAATGACTTTTCCCACTGATCGCTGTGACGGACACCTCATGGACCTTGTCAAGCTGAATACGTCAGAGTCTTCACATCCGAATAATGTCCAAATACACATTTTATAATTTTTTTCATCTGCCACGAGTCACACTTTTTAACAAATACCACGAAGCAACGTATTTCCCCCCTTTAGTGGTCACATCAAACCCAGAAAATTAAGAACAAACCACACGTCATAATTCATCAAAGCGCTCCCCACAGCAAGCACTTCCTCCTTCCATCAAAGTCAATTCAAATGCACCCTCTCTGCCAGTCCACCTCGCCAGCAGTCTCGCACTCAGAGCCCAAAAATAAAGCAATTACATCGTAAAACGAGAACTTAATCAGCTCATTAGTCCAAATTCCATGCCTCATCCAATCAATCGGGCCATTTTGTTGCTTCAATTAAACGGCAAACCGGCAACACACGCCATCCCGCCACACGTACAGATGACATTTCCCCCACTTAGCTCGTAAAAATTCAAAAAGAACGCATTCCCACCACCGCCACGAAACCAAACCGACCGAAACTCCGAAACATCCGGCACAAGGAACGATAGTCCCCTCAATAAATCTGTCTCTCCCTTCGGCGTTGCAGGCGACCGACGACGGTTTGACACCGAAAACATGCATCCATGCCACAGGAACAAAGTGTCGGGGCCAGGCTCATCCATCCAAAATTCTAATTTCCAAAAGTCCAAAAATAAGAAACCATTTCCTCTTCTGCAGTACCACAGTTCCTGATGACACTCTCGCCGTGTCTCCGAGCCTCCTCCGCTACCCCTCCGCCGCAGCCCAACCGCCCATTTTGCCGTTCGACTATTTTCGATACTCACTCTCCTTCGCGTTTGCTATTTCTGACAGCGGCTGGCTGGCCCACGAGAAATAAGACCGCGACGGGAGTCATTTTTTTATTTTGTGTAACCACAGCAGGCGGAGGTGGGTAACGCATTTGTCGCATTCATCGGTCCGAGGCTGGCGCGTCGGTGGTGGCGACGATACTGCATATCTATCTTCGGAATATGACATTTGCGTCCCGGTACACGACATCGGTCGGAAATTTGTCACTTTTCTGGATGGAAGCGCATTCAGCACCGCCACCACGCCGCTCCGTTGACAACGACAACATCGTTCCGAAATGGAAGGCAAACCAAACCAAAAAACCGAAAACCTGAAAAGAAAAACAACCAAAGACCGTTTGGCATGTTCCAAAAGTTCGAACGGATCGTTTTTGTTGCATCTCCGTGCCGATGTTGTCGTTTTTGGTGGCACCACGACTGCCGCCGCCAGCGCATTCGCTTGGAGTGCACTGCGGAGGAGCATGCGGGTGCCTTCCGTTTCGTGTGTTGAAAGCATGGCGGCGCAGATTATAGGCTAATGGGCTAATAAGACATCTGCTCCGGCTGTCAAAAATTTTGCTATTTTTGCTCCTGTACGTCTGTACTTTTTTCTCCATCTTCAAAGTTTGCTGTCAGATTTCTGTTCATATTCGAAAGTCGATGACGACGAGGTGAAGAGTCTGTCGGTTGTTGGTTTTTGTGCGTTTGGCAGTTGGGGGCGGGTGGACTTGTGCGGCGTGTGTGGTGACGGGTATGATGGGCGATGGAGAGGAGGACCTACACTGCGTGATCTTCGGGCGATGAGTGGCGAGGTTTTTGGTTTTTATGGTTACGATGTTTGTTTGGTTTAATGGCTTCCTGCAGGGATCGAAGGCCAGACGGGGGAATTGATTTACATGTAATTAAGTGCTTGATGGCGGTTCTGGAGTTTTTTGATGTTACTAATTTGTTTTTTGTTTTGATGTTTTTTCTCTTCATTTTTACGAGTCTGCCAGTCGAATGTACTGATTTTTTATGAATAAACGGGAGATATAGATGATGTATGTATTCGGAATTTTGAGACTGCTCCAGACTGACTGACTCTTTGGTTTGCCATGACGATCAAACGATTATGTTGTTGAACAGGTTGTCACGGTGTATGGAGGCGGGCATGAGACAGATGCCCTCTTGACAACTTTAAGAAGCTCCTATGGCAAGCAAATCGTGCAACGATTCCTCAATAATCTTGTAGTTGCTACTTGTTTTATTATTGCCAATGTTGTATGGATTTAAAAATTGTAATAATAATACGCTACAGCGTGCTACTGTTCTATCACAAGTGGAAGGGACCTTTAGTATAACCGACTCCGGACGGCCAAGTTTGAGAAGCTTTCTCCTAAGCAATTATAACTCTTTGGGCATTATCAGTGACGCGAAAGTGGTAGAGCTGAGAACATTATTTTTGGTCATACCGGCCTCGAATCAAGCCCAGGCAGCGACAGCGTTGGGGTTGCGTTTGGTTGGACGCACATACCCACAACGCCACGGCGGCCACATACGGAAAGTTTATAAAAACGCCATACTCCCCATTTACTTGTGCGTTGGTTACGATTACTAAAGGTAACCACTTGTTGTTGAATGTCCTGCTCAAGATTTTCGCAGATTTCAGTAAACGAGGACAAAGCGAGCTCAAGTCTTTTCTTAAAATATGATACCAATGACTTGGCCAGAATGTTAGAACGGGCTGCTGTAACATCGTTAGAAAGGACGACTTCGTTGACCTGAACTCGGCAGGGCTTATAGCAAGCCCAGTATAATTCATATCAACCGCTGTTTTTGGACTTAGCATGCATTTGCCTTTTTTTCTCTAAAATTAGCTTGATCAAGTCAAGGTCAAGGAAGACGAACCCACTTCATTTGGCATAACGTGGCAGGTATTAAGTGATTATGCACCTCATTAGGTAAATTTGCGTAGGTTTTCCAAGCTGAAACCTATGCGATCCTAATGGCCACGAACTATATTGTGAAGAGCAGGTGGAAGGGGAAAGTATATGTTCATAGTGGCAGCTAATCTGTACTTAAGGCTTTGCTAAATCCTTTAACCTCTTCCGGAATAGTTCAGGAATGCAATTCCTCTCAGAATTTGATCGGCAGTCATAGTTCTCAGATGAATCTTTCTTAGGACCTGAACCTGTGCTGTGTCCACCTGCGTCCTTAGCTAGAGCTTCCATCGATATTTGGAGGGATTTTCGATCGACAATCGGAGGTGTGTCTCCAAGATGCAGACAGACCAAGCGCATGCTCCCAAATGTCGGTTGGAAATCTGCGGCATTCTTGCTATCCCTTGGAGGAAAAGACTGAAGACGACTTACTGGCGTACAAACGGGACACTACACTTTTTTTTATTAATTTTTATTCTTAAATTCATGGCATACTTAAATATTAGACAAAAATGCTACAACTTACTTTCCCTCGGCGTGCACTCCAAGCTAAACTTAAACTTATGCTATGTCCTTCGGCCTAAACTAACAAAAAAACTATATATTTAAACAAAAACATGGATATTAAATTAAAAATATTAAATTAAGAAAATTCGACAAAAAACTACATGTTCGCCAAACGTCTAAGTGTGCTTGGCCTGAGCGACGAAACCATCTGCGACGCCTGTAGAAAAGACGACGACACTGCAGAGCACTTCCTCTGTCACGGTCCCTCATTTGCTCGTACCAGGTGGCAAGTCTTTGGTGCTGAAGTGGTCAGAGCTGATGATGAAGACAGAGGCGCCTGCTCATCAAAAAATACTGCAAAAGTAGGTTGTTCCCTGGCAGTAAAATGATCCATTTTTGGAGTCTGAGCGCTCCTTAAAAACATTCGACCTCCGAAAAAGTGATTATGCAAAATCAAATTGTTTAATACATTATTGCTTAAGAACACCCAGAAAACCCTTGATAACGCAGCTCCGATTAGTTGCTCCAAGGGATTTCTAGATACATCGCCTAGTCATCACTCATCATGCACTTCATGGAGATCTTGTCAACAGAATCGAGGAATGGGTTGCCTAGCGTCAAGGTTTATTTTTATGTTCATGGCTTCATGTATATCCAGTCTTAATGAGTGGACCCCTTTCTGTCAGCGTCGCGAATTGATCGCAGTCTTCCGAGATGTTACATGATTAGTTAATTGGCACCAACATAGTCCGGCTCGGTTGTTCTTCGATTCTCCTAAGCAACTGCATAAAAACTGGAAAGCGACTCGTTCCCCAGCCAAATCGTCGTCTCTCTCATTATCGAGCATATTGCTTTACCCTACAACCCAAATGAACTTATCCCCTGATGCAGTCCATTGCGGCATTCCCCGACTACTTTTGTAGGCAGATCTGGCTGAGCCATAACCTTGATGGAAAATTAACTGGCGACGTTTATAAATGCTCCAGAATTACTCTCAAAATGGCTCAAGGCCGGAAATATACTCAGGTTTCCTGACTCCACATTTCATCAAGTTTGAAAGTACACACACCGTACTTTGGTAGAAGTTATTTCTCATTTTATCCATCTCTCATTGCGATCATCTAGTCCCCTTCTGGCTGGAATGCTGGCTGTGAAATTTCGGCAAGGGTGGACGTTTGGGGTTCATTCTAAGAGTCGCCGAATATCAGCAGTCCTGTGAATGGGCCATGAGTGGCAGCATTGACGTTTGGGGTTCATTCTAAGAGTCGCCGAATATCAGCAGTCCTGTGAATGGGCCATGAGTGGCAGCATTGACGTTTGGGGTTCATTCTAAGAGTCGTTGAATACCAGCAGTCCTGTGACTGGGCCGTGAGTGGCAGCATGGACAGGTAAATGGAAAATTCCGTGCAAAGCTTTCTGCTTACATCAGCAAAAAAAGCAGCTCACCAACAGCTGTTTATGATTATTTTAATGCAGTTTTTCGTGAATCACTCTCCGCATTTTACTAGTTGAGCATTCAAAAAAATTAACTTTATTAGTTGGTTCAAACAAACTCCTCTCCAGCGATTAACGACAATTTGTGAAAATCTGCTATTCAGTCTGTTTTTGTTTCGGCCGTACAACGTTGGTTTTAGGCGGCAAAATAATTTGTCTTGACCGTAGAGTGACGTTTCTGATTTTTTTCGAAACTAGTTTGAAACTGCTGCTTGTCAGGAATCCGATGATCTTCCTTGAAAGACCCTTGAGCACTTCGTGAACTTAGCCGAGGATCGCACTAAGCTGATATACTACTCCATGGATATACATGGAGATGTGTGTCAATGGAGGATCTGAAGGTGGGAAATAGCTGCTTTCCATGGATGATGGTCCCGCGCATGGTGCTTCTAATCATCAAGACCAAGCTGTCTTGCGGCAGCGATAACTTCTTGTTTGTACCGTATGTTCGGTATTCCTCTCCTTCTCAAACCAGAAGGCTCAGATTTGAAAACCCTCTTATCTGGAGCGTTGGTGTCCATGCACTCAATGAGTGACAGTGCAGTCGACGAATGTTTGAATTCCGGACTACATCCACATCTTGGTACAGCTCGTAGAGTTCGCTGTTATGCCTGTTCCTCTATTGACCTTCCTCGCAGACGGGACTTTATATCCGCATAAAGTCTTCAGCATGTTCGTAATGCTGTCAGTAGCTCTCATCTTGGATCTCTCTCTCTCTCTCTCTTCCAATAACATGTGATCAGAATAGTAGAACAAGGACAATTGGCTGATTGCCAAACTCTTAAGTGTCTTTAAAAGCATGTTATTTCAGTTGAAGGAAAGGCCTTCTTACACAGCCAATCTTTAAGCAGCCTCACATGTTGTGACGATTCTTGACGGCACACATTTGTACTACCATCTACTGAAGGTCTGTATGTCCTAATAGAGAAATCAATCATCTATACATAAAGTTCCATTCAAATAGAGGAGGTACTCCAACAGACATTCTACACTTCATGATATGTGGCAAAAGAAACCGTTTAAAACAAAAGATTCCATTAGCGAAAAAACACTAAACGAAACAACCAGTCAAGTAAAAGAATTCTTACGAAATCGTTACAACGAACTACTCAGGCTACAATATTTTCGTAAAACATGGAAAGTTGCACAAATAATAGCTATACCAAAGCCTGGCAAGGATTCAAAAATTGTGTCATCATACCGACCAATAAGCCTACTCCCTATACTAGGGGAAATATTTGAAAAACTAATATATGATCAACTACAACCAATACTAACTGACAGCAAAATTATACCAAACCATCAATTTCGGCTTCCGGAGATATCACTCAACTATGCAGAAAATTCATAGGGTTGTCAACAAAATCACGACTGACTTTGAAGGAAAAAAATACAGCATGGGATTTTTTCTTGGCGTAGCAAAAGTTTTCGACAAGGTTTGTCATAAAGGACTACTGCGTAAACTACATGACCTACTTCCACGGACCTTTTCTCACATTATTAAAAGTTACCCGAGTGATCGTTACTTCTTTGTAAAATGAAATGACAAGCATTCGAAGATATTTCAAGCAAATGTAGGCGTGCCTCAAGGATCTGTACTAGGACCACTGCTGTATGTACTATATACTGCTGACACCTTCTCCCAAGAGGACCAGCAAGTACTACTATGTTAGCTACATTTGTAGACGATACAATTCTACTGACGTCCGATATAAATTTAGATACTGCAACTACTCACAACACAGCACAATGGTTTGACGACTAGAGCATTAACACAACGAAGACAAAACTCAACACGTTATATTGATCCCTAAATCTAACTTCTCCCCTATTCCAATAAAAATTAAGAACAAAATTATTCCCGTCGACAAAGTAGCAAAATATCTTGGAATGAACAAGGACAATATGAGCTTATTGTCCTTGAAAATTCTATGCACAAAAGAAAAGAGATCAGATAAAATTAAGATACGAGGGGCGTTCAATATATTCTCGGTATCGATATGAAGGTAAATGGGAATTCAATTTAAATTGTTTTTCAATATAATCTCCCCTAACATCAATGCATTTGTTACATCTTGAGATAAGCTTTGTTAAACCCTCAAAAAAATTAATTTCCTCTTTGTCTGCAAAATACCCATTTATTGCCGACTTGAGTTCTTCATCACCCGAAAATCTTTTTCCACGAAGACATTTTTTCAAATCCGGAAACAGGAAATAATCACTAGGGTGGATGTTGGATTTCTTCGAAACCACAATCTCGCGCAGCAGCCTTGGAAACACGCGCCGTGTGAACAGGAGCGTTGTCATGAAGAAGCAACACACCCGCTGCGAGTTTACCTCGTCTTTTCTTTTTAATTTCCTCCCGCAAATTATGCAAAGTGGAAGCGTAGGATGTGGCGTTGATGGTTTCACCTTTTTCTTTGTACTCAATGAGCAAGATTCCCTTTGAGTCCCAAAAAACTGTGGCCATGAGCTTCCCTGCAGACGGAGTGACTTTGAACATCTTCGGGGGGTCAGTTCCTTTTTTATGCCACTGCATGGACTCTTGTTTCCTTTCAGGGTCATAGTGGTGGACCCATGTTTCGTCACTAGTAAAAATTCGATAAATAAAACCGTCCGCGTTCTCACTACACATCTCCAAAAGCTCTCTACAGCATGCGATTCTCACTTTGAGGCGCTGTGAGCATTCGTGGCACCCACCTTGCACTGACCTTTGAAAGGTTAAGATGGTCATGAAGAATGGTGTGAATGGTACTAATTGAAAGCTTGGTGATCTCTGCCATCATTTTCACCTTTATTCGGGCATCCTCAAGAACAAGTTTTTCGACTTCTTTGATGCTTTCTCCCATACAAGCAGTAGCCGGGGCGCCGGAGCGGGGGTCGTCATCAATACTCTCTCTGCCTCTCTTGAACTCACTTGACCACAGTTGATAATGAATTCCTCGCCAGACGACGACTAAAGAGAAATAGACCCATTGATCTGTTAACGTAAATTACATTCTGAAAAAATTATTACTTTTTTTAATTGTTATTTGATTGTATTCATTGTAGTATTAATTGTGACAATGAGTAACTATGTAAATATCCTGCACAATTACACACGAAAGACTTAGAACAATGGTCACTAAGTCTGTCATTTAAACCCAACACAAATTGTAAAAACATGTACCAGGTGTCTTTATAAGACAGATGTATATATACATTTGGGAAATAAAAAAAAACAATAACCTTTTCGGGACACCCTTTATATTTTCAAATATGCGAAATTCTTTTCCCACTCATTGAACCGCTTAAGATAGCTTAAAATACTCCAGTCCAATCGAATAACTGTGAAAAACGAAGCGACCAACAAAAACGTGTTCGAATATAAAAATAAAATAACCTCGTTTATTTTTTCTTTGCAAGGTCGCCGTTTAAACAAAATCAAATGCTGACGAGGATGCTTATATCGCATAAAGTGACGTTTAAATCACACAATCTTGGCACTCACTTGACTTTTGCATTTCGTGATGCCTGATGTATCGTCTGTGGTGGCAGTAAATCGAAACCGAATAGCTTCAAGCTTGACGTCGACCAAATTCGTAAGCAAATAAACTTAAATCATTGCTCAGTAGCAAGTACATTTGACGGTTCAATTAAATGAAGTCTCATTTGAAAAACAGTAAATTTCGGCTTGGATCAATTGACAGGGTGGGTGAGGGAAGGTAAATGGTTTCGAGACACCAAAAGAGCGTCTATAAACATAGACATTTTTAACTGCGTTTTAGGAACGAAATGTGAGACGTTGGGTCACTATACTCGACGTGATGTTGGCTTGTCTAGATTTAACTACCAACTCCTATGGGTTCGAGAGAGTTGCATGTACACCCTGTCCCCTCGGGATAAACAAGTCCACCGAATGTTACTGAAAAAGTGATCAAAAAGAATGTACCGCCTCTTGCTTTGAAGACATTCTTAAATTAACGAACGAGCTGTCTGAATCCCTTCCTTTTACATTTCATTTTTAATCCCTCCACAGATGCAACATTTGCACCCTTACTTCTGCAGGGGTGCCAAAAAAACTCATCCAAAAGCAGTGACGCGTCTCACACTCTTCTCAATTTCACGATGCCATTCGTCACCGGCGCATGATGCGATGAAGCATTTCAAAGTCCTCCAACCACCGAACCGCTTTAGATGATGGCCCATCCCAAGCGTCTGGTCACACTGCCCTGTAATCAGCCAAAATAACTCATCCCCCAACAGTCAGGTGTCAAGAACACAATCAATCAATCAATCAAAACCCTCTGGGCTGCCACTCCGTACGAACATAATTGTAACCATACACCGATTAAGTAACTTCATGCGAAAGCACCCCTAATAATGGCCCTCAAACCGTGCAACCGTCCTCAATGTAAATTAATTGAAATTACACAGCGCGAAAAGGGCTCCAAATTGATTTGCAGACGCGCGCGTTTGACGCTCGCACTCGCACGGCAAAGCAGCACCCAGCGACGAGTGCCCATCTCGCTGGGGCACCCTGTAAGGAGCACATAATTAATGACAGTTATTTATTTTTATGACAATTGAAATTGCTGTACCGCTGCACGTATGGCGGATGCATCATACATCGGTGCATGGAATGCACACGAATGCCTTCTGACAGTGCATGACCGGACGGTAAGCCGGTTACGTGCCGAAGTGGCTGGGTTCTTGCATCCCCAACTGCTATTATTTTATCCCCGACAATTCGGTGGTGCACATCGAACACGTGTCGCATTGAGGTGGAAGCCAAGGCAGTAGCCGTGGTTGCGGTGGAAGTGGACTAAGCGGCAGCGGAGCGGGTACGCAAGGTGTTTGGCATGCAAAAATTCGTGGAATTTCGCAAAAAGCCAAGCGGTGAAATGCGAGGGGTGGGGATGGTCGATGCGCAGGCAACGGTGGATCAAAGCGCAAAGAACAGGCCCAACAACTGAACGCACTCTCAGACTGCGGGACAATGATTAGTGAACCTGTCAGGGGACATTAATTGCTACCAGAATTGGTTTGGCAACGTAGGACAGGAGGTAGGGCTGCAGTGTTATCGCTGCATGATCGATAGCGAGTGTTAAAAGTGTGGCAGCGTGGCAATGTGTGTAACGACCAACATGGGCATGGGTATGAGTGCTATGTCCCGAGGAGGGCTGGTTGGTCCGCTTTGAGACGGGGCTGGAATGTGCGAGTGAAAGGGCGAGAACGAAAAGGGAGAGAGACGGACAATTATTGTCACATTTAACCTGTCACTAGACGAATAAGAGGTTGACTTGTTGTATTACTTTGTTTTTTTTTTTGTTGGCAAATCCTCCCGATAAGTTGAGATGGAAAGCAACAGTGCTGGCCTTAAATGATGGACGGACAATTCAGCAATAATTGAACAGAACTTGGCTTGATGTGGAAACCTGGAAGGACTTGCACGCAGGTGCCTCACTTACCTTGTGTGGGAAAGGACTCTTTGGAAAATGTCAAATCGAACACAGATCAACAATTGTTTAAAATTGACTGATCAAATTTCGAACCCGCTTTTTTTCTTCCTTGTTCGCTCAAGGCGCATCTGGGCCAGTTAGCGCGACCTGTGACCAGCGGCCTCCAATTTCGCACACCACATTGGTTGAGATCCTTCTCCAGACGTTGCCGAATATTCTTCGCTAGCCCCAATACCTACACCAGTCGTGGTTGAACTTTCTCCTCCAGATGCCTTCAATATGTGTTTTCTCTCCAAGATAAAGCATCTACTTTTCGAAGTGTCCATGCGCCTGCCCTGTGTTAAGTCAACTCGATCTTCCGCGATATGGCCCTATTTCTCAATTGCATGTTGCGCACAAAGAAACAGAGGCTGGCTCGAGTTAATCTCCGTTTGATCTCGATATTTGTCACTGTGGTGCAGAGGTAGATGCAGTGAACCGCTATGAATTTCCCCCAAACAACGTCCACTTTATGCCACCATCACTGTAGTATTCCAAAGTCGGGAAACACAAATTATTCAAAATAAAATAAAATATTTATCATCTGGACCTTTTTCATGTTGGCCGGCCAAAAATGCAGATGTGCTGTCAGAAAATATGTTCCGTGACCACAAATCAACCGCTGGCATTGCCATCGGCGAAGCCAAAGAGCCCAAAACACATCGGTTAATTACTTACGATGTCTGGCGGGCTTTTACGGCACTTTGCTTAAGCCTGTCCTTTTCTTTTTCAGCTCTGGTCTGTTTTGTTCATCCTCTCGGCTTCTTTTTGCGTCGTATGTCATCCCACAAACGAATTACATACTTGTGAAACATTTGCAAATGTATTAATTGATTAAATGTGCGGTGCAACGGCGGTTAAGAGGCCACCTGAACATTTTCGTCAACCTGTCGTTTTATGCGATCCGCTGGTCTAAACATAATTGAATTATGGCCTTAAGTCGAATAATTTTACAATGCACTAGAAGGTGTTGGGTTCGTTTTTTTCTTTCAATTCTGTCATAAATTGTACCTGTTGCATGACAGACAGATGTTGATGTGGAGAAGATGAACCACTCATTACACTGCTGCAGACAGCCTATTGTGACAAATGGCCAGCAAAGCAGAGAATCGCGATTAAAGCTTTAAGTCTAAGTTCATGGACTTTAATGAGGAACTTGAATAAATCACAATTTATGCAAGAGAAAGTGGAAATGCGGATGATGATGAGTTAGTTTGAGTAGCAGCCATATCTATGTTGGATGTAATTTCGTCCACTTTATCAAGTTACAATTAGAAAAGTTGTATGTTTGTGGAGCGACGACAGCAGGGATTTGGATGTCGATTGCTTGCTTATTTTCTGAATTAGGAATCATTTATGAGTTTGGACCTCATCTCAGAAAGCACTAACACTTGCAGGCCATTCCATGAAAAATCACAATACCCATTTTGTCTGTGAACATTAGAACTGAATCCGGACACTATGTTAGAAAAGCCTCGCCTTCCAGGAATGCTATGGTTTGCCTGAAACTGACTAATCCTGATCGAAAGGATCGCATAATACTGCCAGCCTTGAAAATCAAACTAAGGCTAATGAAACATTTCATCCCAGCTCTGAACAAGGATAGCGATTGTTTTAAATACATCTCTAAAAAGTTTCACAATTTGAGAGAGAAAATGAAAGACGATTTTTTATGGTCTACAAATATGTGGGATAAAGGATGATTGGGATTGCACAAAATGTTCAGCACCACAAAAAGGATGAAACAGGGCACATTGAAGAGATGTTGTCGCAATTATTGTTTACACATCCTTCACTGCCATTTGGACCAGTTCACATAAAGTGATCTGAGTGAAGAACAATTGGAACCGTACCATCAAGTCATTCAAACTGTGGGTTAGAGTTACCAGAGTCACTGGAATGCACACATGATGGCGGACATTAAAAACAGCCCTTGTGAAGACAGTCAAATCTTAAAGTATAATCTTTTAATTTTTTTTTAACAGTGGTTGTTTTGGCACATGTCGTGTCATTTGTTTTTAGTATGATCCCACTAGACGAAATTGAGTAATTTCGGCAATGTCCTTCGAAATAAGATTCGAAATTGCCCATTTTCCGATACCCTTGCTAAATTGCTCCAATTTCAATGAAATTGCGTACAAGACTAAGTAATATAACAAATTATGACAGTTTCCGTGTATTCATGTCAACAAATCTAGCAGATTTCTAAACCATTATGCCAGTTAACTCGCAGATTTCTGACGGATTGTGTTTTAATTTTTTTTTGTTTTGTTTGGAAAAACTAAGTAAATAAATAAAACTCTGTTACTTTTGTCATTTCAATGTAAAACCAAATTGTTCCTATCCTAGAAACCAGAATTGAAGTGTTATAGAGATGGTCAACTTCACAGCTGTTTGACCCCTAACCCATCAACGAATTTTAGAAGCTGTTTGACAGTTATTCACGAAATCACATGAATGCCGTTCTCTGATTGGTCAATTTGGCTTTAGGAAACTGTATAAAAACTGGTTGTCGAACATTTTAAGGGGCTTCACGTTTTCTCTCTTAATACTTCATTTCTGGTGAAAACTTTGGGCAATTTCGAAATTGCGATGCAGAAATTATGCAATTTTGCGTGTGGTAAGTTCCTAACTATTTCTCAAAAATCTAACTTCAGATCCTAAATCAGACCGGGAAATGTATAATATTTCATGCAACAAAAAATCTAATCTCTTGTGTAACCATTTCACACTGGGACGAAATCGTGGTTTCAGTTGGTGTATCCATAATTTAAAAACTGTGTTGTAACATAAGTGATGCCCACAGGTAGATCTACGCCTACTTAATAAAAATCTGATGATCTTGTCTTAGGATCCGGGCCAAGAATTTGTTTTACATTGCACAGCCAATGGAGATGGAAAAACTGTCACTCAGCCTGCTGTATCCCAGCTACAACAGCCATGGAAACGATGCTCAGCATGACACCATCCTCTGTGCCCGACGCCCGTCATCATTCACGAATCACGCCTTCAACTTTGTCCAGGCAATGGATTTCTAACATTCCGGATTATATCCACGTTTTTGTTGGAGCTTTGCCTATTTCCCGAAAAAAAAACTCGCCTTACAGACATCAAGACAACCCCACAGATGGTTGATCGGCACTCAGCAAAATCATGTAAAAATTAAAACAAAACCAACTCGTTTAAATGATCGGTCTGGTTATAAGCCCAACAGACCTCTTTGCCGTGTACACTGTATGATCTCATTCCGATTCCACAGACGCAATAGTCTACCCATTCTCACTCATTCTATTCTCGACATTCTAACTTGAGCAAGCCGGAGTCCGGACACAGTCCGTTCCAGGCACAAGATGCTCAAGATTAACAAGGACGCAAAATTGCTTACGGCCAACCTCTGCTTCGTCCTTCTGGGTTTATTTCAAAACTCGAGTCAGAACTATGGCGCCCAAACATAGTTTAACCATGACCGAGCAATTAACAAAGCCGCCACGTTCACACAATAGTCTGAGCTCAACCCATTTCATGGATTGTCGCATTGGTAGCAAAAGTGTATTTTTGCATTCCCTCCTGGGCATGGTAATCTTGGTGAAATTTATAATTTGTAAGCCTTGATCGGGTATAATACTTTCCAGATGGAATGGAAGTTCTAACTGAGCATGTTTCACGTCTTGAATCACGCGGGATTTGTCAAAACTAGAACAGTGAAAAAAGACGTAGCAAGGAAATCACCCATTAGAAGCTCGTGTTCGAGTCGTGTTTTGGTGCTCGCGTTCCTAACTATGTACACACACATCTTTGAACAGAGTTGTGTCTGTGAGGGTCTTTTCTCAGAAACAGAAACTCTCTTCAGCAAGTGCCAAGAATATACATAGTTGCCACGACATTTCTAATGTCGTGTTTGGACGCCCAAGGTAGATTAGACATGAAACAAATCGAGCTTGGCCTAGATCTGGAATTTGTAGAACATCATACTTGAAGTCAAGAGACACATATGTATGTTTTTGCGAACCAGCCCCCAACCAAACGTACTAGGGTCACTCGAGTCTGTTAATCGTTTCAAAAAAGTCAACAACACAACACGGCCAAGGCGCTTGTCTAGATCTGTGTCATGCTGCAAATCCGTCACCCCCTAAAATAACTAAAAAAAATGCAAAAACCAATTCGTATTTAATGATACTCACACCTAATGCAAATCACTCAAAGATTCTCTAAACATCACCGTCACATGTCGTGGGTGGGACTTAATGATTGCGTGGTGATAAATCTTGTGACAATTGCCATAAATCTTCGATGAAATTATTGCCAGACAGATTTTAAGCAATCTGTTGTCGCTTTGAGTGAGAGGGAAAACACTGATTTTGATATTGTTGACGTGTGTCATTAACTCAAAAGAGCATCGTTTGAAAATGAGAATGAATATTTTTGAACTCTCTCCACCAAACAGAACCGGAAAATATGATTGTTTCGAATCGTATTTTGGTCATAACACCTGCAATCAGTGCTGCCACTTTGTGGTAAATGTATCCGGGCACACTTTGAAGTCCCTCTTTATGGGTTTGGGTGAAAGTTGAATTGACCATCACGAAATGTAAATACGTAATCCACTCTCCTAAAACAGAGCTTATATAATTCAGTCGGCCGTCCGTCCGTTGTCTCTGAGAGATCCAAAATTTAAAAAAGCATCGTACATGGAATATTGAAATGGTACAACAGCTATGGTACAACAGCTTTTCTGGCACAAATAGAGATACATTTACTTACATTTGCGAGCGACCTATGGTGGACCTATGCTGCGCCTAATCGAATTATGTTTCAATTGATACGTAAATAAATAAATTAAGGGTTTCTTTACCAACGTCTTGGTAGAAAGCTTTGTCTTAAAGTGTTCCCCACCCTCTCCTGGCCATTTCTAAACTAAAAGTGCCTGAAAGTCTGAAAACATTCATGAAAATTAGCTTCAGAGAGTATTTTAATTCGAGATGGCTTTTAAGATATTGGCCAAATTCACAATCGATTTGTGAATTTTGAAAAATTAAAAACACTGTTGTTCTCCTTTATAGACATACGTGCGTACAAGAGTCAGAATAAGGATTTTTAAGAAATTTCGAAAATGTCTCGCTAAGCCGTTCGATCCACACAAGTCCCAGTGGTCTGAGCACGCATTAATTCCACCCAACAACCCACACCCTTAAGGACGAAATAGGCACATCAACCCTACCCAGCGAGGACACCATGCCCTAGATTATTAGATCTTAACCATCGAGCACATTTTTCTTTGCTACAGACCGTAGTTCAGCAACCAAAATCTACATGAATACCTGCTCCTATTACTTATCCGTATAGTTGATCCTCGTGTTGCATTTCGGGAACATCAAGTTTCTGAGTTCAAAGTAAGTCATGTCCCGGTAGTACATCATCTCAAATGACGCTGGTTCGAAGTCTCTCTGTGTGACTCTCACTAGGAATCGATCATCAGTGGTCAGATACCTCCTTCCTTCGCTCAAACACAAACACAAACCTTTTTGAGGTTGATAGCAACGCTTTTCATCGATTTGGGCTTATGCAAGTTCATTGGACAGGATTATTTGGATCTGCCACGTGCTCTGCCACTTCAATAAACTGGCTGAACACTCCCTGCAATCAGTGAAAATCATTTATTCCAACGACAGTCAATGAGGCCAATGTTAAAAGCATTCAATAACACACACCACTCAGCTATGCTGTGCGAGTGTAACTGCGTCTCTACGAACTATGAAGGATTGTGGATTTTATTGTTCTTCCAGATCCATCAATTTGGCTTATTGACGCAACCAGTCAACCTGAAGTAAGGCTCGTCACTGAACAAGAAACCCCCCTCAATAAGCTCTGCTAACTGAGCTGTTGTGATCTCAAATTGCTTTTCTCAATTTGTTGGCGTTGCCTTGGCATGGGTGTGCTCACACTAGTTCGGTGGAGCTCACATACTGAACCGAGCTGACAATACCGTGCTGAACGCTATTCAACTAGTTGTCAAGAACGAACAGTGCTGCCAGGGTAATGATCAAATCTGACATTAACCTACGCTGCCTGGTTCCATCCAAATATCATGGTCTCATCCCACGATTCGTGTCAGCCCTGATTTCATGCAATTTCGTGTGAGACCTCACGCTGGGACAAGAGCGTCCCCCCATTTCCGGGACCAGTACTCAAACGAAGGGTTCATTGAGCTTGAACAACATTTGTTTTTTCACAATGCCGATAAATTAGATCACAGAATTACATACACCGGAGATAGATTTCTTGGGAATTCATTGGTAAAGCTGCAAATGAAACACATCCCTGCAACAAAGTCACAAGCAGACCGCAACCTCCATCTATCCTACATCTCCATCGTTTTCAAACTAATATTGTTGCACACACACACACCCCATGCAAGCCCACCTGTGCATGGTCACAAACGTGTGCGACTCAGCGTACGCTCTGGCACACTGAACCAAATGAAGGCCGGTACACAACTGCAGCAGGTCTTGTGACCTTCCTGTGACTTCACGTGTTCTGAAGCATGTTCCGTAGCACAACGTGCCACAATACCCTACCGCGGTATTGAGGGATCTCTCCATTAGACAAGGACATGCTTGTGCACGCAGAGACGGAGAGAGAAGAGAAACACAACGCAAAAAAAAAGGATGTAGAAACTATGTTTCACCTGTTACAAATGGAGCAGGAGTCAGCCGCAGACCTAGAAACAAAAAAGGACACAGAATGCAGGCAGGAGCAGGAAGACGACACGCCGTCATCGACGAGCGACGAACACAAAAAAATGCAGAAAAGACACACCATTCTCAAACACCACTTATAACCCCTGCCCAACCGTCATCGATCGGAGAGTCGGAGTCCTACTTATCAGGTGCAGGCAGACTGCAGATAATGGCCACATTCCTTGGGATAATTTTCAGTGCGCGGTCACCGCAGCCAACGCTATCATTAACATTCATCTGAACTGAAGCCAGGCCATGGAGCCAAGGGAACCTTACCCAGTCCTGGATCAGGTGGCATTACAGGACGAGCACCGGCACCAGCAGTGAATTGTGGCTATCACGAGGCAAAGGAGTTGGCAAAATATTTTATGGTCTGCAAGGAACTAACAGCAGTGTGGCCTGGCCATTCCGGTGCTCCTCCTGCTGCTGGTGCTGGTGCTGGTGCTGCTGTGGCACACAGATGTTTTGTCGCATGTGTGCAGAAAATTAAAGAGGACGATGGCGAATGATAATAAAAAGAATATGAGAGGCTGCTGCCTCTGCAGGAGTACATGCGTTTTTTTTTTTCTTCTTCTTTTGGTTTGACAAGACCCATGAGTCAGGCGGGAGTGATGTCTGGTGGAGGGTCCTCATCCGATTGGGAACTGACCCATATCAGGCTGGTGATGTGGTTATGGCGTGCGCCAATGTGTGATGCAATGACGTTGGTGTTTGGTGGAGCTACAGGAGGCGCTGAGGAAACTGAAAGTGACGAGCCTATCGTTGCAGCATTGTGGAAAGGATGGATGTGAGTCATTTTCTTGTTTGTCATTGTGGCATTGTAGTTCGCAGGCGAGAGCAAAGATTTGAATCTTACTGGTTGAGGTGTAAGTGAATGCAAGTGATTCATGGCGCTGTGCGACGGAGAGGCGATGAAGGGAGGGAATGCTGTTAGGCATCTACGATGTTAACGCATGAACTTTTGATTGAAGTTGTGTGGTTGGAATGTGTTTTCTTTTCTTTTTGACCCGGTGTAATGGTGTTTGAGCGTTTTTTTTTTTTTGAACTTGTTTCTCTATTTCAAATGTGATGGTATTTTATAATTCTACGCGGCCAATCTGATTTTAAAGTCCAACATTCGATAATTTGTGTGTGATTGAGGTGACTGGCGGCGGATTCTTAGAAACGTTCGATGCGTTTGGCTTTCGAAATTCAGTATAGTTGGTACGTATCCTCTTTCACCGTAATCGGAAGTGAGATAGTTGAGCTATTGAGACAGTTCTTCAGTTCTTCTCGCCTGTACCGAACATGAACTCATAAGATGTGACAGTCGATATTTACGTTAATATGGTAGCGCCGAGTTCAATCGCATTTTGTTTTGAATAAAGTGGCGTGCATGATTTTATAATATTCGAGTGATGTGACACAAGCTCAGAGCCGTGATGTCAGAAATCAGCAACTGCGAGAATCTCAAGTCCCCTCGTTCGCCACACGTGCCTTGTTTCATACGCACTGATTTGAATTTATCATGACAATAGTGTTCACTGATTGAGTGGCGTAGAAGTAGGAGTTTTTTCTGGGTGATTAACGCCATTGTCCACCTCTTTTAACTCTGCCTGTATCACACTTGCTGCTTATTCTGGAAAATTCAATTCAAATTTAAGGCTGGACTTGATCGGGCATGATTAGTCGATGGACCTGACATCTTAGTCCATGTCTGTTATGCCTCGCAAACAGACCCAAATATATGAAACAGCGATTTTCGAAGGTGCCAAGCATCAGTTATTTTTCTAGATCAGCTTTCGACCCCACATATCAGGACTGACAGGCTGATCAAATGTTTTGGCCCAAGTTGTTTAGACAGCATAAAGATGTCATTTGGAAGCACACATTTGCAGACGAACTCCTTAACTAAAATACATACGTCAAAACTATGGATGCCGATAGTGACGACGCATAGTGGGGCAAAACGGCCTCAAAACTGGAAACAATTCCTGCATATTATCGCAATATTTTTTGTGAAACGGTATTACTTACTTTCGATTTTTATGTTTTCATCTTAATTGCTGAAAGAAAAATTTATTAATATCGAATTAAATGAGACTCGTGGGATTCTATGGCGAAAGTTTACAGAGTCATATTTTTGCTCTTCATATTTTTTAACATACATTTTTGACATTTGTCTTATTACATTCTCTGGTAAATACGACCGCTAGGGCACGAAATTTGAATTTAAAACGAGTATATAATTCATAATTTTGTACTATGTTTATCCATAATCGATTTTTTTGGAATTCAATAGATTTTATAATTCATATGGTTTTTATGGTTTTTATTAATATTTAAGGTTCTGCGAAACAATTCCTGTGCTGGATATAGACAAGTGAACATTTTTGAAATCTCTAGATATCAGCTGTCAATTCATTTTGATTTTATTTTTTTTTTTTTTACTTTTTAATTGAGAATTAATGCATTTAATTAAGAACACATAAATCAAAATATTTTATTTACAATTGTTTTAAATTGTTTCTAAATCATATAAATACGTGATAGAGAAAATATATAGTGGTTATTGCTGTTTTTCAATTGCAATCAATGTTTTTGTAGATAAATTGATTCATCAGGGAGAATCACCTTAATCACCAACATTTTTGGCTCTCGCCTCTTGCGCTCCTTCAGATGTGAAGTGCCTGTGCTGGAAGGGGAACAACTGATTACATCCGAAGCATGTATCAAAAGCTTGTGCTCACTAGGAAGCATATAAAACTAAGAAATCGAAGAAAACTTGAAAAAAATTGCGCAAATATGAACTCTTTTGAATACATTAGCCAACAAGTTCAACTATTTATAAGGAAATGCAAATATCTGGATCTGGAACGAAGTGGAAACCTACTGTAAGCCTAAGGTCTTACAAAAGACCTAAAAATGTAAATTTCTGAAACACACTTCCATTTTTAATAAAAACAACTAAAAACGTTCTTAATTTTTCTACGTTCTTAAACAGCATCTTAGAACCAAAACTTTTTTCACTTTTAAACTTCACTTTCGCAATCGTAATCTAATAAGACTGTGACTTCAAATGCTTTCCAAAGAGTGGGGATGACTGATTATTCTATGCACTGACATGTTATTTAACGAAAAAACTGCCAAACATCATATTTCACATTTCATTTTTTTAATTGTTTCCAGTTCTGAGAACGTTTTGCACAATTGTGCGACTCAAATACGCTATTTCGAACTGCTGTGGACTCTCCATAATCGTTCATTTTTTATTTTTGCAATTTATTCCTGTTTGTACATGTGTAATGTATTCCGATTTATTGGGACACCGGATAATCGAAGCCATATTCGCTTCTGATCCAGCATTCCGCTTCGGTGTACGAGGCCTTAAATTTACCGGCGAACAGTCAATCTTTATGAACTTATAAATCTAAGTAAACGTTTCGTATTTTGTTTCCTAAATTAGAAGTTATTAAACGTCCGACCTATGCCAAGTAGAGCGCATCCAAGTAGAGCCGCTCCAGAACGAAGAGTCTTCGGCTCTGTACCAGTGGGACAAGACAACAGAGAACGCCCACGGAACCAATGGCACTCACAAGTGGAGAAGGTCCTCAACCAATTTGGCGTATGAAATTGGAGGCAGCTAGCTAAAGATCGTGCCAGCTGGAGAGGCATGTTGGTTGAGGCCCAAGTCCAACTCTAGAAGAAGAACCTTCCGACAATAACACTTTTAAAATTACATACTCGACAACAGAGGTGATGATGTATCACCCCAACGAGGATTTAACTAAACAAAAAAGTACCTTTAAGCGTTACAATGCACTTCAGAGAATTCAAAAATACATCAACTAAAACTCCGTACAAATTTTAACATACGCATAGGTAGGTAGGGAACGGGACAGCCATTGAATTCAAGAGCAGTCTTAGACCATGTTGGTTCATTGGGATACCCACAGTCAGACTACTAACTCCGATCGACCACTCCAGTGATTGTGCCGTTAATTTGATCCCAACGTCAACTGGTGACTCGATCAAATTTGAATACCAGGTAAAAGCGTATTAACTCTGCTTTCACTGGGATTCGAACTGGGGAACCCGCTAACCGAGGGAAGGCACTTAACCAACTGCGCCGTGACGTTGTCCTACTCATACAGAAGCACGTAGGTATCATCCCAGAGCATACCGTATTCAAAACAATAGCCTACCATCGAATATGGCATCGAATTTTTTAGGGAATGTTTCCTGACATATTCATGCCGACCATTGAAAACGGCGAATGCACAAAATTATCGATCGATTGAACCTCATTACCGATCTTCTTTTATATTAGCTCTATTCTGTCATTGCCTTGAATTCAACATAAATTCAATCAAAATTTATGGACACAATAGCCTTTTTTTCGATTTGGAGTAAGAGCAAAGTGATTGCCGACAAATCCGTCAAAAAATGAGGAGTGCAGCAAATAATATTTTTTTGTTACCCGATCCTCGGTAAGTTAAGGACATTTATTTAGTCAACTTGAAATTTAATATTTTTAATTGTATTTTTATCAAACAATTCAGACTAAATAAAGCCGGCTTTAAATATATATTGAACGTATTAAAGGCAAAATTACCATCAGTTGTGAGATCGTCATCACTGACGCCGGAGCTCAGTTTGGCAGAATGCTTGAGATTTTTAGCAGAGGGTGGGTACTAAACTGGCATTGGGAATGGCACAATCGATGATTTCCGATGTTGTCTCGGATATTTTTAATATTCTGGAGGAAACTCTGTGCTCAAAATGGATAACATTAACTTTTCGTTTTAGTAGCATATAAAATATTTCTGATCATTTTACTTACTTCGTCAATTTCATCATTTTGCTGATACCACAGTTGCGTCCCCAAGCGAATTGGCGATCATTCTGATACGTATTACTGTTGTTGTAATTAATTTTATTGAATAAATATTTGAAATTGAAAACAAGGAGTTTTACTTGACAACTTCACATCATTCAATATCCTTGGCTTCATTGTCTATTGAGCGTTTACTGCGGTTCTCGAAGAGCATACGCATACGCATACGCATACGCATACTGGAGTGAAGCAAAGTGGCTGACGGAGGAGTTCTCCGGAGGAGTTCTCCGGAGGAGAGTGTAGGCCTGGAAGAACTTTTGCCGAGCTCTACAAACAACATTTAAAAAAAAAAATTCGCGTTTTCTTCTCCAATTCAACTTTAGAAAATTCCCGTAAATTTCCGCGTAGTTTACAAAACCGTCACGCCACGCTACGATAAGTGATTCGAAAAAAAAATCCATTCCCAAACAGAGAACTGTCACTAAGCCTTCGCACGTTGATTTCTGCGTGGAATACACGCAAAATAATTATTATTAAAAAAGTCATAAAGCAAACTGACACCATGTTCAGATCCTTGCGTAAGATGGGACATTCCGGGAACGTGCTTTGAGTGATTTGTTGCTGGTAACAGCCATAGACGGACGTTCCACGTGCACTTACAACATATTTCGCTGATGTAAGGGATTAATTAAAGAGATTACGCTCCCATCGATTGGACTTTGTTCGTTTGGCGATTGTGCAGGCTTTAATAACCGATCAGTGAGCTGATAGTATACATTTCAGTCATTATGTTTTAATTAATATTTGATAAGTAGCTCGTAAAGGTGTACTCCCAAGGGATTTGGTGGAAGGATTTCTACCGCACGTTGTCACGATACCAAGCTTCCATGTAGGGGAACTTTGTAGCACCAGCTGTATAGCACGGACCTCTGTTCTATTGTTACCACATGTCAGTAACATGAATTGGTTATCATCACCTTCAACCACAGGTTCTCTGCAGTCTTTGAGTTTTCCAAATTACTCTCGAAACAGAATGAATGTTGTTTGCCACGTTCACGTTTTCGCCAATCAGTTAGGCAACCAAAATAACGTCTTAAAGCATACAGCCTTTCCCTTCACCCCTGATCAATGCAATCACTCGCGGAAGACCATCAACGCAACACTAATTGGCCATAAGATTTTACGCAATAAAATATATCACTGCTAAACACACATAACTGATTAATGTCAGCGCACAAGATTCAATCAAGTGACACGCGACACGGATTAACTAATATTTTTCTGGGTTTCAACTCAGCACGACACCCAAACAACAACTGCCAGAGAATGTCGTTGAGATCCGCGAGCGATGATCGATCGAAATGCGTCTTGGAAATTGAAACAGGCCAGGTGACGGCCGAATCAATTATGTCGGCAAATACTAGCCTGCGAAGATGCGCTTGATAATGGATGATTTTCAGTGTTATATTTTTGACAGGTCGAATAGATTACTATTTCTTCATGGAAAGGCTTACAGAGCAGCCTGACAGCGGAAAAGGTTTTAACACACTCCGACCATTTAACGGTCGTCGTAACCGACATTCTGAGCAAGCAATTCAAGCTATGGTCACCAAATTTCGTTACAATTTCAAGGTATTTTTTTTTAAAATTCACTTTCGATGTTACATAGCAACATCCCGAAAATCACGCCAAAAGCGCCTCGGGCCCTGTCCAGAGCAGCATCAATATGTTTGTTAAAATAAAGATACTGGTCTAGCCAGATCCCCAGATATCTGACTTTGCGGCAGTGATTGCTCGTGTCGACCAACAATTCAGAACTTTCGCCAATTCTTTTTACTATCCGCCGAGGAATCATACAACGGCGTCCTGAACAGTATGGTTTCCGATTTCTGAAAGTTGATATTCAACTTCCAGTCATCGTAATCTCTCATGAATCAATCGATGTCATCCTGCGCGATGTCCTCGATCTTTTTGCCTGATTTGTACACGATCAAGTCGTCGGCGTACGCAATTACGTGAGGAAGAGAACTTACCAGATCGCTCAAATAAATGTTGAACAGGATCGGGAGACCATTTTTTACTTCAAAAATACCACGTTGCCAGTCCTGAAAGCGAACCGTCTACCGGTAAGCATGTTACAGTAGAGGTTTGCTAATGCCGATTAAACTTGTAAAAAAGACCTTCTAACCATACGGTATCAAAGGCCTTTTCCAGGTCAATCAAGCAGGCACCCGTACATTGTTTCTGGCTCTTGTTCAAGTTCAAGTTTCGACGCGGCATGAATGGTGACATGCCCCGCTTTGAAACCGAATCGGTTATCCGGAATTATATTTTTGTGCTTAGTCCAGTTTATCAGAGCTCTATTGATCACCTTCTCGAATTCCTTGCTGATGTTCGGAAGGAGACTTATTGACCGAAGGTTGCTAGGATTCGATTCCTCTCTTGGATATGGGTTGCACAATCGCAGTTTTCCAATGCTCCGGATAATGCACATTATTCAAAACATTGTTAAACAGGATTGCATACATATTAACCACTTCTAGGGGGATGTGTCTTAGAACAATGGTCCCGTCGACTCCCACTGACTTTTTCAGCAATTTCAAGGTATTGAACATCAAGCTATACGTAGAGTTCGTATATGGGGATTGTTGTTAATGGGGATAATGTTAATGCTACACACGGCAAATATTGAATGTGCCAGCGTATTAACTTTGCTTTCACTGGGATTCGAACCGTGGACCACTAACCAAGGGCAGGCACTTAACTAACTGTGCCATACAGCAGTCTCGGGTCTTAGTCTAGTAATTTGTTCTTATGGTCCGACGAATAATTTTTTGAAAAGAACAACTTTGTAGTCCAAAACGTGGCAGCTGAAACTTTTCGACATGTCGTTAAAGCGAGACTGCTCTACATGCCATACAGCATGCGAATCGATGGAAATCGAGAGTTCGGTGAGCAATGTCTGAACCGGGGACGTCCAATTCCCCGGATCGCGCGACGCCCTTCGAGTATATTGTAATGGGGATACGTAAAATCACTCGACTACGCCGATCGATTCTAGAATTGTGTGTCACCGAAATAAAAACAAATGTGATCGCAGAAGTGAATCGAAATGTAACCATATTTAGAGTAGTCAACATTTTTAATGGCAAGCATTGATTTGTCAACTCAAATAAAAATGTTGTACACTTTAGCACTTTTCCTCTGCTTCTTTTGACACTTAAAAATCAGACGCTTAAACAATCACATTTTATCTGTGAACAACATCTTATCAGGATTGCATGATTTTGAAACTGTCTTAGCATTCCTTTTGGAGTCGATCACATCTTCGCACGATCAGTATTCTTACTTGGGCGATCTACTTTCTCTTTCTTTCTGAGATGTAAAGTGGGTGCAGTGAAATGTTGTCGAGATTAAAAATTGTCAACGTTTTGCATATCTACTTTCCCTTATTTCTATTTGTAGCCTTATTTCTAAGTCGTAGCACAACCAGTCGTTTTTCTTTCATTTTGACAGCCGCCCTTTGGAATACGCAAATTGTTGTTAGGACTAGTGCTTTTCGACTAAGCCTAAAGGACTAACTCGCTATTTACTGAGTTCGCTGAGCTAAGTAACTCGGATAACTGCTCTTATCCAGTCCACCTTCACCTTCACCGTCTCCATAACAAGAGTAACCCTCAGGCCAATCAGCAAGCAATTAAGTTAATTGATTGCTCACATGGAATTACATCGGATTAACCCATGCCCCGAAATGCATTCTTCTTCCGAGCGCAATCCATCCGAAAATAGGCAAGGCACCGAGAAAAGCAAAAGCTGAAGCAAAAAGTAAATATCAGAAGGCAATGTGTTCCAAGTGTGAAACGACTCCTTTGTTCATTGAGTGACGACCACTCATGATAGATGTCCGCGATGCCATTCAAAAGCCACACACTGTCCCATCAACGCCCCCCATCATCGTTCGGGATCACTGATCAACACCGACCACGACAGTGCCGTGGATCTGCCGCGGTCGACCGCGCCAAATGCCATCAATTGTTGCTCCCCTCACTGCGGGGGTGCGCTTCCAGTTGAAATTATTATCCACTCATAGATAAATTCTTCCGTGCTACATACACTCTGCTATCTCTCCCTCTCTCTCTCTCTCTCGTTCCCCGTCCGAGATGCACCACATGCTCCGGGAGCTCATTAACAGCAGAGTACTGACTGTCTGCTGGTGCTGGCCTCCGGCGTAGCACACGAATCGTATTTCATATTAAAAAAAATGGCAATCTGGGCAATTGCCGGGGCGGTCAAGACGTGTGGTCTCGCGTACGGCGGTAATAACTGCCATGAATTATCTCGGGGTCCCTTGGCGCCGATCCAGCGGGATTGTTATGTTCGCCTCAACGGGACAACTATAATTGGCCACACCTAATGGGTCTTTGCTATTCCAGTTGACAGAATGATTTCAACGGAATTGTTTTAAGAGCGAAATCGCGACGATAAAATAATTTCGCAAAAATATGGCACCCAGACCAAGTTATGAGTACACGATTGAGGGAGGAATTTTCGGGCAGGAGCCGACGACAGCCGGACGTGCTTTATGTGCATTTTGAACTGGAGTGTAGTGAACGGCAGCGATGCTGGCATGGTACAGCGCCGAGAGGTCGTCCACAAAGACCGGATGAGTGGGCTGGCACGCTTGACCGGGAAGACGCAGCGCCATCGCCTAGACTGTTCCGGGTGAGCAATCTGCGTGCGCATCTGAAAGTGATGAGTGTCGGTTAATTGTTGAGGAAACCAATTAAACACAATGGGGAAGGTCTTGCCGGTCACATGAGGGAGGCGACACACGAAGAAACAGAGCTAGAGTCTATGCCAATTTAAATATTAGGTGAAGAATGCATAGGCCCGTTGTTTTACACGATAACGTGTGGCCGTTTAAAAGGTAGTTCCATTAGGTGTCTCTCGTATAAGCCCTCGTTCCGCAGGTGCTGTTTTTCTCGTAATACGTATTTCACTTTCAAAGTTGCACTCGATGGACAGGAACATAGGGTAATCACTAGCTCTAGACTATGGGCTTCTGGTGAGTCAATATCGATCGTCGATATCCTCATGACAAACATGACCCTTCAGGTCGATCGCTCCCTTCAGACGGACCAATTTTTCGCAGTAGACGTCCGAATTGACGGTTAAGCCGTAGGAATCGACACCAAACATGTCAACCTACCAAACACACAGCAAAACTTTTCCTGTCGTCGATCCTGGGTTTGTCTACCGCGTGCACCGGCTCAGCGTCATGGGCTGAATTTGAGCGATGTCATGGGATTTGTTGATCGGAAGGCCACTTGTCGTTTGCGCTTGCGTACTAACCGCACGATCTCAATGGTCAGTGCGGCTCAGGGAAATAACCCTCCAAGAAATAACTCCCCAAAAAGGTGGATAAAATTTGTATGGAGGTGGGGATATGAAAAAAGCTCCAAAATTTCATGGGTTTTTGTGGATGTATTTCATATCGCAACGCAAACTGGTTTGGCTAAGTGGCTAAGTGTAGGATCGAACATTAACATCACTCAAGAAGATTTCGTTTTCACAGCCAATCTTTTAGGTTTGAACCATTGAATCCACCCACCATGTGAACCATTAACAAATTGTGATTGAACACGAACGGCACCCAGTTGAAGAGAGGAAAAGATAAGAAACCAACTCAACAAGTGAGGACAACAAGAGTAAGGAAGTTCTTATAACATGGGTGCATCTATAAAATTGTGTGCCTTCTGTTCTCTTCAGCAGCTTTGCCAGAATGCTAGAAATATTTGGTTGATTATGCGGGTTTTCTCTGTGTTTTTCGGGGTTGATATTATATTAAGGGGACACCCCTATTCGTGGTTTCAAAAAATCTGAGATTAATCCGAATATAATTCGAACCTATAACTATATAAAATTTCAAAAACTCTTGAAGATATAGCCGATTTATGGAGGGAGCGTCAGGCGACGGCGATACAACTTCAGTTGTGAACAAGCTACATTATGGACCTGACTTTATTATAGAAAAGAAAGAATCTACACGTCAAGAAGAGAATGTACCGACGGTTGAAAGAAGCCAAAAAATTGATAACGCAGATAAGAAAGCAGCGTAAAGAGCCAGCCACACCGTCGAAAAGAGGTAAAAATCAGCCTACTAAAAAGGCTCAACTAACGGCAATACGTTTGAAAAAATCGAATCTATGTTTCGACGTAATTCCGATTACATTGAAGATATGAAAAATTAAATTTGGGCTTCATTTTATCACAAAATTTCAACTGATGAAAATTTGCAACACATGAATTCCTCTCCTCTATATCTGACTCTTGCTGCAAGTGGCGGAAGTCTGAAGCTGGGACATTGCATGATTATAAACATCCACCGGAATTAAACGACGACGTGCAGGAAGCCATCAAGCCTATCTTCATAAATTTCTCAGCAGATGAACTTCTTCACCGATGTCTGGGGAAAAATATGCAGAACAACAACGAGTCGTTCAACAATTGTGTCTGGAATTTTGCCCCCAAACACATCTATAATGGTAGAAACATTGTTGAAATTACTGCCCAAACAGCGACATGCATATTTAAAGAAGGTTTTCTCACAATTTTCAAAATAATGGAGACAATGGGAGTCAAAATTGGACGGGCAGCAGCCAAACTCCGAGAGACAGCGCATCACGCAGGCTGAGGAGGACCTCACTGAGGCTTCCAGAGCCGAGGAAAATCAAGCCTATGAAGAAACGAAAGCAATTGTATATGGATATGGTATAGCTGATTGAACGCAAGTAAGTTTTATACCCAAGAATTTGCTTCTCAAAACTTTAAACACGACTGGCACATGAGGTTACTCCAAAACTCTTAATCCAATCGGTTCCAAATTTGAATACGTTATTCTATACATATATAGCTATGGTATGAACTAGGATAAATTAAATCGGAAAAGATCTTCTTGATTTGTGGCTGAAAAAAACGCCATTTGCATTTCTGCCATTTTGTTAATTTTTGTGCGACATTATTAATCTTAGTTCATACCAGAGCCAAACATGTTCTCTTTCTAATCCCGTTGGAATTTTTGGTTTCAGATGTTCCAGTGAGCGGATATCACATGCGCCGCCGAAAAGAAGGGCTTGTGATCAAACAAAAAAACAACAACAAAAAAAATTATGTAAAATTTTCTTTTTTAAGTCTTCAAATAAATGTATGCAAAGTTACGAGCTTAAAAAATAATTTATGTTCATTTACCAACCCAAAATCGTGAAAATCGTTAAAATTTGAAATCGTGAATGGCAAGAGTACATAATCTCTGGATTGCAACTTAAGCAGAGATGGCAGAAATGTCACTTTTTTGGAATAACTACATTTCTTACGTCTGCTACTCATTGTAGCAGTTACTGCAATATGCGTAAAAAAATGTAGTAGACGTGGAAATAATGTCAAAATGTAGTTGAGATGTCAATTCAACGTCAGATTAATTGTGCTTGTACGTGAAAAATGTGAACAAATTCTAAAAACACTGCGAATTCCGCACGTAACAAATGTAGACATTAGACAATCAATGAAAAAAATTGGGCGAGTAGTTTATTCGAATAACTACGCGTAATTAATCGAGTAGATTACCTCATGTAGTCTACTCTGTCATCACTAATGGTAATCGGTGGCTTAAGTTAAGCCAGTACTTAAATGGTTAAACGTCCTCTGTGAAAACGAAATTTGTATTGATTCTCAGTTTATCCATGGATCGACGTTAAAGTTATAGCGGAGCGCCGAAATCTTGTGAGCGGATTAAACTCTGCTGAAAAAGGGGTTAAAATCGTCCTAGCGGACGAAGCCAGCCACCCACTCTGTACTTTAAATTCACCAGACACTTTCTTACAGGCTAAATTTTAAACTTAGCCTTATTTCGATTTGGAAATGGAAATAAAACCTATTTTTCTCTATTTTAATTTTCAAAGCGTAAAAATGCCAAATTTTACATGTAGTTTGATTAATCACAACAGATGACTTAGTGACCGTCACATCTTCCCAGACGGAACTCCAGGGCGTACTCGGTTTGAGGCCGTATGGGCTGATGATGGAATGAAGGACGAATCGGAGGTTATGGTCATCTCCAGAACGCCTGTTCAATGCACTCTACAGGTTAGTGGAGTCCTATTGAAACAAGTGGAGAAGTTTAAGTATCTCGGGATCTTTTTCACGAGTGATGGAAGAAGTAATGTTGAGCTTTCCTGTAGGATTGATTGAAACAGCTTGGTAGATCTGTAATCATTAAGGCCGAGCTTGGTGTCAAAGCCCAGTTAGCGGTTTTCAACTCAGTATTTGATGCAACTCTCACCTATTGTCATGAAATTTTCCGAAAGAATAAGATCGCGAATACAAGCTGCTGAGATGAGATTTCTCCATGCTTTTGTGGAATTTACTCGCCGGGATAGGGCGAGAAATACGGCAGTGCGCGAGGAACTCAACTGAACGGAGAGGGCTATGCTTCGGTTATTTGGCCACGTGGCACGAATGTTCCCTTCATCACGACTTCCGAGGAATGAATTGAATGCGATTCCATCAGGTAGGCGAACGCTTGGCAGACCCAGGACGAGAAGGTTTGACCAAGTCCAAAAACTCGCTAGCTTACGCTTGGGAATAACTCCTGATTAGTTAGAGTCGATGGCGGAGGATCGAGTTGCGTGGAGATCTCTCGGGCGTGGCTTACCCTCTCGACTTCTTTAGTGGAGCATGCGGGTCAGAAGATGATGATGATGAAGATGATAATCATATTCCATTCTCCAGCTTGGGGGGTTACTTCTGTAAGCCGATCAGTTCACCTTGTCTTTGCCTGAGACATCTAAACCCAAAAATCGCTTTTGCTCGAATCGCTTGGATCGAGTGTGGATTGGTATCATCGTGGCTCTTAGACGTTGGTCTTGTTCATCAAAATAAATTGACATCGTGGCATAGGATGACTGTTCTGTTGAAATCGCGATTTGCTTCCGCTTTTGAGAGTGGCGTAACCTGCAATACACGAAAATACCAATTTTGGAGGGCCTCAGAGCTCTCTAGTGACGATCAACACAAATTCCACTTTTGCACTGTCTTGTCTCAGAACCCAATTAGAGACCAAAAGTCGTTGTCTATGGTCTAATAGGATAGTTCCATACTTAAGAAATTGCATCAACCTCCAGTCGCCTCAAAATCGTCAAAGTCAGCGTGCAAAAAGTTATTTATAAGTTCAACCATTGGGATTGCTAGACTATGTATAAGATCTGCAGTGAATATTGCGAGTCAGCGGGCCAACTGCCCTCTATTGCAGATCATTTCGTATAATGTCAAAGATTGTGGTAGAAGTTGCATTGATGCTGTCATAGATGCTGCATAGCACCGGTTTTCTTATGCCGCAGCTGACCAAATTGAGGAACAAACGATGTCGAGCATCTCTCCAAGACAATTAGACCGAACGGTGGTGCGGCGTCAGTGTTCTGGACTCCAGTATGGTCGCGGTCTGTACGGCATCATGGTCTGCCCTGGGTCCGAATGATTGTCTATTTTGACAGTTTTAAAACTTGTCAATGACCTTGGTTATGTTCGTTCAGTGCGCCAGGAAATAGATGACAGATGACAGAATAGAAAGGATGACAGAGAACAATTTTTGAAATACCATCGGGAAAGCTCGCTCTAAATCTAAAAATCAAATTTTATCGACAGCGGCTACCCCGCCATAAAACCAAAAATGAACGCCATCCCCGCAGACCATGTGCAACTCATTTGCCAGCAATCAATTTTTACGACAGACCTCTCATCAAAACTTCTGTGCCCAATAATCCAGTATTTTATGTTCAATTATGGCCCCAGTGGCAAGGAATTCAAAATCACCAAAGCCACGTTGTCGCTCGTCGCACTCCCGCGTGATTAATGCCGTTATAATCCTTTTCGAACGAGGACAACATGCAACCACACATAACCCATTAATGTTTACATTTTCCTAACATAAACAGGAACAGCATTCCAATTAATTTTCTATTTCTGTCATTTGTAAGTGGATGTGCCCTTAAAAAACAAACCCCCACCCTTGTCGGCGACTGCGATGATGCCACACACCGGCACTACTTGTGGCGAGGAGCAAAAACAAATTTCTGGTCTGGATCACTGCAGTCGTCCCGGCGGCAGGTGTAACCCATTTTTCTCTCATCTCCCAAATGTGACACTCAATAAACGCACCAACTGCTCCTGAGACCCTGCCGTTGAAGAGGAGAGGGGAGCCACAGCCACAGCCGCAGTCACAGTCGTCAGACCGACAGCAGTGCATTACGAGCACTAATGAGCCGATTGAAGTTCAAATTCCGGTTGTTTACTGTTCCCCGAACGCATGGAGCACCCCTTTCCTGAATGCATAGTGCTCCTCGCAGCCGCAACCGATGACAACTATCGATTACGCCAGCCTCAGGCACTTCAAGTGTTGAAAAGCTGGTCTTCTCCTCCCCAGTCTATGCACACAATGTCATTGCAGCAACAGAGAGCAGCAGCAGGAAGTTGCAGAGGCACGTCGAGAGTTGGGTCACAGGTAGATGACAAAATGAATTGACGCAGTTGTTGTGCCACAAATAGACACGATTGTGCCTCCCTAATGCAATTACCATGCCACGTGCTGCCAGACTATAGCGGCGACGGAGCACCAGTGGAACACCGGCACCTTTGGACCTGGGAACGTACTCGTGGGCGAAGCGAATTCCCTAGTGGTGTAGTTGTTGTTTATGAAGAGCCACACAGCCTTTACGTGTTGCCGGCGATGGGGTTGAAATTTCGTCGTACAAGTACACAAAGTGTGTTTCCGGTACAAATCCTGGCGCACACATTGCTCTATGAGTCGGTGCGCCCCTGTTCTAGGGGCAGCTACCGGAAGGTACGATATATCGACGATTGTGAAGCCAAGTTGCGCACTTGTTCGTGTCGAGTAAACAGAACGGTTGATGAAGTCCCGCCACCTGGCATTTGAACATCTTCTTTTGTTTAGGGTGAACCGAATCAGGACTTCGCTGCCGTCGGCGCAAGGGGTGAGTGAGAACGGGTAAATATTGAAGGATCAATTCCAATGAATGCGGAAGCAGGGGAATCGTGCCGTCTCCTTGGCAAGGGTATTGTTTGCTATTGCTTCATGGAATTGATACGCAATCAAAGGAGACTCGGGTAACAACTCTTGTGAGGAAGCGGATGAAGGCATTTGGACGAGAAGACGTTTAAAATTGGTACCTTGGAACTTGGAAGTAGGTACTCCTGAGATTATGCTTGGAGGAACTTATGCGTGCACGACAACATCGCGATCGAGTTTAGGGATAAATTCCATGCTATACTCTTAGGCTGACGGAAATGTTGCTAGGCAGGGTGACACTGAGAGCAGTTTTCATTTTGCCTTGATTTCGTTTTTTTTTACCGAGGCGTGTGTTAAAGTTTTGCGAATCGATTTTGCATGACAAACGAATTCGTTCGCTTTTATGAACGTGTGATCGAAGCTTCATCAGCAACCCAATCACTGGTTGCACGTAATGATGGATACTAACCGAAAACAGTTAGAAATGATGTAACGAGTCCAGGATTAATACATCATCTTCTCAAGTACATGTGCAGTGTTCAGAATCCAAATGAGGACCACTTTACAATCGACACCGAGTCTGTTGGACAACTCAGCAAAAACTGTTTCACAGTGATTAAGTTGCTAACCGTTGGCACCACGGTTGTTGAGGATGAAGTTTCCTCATTTTATTTCGACTAGACTATGCCGCCCAGGTCCCACAAATATTCGTAATTTTCGAAAATCAATTAAAAATGTAAATTGTTTTAAAAAGTAAATAATTGTAAAATAAGCCTGGTGTCAACATGTGTGGGAATTTATGCATTCCGAAAAATATTCGTTACTTACCCGCAGACAGGACCTTATATTCAAACATCCAAGACACCGAGAATCTGTTATGCTGATTTTCTGACTGGCAAAATAAGAGTTTTGCAGAGCATGATTTAGTCCTTTTAATCCCGGGCCCAGTCGGCTCTCCACTTCGATATCATATGTGTAGTTCACGAGGTAAACAGGGTAAACAACTTTTTAACTGCCTCAAAACTGTAGCTGTAGGCCGTCACGTTTTGTCCTTAGTCTTGAGCGACGAATATATTTTTTCCTCGACTTCGTCTTTTCCGCATTAATCTTTGAGATCAGCTCGATTCTTGTTCTTTGTTTGTCTTTCTTGTTTCGTTTGTTTGACTTTCGTGTTCTTCAATGTCCGCGGATGCTTCCACCAAACACGTTGGGAACACGAGACATAATCCAATTTGTAGAAGAGTGACCTCCACGTTTATAGCTGACAGCCACACCATCGAGACCGCATTGCCTTATCGAAACCCGGTGCGCATTTGGATCGGATACATTTTCCTGGGATTCAGAATTCGTCCATCGCATCAAATATTTCCATGGGACGAATGGTATTGTGGGCGGTTTTTAAAATCGGTGACCAAATTTTTTGCATCGATCTGAAATTCGCTAGTCTTATCCAGGATTTGCCACAAACCATATTTATGCTAGGCGGTCCGTTAAGCAGCTGTTGAAATTGCTGCTTAAACACAGCTGAATTCCCTGCACGCCGGTGACGAGCTTACACTCCCAATTCCCTAGTGCGTCGGCGCCATTCTTAAGGCCTGCGGGTAGTCTCTTACATTTTTGTGTCTGTTCCAAGACTAAGGCTGGGAGACTGAGAGATATATTTCCTTGAGGCGTTTTTGAAAACGTTTCTTCTCCTCCTGTCCTCGATCCCGATACTCCTGAGCTGCTCCAGTCACCATCAAACTACCGGTTTCTTGTGGCTGGTGGTAGATATTAGATTGTTTCCGCTACTTCACTTTTCATGACTGGGCAACTAAGCAACCACATACACATTCTGGTGTTTTTGTTCTACGTGTCACCTGTTTCACAATATGTCCTGAAAATCCTGAAATTTGCTAACAAGTCCTGCCGTAATCCAACGGAATGTCGATGGTGCACATTGGTTACATGTCCATAATTATTTTGGCAGAAAAAGAAAAAGTGCGTCTGCATTCCGTTCATTTTCGGTTTTTGACAAGCATTCGTGTCAGCCAAATGTCAACTTTATACGATACTATCCGCAAAGAGTTTGGGTGTTTTCATAAACGTCGAAAATCGGCGCTAGGACAATCGATTTATTTCCTCAAGTGTTTTTGAATACACATGTGCTGTACATTTTTGAGCTACTTACAAAATAAAAAAAGTATTACAATAATTGCAAAAAAGTAGCAACAGTTTTTGCGAGTAAAATTTCTTTTCCAAAATATAATGGCTGCACAACCTGCCCAACATCGATGGCATATCTACATTTATGTACAGTAAGCACTGCAGTTCACTTAAGTGTGAATAATAGTCAATCTGCATTAAAGAACATGTCTAATGCGGGCCTGCGTTAGTCTGACGTTTATGAAAACACACGGAGCATATCGCAAAGCATTGTACGACGGAGTATGCGTTGCGGAAGAGTTTCTCCGAATGGTTACCTCGCTAGGGCTGAGGGCGATGTAAAATTATGATAAAATTATAATAGCACTATATACACAGATAGTTTTTCCAAAAGTACTATTCCCTACGGCACTACGGTAACACCAAAAACAATGTCCGACACCGGCAACACTTACCCACAAACCATTGACTCACAACTCAGCTGCCATCTCGCTCCCACCCGCACAGGTCTAGCAGGCCATCTCGTTCACGCATTCAATGTGCCAGCGCAAAACGCCACAACCGAAGCAAAATCCACGAGACGAATTTTTCTGTCTTTTACCTACTGTTTTGCCTGTTACCCTAGCAATTGACGCGCGCCCTGGTACAACACCGCCACAATGTTGCCGCATTCTCCACGAGGGCACATCGATGGCGGGCGCAATCTCAAGTATCGTGGCGGCTATCATCGCAACCAGCGTAGTTGTGTGTGATGGCAGAGCAAAGGCGGGAACGGGGTTGCGTTGCCTATGGCTGGTTGGCTCGCAGTTACGTGCACGAACAACGTGCCCTTGGATTGCGGCGGGTAGCAGCTGATACATGCAACCTGCTTCTATCACCCCTTCCACCGGGGAGGTTGGTTGCCAGAGATGGTGCCGGATTTTTGACAAAAAAGAAACAACTTCCCGGAACTGATAGATTATTAAATAATGTATGCATGTATGGACATATGTATTTAGTTGTCACTACGGCTGGCAAGCTGATAAACTGCGTAGTGGTTATGTGAATAACCAGGGATTCACCTTGATTTCACAGCTGAGGCCCCCGGCGGTTCCTCCACAGACGTTGGAAGGTCGAAGTGGCTGCAATTCAAAGAAAAATTATTAGTTATGACTTATCAGTTGTGGTATGCAAAGGTGAAACTGCAGATGAAAATCTTCTAATCACGTTTGGGCGATTCCAGAATTTCAGTTTACATGACAATCCGTATCTGATGAGTGGCAGACCGCGTCATTTTTGCCTCTTTACTGACAAGTGCTGCCACTTTCGATGTTATATTCGAATGAGGTTTTGGCGCGCAAGTGAAATCCAAAATTCGAAAAAATTATCTGCGCCTAACTGGGGTATTCCTGTTAATTTAATTAAATCTGTAGCTATGTAGTGGATTTTTAAATATTTTCCGGAGCAGGGGATTACTAGGTTTTGATGTGCATTCTAAATGGGCCATTATGTGCAACAATTCGTATTCGAAAAGTGATTGAGTTTAAGGTGGTGTTTAGACATCAGTGGAACGGCGGAAACTTTCTTGGCAGCATTCAATTGGAGTCATTCAATTTGTAGTGCCCTAGTGCTGCAAATATTAGTAATAATTTAGATAATCTTTTATTTGAAAGCTGCTAAATACCAAGGCAAAGGATTTTTACGGCACATTTTTAATTTGTGTAGAATTGTTTGAGTGCGAGTGAATCGCATTGGTTTTGTCTGGTCGTGTCACTGTAGAGATTATTTGCTAAAATTATGCGAAAGATTTGTAGTTGAGTATGACGTAGGTACGTAGGTAGCAAGGCTAAGTACGACAGATTTGGTGGTTGAAGAAATCGTAAGACTTTAATCAACAGTCTGCTCAGTAAAAATATAACATAGAATTTTGAGGGAGAAATACTGGTCCAATGATACCACTTGGCACTTAATGGGATCTGAATCAGAAATGAAGTACTGTAGAGATGCCCAACTTCACAGCTGATTAAGGGTCCAGCGACGAATTTTAGAGACCTTTTAGCAGTTATTCATGAATTTTTGACGGTTATTCACGAAATAACGTAAATGCCGTTCTCTGATTGGCTTTAGCAAACAATATAAAAAATGGTTGTCAAAAAGTTTAGGGGACAAGAGAAGTAGAAGTTGGGCATCTCTATCATACTTCATTTTTGGCTCTGAATAATGACCGATCTTGATTAAATTCGAAAAATCTAAAAAAGTCTAACTATGAGGGAGAAGGTGCAACCAATTAGACTTCTGGGGCAGAGGTAAACGGCTGGCAATATCCGAAGTACACCGTTTGAAAGTCAATCCTAGCTGCTGAGTCCAATGTTAAGACGTGGAATGCAAATCAAAGTCAAACTATTTGTCATTGTTCATCTAAATATAGAAAGACGCTAACAAGCATTTAGCGAGGGCCTTTGAAAGAGCAGCGTTAAAAGCATTTAGTATATTTATATATATTTTAGAAATTGAATTAATTCTTCCATCTCCGCGGAACAAACACCTAAGTTGACAGCTCATAGAAGAACATCTCTATCGTGATTTTAGCTAAGCCATGTATATCAAGAAATGGTGCCATTTGGCCGAGAAATTTTCATAGAACGACATATGAAAAGTTTAATACGAGAGGTTGTTCATGGACTGGAATCAGAGGCATATATTTTTAGATATATCCAAAGTATTCAGACTTATTTCTTTAGCTGACAATCTTATGCCTGCTCCGAAGAGATGCACTTGTGAAGTGTTTGTGCAGCATTGTGAATTATGCGCAGTCGATTCGATTTAGATTGAGTCCAGGGAGACGATGCCCTCAATCACTGGGTCACAATCACCACAAGTTTCCTCATTTGTTTTCAGATTGCTTCAGTAAGTTCTTATCCGAATCTGGAGAGTATGTGATTGCGGCATAATAAAATTACACTTATAATTTCGATTCAGTCCTAACATAATGACCAAGCACCAGAAGATTTACACGTGCCCTTACACGTCAGTGAAATATGTTTGTTCGGTATTTGAAGACATGCTCGAATAAAGGATTGGACTGTTATAGCATGCACTGAATCAAATTCTAATGATTCAATATTATTTTTAAAGAATTCTTCTTTTTACTTCCCTTTCCCCTTATTAAATCGCAGTGATTAGAAAGTTTTTTTTCTTCATCCTGTTATGCACAGCCAGGGGCTTATGATTTTTAATACAGATCAAAATAAATAAAAACTGGAAAGTTCGCTTATGTGAAACAAATACATAACAGTTTATTGACAGCTGAAATAAGCTATAATAAAAGTTTCACAAAACCCGGAAAGTCTATACGGTACTTACAGTACACGATAGCTTACCAAAATTGGGAGGGTCGTTCAGTATGTCAGTGACTTTGAAATGATACTTGTTTGTTTCTCGGAATTGAATTATTTTGCCTCCTCTCAACGCGACGCAACAAACGAGGATTGCCGGTAATTTGTTAATCTGAAAATGGCCTTTTGACATAAATGTGACATATGTGACAATGACATAAATATATGTTTTGTTATGTCTTAACTGACATTTTTGTTTTATGTCTCGCCACGCCTATAATTGTTGAGGTATTCTAACATGTTTTATAAATTTTTGTTTTAAGTACACAACTAATTGCTTAAAGAACTGCATGTTCATAAGTTTTATTTCATTGGAGTTCCATTTGAATTAAATTTTACTGAGGACGCCGAACTCCTACACCAGAAATGAAGTATTATAGAGACGGTCAACTGCACAGGTGATTGACCCCTAGTCCATCGATGAGTTTCAGAGGCTTTTTGCCAGTTGTTCATGAATTTTTGACAGTTAGTCAAGAAATAACGTAGATGCCCTTTTTTATTGATCAATTTGACTTTACAAAACGATATCAAAATGGTGGTCAAACATTTAAAGGGGCAAGAGTTGGCTGTCTCTATCATACCTCATTTCTGGTCGGTTTCTCTATCGATATCTCCTATACTCTGTATCCACACTTTGCGACCTGCTTGTAAGGCCCCTTTTAAACGGTCTAATTTTTCAACGCATCAAATGAGAGTTTTGTTGGCAAGGGAAGTGAAACTTTCGCTGGGCTCCCGCTTCGAATGAGTGCGGAAAATGTACCAGCTTTCGAGAGAGCTTTTGGTATTTTCCTGTGTGCATCAGAGATCGTATCGGATTTCGTGTGAGCTTCTGCACTTTGCCTTTCTTTATTTTATTTTTATTCTCATCTTTGGGTTTAGAAAGCTTAAAACGCATGTGGGAGTGAACGATAACGTGTGTGTGGGATAGCAAAAATCATATGCATTCAAATTTGAATAGGGCCGTGATAAAATCACATAATTTGTTGCGTAAAAATTTTACCTTGTGAAAGGGGCCTAACTTGGCCACCAAGATCAACTGTTCTGTTGACCTGTTCTGTAGCGGGAAGAGGTCGCTCTACTGTACCTTCGTTCATATTCTAGTCGTCTGTCGTGTGCGACATGGAAGGTAACATGGCGTCCTTGTGCATCCTGTATAAGGCCAATCATGTCGAAATAGGAGAAATAAATTCCTTAAGGCCAACTCTCTCAAGCAGGTAATTCATGCGAAACAAGGGTAAAAGTAGCTAGTTGGCGTAGCTGCCCTGTCTTTAGGTGTACAGTGATAGCCAACTTCACAGCTGATTGACCCCTACCCCATCGACGAATTTCAGAGTATTTTTGACAGTTATTCATGAAATTTTGACTCTGATTTTTGCTCTCTCTATAATACTCATTTCTGGTCGCAACAATTGAAATGTGAAATGTGCGAAGTGCCACATCGTCGGAGAGATACTTTTTGTGAGCTCCAAGACTTTGACAAATTAAATAACATTAGACAATCCTCTCCAAGCTCCAATGGAATCTAGGAGCCGTCTGTCTACTGTAATTAATCGACTTAAATTGAGCTTCTGGAGATCCTCTTGCAAACGACCGTTAGGTGTTTAGTGCCCGTTTATTGATGAAACCGCTGAGATAATTCGATCTGAGTATGCTTGGTATGGAAATTGATACAATGATCGTGGTAATTAAAAACATTAATTACACACACACCTCGTATGAAGGGCATTCTTGGTGAAATGAGTTTCATTGTGGACATTGCTGGGATGGGGTTCTGTTTCAGCACCTGATTGCAAGTGTAACGTAAACCTGAGACTTTCTCTGTTGATGTGCGATAAGATCGGGTTCTTGTTCAGGGACTGAGGCCTTCAAGTCATCACTGAACCAAAATCTATAGCAAATGTGACACGTGTGGCCGAAGGGATTATTATTTGTAATTTTTTTTGCTGACTCTGTGGTGAGCAATTTCCTTTTAGGGTGTGGCGAGCCTGAAAAAAACTTTTTCTTTCCTTTTTCCAATGTGTTTGTCCCATTAATAATTATAACGCTCCGAAATTGGAATTTTGGCTGGGAGTGCAAAATAAGTTTGTTCTTTAGAAAAGTTTGCAAATTACAAAACTGGAACACATTTTGAATCGTCACCTTAACCTCTTTTGAAGATAGGTGGTTGACCGTTTTTTCAACATCAAACTACAGTGGAACCTCGTTTCATTCAAACAAATCCATTGAAATTTGACTTTTCATTTACTATCTAAATATTCATTTCACTTTCTATGACATATGAAGCAGGTTTGTCTAAAACAAAATTCACTTCGCTTTGAAAGCCACGGCGGCTCCAAATAGATTCTGTGGCAAGGTGTAAAAACTGTTGGTCCAATCGATTTTAAATTGAAGTTTAAGGGATTACAATGTACTTCCAAAAGTAAGCCATTTTCTTCCGTTTTGTTAAAGAATGAGGAAAAAACAAGAAAGCTTCTGACAAATTTGAATCGTAAAAAATTCTCAAATGAAATGATTCATTGGATAGAAAAAAAATCGTATCGGAAATAATTGCAACACCCTGTTAATAGCAGGTTATAATATATATAAATCAGTTCTCTACCGATACTCGTTTTGAGCCTATGGAAAATGTTCTAAAGCCCTGTCCTATTCACTCCTCCGAAGCTCGTGTTAAAATGTCGGCTGAACACGCTATACATTTAGAAGCTATATCATATTTATGTAAATAATTGAAAATTATTTTATTTATATATTATATTATTATTATTATTTATTAACAAGTAATATAAAATTACATGGTAATATTAAGGTTAAAGAGCGTAGCTGCAGAGACTATTCGCCCAGAAACAGAATTCAAATTCATTTCGAGGCGGTAGTACATATGTGTTTTTGTATTGACATTATTTTTGAGAGCGCAGAGACAAGCCGTTTTTTCTGAGAACACATCGGATGAAGCAGCCTGAATAAAGAAAAAGAATTTTAAACTTGGTTTTTAAGTCAAAAAATAAGACGTATGTATGTAATCTTACCGCCATCGACGATTATGGCAACTGTTCTTCAATTTCTGCAAGAGGGACACCTTCGATGTCGAATGGCTTTAGCTGTTGGTGGTTTTTGCATATCTGTGTTACCTTCCAACCACATACTGTGGTATGAGATACCCCACACAGATTTCAAAACTGTCCAGGTCCTGTTTAACATTTTCCTAAGCGTGCCATGCCTTTGTGTATTCAAGTTTATGCTCTCTCCAGTGGCAGGCGATGGTGATCAGTTCTTAGATTTTTTACCCTGTTCAGTAGTGCTTCGTTACCTTGGGTATCTTATACCCCAGCGTGCAGTGCATGTAAGCACGTTTTTTGGAATTTGCTCGTACATTATTTTAGTGAAGTCTTTTCTCTTTTTGTTATCTTGGATTAAAATGTGGAACAAGAGTGAAAGCGTTTGAAAGCGTAATGTGACCATTTTTTTAATTTTAATTTTTGACTTTTTGATGGATTTGACAGGTTTTTTTTGAAGAAACTTTTTTTGTAGCTTAATATTGAAATTATGTTTTTTTCAGTATTTTTATATTTTTATGTAATTCATCGCATTGAATTTATATAAATTTATATAAAATACGTGTGAGTACGGAGGGTTATGTTATATGAAAACTAGATCACACGTGTGTTTCTACCAAAAGTCCGCTCAAAAATGACGAATGAGCACGAATATTCTGCTGTACTATAGGCATTTTTATCAATTCTTAAGAAATGCCTTTAGCATGTTTACGTGTACTTTCACGATCGGTTTCAGTTGTACACCTTTTTTATGTCTTACAATATGGCTTACTTCAAAATTAGGTATTCAGTAAGATTTAAAATGTTTAACTATTTAAACCTTGGCGTAACATACCTTATACGTTTTCCTGCTGGGTACTTCAGCCCACCGACACATGTAGAGCACTTTGTGTAGGGCATTTACATTATTTTGTGAATAGCCGTCAAAAATCAATTGGCAAGAGGACAATCCCTGTGAAGTTGGTCATCTCTGTAGTACTTTATTTCTGGAGTAGGGTGCACCTATTTACACATCCCCCAGCCGATTATTCAGAACGTACTTGTCTATTTAGTACTTACTCAACTGCACATATCGTTTGCAAACTACGAGTAGGTGGAACGAACTACATACATCTCATCATCTCAAGTTAATTCTGTGAACACACATTTGTCTTCAAATTCCCGCCAGCAAAGTTCTGGTTATTTTCAAAAAGTGCGCCTACACTGCCATCCACAAAAAAAAGTGTCAACTCTCAATTGCTAAGAAATGAAAACAACAACACCGCCACCATCAGCACCAGCAACAGCACTAGTAGAGTTGAGTCACAGCTCTGTCAAACGAAACGCGCCATCCAGAAAAGCCATTCAATTCGAACCCCCTACAGCATTCACGATTCAACTGCGACCCGCTTATTGTTTTTATTTGAGCGGCAACGTTAGCTGCTTCCCCCAGCAAAAAGACTTACGTCATGACGTAAGTCTGTGCATCCATTCATACATTGCCCAGTCCCGCGAAACAGCAGCCAGCCATTCACAGCGAAGTATGGCGTGCTGTGTCAAACACCAACAGCCATCCCCCGCAGCTGCGATCCTGATACCAGAATTGTAGTATTCGACCAACACAAACCGTTCCCAAACAAGCGAACGTCGAGCGCCGAACTGAAACGTCTGTCTGGCTGTGTGCCTCCGCGCAACCCATCGTACGTCGTACGTCAATCAGTGTGTTTGCCAATCCGTTGCGACAGCAGCGAGCGGGATTCTCTACCGCTGCTGTGATCACACACGTCTGCGGCATGAGTCTGTGCGAGCAGTTCCGATTGGGGTGGTTGCCTACGGTTCTGTCTGGGCGCCTATTGCAAATATCGGTAACGCTGTGCAGCAACGCCAGAACGTAAGTTCTCCGACGTCGCCATCCATTACCGTCGTTATGGATGCTGCTTCTGCCTGCCTTTTTGCAGCCGAGTTTCGCAATACGCTGCGCAACGTTTGACGGTGCTCACGAACGCGACGACACCGCTGACTAAAAGGCACACAGCAACACACACAGTGCACCTGACCACGCGCAAATAGTGTAAATGGCGTGGAACGCCGAGGTGAGTACCTTCAAACGACCATGACCACGAAATTCCAGCCCAGCACTGTTGACTGCTAAGTGGTTCGTTCGGCTGCTCAGTTCTTTGGCGGCGCTGGCTTCCAAAAGCCCAGCCACCACCTGAATTGCTTCGGCGCCTGATACATCAGTCAGAAATTTGTTTCACTTTTCTTGGGTTACACTACCATTCGGAGCATGCCATCTCCCTTCCACCACCGGCCGGCATACGCTGTGGGAGTAGTGAGTCCGACGTCGCCTGTCCGATTACATTACCGAATTTGAGGCATTTCGGAACAATTGTGAACAGTGTTTTCACTTTTCGGCAATCAGAGCAGAGGAAGAGAGAGGTCATTGCTATCTTTCGTGTTTGGTTTTGGTGGCATGACTCATGAATTGAGTCGTCGTCCAAAACATCAAACCAAGAATCAACTGTTTTCCCTCCAAAATGCAATTCAACAGCGAAACCGGGCAAAGAGACTATTGGTCTCTCTCTTCCGCGTTCACACACTCTCAACTCGGCGTGTCTCTCTCGACTTGGCTTGGTATTGACGTTTGTGTGTGACTGTGTGTCGAGGGCGCGCTCTTCTCGCCTGCGCTAAAGAGCGCCCGTGGAAAAGAGAAGAACACATGCCGAGGCAGGCGAATGGATTGAATTGCAGCCAAATAGACGGGGCAGCCTTCTGAATTTTCTGGGCGACTGGTAGATATAAACTCGGCAACATTGCACTAGGTAAGTGCTACAGAACCGGTAAAGCGAAGTACCACCGGCGGGCAGACGAACTCTTCGGGCTGCTCGAGTTCGAGTTGAGTTCGTTGGGCGAGCTGCTAGAGTAGTCCGTCCACTCTACAGTCTACACTCGTTGCCGTGTGCTTGCGTGTGTACGTGATGATTTGGTGTCGTTTGGTTTTCTAAGCGCGGGATAATTTGCAACGAGTCTCTTGGTAGAGGCGCTCTGCTGTTTCGGCTGGTCGCCGGGCGTGCGAACAAGTTATTTGTCTCGAATCAAGTACGACTTTGCTGTCTTCCTCGGCCGAGTGTAGCCAATCAGTATCGAATGTTGTGTGCCCGAGGAATATTTTGGGAGCCAATGGTTTGTGCCTGCGGTTAATGTGCAGAGATGGCATGTGGCAGGAAACGTAGTGTTTTAGTAGTCAGAGGATATTTTGTTCGTGAAGACGAATGATAGTTTATTTATTAGATTAAGCAATTTAAATATTATTTCACTGTCATTCCTTTCATGAACATTTCCAGTACATTTTCGGAAAATTACATCTGCATTGCTTGAATTGTTAGCGTGGGTTATAAGCTAACGACTTGTACTGCCTTAGAATATTATTCGCAGTTGCATTGTTGTAGGTATTAGCATCTCGAACTTATGTATGATTGTCTACGAAATATAGGGAGTAGGACTCACAACGCCCATGACAATTTGCAACTTTAAATGATTCGTGTTTTGCGTTCGCAATGTTCGTCAAGTAAAACCGTACTATGTCTGTATGTATTCTAGTCTCAATGTTTGGACGGAATGTAGATTATATTAATTCAAATTGTACATTATAATATAGACCGAGTTGTAACCCGGCTTGACAAACCCGGTTTGAAGATGAACCGAAAACAATCAATATTGATTAGGGAGTGGGGGCAAATCCAGTTGTATTGTCAAATTCCATTCTGTTTCGGGTTGGTTTCGATTTGTCATAATTTGCTTACACAGAGTTCAACTGTCTGTAGTTTTCTTATGTATTCGGTGCCAATTCGGTTTGATATAAATGTATCTCGGTTTGACTCAGTTTAGGTGTAACCCGGGTTAACACGGTTTTCTAACCCGAGTTGACACCACTACTAATTACCCACTTTTATGTCCATGGTGATTGAGAACCGGATTTGTATTTTATGATTACATGAACACCGGACAACGTGAATAGATATTTGTTGACATCTGTAAAACGAGAACAAATCGAGAACACTCTAAAACGTGAACAACAATGTTTGCAGTAAACTGTTTGAGCCAGCTGTATTTTGTTTGTTGTTTTTTTGTTTAGCTTGAAATTCCTTATTCCAGGTACAATACTTCGATTGTACCGTTTCCGGTTTGTTGCACGTCAGTTCGTGCAAATTAATTGTTTTTGATCGTCTTGTCTGTTCGATTTTTGCGGTTTTATTTGTTTGTAGTTATCACAAGTTGTGCTCAAAGAAACCAACATGAATATGGAATGCTCTTTTCGGCTTAATATTGATATTTAAGACCAGTGTTCCGTTCCTACCTCTATCCATTAGGCCTGCGATATGTCTTGACCCTGGACACTTAAGGGTATTAGTAATAACTTGAGCGCGCGTTTAGTAAACAGTTAAGATCGCGCAAATTATACAAAAAATAGGGAACAAAGTTAAGCCAAAATGAAATCAGTGTCTTAAGGCGCCTTAATGCAAAAGGAGTGACTATATTTTTTGAGAAGAAGGAGATTTAAATCATCAACAAATGACTGATTTTTTTCATTAAATTCCGTTTCGGTATTGTGGTCCATGGGTCTAACCATAAAGCTACCTTTGAGATTTCCGAATCACTGTAGCGTCTTTCAGGCGCAAGCTAAGGAAGCTCTGTCATAACTAAAAAGACAATGTAATATCAAGTACAGGTATCGTCATCTGTTCCCATCAAGTCTCTGAACTCAGTCACTTTCAATTCCAAGGCTTCCCTCAATTGCCGCCTATCTCTTTACGAGAAGGCCAAGAATTTGAACATCCATCGTATGTGTGTGCCGGGACACTGACATTCCAGAGAATTGCGAAGCGGACGAATTCGCCAGAAAGGGCACAATTTCTGTACCACCGTCCATACTTATCGCAATCATAAAACATCTGCTGAAGGTGGACACACTTGTTCAAATGAGTCAGAGATGGTCAACTGGCACAGGATGTGTCATTACCAAACAACTCCAGCCTACGGCCTACCCTAAGCGATCGCTCAACCTGATAAGGTTGAGTAGGCTTAACCTTAGCTCTCTCATCCCGTAGATTTAGACTTGTGGGAGCCTAATATTTTGATAGTCTGGCTGAACTTAGTAGCATATGAGTGAGCCACACATGAGTAGCATATGCTTTATCAAAAGCACTAAATGGGATGCGGAATAGGTACTCATAGATCCGAGTGGAAGTACAAGGGGCATAGCCTGGCCGAAGTGTGGCTGTTGTCTCTCCGATCAGCAAATGTCGCCAAACAGTGCAAGATGAGGACATCTGAGGCAGGTGTATGGAGTGCATTTCTTTGTCTATGATCGTTTGCAGAACAATAAAGAACAAACATCGCACGGAAGTTAACCGTGACACTCGAATCTTTGGACATAAAACGTTTAGCGCCGACTCCTTTAGTAAAGACGAACCGAGATGGGAAGGGTGTTTTTAGTCAGTAAAAATCTGACACTACTACGTGCACACGGGTCGCATAGTGTCTTCTTGAAGATTTTCACCAAACCACGAAAAAAAAACGCTAAACAAATTGTTATCGTATTCGGATGCATTCAGAACTCGTGCGCAGCGGTAATAAGCTTTTTTCGGGCACCAACTGCAATTAAAGCAGGATATAAAAATTCCGATTCCCTGTCACACTGGATTGGGTGTGTCTACAGTCAGATCACCAGGATAATAGAGTTTCAGTCTCCAGTCATCTGTCATTGAATACATAACTCAAACACCTCCATAGAGGCAAGCATGCACTGAGGCCTGAGCACTGATGTAATTTTTCGCAACCTGTTGCGAAACCGAAAACCGATCAATGATGTTGATCTCTTCTTGCTCAGTGTCGATCATAGAGCCCATGCTGTTGCTTAAATACGCAGATCAAGCCAGCGTGTTCTGGGTCTGCCCAGGGCTTCATCCAACATCGACAGGTTCTTCTATTGCAATTTGATTGTCAGTCATCTTCAAGGGTGAACCGATCCACGGCCCTTAACAATTACCAACCATTATTTTATAACCCAACATTTTATTTTCTATTCCCTTTCTACTTATACGCTAATTTCAAGACCCTCTGCAGCGAGTATTCTTCATTTTATAGATTGAATGTGGCAGAGAAGGATATTCGCTTTCCGACGACCAACCAAGGCACTCGCGGCAACTTAAACTGTAATCATGAAGTCCACTTCGACGAAATCTCTTTTATTTTCAGAGAAAATATGCGACCCAAGCGCATTGCCAACTTATTGCATTTGTGCGGGATGTGTCATTTCCTCAAAAGTAGATTTCTTTAATGCCCCTGCATGTGGCTGAATGTGGGAAAAATATTCAATCAAAAAATGCATTCTAAGTACTCACAATTCAAGACAACTGAGTTTTTTCTTTTTGATGGCGTCAGCAGTGAACTCGTTGCAACTGCTAAAGATAGATGAATAGTTGTTAGTCTGGCAATGCTTGCGTCGCATAGAAATCGAGTGAGTTATTATCAGGGAATAGTTTCAGCGCCAAACGAGTGGAGATCGAAGGGAAACGTTTTTGAAAAGTATTTCAACTTTTGGTGGTTTATTCTTTCGAAAAAGAGAGCATTTCATGGCTTTTCGTCAAAATTCATAGTCGGTTCTGTCGCTGTAAAAGTATGGTGTTGCCAGCCATGTTTTTTTTTTTGGGAGTTGACACATTATGTTATAGGCCTCCTCTTCAGAATCACTCACTCAATCATCAAAGTGTCTCACATCTGTGAAAATCGATAATACATTACTTGCAACATGTCAACTGTCTAAAAATTGCTACAACTACAACTCATTTAAAGTATTCGACTATGTAAATGGTTCGTCGAGTCGATAATACAAGCAATCCTTCTCCTTTCATGAATCCTATTCACTAAAAGTGAAATCGTTGACTGCATTGGCTCGGGCACATCGTCGCCGGCCCGAGTTTCCGGTATAAGTTCATGTATGGAAATATTTTTTAAAACGACTGTTGGATGGCACAGTTGGTTGAGTGCTTGCCCTTCATGAAGGGGGTCCCCGGTTCGAATCCCAGCGAAAGCAAAGTCAAAATGGATTTATCGGGTTTTCAACTCAGGTCCAGTCACCATTTGCCGTTGGGATAAAATTTCGGGCACTGTCACTGGAGTTGGGCGATCAATGGTCTGACCGGGGTTTGCTGCCTGGCAGTACAATGGACATAATATAATGCGGATTTAAACTGTTGACCAATTGCTGCGATTAATCGAAAATGCTATCAGAGAACAAGATACAAATTTAACCCCCTAGCGGTTAAAACCGTTTGTGGGTGTCGTTTTTCATGCAAATACGTCGAATTCAAGAAAAAGAGAAAAGGGTTAGATGGCTTAACAAGATACAGCTTAACTTCGACTGACCGATTATTTATAACTCGGAATCAAAATTTTGTTTTGCAAAAAACAGCAGGTCACCACCTATCGGCAACGAAACATGTCTTCGTGTTTTGCTTTGCTTTTTTTTGTTTCGTTGCATTTGGTTCGATTACACTAGCACGCATTTTCGACAAACACCACCGAAAAACTTGAAAACAAAAACGTGTGTTTTGTTTCGAACGAAATAATGTTCTCTTGTTTTACGAAACAAAAACACGTTTTGCTTTATCCAGTGTGTTTTCAGCCTTAGTGTTTTGCTTACAGTGGTTCACAAAAGTTTGTGAATGAAAACATTCTTTTCTGGAGAAATATCAGAATTTTTTCTTTGATGAAAAAATAAAATAAGAGAAAAAAAAATAAAAACTATTATGTGAAAGAGTAGGGAAATAATTGAATAAAAAGCTATTGTGATTCCATCATTTAAAAAACGCCTCTCCAGTCTTGTCTGATGATGCAAAGTCATAAATTAATTTGTGAGATTTCTTATAAATTTCTTAGTGATTCACAACGCATTGCGAGTTTTTTTTTTGTGCACCTACGTGTTCCTTCTCGTTAGCACGATTTTTCTATTTTTATTCACTCAGTGGCTCGGCGCAACTAAACGTTATAAATGAGCCCCCATCCATCTGTGCTGATTCTCCTACGAAATCTTTTCAATCAAACACATCGATCCATCGCATCCTTGGGCTCATTGAAGTCGCCAGTGCGAATAAACTAGTATAGTACCATTAGTTCAAGTGAGCTGTCAGTGACACCTGTCACGTCAATTGTAAATTGTGGCGATCTGTCAATTCGCACAAGTTTTTGGTTTCACTTCCCTCGATCATGTTTTCATGAAAATCCCAAAGCACAACGCACGTGAAGACCTCATTGATGTAGGGATGCACGAAGACGCGTCACCTAAGCCGGAAGTAGAAAACTGCATTACCAACCTCCCGCAGATAAACGTCAAGTGAGAGAAAACATAAAATTCATGTTTTCTAATGAGTACGATGACGTTGCCGTTGAAAACATCGATTCTAAATAGGTTTTTTTTGGTTTTGTTAACCCAAGAAGATTTATCGTTGCAATGACGGATAAAAATAGACAAGATAGATGTTATTGCGCAATCTCAGAATCACTCTCAGTTGGACTACGGGTGACAAGAAATTTGGAATTCTATTTTTAATTGACGATGAATTCTTGCTTAGATTTCAGAGAGAGCGCGAGGGCGAGGTGGCGAGAAATTAAAATGCCTTTCACGGCGGAGCGGATTATGATACTCGTGTATGTGTTAGATTCAAAGAAGGACACTTAAATGAAAATGTATCGTAACGAGATGCATGGTTTAATTGTTCTCAGAGAATTTAGTGTTGTACGCTGCGAATCGCGTGGTAATAGCTGACAGAAAATTATCTGTTTTTTTTTGTTCCCCAGAATAATCATAATAAAATGCTGGGAATGATGTAGAAATACATTGGAGAATGGAAGATTGTCAAATGCTATTTGCACATAAATTAAATATGTCACCAAGCAAGACGTCTTTTATTGCGTATGTGTAACTCAAGGTCATTGCACATACCCAAATATCACACGCCACTAATGCTTTGTTCACGCTGCTCTAATGGCTAGACAATTTTCGAAAATTGCATTTTTAAAAATTCGACCTTATTTCCCTCGAATATAGAATAACACTGGAGTCATGTACCTTAGCAATTCTTCTTCTTCTGATGGCGATCTATTCAGAGGTGGACGTTGGCCTAATCCAATGAGCCTTTGCAGTTGACACGATCTTCACCCAGTCACCAGTCCAATTACGCACGATAAGGCAGCTGAAGTCCTTCTCCACACGTGTTTCGTGGGTATCCTCTAATGCGGTGTTCTACTGGCGCGGGGTCGAATTCGCTTCGGGCTTGAACAGTTTTGGCCTGAATTGCTTAGTTGTCATAGATATCGAATCCATAGACTAGTCTCATGTTGCTGTAAAGCTCATACAGCTCATACAGGTTGAATCTTCTTTTCCGAATGACATCAACGCCATCAGTTGTTCGAAGCCTTATATTATAACGAGCTGGTGCTGAACAAGCTCCCTAATAAGTTGTATTTGCCATTTTTATACAATTAAAAAAATATAGGAGGTAAAATAAAAAATCACAGCTGTTCGTCTCTCAAGATTAATGCATACCTCACAGCAACTGTATTTTAACAAGAAATTTGCATAATTTGTACCGCAGCGTCAAAATTAAAGAAATTCCCTCGAAGAACCGGAAACAACTTCAGAGACAGACAGATGTCATAAAAAATTCTAATTTCCAGTGCTCAAGAATTGATCCCCAGACACTGTGGCAACAATCTTGTCAAAGGTATATTTTATTTTGTGCCAAAATTAATTCAAATACAAACCGAGTGATTGATTTTATGACTTGAATTTTATATGCGTTTAAAAAATACTCAAATTAATTAATTACAAAGAGATAAAGATGACTATGAAAATGGATGCTTGAGCCTCTTAGCCACGGATGGAATATAGAAGCAAGGTGGGAGGGAATGTTAGTTGGTTGCATAAAAATATTGTGCAACTACTGTTTGGATGGATACAGAATTAATTTTCCCCGTGAGCGTTAAGAGGGGATGCTCCCGGTCAAACTGCTGCTGAAATTCTTGTGTGTTTCGGCAATAAAATGCCATGTTTCATCGTTGTGGTTCTAAATTTAATATTTACTATTAATTTATGATCAATAAAGAGGAAAAACAAGTAATAGGTCCCAGGTGACTCTTTAGCTTCTGTTGATGTTATTCTTATTGGAAAGGGGCTTTCCATGTCCATGAACATATACCACAAATTTTAGTGGAAATAAACACAAAATTCTTAAAAACAAACTCTTTTGTTCTCCCACATTATCCAACCCATCAACATCCTTCAAACCGAACTATGGCAAAATTTAATTCAACAAATATCTTTTTCTATATCCCAAGAAATTATTACAAAACAAAAGTATTTATAAACAAAAATAAAACAAAATGATCACACCCCCCCTTCCAGCAACCACATTACACACGATCCACCGAGGAGACCATCCTCCACATTTATTGGAAACTCTGTTTATTTATTCGCCTGTAGTACCATGTGAAATACAATCTTAACAGAATGTATCTACAAAAATATCACACTGAGTTATACTCGCACATACCTTTGGAAGACATTTCTCGCTCTCCTGCATGACGAGCGCTGTGAATCTAAATTCTCTCGACTTCTCGAGAGATCCGTGTGACTGTGCTCTGTCCTAAGTTCTCTGCACGTTGTCTAGCTAAGATATCTAAAGTCATTTTTTCTCATTTCATTTCCAATCAGTTTCCGAGTCGACAAGACAAGATATTAGTCGCTATTTGGTCTTGTTCCTTTCGAGGCGTTGAAAGATATTTTTTTTTTGTTCGTCTGTATCGTCAATTTGAAAAAAAAGTTTTGAAAATCTTTTCAAATAAAAGCTGTGATCGAAAACCAGACAGAAGTGAAAGCCGATCCTCAAACGCTGTTGTATCCCCCTCTACGGTAGTGTTGAACAAAGGTGTGCTAAGTACCAAATCTGCACGAAATTTTAAAATAAGTTGAAATTTTCTACAAAACACCTGCAAATGGTTCGAATTTTACGACAGGTTGCGTAATTGTCGAGTGAAAAAACATGACAACATTCGTGTACAAAAGGTTCTGTTTTTCCATCCACGCCAAATGTCCTTCTTGGTCATTAGGTCTTTTTATTTTTGATTCAAATCACAGCAGAAAAAAATCAAGATAATTATACGCTCATTAGTGAGCGTGATTTGTGGCGAAACGCAGGCGCGCTCTATTTACTCTCCCACACGCTCCGTCTCCATCGCTGCCTCTCACTCTCCCGTTCGTTGTTTCTGGCCCAGTTTATTTTATTTTTATTTGAATGATCTTCATCTAGGTAGTGTGCAAACATGAAAACAATTTTGTCATGTTTTTCAAACATGAGTATTTTCGAAAGAGGTTATTTTTTCTTTCCGTTGATCTCCCACTTCTTGTGTATGACACCTAAATAAACGTGGGGAAGGAGGATGGAGGAGGGAGGGGTCTTGCTGAAGTGACGTTGAATGGGTGATGTGAGAATTTTGCTGACAATATTTTTGAGTTTTTATTTTAATTTGCTTCTCCAGAATTAGATTTTTAACGAGAGACTAAACAATTTTGAATATGCTTTGAATGTAATTTAATTAAAATTAAGCATGGTGCATTTGGTCAAGTCTAAAATTGATCTTTTGTGACGACCGAGAAGAGAAAAATCGGGAAAGTGATTTTTGTGTGACTATATTTGACCTCGTTCTATTTGTTGTGTTATGTCGTTAAATGAGGGAGAAAGGCTTTAGAAATTTCGCATTTAAGTCATTTAAACCAACCAGTGTCATCCATTTCGTGGTTCCGAAAGTAAATTTGAGTTAACCACATGTATGGTTTAAATTTCGATCACATTTTTATTTCAATACAATTTCTGGATCTTGCCATTATGACTGGAATATAACACTCGGGGTCTTCCACGAGAGTTCTTACAGGACTTGGTTGTAACAAGTTAACTTTTGATCGATACAATTCGTTTACAAAGTACCAAGCACATGATCTTGATGACTACCAAGATGCTTAATTACTCGCTAGAGACATTTTTTTTTTGCAATGGATCGTGTTGTATTGTCGTTTTTAGGCCAAAAACATTCGGACGGCTATACTCATGAGAATTCACGTTGACTGTTATATTTTCCTCACCAAGAACGAAGTGTGAACCAATGACACCACACCACAGACGTACTGATAATTTAATGATCTTTCGACAGTTACATCCAAATGTTCACTTCCTCAAGGCAACCATCTTGTTGGTTTACGTATCCAGCGAGTGAAAATGATTCAGGTGGCTACATGCCATGAGTGAATTCGATTGTATAAGGCTACAGGTGCAAGTTCAAATGTGTCATAAGACAAGTCGAGCCCACATGTTGTGCTTGATGTAAAATCGATGAATTTGGGTGGAACTACTAACCGCAGGGTTACACTGCTAAAACAGGGATATCAACATATTCTTTGGTTAAATCTCTATATGGTGAATCTACACAGAATCCCTGATTCACTAGAATACTGTCCAAAATGAGAGAACTGATTGCCACTGTCTAGTGTCCGTCCAAGCTCCTCCTTCGAACACAAAGAAACAAGAACACGATAGGGACGTCCATTCTTTGAGTTGTCATACTGTGTACCATCAATTAATTTATATCCATTTCAATTTCATTGCAGCAACGTAAAATGGAAAAGACAACAAGTGATAAACCCTCGCGTCCAGTGCGTAACCGTCGCCACAGTAGGTTCGTCATGGATTATTGTGTGGCCAGAATTTTATTTCAAAACTTATTCAAAAGCAAAACATTTTACTTGTTTGGTAATAAACGACTCATACATTAGTTATTGTCCAACGCCCTAACCCCTCTGCCAGGTGATTTCCAATTAACCAGCATGTTTCATTTGCTTTCAAATGTCGCTCTTGTTATACTACATCCAGAGCGCACTCATAACAAGTGATTTGTTTTTAAAATTTTTGTAGAAAAGTATGGCCACCAGATGATATGCATCGGCCTGCTAAACGCCTCTTCACACCCGATATCAAGCGCATGCTGAAAGACTGGCTGATTCGGCGACGGGACAACCCCTATCCGAGTCGTGATGAGAAGCGAGCGCTGGCCATGGAGACAGGGCTGACCTACACTCAGATCTGCAACTGGTTCGCCAACTGGCGACGGAAGTTGAAGAACTCAAAGCGAGAGCGATCGAAGAAATCCTGGGGGCAACTTATAAAGAATTACAACACAAATACCAAGGGAAATGTGGAGCAGTTTAGCATATCATCGGCCGACAGTATTTGGGAGGATGACGCCCAGGAGGCGGAGAACTCAACCACCTACTCGTCCAGTGAGGAAGACGGCGGATCACAGGATCAGAGAGAAAGTGGACACATTCAGAACAACAACAGCGTTCACAGTTTCAACAGAAATGTAACGTATGTTCCTAGCGGCTACTACATAGAGGCGCCCCCGTTCGCCTGCTCTCCGACAGCGCAGTGCTTTCAAGTGAGCTCAACGTCAGACGGCACCGTGAATGCTGTGAAAACCCCCATAAGCCAGGCATTTTCCCCTAGTACCAAGTACAAGCAACAGATGATGGAGAAGTATCTGCGCGACACTTCGACATCGGACAAGATTAGCTCGCCCGCGAATTGCAGTCCCGAGCTCTCCAAGTGGCTAGAAAGTGCGGCCAAGTTCACGCCGAACAAGAATAATTACTACATAGAGTTCAAGGACCGAAGGTTGGTTGGTTGAAGGAAAAAACTCCCCAAAGCTCCAGCGTTACGTTTTCCTCTAATTTTAGGTGCAAGCCAGACAAGAATCCGCCACCGAGACACAAATCAAATCACGTTTACGATACAATCCATCAGAAGGACGAAATCGATGCAGCAGAAGCGCTAGCGAATTTGGCCTTCAATTGCCGGCAAAGAATGCTCGAGTCACAGTCAGCTCAGCAACAACAAACTGTGTCGAACTGCTGATGTTGACTTTGGAAGTCGCCACCGCGTTGTGTACACGAATAGACGAATCCTAAGAGATCATTCCATGCCGAAAGTAGGAGCTATACACTTGCTTTCAAAGCGGGTTCAAAAATTGTGGTGCTATGTCTGTGTTTTTGGTTATAAATCCAAAAATAAAGACACTAGGTAAAGATTATGGAATTCTCGTTTCAATGGGGATGTGGTAGAGGTAAGCTGGTGCAGAAGCAGAGATGTGGGTGATGAGGATGACATGTGTAAGGGACTGAATAAAGGGTCCCGACAGAACAACAACATCAACAAAGGTAGGGAAGGGGGCTGCTAGTGAATTCACCAGCACACTTAGACCATGTTGGTCCATTGTGATACCCACAGTCAGACTACTACCACTGATCGACATCTCCAGTGATAGTGCCGTTAATTTGATCCCAACGCCAAATGGTGACTGGATCAGATTTTGAAACGCACAGGTAGTAGTATTAACTTTGTTTTCACTGTGATTCCAGCCGGGGACCCCACTAACCAAAGGCAGGGACTTAACCAACTGCGCCATCCAGTCGTTATCGTTATAGATAACTAAGTACGGTGTCGTACGGTACATTCTTCCCAGACCTATCAATGGTGTCACAGCATATTTATGTTTTCAAAGTTCTTTTGGCTCCTTTGTGCCGACAACCAAACCTTTTAATGCCAGATATCCAGTATTTCATTTAGGCAGTGCAATTTGTGGACTATCTTGCCTAGAGATGATGAAACACTCTTTTATAAGATAGTCAAATTTCAAAGTGATCACAGTACTCCAATTTTGGGAACTAAATACCAACCCCAACTGTAGCCAAGCGAACGAAACGAAGTCTTTAAGTGTATCAAAGTGTATCGTTTCTGCGCAATTGCTCGTTTGCTTAAGTTGACTTAAGTCACCTTACATCAATTATGGTTCGGTCTTAATATTGACATCATTCTCAGATTGGATCGCGTGTTTAGAGTTTTTATGACAGGCGGTCAGCCTATGCATAGTAGTGCACACTTTTCATCGCTCTCATTGCCAGTCATCTCTATACGGAACTTTACATTGTTCTCCGCGCTGTAAGTTGTGTGTATTTTTGTGCAGTCTTAGTATTGCTTCATTCATCTGCAAATATTTTATGAAAATGGGCAAAATAAGAGTTGCATACCGTAACTAAAACAACTGGTACTCCCTAACTTTCTACCCTGTCTTGACATCATCTGTCATCACAACCAGTATCACAGGATAACTACCACGTGTAAATGACATAGTGATCATAGTCCCCAGGCAAGATGGAGGAGACGTATGGGACATCACGAAATGGGGACTAACAATATCTGCGGAAATCTGGCAAAAAGTAACAATTTTGCATTAATTATGAAACGAAAACTAGTTTGACCAATAACACTGCTTAACAAAATTAAGCTTTTAACTCGATTTGACAAATATTTTATTACTATCCAATGCAAAATACAATCCTTTTATTACTTTCAAAACTTTACTTTACTTTATTAATATTCAATTTGGTGGTTTTCTTAAGGTCTTCAACTAAAAATTTGACTTAATAATTGAGTCCTGCTTTTGACAAGAACAATTATTTCTTGGGTGACATTGCCAGCATCTAAACTGACTTCTGTTATACTGGATTCTGTTATAAACTTTTTTTTGACTGGGTTCACAGTATGAAATTATGATTCGCTACCCTAAAACTATTTGAAATATTGAAAGAAAAATTGTTGTATCATATAAAAACACATTTTTTGATAGTACTTACAATTCTATCAATTTTTTCTTATTCTATGTAAAAAAATTGTTGTTATTATTTTGAATGATTGGCTTTCCACTTACTTTTAGTGCAATTGTGGAAAATGACTCATCCAGCATCTGATTTTCATGGAAATCCCAAAAAAAGCCAACCATGCAATTTTTTCAATAGCTCTATACAATATCAGAGGCGTTGTTGGCATCGACACCTTCGCAATTGAACTGGGTTCGATTCCTGGTGTAAGCTAAATAATCTTCACTGACAATGCTCAAAGAGTTTGGCTGTCTAGAAAAAGCTTCACAAATTGGCCGGTCGGAGTCTGCAGAAAACTGTAGATCCCAGAGACAATAGCACGCACAACACGAGTGGTTGCTGAGAAGCTAGGCTCTCTGCGGGCTGTATCGCTACCCATATTATATTATTACCGCTTTACAAATAACAACAAAAATGCATTTTTTTTAATAGGTCTGAGGTTATATAGAAAAGCATTATCATTGACTAAACTTTCAAACTGGCAAACTCACCAGCATCATCGAAGTAGAGCATATGCGTTCCCTCGATTCACTGACAATGCTCGAAGAGTATGGCCTGTCGGGAACTGCAGAAAACTGTAGATCTCAGATCCCAATAATCTTGACAGAAGGTCCTCTACAGTTTCTGTGGAGAATCTAATGAAATTGCAGAGCACGTACTGGGATTATGTGAGGCATTAGCTCAGAAGATATCTGGGCATCTACTATCAGAGGAAGAAATTAAGTCACTAGATCCATCTCCCATTCTCACCTGGCTTGGAGAGAATACTTTAGATCTCTTCCCCTTATGTGCAATAGGAGTTCGTACCCTCAAATCAGGTCCCTTATCAGCGCCATCATTGATTACTGCGCCATTGTGGAATTCCTCACAGCGACGTCTGCAGAAGCTGCAGAGACGAGGAAGAGTAGCACGCTTGTGCGAGCTCTCTGCAATTGAAAGTCACTTAGGGTCTTACTTCTTAAATAAACGGAATTGCCTTACACGGCAGTTCAGTCAATGTCAGCCATCTTCATGGCTTTGTCAAAATCAGTAATCAGTTTGTGGGATAGGAAATGGCATACGTGTGATTTTATTAACAAAATTAAATTATTAACAAATATTTATTTAAATTTATTATTATTTTAATTTTTATTATAAATATTTTCTCTGATAAATACACATTATTCATTAACAATCATATTTTTTTGTTTTATAAATACTTCACTATAATCGTGTAAATTATAATTTATTTCCTAAACAAGATGAAGGAAGAATAAATAAATTGTATTTACTACAAAACTCGTATATTAGGCGGTTCCACTTTACTCTTCTGATGAAACGAGGGTAATTCTTTTCTGTTGTTTCTTTTTAATTTAGTGTATATAGAAAGCAGTCATTATATTATGTTTATATAGTTTTAGTTTTACTTACACAAGGTCTTAGGGAATTTAATGTTAGTTGTTAATGGACCTCCAAGGTCAGGGGATGGCCCATTAAATACAAAAGCACATAGAAAACACTAGCATTTTAAATTGAAATCATTTTCTTACATGCAAATAATTTCTTTTAATTTCAAATAAATTTTGAATCTTAGTTTAATACTTGTAAAGGTTAAGGTACAATGGACATTTATTTTTAAGACATTTTATTATATTTTTTCATATATAGTTTTTTTTTTAAATAAATAATTGTTTGGATTGACTTTTTTGTATTGATGTATACGTTTACATATAAAGACGAAGTTCATTTGAATGCTGGTTAAATGATTTTGTTCATTCTTAATTGTCTATATTGAATTAATAAACTTCTTCGGTCTTGAAGTGATCCAAAAAAGTGTTGAATTGATTGTTTTGCGATGCGAGGTATAAGCTATGTCATGCTTGAGAACCTTGATTATGGTTGAAATTGTATGACTGGATGCGAAAATGAATGAGACTCTACCTACGAGTCTACCGACGCCGGGACGAATTAGTAATGAAGAGAGTGCCAGCTGAACGCAAAGAAAGTCATATTTAGACTGGAAGGTAAGAGAGTTGCCAGAATGACTTCTGGTGTTCCATGGAAAATGCACATAAGGAAAAAGAAAAGCCGTCGGTTGGAAATGAGTGGCTATGAAACAAATTAATTGAGTACAGCAATAAAAAGCTCAGTTGTTGATACTTGTTGTGTGACTTGTGTGCAGACAAAAAATATAATTAAAGCATCCATCTGCGAGGAAGACTTGAACAAACTTTGGACCACTAAACCACCATCACCAGATGAAATCGAATTTAAATTCATAATTTGTTTCTTCTCAGACCATACAAATGATTTTTCTTTTTATTTTATTTTTTGCTAATCTCAATCAAAACCCTCCACAGTTTGCAAAATTTCTCAGTTGAAACCATGGTCAAATACATCCGTCCGAACAAATCAACATTTGCGGTGAACCCTGAATTGATGCACCTTTTATTTGTGTACCCGCATATCTAAGCGACAAGTGTGTATGATGTATAGGAAGTTTAAATGCCCCAATGGAGCAGTACTCGGGGTCAGATATCTGAGGAGTTAGTTTTACCAAAATGTTGGGATTACTTCGGTCCTTTAAAACCCTTTTACGGCACCTTGAGATGGGTGAGATGATGTGGATGACTTCACGATGACTTCTTGCAGGGGCACCCATTGTGCGGTGGCGCTTTTCGAACGGAACATCTCGTCAAAGAACATTTTCTCCTCCAGTCGGACCTCTGGCGAATTACCGATCACTGCGCGTCCCAGAATTTCGCTTGATCCTGGAAAACAATCAGAATTATATCATGACACTCTTGATGACCATCCCCTTACCTAGAAGTCCATCATGGACGACGGTGAATTCGAGGATCGAGTGCTTCAAGACTTCCCTGTGCACGTCGAAGGTGAGGGCTTCGTTGAAGACCGGATTGACAGAGTTCCGGATGACGCCGGTCTTGCGCTTCTTAATCTTCTTGCCAGCGTTGATGAGAGTCACCTTAACATACGGATCCGAGGAGTTGCGGGTGTCGTCGACGACTCGTAGATTGCGGGCCTTGATCATCACCACAGTGAGTCTTTCGGCTGATGGCAGATACGCCAATGACAACATTAAGTCACCCAAATCAATTTTCGAGTCCTGAGGAGGAGCACTTGTGGTCTTATGTGAGTGCTTTGAAGGGTTAAGGAACATACCTGCTCAGCACAGGAGCCGAGTTGAGTCCAAAGTTGTACTTTGTCACTTAGATCCATGCTAGCCAAGGGCAATTGGGCGCCTCCAATGCAAACGTGCCTGGAGTACGCGTCGAAGTCATACAGTAGAATCTCGATTGTTCTCTTCTCAATCACCGCCGGGTGTTCTTCGAAAACGAAGTCCTCATCGAATACTGCAATTTAAAAATATGAATTTAAAAAAATGTGGTACTTGTAGCACGTTAATTAAACTCCATTCGGAGTCGGAATGATACTGTTGGCTGCGTCCAGTGGTGAGAGAAAAATAACACGCTTAACACGGGCCGTTGTTATAGAAGCCAGGTCCTGGTCCTCTTCCGACTATAGCGCCACCAATATTATTGTACGCTGTTATCATACTCGCATATCAATGAATGGAGAACTATTCAAAGCGATGGCAGAAATAGGGATTCTGGGAAAATTTATCCGGTTGTGTTGCACTGCGCTAACACATACGAGATGCACCGTGAGGTTCGGTTCAAGGACCTCTGAGCCGTTCGAAACCTGCACCGGATGTAGGCAAGGAGATGCGCTTTCATGTGATTCCTCCAATCTGCTACTAGAGAATATAGAGCGGAGGGCAGCTGTAAACACGGAAGGCAGTCTTTTACAAATCCGTCCAGCTGTTGGGTTACACAAATGACATTGACATCGTCGCGCATTGCGAACTTGACGTAGTGGAAGCAATCACTTCAATTGGAGCGAGTTCGCTTAGGGTTCAGATTAATGAGGGAATGACAAAGTATGCTGTCGAGCAAGAACCGTCACACACCACCTGGGAAAAAATATTACGATGGACAGCTACATTGGTGAGGTTGTGAAGGAGTTTGTTTACCTCGGGGCACACGCGAAAACCACAAAGGACATCATTGTGGAGAACCGATGAAATAATCGCACTGGCTTGGCCACATAGAGTGCATGGACACCAATGCTCCAGCTCCAGCTCCAGAGGGTCTTCGAATACGAGGCTCTTGGTTCGAGAAGGAGGGGAAGATCTAATCCGGCATAGGGTCCAAGTAATCAAGAAGCAGAGTGATTAGTGATTAGGTTCGTCAGCGATGGAAGGCAGCTATTGGTCAGGCCTGATAAGTAAGTCAGTTGCGATTATTTCATTCCTGACGAAATAAACGCCGAATAATTGTTCACTTCTCGCAGCCCACTGACGAACTGTGACGATCCTTCCCTGATGCTGGCAACTCTGTTTTTTTGATAATAAACCCATTTGTGCCTTCCACGGATGGTATCAATGCAAGTTTAAGCATAAAGCAGGAATCATTGAATCTCCAAGGATTAGACTTTTCAACATGGTTGAAAAACTGACGTTGATTGATTTTCAAGCAGGAGGAAATGAAGGCAAGTTACCGGTTTTCAACTCCTTATTTATTCCAACTCTCACCCATGGTCATGGAATTTGGGTAATGACCAAAGGACTAAGATCGCGAATACAAGCTGCTGAGATGAGATTTTTCCGTGGAGTGCGCGAGCAACTCAACATTGAGGAGTTGCTTCTTCGAACGGAAAGGGCTTCGGTGGTTAGGTCACGTGGCATGAATGTTCCCTTCCGAGACAGGCATTGAATGCGATTCCACTTGATAGACCAGGACGAGGTGGTTGGACCAAGTGCAAAAACTCGCCTGGTTACATTTGCGCATAGCTCCTGATTAGTCAGAGCCGATGGCGGAGGATGGAGTTGCCTGGAGATCTGTCGTACGTAGTTTACCCCCGCGACCCCTTTAGTGGAGCATACGGGTCAGAAGATGATGATGATGAAGTGGAAATAAAGAATATCCAGAGCTCTCACTCTGCAATTTTCTATTACGATACTTCTTTTTAGATGAAATTGGTTTTTCAAACCCGAATTGAGTGAAGAACCGAGTTAAACTCGTCCGGTTTTACAGAGAAATCTGAACAACAGTTCAAGTTCAATCGAATTCCGAAATGCGAGTGAAAAAATGGCAACCAGTTAGTTCGTGTATTTGCAGAATTCTTATTTGACTTTTTTGCAGTAACGTCCTTTGGAAGTGTTTTGGCGCGTCCTGTTATGGGCCAAGTATAACAGACATACACAATCATTTCAGACAATCCATCCCTGGGACCAGTGACCAGTGAAAGACAAATAATGAAATAGTCGCCGAGCAAAACAAGGGGCAAATAATATTTAATTTAAATAAAAAAAGAAAAAAAAAGAAGGAAGGAATAAATTCTAGTATAGAACATCGGTGTCTTGGGAGCAAAATGCCTTCGCTCTCAAGAGAGCGAAACACAATGCAGCTCAGGGCAGACCGCAGGTTTAAATTATGGTACACTCTGGTTTCACTTAAACCACAGATTGAACTCAGTTCAAGGTTTAAACGAAACGGTGAAACCGAATAAATAATTTTCTGTGAACACGAACTTTGAGAAACCCTTTTGTAGGCAAATAAAACTGCATTTTGGCAAAGGCCTATCCCCAACAATTTTCCGTGTGTTTTGAATTAAATTTTTCCCTTCAGATGTGATCTCCCCCATCTTCCATTGAATGGCCTTCCTGTACAGCAGTCTTTCCCCATTCGCACTCAAGCTCGGCATTTCAGAAAAAACAATGCCCCATAGAAGGGTTAAATTAGGACAATTTCGGTCTCAGCTCAGGTCACATCAGTATTGTTGTCCAACTCCACCAAAGACCATTGCCGACAATGACGGTCAAGAGCCGTAATAAAATAAGTTTCATCACCTTAAGAGGCAATCAACGTTTACGGTGCAAATATAGTATGCTCAGTCGTGCTGCAAAGTCGTTTCCGACCACCTTATGGCTGCTCAGTTCCAACAAGATGTGTCCCACTAAGGGTAACGTTCACATCTCAATTGTTATGACGTAGTTAATGTCAAACCACTAACATTCACATATTTGCACGCTTCAAGACTACCCCTTCCTCATGCATTTGATGGGCACTTAAGCGAACCATCACTACCTGCAGCTGGCCTAAGCCAGGCCATGAGTCATCAAAATTCTTCTTCCGTTCAGCTATTGAATTATTCTCTCTTATTCTCCCCTGCATGCGGAACCATCTAATTCACGTTCTTCTGTGCTTGACACCGATTCCGTCTGAACCGACATTCACGTGCACTCAAGCACTTGATTGTCGCGGCCGGTGCAGGAGAAACTTCTGCACCTTTCAAAAGAAACCCACGTAGTGTTTCCCCGGCATCCATTTTCCATTGTCTTGAATTGAAAAGTTTTCCCTCGGGTGCGCACTGAGCTGGGAGAAGTTTTCCAACGTCATTCAACCCCACAAAACAACGGATTACTGGCGATGGATTGGGATTTATGAGCACAGTTCGGGGTCTCTTGTTACTGGAGGATGCTCGAATGGGTGTGAACAATGAAAGGGATAAACACACTTGCTAGAAGTGGAAGATATACGGTACGTTACCTGGATTCAGTGTCTTCTTGTGGATCCTTGTCTGCCAGACGTTCTTCTTGTCAGGTAGCAGGCGGATCTTGGCGTAAGGATCGGCGGTGCCGCTGAAGTCGCGAGGCTGGAGATTCTGTGCCTGTGGAATTCAACAGATATTAGTTGAGGTTGAGTGCGCTTTCAGTCAGAATAACTTACCTCGATGAGCCTCACGGACAATATGCCAGCAATGGGATCGTATAATATGTTCAGGTGGATGGTTCCCCGCATTTCCTCGTTCGAGGGCGTTGACGCAGACTTCTGCAGAGAGTTCTGAAAGTACATTTCGTGAGGATGAGCCGAAAGCGGATACTCGTACTTACACTTTTGTACAAGGACATGTCAATTTTAGTGTGATCCAGCTTAGAGTTCATCGACGAAACCTTTGGACGGGCGGGAGTCATTCCAAGAACGACGTGCTTATCAGATCGAGCGATGGGCACTGACCCGGAACCAATTGAGAGGGACACCGATTTGTTGCTTCCAGTGGGCGATGTTGGCGAAGGTGGGGGTGACTCATCTGTTAAGCACAATTAAATAGTGAGCAGCTCTTATGCCGGCGGTTGCTTACCAGCTGATGAGAGGACCTGATTCGATGCGGCCAGGTGCGTCTTTGACGGAGGCACCCAAAATGTTGGGTCATCATTAATTGAGGCCGGACTGATGTTACCCTTCCGCGAGCATTCGCTGATTGTATCCACATTGTATCCCGACGGTCCGCCTACGAGTGCCTCGCGACTGCAAGCAAACATTCAGATGAAATAAAATCACTACTCCCCGTACTCATCTTACCTCTCATTCACATCGTCGTTCTCATTCGCAGATTCAAGTAAATTTTTCTCGAACCAGTTCAGCCGGTACTTCTTGGAGCATGTAATGTAGGCAATCGCGCCCATGATGGATACGACCATAAAGGAGATTGAGGCGTACAGGGCCACTTGCGACAGGGAAATGTCCTCTTGCCGGATTATTATGTCCATGTTTGTGTTGGAAAACTTTTAAAGTGGGCCTTTAATCTGGGGGGAGAAGGAGAAAGTCGTTTAAATTCGGGCAATTGGATACATTTCTAACCGGGGTAAAGTAAGATAGAAGAACATCTTTGGTTTCGTTTATTTGGTTCACTAGAAATGTAATTTGCCGTGAGAATGTCCTTGACACTTTATAGGAGTTGTGGAATGTCTTTTTCAACAAAAAAAAAACCTGATGGTAGAAGTACACTACACACGAACGCCCTTCGAAAACTGATGAAGGCAGCAAGACAAGAATTTGTGGAAAATGTGCACTGCAGATGCCAGCGAATGGTTTAGAATGTGAATGTGGTGTGCCAGGGCGAACGGGCTAAATTAATTAGTTGCGGGTGGAGAGACCAAGGATTATGTGCACTGCACAAACATTTTGGCTCAAAGATCCGTTCCGTAAATCCACTAATTACATTGCAAGCGAGTGAAATGGGATTAAATCATGAGGGTCTTGGAACTTTAACTCATCTACCTTTAATCGAAGGAAACGAAATTGGGCCACAGGGTGTATTTGTTAGAACGTATTGCACTTAAAAAATCGATGTGGATGGCGCATAGTAAAGATTAAGATTGGTTTGGAAATATGTTCACATTATGTTTTAAAGATAATATCCCTCAAATGGTGCCCATTGTTTGCTTTAACCTGACGTGTTCTATCCAGAGCATTTTCCAGTACTTTTCTTATAATGTCAGGTCCCGGCGCCTTCCATTATCCTGGAATATTGACATCAAGCTGTTGTGCGGATCCTGGCTTATTGCCACACACCTTACCTTTTAGGTAGTCCAAAGAAAAAATCTGAAGCTGTTAAATCGTGCAAACGCGGTGTCCTGTTAAAATCACAGAAACGAGATATTATCCGATAACCAAAAGTTTCCCTCAGGGGAGTCATAGCCGCACAAACAACTCATGAACCAATTATGTCGTATAAGGAAAAAGTTGTAACTACCTTAAAATTGTGTGCAAAGACTGCCTAGACTTCACCAACTACTGAGAACTTAGCTTCGAAGATCACAGACAGCCCCTTGTTGCTGAAACCACTTGACCAATCGGAACATTGTTGCACACCGTTTCCACTGTTTCTGCGCGACATCACAAGCGCAATCTGAACAGACATTCGCAATCTTTTCTTTCGTGAGCAAGAAATGACATGTCGCGTCACATTAACGTTGACTGCGAGAGAGTCAATATGAAGAAACGGCAACCACCACCAATCAACGAAGTAGGTCTCACTAAAAACTTTTACTCTCATTAATTACTGCATTAATTACTGCTCCATTGAAACAAAATCGTGCACATATAGGAAAACGTCAAATCTCATGTGCACGTTTTGAACTGAGCTCATGCCATGCCGTAAAACCTAGATTCTTCGAGACTATGTAGGTTTGGACATGGATTTTGGGCCTTCACTAGATTTTTTCACACCATATTCTCTTAGACGAGGTGTCAAATTCTCGTCTCGCATTTTTCTGTCACCTCACATAAAAATCTCTATTCTTGAATTCGTGTGAGGTGACAAAAAACCAATCAAATTCTATTCCCAACAAAATTCAACTAGTTGGCAGCATATGGTGCAGATTTGTGTCTTCAAGCGGCAAACCTAGGCTTCCCTCGCATCCATCCCTTGATGCGTAAGCAAAATGGATTAAGCCGAAACACAAAATTGCTGTAATACAAGCAGCTTATACGGCCAATCTTAACGTACGGCTTCCCAATATGGCACATCATCTCTAAGACCAGCATGACGAAACTCGCAATTTTCGAAAGAAAAATAATGCGAATATGTACCGGACTCACCCTCGACAGGGACCGTCAAAGGCACCACAGCAAGAATAGGCTTTACGACCAAGCACGCATCATCCCCCTGCAACAGTACATGGTGACACTGTTCAGAAAGCAGCTACTAAATATCAACAACCATCCTAACGAGGAAATCAGGAACTTGAGAAACACAATCCCCGGACAACGCTACCTCAACGCGTTAAATCTGCTTAATGTGCAGAACTTTTCAACGACGCGATAGCAATCACCATTGAGGCTAAGTTGGCTAACACATCACTACCCCATCCCAAAAGACCACCATGGGCACACGGACTTGAACAACCCGATGTAAGCAGCAGCCGTTGTAGGACACAAAAAAAAAAAAACAATAAACCGACAATAATAATAAATAATAAATTAAACAAAGTACATCAGTTGGGCCCCAATTGTTGAGCCGACAACCTAACCTTTACTTTGTAGGTCTAGTTGTAAAGTCAATTGTAAAAAATAATTCTGTTCAATAAAATTTTTAAATCGCTTTTTAAATCGTGTCTTCAAGTGGGATCAATTTCAATTCGGTGGTTGCATTTGATAATTTGTATAATTCTTGGATGTCTTTGGTTCAGAAGTCGGATATTTTGGTGTGCGTATGTGGCGTGGTGGATTACATTTCAAAGACAATCCAAACGTTTTGTTTACTAAAAAATGAATTTCTTGGTGTTATTGGAATTATCCTCCATTAAAGAGACCAGACACTCAAATTGTTGATTTATTGTTATTTTAAAACTAAACGTGAACAAATTAATCAACTTTTATAGCAAAATTTGGGTTAAAACTTATAAATTAATCCTACGACGCTTGGCGTCACCTACAAAAATGCAAGCGACAGAATCTCTCTCATTCTATCTCGCTTTCTCATGAAGTATGACTAAGAGAATACAAATTTGTCAAAGTGACACATATTTTTGGGTGACAAGACTAAGAGAATAAGGCGGCATATTTGTGAATCGGGCATGGTTCATGTCCAATGGAGACTACGCTTTAAAGACGCATTTCGATCATGAACGAAATTTCGATACAATCTTTGAAGGTCGACTTTCAAGATAAAATTGGAACACTTTGGTTCTTTGTTCTGTGCTGAACGTTCTCATCATAAATTTCCCAAATTTCTCGAATTTGAGAAAATAAGTAAACAGAAAAATATTCAATAATTAAATCTTAACGTTTTGTATGCGCCACCTTGTGATTCGAACTGGACACCCCACTAGTCAAGGGCAGTCACTTAACCAACTTCGCCATCCTAACGCCTTAAAAAATGTTTAGATTATTATTTTATTTCTTATTAATTCACGAGACAAAAACAATTCAATAAAATACTATTAGAATTTGAAAAAGAATAATATGAGAAAGGTGAAATTCAAAAATAGAACTGAATGTCAGTTAGTGAAATAAAAAAAATAAGTTTAATGTTCGAAATTAAGTTAAAGAAGTATAAAAAAATAAATAACTCAATAAAAAAAGAAATGAGATAAAAGGTAGATAATAGTAAAAACAGCAAAGAATGGAGGCAAATATTAAACCAGATGGTCAGAAATATGGGATTCTATAGCAACGTAAACAAGAGACCCAGGTTTGTAAGCACTTTTAAGACTTTCCAGATATTTTTAATGAAACGCTTCACGATTTTTAGCGTCATTCGTAGAAATACTAATGACATTTGTTATTCATCAAGGATCAAATTGAGTGATAAAATACTTACAAGTCCTTTGCAATTGCGCTTAGTCCAAGCTTATAATCGTGTCCTCGAACGGAGTTGGCTTATTGCGAATTTCAAATCTCGTAAATATTCTTGGCTGAAAAATCAGTTAAAGAAATAAACGATATTGAACTCATGATTGAATGCATGACAAGACGAAAGTCGTCGCATTTTTTAAAACAACAGCCTTCCCTCTCCAATTGTTCGCCCTTGGAACTTGACTCCATATGAACACATAATATGTAGTCTCGGTAGCGCTAAAGACCTGTGGACCTGGGCCTAGATGCTACAACAACCACTCATGTTGTGCGTGCTATTGTTCTTGCACGAGTGGAGAGGACCTAGAATTTTTGAGTAGCTTTATATTTACAGGTGCGTGACTCAAGAGCGGCGTGGGGCCTTGAATTACGAAAGTTCTTCGTGTCAGCACATATTCACTACTGCACATCGATTATCTGCGGTATTCAATAAACGAAGACTATGACTAAACTAATTACAAATGCGGAAGAATAAGTGGTATAAGCGAGAGTCAAAGTACGAATATCCAATATTACAAAAGTCTTCGACTCCGAACGTGTGAGACACAGCAATAGAGAACTCCCGCGGTTATGGTGAGGCGCCCAGGTGTAGAAGCACCTCAACCAACTTGGTGTGCGGAGCCAGATATTGCGCTCGTTGGAGAACCTTGTTGGTTTAGGCACAGGTCCACACCGGACTGAGGCTTAAAGAATAAGAAGCCATAGTTGACGTAAATAAAGTAGCCATAACTTTACAAAAAATATCGCTCTCTGTTATCTCTCTGTCAATGAAGTGATCGACTTTCTTGCCGGCATATTTTTTTTTTATTTTAAAGAAGATATCTTCAAGAAAGAGGCAGAGAAACATCAAGGCTATGAATATCTCCTATCCAACGATAATCATGCCAATAACTAAGTCCAACAAATTCTGTTTTTCACTTGAGTATTATTGCATACTAACATTTTTATAAGAGTACGAGATTTTTCTAAAGTAATTGTTTAAGACCGATTCAATTTAACTGTTTATTAACGAAATGTATGTCCCTCGCCTCGTTTTGCCATTTTGTGCCAGTGTTGAACTAAAAAGTTTGAACTGTCGAGTTCAATAGGTATAAATCAGTGAAATATTGCCGAAAAATTTCATCTCGCAATTAACTTCACGTGCATCTGATCGTCTGGGACGGTTAGCTTAACATTGATCGCCAGCTTAACACTTCGCCGTCGGAGATGAACGATTCTCTCAAAATGTTGGTGTTTCCTTTTCGATCGGCGGGAATTGAGGCGCAGGCATTTCGCGCTAGATTTGTCATACATGCTGGCTGATACATGTTGCTGAATTTGAGCAACAGATATTGCACAATGCTTTGGCCGAGTTCATAAACGTCACACTGCGGCAGCACTGCAAGATTTGCGTTCATAAATGAAAATAAACTGTAGTGACTATGCATGAGAGCAGTCGGTAACTGCGTTCATAAAAGCAATGTGACAGTCAAACTGCGATCAAATTGGCAGTGATTTTTGTTTTGTTGCAGAATTGCAGGGAAACCGAAAAGAGGTCTTTTTCATGCAAAAATGGTTCCTAAAAACATCATACGGAAATTTCTTTATTATTTTAAAGAAATGTCTGTTATTTGGAACGTGTTTTGACTATCAATTCTTTTTATTTAAAAACATGGCTCTTTTGCTGCGTAATGTGCTTTTTTTTTTTTTAATGTTTTTTAAAGTTGGTCAGTATATTTTGTTTCTCAAATATTAAACCTTATATTATACTTTTCTTAAATTTGATAAACTCTATAGGGACTCTGAAATGGACGATTATAGAGATGAACGATCACGTATTAAGGTGCGTGTTTGAATGAGGCTGCGCGCATCTCAACCGAGCGAGTAGATCGCATGCCATCACGAATGTTTGGACAGCAACATCCGGGATAGCTCAAGCTCGACCAACAATTGCAAGCGTTGGTTAAAAAAATTAAAAATCCCAGGAAAAATACAACACAACTTGACTTTGTACAACTTTATTCGTCCACGATTGAAACGAGACTCTCTCATTAAATTTCTCCAATCTAACTTATGACCAGAAATAAAGAATGATAGAGATGCCCAACTTCTACCTCTCTTGCCTTTTAAATCCTCTCTAGATTTTTTATATCATTTTCTAAAGCCAAATTGACCAATCAGAGAACGGTATTTACGTTATTTCGTGAATAACCGGCAAAAATGTATGAATAATTGTTAGAAAGTCTCTCAAATTCGTCGATGGACTAGGGGACAATCATTCTTCTTCATTTCTGATGTAGGCATTCATTTTATCAATACAAATGTCAACCAAACATTTTTTGTGTCGCTAACTTGGGTTGCATTTATGAACACTTTTTTGACACTGCTGACCTGCTGCAAACTTGCCCAAGTATTCTTGTTCATAAACGTATCGAGAGAACATTTTGTGCAGGGCAGAAGCAACAATGTTGCAATTATGAACTCGGCCTTTGTCTCGCAGTCTTGCTCTGTTAAAAACACAACAACAATGTATTTACAACACTGCACTAAATTATCAGCTCTGAAAAACGAAATGTGGCGAAAACATCCTTTTCCAATCTCAGCAAAATCTTTGATATGAAGGCAAAATCATTGTTTTCAATGTTTTTCATTAAATCGAAGGAAATTTAAAAACAAAAATACTAGCCAGCCATCAACATCTGCATAATTAATCTGCCCATCGTGCATTTTCTTTACTCCCCATGCCTACATAATGATAAGCACGAGCTTCATCTCTTGCTATGCTTCTCGTAAAATATGTGTAGATCAAAGAAAATGGGGAAGGAAAGAATTTATTCAAAAGAAACACTCTATTTCTTAAAACGTGTCCTCGGTAAACAGGATAGGTATGCTTTCACGAACAGATTATCATTCATTTTCTTCATCTTCGCAACTGATTACTTCTTGTACAATTCACCTTCGCCATAAGCCACCGCCCACCAGGGTACAGACTGAATTCAGATAAGGCAATTTTTTGCACAAAAAGATTAAAACGGCTTAAAAAATATTCACCCCCGCAGGCACTGTAATTTGTTTTATGAACTCCACCCAATACTGTTGCTTAACTAACGATTGCTTGCACGTTCGCACTTTCTCGAAGGACACCTGAACAATAGACGCGAGTCTAAACAAACACGCAAACCTTTCTTACACGTGATTGCTACGTACCCGCTTCGCCTATATTGTGTTTGTCGCCATTGAACGGCTGCTCAGCGATTTAATTTGCGTCTATTCTGTTGTCGTACGTGTATTGTCAATCAATCGCATTTGTTGTTGCGACACGTGCTTCGGAAACAACTGCAGCGAAAAGATTGAGTAACTGGTTCATCTTCGTGAAACGCAAATCGATGTAAAATTAGCATATTTTCCAACGTCTTGGAAAGAAATATTTATGTCCCCTCAGGTCGCAAATACTTGTCATAATTTGTTAAAATCGAGTACAATTTCTGCGAACCTCACGAGTGTGAGTCAAACGTAGTTTGTCTCTCTCTGCAGAGGAAAAAATCGTTCGTATTTGTGGGGATGGGCATACATAGATTGTGAATTTCTGCGGTGAACCTGTTGACAGAGCTCTACGTGTCGGAGGAATGCATTCAAGTTTGTTGTGGTGTCCTTCACGGGCCAGGCAAGGTAGTGTCGAGATCGACACGGTTTTCTAAAGCATAGAAACGTAAGGAATCACTTGCAGGGATTCCGAATAGGCGATGTTTGAGGTTGCGTGTGTTGCCGTGTGGGAGGAGTTGGTTGGATTTCATTTGACGGTGAACTTGTCATTTAATTGAGTCAAGCAGCTTACATTTGATCCCGTAGTAGATTACGTTCACACATGTGTTTGCAATGAAGTGACAGTCGGGAGGAGGTATTAATTTACGATGTCATTAACCTGAATCACTGTTGGTAATTGGTGATAAATACACGTGCATACGAACACTTGAAGACTTATGGCGACTGGTGACTCATGCTTAAGGATAAATTGAGGTCCTTCTGAGGTTTTATTGCTTGTTGTCTACCTCAAAATGAAACGTTTTACTTCACTTGATGCTGCTTAATGGTTTCACAATTTGTTCCTAGACCATGATAGCAGCCAGAATTATAGTAGATTGTGTATAAGATATGCTTTCGCTGTCCCCAGAGAACGTTTTGAGGAGAGAATTGATTCTGCTGAATGTTAAGCAAAGGACGTTTTAATGTGAATCATTTTTGGACAATTTTGGACAGAAGTTCCAATTACAATGCACAATACTAAAGGCCCGAACATGGACGTTAGAAAACTTAAGTCAATATAAGTAATCGACAGAAATGAGACACTGCGGACATAATAACTATCTCGTCAGTTTCGTTAAGTTCTATCAAGTTTCGTTAAGTTTTGTTAAGTCTCGTTAAGTTTCGTTAAGTCTCAATAAGATTCGTTTAATTGATTGCTAGCGAAAGAAAACGTTCCTTACGTACTTAAATAACAGTTGATATTAGAATTCTGCCTAAGTTGCCAGAAGCTATTGTGGATACTTCAAATTTAGAAGATGCATCTGGTTATTTTTCGTTTGGTCCTGACAAAAGCATATGTCACTATGGCTAGGCCTTTTCGATGTATAAGTGAGAGTAAAGAAGGGATAGGGAAAAAATGTATCCACTGAGACATCGGGGACATTACCACTTTAGATTCGTATGGCTGCTTTTCGTTGACAAAGCCCTCATTTTGTTCTTTCATCTTTTCTTCCTTATGCGATCTGTGACCCATGGAGGGTTCGGGCATATTGACAAAGACCTTATATTAATTCTATGGCTTTGAAATGCTTCTCAGACTTTTATGTTGCTTCTGAATGGCCCCTTTAATTAAGTAGAGAAAAATATGGCTTGTTAACAAACATAAATTACATGTTTACTGGTCATTCAGTGCCTTGTGTTGACGAGGACTATTATCATGCTAATGAATGTAAACTGAAACCGCAGCATCACACCAGTTCATCGGCATTGCACTGTCCTGGTGGACATATATTCCGATAATAAAAGTATATGAATTTTGTCTGTCTGTTGCGATTCGGGAGGGTGTGCAACATCTTACTTTAAGAGCATTTCTTCTGGCAAATATTCTGACAGCCTACTGACTTGAGTTGATGTGCGCTGATGGTCTGTTGAGTGCGGTTGAAAATAATAGACAATGTCACTGTGTCGGCAGCAGTCAAGCCTTTTATTAAGGTGATGCAATCTGATACATGGCCCTCATTTGACCATTCATGTCATACAGATGTCCAATGTGGTTCAACGCGAGACCTCCTCAGACGAAAAGATGAGAGTGTTTGAGAGACAGCGTCTTCGGACCTATATCGTTTACCTGAATTTAAGTGCAAGAAATATCTTCTCAACAGGGTCTTGATCAATAAGGTCAACATGGGAGTATTTTTTATTAAATTGATTTAGAGCCAGGTTGTTGCTCTGGGTCTGGCTGTGTGTTCGACATGAATGTTCAGACCTGTCAATGTAAAGACGGCAGTTCCTGGGAAAAAACACTTCTTTGTAGAGCTGGAGAATTCCGCGTGTCAGTGAATAATTCGATCTGAACACACGTCGTTCATAAGTGCATCAGATTTTTGAATGAATATAGACCGAATTATGAGTTAATTATGAACTCAATTACAATCCTCCCATTTTAAGTGAGACTGTGTGAAAAAAAGATCCGGGATGGGTTATCATGATAAGGGGGGAGATGGTTGAAGGATGGAGTGAATTCTGTTTGTGGGTAAAGTACAATGAATACTAAATTTTGTTTGATAAAAATATGAATAATATTGATTAACTGAGTAATTGAACAAGTCTTCCAAATGGCCGAAAAACAGAAAGCGGTCAGTTTACTTCAAATATTTTTATTTAACTAGTTCGTTCTTCTAGTTAATTTAGTTCAATGTCACTACTCAGGAAAGCATAATAAAGCCCGTATGACACAACGTTTTTTCCATATTCTTCTTCAGTCTAATGAGGAAATAAAACAGTGCGAAAAATTCAACACAAATGGTGCGAGTGTGTACGCACGAGTCTCGTAAATTGGAAAAAGTCAAACCCAGTTGATTGAAAATTGAAACCTATCTACATTGTACCAAAAACATACACACCACGGTACAGATAATACACATATACATTTGCTTTAGACATAGACAGTGTTGATCCTTCTCCATATAATTGCTGCCTCTTGCCAACAAAGACTTGCTGTCTCCTTTAAACATGTAATTTTCACCCCTATTCTTTCAATCCTCAGTGATGTGGATGTCTCATAAGTCACAACTACCTTTCAAGAGCATGGTGAGTCAAAATTGTTAGGTTTCCGTATTCTGAGCAAAACCCAACCTTGTGAGCACCACAAGCTGTGCTGCCAGAAATATCAAAAAACTAATTGGAAACGGCTGAGAAATGTTAGTTGGGTTACATTTTCAATCAGTTGTGTTTGACGTTTTCCAATTTATGAGCCCCACTCGCACTCGCACTAAATGACAATTTCAATTGTGAATTGTGCTGCTCTAACTTATTCTTGAGTTCAAGGAAAATACGGAAAAAAACTAGTGTCATACAGCCATAAGCACATCACAAGGAAGAAATATACACAAAAACAATTCGCTTTACATTTTGCTTCTCCCACATTGGGAGAACTCCACATTGCCCTCTAAATGTGGGAAAAGAAAAAGAGAGCGAAAAGATCGAACAGAACAAAACCAGAATGGTAACCAGAAATGAAGTATTATAGAGATGCCCTACTTCACAGCTGATTGAAACTAGTCCATCGACAAATTTCAGATGCTTTTGACAGTTATTCATGAAATAAGGTAAATGCCGTCCTCTGATTGGTCAATATGGCTTTAGAAAACAATATAAAAAATGGTTGTCAAAAGTTTTAAGGGACAAGAGAGGTCGAAGTTGGACATCTTGATCACACTTCATTTCTGACGGTAATTATTCTTGTGAGGGATTTGCCAGAATACCAAATAGATGAAAACTCACATATCACAGTAGGCACCACAGACATTTGTGCGATGTGACCAGATTGCAACCAGAATGGGGGTCTAAATGAAAGGAAAACGTAGTGTCAGACGGGCTTAAGCAAACCAGAAAGAAATATAGAAGAATAATAGTCCATCCATTCATCGTGTTCGAAAAACATTACAAAAGACGTACAATTTTTAAAATTCCCTTGACAGCAACCACCGCTGCTCGATGTGCTTGTGCTGCGGTAGACAACAACAATCCTGATGAGCAAGCCCAATGCCCACACGCACAAAAAGCAAAGCGCTCAGTTCAATTCAGTGGGTTGTTCCTATTGAGTTACATGTATGCAGAGCAAGGTATACCTGAGTTTGGTGAACTACTGAACTAAATGAGCTAAAATAAAGTGACATTGTGAACTGGTTCACATAGCTCACTTTTAAAACCTTTTTTTTTAACTAGTTCGTTCGTGAACTACACTTCATCTTTCCACACCAAAAGTTGCTTTTCCCCATCGAGCATGAATAAGACCAGATTAAACATAGAGCTCGGATAGCATAATGGACAGCATTTTCAGGAGGGAACAGTAGAAAACAGGAAATGAAACAGTTTTCGAAACATTTTCGTGTGGAGGTAGTGCCGTATGCTGTGCTTTTTTAATGCATGTTATTTTGACTTGACAACGTTGACCGGCGTTCATGCAGTGTTACAATTAAATGGGGCCAACAAAAAATTGCATTCATTCACACTGTACTACGTACGTGTCTTGAAGTATTGTTAGTTCGTTTTGATAATCAACATAAATGTTGTTTGTTGTATCATGTGGATTATCTTCGTAGTTCAAGCTTTCCCAGTTTTAACTACTTGTCGTATTTAGAATTCAAAAGGTGAAAAGAGGTATTTTGTAAAGAACCGCCATTTAGGGTTATTATGGGCTGCTTATTGGTCAGAAGTAATGAAGTTAAATCCTGCTTTGCTGGCTTCTATTCGACTACTTGTTCCTTCGTCAAAGAAGTATGTATCACGCTATTTCATCCCGGACACCTTATAAAGCCGATGATGTTAATTTCGAACTGGGTCACCTGTTTGTAATAAGAATGTGTTTTGGAATGAAACATGGGTGTTTTTTTTTGCTTGGAACTTAGTAGGACCCGTATAGACAAAAAGATGTGTTAAGAAAGAAAACAAAAGCGCTGTTCTAAGAATGCCCAGCCCTAGCAGACTCAGCGGTCCATGGAGTACTTCTTCACTGGAGAGCCCTGACATACCACGCACACAGTTGACTTGAGGAACAAAAGACGTCCTTTATTACTTGAAACGTAAAAATATCAATTACTCGATACGCTGATAAAAGGAAACTGAGTACAAAAAAATAAAGCACTTATTTCTGACATCACGTACAATCCCCAATTCAATTTCATTTAGCAACCAACGCACCAACTGAATATTCGCACGAGGCACGCAGTTGAGGGCAAAGGACGATCAGACTTCTGACACTCACACCGATTCCAGTCTCGCTACATTGTCTTTTATGGAAACAATAAAAGATTTCAGAAGCCACCACCATCGAAGATGAAATCGATTGCAATCATTTTTTAGGATCACTCAGTCGCTTATGCCGACACACATCATTCACCACCGACGAGACGTTTTATGCGGTTTAATTAAACGTGGCGTACAGCCCCTCAGTTGTCGATGTACCAAGGATGAAAACATACATGGTTCAGCACTTCAATTAACCCACAAGCACTCAATTTGCTGGGATTTGCTGAAAGAGTCCTTCCAGATGGACTCTGTCCAAGACCCAGCTCTGTCGAAGCAATCATCCCCCGATGTGGGGCTCTTCCATATGATTAAACTTTACTCAGTCGTATGTCGCATGTAGTCAAAGGTAAAAGAAGTTGCAAGCTGGCCTTGATGAGTTGGCAACTTTTCCTTCTCCATTAAATTAAGAAGTTACCACGTCGATGGCGGTGGCGGTGTTTTCCTTGGAACGAAAACGCGAAGAGATACAAGTTTACGAGGATTTATTGCAGTCATGAAGCACAGAACTGATAGCCAATAAAAGTTCTCTTCAAGTTGGCTAACTTACTGGGGATATACTGATAGAGCAACTCGGGGGACGACTTTGCGAAGGTATGGAAGTCGGGGCAAGGTACTATGTCTCAATTTTGCTCGTTGAAATGAATCATCCTTAAAGGTCATAAAAAGAGTTTCACAGCGGAAAACGGGGTGTGTACGTTTACGGGCCTTGTTTTCTTTTCTTTCGCTAGGTTTTTTTTTTCTCTTAAATTCTTGTTCGCCTATTTGAGGTCCATATCGTGGAGTTGAAGGGTTTTTTTTTCCTTAAGGAGTCCAGAGCTCTGTTGTTGGATTAAATCGAAGGACGGCCTTGGGCATTTTGCGAATCGAATGTCGTGTGATGGGGAGTAAGATGTTTCGGGAAGGATCAAAGGTTAATGAGGAGTTTATTTAAATTTTTACTGAAAATCACTTGCTGTTGTACCGTATTAGAGGGCGAAGCATCTGTAATTGTTTTGCAATCGCCTTCCTCCGGAGACCACTTATTTTTCTAAAAAGGTAAGGTTTTAGAAAAAGCACCGTAATCAAAATTATTTCTTTCAATGGCCTACCTTTTTTCCTTGTATGCGGAAATGTGCGAATAACAGACATTTTGCTTTCGACTTGAGATGTGTCTAAGTATCGAACACAAACCTCACTTAAGAAGATCTCGTTTTCAGTCAATATTTAAGGGTGGTTTAGGTAAGTCTTGGATTTAGTGTCATTGTGAACCAGTTGTGATCGTGATTGAACACACGTGTCAGACTGCAGCAGCCACGAAATACGTCGTTAAGTTTCTCATAAGCAATAAACTCAACACTAACACCACTCCTAAGCATGATAAAACCTTAAAATTTGTAGCGACTTCGAACTTGGACATTTGTTTTTTTTTGTCCGGAGACACTTTTTTGTGCGACTTGCTCAATTTTTTTAAGCGGCAACACTGTTTGACGTGGTTTCGCTCTCAGTTTCCAAGCCCGCCAGAACAGCTGCCTGTTAACATGAAGTAATAGTGCGAGGACACCAGAAAACTCAACACATTTACGTACAGTACGTTCGAAAGAGACAAAATGTGAAAATGAACCCCAAAATGACCAAAATTAACTGAAATTTAGGCTGTAGGCTTGCTCGGTTTGACAACCGCTCATGGACGGATGAATTCATAGGAAAATGTATGGTGGAACATGGTAGGTTCGGAGAAAGTTGATGAAACCTCGCGGTGTGGTTCCTTGGGAACGTAGCATTATGGGTGGAACCACTGATGAGGAAAAGCTGAAAATTGAGACACAGTTTAGACACCTACATTTTAGACGGTAGCTGAAGCTATTGACGCTGGGGCAAAGAGTTTGCAAGACTAACACTGAACGTCAGTGACTGGCTAATCCGGAGTTTACACCTTTACTTCTAATAATCATCCTTTCATACATATTCATGCCGTGACCAGACCAGATATCCACTGCTTCAATGCAACGATGTACGGGTGGCTGTGTGGTTGACGTGGAAAAGGCTCTCCACATCATATGATAAACTGCCTTTTCTATTAGCTCAGCCGGGTAGATATGAGTAAACCAGTTTTGTGCGCACTATGTTACTTGCTTATAAGTAGACGGATTGTTGTGTTAAGTCGCAGTTGCTAGTACGCCGATGACTCGATCGCGTCCAAAGATCGAGGACATCACCAAGCTGGGTGACTTCAGTGTGAATTCAAATTGTCTCATCAATACTGTGACGATTAGAAATTAGCTCAAAAGTTACATCATTAGTTAGTCACATCACGTAAATGCTGCGCGGATAAGGCGGAAATGGAAAGCAAACTCGACTGCCCTCTGACTATCCCAGGCTCTGATGTCGTACAGATATGAACTGGTACTCATCGTAAATTCTCTTTAATGCTTCCAATTGATTCAAGTGGCAGCACACTTCACAGCCAGGTCTAAGTACGTTTTAACGTGGGCTTTAAAGCCAAATGCAACCCTTAAGAGCAGACAAGAATATAATGCTCCTTCATGATCTATGCAACCTGATGACTTCGAAACTCTCATTTAAGCCGATTATTCTAAATCACCAAGTTCAAACCACAACATATTGATGCAATGAGCCAATCCACAACACATTATCAGTTCGATACGTTTTAACGACATCACGTTTTTATGTCACACAGAAGCCAAAGCACAGGCTGCTCTCTCCATTATATAATCAACTCTGCTTAGGTAGTTCATGGTGTCTCCCACACACCCCGGGCGCTTAACAGAAGTTTCACATCAACTTGGACACTCGTAAAACTTTCTCCGCCGTGAGAGGATACACCCTGCTTCGGTTTCGCAATCAAGCACGTGCCTCAGCAAGAGGAAATCGCCAAGGAAACCTCGAATAATTCTGAGCAAATTCAAAATTGCGTAGGTCGGTTTTGTTTTCTGTTTTTGTATGAGTCGCCGATACGTCTTTAAGGATAAGTTCACATATGTACTTCCTGCGAAGGATAATCCGAATGAGAACTCAAACGAAAGGAAGAACGTTGTTTTGGCTTATGTCCGGAAGCTGTGATACATCGCCGGTCCAACCACAGACTAATCTCTGACCGGACACTCACATACGCCGGCATTCCTGAGCCCCCCAAATCCGATGAACGTAATCGCATTCGAGTGTACTACCATTTACGATTGGTGATTGCTCAGCACATTGTCGAGTCAAGTCTTCCTGCAATTTAATGTCGGAGGTGTGGTGCATGTGATCTTCTGATTGTTTGTTCTGCTTTGTTCTGTTCATCCTGCCAATCGGGCACAATCCTTTCATAAATTCAATTTCCATCAGAACAAGAGAATTTATTTATAAAAAACTTTGTGCGGACGCAGAGGAAAAACAACACAAAATCAAACAAAAAGAAAAACACACAATGGAACGCAATTTATTAGGCTGGTATCGAAGCCGAACAGGTCCGTCAAGAGCACTCGCTACCACTCCCAGGCCACTACACCCACCAACTCTGACCTTTGCACAACCTCTATTGATTGATCCAGATGGTGGTCTGTACGGGGCTGGATAATGAAAATAAATTATATTGGCGATGGTTGAACGCGACGATTACGATACCTTCTCCTATTCAACAGCCAAGGAGTTTGAAGTGCTACCTATTGTGTCTTCAGACTTTACGTGCAATCGCTGGTAGTTTCTATTCAATGGCAATTATCGACCTTTGGTTGGACCGAATAGATTAAGGCTCTGGCTGATGGGGCTCCATCGCCCCGCCACGTGTTGCTTACAGTAATTCGAATCGATTTTTGACGTGGTTGTCCTTGGAACGATGGGAATACAAATGGGTGCTCATAAACATATGAATGCGTCTGACTGTCAGGAATAAACTTCGGGATGTGCTCGTGGTTTAATGTTCCCTAATTTATTTACTTGCCTTACAATGTCATATTGTTTGTCCTTTCCGTTGATTTATATCCACAGACCAGTCAAACATTTAACGAGAGTGCTCTGTTGGCTCTGCCCGAAAATATTGACAGTCTGTGCAGTATGTTTGCTTTACATGGGACCAATTTAATTAATTGCGCATAAATTAAATTAAAATTGGCTTGTTTTTGCGGACGTTTTATCTTATTCTTCCTTGCAGCGGGATAGTCCACGAATTCTGTCCATTTGCAGCGAACACTCAGAAGGGATGATGTCCTTCTTCATTTGTGTGAGCCATCTTCAATATCGTTGTCATCTGTTGCCTTGTTCTAGACGCTCTCAGAATGTAACTCTTGGAACTCTTGGAACTGAAAACGAATAAAGAATCTTATTCATCCATCAAGAGGTGTTATTTAAAATATCGTGCCAATGTTCAACTGCCAAGGTTTAGGTATGAACAGCCGATTAGGTATAACTGCGAGATAAATGAGCGAGAGCTCGTCCAGAAGTCTGTGACATTTGTATGATTATGTATTTTTCATTAACAAAATTACTTACTTACTTAAGATGGCGCTACAGTCCGGGGTGGACCTGGGCCTCTACCAACAAGCGTCTCCAGCCGGCGCGATCTTTACCAATACACAAATTATAAATTTCAGTAAAACAAAAAATACCACCACCCCGTTGGGAATAGGCGGTGGTATCACCAGTGAAACATTTTATTATGATAGTAAGCACAGTCAAATATCAAAAAAATGCTCTTTACTCAGGTTTTCTTTTTCTGTTTTAAGAGTGGTGCGTGTGATCAAAATGCTACCATCGCTCTCCATTAAGCGCAATCAAAGAAGAGAGAAGGGAAGGGTAGGGGCCAGAACAAAGATTGGAGCAAAAAACTATGTAGAAAGATGAGAGGGTTGGTAAGCTTCTGTCATTGTAAGCCATTTCAGTATATGTCATTCATTTGAAGCGTAAACAACAATTTTTTTTCACTCAAATCGAACTTTGTGCCTTTAGTTCTTCTTCATTCATCTTTAAGTCATCGTATTTTGGTGGAAGTTTATGGTGAACATGCGCTAGCTGAGCGAACGTGCCAAAAGTGGTTTTCACGATTTAAAAGTGGTGATTTTGGCATGGCCAACCAGCCAAATCAACGGCAAGGCCGAATATCGATGGCGCGAAGGTAGTGCTCTGTATTTGGTGGGATCAGAAGGGTGTGCTGTATTATGAGCTGCTAAAACCGTGAAACCATCAATGGACAACGCTACTGAACACAATTAATCCGTTTGAAAAGAGCAGTAGCCGAAAACGCCCGTAATATGCGACCAGACTAGATGCAATAGTTCTCCATTATGACAACGCTCGGCCCCACGTTGCGTTAGAAAACAGTGGATGGCAAGTTTTACCCCACCATTTGTTCCGGTCGATGCAGAACGCCCTCACTGAAATACGGTTCACATCGGAGCAGAATATCAAAAATTGGCTTGATTCATTCTTGGCTGCCATGCCGGCGCGGTTCTTTTGGGATGGGATCTACAAATTGCCAGAAAGATGGGAAAAAGTCATAGCTTCAGATGGGGAATACTTTGAATAATACTATTGTACATGTTTTTCTTAAATAAACGTTCAAATTAAAAAAAAAACCGAATTCAGTTATAGACCCAAAATAATTTAAAAATAAGAAAAAACATGTTTTAATCGTCCTTCAATTTACATAAAATACTTTCCAAAAGCTTAATTTTTTTTGGTATTCTTTTTTTTTGTCCATTTTATTTTAGCTTACTTTGGCATTGTTTGTTTATTTACTTATTTCACTTTTTGTTTTGTGTCAAAAGATCGGTGCTACCAACTTTGAAGAATTGTAAAAAATTGTTTGTTCGCCTAACGCCACCTATGCTTGAGATTATTTAACGCACAACCAAACAAAAAACACGCCTGATATTGTTTCAAAAGCTTCAAAATGACACAGTAAACTTAAAACTTTGTTTATTTGAAATATTTAAATCAAAGCACTAGCAAATAACTTCATAATATCAGTGCCTATCCTAGCGCAAAGTCGATATGGTGGCAAAATCGTGCAAAATCAAACTTTAACTGATTGCAATTGACGTAATTTGACAACTAGAAAACAAGATAGTGACTTTCCAAACTGTCTACCCAAATGGTTCTAAAGAATTCCAAGAGATGACGTGGACTCAAATTCTAAACAAAACGTATCACTGTTGGCACCGGGGGTATCCTCCTGAGACCCCCGGCGTCAACAGTGATTTTTATTTTTTTTCAAAATTGAATTTATTTCTCAACGATGTTTACTTTCTGTACGATAACATTTCCAAAGAATATGGAAATGACTTACTCTCGATCTAGCCCGAATTTCAGAACTGAGATGATTGTCTCAAGATTGGCGAGGATTGTGGGACAGGCCACAATAACTTCTGCAGAAGCCGAGAGACGATGAGGAGGAGGAAACTATCGTACAAGTTCTTTGCAATTGCAACGAAATGTCACTTAGGGGCTTCCTTCTTAAGAAACCCGACCGAACTAGGCAGTATTAGTGACATTAAAGTTTATCAAAAGCACCAACTAGCCCACTCTGGGCAACGTGTGACGTGGAGGATCATCATTCGATGTTGTGTTTTCTTTCCCATTGCTTCCCTCCTCGCTGGGAGGGCCATTTATCTGGAAAGGAGTTTTCCTTTCGGAGACAATTTCTGGTCCATTTAGTAGCACTGATAAAATAAGAGTTGTGTTTTGGTCCTTCGAGTGGTGTTCGTCTCGATTCTGCATCGGATTTCGACTAGGAGGTACCATATCACGCATAACTGGCCTCATTGGGTTATGTCATTCAGTATTGCTTCAGTATTACATCCCAACAACGTCACAAAATAATTCACCTGTATTACGAAAATCAGCTTTCTGTTAATATTTTACGTGCACTTCGACCAACATGTTTTTTGCATGAACAACCTTCGGAGTCTTTAATTGCCTTTAGCATTGACAAAATTTGAGTCGCCGTATAGGTTATTGAATGACACGCGACCGAATTGACTACATCCAGGATCCGTCCTTATCCAGGATCCGTCCTTATCCAGGATTTCAATAATGGCCAAATCACAAAGTCGCGTTCGCGCGGTCGTGCGTTGATAGGCTTCAGAACGCGTTTTATCGAGCTTACGAGAAATATATTTTAACAGAAAAAATGCAATTATTTCACATAAAATGTCTATAAACAATGTATTACGTTCACAAATAGTTACCTCCGCTTGTCGATATTACGGTCTGTGAACTATCAAAGCGCGACCGCTGCATTGTGACTTGTTTAATGGATTTACGTGTATTCTACGTAAAATGTCAGAGAAGACCGCTCGAAAGCGACATTGTGATATGGGTATAATAGTCGATTTATCGGGTGAATACGGTCTTAACGCTGAGGGCAATGGTCCAAAATCGGGCCTTGTTCGGTTTACAAGAAAATGTATTCAATGAATAAATGTCAAGCACTGTCAAACACACCATATTGTAAGTGAATATGTGTTTTATATAAATTAGAAAATAATTCGAATCGCCCATACTTTCCTAAAAAGCTCAATATTATCGGTCCCGTTTCGCTATAAAAATGAACACATTTCTGCACTTTTTTAAAACTGCTAGAATTCATTTGGACGACAATTCCTCAAAAACCAAAAACAAGATTGCATGTGCGATTTTGAAATATTTCCTGCCAACAATTGCCACTTACGGTGCTATCACGCAAACATTTGTGTCTACGAAATTACCACACAAATTCATTCCAACTCCCACGGTCAGTCGCAACACGGTGTCGCCATGGAACGGATTGAAAATAATATACACAAGACAATGCATGCATCCATCATTATCGTGAGTACTGCAGCATTCATTAAAGCGAATTGAAAACCATTTAGCCACAACCACATTCAACGTACAAATAGGCAATGTTTCTGCAAATTCGTTCGCCTGTTTTTAGGAGGAAACGGCACGGTATACCATACACAATTCAGTGGTTTCTGGCAGCTAGGAAAACCAACCACACTCCACCCCAAAATCGTCAATTGGTGGTTGGTTGTGAAAAGTCAAAGTGTCTTCATTAAATATAACCTGCTCCAGATCCCGTAGACAAGAAATTTGAGGTCAAGGAATAGGGAGATAATTTCTGAAATTAATTAAGCATCTGAGTTTGAGCGACCAATTAAAACATTCATTTTATTTGCGGAACGGAAAAGTTAAAGCAAGGCACTTGGGAACTTTAACGCTTGTTATTCGATGTGGATTATGATTTGATAGCTCTGGTTGCGTGGATACTTTTGGATACATATAATTGGTATTTAATAAACTTGTATCTGCAGAGTGTGAGACAAGGGGTGTGCCTGGTGTTGTATCCTGTGTGAGTAAACAGGATGTCGGGCCGACGATTGACTTCTAACTTTGGATAACACGGACTATGAAGCCATGGAAACAATCCCAAGCCTAATTTTGACAAGACTTTGATCTGCTCTGATTGGTGTTGAGGGGTGGCACTCGTATATAATGTCGACATCCATAAAAAAGTGCAAACCTGTACCATTTGCTGCCACTGATGCTAACCTGATGAAAAAAGCCTAATTGCGGCTGCTATTTTCGAAATCCTTTAGGTAATCTAATGGCTTCTTCAAACATTTTGAAGTGGATCGATGTTTTTTGATCCCACTGTATGGCTGATGAAACGGACATCATTTGGACACGACTTCGACGTTGTAATTTGGAAATATGTTTCAAAATGAAGGCAATTTATTGACTGTTTCCAACATTTTAAAGTGAGTCGATATTTTTTTGCCTCCACTGTATGCATCCAACACTGATTAAATACTAAGAACTAACGTTTCATTACAAATTTCCCGACTTCCCATCCCACGTGTTCTTGCAAACATTGATAAGAGTGATGTTGCCTCTAGTCGACTGCACAAAGCGCACAAGTTTGTCAAAGTGTTCGAAGAATACCACAATTTCGGACACTACCCTACCTCTCAGTGCGGTGTTCATTACCAGCCAAGCACACCCAAATGGCAAACCGGACCAAAAAGGTATCCGCAGCCCTTTCCGTGCTTAATTAAACATTTATTGAGACAATAGAAAGTGAGTGCCTCCAGAGGATTATCGGGCTTGTGTACGCTTTGCCCCAATTTCGAACGTAAATTACCAACCTCATGCCAGCAGTGGTGGTCGGTGCAGGGAAGTATGCTTGCAGACGAATCTGTCGGCATGCTCGTAAAAGCAATTCAAGACCACTCGCAGAATGGGATAACACTGGACCGCCAGTCAGCCGGGATTAAAGGAAATTTAATTTTATGAAGCCGTGAGCGTTATAATTTCCCTTTCTTGGAAATCTCTACGACAAGGATGGCCGTGCTGTGCTAAAATCCAGCAAAATGGGCTATCTCAAGCCATTTCGCTTGCTTTGATGATGAGGTCATTAAATGACTGACACGGTGTTGGAGGCGGCGCGGCGCAGCGCCGACCGTCGTCTTCGTGGCCAAATTACAGCTGGAGTCTATTTGAATTTGACGCGTCTTTGATCAGCTCCGATGGTGGTGTTGAGTGGTGGCACTGTCACGCCATGACATTGACATTTAGATTGACTAGGGGTTACAATGGACACGTGATGAAATCATGATAACTGGCGGCGGTGTCGACGGGTGGCATAGGAGCAGTTCATGTGTTGTGATGTTAATTAATTCTTGATTCTGAAACAACTGAAACTTCGAGTGAATAAGAGAAGAGGTGAAGGCACAAATGGGTTCTGAGATTGAAGTGCGGACGAGAATGGGCGAGTGTGCAAGCGCCGGAGGCAAATTGCTTACGGGGGAGTAGTGTCAACAGCTGCGCACTACATGCTGGATGGACGACGATGGGAAGGGCAACGGTGGCACCAGATTCTATTTTGCATCCAAAAGGGCCCCCGTGGAATTGATGTGGGCATTCCTACTCTCCCCATGTACGCTGCTGGTTATTTTCCAGACGCGATTGAGCAACACGAAGTGTACTTGGATCATCGCCCGGCAGAAAGGAGAGCGGTTCTGGTATGCAATGTAGTTCAAGCTTTCCTTTGCATATTACACTTTACTATCAAGCGGCGCTGCAATATTAAAACTTTTCGTTTATCTGAAACACACTGAGGGCTGCAATAAGCTTGAAATTTTCAATGGATTTAGTTCCAGGATACCCTTCAGAATTTCAATGGACGTGGATAGTCACGAATTGATTTGACGGTCAAGTACACGGGGCTCTGTAGTGTGCAGTTGGCAGATTGTAGCGCTACAGTTTTGCAAAGTTTAATGAGGGTTCAACCTAGACTCCCCATGGGAGTACATCCTCCTACACTCCGTCATGTAAGTATTGGGATTGAAGTGAAACACGTACTGCTTTCAAATATTAAATGAAAAGGCATGCATATTACATCAGGGCGAGGGTTTTGCTTTTCAACCCAGCCCGGCACGTGTACACACCTCAGTCGGTGTCTGCCGCCGACTGCGGGCACATCTGATTTGGAGTGTTGTTGGTGAAAACGCAAATAGACGCGATAGGTCTTAGATAAGGTTTAGAGGACTCATCAAGTGCTTGCTATTTATTTTGCAACCCTGTCCTCGAGTGGCCTTTGAGACCTAACTAAAGTTTGTGAACAATAGTGAGTGAGAGTGCCCAACTGTCATAAGATAAGTCTGAGCTTAACTTCTATTGTCGTATTGTTCTCTCCAGAGTGCAGGGACCTACAATTCAGTGACGACTCCGACCGGCGACGATTAAGAAGCAATTCCTAACAGTTCAACCTTTTGAGAATTGCCATGTGCTTGTCGGGCACATACCCATTACAGGGATAATGTTGTCATTTTGCGTCTGAAAATAACGCTGCATCTGTGTTAACAAAAGCAACAACCCGCTGTTTTGGTTTTGGCTATATTTATAAAGGGGTCGTGCGTTCAAACTCGCCATTTAATTGCATTGGATCGCACTGAAAGTGGAATTTTCTCATACATATTAATTTATGGCTCAATGATGATTAACAGAAAAAGGGAAATTTCGCAAGATCCGTTTAATGGAAGACATGGAAAAGAGCATTAATAAAGTGAGTAAGTTGTTATTTGCAGGTAGATGCTTACAAACGAGAACACCAGGTACAGGTCACGTGAAAGAACATCAAAAGACTGATTGTGTCGACTGCTAAAAATGATGAAGAAACAGCGACCCAAATAAACATCGATGTGAGCCTGGATGTGGGCAAGTCAATAAGGAGAAGGGGAACCATTAACGAATGACCATAAATAACCACTGTTCACTCCGGCTCATCGTCGACGAAGAAAGCTCTCTGCAAACAACTCTGAGATTAACCTGCTGCGAAATAGGGATTTGTCTTATTGTTTGATGAGTAATATTTTCAAATTGTTTGTGTGTGTCAAATTATTTGGGTCAAAGCCGCTGTCATTTTGTGCGACATTTTAAGGTATGCAGCAGGCAATGAGAAGAAGTTTTTACATAAAACAACACACATGGTAAATTTAACACTGCCATTATATATATTATTTATAAAGAATGTTCCAAAATTAACGAAACTTTTGAATTTGCCGTCATTTGTGCAGTCATATGTTGGCAACAACTAACAATTAGACAGCTGATAGTTTGGGTTAGTAAACATGGAACGTCGCACTACACAATAACGTGTTTTTATCTTTGAACAATATCTGTGAAAAACTGATGACACTTCGAACATTTCATACAAAATATGATCGCAGTAGTATTTTAACTCTAATTCAGGGAGACTGGATAAATTGAAGACGCTAAACACACACACTGGTTGTTGTTCACGGTCCGTGAAACAATTCAATTACTGCATGAGACGTTTCCTGGCCGTGCACTCTCTCGGTGATCAGAATTGGAAAGAAAATGCGTATGAGTCAGCAAAGTCGTGGAAGCCATTTGCTCTATCATTATGTACTCTACGAATTAATAAATAAAATAAGATCGCTGATTAAATTTATTTATAATGCCTTCTTATAGGTTTGTTTTGTCTTACTAAGGACAACGACGGGAATCATTCTCAATCAACTCTTCGCTCCCATGTGTACCTGGCTCAGAATCCGTTCAAGAGAAGATCGAGAGTCGGTGAAGAAACCCTCGATTTATTCGTACCAAAAATGCAGTACGTTTTACCTTACACAACCGGACCGTCTACAAAAAATATGCTGCCTACTTTTAGGCGGTCCCTTGAGCAATTCCACCTTAGCAACATTGAATCTATGCACTCGTCGTTAGTACCTTCTATTAGGCTACGCGTCATAGTCTTCTCCATTCGTTGGTTTTTCTATTCCCTCATTTGTTAATTATGTTTCATCCTCCTTTGCCTACTTCTAATACCGCAGTTAATTGTTTTTTGCAACGTACAAGTCCATGCGTACTGAGCAAGCAGAATTGACGTCACTTCGTCTAGACTAAATTGGTATTACGATGCAATAAATGACTGATCCACTTTATTAATATAATTTCTCATTGGTTACCACAAAACCACAAAGAAACTTTAAAACTGAAAGCGTCGCTCGAACGCTACCGGTCGCCGACTCGCTGATGACAGCTCTTACCCCCGCAATGTGTTTTGCTGTTTGATGAAGAAGCTGTGACCAGTGTTCGGATTTCAAGTTTTCAAAGTGTGGTAGATCCCAAAGAAAATGAGTGGTAGTTTCGAAAAAAAGCGTACATACTCAATTTATAAGAAATTTCACATACTATGTGAATGATTTCATAAATGAAATTAAATAGCTCCCTTCTTTGCCATGTGTTCAGATTTTTGAATCACATTTAATAACACTTTTTTGTAATTTTTGCACATAATTTCCTTTGAATTTGCGTTTTGGGACGGGTTTCAGAAACAAAAAAAAAAAAAAACAACCAATGGCATGGAATAGAAGAATTATATTTTATGGTCGATTTTGCACTTCATGTGGTAAATGTGGTAGATTTGAAAATTTCGCAAAATTGTGATAGATCTACTACAATTGTGGTAATGTCCCAACACTGGCTGTTAACTATCACAGCCAGTAATACGAGTTTTTCTGTGCAGAGTTTACTAAATGATTTCGCATCTTGAGGTGTTATTTAAAATATTTTTAAACCTCCTCCGGACTATATACTTCCAGAATCCGTTAAGACTTTTTGACCTCACCGGTCAAAATGTCGCTTAAACAAATAACTATTGTCTATCTAGGCGAACATAGGCGAATTTTTGGCATTTTAGAAAATCCTAGAGTGGTACAGGTATATGCAAGCTTTTGCCAAATACAAGCATGGTGGGAACGAAGTAAGTGAGAAATGCTAAGGTTTCGGAACAGTAATGCGAAATGGTTCGATCAGGAATTGGATTGCCGAGAGAGCTACGATTTAGAGAGAGATTCAGTAAATCTGGTAATGGAGCTTGCATTCAGATATCCTGCAAGGGCTACCACTCTGAAAAGGTTCGATCATGTGAAGAAAATCATAATAAATAGATTGCTCCAGAGGAAGCTCTTTTGCTGATGGTTAACATACAATTAGGTACTTTTTAGTACAAAAGCATGGATGTATTAAACACATCCACATTTTTCGAGTCGTAGCACAGCGCTCCATAGGAAAACGAACCCACTAACTCAGATTTGTCACCGTGACATGTGACACGACTAAGAGAATAAGGGGGAACAACACACTGTGCGTCGTCACCCTTTAATAAGAAAAGTGTGGGGACTTGCAAAAGATAGGATCTTATATGCTCACGTCTTATGTGCAAAAGACGATTACAAGAGGAACACTTTCGTTCCTTTATCACAAAAACGAACCGTACCTTCTTCCCTCTTATCCGCCTATCTCACTTCAAGTCGCACAACTCGTGCAGATACCCATGTTTGCCGTCATCGCTCATTTCTTTCTCAAAGAATTATCTCGAGAGAGGTTGATCAAATTCCAGAGTTGTTTTCTCACAGCACTCATCTCTCTCGCCCGCACGCCAGCAGATGCCTTGCGTCACCCAAACTGCAATAATGGGTAAGCTTCGGTCGGTAGGACGTCGTTGTTCAGTAAAAACTTGGATATCTGTCGACAAAAGGAAATGTGGGTTGAACGGGCTAACCCGCAAGTCGTTGTGGTTCTCAAACACAAGGACACCATCCAATATCCTCTCTTTTCAATTCATTAGAGAGGATCTCATATATCCTCCATCAGATGTCGGTTCTGGGAAAGCGGCTAAAAGGAAAGTGGAAAAGTTTGAGGATTGTCGTTCATTCATACAATGCCACCGTTCGGGAACAGCTACGCAGCGTCCTCTTACAAGATATTTGTGCCTCCTGCGAGGAGATTATTTGTAATATGAGTAGGTCTTCAAATGCAAACAGCGAATACGACTCACCCACACACCCACGGGACCACTGCTGGGTATCACTTCACATCATGGGAACTCGCATAATGTGAGAGAAAGCAGCCATCACGCACCAGACATCAGTGAATACAACTCGGCATAAAGATTTTATCATATTTATGGATTCCTTTGCTTCGTCCGGGTTGTAATTTCTGGGCTGACGCCGACACGCGCCAAGAATTAGGCGGCGGTGGTCGCTGTTTTTGAGCACTGTTAGCTTCTGCGAACCGAATGAAGATTCCGGTGTTACCCCGGCACTCGTACCGAGTTTCTAAACTTGCCTTGGCGCCCCACACCGCGCCCCTACTTAAGGACTTTTCGCATTTGCAGCGAAATTGTTTTCGCAATCGCACAAAGCTGGTTGGCCTGGAGGGGCGATTCAGCGCGTGGTATGAGCCTTCTACTTTCGCGGAAACCCAACACAAAGGAGGCCACAAGGATGACAGGCTCAGATGGTTTCTTTCGAAATTAAATTCCTGTTGAAAGTATGTGGAACGCACAGATTTATTTTAAGCCCAAGACCGACTCCTTCAGACTACCGATTATGATAAAATCATAAGAGTGCGACAGCGAGGTCGTTTTCCAAAAGCATTCGCAAAGAAACTCATGAACATACGCGAGCGCGCACCCAATGCTGGTGTGGGTAAAGGTGTTGCATGACACACAAATAAGCAAATGAATCAAATCAAGCTTATGAAACTGGAAGAAATGAAGATATAAATTGGACGGCATGGGAAAACACCCACAAAGTATGCTGACACTGTCAGCTAACTTTATTGTTATGAAGGGTGTTCAGGGTGTACACGGTGTGCATTGAAGAACCTAGGAAGGAAATCTGACCTGAAATAAGACCAAACGACACAAGCCATAACATAAGACAAAGTGATGTAGGACCAATTTGCTTGTCTTTTTCTGAAGAAGTAAAGGTAATGGAAATAATGGCAAATAATTTCTGGAGCGGGTTTCAATTATGTACACTAAGTAAACATTTTTTTTTTAATTTTTCTTGATTAGAATGGCAATTGGTAAAATGGCAAATATAAATATAATATCTTTTTTCTTGATTGAACACTGAGGTACACTTAGGCGCGAAGAACTTGCAAATTGGGTGTGCGAGTAGCTAAAGAGCAGTCTTGGGAGGAGTTGGGCTAGAAGTTGGAAAGCGACCATAGCTCTGTGAAAAAGGTGTTCTGGCAAACCATTCGCCGACTGAGAGGAAGGAAATTCAACATCAACGAAGGAGTCAAATTCAAAGATGGTGTATTGCTTTCCAATGAGGTGGGCATCTAACGTAATGGACCGAGCACTTTTCGGAGGGGCTCAATACCGAACAGGGCACTGGGGATGATAGACAAGTTGTGGGACGGAGAATAGTCCAACGGTGGAGGAAGTCATTTTTAAGATTGAATCGCAAAAAGTTGTCAAATCCGCCGGTGTTGATGAAATCCGGCCAGAAGTGCTTAAGGCAATTGGTAAAGAGGGCTCTCACGTGTCATTAAAGTGGCCTGGGAACCTGGTGAGACATCTGGCTATTGGCAAACTGGGGTGCTTGTCCCAGTTTTCAAGAAGGGGGGGGGGGGGGGGGGGGGGACAAAAGGGATTACTTGAGAAGGCTTGGGAGTATGCCATCTACAGCTGTTTTGTGGATTTGGAAAAGGCATACGATCGAGTTCCTCGATGTAAACTCTGGAGTGTTCTGCAGGAGTATGGTATGCTGTGTTCGGGTTAACAGTGCTAAATCAACACCTTTCACCATCTGAGTTGCACTTCGCCAAGGGTGCGTCTTGTCACCCCTCCTATTCATTGTACATATGGACTGGATGTTGCGGCGCAGCCGAGGCGAGGAATGTTTCACATTGGGAGAATTGAGGGTAAGTCATCTTCTTTTTGCAGATGACTTAGTCATCCTCACATCTTCCCAGACGGAACTCTAGCGCGCACTCGATAGGTTCGTGGCCGTATGTATTGATGCTGGAATGAAGGTCAACGTCACCTGGTCAATGCCTGTAAACGTTAGTGGAGCCCCCTTGAAGCAGATGGAGAAGTTTAAGTATCTCAGGGGTTTTTTTCGCGTTTGATGGAAGGAGTAATGCTGAGCTTTCCTGTAGGATTGGTCAAGCTGGGTCCATTTTGAAATAACTTGGTAGATCTGAAATCAGGAAGGCCGAGCTTTGTGCCAAAGCCAAGTTAGTGATTTTCAACTCAGTATTTGTTCCTCTTCACTTCTTTATGTTCATGAAATTGCGGAAATGACCGAAAGAGAATAAGATCGGGAATACAAGTTGCTGAGATGAGATTTCTCCGTGCTGTGGTGGAAATTACTCTCCGGGATAGGGTGAAAAACATGGCAGTGTGTGAGGAACTCAACATTGAGGAGCTGCTTCTTCTAACGGAGAGGGCTATGATCCGGTGGTTTGGTCACGTGGCATGAATGTCCCCTTTATCACGACTCCCGAAGAATGCGTTGAATGCGATTCCATCAGGTAGGTGACCGCTTGGCAGACCCCGGACGAGATGGGTGGACGAAGTCCAAAAACTCGCCTGCTTACGCGTGGGCATAACTCCTGATGAGTTTAAGTCGATGGCGGAGGATCGAGTTGCCCGGTTTGCCCCAGCGACCCGTTTAGTGGAGCATGCGCGTCAGAAGATGATGATGATGATTTTATTAAATTTTATTTTTTTTTAATCAAGCCGTGTTTATGTGGCTTCTACGACGGTTTCGTAAGCCTTTTTGCAAATTCCCCATAGACATGCACCACTGCTTGAAGCTTTTCAAAGAGATATCATTTTGTGTCATTTCCTTCGTCCACTATTATTCAATTATCCAGTCAGCGAAATTATTAGCGTAATTATCAATGCGGAATTGTCTTTTAACGATACGCCACTGAGATTCAGGACTAACGAAAGGATTGTCAGGCTCACTTTTATGAATGAGCACCCAAATAATCGTGGATGGTGTGGGGTGGTTTTTCATTTGATTGTAGCTGAGAACAGTCTTGCCAGTTGAAGTGAAATCACGTAGCGCTTTAAACGAAGCTATATATTTAAAAACATATTCCCTTTGAATCCATTCTTAATACACCAGAAAATCTGGTTTATTTAAGGTATGGGGTGGGTGGCTGGAGAAGTTTAGGGAAAACAAATCTAAAGGTAAAGAAAATCATTTTCCCAAAAAAAAAAATTCATACCAAGCCAGATGCCTTCATTTCATCCTTCCACGCTGCTCACTTGTCATGCTATTTTAAAGACACACATTGATGTCGAATCCTCACCATGCCATTAAGTCGTAAAGAGCTTGTAACCCCAAACGAGAAACGTCAAAAGACAATCGCTTATAGCAATCATCCGCCGAATGCTCGTAAATCTGGAAATGGCGTCTTCAGGGTGGATCAGCAAGTGAAACCCTAATTCAAACAAATTAAATCATCAATGTCAGACTAAGTGACATGAGAAGATTGCTTTTCAAATTGACTGTGCCATTTCGTGCACCCATACGGGGCCGTGGGTGCAATCGCAAGGCAGGCAGAAGTCTAAGGCCCTCCATAATGATCATGGAATCAATTTCTTCCTTCTCCAGAGGGAAATTACTTATAAAGCCAGTACGTCGAGTTCGAGTACACAACACACACACGAGAGAACTCGTTTTGCGATATTAAATTGAAGAACGCCCACGAGACCGAGTCTTCAATTTTGATGTGCCCTTGGTCGGTAAAGCATGCATGGCTTAAAGAGCACCCGTCGTGGGGAACAAGAAAAACAAGTAAAGTAAAACTTCAAAAGCTAACCCCAAAACTCCCCGATTCCTAATAATAAACTCACCACCAGTCGAGCCCCCAAGCAGCCGCATATTAAAGCACCACTGTAACCTTCCGCGGCAGCATATCCTGAAACTGGATGCCAGCAAAATGCGTAAACAGAAAAGCGACAGGAAAACGTAATAACACACCGCCTCCCGGCCGCGCCGCCATAGCAAGCACAATGTCCTCACAAAGCACTCCTTGGAGCCATGGCGACAAGGCGCTGCTGTTCAAATAAACATACCCCCACCCCTAATCATCTGTAGCCTCTCCCCCTGGTCCAGTCGACCTATAAATTGCATGTCGCAATTATGTTCACTCTAGTTGTACGAGCATCCAGTCGGCGTCGGTTCTCCTGCCCTGCCTCTGCTGCTCCTTCGGCTGGTCGCGTGAAAATCCGCTTTAAGTTCTGTGCCCCAGACATCCATCCCCGTCAACGCATGAACTTTTACCGAGCTGACACATCTGTCGCAATGGAGCCACCGAGATTAACGAGTTGGGCATTGAACAATGTGGAGTCAATGTGGCAATACTGCGTCTAATGAGGTGCGACAACCTTCGCCAGGCCCAGGAACACCGCACGCAGCGTTCTGCGTTCGCCGAAAACATCTAATCAAAAGCTCTGCTGCCACAAAGGAAGGACGAAATACGTCGCAGAAATCAACGTCGCGTCGTTTGGATCGGATTTGAACCACAGGACAATATGGGGGGAAGGCTTAAAATATCATTAACCGAAAATGGTGGATGGCGTGCCCGAACAAGTCGCACTGTGTCCTCGCGGATTCGAATGAATTGTGGTACTTACCCTTTCCCGAGTAGCAGACTCAATTAATTACTGACCAGGTGGCACAATATGTTAATCATCTGCGGCAATTTCAGCACGCCGCCGTAGTGAGAGGGGAGTGCAGGGCCACACAGAGCTGCTCACACGATGAACTCTATACAAACAGTGGATGTCACTTATTAGCGATTACTCAGGCAAATCAATTAGCGATAAGGTGTGTTCGGTAAATGCGTAGCTCTACCGTCCCGCAGACGATTGCAAGTGCCGCAGACTGTTGATAGTTTGCGATAGACTTTATCGGACAATTAAATTACACTAGAGCAAGTTGTGCCTGTATTGACGGGTGATGGTAATCTTCTGTACACTTTACTGTGTCCCCACCCTTTTAATGCAGCGGCGCGGCGGGCGGATGGTCTACGATATCGCTTTGGAGGATTCGCGAATGGAAACGTGCACTTCGTACCGAGGGAGAATCACAACTGAGATATGGTCAGGATTACGTTGGGAGAAAATTGTTGCGAAAGCATTCAACAGCTGTCTGCATAAGCTTTGGAAAAGCAACGGAAAAGCAGGAAAGCATCCTGTAGTCGATGGGATGGTATGTGTTTTTATTGCCGTGAGCTTTGCGTGGTGCTTGTTTACAGTTTTCGGGATGGTGCAGTACTGCCAGACGTGAAACATGTACGAATTTGAAGAGGAGAAGGGTGACTGAGATGGGTCTTGGTAATGATGACTTATATTGTTTCAAATGGTTTACATTTTCAGGGGTACCTGACACCATCCTGAGAGGAACTCAGAAACTCTTACTTGTCAGCACAAGTGCCAAGAACCCGTATTGCCTTGATTTTTCAATTCGAAAAAGTGATGTGCATCGAGAAGTACATCTACTCTCACGTGCATGATCGAGCGGAATGTGATGTTCCCATTGATCGAGATATCGACTTTCATTGCATACTCGCAGGCGATTATTCGGAAGGACCAAGTTGGATGGAGTAATCTTTTATCGAAGTGTTGCTGCAATTTTTTGAATGCTGTCGGAAGCTTGAGGAGAATGTATTCTGTCGTTGAAAACATATGACAAAGACCTTGTACTTTGTCAAGCGAAAAACTTTAAATACAAATGTTTGGAGGCATTTCCCACTGAATGTTTGCAAAGCCTGGAAGCGTGGGATTCATTTAAAAAATTAAGTACAATAAAAAATATGTGAGTGCCACATAAGATCAAGTCTCGTGACGTCGAAAAGCTATTAATTGAAATCCTTCTGAAAGGGCATATACAAATACACCATTGTCTGCAGCGATAGGTAACTGGGGCCGAAAAGGCAAGACTTATCGCAAGCGCCGTATTCACCAGTCCTGGTTCCTCCCAGAATGTTTTTTCAGGAATTCATGCATCGACAATTGTCATCATTCTGTCTTGGCATCAAAAGTTGAAGGCCATACCAGCAAAGTGGATAGAGGTATAGATTGGGCAATACCTTGAATAATGTCGTCAGTTATTTTTGGAACCAAAAATTCGTTATTCGAAATCGCCATCATATAAATCTTCATGTCTCATATCCTCAAACAAAGCAACAGTTGTACTGTGAATGAAGAATTTTGAAATTTTTTCTTATCATTAAAGTGAAATAAAGACAAGCAGTGTCTTTGATATAATTACGTCTAATATCAGAGACTGCAGTGTTGTTTGACATTTTTACTTTGCGCTTTTTATGTAGCTTTCTACGGTTTTCTGCATGAGTTTCTTACAAGCTGAATACTTTTACTATGCTTCATATAATAAATGTGTAAATATGTAAAAAAAAAAAATAAAAAAAGGAAAACACGGAAAATATTCCAAATTGAGGAGCCTTATTTGGAATATGAAACATTAAAACTGATTTTATATAAGTTAAATAATAATATTTTTGGCACTTTATAGAATAAATCACCACTGAATAAACGACTGTAACGCTTTCTTTAATTAATTAGATTCTGACAAATATTGCAATGCCTCTCATTTTCTCTCTTTTTTCTCAGTAATTTATTTCATCTATGTCTTCTCTACCTTTTTCCTAGTTTTTTGTTACGTTTTTATGTTATTTTTACATCGTTTACACTTATTACCTAAAAAAGCCAAAAATAATAGTTGTTTTTCACACAAATTTGAAAATCATTGTTAGAGAGAAGATAAAGGACTAAACCTTTTTGACTTCAGTCGCTTTATTCATGGATTTTAGTAAGTCATTCGAAACGCAAATCATGACAAGCCAATAGTTAAGTTAAATCGATTAGGCATCAGACGAAGATTAGCGGACTGGTCGCAGGACTACCTAAGTGAAAGGTCGTTTAGAGTGCAGGTAGGACAGGGTGTCCCGAAATGAACGCAAGAATTGAATTTGTTGTCATTACATGGCATTTGTGCATTCTTTGACAGCTGATCCTTTAGTTCAATACAAACTTGGAGCAACATTGTTCATCCTGTTTTCAAATCAACTACATCGAGTCTTTAAAAAGAGCATCCCTTTTGTGTTCGTAGGTGACACAACCTTAGCCGACCAAAACAAAGTCGTTGTTGCTGCTACGACGAGTCCGGCAAAGCTGTTGAATGTGTCATGACAGTGACAATGGACTTTGGGACTCAGCGTTTACATTAAAGTGGTATTCTTTCGTTTCTTAGATTCCTGCAGTTAATCATCGAAATAATGAATGACAATGAATATCACCTAATTTTGCTCTGTTCTGTAAATTCTTTGTTTGTAATTATTTTTTTTTTTTTTTTCATATTTGTTCCAATATGAACGCAAGAATTGAATTAGTTGCTATTGTTTGACAGCTCATAATTTAGGGTTAAAAATCACACACGCTACAACCATGTGTTTTCATCTTTGAACTGTAAAAACTAATTAATGTTTGGCGGCCGCAGTTTGAGCATAGGTGACTATTACTGGTGATCGATATCGCGACATGATAACAGAGTTATTTCTGTCGAAATGATATTGATATTGATGCGGATAATATGTGGCGTAAAAAGAAGACGGAAACATATGCCATACAGTCCACGAAACAATCCAATTACTCCATGAGGCATTTCCTGGTCGTGTAAACTCTCGTTTCGGTGTTCACAACTGGCTCCCAAGATCATGTGATTAAGCACCATTGGATTTGTTTTTATGGACAGGCCCGTGTCTAGTGAAATTTAATGCTGCGAAATTAAGACACATATATACAGAAGGAGGTATATATTTGTCCCATGATTTAATAAAAAATAACGATCTAAAGACTAAAAACTGTGTTTTATATTTAAATTAAATCTTGTGGTCATTTTGGGACACCCTTTATTATGTACCCTTATCCACCCTTATACAACCTTCTCCACAACCATTCTGCGCTCTCGCATTTCATCTCTTTGTAGGAATAAAACATTGTTTTCTGTATTACATTTGTACCCTTGGTTTGATTTCCTTTATCTTGGTCAGCATTTTTCTCAGTACTCAGTAACACACATCAAATCAGTTCATCAGTTCAGCATCAGTTCATCCAAAACAGAGTTCAGTAGAACTCGCCTATTGATGCTGTCCGGCTTGCCACAGTTATGAAGTTAAAAGTGTTCGGAAATCAAACGGCAAACACTGACATCATCTCAGTTCTGCAAACATATTGGAATACCCCACACCCACTACTAGTAGAAGTGGGCCCGTGTTTCCGCATTGTTTATAAACATCGGAGTGTGTAATCGTAAGAGCAACATTGAACTAGAGCCAGTTAATGATTCGTGATTAAATTTGAGACTAATTAAAGAAATTACAAGTCACAGTGAACTGAGATAATTCACTGCGATTGTGGTCACAGCTTGAGCGATAAGAATGAAATGAAAGATCCCTTTCCGTTTACTTTCCGACCATTGAACAAAAACTCAAATGTCGACTTAGGACCAAAAATTAGACTCTGCCTGCGATAACCCACGACTCAGACGGCGATAACAAGTGCGCTTGTCGGTATTTTCTTTCTTTTGCCAGATATCGCCTAGGGGATGGTAAGCTCAGAGTTGTTGTTGCTTCAAATTTATTCATTAATTATGTAGCCCCAATGAATGACGTATGATAACGACTTCGCGTTAGGAGCAATAGGAAATTCTTGATCTTGATAACATTTTAAATTTAAAGATGATTTGTGCTTATAGCTTGGCAGTTGGCAGAGATGGATTATTTGGAGAATTATCAGTTCTTTCTGAAATGGAATCAAGTTCATGTGAAGACGCGGTATATATGGTTCGCTGAACTGTTGAATAGATACACTAATTGTACATTTATTTAAAATTTATAGTTATACCGACGGATATATGGCGCTTCTTGAGTCTACCCTCTACAGCAAACAGTCGCGCTGTCTGTGATATTTTTCTTCCACGAGTAAATAGTTAACTTAGTAAGATAGTTCCAAACTATGACGACTTTTCATTAAAAAGTTGCGTCATAAAGCCCCCGATCATGTTGGGAAAAACTAAAACAGTAGTTTTCTATAAGGGTCTCTTGAGGCGTAATTTACTTCGAGCTTGTTAATTTTGACCGAAAAGTTGACGACATATCGACAACCCATCCTACTCGAGTGTCATGCAACAATAACTTGTTCACGTTCGGCATGAAGTGTGATGCTTACGTTTAGGCGAGAATAAATTGATTTGGCCTTTAGTACATAAGCTCGTAGTAATCTCATTGAAATGAACTGAAATTATTTGAAGGCATTGTTAAGTATTTTAGCGTCATTTTAGCGTTACAAATTGATCTGAGACAGTGTATCATCGTAGCGCGAGTGCAGTTGCAGAAATGAAAGTGTCATTGAACCAAAAGTGAATTCAGGCTTTTTTCATTCTTCACAATATTCAGAATTATTTCTTTCGAATTATTTGTGCGGCACGAACCCTTTGAAATACAAGTACTACTCGCTCTTGGCCTGCTTTATTTTAGTTATCTAGATCTTCATTAAAAATACCTATTGGAATAGTTGTTCCACAAAGTTTCCTATTAATGCCCGTATGACAGTACGTTTTATCACATTTTCACGAAAAATAGAGCAGTGCCAAAAATTCATTATGGGGGTGAGAGTGCGTACGCACCATCCTCATAAATTGGAAAACACAATTCAATCTAAACTCGAAACCATCTTCATTATTCAGTCGCTACCAGCTTGTTTTCTGGCATTTCATCCCTTTTCTTCCGGTTTCTGTTTAAAAAACAAATATGTCCATGAAATAGAATATGTAGTCTACGAAAAAACTTTTGTTCCTTCGTCACACATGTAGCGATTCCTTGTAGCTCTGATATAATCATTCAAAATAAAACTAAAATCATTCAAAACTGATTGCATGAAAGAACTGCAGCTTGGTCTGATACAAACATAGTCCCTGTGAACCTGAGAATATATGTTGATGTCCACGTCTAGTGTCTCTTCCGGCCCGACAAATCGATTATATACTAATTATTCAGGCAAATCATGGAATAAAGTGGCGGGTTTCAGATGGATATGCACTAATCAACGCAAGAACCGGGCATCCGGGCATCTTTGTGAGCCATGGACTTTCTAAAGAGAAAAATGCTTCGGCAAGAATATGGGTCATAAACCTTTAACCATCAGCCTTGTAGCATAACTCATCACCAGAAATTCAATGGAGTGCATTCGAATCAAATTCAACGACGCGATGATCCCGCATTTTGTAGACCTAAGAGAAAGCCACCACTATCCTTGACACAACACAAATCACACAGTTGAAACTATAGATACAAGTCATAGACTATAACAGTCATTGTCAATATATATGGATAAAAAGATGTGTAAATATAATAATTGCAACCAAATACATTTAATTTACCACATACATATGCACTTACAAAAAACATTCTGTATACAGATGTCCGGAGGCCACTGTATTTATCGGATCATTTCGTTTTTTTTTTAAATAAACAGCGAAATGCTTTGTCCGCATTTATTGGTGCTGAACTTAAGCGTTCAATCAATGTTCAATTAAAAGGTCAGGTTGGGAATTGTGTCTTATCAAGCGTTAAAATTGCTAATTTATGTTGTTCAACAGTCATTTATGGAAGCTCGGAATTAATTAGAGGAAACCTACCTAATCTGAGATCAATCCGTAATTTGTATATTTTTATGTTTTTTTTCTTATTTTCTCAGTAATCTTCATTGTTTGTTGGTTATGATTCAAGGCATGACTGCACAAAAATACTACGAAATGAGTGCAAGGACACTGATCAAGACAATGAATAATAAAATCATCTAAAAATAGGTTTCAAAAGGGCAACAAGTTGTCGAACAAAATGAGCAGAGATAATGGAGGATAGGACACCGGAGATTATTTCGTGGTATTCCCTTGTATTTTACACATACATTTACACAACCCATCGATCCACCATGCAATACCGGCCGATTCGTGGATTTTTGTGGGAAAAAATGGCGGTAGATTGCTGAATTTTCCTACGATCCATGTATTGTTGTGCGGAGGGTGCTCAAAAGTTGACTCGTATTTAAGTAAGAGCATATACTTAAATGTATTGTTATATGAACTTTCGTGAATCAAAATGTAATGCAATGCCCATTGAACTGAAACTTTATACATATAAAATGAGCAAAGAAAGGGATTCGTGCAAACGTTTCAAAGATATTGTTATCATTAGTTATCTGTATGCATGATTCGTGTGAATGCATTTTATATGCATTATTCATATACAAAAATACATACACTATGTAGTGTATTCATGTATTTTGTCCTAGTACCTCAGACAATAAGTTGGTAAGATGGGAGCTTAATGAATCGACTTCATGAACATAAGCTTCGTTCGTTCGTTTACCCCTCCATACTATGCTTAAAATTTAACACCGAGTTTTGAAACCTAAAGAGCTAATTTTCAAATAAGAACTCTAATTCACCCGTCTACTAGGTTGAGGAAGGGTATCAGCTGTCCTCAGGGGCTCACACGTATTCACAGACAGGGGACAAAAATCATATAAAACCAGCTGTCAGATGAAATGAAGGGGCACCAGAGGTCGAAGCTGGATACCTCTATCCTCCATTATCTCTGAAAACGACACTCCTTCGACCTGCATTGGATCATTCTGCCTGTAGTAATAAATAAAAAGTAACAGGACACAAAACTGTACACTGTCCAAGCAATGCCAATTCCTTTTGAATCCCTCGTTAGATTTTAGTCAGCTCTCGTAACTCTGTTTTGTCAGCTAAAGACCATTGTAAATGTAACCAAAAGACGAAGAAAGAGCAACATAAAGTTAATCGTCGTCAGGATTGGAATTTCTTCTTCTTTAATTCATCCAACATGTAGGTTGCATAACTATGTTAACTATGCCAAAAGGGTGGTGCAAAGAAAATAACGAACAAGTTACTCAGGCTGTCCTATAGTAGAATATCGGTTTTAAAGACCGCAAGTGGGACTTTTCTCACCGATCTTGTCCGCGCTTTATGTGATAACAATATCCGGGTTAAGCTATGTGTGCCTACGCCGTAGTCCCAGTGACTAACTTGGTCTCTGCGAGTAAGAGAGAACGAATCGTATTTCTATAATCTCAATTTCGGTGCGGAATTCGCAAATTCAAATCATCAGAAACATATGAGTACATACGTACCAACAGACTTCTTATACATTTCTGATTTGATGGCGTTTGAAATTGCGCTTTGTTTCCAAATGCGACATTTTCAAGACTCTTCTCATATGACTTTCAGTTTCAGTCTTTATCTCAAAATCGTGTCCTTGCCCTGTCAAAGTGACCCAATCGCTAATTAAATGCTTGCAAACGTCTTTGCGTTGCTCGCAGTTTCCAGCACATAATCACATCAGTTCACAGCCATCTTCTGGACTTCCGCCAATAAATTGCCGAGAGACAAATCGAGCGGAGCACAAAAGTTCACAGGAATTAAGAGCCAGCTCGTGTAGACTCAAACATTGCCCTCTTGACTCGGCTTTAATTGTGATAAAAGTGATTGAAGCTATTCGCCGAAGCAGATAATTTGCTTCTACTTTGCACGGGCAAATAATACAAATCTCGTCATTTAGTTAAAATAACACGAATGTCATTAACAAGTTCGAGGCTGCCGTCTGTTTACGTCCGCCGAGGATGACAGTGCATAATATTTTCGGATTTGTTTTTTGTTTACACACGTATGTGTATCACACACATGGGGGGCCGTGACAGTGGCATGCTGGGCTTGTAAGCACGACGTTCGTGTTTTCGTTAACTTATGACATTTTTTACGCACATAGTTTAGGTACAAGCTGATAAGGTTGTTTGGAGATTGCTAAAACGATGTTGGTCACTCTACTACGTTGTTGGTCGGGTCGATAAGGGTAGGAAAAAAGTGTGCGAGAAGCTGATGGTGCTGTGTAAAACACGGGATGGTTTTTTGTATGACATTATGAGAGAGTTTTTCTCGTCAATAGGCAATACTGCAATCTTCGAACACTCCACACATAGACAACCTTTTTTCAATTGACGGAGATTGATGGAATCATTTGGTCATTTGGTAAGCCCATCAAATGTCTTGGAGTTAAAATAGTATATTAAAGTAAGTCAATGAACTGCATGCACTGCACTGAAGTTTGCATTTGAAGATAAGGAGCTGACTATGTAAAAGGTGATCAGTGATTGACATGGGGAAGAGCGTCAGAAAACATTCGGATTATGCTATCAACAAGCTGTACCATTACTCAAAGGTGCCTATCTCTGTATTCTAGACACAAGACGATTTTGAAAATAAAATACCCAGCATGGAAGCACTAGAGAGACATAGACACATTGCTGAATTCAATCACTTAATAAGATATAACAAAAGTCCATCTATCCGTTTATGTGAAGTAAGATACATTTGTCTGTAGTCACCACTGGTGTTGTGAGTTGTTTCACTAGTGTGGTGGAAGGGACCTACAGTTGTCGACTGGAAACGAGAAAGTTTATAAATCTCGGGTCACTCAAGCGTGATTCGCGACGATAAGATGTGTCAAAGTGAAAGGCTCAGTTAAGTGTCTTGTTCTGTGAAACATGGTATTCGCTCATTATTGGGTCATGATAATTGGCCTACTGAGCAGGATTTCAGTAATTCAGGACATAGTGACCGTCTGACCAGCACCGTTAAGATACATCAATTCGATGTTGTTCTCAATATTTTTTCATATTTGTTTATATTATTTTTTAAAATTAAGACTTTAAAAATCAGAATTGTAAAATGTGTCACAAAATATTCTGATACGCCAAGTTTAGACCTAACGGTATATTCACAAAAAAAAAAAAACAAAGGAAAATTAAAACGTGCACTGGATGCATAGGATCGGCATGAATGATTGTAACTGAACGATTTCTAGTAATTAAATATGCAAAGAGTTCTGTCATTCAATGAAATCCGTCGTAAGGGAACCACTTTTAAGGATGAAAACCCACAAAAACTGGAATGATGTATCCAGTTTTGCCCGCCACTGTATACGCTGTATTCAATATTTTGTGACTGACTAATAGTTGTTAAACACTATAGACCCGCTTTAGATGCATTATAAAATGTGCGACCTTTGGATGCATTACACTTTTTCAACGTCTGATCATTGATCGATTTGATACCGTTAGACTATTTTTATGGGGATGCGTCAAATCTTATCTATATCGTTAAGTCAAATATTTTATGCCCATAATCCAACGAAGCCTTCGAAGACAACATTACACGAGTTCTTTTGCGAAATACTAGCAAATAAGCTTGAAAAATTGGCTCAAAATTAGATTCTTCAATAGGACCCTTCAAACATAGTCATGGCCACCATTTTGTGAAAAGTAAATTGGAAGCATTTGTTTATCAACGCAATTACAACATGGATACACTTTTGCAATTCTCCGTTTACTTAAAAATCCATGCTTTACAGTCTCTGAGCATTGTTATTGAACCGAGCGAGATAGATCCTGGAATTATGAAAATTGTTCGAGTTGGAACACCCAGCGTAGGAGTCGACGGCTGATTAGACTTTAGTTCTTAAAAACCTTCTCGAATTGCTGCAGTCTTTGGGTTTAAGACATTCAAGACATAACGGAAGCCGAATCTTCAGATAAAATGTCCAATAAGAAGATAATATATTCGCACAATACAGAGTCGAGTAGGAGCACACAAAATGTTGGTTGGAACAAATTGAGGGTGAAGCATTTTGCAAAATTTGCAAACAAAGTTTTACAAATGATCGCAATTCGAGATTTAGTTAGATCGACACGAACAAACAAAAAGCATTCAAAAAACAGCAAGAACTTCAAGAAAATCTAACGAAGCAAAAAACTATAAATCAATGTGTCCAAATTATTAAGGAAAATCTACTGTACGACAAAATAAAAAGTGGATTATGTACTGTAGCCAACATAATCTCCCATTAATTACCATAGACACTATGCCAATATTGTTTGAGAGCTTGTGTCGAAACGAAGGCAGATTCGATGGTTCTTAAAATGTTAGGACATTTTGGACAAATCAAAATAGCTGAAATTTTAAAAACCTAAACATTTTTGTTGATTGATGAAGGCACTAATGTCTGTGCAACAAAAAATGCTTTGTTATCATTACATTTGATAAAAATTCTACCACGGAAAATCTGGATCTACCTTTTTTTGGTTTGATCTACCACTTTTTGACTGACGCCATTCACGATCGACGCGACTGTAAAACGGGGTTGCATCAAGTGACGAGGGATATGCCTGGCACCTTCTGGAAAACAGAATTGTATGAAGTGAAATAATTTCTAGATAGAAGCCAACCCTTGATTGATTGCGGTCGATTTTGCGATATCGAAGCGGGATCCTGATTGGTCGACAGTGTAACTCTGATTTGGATCTGGCTTCTTTATCGCTGGTTATAAATATTGTGACGTCAATAGTATAACGTGTATAAGATGCGATACTCGGGACACCAACCACCACAAAAACGCCATCTATAAGCAAGGAGAAGAACGATCAACTCCGAAGAGTATTCCGAGCTTATACACAATGTTAGATCTGTGACGATAGGGAGATGCTCTTAGACTAAAGTAGGTAAATTGTGAAGTCACCTAGGATTTAATCGGCTTCTGGGAACTATCAATTCGATGTAATAAACATTGTTGCAGAAGAAGGCTCTCAAGTGTATCTGAATATAGAAAATAGACCATCCATCCCACTATCTTAAAGCAATCAAGAGATTTTCATTCAGTTTGACGCATCTCGTAAAATGTACTTTTTTAACCAGTTTAAGATTGAGACAATCGTCCTGTCGTATGTCTTTGAAATGAACAACACTTCGGATGTAAATTTAATGGCGCCCGGCGGAGATAATAACATGTTTCCTAAAAGAGCATAGCATGAAGATCGCCCTTAACACGCTATGCTGTTGTCTGTAGCGTGGTTGGTACATGTTGGTCTAGAACGCAGCATTGTGGTCGTGGATTATGAAAACTACGTGCTAAGAATTTTGTGAGCATTGAGAAGGAAGTGGCTAGTAGGGGTCATGCGGTCAATTAAGGTGAGACAAAATTTATGTTGCATACAAAAAGGTCCACCAGCACCGACGTCTTGGACAAATCTTCAATGTAGACGGCTATAACTATGAAGTAGTCAAAGACTTTGTTTGATCAGACCAAATTAGTTCGAGTCTATAGTCTTGGATGGACTGCTGCGGACCGGAAAGTCTTCGACTCCAATTCGAGCGAGAACGCAGAAAAGGACGACCACGCCTCCAGTGGTGTACAAAGCTAGAAATCTGGGGAGCTAGGTAGTTGGGAGCAATTACCACATAACCGCGCTCAATGGAAGGGCATGCTGACTGAGGCCCTGGCCCAAGAAGTAATTTTGTATAGAAGTAATTATGTATAGTCGTATGTCCTAGCTTCGATTCCAGGTCTGTGGGAGCTCGAGTCCATGGTGACAATTGAAAGAACCTCACCCACTTGATGTGCTGAGTCGTTGATTGAGGCCCAGAACTACGACGGGCTTGAGCTCGCCACAGAAGAAAAAGAAGATTAGTTGCCTATATGTCCTGGCATGTCTGGGATAGCTCGCTTGTCAGTATTTGTAATTATTTCATATGCTTTCACTGAAGTATAAAAATAAGATTAAGTTCTCTTAAAAAGTTCTACACAAATCTGGCTAAAACTGATTCAATCGCATTAAATCCGACTGTCCCTGAATGAGTATTCAAGTTCGTCATCACATCTGTCGACTGCCTCGTGTGATTCTACGTGTGTGATGTTAGCATTCAATACGAATATTTTAAGATAATAATGTCAAGTTCAAGACAGGCCGAATTCGAATAAACTGCGTCGAAAAGAATTGAATGAGACGTCCAAATCCGTCTGCATTGATTAATGATTAACTTTCTCTTAACTGAGTTATATTCGAAAGAAGAATAATCTGCGAATGCCTAGGTTACAGTGGAGTCCGAAATAAAGTAAATTTTTTTAAACTTACAACATAAATCGATAAATGAAAATGAAAATTGAAAAGACAGATTAAAGCCCCTAAGTCTGTATGAATGTACACACCCTTGTCTCGCATGCACGGGAGGATCCAGCAACGAAAATTTAGACCTTTCTGCTGACACGAGGATTGCAGACAATACTCTTAAATTGTAATTATTTGTAAGCGTTCTTAGGTCGTAAATGAAAAGAAAATGTTGTTTCACTGAATGTTTTGACATAAGAGGTTTGGTCATTGGTTTAAGAGTGTGCTTACAGTGGAAGTTAAAAGTCGAGCCCCAATTAGAAAACCATTTATTAAACATGCATCACAATATAATTTTGATTTAAAAATTAATGAATTGCAAATTAACCTTGAAACGGGCAAGATCCTTTGCCTTTGTTTAGAACTTTAAGGTACAAATTTAAACCAACTCAAATTCTCGTTTGTATGGAATGCCCATCTCAAGCGCGAAACAGAACTCAATTCAAAACAGGAGACATTCGTGTTCCCATTCGAGTGGCAGTGAAGTTATCAAATATCTCGCAGTGTCTGCGAATGTGTGATCATTTTAACCACGGGCCCGTAGCATTTTTTTCATTGGATTTTCGCATTCATTGTGCTAGATTAATCCAGTTATCAACTGCCATGTCACGCATTACACGCGACTGACTTCACAAAATGCAGACATTACAGTAACAAGTTCGTTTACACTTCACCCTTGCAGGCACTCCCGACGGCAGGTGTTGTGTAATCCCGTGTACGACCAGTATCATCTATCGCCCACCGATATACTATCAATTTCCAATTGGTCTTGCATTAGTGATTAATTGGGAGACTAGAGAATAAATAAACACCACTTTTAATCTCGTTCTCAGCTCAGTCCGAATCAGGTTCTCTCATCTCCCAAACTCTCAAACACAAACGACAATTGTTCGCCCCCCGAGGAGAGAGACCCAGGCAAATAGCAAATCCGCTACTGTTTGAGTGATCAGTCGACCATTTCGAGAGAGAGAGAGAGACAGAGACTGATACTCTCTCGGATTGGAAGGCGCACTATAAATACATACGGCAGCAGATAGCCGGATTCATTCAGAAAACTCAGTGAAATCGAACAAGTGACACCAATCGAACGCGACTCCGTGAACGACGAGACTTAAATACCACACAAGACCGTAATCACTCCCCCGTGCACGTTTTTGACCCACAACGCGTGATCGCAGCCGTATCGTCTGAGACATCCCGCAATGGCATCCATAAATAATATGTTGATGGCGCTTCGCATTTTCCCCGAAGAAAAGGCAGTCACGCTGACCAAGGATCCTGTTGATCCTGCACAACTGCCCGAGATCACCCTGCAACAAGTGGCCGATCACGACGACATTTGCGACTGCTGGATTGTGCTGTACGACCGTGTGTACGACGTCACCAAGTTCCTGCTCTCGGTAAAGTGAAAGCGCCCACTAGTGCAAGTGTGTTCAGTTTATCAATTTCTGTTTTCCGTTGTTCCCAACAGCATCCTGGTGGCGAAGATGTCATTCTGGACCACGCCGGGCGTGACGCTACACTCGCATTCCATGGCTGCGGCCACTCTAAGGCAGCCATCAATATGATGCGGGACTACTTGATCGGCGAGCTTCCTGTCAGCCAGCGGATATTCCGCAAGGAGAACATGAAGAGCGCCGTCCTGATGTCAGGCATACCAGACTGAAGGAAACCCCCTCTCACCAGCGTCGGGGGAGGATCATCATTAGTATTAGTATTTTTAATTTGTTTTTCTGTTTCGATTGAGAGCGCTACATGGAAACTAAATGCCGACAATGTGCGACAGCTTCAAGTGCCTTTAACAGTGACACACACTCCGAGTGGACTGAAATTGTAATCGGTTTGCTAACTAGACCACTTGCACGCGAAGGTGAACAGACACACACACGCAGACAAAGAGCACCGCTGGCCGAGTGAGATTGAGTGAGCTCACACTCAGCTACAGTCTCTGCTCGGCGATGAAGTAGGACAGTTGAATCTTATCAGCTTCTCAGTACTCAAGTGATACACATATTCGATGTAGCTATTCATAAGTAAAATACCTACTTACCACTAGAGCTTAAGACACGCGTTACAGACGGCTTCGAGTGACGACGTTGTATTCATTATCTTTGCACACTCCGGTGTTTGTTGATAATTCTTAAGAAATAAAGCGCAAGAGCATGAGTTTTGTAAATAAAAAGAAGACTTTGTTTCCGTTCTTTAAGCGAAGTGCATGATTGGCGGCGCAGGATATATCAAATGTTTGGGTGGGTTCTTTGCCGCACAAGGAGGAGACTTTTCCCATAGCTCTCAAGTTGCTCTCCTGGGGGTTTGGGTACTTAGTTGCGTCCCCGTGAACGCCTACTCAATTTCAACAATTCCAAAATGGCTGCTAAATGCCACCCAATCTGTTTTTCGTTTTTGTGCCTCATGAGCTCCATCAAGATGTTGCCAAATTTATCTGTTTGTTTGCTGCACACTCCAGCTTTTTCGAACTTCGAAAACTCTTACATTTTATTCGCAGCCAGCTAAGTAAGATGAGTTCACGAATTGTTTTGTGGTGAATTTAGAGACTATCCTAAAGGCAATTTGTCAGGCAGCCACTATCATTTGCACAATGGCTGGCTGAACCAATCGTCGAATACAATCATTTAGCCAACTTAAAAGCAAATAACCTTCAGATCCTTTATCTCTCTCTTGAGGGGGTTGAGCGACTGAACGAATTCCATAGACATGATGGACGTTCATGGGGACTGATAAAAGTTACAACACCCTCCACATCATAGCATCCATCAAGCAATTTACGAAGTACAAATTCAAGTGAACCACCACCAAACCCCAAAGTCCAATATTCCATGGAGAAGACAATCGCGCGCCGACCGTATATTTTTTTCAAATTCAAAACAAGGCGTAGTCTTATTGTGAATCTTCTGCAATCCGCCACAACGTTTGAATCATAATATTATTCAACAAACTGTTCGTAAGCATCGCGTTCCGGTTTCAAAACAAGCCAACTTGAACTTCGTCGCGTGTAATTGCAAACGACGACACTTCCGGCGTATCTCTGACGAAATACATAATAATTCCTTTGAGATTCTGAAATTCCCGGAGCCAATTATTTTCGAATGTAAATTGAAAAATAATTATTTCTCGAGAGTAATTGAAACTGTAAGCTGATAACCTTCCGCATGGACGCAGTCGGAATAGAGACGTGTACACCTTTACATGGGGTTATCATGGGAATGCCCTGAATGTGTGCATGTCGTGAGATACGATTCGTTACAATCGCAGTTAATTCACATTCCATTCGAGTTTGGAAATGTCATCGGATTACTGTAGCATTCATTGCGTTGGTTGTGCGCGGCTGTCAATTTGGCGGACGTACGAAGTCTGAATGCGAGAGAAGACGACTGCAACTTGAGATGAATCACATCATGTTTGCAATTCCTCTTCTTCCGTTGGTCCCCTGACAGACACTTGTGTTCTGCTTATTGTTATTCATTCGGACTTGTTTTATGCCGACAGTTATACTTCGTTGTACCTCGTTTGTCAACTCTGTCATGGCAGCCCTATTGAGTTAACTCATCGTCAATGGGTTCAAGGTCATCTGAAACTTTTGAAAACAAAAAAATAGTCGTCCGTCAAGGAGATGCTTTATTGTGAGACTGCTTTAGGTAGGTGGCATGGGCGGGATTTCTATAAACTGGCCAACTGGATGAGTTCAAGTCTGATATCCACCAAATAAATGCTGGTGTTCCCCAAGGCTCTGTTCTGTCTCCGACACTCTTTCTCATTTTCATAAATGGTCTCTCCAATCCATTCCTTTGCTGATGACAGCATCCTCAGCTTTTCATATTCGTTCCAAGACTCACGACCCCGCCCTTCGGCCGTAGAATTGGAACGGCAGCTTATGTTAAGTACATTGAATTCCACATTAATTGGGGAAAGAACAATCGAGTATGATTCAATGCTTCAAAAACTCAATGCTGTCTGCTGTCACTCAAGCGAACCCTTGTTAATCAGCCATTCATGGATAATGGCACCTGCGTCAATGAAACCGAAAAGCGTTCCATCCTTGGTATGTGTATCAACACAACACTCCGTTGGAACGACCACATATTTGAGGTCGCCAAAAATGCTGCGAAATGTTTAGGTTCCCTCAATTGATGCAGAAATACTTCACCCCTTCTAATTTGGCTTTCACTTATAAGGCGTATCTCTGCACCTACTAGATAGAATCCAAAAGCGAGCCATAAAACTTATAGGAGACAGCGATATTGCAGAGTCATTAGACTCGCTCGAACATCAACGTACCGTCTCGTCTCTATCCGTATTTTATCGCTATTTTCACAAACGATGCTCAAGTGGGCATGCCAACTGCAAGCCTCCTCTCCGTGAATTCACCCGCAATACCCGTCTCGCCGGGAATGCTCATCAGTTTACCCTAAGCCTACTTTCAGACGCAAAGTTAAATTAAAAGACTCGTCCATCAGCCGCACGACTCGAATATGGAATGCTCTTTCCAGCCTAATATTTCCCCCAGAATACAATCGGCAGACATTAAAATCTAATGTGAACAGGTACCTCCTCTCCCTTTCTCCTTCTACACCTACGGCCGTGCTGTGTCTTGAACCCGGACACTTAAGGGTATTAACAATCCCTTGTGCGCGCGAAAATTAGAAAAAATGCTAACTGCTGGGCTACTTAGGCAATGTTTATTTGACACACCACGGGGGACGGCGAAGATCTTGCGGCAGCAAGTTTTCACACAATGCTAGGTTAAACTAAGTTTTGATAAACCAAAATACAAAGCCTAATGCAAAAATCTATCGGTTCCAAGGAGCAAATCCACATCAGACAAGGAACCACAAAGGACACAACTGTCCCTTCAGTTAGCATTCAACGAAGACCATATCTCCGCGCCATAAAGCAGGACAGGCATGATCAAGGTTTAATAAAATGTCACCTTAGGTCGAAGAAAGAGAGTTCTACAACTCAATTGCGTCTTGAGCCCAATGAAACAGGCAAGTGTTATTCGCCGCTTAGTCTTGGCACTGATGGAATTCGCGCTATTTACCTGGGAGCCGAGGTAGATGAATTCCTTGACTACCTCAAAAGTATATCTGTTCATGGTGACCAAGTAGTCGATAGTGATCATTGAGGATTCGATGTATAGCACACATCGAACCTTGTCACGTAAAGCATGGTCTATAAAGGGCCCCACATTGTGCTTATTTCGTTGTCCATGGTCGTTAATCATTCATATCTGGCTTGCTATCGTCTCTGAACACTCTGGAGAAGTTACCCTAGCGTGAAAATCCGGAAACAAGAGGACCGTGTCATATGCGACAGCGATCTGTACAGGAATGTATCCACAATTGGGAAGGTTTACTCTGCTGGAATGTTCAAATATGTCGCATGTGAGTCGTGAAGATTTCATACTACACACAGACGTGAATACATGAATACAATATAATGTGCTCTTTCCCTTTGCCTGTCGTAATGTGTCTACGAAGTGATACTAAGCAACGCTAGATGTGTATTGTGTTCCTAAAAATACCAACATATACTTTCCAACAAAAATTTCGTACACACTTTAATCTATAATCCATTATCACAGCTCTCCGACAGTTAAGTTTTAAATCTTTGCAGCGCCATCTGTTGGTATTTCCAGGAATACAATACCCATCTAGCCTCGGTTAGTACCATTTCGTAGACACATTACCCCAACCCAATAACTGCTCGAAATTCATTCGAACTTGACTTGGTTCGTGTCTCTAATAAGGTCGGCATACAGCGGCTCTGCACAAGAGGAAAAGGAAATCGCAACTAATTCCGCTTCTCGCCACGGAGTTCTCACTTACACACCGTCAGTCGCTTCTACAGTCGCTTCGATTAAACGCAAATTTCATTGCGTACGAGGGGTGAGCGCATGTTTTATTCAATAAAAACAACAAAACACAAAACAATATCCCATGGGTCCCTTCCAGCGCCTCCCTCAGCCAAAAAATTGAATTCGTAATGCCGCTGTAAAAATTCAAATTCAATTCGAACCCAAGCCAGGCCATGCAAAAGCACCCCTTGGACGCCCTCGAAAATTGCGTAAATTTCGCAAATCGTACAAAAACAAGACCACACAGCATCCAGTCGACGAACTACTTCAAGGACTTTACGCAACTATTTCGCTACACGGAAAGATCTTCAGAACGGAATACGTTAGGTATTCAAATATTTGAAACGTGGTATAATGCGCGGGTGCCTACACTACATTGGCTTGGCATCGGCGTAGGCACGTTCGTAGACACATAGGCTTCGTGGCGCTTTTACGCGACCATGTCTCAATTGGGAGTCGCCTATTCGCAGTGCGTATTTGGAGATGGTGTCAACAAACTGCTTTCATGTGTCCCCGTTTATCAAAACAACGGAATTATTTGTTGTTCATCTAGTTCCGAATTCGAAAACAGTTGTCGAGTCGGATTTACTATTTGCGGCGTGGTGCTGATAGTATGCTTGGCCGCTTGGCATTCTCTTGGGTTTTGGAGGTAATAAACTCGTTGAAGGTTGCTCGCTCAGTGTTTGGATTGAATTTGAAATGGGCACAGTGTCGATCTGTGGGATTCGATCGACATGCTACGACATCCAAAGCTGGCTTGCACGGAGATTGCACGAAATTCTCGGAGATTTTCAGGAAATTTCGAATTTTTGTCATTTACTTGCTTATGTGGCCCAGTAATATGGGGTGGTTGTGGTTTGCTTACCTTCAGAAAAGCACTTTTCTTCTCCATCAACTATTCAACTTCGGCGCAGAACAGGAGACGAAGACATCGAAGATGTTTGGTTCGTTTGGTTCAGTATTTTTTTTTTTTGCAACGTGTAGCCAGTTTGATTCGCTTGACCCTATTATCTTCCACTCGCATTGAACAGAATCAAATTCGCTCTGCAGGTGGTCTCGTGATAACGTCACTCATATCCCGAGAAAGATGTGAACGGGACTTAGACTAACATTCGATTAAAAATTCGGCCAAACATTTTCTTCTTTTTCATGCATTCGGATTAGCTGCCGATCAACTTTAGGCGCGTAGCCGTTCGAACATAGTGAGCAACTTTAGATAAGGATTCTAGATCTTCTATTCTTCCAATGTTCTTGTGATTATTCTACATTCTGTAAGCTCGCTTGAGGGAATCCCAGTGTCAATAACTTGCATGGACCAGGGGTCTCCAGGCCTCGATTAGTATTCATCAGGTCTGCCCAAGAGTAACTAAGCGAATATTTGGGCTTGGTCCAGACAGCTCGTCCTGGGTCTACTAAGCGGCCGCCAATGTATTGAACGAGATTTATTGTAGAGTATATTGTCCAGTACACGTTCTAGAATTACATCGATTTTCCACTGAATCTGCAGAGACCTTCCTCGGATAACCGTAGACTCCTTAAATGCTCCCAGAGACTGAAGTGCCATGTTAGGATACAGAGGTTGTTCTTGCTCATTTTGATATCTGCCTCAAACCTCTCTCTTTAATATTGACCAAAGACACTCTTGGCCTATTCCCGATTTGTCCGGTTCCCCCTTCCTAGCATATGGTCTCCGACAGCACAGAATGGTTTGGGGCTTATGAAAGGTTCGAATGTTCCTTTCCTAGCTAGGAAGTCAGCCACTTCATTGCATTCTATCCATGTATGGTCAGGAATTTAAGAGAGTTTTAGTTTGTTTCTCCTACGCAGCCTTTAAACGCCTGTAGGCATTCCCACACAAGCTTGGATTTGATTATCTAGGATTCTAGTCCGACATTATTGCTACGTCGCAATGCTATAGATCCTGTCAAGAAATTTGAACGCATCTGTCTATGGAATAGGTTCGAAGTACTTTGTCCGCGGTCACTGTTCCTTCACCAGTTCTTGATCCGTTTTGCCGTTCAGTCTTTGCACTATGGATTCATTGCTCCAGTCCTCTTGGTGCTGAGCTTAATGGTAACGTTCTTTTGGAAATTGTATTTCCCAAGCACGTCGGCATGGCAAAGAGTGGTAGCTTTTTGAATAATGCATCGAATTGTCTCTCTGTAAAGGAGGAGACAGGTCTTCCTTCCCCTTATGTTGCCATTTTCAATATTGTTTTATGTGCACATTTTGCGACCACTAGATGTAAGGGAATCAGCTCCAATAGCACCTCCATGACAGTAATTGGGCATGTTCTCATGGCCCCTGTGATACAGAAGCATGCCGCGATGATCAGGTGGGGCCTCTTAGTCCATGCTATTGCTATGCAATGTATATCCGCATTTGATGATGTCTCCTTCATCTCGCTCCTGGCTATGATGGCTATGCCATCAGCGTACGTCGAAGATCTGATCCCATGGTTGTCAATAACTCTAGAAGCTATGTAACCCAATGCTAGACTACTTCTTGATATCATCGATATGTATGGTAATTAGGTTAGGTTAGGTTGATTTGATTGTCATAGCTGCATCAACTATGACCCTTTTAGATTCTGGTTGGATCCATTGTGATACCACTGTCCGGTTGGTTTCACTGGTTTCCCTTTTTCCCAAGGGACTACACTAACACGTGATAGCTACCAACTGGTATCCTATCTTGGATAACCCACTTCTGTGCTGGGTTACAGCCAATTCGTTTACTTTATGAGCTTAGCTTTGTCCTAAATCCTGATGTGTGGCATTTCTTCTAGTCCGTTGAAAGAGCAGTTGCCTAGTATATTATTCTTTGTTCATGCGAGGGCTGGACAGGTACCGTGGAAGTGGATTGTAGTTTCCTAATCCTCCTCGTCTCTGCAGCTCCTGCAGAAATCGTTATAGGGGGCCGCCCTTCTGGCGTACACACCGAGAAGACAGTGGCCGGTTATAATGTCCTGTTTAGTTTTAGGAGTGTACCTGTTTCCTTTGGACATACTTCGAGCCTCGAAGTCTTACAATTAACTAATTCCATCCACCTCCGATCTGCCGTGCTGATGGCATCTGCAAGTAAAAAGATATTTATTACTTGAAGTGATTATTTGGCAATCGCTGATCCAACCCTGCTCTTGCTAACTCGTTGTCTGGCACACCACTATGCATAGAGTGATGTTGCATCTAACCGCTATTTCCCCTTAAGAAATAGACGGCAAAATTTTGATGATGGTGTATCCAGAGTCTTATTGGTCGCCTGACTTTCTATGTATACAGCGATGGCTTCATTTTAGTATACATTATAATGTTTGGAGGGACGAGGAGAAGGATATCCAGCGATGTCGCGAACACCCCTACTACGGTTCCTTCCTCTGTATGGTAATTACTTCCTTTACTTTTTTGGAGTAGGATTGGCGTGATTTCATCCACACCTATGGGAGAGTCATTTACATTAAATAATTCCGTTCTTTGACTTTCTTTGGATCTGATCTGTTATGAGACGTTTCCGGTTGTTAGAGGTGTCCTTTAAAAGATACTACACCGGAGATAATGGAGGATAGAGATATCCAACTTCGGCCAATTTCACCCCTTGTCGGCATTGAGCCGTAAAGAATAAGAGTGTATTGGAATTCACTTGCATTTCACACATCTCTTACAAAGTTCCCGGCTCCACCAGGCATCTCAACACCGTATGAAAGAAGCTGACAGAGAGGTAGAAGTTATTTCTTATGTAGTGTCTCCTAGCGGATACCTTTAATAACCGGTCACCTCCCATAACCGATCAGACTCAAAGCACGTCAAAGAACGGAATTATTTACACGATTTTTAATGTAAATGATTCTCTGATAAACGGACTCTGAGCGGACCCCAATTTTCAGAACAGCGATAGAATTTCACTCCCTCTTAGACGGACATAAGGCATCTGGCACACTTCGCTACACTTTATTTTGTTTTCCGTTTCTTTGCACTTTGCCCTTGTTAACCAGCAAACAATTAAAAAAAAGACGTCTGTTGATGATCCGTCTATAATTCTCGTTGCACAATACGCAGGTTTGTGTATGCATAATTCGAAGCTTGTGTGCCACTGAAATTATTATTTTTTCGTAATTCGGTCAAGTGTCATCATCATGGGAAAAGGGAAGCTTTTGTTAGCATTGAACTTATTTAACAACATAAAATAAAAATCAGTGTTCGTATATTAGCGGCAAAATGAAAAACCGAAAAGTTGCGAGTGGCGGAAATTTCAATTTCCATTTTAAAATAAATGTGTTATACCATACATCTATCTATCCCTTCCAAGGTTCAATCAGTGTCGTATTTTTCCTAATAACCGGACTCTTGTATAATTCATGCCGTGTAGGCAACGACACCGCGACCATGGTGGATCTATTGTATCGAAGGGTTGGAGTTAAATCAAAAGACACTCACGTGCAATCCTTCAATTCCACTGAAGTGAATGGAAGATACGTTTCTTTAACCAGATTATTACCGGGCATGCAGACAAGATGTGAAGTCTCATCCTCATCGAGGCAAAGCCGATAAACCGTGGCTTGACACAGGTTTAGTTTCTTTAGGTGACCGGCAAGAAAGCTCATTAGCAATCTTAGGCTATCCTCATTAAGATGGAGTATTTCCTTATATGAATAAGGCTTGATTAATCTCTTGGATTGCCTAAGACCATGACCACATGTCCACTGGTCTTGTTTGACACCTCTCATAGGCAGACAAATATATTGGTATCGTCAGTATTCGCTTATCATAGAGTTCACTGTACATTGAACAGGCGTTCTGGAAATTATTGTTTACGTTAAACGTCAGGATCAGCACATATGACCACAGTCATCTGCAGAAATAAGATTACGTACCCTCAGCTCTCCCAATGTGAAACATTCCTCCTAACAGCAACATTCAGTTCATTTAATGAAAAGGGTAGGTGACGCTACCTTGACGAAGTCTAAAGCCCACGGTGAAATGTGATTGCTTTATCAACTCAAGGAAAAATTGTATGCACTTTTGCAATACGCTCAAAAAATCAACCTGTCCTCGAAACACCAGTGGTAAGTGGAAAAGCGTCTCCAAGGTTTTTTTAAGCACAGGACCTTCGAAATGCGTCAGAACGCATGGAGCTCTCACTTGAACAGTTTTTTTCCAAAGGAGAAAATGTGTTGCTATATCTGGTGAATACTACATTGTTCCTAAAGCGGGACAATGTCTTTGGAATCGTCATAGTATCCATCAAAAATACACTACAATCAGAGGGAGGGAGGTGCAAGTGGTCCCCAGTGATATAGAAATGTGGAGTCTCTCCCATGAAGTCCAACTCGATACAATACTGGTACCGATTCTGTCAGCAACTTTATGCCAGTAATCACTTATTTTCCATTAGAACGATATGATCCTTGGGCGACTAGGAAGAACGCCCACCAATTCGTTTCAAATTATTTTTTAATCGATTCCCTGATTCCCCATTGCAAACTTCGCAATCACAACCGACCGTGTCCTGAGGTGCATACGTATTGCACAAATCCACATCATGCATCGGCGAATGCTGCACAAATCAGCACCACAGCCAAAAACAAGAGAAAAAAATAACCCACCTTTAGGTCCAATTACTCAACACCTTACGCAAATGTGCCCCACAATCATGAACTTCATGTCCTACCACACCATCAGCACCGCTGTTCCCACTGCAAAGTTCAATCTCAGCACCTTGCAGCAGCCGCAACCATAGGAGCCGAGTCCAAGCACTCGGCACGGCAGGAGCGGCACGGTACTTACGATGCAAACGGAACGGAAAAGTTCACATGGATTTCCTTTCCATCATTCGGGCACCAATCACATCCACATTCTCCCCTCGTCTGATGTCGGCTAAACCGCAAATGCACGCGAGAGGCTGGAGAGCGGAGAGAGACAAAAAAGAATTGTATCTCAAAGATACTTTTAGTATTGAACTTCAGGCTAAAGGTTGAAATTGGTTCAAGTAATTGCCCAACGTTGCTGCTCCCGCACTGCTGCCGCTTGTTGCTGTGTGGTTGGGTGCAAATCACTGCCAAACGAGAAAATTACCTCAGCACCGAGTCCACCAGTACACCAGTCCACCAGTTCACCAGTCAGCCAGCTCCATCAATTGTTTTTGGGGAAACCTCTGAAAGCAGCACAGCGCATTGCCGACTGATTCCAGTGAATCGTGCAAATACCTCCAGAGTCAGGTGCATTTCTATTCGAAGTCGTCGAAGCTGCACATAGCCAGCGCCAACGAGCTCCGGCGAGATAATGACGGGCATATCTCGTCCATATCTCCCCGTAAAGTGTGTTATTTGCACTTTATTATCGCGTTAGAGGACGGACGGGGAGCCATGAAGCGCAATTGGCTAGGCAGCAATTTCGAGAAGGTCTCTCTCCGCCTCGTATCCGGGCCCTTGTCCTCGGCCAGATGCACACGGTCAGCACGGATCGGAGGCAACGAAAAGATCGAATTAATTTATCGAGCACTTCGATTGTCACAACAACACTGCTGTGGCACTTAACAACTGCACTAATGTTCCATAAATTAATAGCGCTAGGAGATCTCGCGGTAGTGCGGCGCACAGTGCCCACACCCCGTTTTGGCCGAGCTAGCAGGTTCGCACTCTTGCCCCGCTCCACTGGCAAATGAATAATTACCATGAGCATGGATTTCGAATTCATAAATTAGTTTGGATTCGAATTCGAGAGTTATATGGGCGCCCCCCTTTCCAAAATATGTGGGCGGCGGCGCGGCGTAGTGCCGGAATACGAAATGCAGCATGCCGCCTGGGGAATGACTCAGAGTTTGTTTAAGCGATTTATGCGTCAATTGATTTGGTTTTTGCCAACGGGGCGGCGCGGGCGGTGTTGGCGGCGACAGCGGTCGGACGAAGGAAATCGATTCAGTAAGGCAAGACGACGATGTTGCCGTTGTCGTCGTCGTTGTCGTTGAGCCCGTTGTCGTCGTCAACAACGATGAATGTGCACTTGGCGCCAGGTATTGACATGCTGGTACATGCCCAGCATCCATTGCTGCGGAGGAGGAGGCAACACCGAGACCTTAATTGTTCTGACCCCGAGTGAGTACGCTCCGGTCTCTTGTGTGTGCCGAACGGCTGATTGTGTCTGGACGAACGGCGAAGAGCTTGTCTGACTATGTTGCAAGAGTTAGCCGACTTCGTTCGGTGATTATGGAGATTTCAGGTGTTGCCGGGCACACCCATTGTTCGAGGGGGAGCGCTTAATTGACAGGTTACCATGTCAACAAGTGTTTTACAGAGTTTTAGCGTGTTGTCTGATGTAAGATAGACCATTGGGGACATATGACAAGGTGATTAGTTTTTAAGGTTCGAGGCTATCCATTGTCGGCCGGAGACAAACTGAGCCTCAACCAAATCCTTGCAGTGTCTGGCTAGCGATGCTGTCAGTGGACAGAAATGGATGAGACACTGGGTGTACCCGTGTCCGAGACAATTGCACTCATGTGCTCGAAGTGACAGTGACATGATCTTTAGCGTAGTGATCGATCACATGTTTGACTGGCTATTGACTCGATTAACTCAGGATCAGGGAAATCGTTGGTCATGCAGACGGATAGGTGCGATTGTGGCGTCAGATTTATTCTGGCTGTGTGGTAGCCAACCAAGGCTGTCTGTTGCTCAATTAAAGACAGTTCATAAGCCCTTCCGTAGCTGGAATTCGTGATAAAGTGCATACGATTCTTTCAAATTTGTCGGTGGACTCTGGGATGATCAGCTGTGAAGTTGAACGACTCTCGAATAGTTGCTTTCGGATCGACAAGAAAAAGTTATGATTCAAAAATAAAATAATTGTATTTTTGAATTGAGCGTGTTGATTAGGAAGGTTGGTGACAGAGCCTACATAAGGCCTTCAGCGAAGGGTGCATAAGAAGCTTACCTTTGGGATTTTTTTCTGAAAGCTGCTTCTCGCTCATCTCCGATTCTTTTTTCATCACAGGCGTGTGGAATCGTCGACTTTACTTGGTTACAATGAGAAACATGGTGGATGTGGGATCATATGTGTTTATCTGAACAATTTTCGGTCAAACCCGTGTGGTTTCGTTCGGGATCCCCTCGGGTAGTAACGATACTCGATCGGCCCATGGACTACGGTTCGGTCTGGTCTTTCTGATTGGAATGGATTCTAAATATTCATAAATGATGGTTTATGTTTTCAAAGACACATTCTTGCATAATCCACCTTCAGGTGGATGTTAATTCATTTTAGAATGTTCGGCATTTTCTTCTCGTTTTTTAGGCGCCAAGCTCAAAACACGACTGTTTTCGAGCCGCCACTATTTATTGATACGGCTTGGATTCTGAACAGTGTACACCATAATTGAATCACTTATTTCCAAAACGTGACATAGGTTATAATATAATAGCTTCTCAGCATCCATCTCCAGACCTGTCACAGTCGGTTTGACAGACACTCAGTTCCTCTGTTGTTAAATTCTTGTGTATAATAAAATATTGGGTCTATAACTTAATTCGTGCGGTTTGCTAAGAGATGGCGTCATTTGTATTATTCCATTGGAACATGCGTTGGAAAGCTACTGTCAGTGTACGTCATTTCAGTATATGTCATTCATTTGAAGCGTAAACAACAATCATTTTTTCACTCAAAATTGTCGAACTTTGTGTCTGAAAAAGTGTTTTTGTGGTGACACGACCACCACGACACGCGACTGTAATGCTCTGTATTTAGTGGGATCAGAAGGGTGTGCTGTAATATGAGCTGCTAAACCGGGTGAAACCATCAATGGTCACAATTAATCCGTTTGAAGAGAGCAGTACCCGAAAAACGCCGGGAATATGCGGCCAAAATTAAAAAAAAAATCCGCACGAATTAATGTATAGACCCAATAATTATATTTTATGAATAGTACACCGATGCGACTCGTGCTGTCCGTGCTATTGTTCTCTCACGTGCAAGGGACCTACAGTTTTATGCCGACTCCGAACGGCCAAATTGAGAAGCTTCTTCTAGACAGCTATACTCAGGGACGCGAAAGAGGTGGGGCCGTGACAATTATTTTGGTCCTACCAGGAATCGAACCCAGGCAGCGAGGTTTGGTTGTGTACGCGTGGACGCACATACCCACAACGCCACAGCCGCCACGTGACATGCCTACATGTTCTAAAAATGTTCAGGTGACGAAAAAAAAACTGATAAATTTTTGGAAAAATGTGGACATGTCACGTTATGAAATTAAACGATTCAGTTGTTAGTGATGACCTGCAGCCCACCGACTGAGAGCTTCAAAAAGGCAGCTGTGTCCACCATGTCCAGTCCAAGTCTATCAAAAGTGTAACCTATTTTTAAGTTTTGCGTTCTTTCCATGACGACCCTTTTTCGGATAAATCCATCTCAAGACCTGTGACGGTCAGTTTGACAGACACTCGGTTTGTGTATAATAAAATAATTATATTTTATGTATAGTACACCGATATAGATAAAGGGTGTCTCAAAATTAACGCAAGTCCCACCGAAGGAAAGAACTGACTGTCCTAGGTGTTACAGTCGACAGCAGATTACATGAAATCGTTGCACTGCAGTAGAATCGCAATAATTTGTATCTCGCTGTAATTCGTATCAAAGGCTCGGACCCTTGAAAAAATCGCGGCAATTTGTATGAAACTCATAGGTTTGAGTCCCCTTCATAATTCGTATATTATAGTTGAACAAGAAGTAGAATTCTCTGCAATTCGTATGTCTTCTGTCACGCACCTCTATAATTCGTATTTCCTCTTCCGCGTCCTCTTGTTACAGTTTAGGTATTTAGGTATTTGTGTCATTTATGTTATCGCTCTATTACTTAAGTCATCACTTTGCAAGACCAGTTCAGAAAAATACAAGCGCCCGTCGGTAGCCCAGAAGCAAGAAGTTATTGAAGCCGTAGCCAATGGAGAAGACTGTGACTGGGTATTTGGGTATCGCTCCATCCACGCTTACATCAATTTAAAAAAGAAAGAAAATGTTGTCTATTTGAATACGAAAAACTAATATAATATGCCTTTATATAAATATAATAATATATTAAATAATATATAAAATAAGATAAATTTTACTCTCGATAATTGGTAAATCTCGGTAATTCGTAGGAAACGCTTGGTCCGTTGGGATACGAATTATCGAGACTCTTACTTATTTACCAGGCCAACGACCCTTGGAGGGTCTGAGCTTGAGCAATTGCTGCCTTCCATCGTTGACGGCCCTGGGCACGCTGCTTCCAGTCATCAAGACCAAACTGTCTTGTATCCATGATTACTTGGTCTTTATACCGGAAATTCGGTCTTCCTCTCCTTCTCGAACCCGGGGCGCTCGGATTCGAATACCCTCTTAGATGGAGCGTTGGTGTCCATTCTCTCGATGTGGCGGAGCCAGTGCAGTCGGCGGATTTTTGCCTTCCGACTACATCAACATCTGGTATAGCTCGTAAGGTTCGCGGTTGTGTCTTCTCATCCATTCACATTGTTCGCAGGCCGGACCGTATATCCGCAGAATTTTTCTTTCAAAGTATCACCTGTTGCCAAGGGCGATTCTAAACATTTCACATCTTTGATCCATCTGTGTATTCGTGGATGAATTGTGGACCTGAGAAGTGGCACTTAAACAGTGGAGTGCAGTTTTTGTCTTGAACTTAATCCAGTAGGGTATTGGTGTAAGCAGTAGTACTTGCAATGGGTGGATTTTCTAATTCTTGTGCATTCGGCAGGAAGCTGCATAAAGAGATATACAGGACTGGATTGGGTCTAATTGTACCCATGACTCCAAATATTCAGTTCTCTGGAATAGTTTTGTGTAGGTGGAGTTTAGCGCAGCCTGTCACCGGACTGTGCTGCCATACAACAAAATGGGTCTGAAAATGTAGGTGCGTTGCAGGTGGCGTTGTGGGTCTGTGGATCGACTCATACGCTCACGAACCTACAATAGACGTGTTTGTTGTTGTTGTTGTTTTGCAAGCAATATACACTAACAGCAAATCCTATACACCCTTAAGTTACACGGGATATTTATCGGCGATTGTGAAATAAGCGCGGGTAAAACATTGCCTCCAATCATCATTTTCTGTGATTTAAAGCGATTAAAGAAAATGCTCTTGCCTCGTGCAAAAATCCAAAAGCCTACGCATTCATCCCCAGCCGTGGGCGGCAGCGTATGACTTGATCCGATTTCGTTGAAGGAAAATAATGAAATGTACCTTAAAAACAAAAACCAATGATCTTAGGCGCTTATTTTCTGTGTGTTCATTCCAGATTGTATTGCTGCATGCATTAGGTTGGTGTATGTGATTTACGTTACCACGATATTACACACTATTGGTAGATATGGTTGATGTATTAGATTCGTTTGAAATGTTTTTGCATACTTGTAGCATTTTTGATTCGTGTCTATGCTCTACTTTCATTCATGTTTCGGAATCGATTCTTTTTGTTGTTTCTTTCATTCGATAAAAATGTGTTCAAATAATTTATTAATTCAGTGTTAGTTCAAGTTACACAATTGCAAACCGTAGATTGTGACCATTTCCGATTCAACCATCACCTTACACGATTCCACCTCTGACTGCCACAAATGTCATTAACGTCGTCGGTGCTTTCAAGATTGTATGATGAATTATTAAGCGCCGATGATTGTTTTTTTGTGCACTTATGCGTATACGCTTGCCTAATGTTTGACTCACTGTACGACAAAACTAATTTTCACGGCACCACCTATCGAGTCAATGACTAAGCAGAGTATTGCTGAATAGAAAAAAAAATCACAAAAGTGTCCTTTCTGATTCGGCATGGAATTGCAGGTGCCCTCCGCTCGTGGGAGAACAATAGCACGCACAACAAGAGTGGTTGCTAAGAAGCTAAGTCCTGGTCCACCTCTAACTGTAGCGCCACCTATATTATTATTATCATAAAAACGAAGTCCTTTACTTATAAGATTGGTGTGAAAGCAAAGTAGTCAAATCAGTGTGTGTACCAACCTCACCTGAGCGACAGAATAACATCGCGAATACAAGCTGCCGAGATGAGATTTCTTCGTGGTGTTGTGGGAGCTACTCGCCGTTATAGAGAAACACGGCAGTACTCAAGGAGCTCGGAAAGGGTTATGCTTCCATGGTTTGGTATGTCCCCATCATCATAACCTCCGAGGTCAGTTCCAACAGGAGGAGGTGGATAGAACAGGTCCAAAAACTAGCCTGGTTGCGTTTGGGCGTAACTCCTGATGAGTTCGAGTCGATGGCAGAGGGTCGAGTGGTCCGGAGATATTTCGGCGTGCTTTACCCCAGCGAGTAGTGGATTATGAGGGTCAAATGATGATGATGATGATGATGTAGTTAGAATCCCAAAACATATCCAAATTAATCATAATCTTATTCTGGATCACACTTACCCTTGTAATCGGTCCAGAACGCATCTGTAACAAGTCCCTGTTGGATGCAATCTTTACTTACGCAATTGCAAAGAGTGCATACTTTTTCTGTCTCTTCTTCTTTGTTTGACTCTACAGTCTGGGCTAGATCTGGTCTTCAAACAGTAAGTCCCTTCAGCTAGCTGCCTTCGGTTGTGCACAGTAAGCCATGGTCAAATGTCTACGCATCAAATGCGTAGTTGCCGTCTTAAAAGGGCCTAAGTTAACTTATGTCCTACTCCACTTCTGTGCACCACTTTAAAAGGCTGCACCCTCTCTTGTCTTATCCCACAGACTCGAAGACTCGACAGACGATTCGAAGACTCGTCAGGTGGAAGGCATTTTGTCGATGCTCTCTAAGTGATCCTCTCTGTGCACTCTGCCATCTGCGTACCATCATTGGTGGCTTCTTGCTGACGCCTCAATCTTCTCCGATTGTTTGTGCAGAATTAAAGAGATTTTCTGGAAGACTCGGTCAACAAACTTGTAGCTGTCCGTCAAACCGTGGTGTTCTTCCTCCTTATTGCACAGACTTCCTCATTAATTGGCGACTGTAGCGACCGCACCTTGTGAGTCTCCAACAAACTAACACGCACTGTTTGCACTTCATTACCAAGCCTGCAAACAAATGCAGTCAACGAATACACGTTTCCTGTGCTTGCATCAAATCGCTGCTGTTCCTGATCCTTGAACCTACCACTTCGTTGTCTCCACCATTAGGTTACCCTAAGCCATCTCCCAAGAAAGCCATCATCCCACATCAACTCATTTCCGTCGACAATCAATTCCAGGAACATGATATGATTTTCACCGGTAGGCGCTTGGAAGAAATATATATTTTTTTCCCTCAACAAAGTTCATCTCGGGCTATCTAGATGCAAGCAGTGGAGAATATTAAAATGAAATCATGTACCTCTGCCGACTGCATCTTTCCAGGAGCCCACTCTGCCGACCCTTTTGCCATGCAATTGATTTATCTTCGGGCCACTCCTACATGCCGGCAACCAATTATATCTGCCACCAGCTGGAGGGCTGCACAACCTATTGCCAAATTAACTGACTTAATGTCAAAATCATCTTGCAGACTAGTTCCACTTCCATGCTCTCCGGACGGCTGTGGCGGCAAATCTCGACACATTGTTGACAAAATCAGTGGCATACAGTGAACAAAACCGTAAGTCAATGCCTTTTGTCAAAGCGACGAGCCAAAAGGAAAACAATTTCGAAAATTAAGGTTAAAATGTCTGTGCACCGCTAGTTGACATTTTAACTTGTGGTGAGGAAATCACCACTTCACTTCCACTTTAGACAGGCGACATAGCCGCCACCGACGCCGCCGCGCCGCTGTCGTTGCTGTCGTCGCTGTTGTCGACGTCGCCATCGTCGTCGTCAGCGGTGAGCAAACACTTCATCTAGGGAGATGAATGTAATCGCGCTGCAGGAGAGCCTATCCCAGAAAATCGGGCGCTTGCCGGTGACACAATCAGTGTACGGTGGCGGCACTGGCGCACTTATCAACTCAGGTAAATCGTAAATTGAGTAAAAATCCCAGCTTCCAGACAGGTCTTGCGCGGTAGTTGTGTACCAAGTGAACTCTGGAGTTCATGAACAGGTTAAACACCGTTGACAGTCTCCGAAAGTCAGCGCTGTGTGTTGATTCACAATGTCGGTGCTGTCACGTAGTGTGATCTTGATTAAGGGTGGAGGGCAGTCCAAATTTGGTCCTTGGCCTGTATTTAACCTGCAGTGGAGTATGAGAAGGTATTCAAGCATGTTTCAGTCGGAAACGTTGGTATAGGTTTCAACAGTGCGGCGCTTGATATAGGCGGCATTTTGTGGTGACCTGTGAGGAATGTGTTAACTCTAATCGGTTGCCTAGGGATGGATAAGATTCAGCAAATATTGAATCGCAACACACTGACGGTATCATCACGCTGTGGGCATGTGAAGAGTGGAGCGACTAGCACGAATTGAACGGAGACAGTTTGGTGCCGAATGTGAGAAAAATTAAGTGCATGCTGTCCCGAAGAGGAGACATCCTAAATCGGCGAGGAGAAGTTCTGCGTCCGATCTTCCGTCAAGTTTGCGTTGATGGCCTCTGGGAGAAAGATTCAACTTGAAACTTGCAGGTGCTTCTATCCAAGCGTCTACGAATCGAACGCCTATCGTGGCTCGGCTCATGAAAATCTTGGCTATAGCCTGCAGAGTCTTCGATTTCTAGCTTGTGATACAACGCAGAGGAGGGATCTCGTTTCCAAGTGAAGAATGAACTCCTACAAGTGCGAAACTAGCCGAACACTGCGGTAGTTGGAGACACTTGTTGGTTGAGGGTTGATCTTATCTACCTTGTCGGGCTGCATGTGGTCTATTCGGTCGTGTGTCATCATGTCACGCACCAACAGACTCGGGAGGCCAATGTGACACCATATTATGTTGCTCGAAGTGCAGGAAAAATATTTTTAACAGAACGCTGATGCTCGTTAGTTCGCTGAGACGTTGTTGAGGTACAATGGGTCTCTGAATTAGAATAAAGTGACATCCTGAGGCGAGTTAATCATAATTTGTCAAAAAAAAGACCGAGTGAAGAAAACAAGTTTGAATGAATCTACGGTTATAGTGAGGTTCCACATTACAGGAGACGGAGAGGAACTTTTCAGCATACAAAAATAGTTCTTAAGCTCAGTGCTATGCATCAGTATCCATAAGTTAACATCGCATAAATGAACCACTGAACAGGTCTACACTGGAAGCTTCTTCCGGGAAAGACATATGTAGGTTCCAGCGAAGAAACCGCTCCAGGGCGAGAAACAGAGAAACAAAGGATCAAAGTTTTAACGTGTTCTAATGCCACAGGGCATTATAAAGTGAAACCACTTGTCATAGGAAAAGCACAGAAACCTCGTTCCTTTAAATATGTGTCCTTGCCTGTGCGGCATCAAATCTGATGAATCTTGGATGACCTACTCTATTTGTTCCAGAAGTACAACTTTTTCTCCGCCAAAACGGGTTACCAGTTAAGGCCTTTTTTCCGCCCCAGCCATCCTGCAGAAAGTGAAAATCAAACTCCAGAAGTTAGCATTTCCGTCATGTACATTCCTCCCAATGTAACACCACTAAGCCTACGGTTAAAAATGCTAACTTAATAAAAATGTCCAATCTTTTTTATAGGGATAATTTGCTCCTATTAATTGCTCCTGAAAAGGGTAGGTGCTTATTATTTATTTATTTATTTATTTATACAATTTTTATTTAAATTGTATTTATTTTTTATTAAATTGTATAATTATTTTTAAATAATACAAATTTAATTTATTATTACAAAGCTAACATATAATTATTAAAATTAGAAATAAGCTGTTAAGCCAGAGCGATGAAGCCTTAGGCTAAAGGTGCTTATCATAATTTCTTTAATCCACCATAATCCAGCAACATTTGTGAAGCTATTGAGAGAGTATCAATAAAATACCCTGTTTTAACTTGGCAGCAGCATGGGACAAATTAGATGTTTCAGTCATTGCGAAGTGCTAGAAAAATCAGAAGAAAGACGATTTATAGGATGCAGATGAAATTAGAGAGATTAGTAGAGTAACGGCTGTAGTATCCGGACACCTCGTCGTATTTTGTCAAAAAATAAGAGAATTTTTTGCAAGTGGTAAATACAAACAATCTATGTTTCCTTTCTACACACGCATAGTATGCAATAGATGCTATGACTGGTGTGCGAAATATATTCAGTATGATACGTGGTAGTCGTGAAGTGTGCAGCTAACTGCGATTTTTTTCTAAAAAGAATAGTGAACCCATTTTGAAAACGTAATTATTTTAAATATAATTTATTGGATTTGCACATCAAATTAGGTTTAATTTTAATAAAATATACAAATTTTATATTTTTTTTATTTTTGCTGTGTTAAGTTAAAATAAAAGTTGAATTCTACACAAATTATTTGGTGTGCGGTTACTGGAGCATACATTTTATACTGATTTTAGTTTCCGGATAACTGAAACTTTAATGCAAGTTTTAAATTCATGTTTAATTACTTTTAAACTATATCCAAAGCATGGTTATGTTATGATTTCACTGCGCGGACAGTGCTTTTTAACAAAGAAACCGGCTGCCTGGGTACTGAAAAATTCGGACAATTGCTTTTTCTTACGCATTATGTTAACGTAAAATGTCAAAAACGTAAAATTTTTGGATTTAATTACTTAAGAATGGAGGAAAGCAGTTTAACAACTTAAAGATAAAATGCTAAGTGGTGAAAAGGCAACAAACAATCCCGATGGAAAAGTCTTTGAACTTATGACAGTGCCCCCATATTCACGTCCGTTGTTGAAAGTATGTCGCAATCTTGGATGCTAGGGAAAAGCGAGAGCGGTTGGATGCGCCTATACCTATCCTAACCTGTTAACTAACTGCAGGCTTGATAACCGACTGCAGTTTCCGGGTCCAAGCTCGGCCTTCCTGATTACACAAACAGCTTGGTAGATCTGTAATCAGAAAGGCCGATAATGGTGTCAAAGCCAAGTTAGCGGCTTTCAACTCAGTATTTGTTCCAACTCTCACCTCTGGACATCAAATTTGCTGCTGAGATGCGTTTCCATCAGGTAGGCAACCGCTTGGCAGACCTAGGACGAGATGGTTGGACCAAGTCCAAAAACTCGCCTGGGTACGCTTGAGCATAACTCCGAGTCGGAGGGTCGACTTGCCTGGAGATCTCTCGTGCGGTTAACCCCCGCGACCTAAGGGGAGTGGAGCATGTGGGCCAGAAGATGATGATTACAGGAATACATATACATTTATTTATTGTTATGGAATTACTATGTGAATAATTAGTTACCAAAATATCCAAAATATTTGTTTATCCTAAAGAAAACGCTAAGTAATGATATGCAATTTTCGTTTCCGGGTTCTGAAACTAAAGCGCTGTCCAGATTCTAGCGCAAACAGAACTTTTTTTAAGAATTAAAAAACAATTACCTACATTGATAAAAAAGTTCGAGTAGTTTTACTATCTTTTTAAGAATTATCTGCATTATTTATGTTTCGGAACTTTTGACTGAAGCTTTTATAGTTAAAAAATAAAAAGAAGTCAAAGTTAGGAGTTGTGTTTACTGTCCGGCTCATAGTTCTTTTACCAGTGGCCCCGGAAGAAGTTATGACAATCTGAACCATAAGCACATACGGTAGCCGATGTAGACTTGATTGGAACCAAAAGCATGTAAGTTAACACAACACCACGGTTATATGCACAGACTGTCCAACACGCGCCGAAGCCAATCTGCTGATGAAGGTATGCGTTCAACCTGTAACCAATCAGATCAAATAGCACGGCTGATGAAAATTGCAACAATAAGTTAGTACTTAAGGTAGAAGTAGAAACGATTGCATTTCAATTCTGAAGTAGGCAGAATCGCTGCCAGTTTTAATAAAAAAATATTTTTTAATTTATAAAATAAGTTAATATTTTATATAAATTTATTAATATTATACTTTAAATAATTTTAAATAATATATATATATATAATATAATTTTAAATAAGTCAAAAACAAAAATGAAAAATGAACAACCGGATGTAAGTCATCATGTCCAAGTATCTGAGAAAGCACTTGAATGGGCAGCTAACAATAAAGTGGAAGGCCCGAATACGTTTCGGTTCATAAAAATTTGCAAGAAACGGCGATATTAATGGACAAATGGTCAAAGAAAACGCAAACGAATATTACAAACCATTTTAGCACAGGTTAAGTTCATTTTAGCTTTGTTTCTTACCTCCATGGAATGCATTATTTTTGTTGTGTTTTTTTTTTTTTTTTTGTAAAAAATAAAATATTATTTTTCATGAATATTGCATTGTTTTCTTGTAACTGCCAAGAATGTTTGTAGTATGTATTGTAATCATTAATGAAGGGACCGGTCTTCCCCAAGGTAGTCATTTGGCACCGCTTTTGTAAATTTTATTCGTGAATGATGTGCCTGACGTCATAAAATTTTCAGATTGTTTAATATGTTCAGATGACAACAAATTATTTTGTGTAATACCTTCTATTTTGAACTGCCTGAATTTCCAAAAAGATATCATTTTTAAACTGGTGTGAGTACAATCATCGTATGCTAATTATATTAAAAAGTAAAATGTTCCGTGCATACAGAGCATTGTTATCCATTCCATTTCATGTACAAGATGTTATATTTGATTTGAAATTCACTTTCAGATGAACTTCTGCGAAGTGTACACATTAAAGGCAATTTTCATGTCATTGGTACTGCCAACATTAGAATATTGCTGTGTTGACTGGTCCCCATTATTTGAAAATGCAGGCAAAAGACTTGAAAGAATACAAAAGAGGCTTACACGGTTTGCCTTGAGAAATATAAGATGGTCCGATGAAATGCCTGGTTATTCTTCAAAGATGCGCGCTTATCAATGAATGCCGCAGACGAACCCAAGGCGCTCTTTTTTTCAAAGACATTGTTTGAACAGTATTAAATCTGAAGAGCACTTGTCCATTGACATACAAATGGACAAGTGCTCTTCAGAAAAAAATAGAAATGAGCTTTCCATTCCCCGTCATAGAACAAATTATGGGTGTAACAATCCAATAACTCGCGCCTTGATGCTATACAACTCTATTTGGTATATCGTCGATCTAAAGGGTAATTTTTTAAAAGCTATAGGAAAGTTTTTCAAAAAGAACACATAAAATTCAGAAAAATGCATGAAATCTTTATTTGAATCGGTAGTACGGTCCATATAAAAATTAATGGACCGTACTATTGACTGCGCCTCAAATGGTCCATCTGCTTAGTCCAATTTTGGCATACTCTTTCCAACATTTCGGCCGGTATCTCACGAATAAATGCTTCAATGTTGTCTTCCAATGCGTCAATTGAAGCGGTCTGTAGACATGAGCTTTAACATAGCCACAAAAAATTTTCTAAAGGCGTTAAATCGCACGATCTGGGCGGCCAATTGACCGGTCTCGAACGTGAAATAAAATGTTCACCGAACTCGCCTCTCAATAAGTCCATTGTTGCGCGTGCTGTGTGGCATGTGACACCGTCTTGTTGAAACCACAAAAAAAAGTTGGATATCATCTCACTGCAAACCGCACCAAACTATGACTTTTTCTGGATGCATTGGTAGCTCTTGCAATGCTTCTGGCTGATATTCACTCCAAAATCGACAATTCTGCTTATTTACGTACCCATTGATCCAAATTTTGGCTTTGGATTGAACTGACCATAAAATGGAAGAAGCGCGCGATGAGCTTTCTTAACAGAGCACGCATTTTGATAATAAAATTCAATAATTTTCAAGCGTTGTTCGTTTGTAAGACGACTCATGGTTAAATTATAGACCAAACTGAAGATGAATCACCCTTTACAAATTGAGCAGTGATAGTTTTAAGAACACAATTATGAATTTATTAAAATCTTCTAATGTGAAGTGAAATAAATAAATAAATAATTATATTCTATTTTTGACGAATTTTTTCCTAAAAGCATACGAATTTTGATGCAGTTTGCTGCAAAGTTTCCACTCTCGTTACAGTGAACAGACCCGGTTTTTATAAGTTTACTGTATCGAACGTCTACTGTATTCTGAAAATTCTTCTTTTCCCATTCAACAGATCCTTTCAACCTTTAACTGTCCTTGTTGTTCGCAAAATAGCTTAAAGTTGAAGTGATGCGACGACATCCAACTCACAAGTATCCTCAAACGAAAAAAAACTCGACGTCTCTCCCCATACACACGCAAATGAAAATCGATATCCTCACTCCACATCTGAACAGCAACTCACAGCCAACATTGAATTCTCTCTTGGCGACCTCTAACCGAATGGGAAACATGACCCGACATGCCCTCTGAAGGGTACGAAGTAACAAAAAATTTGACCTCGATTCAACATCATCACCAGGGGCCCAGCAAATGCACAGGTTCCATCCAACTTCGGTTTCATAGAATCTCCAAAAATTCCCTTATCTCAACCGCCCTTCGCACATTTCAAGTTAAAGGACAAGGTCAAATGAATTATTCACCTTCACCTGTGCACGTTCTCAAGGAAATCACGAACCGGCAAGCAGTAACACCAAACCGGCGACGTCGAAATCGCGTTTCTGTGACAGTCTTTCGAAGGAGGAGGGAGGTTCTTCGCCGCTGTCAGGGCAATCAATCATTACGAAATCCCCGAAATCAAAAAGAAAAAGCATTCTCCGGAACCGGGGTACAGGACGCGTAGCAGCACGAGAAATTCCTTTCCAGCACCTGGGACAAATATTTTCAGCGTTCTCGTATCAACAACAAACCAAGCACACTTCCTTATTCCTCCGCAGCTACTTGCGCCAGGATATTGATGCCGTTGTCTACCGAGGATGAGCAGAGAATTGTTAAGGGTTGAATTCCTCTGCACGCTTGGGTCTTTTGTGTGTGTGCGCTTACGTCATTGGTGCTACTGTCTCCTCTTCGTTTCTGAATTGTATTGAAAGGACTCGCAGTGCGCATACTCGCACACAAACCGATGTTGCTGTGCTGTGCCTGGTGGCAGTGTGTTTGCTTTGATGCGAGCCTGGTAGCTAAAGGCGCCAAAATTCACAAATTTCTACCCGGACCGAAACTGTTCCATTCATTCATTCCGCCGAGAGGGTTCCAGCTGGACGGGCTGCTAATTGAGCGGGTGCCTTCCGCCATCATCATCCTTTATCCAACTGCGAGTGACTGTGAGGGGATAATCCAGTTAGAGCTTCATTTCCTCTAATGCGTCGTCCTTTAAGCAATGAATCTCCATTAAAAACCCATTTAGAGAGATTTTTATTTTGAAACCCACCAGGCTGCCAGACACAGCCAGCAAGGATACCATTCACCCCTTGTTTTAGAAGCAGAGAGCATCCGATGAATGAAAGTGGATGCTGCGCAGTAAAGAGATAGGTACTCGTATGATTAAAATGTGCGATGTGTGAGAGCACTGGATGGTGGGATGAAACCTGTTGCTTCCCTGGGATAGGGGAGTGTCATGGCAACTTGCGGGAATGACGCACTGGGACGTGTTATCACACTGATGACCCGGTTTTCAGAAATGTCTGCGTGGAAACATGTGCCATACTTCGTCCATTGGGTGAGAAAATAAGAAAGAGCGCCCAATTCTCAGCTGAAGTCAGATATTTTATCTCGTTGCTCCTTCGTAGCCACGATGTGGGTGTAGCCGCCTACAATCCGCGAATTCTGTTGTGGATTTTATCGACATCTTATCACCAGGTCACTCGGTTTTCAGAAAAAAGCAGCTGGTTACGACGACAAGCGGAGGATACTACCAGTCAGTAGGGCTAGCAAGGAAGGAAGGGTGTGAGTGCTCCGAGGTTTTTATCTTTTCTTTTTTTTCGGAAGGAGAAATGGGCGATGTGATAAGATACTTCATAGAGAATATACATATGGATTCGTTGACAATTTGGAAATATTTAACACGCACGCGGCACGACCGACAATTTTTGTTTTCATTTTCATTCGATCTTAGAGGTGAAGTTGTGTCTTCTCTGTTTTTGGTCGAAGTCAACAGATTATTAAATAAAATGATTTTTTTAAAGGTTCCTAAAATCTCAGTATGTTCGTCATCAGATACGCAGAATATGATGATCGATAACTTCTATATCTTCCAAGGATTTGGTTAGGTTTTTGGAGGTGTACCGCATAATCGTGGAATGTGAGCAGAAAAAACGTGTAACCGACGAGGCGTATTTAAAGCCGCTGCAGCGCAAAATAAGAGAGCCTGACAAATGTCTCTCATAACATCCCAGTTCAAAGATATCGCGGAAGGTGAATGGAGCAGACAGGCAGGTCAGCAGAAAATGGTGATTAGGTGAGAAACTAATTAGTGTCGTCCTTTAAGCGTGAATCTCCAATAAAAACCCATTTAGAGAGATTGTTATTTTGAAACCCACCAGGCTCCCAGACAAAGCCAGCAAGGATACAATTCACCCCTTGTTTTAGAAGCAGAGAGCATCCGATGAATGAAAGTGGATACTGCGCAGTAAAGAGATAGATAGATCAAGACGAATTCGCCGAAGGAGATCTTTAGTTTTAAATCGGTTGTACTCAAACCATATTCGCCTACAGCTTGTCAGGCTGGCCCATCTGAGATTTGCGTCTTCAAGAAAGTGCGTTTCTCAAAGCTTGGCCGGCATAGTAGGTTCTCCTCCAGTCGTGAGATAACAATAACAGAATTCTTATTTGACTTGGACGGCGACAGTGGCACCACGCAGCACTATCTTTCAGGAATACTGGCTGTAGAAGATATGCATGCAGCATTTGCTAAAAGCCGGAAAGTGGTATCCATCACCCGATTTAGTAGTTTACGTATAAGTTGTTCATCTGCACTTGAATGGGGAGAATGTACAGCCCTTTTTATTCCTCTGTTGAATCGTCATCATCTTCTTCTGACCCGCATGAGCTATTAAAGGGGTCGCGGGGTAAAGCACGTACGAGAGATCTGCAGGCCCAAATGTCACAGTCCAAAATAGCTCGAAAATCGTGATGATGAGAACATTCGTTCCTCGTGACCGAATTATCGCAGAATAGCCCTTTCGCCATCATCATCGTTTATCCAACTTCAAGTGACTGTGATAGGATAACCCATTAGAGCTTCATTCTCTCGAATCTCCATTAAAAATTCATTAGGAGAGATTTTTCTTTTGAAACCCAACAGACTGCCAGAGCCGCTTAGCAAGGCAACCAAGCGACTTTTTGGGCTTGGTCCAACTACCTAGTCCTGGGTCTTCCAGTCACAGGCAATGCATGCCCGGGAAGTCGTGATTATGGCGACATTCGTGCCAGGTGACCAAAGTCGCTTCAACTGCTTAACCCACCAAACTTGGAATTCCTGATTCTACCAGCTTGGCGATCCTACAAGAAAGCTTAGTATTACATTTCCCGCTACTTATAAAAAAAACCCATGAAGAACATAAACTTCAACAACTGATTTAATGGGCCTAGCTTCTCAGCAACGACTCGTGCTGCGAGTGGAGGAGACCTACAGTTATATGCCGCCTCCGAAAGGCTAATTTGAGAAGCAGCTCGAAAGAGGTAGGCCGCAGTTTGCCCGTACCGGAGATCGAACCATTTTTCAATTCAATTCAAATTTATTTTCTATTTACTTTGTTTTTCTCTTATGCGTAGAGATTAAGTAAGTTTTAAAGTTTCACAGCGGGACGTGGGGCCCTTCTTTGTATGCTGTGTATGATCCGTTGCAAAGCAATTGCTAAATTTTTCTCCCAAAATGCAATTACCTTGCATTGGACGCTAATCAAAACCGAATAGAATTCAATAATCGCCAACAACACACCTGACAACTGAAATCTGGAGATTCACTAGAGAGATTCCCCTTGCCACTACGTGACACCAAAACCGCCTCCCCGACAAGCATGTGCTGCGACAATTTATCTCCACTCAGACATCCCCGCTCCAAGCAATCCAATTCAAATAGCTTAATATCACACTAAATAGCAATGCATCTCAAGTGAAGCACCATCCCGGACTAAATCTCCATTAATCTACTCAACTATTCAGTCAGTCAGTGAGTCGATGGGACACGGATAAGACTCCTTACCTGCATCCTCCACTCAGCCATGCGCATAATCACAGATAAAGAGCAAGACACAAATTATTGTGGAAAGATAATGACAATCTTTTGATGGCTCGTCACGATTCCGAGGTGTAGTTGGGAACTTTTTCTCACGAGTTTAATCCAAATTTAAAGATCTCCCCCACCGACCGAACAGATACAGATACAGATACGGTCGGCTCTTATTTGTGTACATCTCGCGTACACAATTTGTATCGCATTTCACCAGCAACGACGATGACGACGATGCGGATGCCAGCAGCAGCAGCCACCAGACAACAGTTCCAGCATTCGGTACCAGCAAATTCGATCCCCACTCCTGGGATGCCATCCAAATGGACATTATGAAAGCCATTTAGGAAGCCCTCTCGCTTTGGCTGTGATGCTGAACAACCACTACAGTCACGGGTGCAGGTAGATTTGAATTTCAATTGGAATCCGAGTCTGAGCCCAACCTGGAGCGTTGTTAGCCGGCTCCGCTGATGATGAGAGATCGCCAGAGCTGACAAAGTGCACGCAATGATTGAAAGATTGAGATAGCCAGCTAGAGAGCCGGTGGTGCTAGTGGCGGCGACGGTGGTTGTGGCTGTTCAACAAGGCATCATCGTCGTCGTCGTTGTCGACGTCGTCGTCAACAGCGTTGGCTTGTCGCCGTTGTGTCATGTTTTCGGATCGTTTGCCAACGTTATTGGGGGAAATTTGTGAAATTTGTTTCTTCGATTTGGAACTGTGGAACTGAGAGATCGACAATCATCATCGTCGTCATCATCCGCGTTAGGGAACAATAAAATGAAACGTACATACCAACCAATTGCAACGCAAAGTGCGCTCTTGCGCGGTACGACCGCAACGGCTCTAGCGTTTATCACAGATACCTTACCTACTGCTCGCCGTATATTGGTCATAATTTCTATAAATCTCTGGAACTGGGTTACGTTCATTGGCAGCAAAGATCCGAAGAGTCGACTGCCGGCGGTTAGACAATAAACTCTGTTTACTGATTGTAGGCGACTGATAGCAGGACTAAGTGGCCCGAATTGGATTTCTCTGCATCTTTTCAGTTCTCCTCGCAGTCGCTGTCTCTTTTTGTTCTCTTTATTTTATTTGATTTACCATTTAGCAATTGGGTCATGGTTATGTTGGCTTAACAATGAAATCATTAATCGGTGAGTTTCACAATAATTTCGTATCGAATGGCTGTTGGGAAACCTCCTGTAATCATCTCTATTGTATCAGGTGAGTCATTAAAGTTGAACTCTGTTGATGAAGTCGAGCACTTGGAAATGGCTGATGATCTGATTTTCCTTTCCATATGTTTTCTACTTTGAATGTGGTGTGCTGCTAATATTGCTTGTGGTTTTATTTCTTCAAGCTTTTTTAAGGGACTTGTCTCATCTCGAACATGACGTGACATTTGATGGCAACAAATTCATCAGAGACTTTTTTATGTGAATTTTGTGGTACTTAGGTAACGTAGCCTAGGTTGGTGGGTGTGCTCTGCCCAGTCTCACTTAGGTTTTGCTTCACCCGTGGTAATGCTCTTTTGGGGCAAAGTGTCCTCTTTACTTCTTCTCTGTACCAAATACGAATGTGTATTGTTCACCCATCCTGACCAATCAACCATCAACAAATTTCTGTTAAATCCTCAAGGTCTGGGAAAAATACTGTCCAAGTGTTTTGTGTCTCAACTGGCAGTGACTGGGGGCAATGACTACGGTAGGGAGGAATGTCATCTGTTTCCTCTGTTATTTTAACGTAGCCTTTGCTTATATAGTCATTAGTGCTCCAACTACAATTACTAGCAAGTTCGTTGCTGCTCAACTTGCGCCAAAGCATGCAAGTCACATGCACATCACATTCTGTTTGCTATCTCTGTGATTGTGTGACTCAATTTTTTTCTGAGGCAGGGGAGCGTTAGATGAGCATGTAAAACTATGGAGCACATACTAAACGACTGTCCATGTCTTGGCCGAGAATCTATAACAGGGAAAGACTTCCAAGAAATGACATCTAGAGGAGTTGTACAATAGGGACAATAGATAGAGGAGGGTACAATAGACCTTTATGGTCGCTGTACTGGTGTCTTGTTATGACACACACCAAAGTTCTTCAATTCAATTCAATAGGTGGGTCAGTGCCAGACCATTTCGTTGCAAGTTCATCGCCAGCTTTATTGACGGCTATGTATCTGTGGCCAGCATAGAGTAGTCGCATGCAAAATTAATGTTCACAGCAGCATGCGACCAGTATGGATTGCTTTAATACCTGCTTGTCAATGAGAATGGTAATATCAGCTGGTAGTATTTCCATCCTTGATATCATTCTAGTCGCTCCTTTGAACTGGATGTTGATGGAGCAGTCCATGTTTCTGTTTCTTGTTGCTCTGACGGCCCAACTGGTTTATTATTAGACTTGAATGCAATTGTGCTGAAGCGAAGTAGGATCTGACAAAAATACACTGGTTGAATTCCACACAGAACATATCGAATAATTGCAATAAGATGTGTCATTTTCCAAATTATTAGAGAAATGGGAATTAATCGTGTGTCATTGGTGTGGAATTAACTGCGCAACACACAACCTGACAAATGTCAGCCTCGACTCTGAATACAACGCATCCATTTGATGAAACTTTTTAGCCACGTTCTTAAGACTGTTTTTCTCGTATCACAGCCTCGATAAATGGTATTTAATGCATGAATCGTTGATGAAACTCAATCTTTGGCCTCTATTCCCCATGAGTGGAGTTCTCAGATTCACAAAATGTTAGAGACCGGATTATATGCACTTTCATATTTCCATACGCATTTGCATATTATTCTGTGACTTACTCAAGGTATAAACTTTTGAAGGCTTTAATTAGAGGGATATTTTTTTTGAGTATTTAAAATGAAGCTTCCAATTGAAGCCTTTATGAAGATCTGGTATCAAATATGCATGCCGGTAATGGAAAACGCCGAATTGACTCTAGAGGGACTTCATCCGATCCCGCAGTTCAGCCCGATTACGGCATCCGTCGAATAAACCACATAATCGATCAGAAAAACCTCCTTATCGACCCTTTTTTATCAGTTTTTGTATGTTAAATTTTTCTGAAGATGAGTTATCTAAAGTGTGATATAAAGTATATTATGGTTACCATTGGCTTTCGTTTCGTTTTAGATATTTTGCCCTGATGTGAACCGTATTTCATCATGCATCGACCGAAACACAACACAAAGTTCAACATATTTGAGTGAATTATTGTTGTTTACGCTTCAAATGAATGACATATACTGAAATGACGTACAATGACAGTAGCTTTCCAACGCATATTCGAATAGCATAATAACAATGGAATAATACAAATGACGCCATCTCTTAGCAAACCGCACGAATTAAGTTATAGACCCAATATATTATTACGTCTAGCGAAATTGAGTCTACTTGATTTTGAGTCTATGATTAATTAAACTGCCCACAAATACGGGTTCGGCATCCCTTTTTGAAGTATCTACCAGAAATACGAGAAAACTCTTCGAAGATGATCGCTCTTCTAATTGCGTATAGATGACGTTGGTGTCCTGATTATCTCCTCTCATACGCGTTTTACTATTCATGTCACAATATTATATTTATTTTGTAGTTTATCATCATCATCATCATCTTCTTCTGACCCGCATGCTCCAATAAAGGGGTCGCGATTTTTAACCACTCACGAGAGATCTCCAGGCAACTCGATCCTCCGCCATCGAATCTAACTCATCAGGAGTTATTCCCAAAAGTAACCAGGCGAGTTATTGGACTGCCAAACGGTCCCCTACCTGATGGAGTCATTCAACACCGCCTCGGAAGTCGTGATGACGGGATCTTTCGTGCCACGTGACCAAACCACCGATGTATAACCCTCTTCGTTCGAAAAACAGCTCCGCAATGTTGAGTTCCTCGCGCACTGCCATGTAAACTTCTCAACCTGTTCTAATGGGACTCCACTAACCTGTAACCTCCGATTTACCCACGTTGACCTTCATTCCAGCATCAGCACATACGGCCACAAACCTATCGAGTGCGCGCTGGAGTTCCGTTTGGGAAAGAAGATGACTTATCCTCGACTCTCCCACCATTCCTCGCCTCGGCTGCGCTGTAAACATCCATACACAATGAAAAGGTGAGGTGACAAGACGAACCCTTGGCGAAATCCAACGCCCACGGTGAAGGGTGTTGTGTAGCGCCGTTGGCCCTTCTTTAAAAAAGGAGATGCTGGACATCCATTATCACACCATATAGAAAAGCTGGTGTTGGTACTCCAAAATATTGGAGCAATAGTAGCCATAGCAAAGGTCGTTACATCGTAGAGCGAGCTATCGGCGTATAGCTCTACAGATTATTAATGCTTAACTCATCCATCTTCCTACAAGTCCGCAACCAATTTGATGCGTATTCAAAACGACACAAAACGTATGGAGAGCGGATGAGCTGCGTTTTCCATAATATCATATTTTTACACTACTCTACGGACATTCGCTCACTTTCTAAATTGCGCTTTCGATAATAGAAAAACAAACTTCTTCTTCTTCGTTTGGCGCTACAGTCCGGGGTGGAGTTGGGCCTCAACCAACAAGCTTCTCCAGCCAGCACGCTCTTTCGCCAGCTGTCTCCAGTTATGCACACCATGTTGGTTGAGGTCCTTCGCCAATTGTGTGCGATCTCTCTCGTTCGAGGTCGTCTTCTGTTGTGTTGTCCCAATGGCTAGGAATCGAAGACTCATCACCGGAGATGTGGTGTCCCCCCGCTCTACTACAAGGATCCGAAAATTTTCCCTCCACAGTAAGTCCGGCGTTTTCCATAATCGGCATGATGGTGTCATGCTTTCTTTCCTCTTTTACAACCCATGGCGTGAAGACAACGACACAGCTACCAGGATAGATCTACTGTACCGGAGGTTTGAGTGAAATCAAAGGACGTACTACTTCCCTCATAGTATATGCCGAAGTTAGTCATCTCCTTTTGGAAGATCCTAACTATGGACTTCCTACCATTCACACAACATGTGCTCAGAAGTCTCATCCTCTCCGAAGTCGACAGACCTTGTCTTAACGCAGTTTTAATTTGTTAAGGTGACAATTAAGGCCGCAGGGGACGGCAAGTAAGTTCGTTAGCAACCACATACTTCCGCATATTTTCTTATATAAACAAGGTCTGATTAATCGGTTGGATTGCCTAAGACCATGTCCAAATGTCTTTTCTATTCGAAGTAGTTAATCAGAGTTGTGTATCACTCAAAAGTCTTATAATCGACTCAAAAATGCACCAAACAGGTAACCACCGAAAAGTTGCATTTTCACATAACCTTCCATACAAACCCAATTCGAATAAAAATTCCTTTCACCCGTCTATTGCCCTTTCACAAATGAATCCACTCAATCACTGTCAAACAATTAAATTGTTATTTAATCCACGAATCCCATTACCATTACCAGGCCAGGCCCAACGTGCATCGCAGCGAATTCCTTGCATAACCCTTCCACCAGCGTACAGCATACACGTCCACGTAGACATACACCTCCGATACACTTTGCTCAGCCACTCGATCGACGATCGAGTGCTAAATTAAATCTAGAATCTCCGTAACCCGTATGACCCGATGGAACAACATTCAACCAAACAGCGATCAAATAAAATTCACTAAAGCACACTGGCCAGGACCAAGCATGATCGAAGCGATCACAAGGCTTCACAGAGAGTCCCATGAAGCCACGGCTAAAAACCGGCCCGAGACTGTGCGGCTGCTTCTGCTGCGGTGGTAATAAAATCGATTATTGAAACATTAACCCAAAATGAAATCACTTTCGTTTCGTTAACACCTTTTTAACGATCGTTCCAGCATCACGATCACTGCGCGATCGCGCTCTTTATTGCGTCAATTTTTCGCAGCCAATATGTAACTGCTGAACGCGGCATGGCTACACCGGCGCGGCAGCGGTTCGCTCCGTTCTGCGGTGAATTTTATCGCTTGGGATAATTGAAATTTTATGTAAAACCGTCTTGTGATGAGCCTAGGCTCGGCCAATATCCTGACCATGTGCAGCGCATGCATTTCGATCGACAACGGCCAGACAAACCGACAGACAGACACATGCCAATGATCAGCGGGCCATTTGTACTCGTAAGGCGGCAGAACTGCCTCTGCGGATTCGAGATGCCACCACTCTCTAAGCACCTCGCGCCTAATAGCCTTATTGCCTTATTGCACTTTAGTGCCAGTGTTTATGTTATTCGATCGCGGAATTAATTCAGCTCAGCTTGTGCGGACTTAAGCAGTCGTTACACTTGTACTATTAAACAAATCAACATAAATATCGTGTCTTCACGATATGTGTGCGTTTGGGTCGATTTGCTGAGCGTAGAGCAGACGATCTGCGGCCTGAATGCGGGCCTGCTCGAGGATCGTTGCTGGTAATCGTCAGATCGGCTGCACGTTACAGTTTTGCTATTTATGGCTGAACAAGGTGCGTTAGATGTTCACCAGGGTGGGGGCCTGACTGTGAAAGGAGCGCACGGGGTGGATGGGGCGGCCGGGAGCCCAAATGAAAAAGGAACTACAGCCCCTCATCAAACAAGGCGTGAATTACATCGGAAAACTGTGTTAACTCGCTATCAAAACAGTTCATTTGGAGCGGAGTGTATTAATTCGACTGCGGACAGGTGAGATGGTGGCGGAGGGAGGCCCCGCGATGGCGGTAGGTGGTAGGACCCGCAAAAAAAAGGATCATTTATCAAAATCTCACATTTCCCGTTTGTACTTGCTCACTGACTTAAACACCTGGACGATGACTATTACAACAGCGGTGAGTGTTACCGCTGTGGTTATTAAGCCCGGGTACACTGGTGTTATGGCTGCTGTTGCTGGTGGAACAGTTATAGTCTGTTGTTTGGGGCCAAATGAGCATGAAAACTTTCAGGCTGTCGAAGAAAGGGAGGAGGACATTGTTGCGCCGGGCCGCTGCGGCACTCTCGTGTGTGGATTGGGTAAGTAATGACGGGTTTCACTTTTCACACGTCGTGCGTGTTTTGCTCATAAATTTGGATCTGGTTACTTTGGCCAGTATGCGGACGTACATATTCATGTACACTCGTATACATAATGTGCATATGACTTGAGTGTAGAATTTTTTGTTTTCGCTTTTCGAACAGCGGGGGTGTGCATGTGGAGAGTTATGGCTTCCGAGCGAATAGTGTTTGTTTAGAAGAAAGGTGACTTGTCACATTGCACTATAAGATATTGCAGCAAGGAATCCAGACCACTCCACTGGGCTGAGTGTAGTGTCATGGGTTACTCAAGCTACACATGTTCTCTGAGCGACATAAACTTAACGCAGGGTGTCCCTAGATCTTGCATTTTAAGGACCGCTATATGATTCTCTGATTTACGACCTGGGGTATGCCTTGAACTCAGACGATGGCAGGCATTTTCGCTGAATGTGCCCTGTTGTCAGTACAGTGCAATAAAAGGCGTTTTCAAAAGTGGTTCATCGTGTTCTTTTGAAGAACCGAAAATAAGTACGGAGTCAAATAGAGGCCCGAGCGGACATAGGCAATTCTCGTGGTTGGAAGAGGATGAATTCAAAAAAAAGTAAACGATGCTTGTCTTCGACTTAATCGAACTCCAGAGTCCCAGTACAGAAAAATTCTATTCCAATGAGGTCTTATACAAAAGGGCGAACCTGATACGAGTGGACAATATCCTGCTGAACTTGATTCGAGGTCATACTGCCAGAGCTATGAACTCGGTCGATAATCTGATCTCTGGGACTTACTACACCAATCCTCAGTACCACGAAAGAGTACTGCACAACGGCTTGCCCCCCCCCCCCCCCCCCCCCCCCCCCAAAAGACTTTCTCCATTTAGATAAGAACGGACTGTTAAAGCTTAATACGTTACAGCGATCTTCAGGTACGGCTTCCCAATCTGGCACACCATCTCTAAGGTTAGCATGACGAAGCTCGCTTTTTGAAAGAAAAATACTGCGAATATGTACCGGACTCACCTTCCACAGGACCGTCAAAAGCAACAATAGGCGTTACGACCTAGCACGCATCATCCCCCTGCAACAGTACATGGTGGCACTGTTCAGAAAGCAGCCACTAGACATCAACGATCATCCTAACGAGGAAATCAGGAACCTGAGAAACGCAATCCCCAGAGCACGCTACCTCAACGCGTTACATCTGCTAAACGAGTAGAACTTTCCAACGATGTCGAACAACGATCTGCAACAACTCTACCAGAGCAGCGATAGCCATCACAATCGATGCCAAGTCGGCTAATACATCACCACCCCACCCAAAAGGACCACCATGGACACACGGACTTGTAAGCACCAGCCATTGTATGACTTAACAAATAAACAATAAACCGACAATAATAATAAACATAAATTAAACAAAGTACCTCAGTTGGGCCCCTATTGTTGAGCCAACATCCTAACATTTAGTTTGTAAGTCTAATTGTAATCTCAACCGTAAGCATAATTTCGCGTTCAATATATTCTCGGTATCAATATGAAGGAATATGCGAATTCAATTTAAATTGTTTTTATTTTTCAATATAATCTCCCCTAACATCAATGCATTTGTTACATCTTGAGATAAGCTTTGTTAAACCGCTATATACATTTGAAAAATACACTTGAGTTCTTCATCATCCGAAAATCGTTTTCCACGAAGACATTTTTTCAAATCCGGAAGCAGGAAATAATCGCTAGGAGCAAGGTCTGGACTATAGGGTGCGTGTTGGATTTCTTCGAAACCACAATCTCGCGCAGCAGCCTTGGAAACTCGCGCCGTGTGGACAGGAGCGTTGTCATGATGAAGCAACACACCCGTGGCCATAAGCATGGACTGCATGGACTATTGTTTGCTTTCAGGTCATCCTGGTCATAGTGGTGGACCCATGTTTCGTCACCAGTAACAATTCAATCCATAACACCGTCCGCGTTCTCACTACACATCTCCAAAAGCTCTCTACTTTTTTCTGTGGCGCTGTGAGCATTCGTGGCACCCACCTTGCACTGACCTTTGAAAGGTTAAGATGGTCATGAAGAATGGTGTCAATGGTACTAATTAAAAACTTGGTGATCTCTGCCATCATTTTCACCTTTATTCGGGCATACTCAAGAACAAGTTTTTCGACTTCTTTGATGCTTTTTCCCGTACTTTTTCCCTCTTGAACTCACTTGACCACTTTTGCACAGTTAATAATGAAGGTGCGGAACCCTGGTAATCAGCCACCATCTCTTCATGAATAGTTTTTGACTTTTTCCTTGCTTAGTGAGAAATTTAATTACAGCGCGATGCTCAATTTTCACCATTATCGTCTCAGTTGCCTTTATGATTCTGTTTAACTAGAGATAAAACGCGAATTAATAATTACATTTATACGAAATTTTACATGAATGCACTAAAATAATAGTATTACTTGACAAATAAGTCAATTTATATATACAACCACAACTTCACCCCGATACCGAGAATATATTGAACACCCCTCGTATATGTGTGCTTTGCGAGCTTGCTGCAATTTAGTAAAGCAAACCTTGTATTGTATTTTTCGTATTTTTAAGCTGTTTGTATGAAAGATCGGATAAATGCACAGCCCGCTTAAAGTCACAATATTTTGTTGCACGACTGATGTGCGTTATCCGGGTTCGACTGTAGCTCCCACAGACTGCATACTGCATGTATTTCCCTTCAGGTGCTGAGTCTCGAGTGCTATTGTGACTCCGCCATTACAAGAATTTTCGAACGGAAGTACAAACTACACAAGAACACCTCTGCGGAAAAATTCTCGCTGCTCCAGGAACATGATAGAAGATATGTTGTTACCCAATATCACAACCACACGACATGCTGAAATATTCCAGTAGATGGCAGTGACAGTTTTTTTTTTTGATCAGTTTAGAAAAAGTAGTGCAATGGAGGAAGTCTTGCTGAAACTTGTGGTAATCTGAAGCAAAGCAAAACAACGAATAAATAGGCAAGTCAATACCTGGGGATTCATAGAATGCATTAACATCATAAGATATCCAGAACAATATACTTATTGCATGTCTTTTTTTTATCCATTTTTATTGTTTAATTCCTAACAACTTACATACTAGACAAAAATGCTTAAAACTTAAAACTAGTTGAACGAACATTGTTAATTCAAACTTACTGGTCCTCGTCGGGCACTTTAAGCTAAACTTTGAGTGCATGTCTAATTGACTGACAGTGCTGTCTAATTGAGACACCTTCGACTTTGAATACTCGTCACCGCTCAGAAGGATCTTAACGCGCTTACTTATAAAAATACAAATATTTAATAGAAAATATGGACAGAGTGCGTGTTACATCCTTTTAAAGTCTGCCTGTCTTCAAGTCGAACTGTAATTTGTGCAATTTGAGGTTTTGCCTTGATTGATAATTATTCCAACAAAGAATAGATACTAAAGAGCAATATAGCAATAGGATAGTCGATAAAGATTATAATATTTTGCGATTCAGAATAGCCAACAAATCGTTAATCACGGAAGTGAACGATGGAGCAGAAAGGAATCCTTCATTAAGTAGGGAGCTTTGAAAATCGGCTTAAAAGTTGTAGCTGTTACGATTCAGACAATGGTGATGAGGTATAGTCTAACGTGTGGCAATACTAGCATTCAGTTGGTTTCACACAACATTCAATACTGCCAGTTTGTTCAGGATTCTATTCCATCTCGTCTATCCATTGTTCAGCGGCATCCTTGGGAAATAACACAGCGACAAATGACTGCATACACCTCTACTTGTACTCGCACATTTGCTTGGGTTTCTTGTTCGTGGCAGAACCAAACAATCGTTACTTCCCATATGCCCACCATCATACTCTGTCTCCTTGCAACGCCGACTTCTACAGTCTGCCTTAGATGTTCGCATACGTTACACACGTGCGAGGCAGGGCAACGCCCCCAACAGTATCTATTTACCCAAAGTCCAAAGCGGGTGCACAAAAGTACCTCTTTCGTTAAACAAGTAATCACAACGCAAAACATTGGGTTACTTTTCGAAATTAGCTACCATAACAAACGGAAATAACTCACGTTCCATGTCCTCGCCGACTGATCCCTCGCCAGAGGAATAGTGTCCGGCAAATTAGCAAATTCACACAGATCTCACGAAGGCGCTGTCGCCGCTCTCATGGGTTAATACGCTTATGTGCACCGCAATTTACCCATCGTAAAACAAAACACCGAAGGTAAACAAATGTTCGCTGCTTTGAAATCCTTAGCGCCATGGTGTCTACCGAGAACTCGCCTTTCAATGGCCAGGCATGTGCGTTCGCACAGCATAACACATGGGTGCCAAGGTGCGAGAGGTAGTCCTGGGAAAACAATTTTTTTCGACGCTCAGCCATGGGAAAACACTGCATATGTGAAAAATACGCAACGCATACGACGACGACGCGAACTCACCTCTCCTGCCAGAACATTCACCATCCACTCACGCAGGCCTCTTCAGATTCCTTCAATCAAGCGATGCATTTTTTTGTTGATCCGTACTCGAATTCAATTTGACTACTAACCCATCATCACACACAATTATCATCGCCAACAACCACTTTACCGAATTCGACTTGGGCTAAGTGCCGGGCGAACGAAAGTGGAAAACCCGCAGAAACACTTGAGCACCCACAGGGTAGATCTTGAGTGCACAGGTAGTTTCGTCGTATTATAATAATCACCACCTGACTACTTGAGATAGCGCAGGTCAGGTAACAAAGGGATGGATGCTGGTGCAGCACCACCACGAGCCAAGCTTGCCGTGCTGTCAAGTGTCTGAGCGGTCACTACCTGTTAGCAGCAGATTCGAGTAGGTAGCATTGTTTGCTTGAAATGCATATCCTTGCAATTACAGGAAGTATTTTGTTTTCACAAATAATGATAATCACTGGCAGTCACTTTGTGTAGATAAGAGTGGTAAGTGGATTGAACAGCCGCTAATGACAGGTCAATGAGAATGGATTTAACATTTAATTATTGCCCTTTAGTTGAGTACTCGTACGTGATACGAGTAAAAAATTAGGTTTTGCGCAATCACGTGGGATGTGAATCAGTTAGAGGATCTTTTTGGCAATACTTGTCTTCAAATTGGTTCAGGTTCCCTGCGAACTCTTGCAGACTTTGTTTTTTGGTATACCATCTTGGTAGCATTACGTATATCAAAGTTCTTCACCCGCTTTCGTTGAGGTCCACCTAATGAGTTGGGGCTGATGTGATTGACCATCACCTCTTCAAACATGCGATGTTGATTGTATGACCCTATTCAACATAGACGTTTTCCTATTGTCCACTCGCCTGTCTGTCCTATTGTCTACAGTCTATCTTGAGATCATACAGAGAATAGAGTGGTATTGATTAGCCATGAAGTTTCCCTTGTACGTTTACTCAAATTTTTGCAATTAAATTTAAAGCTGTCTTTCATAAAGGTCTCTGGTCAACAAACCCAAATTGTCCTATCCATCTGGTAGGAAGGCGAATGGAGGAGCTACACGAAGATGTGTGTACAGTCCGGAAGGCAAAAAATCCGTCGACTGCACTGACATGGCATGGACACAACTGATGCAGATAAGAGGATCTTCGAATCCGAATATCCTGGCTCGATGACGAGAGGAAGACCGAACCTCCTGTAGTTATAGTGGACGGGAGACCGCTTGATCTTGATGACTGGACAGGCAGCATAGTTGACGTGTGTAAAGAACGGACATTTTTTATGACAATCTTAATTTTGAATCAATCACAAGCATTCATGCATGAAATAGCCATTCATTTGAATCCAATACAAACAAATTTTTAAGCTTAAGTCTGAATCGCATTGGCGCGTTCGGGCTTTGATAGGCGTTGCTACGCCTTTTATCGAGCTTACGAGAATTTGTTTCAGAACGAGGCAGGCTCATCGTGTATCCTACTAAATATGTTAAAGACCGACCACACGAACGCTCCGTTGCGATATGGGTATATGCCCAGTACAACTTTTTCTGTTGACTGTTTTTTTTTTGTTTCTTCATTTCCGCCCGTTTGTCCTCAATAATAAGAACGCACGTCTCTTGTGAAGCGATTTAAAGCGAGCGATGCGTGTATCGCCAAGGAAAATAATCAGGAGGCGTACAATTACGAAGCCCTTAATGCAAAAGTAAGCTTTCATTCAGCACTCCATAAGTTTATTGTTTATATTAGCCCCCACGTACAAAGCTTTAGTCGAGGATAATTAGAGTGCATGTGAGTAATTGTTGAATGCCCATTCAACCAATAGCATCAAATTTTGATCATCTTCAACACTCTTCTTCTGCGTCTTCGTCCCACTGCCTGTTGCAAAGAAAATGGTGTAAGAAAAAGTTTAGAAATATGGCGAGTAACGGCCTTAGATGATCAGGCTAGTAGGAGGCCAGTGTTGTATAGATTAAGCGCAAATAAACCTATGTTTGCAATCAAAGTTGCTTGTAATGGTGACAAACGTTGTTGGTCTAAACGCATGGAAACGTGCATGTGCGGATCGAGATGAGTAGACACCTTCGCATAACGAGCTGAGGAGGATCACCTTCACAAGGACTGTAGTCAGATACCTGGGGATCTGGCTAGACCAATATCTATATTTTAACAAACATGTAGATGCTGCTCTGGCCAGGGCCCGAGGCGCTTTTGCCCTTACAAAGAGACTGTTTTACAACAGCCAACTCGATGCGAGGGTGAAGGTTATCTGCTACATGGCCCTCATCCGGCCAATGCTCACCTACGGCTGTCCCGTGTGGTTCAACGTGAGTGCAAGCTTGATGGAAAAGATTCGGTTGTTTGAGAGGGCTTGTCTTAGGGCTTGCCTTCGCCTTTATAGAACTCCAGAGTCCCAGTACAGAAAATTCTACTCCAATGAGATCTTATACAACAGGGCGAACCTGATACGAGTGGACAATTTCCTAGTGAAGTTGATTCGAGGTCATACTGCCAGAGCGATGAACTCCGTCAATAACTTGATCTCAGGGGCTTACTACCCCAATTCACAATACCACGAAAGGGTACGCCACAACGGCTTCGTCCCCCCAGAAGCTTTTCTGCACCTAGACAAAAACGGGCTGATACAAAATATAAATGCGGTACCGCTCATCTACCATATCGCCAGATCAACTGTGGATGGGCGACTCAACCACGACCGTTCCGTCGCACAACGAGCTGAGGAGGGTCGCCTCCGGTTCAGCACGTCGGTTTCGAGACGGGATGTACGGGATGTTTCTATGCAACATCGAAAGTTTTGGTGGCTGGGGAGAGAGGGAACTCCATCGTTGAACCCTTTAGACCCGGGGTAAATAGGGTAGTCCGTATCCCCGAATGAGGGAGTATTCGGTCTCTGTCTTGCAGTGGATTAGATGTATGCTGTCTATATGTATGTCTATCCGCAGCATCCTATGACCGACTTACACACATTAGGGTAGTGTTAGTGTTAAGGTAGATGTAAGTTGTAAATAGAAAATAGAAAAAAAAAAAAAAAAAAAAAAAAAAAAAAAAAAAATAAAAAGGAAAAAAAAAAAAAAGCAATTTAAAACAAAAAAAAAAAAAAAAAAAAGATTGGTATACACATGTGTACACCTGTTTGTACCTCTGTGTATACCCATGTATATATATTAAGTACATAGATATATATATGTGTGTATATAATCATACATACATGTATATATGTATGTAAGTTTAGCATAAGGTAGCCTAAGTTATTTTAAGGTAGTATGTAAGTTAGCATATAAGTTTTAAGAAAACAGTTCTGTAATTAAGTTTTTTTTTTTCCCAATTTTCTTAATTTAAAATGTTTGATTCAATATTCATGTTTCGTTTAAATATATCCGTTGTAAGTTTAGGTCGAAAGACATAGCATAAGTTTAAGTTTAGCTTAGAGCGCCCGCCGAGGGCCAGTAAGTTACATCTAGCATTGTTCGTTAAACTAGTTTTAAGCATTTTTGTCTAGTATTTAAGTATTTTATGAAGTAAAAAATAAAAATGAATTTAAAAAAAAAAAAAAAAAGGATCACCTTCAGGTCAGTACGACGATATCAAGGACTGATGTTCGGGATGTTGCAATGCAACAACGAAAATGCTGGTGGCTGGGGAGAGAGAGAGAGAACTCCCTCTTCGAACTCTGTAGACCCGGGGTAAAAAGGGCAGTACGAATCCCCGAAGGGGGAGCAATCAGTCACTGTCTACCAGTGAATTAGGCAGATCTATAAGCGGCAACCTATGGCCGAACTGTTGATCTATTGTGATACCCACAGTCAGACTACCACTGACCGACCACTCCAGTGATCGTGTCGTTAATTTGATCAAAACGGAAAATGGTGACTGGGTCAGATTTGAATACCAGATAAAAGGGTATGAACTTTGCTTTCACTGGGATTGGAACCGGGGACTCCACTAACCAAGGGCAGGCACTTAACCAACTGCGCCATCCAGTCGTCTAAGGTAACACAAAGGTAACATTTCATGAAGAGTTATATTCCACTCACCATCAATGCAGACTGAATCGAAAATCACCCGCAGAATTTCGCCCTCAAAGCAGACAAGAGCAACCTCATGTGTTTTTGACAATGTCCGTACCTCTGCGCCATAGAGCCAGACAGGGACGATTCCTTTATTTTTTTTTTTGTTTATCGATTTCGCAAGTTATTTTTCGTTATTCTCCTTTTAATTTCATCAACTGGAAATTACGCACGAAGCTGGCTGCTGCGACTAAACCCTTTGTGTGCAAATCGCCAAGAAACTGTAAATGTTCTAAACGCGTTTAAAGTCGCAAGTTTGCGACTGTCAACTGGCAAAGCAGTAAGGCAGCACCACAACTAGCGTGAACAAACAGGCTGCACACCCGGGTATACACGTTTGTTAGATATTCATTCATATGTACATATATGCTTTTTTCAGTTCCCATTTTTGTTAAGCTACTGGAAAAATCAGCCCGGTTTGTAATGAAAATCACCATAATTTGTGCATTTTAAAATGTAAATACACACCCAGGTATGCCATATTGACACAAGGGTTAACGTGTGGATATGAAGTTGATATGAAGACCAATTAAAAATAAATTTCAAAATTGTTGCTACATCTATACTTTTGATTGTTTACGTCCTCATGTTCGCGGCTTATGTAAACAATCGTATTTGTTCCACTGGGCCCTTAATATCTGATATCTTGATATCTTTATATCTTTAGGAAGTTTTCCAGTTCAGCCAGCTTAAGTGCCTCAGCTCTACAAGAATGTGCTTTCCTGGGAATTTCCCTCTTTTCTTTGCTAATGATGTGTGTTACCACGGCAAATGTTGAGTATATTTAATGTCTCCCTTGTTTCTGCAGTTTCTGTGAAATGTTCAGACACATTGCATGTGTACCTACAGCACAGCGCCCATTAAGGACTCATATTAGCATGAGTACTTCCTAGCGACTGTAGCCGATCACTAATGATGATCTCAGCATTGGCCATAGAGTCGTTTTGCTTCAATGCCCAGATCAAGCTATCGAGTGCTGGCTCTATTTAGAATTCCGTCGCTCAATTTGTTCTTATGTACCTAAACGGCAAATACAGAAACTCTCCTAGCTCAGATCCCTTTCAGCATTCCAACGGAGTAAAAGTATAAAATCTGATGTAATTCATTAAAGACTAAAGGCTTTGGCAGTTTCCATCCAGCTTGAGTTGTATACATCTACAGCCACGGCTGTCTGAACGTAAGTCCAAGGCATAATTGCAAATCGGATCGCGGGGGATTATTTCATTAGGCTGTCCCTCTAGGTCCTCGAGCAAATCGTCTTATCCCGTAAGACTGTTTGCTCAAATCCAAGTATGAAATTATAATTTCATTAAATTTGGGTAAAACAAAAAAACACAAGGGCCATGCAGGGATTTCCTTGGGACATTAGATCACCACCAGCACACATCCCTCGCGAAGGTAAGGCAATTCCAGGGAACGGAGTTAGTAAATTCCCATTCAATTCATAGTCATTGCAACATATGATGTGCATCGCTGTTTCGCTGCTGCAGAAATGAAAATTCCATGCGCGTCCATGCAGTTGGTGAGAGATGTGTCAAACACATGGCTTCCGTGGAGTGTGGGAACGGGAAACGCAGACAACACGGGGCGACGCGGGCAGCGGCGCAGAGGCGCTTGCTGCGAATGTTTGCATTGACAAAATATTGACGATGGGTAAATCGAATTATCGAGAAGATAAGCGCAGACTGCTTCTATAATGTTTCGTTTGTTTTTAGAAGAAACAAATCCATTTGGCGTTAGGTGGGCTGCGAATAGGCTTACTCGTTGCTTGTCTTCTTGACTGAACACAGCCTGAAACAACATTCGATTCCTAAGCCGATCTCGCATTCCGAATTTGAGTTGCGACTTTCGGGTGTGTAGATGGCCGCTGCCAAGGACGCATATGAATTGCAACTTGTGGCGTGATCCGTCGGACGAAATGCGCCGTAAGAATCCAGGCGCCAGAGCGATTCTGCGCACCTTCTAAGTGCCCGGTCCCAGGGTCTGCTTAGAATAAATTATCGCAAAGTCATCATCACCACCGGCAGAGTTGTGCCAAATCTGAATTGGTAAGTGGGGCAGTCGGGCAGGCCATGGTGTGGTTCTTGAACCGGGCGCCTAATGCGAATGCAAATTAATGCATCTGTGCACCATCAAAAATTAAATGTCGAACTGAATGTCGTTTTAGAATTTAGCCCGCGAATAATCGAATGCATTTGTATGGATGAATTCATCCCGCCAAACGTGCTAAGGCGTCAACACCGTAGCATCGTGCTGCGGTATACCTGGGCACGCTAGCGTCCATAGAAAATGCACATTTTGATTGACCGAATGTGTTGGTGGTCGTTTAAATCACCTATTGGCCTCCGAAAGAATGGCCGGGGGAGATGCCATGCGCTAAGGTGAAGGCTAGTCAAGAGCATAGGTAAATATTTTCTTTGGGATCGATCTTCGCTTCGTCAAACGGACTGCCATACAAAGTAATCCTGCCAACTGAATACTCAATGTGAATAAATCTGGCGCTAAAATAGCAGAGCTGGCACGGGATGGACCGTACTCACGCCAGCATGGCGAATGTATTCGTAGTAGCAGGAGCGATGGGCTACTTTTGTTTGAAGTCACGTACGACGAATGATGATGTTTGCTGAGTGGAAAACTCATCCGAAGGACACACGTGCTGGGCACATGGATGTTCTCGAAGGGAATTCGGTGTGAGTTGGAAGGTGTTGATTGTGTCTATTTCCTCGTGCCGATCGATGATGGTGGCTCCTAATTTGAGAACGAGGCGAGGATGTGAACGGCGTCACCTTCTTTCGGGCAGTCATGGCGAAGCCTACGGTAGCTACGAATCCATCCACATTAACAAATACTCCAAGCACTTTGCCCGATCTAAACGAGATGCTCTCTCATAAGCCGACGCTGACGGTACCAAGAAATTTGTCCGCTTCTGAGAGGCGTCTGGTTAAGAGACATTGACAGCCTTGCAAAAATAAACACAATAGACATGTATGCTTGAGTGGCATTATGTATCTTTTGTGTTCCGTCTTATAAAGGTGCAAGATAGGGGGATATTTGTAGTACGCGTTTTAACGAAGCAACCATAACAAAACTTCGATAAAAAAGCTCTATTTTTGAGTAAAATTTCCTCGGCTTGTGTCTTTCAGATTTCACGTGATGGGTTTTGTCCGTTTAACAGAGTGTGATTATGAAAATTGCCATAAGAGTCCGAGAATTATTTACATCAAAAGTCTTGATAATACTGCTGTTCATTGAAATTAGTCCGGTTATGAGAGGTGTCCGCTAATAAGGGGGTGTCCGTTAGAAGAGAGTGCACTGTAATTGCGAATATATATTTGCATTTGTCTCAATTGCTGAGGTTAGTGCATCGATTGATGTTTTTCAATAAATGCCAGAAGACGAGCAATTCTACAACGTTCTTTGATTTCGAAACGAGGGCATGCTACGTTGAAAAGATAGTGATAGTCAGTGAATTACGAAAGCATTTTCGCAACGCACGACTGGATGCCGCAATTCTTTAAGTGCCTGCCCTTGGTTAGTGGGGTCCTCGGTTCGAATCCCCGTGAAAGCAATGGTCCTGTCACCATTACCCGTTGGGATCAAATTAACGGCACACTCACTGGAGTGTTGGATTGCTGGTAGTAGTCGGACTGTGGGTATCACAATGGACCAACATGAAAAAACGCAGCAGAAAAAAAGTTGTGAAAAAAGTCAAAGAAATTAAAAGTCATACGGATATGTACTTTTTATTCCCTTTATTATTTGCATATTGTCGTTCTCCATTTCTATTTATGGAACATTTGTATGAACACCAAATACAGGGTGACCTGATAATTCAATTCAATTTATTGATAATACCAACATAAGAAAATGTATCTTTTATAGTACACAGAACTTATACATTAGTTTAATAAGACAAGTTAAGGAAAAAGAAAAGTTCAAGGAATTGGCTAGAAATCGCGCGGATGGCTATGCATATTTTACAGACACCAAAGCTTCGACGAATCGACAACGTCCATCTTTAAACTAATCTTCTGTTAACCATGATGAGCCTAAGATTTTTAATTAATTGTCTTAGACGAAGAATGAATTAAATTTATTGCCAGTGTTGCTAAAAAGATGAAAAATCGGCCATACAGGATCAAAGCAGAAAATGACACTGGTGTTCCTCGATTCGACGAAGTCTAACCATCCACGGTTAAAGTGTGTCTCAATCCATATAATTCTAATAGTAACTGGAAGAGAATTTCCTAGTTTAATGTCATGGGTAAGAAAAAACGGGTGGAGTTCAGAGAGTGTTGGCAGAGTGGAATAAGGCACAGAGTTTGATGAGAAGTATTCCGTGGTCTTATTCGTAATGATTTTAAGCAAGAAAATACATATCCTTGCATCAAGGTGTTGCTTTAAATTTGTGTTCAACAACCATGGACAAATTGATGCGTGTTCATAACGTTGCTGTCCATGAATATACCTTACGGGGTCATTAAATGGAACTTGCAGTTTGTGAAGTGATGTAGTTGAATGAAGTGATCATGAGATGTTTGCTCAGCAACCTCAGCATTCTTTATTTAAGATAGTACTAGAGTTTTCTCTAACTTTTGTTTTGTACTGATAGAGGTGAAAGTTGCAGAAATCCATAATTTACGTAGCCACATACCTCTATACACAGTTCCTTCACGCAACTCCTCGATTTTGGCAACAGCCAAATTTAAATTTTTTAGGCATTAATCGCATTATGACATACATATATGACAAAAACTCGATAATTGCAACTACCTCAGTTTCTGTTAGTTGCGTTAATCGAGAATGCACTGTATGCATCTTTCTAAGATAAGAACAATCAGCCTTATCATGAATCTCGCCCGAACAGCGTTTCGAAATATTTCCCTTTTTTCTATTTGCCTATTATGAATTTCGCTTGAAAAAATTCCCTTATCGCGAACAGCAAAACCGGGCAAATACAAATGTCAAAGCAAGCTAAAATGTCCCCTAGCTTTCGGCAGACGAACATGTGGCGAATCGTCATGAATCCACGAATAAACTAAAAATAAATAGAAAACCCAGAGTTTTAATGAGTTTAAATGAGAAATGAGCATATCAGGCGGCCATAAATATGGGACCTGCACTCATCTCAACAACAGCACAGCTAAAACAGGAAGCGCTTATCGAATCCTTAGCTGATTGTCACAAACCTGTAAGAATGAGGTTACATACTACTTCATTGTTATTACCGCACTTCACTAACAAGTAAAACATTCCTGCTGCATTTTCCTCCCCTGTGGTAGAAAAGGTGTTTATTTGAAGATGGCGATATGATGTTGCATTGCGTGTCATCAATACAGCCTATAACACCGGCTATCTTATATCTGCTATAAAAGTCTTGACCAACTTTTCGTTTTTCGTCTAGCATTGGCTTAGACACCCACAAAGTTTTCCTTCCAAAATGTCCACATACTTCGGAAAGTATTGCACTGAAAGAGGATTGTGCAGGACAGACGTCGTGATCCTTTCCTACTCCTATCTCGTATACACTTTCTGCAAAAAAAAAAAAAAACACACTCTTCACTATTGTTGGAACCGCACATTTTTTTTTGCTGGGACCGAAAAGTTCTCAAGTATATCCAGCAAATACTTAGAAGCTGATTTATTTAGCTTATTAATTTATTTATATTTAACAAAAGCTAAACATTGTTGTTTACATACAAGCGTTCACGCAACTCGAAAGGATTAGAATAATCTCGTAAATGTCTTCGGAACACTTTCACTTCGTTGGTTTCTTCTTCCTCAGATAATATTCTCATGGCTATGGTGTGCATTTTTACTTCAATCCAATTTATGAATTTTTTCTAACTTCAATGAAGACACAAACTTTGTTGAATTATTTTGCAAGTTGTATTTCCCACTACTTGTCAAAATGACACTCGTTCGAAATGTCACAGCTGATTCGAAGTGGAATTTTGTTCGGGCGAAATTCACGATAGTGCTATCGTAGTTCGGACGAAAACCATGTAGTTCGGACGAACAGAAATAATTCGGCCGAAATGCTGTTCGGGCAAGAGAGAAAGAGAAAATAATCGCAGAGAAAATAATCGAGTGGTGGCAAGTCGTATGAGCGACGCCACGTCTATAGCCCCCTTTAGTCTATAGTCAGTGCTGTCGATCTCTAACCACGGAAAGTTGGTTAACATAATACTGAACACATTGCCGGTAACGGTGTCTCCTCTCCTCTGTCTATGTTACAATCTGTACAAAACAGTCAATCGTTGTGGATGCATTGATGCTTGGTCGAATGCTTTGAGATTGTGTTCGCTCCAACGACAACCTCGGCCACCATTTCCAGAGCTCAATTAGCGGACTCACGACGTTGTCTACGGTCGTCCGGCTCCTAATTTTGCTCCAGCAAAATTTTATACGGAAGTCCAACCCCCCTGGCCCAATTCAGCTGACCAGTGCGCACTTCTTAGACACTGGCGACTATGTTTTCTCATTGGCTTGCACGAATATGTTTGATGTCAGCCGTTGTCCGCATAAATGCATGTGATTCTCCTTTACCGGGTAGTGACTGAATCCACAGTCAGCCCAATGTTCCTTGACACCACCAACTTTTAAAATGCAACAACTTCCTCGACACCGCCAACTTTAAAAATGCAACAACTTCCATTGATGCATTCCAGGAATCGTGGCCACATCGAATATTTTAAATTATTCTGGGAAATCCCGACAACACCACTCGTTCCACAGTCGTCGGTTACTCGTTGACAACGCAAATTAATTTCACTTTCCCTCGCAGTCCCCGCCCCCCGTCCAGCTTCAATGTGTGAATGACGCTACAATGTCGATCTGTCAGCACGAGTACGTTCGTGGATTTCTCCAGAAACCGATCAAAATCTTTTAACCCAAATATTAACATTGCCACAGAGAACAAAGCGTCATCCACGCAACACATCCGACCAACCGATCAACTGATCAGCCCGTCCCTTTGGGCGATCTTTCACAATCAACCCGATCATCCATGGGTTCATTACTTAAATCGGTGATCTACTTTTCATCGAATATCTTTGACTTGATTCGATTTATTTTCGTCATCATCTGCTTCTGCTTTTGCTTCTGCTTCTGCTCCCACTTCTCTTGTGGTCACTGCATTAATGGACGGGTCCGACCTATGAGCGTCCGAGTGTGTACGCGTGTCTTGTAGGTCGGCGCGATTATAAATGTACCAATTACCCATTCAGCCCGAACCCATCGTGTAATTTTACAGATGCCCCTAAACTGTGGCAATGTGTCGGTGGCGGCGTTTCGGGTGAAATTTCATAGATGCAGGGACAATTTAGGTGAAATCCAAAAGCAGTGACAGCCACACAAAAAAAGGGAAACAGAAAACGATCAAGACTTGTTGAATAAAAGATCCGAACGATCGGTTGCGGGAGATTATGTGCCGTCAGGTCAATTGAATCAGTCTATCAGTTGAATGGAATCTGGAGTCTCCCAGCCACCTCTCCAAATGGAAATTAAACGATGACAATTGTGCATGATGATTAAGTGACTTCGTTCGAAGGCGAATGATGTCGCTGCAACCGTCCGTGTCGGCCGGCATTCCTTGTGGAACGAATGTATGCGCGCACATGATTTAATTTGCATCGAAATGTATTTCAATTTCCCGCGACTAATGTACGATAAAACCAAATCAAGGACGATGAAATTTGGATCCGAAATTTGGACGACTGCCCCTCTACAGGCCAGCTCCGATATGACCGTTGAACTCATCGACCACTTGATTGTACACTTGTACTGAGAGTCTCACACAGAAACCCTTTCTTCGAACTACTTCTCACTTCCTTCCCAGTCGCGTTCGCCTTTGTCCGAAGAAGGATCCCCTTTCCCCCTTTCGATTTCCGAAAATCCTGGAAAACCAGCCATAAAGTGTTCTGCTAACAACGCACAACGAATTCCTTTGTATGCCTGTACAGTGAGTTGAGAACATCGGAAACGAATGCATGATGGGGAGGAGTGTGGAAGACCCCAACGCAGCATAGGGGCAACCCTAATTCAATGGTACCATACATGTATCTACCCTCGGTATCAAGACCGGAGTCGGTGACTTAAACAAAGGTTAAGTACTCGCGCACTTTACGTCGTTTTGCTCGGTGTTTACGGTGTGCATGTGTGACGACAACTTTGTCCCGCACCTGGACGTCTGCGGTAACAGTCGGCAGTTCCCCTTGTCTTTCGGAAGAATAAAAAAAAAAACACAAATCTTCAGTGCACTGCAATTGGAAATGGACAAACGTTCTGATTGTGAACGATCGATAACGAATGGTTGAGCCGCTAAGAAGGTTATTATGGAAATTGTCACCTCGTATCGATGTTTACACAGAGATTCGAAACTATCTGATACCGCTGTACTGCGTATTTAGTCATGATGGCGATGTTTGAGATTTCTGGAAAATGACTTATTCATTCGGGGACCTATGATCCATTGGATTTCAATTACGACAGCAGTAGATTAACATGGTTGCCACGCTTGTTTTGTTTCTGCTTCATTTTTTCGAAGATGTTTCCTGCTGGAAGATAACCCAGTCAGTCTCCTGACGTACTTAAAGTGAGAACAAAATCTCGCTAGGGCAGTATCAAGATTTTCAGCATGGGACAGTGCCTTTGTTCTCCTGTAGAGGACTCTACAATCGGAGATGAACTCGTGAATAGTTCCTGTATCAACCATTCGTGTTGTGCGAGCTTTTGTTTTCGAATTTTTACTTTTTGTATAGTCTCATCCAGCCCCCAAACTTTGAGATGTTTTACTTAACTGGTCTTGGCCTTGGTGATGCAAAGGACATGGATTGTCTTGAGGTCTGAAGATTGTAAAAAAATCATACACATCAACTTGGTTGTGCGAAGAGGAGCTGGAAGAATTTTACGGCAGACCATTGACTATTGCTGATCGCGATTTAGTTGAATAAGGAGCCGATCAAATTTAAGCCGGAGCGGAAAACGACACTGCTGCATTTTTGGTCGTCGGAGATCTATTCGGAGCAACCAAGCACACTGATTTTATTTTTAAAGCCAAAGAGAAAGAGATCCCTTACAAGGTCATTCATAATGCATCAACCATGAACGCCGTCGTTTGGCGAGACTGTCCAGTGACGAAAACTGGAAGCCTGATGGCTTTTAGGATCAAATTCAATTGAAACGCGTACACAATATGCATGCATTGTGCCAGCTGGACATCAAAGTCGTCAGAGTCATTGACGCGAAGGCGAAATAAGTACTTGCCCCCTCGGTTCATAATTGTCCAAGAGGCGGCACATCAATTGTTGGCAATTGTTGAGAAAAAAGATGCATTCGAGAAGAACACGGTTCTGAATGAACAGTCCTTGTGTGTTCGTCTGGCCAGAGTTGGTCATGATACTCAACAGATTATCGTTTCAACTTTAAAGCAGATGAGTACCACTACCATGCGTGATACCAGCTAAGGATATGCATCCAATAGAAGTTGAATTCCTTCAGCAGTATGCCACGTTCAAATTAGACGAGTACAGTAACTGAACGTTTGTGTTAATTGTGAAATTCCACCGAGATAAGCATATTTTTCTATAAGCACAAAGTCGTGTTCGGTGGGGTTTTGTGCTGCTATAAGCATTTGTTTACGTCTTTGCTGCAAATATCATCATCATCATTTTCTGACCCGCATGCTCCACTAAAGGGGTCGCGGGGGTAAACCACGCACGAGAGATATCCAGGCAACTCGATCGTCTGCCATCGACTCTAACCAGTATTATTATATCAGGCGTTATGCCTGATATAATACTGGCAGTAGCTATATATTTATTATTACTACTTCTAAAATTATCGTTCTGTGGAAATGTGTTTCGTTCACCTCAACCAACCCATGGTGTGCATCAACCGCCTTCCGAGTTTTTACCATCCGCGATGGCATACTACACTCTGCCCGCTAAGCTAGCTACTAGGTTTTCGAAGCCAAAGTAACCATGAAATTTGCTGAACCAAAGACGATACACACGACTGACTGTCACCATCAAGTTCTTAAACAAATTGATCTTAAAATGCAGACGTCAAGACTGACAGTTAAGACCAGCTATCACAAGAAAAACCATTGCATTACCATTCGCCGAAGAGACCCTGATGGCAACCCTGTCTACTTGTGATTAATCACTATCATGTACAAACACATGACTGGTGAGGATTAATCATGTTAAGGAAAGTGAAAGAGATTCACTGGAACCCAGAAGGGAAACTGATTGATGGTGGAGGCGTTAAGGGTTATCGGTCTTCTTCAGAAATTACAATACGCGTCATTCACGCACAAGTACCTTCATGCATTTTGAATCGTTTTGAATTAACTGTGCTGTAATGCGACATCCTTCGCAGTGTTATCTTCAGCGATCATTTTCTAGTCTGGGTCATAGGACATTTGCCTTTTGGACAATGATTGTGGGTTTACGGTAGAATACAGACGTAATTTATTAACTTGGCTTTCGATTCTGGGAGGTTTGTGTTAATGCTTGATATTCTCGAGTTTGATCCTCATCAATAAAGAGGGCTTCCGGATGTTCTGTGTTTTTCGACACAGATTCCTTAACATTAAATGGGCGCCAACTGATTCAGAAGGGCGCCTCTATTGAGACGGTAGTTCTAATCTTCCAGCAGAGGTTGACCGTCGCATAGTCAAGGATATCAACTTCATTTACGCGAAGTGGAACAAAATAGAGTTACTCTTCAGTATTCAACCGACTTCACTGGAAAGTGGACTACCCTTGAAGCAGCATGGAGAATGTGAAAAATGTGACACTTTCCTCGATCCTCCTTAATATCCCTTTCTCCCTCCAGATCACCAAGACACCACCTTCCGACCTACAACTTACGGCTCATGCTTCTTGTTTATTCGCAAACAGGTGTGTGGCCTGGTACCTTCAATCGTAACCTTCTTCGTAACAACACAGCAAAATCTGATCGCTTGCCGCACAATGTATGCTGCAAAGGCGATGCCTGAACATCCCTGTTTTTGCACCTTGTCGGTGTGGCAAGGTGATCGATCGTTCATCCAGTCCGCATCCGAATAGCACACACAAGCCCCGAACCGAACTCCAATTTATTATTGAATTGTGCAGCCGTTGACAAAAGGATACGCATTCAGCGCACTCTCTCGTCGGCTTTGTCCCGTCTTACCGATTACGACCTTGCCACGGGCCGATAAAATCCATTGCACAATGAACAACAACAACAATAAACACGTCTGTCTACCCTGTTTGGCGCACTAAATCAGGAACCCCCGCACAAGGGATGTCAGTGTTTTGAAAAGCCAATGAAAGGAATTGCTTCCAGGAATCAGATGTAACGCGTCGACGACACACGGCAGTAATTCACCATCTTCCCGTCGATTTCACCTGGCAATCTCGTCGAACGTTCTTCAATCAGAGGACCATACCCTAAGTAGAGACAACCCCAAGCCGAAGAAGATGACGGCATCCCATTCACCGTGAAGCAGATAAGCCACCTGGCAAGTCGGTGTCTTCTCCAAACGGGGTTATCTCGCTGGAGGCACAGCACAGTATCGACTGCGCAGGATAAAAATGTGAACATACGGCCGGCACGGTGGCAAATGCGATTAATTACCACGCTCGCCGATGCCAGATACCTGTTGCCAGAGATAAACGGAAATGCGGAAGCAAATAATGCTAATCCTTCGATTCATTAGCAGGATATGGAGGATTACGGCCACCGGCGTTGATTGCACCACGCCAATGCAAACATCCTACGAATCGCTAATGGCGCGACATCCTGCTTTGCAGATGGCCACGGTTCGCCGCGGTGGTTGCGGCATTTTGCAAGTGTGTCGCGGGAAGCGCACGTAATCGGTGTGATCCCTTTGTTTGGGCGGCTTTGTCGGCACGAATGACAAATGGGCCGACACAACGAATGTTTGCTTAATTGATTGATTGCGACCTGGTTACGGTTGCTCTGGTATTTAAATTTCTTCACGCCGAGTGACGTACTCATATTTTCACGGCGCGGCGACAGATTTTGTAGAATGTTATCTTCTGTTGATTTGGTCGCATTCACTTATTTCTAGCATATGACGATAATCCTGGCTTTCAGCTAATTAGCAGGTAGTCCTGCAAATATTTGCCGATAAGCAAAGTGAATTGCAGTTGCCGCTGCTGTTAATCCTGGTAGTGGTAGCTCGGAGGAAGAGGACTAGGCAGGTATAGTTTTGGGGCTATGACAGGATTTGTTCAAGCACATTCAGGCACCGCAATTCAACACTTAGGGGGGCTAGATGCTGATTCTGTGCGTGAAAGACTTCGCACAACTGATTGGTTAAAAAAACAAGGACAAAAACGCCTTTAAAAAGATCAGAAAGTCTTAACCCGCCGAGCATGTAGTAAGAACACGATAAGCATGAGATGGGGTATGATATACGCCGACTTCAACTACCACTAGGTATTATTAAATAACATGACGCTGCAGTCCCCCAACAATTGTTGGTTGGTGTATGACCAAATGGTGGTCTAATTCGTAGACCGTTTCCTAATCGGTGAATAAAGGGAACTTATGAAAGTTTACTTCGAAAGTTGTAGTTATGTACAGCGAAACTTCTCTTAATGGGCACCTCTCTATAAGGGACACCCATCTTTACGGAAAATTCTTCATTGTCCCTGCATGAAGATATTCGTGTAATTAAACCCCTCCAGGACGACAACTCTACACAACGGACAATTGTGATTGTCCCGCTACTGTCCGCTAAAGAGAAGTTTCACTGTAGTAGGTACGTTTGCGAACTGGCTATTGTCGACAAAAAGGAGAGGATAGCCCTTTGCCGTATAGGCAAAACGGTGACTAAAATCCAAGATACTGGTTCTGTCACAAATATCTTCAAGGCCTATCCTCTAGTCATCGAAATTAATGCTCTCATGTCACAGTGTTGAAGAAGAACGAAATTTACTGATATTATGGTGCATTTCGGATTTGAATTTAAATCCACATTCTTGTAGAATCAAATTCACTCAAGAATTGAAGTTGTAAAAGATTGAATGGCATATCCGCCGATTGCATGCTTGAATACCTGCGTTCGGATGACCAATTGTCCGAAAGCGTTGTCTTCAGAGATGGGGCTCATTAGGTCAAAATGTGCGCTTGTGGGAATTTACATAAAGCCGCCGAAATGACAATGGAATCCAGCGGAAGTCATTGTTTGAGCTGGAATTTGGACGGGTACTGCCCTGATTACATACTTCTGAGAGTGTGATGAAGCTGTGTTTGTCGCCGTTAAACTTGTAAAGCGATTTTTTTTAAACAACAACGACATATCGTTCAACCGATCTATTTGGCTTGGTTGCAAAGACAAATTCTTGGACGAGCTAGTATTTCGCGACGTGAGCTTCCCACCAATACCATGCCAGTTCCTGGATTAAATTTGTTATGTACAATTATGTGTAAATTCGTGAAGTTTTGAAACTACATTGTCTCGATATCTACCGTAAAGTCATCAGAAATTACTTCGTCAGAATCTAGTTCGAAAAGGACTCCCTTGGGGGACATTTGAACGGTATTCGTTTTCACTGATAATTGCAGGACTGAACTAATCCAATGGGTTTCATTTCAACTTGCTTACAGAATCACAAAATGGAAGGAGGATAAGCAATTTTGGAAAACCCTCAATAAACCGATTTGAAAAAAAGTTCGGCACCCTCGAACATATTTTCAAGGCACTTCTGCCGATTGCAAACAAAAATATGCAATGTCCACTCATGGAGCGAGCGCAAAAACGGTTTTATAATCAGGCAAACAATCTTCCAGTGCTATCAGTAACGGAAGCAATTATAGATAACCGATAAAGCAGGCGCTTGTGTCGCACTTTTATGATGGGGGAATCCGGTCCAGACACTTTTATTACCTTGGACATAAGTAGGTGGCTGCCTAGGAAGTGTCGGGGTAGCCGAAACGGAGCACATGAGCACCAACATCTCCGTGGAAAGTGGAGTTGAAAGGTCTGAAGTGCACGGAGCACGTTGCCTTATAAACAGAATAGTCGATCTTTTAGAAACAGGTGCCACTTCTTAGGCAGTTAAGGACCCGATCTGGCTTATACAAGCTGCCATCAACAAAGAGCTCATTTGGCTTTTATTTAGACTCAAAAAGATCAGTATCAACGATTCAGAAAACTGAATGGTTGCTCATAAGCAAAGGATGTAGAACCCATGTAGAGAGCGTGGGCCAGTACAACCAGACGACGACTTTGTCTGAGAACACAAGTTGCGGGAGTATGACTTTGGTCCGATCTACCTCTTGTGCAGTCGTTGTTTGTTTTTAACAATTTTTGCAGAGAGAAATGATCGCAGTCAGAAAAGAATTCACAGTCGTAGGTTAAGAGTGCTTTGAAAAGTTTTAATTTGAGTGTAAATTTGTTAATAGACAGACCTCTTTCGTTCACTGGTCCACATTATACCAAGATCTTAACACAGGTTACACATTCGACGGGAATAGAGTATAGTTCCATGGAGGGAAAGTGTTTTGAAAATGGAATGACTTTGCATTTGTTAGGATTGGGAATGAGAGGATTTTCTTCAGCATACATCGAGAACTGACCTTATATCCTCGTTTAATTTTGCAAATGATTCTTCAAGCATACAAATTAGGAAAAATAAGAAGATTTTGTTTGTCACGGTAGAGTTGCCTAAGCTCTTCTCGTGAGCCGTGTGTAGACAGTCGGGTCATACGATCCATGTGTTGCAGTAGTTTGTGTTATTGCACGATGTGGTGGCCTATAAAGAGTGGTGGAAAAGCCTTCTTCATGATACCGAGAAATATCAGTCCAACATCAAGCCTGCATCTGTGTAATCTGAGTCATAACCACAACCGTAGATGGACTTGACGTTATTTTCCGCAAAAACGGACATTTTTGAAAATTGCTTTTTCCTTCTAAAGACTGCATAATTTGTACTGGCTGCCAAACCTGAAACCTGTCCACTATCAACGCGAAATCCTCGCCGGATGGGGCGAGCGTATGATGGTAATGAGATCCTTCTTGTCGCTTACTCTATGGAATAAGATTTGAACACGTAATCATTGTAAAATCAGGGGGATCAGATTGTCCAAAGAAATCCGTCTTTGGGAATCCATCCAAAACTTAAAAGTCTTGTCAAGCTCCCAATCAATACCATTGCACTGATAACTTGTTGTCCGAAGCAAAAAAAAAACCCGGAATCAAATTTCGTCACCTAGACCTATATAAACATCCTTGGGTTAATTTGCATTTATCGGGGAATTACAAACCGCAATAGGGTGAGGGTTTTCCGGTAATAAATGCTCGGGCATCAGGTACTGTTGATATTGATCGGATCAAGTGATTTAAATTATTTAAATATGCATAGTGAATATTTCCGGTTTATGACGATTTGTGCGGACACAAGGGTTATCATTGAGAACCTAGGTGTGGGGATATTGAAGGACATTAGGGTACGAATGTGCGTTTTGTGGATGAGACTTGAATTGTCGAAATGAACAGAGGCATTATTAAATAAAATCGTACTGCATAAAATTAATAAAAGAATATTTACGATTGATGAAATGTGTCGAGTGAAACTGCAAACTGTACCCTGAACAAGGATTGGGGGTACACGACATGAGACTTTATGACCGTTTTCATCGTTGAAATGCACTCAAGAAAAGCGGAAAGAGTGAGATTTTAATAATATACCCCAAGATGAATCTGAGCCTAGCTTCTGCAGCAACCGAACGCGTTGTTAATGCTATTGTTCACTCAGTAACCGTTTTGTACCAACTCCGAACGGCGATGTTCCAGAAGCCTCAGCGTAGATATCAACTGATCTACCCACCAAGCCTATGCGAACAGGAGCGATATTGATCAGCTTGACAAACAAAAACATAAAAAAATAAGAACTAAAACTCAGATGTTTTCTTGTAGTTGATTCAAAGTAGTTCATTTATTTTAAGTATCCAGATCCTTACAGAATATATATACATATTCAATTGGAATTGTGAGAAAATAGCATAGGATGCGCCGTGCGACTTCCGGATGTCCCAGTTTGGACCACATATAGACCGGTCCTTGTTCGATGGCAAGTTCATCATCTTCAGTAACCCACATGATCCGATAAGGGGGTCGTGTGGGCAAAGCACCCACGAGAGATCTTCAGATCACTCGATCTTGCCCCATCGACAGCAACTCATCAGGAGTTATGCCCAAGGAGTTATAGACAAGCGGTAGCCTAGCTGATTAATCGCCTTCATTGCTCGCATCGGAAGTCGTTACGCACTGGCAGCTGGCCACTTCAGTTGCACGAGTTTGTTAGTTGAATCAACCCACACGAAGCGTAATCTCCCAAGAGGAATAGGGCTGGGATTGGATACCACTGATGCTGCAAGAATACACTGTTGTAGCACTAAGTTAAGCAGGGCCCCACTCAGTTTCAGCCTTGAAGGGTGGCCAGCCTGTCTGCATCCGGTAGGGCTTTTTCCGAAGAAAGTACGAGCAACCCGGAAGTCGCCTCGGAAGCCGCTACGGGGAGGAGGGTCAAAGGCAACTGGGAAAGGCATATTTTCCAAATAAATTTTAATTTGATCTCTATCCAAACCAATATTCTCTGTTGCTACAAGTGACCCCACTTACGGAATAGCTTTGACAGTAGCTAGAAATTATTGACAACTTTCAAGCCCCCATTTTGCAAATGCATCTGTTTATTTAGTTTCTATCGATATTTTGTGTTAGTTAATTTAATTTATATTTTTTTTCACTCAATTGTTCGGGGATTTCCACGTATTTCCCTCCAAATTTTGATTATTATTCAAATGCTTCACCGCAAGTACAATCTTAGGATAAGATTATCTTCCGAACAACTGTTTAGTTCTTGGCTACGACAACAATGTGATCCCCAAAGTATCCCCCTAAACTTTCCCCAAGTCAGTCCCAACCTAGTGCGCGATGGCAGTTAAGTCCACCGCCAAACATATGTTGCTACTAAAACATACGTTTTTTCTTCCCAAAAATTACCCAGCATCAATTTATAAGCTCCTTAATTGGTCCGCTGTTTTTCCCCCACATGAAAACCCACGCAACGGCAAGAGGGAGAGAGAACTATCAAATGAAAAGGACATCCTTAAACGTATGTGTAATATCACGTGAACAATTTTTTTTAATAAAACCCCAGAAAGCATGTGCATGGTTCCTGTCGCAGGATTTGCCCGACATGTGCGCGCGTGCTCACGACTACGGTGCTGCCGGTCCTGCCTATGCCGTGAATGAGGTCAGTTCTCAGTTCGCCGGGAAAATCACTGCGTCATGAATGAATATCATCCATGCAACTCATATGAGGGAAAATCCATCCGAAGGAAAGTACAGAATTGCAATTTGATCGCGACGATCAGCAACTCACCCCTCGCGATGTAGTGTAACAGTGTGCGCTGTTAAATGAAATTAATTTTTAAAACACACTCACGGATGCTGACTGCGTGCGAACGTATGTGGATGATGTGTGAGTGCGCGCATCGCGGGTACGGTGGGAATACCTTACGGAAGTATGATTTCCCATTGGGTTTGTACACTGAGACAGATAGCGAGGGAATGTTTATTTGTAAACTGGGAAATTGTTTGGCCGTCAGGATATTCCGGCAGTTTGGCTTTGTATGTTATCTTACAACAGAGGCTAAGCTAAATTGAGAGATGACACTTTTTCATTGGATTTTCAGATTAAGACTGTTGATTTAGGCACAAGGACTTGTGTATGAATTAATTCACGTTTATATTTTTGTTTATGTGGAATGTAGATCGGGTTAAATTTTGCATTGAGATGCGACTGCTTGTTTGAGGATTACTTAAGTTGACTGGAGTGGCCTTAGACTCAACATGTGTCATACTTCGAAGCGGGGGAAGTTTTTCTTTGTTCAATGAATTAATATTAGCTGACAAACAAGAGTGGCACTATTGGCACTGGAAAGCAAGCTCTTGGTATATCATTTTGACTGCAACGCAAAGGAATGATGGACGAAGCTGCACTTTGAATATAGAGATGTCTTTTGGTCAACCGCGCTTTCACAACTTCTGCAAATTGATTTAAATGCCCATGATTTCTGTGAATCGAATGTGGCATACGGCAGGGTTGTGGTCTATCACCACTTCTTTTTATGGCAAACTATCTTTGCCTCTATTTGCAGAAAAATAAAGGGGTTAACTGAGTCGCATGGATATTCGAGACAACAGAAGAGTTGGGATTTGGAGGAAGGCGATGGATTATTGCCTAAGAACATGGTACGGCCTTGACCTCTAAAGCTGATTTTTGAACTTAAACTGGGAGCGACTATGGTGAAAAGCCGTTGATCATCAAAGTCGATTTAAGATTTTGAGACGATCTAGTGGTCGTGGCAGTTGTGGCAATATGTCCACAATGATTCATATTAGGGCTTAATACAGATCTTTAGTTTAACAAGAGACGCACAGAAAAACATGGCATCTACTGGACTGAAAAGAAGGAGGATGACGATTGCAAGTATCAAAAGATTCTATGACGGGAGGCAACACCTTGAATGATGGCGAATGTTGGCGAAACTGCTCGTAAGCGTAACCCTAGGCTGTCAGGCCTCTTTGATAATGAGAGCGCCACCTCTCTAGTCACATAAATGGAGAATGACAAGGATCAACATAGCGTGCGCAAGTAGAAGCTAAAAGACATTACGTTGGAGAGGTGTATTGCACGAGTCCTAGAACTTGCCGGGCTGTAGGGCTAGACAAAGAATTTAAAATCAGAGGATGAATAATGTTTGATCCAGTTGAGAGACTTTCTCGAATACTCAAGTCATTTGTGCTTCATGGCCAATGATAGAAGTTAAAATGTGAGAATCGCACACCGTTCTTGTTTTTTGTTGGTTTGCTCCATGTTTTTGATTTGCATGGGCACCGAAGTCGAGTGCAGTAGATGCGTGGTCTGGATGCGTCAATAGTTAATACACTTCCAACCTATTTAATACCCTGAGACTATATTTCGAATAACGACGACAAAATGAAATTGAAAGAGCCACGGGAAAATGGCGTTAGTTCATTAAAGTCAAAATTGAACTGGCCATTCTACCTCGTGGTGTTTTATGATGCATGTACTTACTTCTAAACTTCTGAAAAGACGTTTAAGTTCTTTCAGGAACATCAATTGAATGATGTGTATGCTCAGTGCGCGACGCGCATGTTCTCAAGCATGATTTGAAAATGCGAGCGTGTTCTGAGCCTGGGCGCTGGAGGTCTGCAATCAAGTAGCAGTTCAAAGCAGTTCTTACGACTCCTTGTAGATTTTTATAGAAATCGATTTGATTAGAGTCAGTGCGTATTTGCCTTTTCAAAGGGGGTATTTGTGCTTCGACATTCAAAGTATGGAGTTGAACACAAACGCCGCATGACGCGGTGACGCTGCGTCCATTACCTTCTCAAAACGATCGTTTCGAATTTTTCTCAAATTGCAAGTTCTCTCGTTGAAAATAGTCAGCGAGGCACCACAATGACCGAATGTCTACAACCACAACCACTAATGAATACCACCCCAGAATTCGTCAACATTCCTGGTGTCTCAATTAGAAATAAGCTTTGGTAAGAATTCGCTCATCTGTGACATCCACAAACGCCATTAACTGACAAAGCATCTTTATTGCTTCCTGGGGAAATCCCTAATTATTGGGGGAAACTTTTATAAACCCCGCTTTAGATGGCGGATGGCTGAGGGGATAGTGCCATAAATGCACGATTGCTATAATCCCTTATTGGGTTGATCACCCGTTCTGAATGTGGTGCCGATCCTTTATATTTGCGGTGCATGATTTTAATTAAATGTCGAAAGATGGGAATTCAGGTCCATAAAAGATCAGCGATGGACATATTTTTAAATTCATATTTAAAATATTTTTATATTAAAAAAAAATATATATTCCCAAGCCAACATCTCCACATTTTAACTCTCTGTCTGCAGTTCCTCAGCCAAGCAGGGATGAATGTACCAGCTGACTGAAGCACCAGGAGTTCATCGTAGTTCACTGAGATTGTCTAATAAGACACGCAGTCATGAGTCAATCGCTTCCCCTTCACACTCGGAAGTTGCACGTTCCCAGGAATAGGAAATCCGAAGCGTTCAGCTTCCTCACCTTGTACATACCTGAAGTGCCTATCGGAAGAGGGGAGATGAGCGCTTGTCGCCTTGTCCGCCCGTAGATCGTAAAATCAAAACCCAACGATCAAATACATACTGCACGGAGGGAGAATCTCTCTACCAATCCCTAAAATACACATTATTTCGGAGGGGAACAGTTTCCATATTCCAACATCACTTCCACGTCACGGACCAGTCGATCTGCAGTCGCAAGCAACAACAACAATGCGCAGTTGTGAAGTACAGAAATACTTAGGCGTGTTTTTTGTATACCTGTGTGCGCTCTACCGTCACCAGTTAGGGGTGTTTTTCATTTGGTTGCCTCTTCGGCAGCAATCGCACTGCACACTGAACACTGCATCTCGTGCCAGTATTAGGAATTTTCTCGTATTTCCCTATACATATGTTCTCGCAGGTCAGCGCCGAGATACATGGCCGAGGGTTGGTCGAGTCGGTATAAAAGGGAGTGCGGATTCGAAAACCTGTCATTCGCAGCCAGCAGCTCAAGGTGAACACAGCTAGTAGTAGCTCAGCAGAGAACACAAGATTATTTGGATTATTTTCGAGATATTTTTGAATTTCAATCGTAAACGCAAGTCAAGATGAACAACTACAAACGGTGCCCACTCAAGAAACGTCCCGTATTCTACGAAGAACCAACAATGGCATCCCCACCGTTGGAGGATGACCAGCCACAGGATTTGTCACTCAAACGCAAGGCCGAGGACGAGTGTGAGAGCGATGCAAAGAGGAACTTTGCACTTAATCTCACTGTCAACTCGCTCTACGACCGAATGAAGCCAACAATCGCCAATAACATCAGCAACAAGTACATCCGCCCGGAGTCACCAATCTCAATCACAAGCGAAGCATCTCAACACTCCCATGTGGATAACTACCCATCGCCTCCCAGATCGGATAACGAGTACCCGAACATCCACCTCCGAGGACTCAGCCCCACCAGCCCCGACAGCAGCTTCAGCAATGGATTCGTGCCATATAACCCAATGACAGCTGTCTGGAACAACTACGCCTTCAGCGCTCAACCAACGGTGCCCACCGCTTCAACACAAGCGCCCACTCACAACTACCAGATCACGCCACCATCCAGCCCAAACTCCTACACATCATCGGAACCAGAGGATCTGTCTGTCCGCAACGACATTCCACTGCCAGCCCTGTTCCACATCTTCGAAGAAGCCCCATCCGCCAGCCACACTACAGTCAACACCAAGAACTACCGCTTCAAGTGCGACAAATGCTCCAAGATGTACTCAACCTCCATCGGACTATCAAAGCATCAGCAATACCACTGCCCAGCCGCCGAGTGCAACCAGGAGAAGAAGCAACACGCCTGCCAGGAGTGCGGCAAGCTGTACACAACCCTCGGCGCCCTCAAGATGCACATCCGCACCCACACTTTGCCCTGCAAGTGCCCCATCTGCGGCAAGGCCTTCTCCCGGCCATGGCTCCTGCAAGGACACATTCGCACCCACACCGGCGAGAAGCCATTCTCCTGCACAGACTGCAACCGATCCTTTGCCGATCGCTCAAACCTGCGCGCCCACCAGCAGACCCACGTCGAAGTGAAGAAGTACGCCTGCAAAGTCTGCGACAAGTCCTTCTCACGGATGTCCCTCCTCAACAAACATGCTAACTCCAATTGTACCATCACAATTGTCTGAGCTTTAGTTATGGTTTAAACTCAACGACGCCCTCCCGGCAGAACGGGCCAATACAGCTAGTATACCAAAAAACAAATCACCCAACAAAACAGGATATTTCATTCAGGATGGACGCATCCTGATCATATCGCTCTGGTGCTGAGAATATTCAATAAGTCTTATATGTATAGTTTGTTTTAATGCGTAGCCTAGAAGTGTAAGAACGTGACAGTTCTAGTCGAGGTTAGAGTAGTAGTACTTAAGTGGTTTCCCATTATTTTGAGAGTCTAAGCAAAATTGTTTATTTTTATTATTATAATTTTACCATTTACAATGTTACACTAGTTTTTTAAGGATCAGATATATGTTTACAATAAAATCGAAAATACTCAAAAGAACAAACAAATTTTTTTAACTCGCTGTTCACCGGTGGTGTCACATTTCCTACAGCGCGAGCGAGCCTCCAAAGAGGTTGGGAATTATTTCATTTGATGGACAGTTCAACAGCCTCTTATGCATATTGACGTATTCATTCATCGCGTCAAGTTCGACGTCCACACTTCACCCCAGTTGCTATTTATGTTGTTTTTCTTTAGGTTTTATTTCGAAATTCTTATTTCTTTCAGATTTATTTCATCAATTGAAACTTTAGAAAAGCTTGTGAAAGAGGTGCGAAAAATGCGGAACTGTCTTTAATTATCAAAAAGTATATTTTTTTTTTGTTACTTTTTTCCAAAAGTTAATTTTAATTATTTTTTCTAATGAATTTATTGAAACTTTTTTTAAAAAAAAAGTTGTTTTATGATTTTTTTTCTTAATATTGGGTCTATAGCGGTTTTTTTTCGTCTGGTAGCATATTCCGCTCATTTTTCGGGTACTGCTCTCTTCAAACGGATTAAATGCCTTCGGCAGCCTTGTCCAATGATGGTTTCACCCGGTTTTAGCAGCTCATAATACAACACACACTCGTGATCCAGAGCATTACCTTCGCGCCATGGGTATTCGGCTTTGTCGTTGATTGGACTGGTTGGCCGGGTTTCACATATGATTTTGTGCGCTTGGGGTTGTCGTAATGGATCCATTTTTCAGCACAAGTAACAGTCCGATGTCTCCTCTTGTGGCGTCATATGTCGTGTTCCCGCAAAAACACTTTTTCATACACAAAGTTCGACATATTTGAGTAAAAAAAAAGATTGTTTTCTACGCTTCAAATGAATGATATGTACTGAAATGACGTACAATGACAGTAGCTTTCCAACGCATGTTCCAATGGAATAATACAAATTACGCCATCTCTTAGCAAACCCCACGAAATAAGTTATAGACCCAATATTTATTTTAGTTAAATACCTTGGGGTGCCAACCCCCTGCCAAAGATAAAATAAGACCCATATTTGTATGCCGGCATTAATGTCTTTTAGAGATTATTATTGACTCGATAGGATTGGTGCTGTGAAAGCGAGCGGAGTCGAACTACAACCCACAGCGCCAAGGTTACAGCGGTTGTGGTCAAGCATTTGGGTCTTCTCAAAGATCCTTGTTAAACAGTATATGTCACTCGCACATGCGCGTTGGTTTCAATTTTAATTGTGTTTACTCCAAATAAGCAAAATTAGGATCCAAACTGTCGTCAGCGACAACCTCCAAAACGGATCTTGTCAACTCGATCTCAGCTCCGCCCACCGGAAGTTCGATACAGAATAAGATAAGGTTTAGCTCAAACATTTGCCCAGCTTTCGGCACTTCCTGCAATCACGGCAAATACGACTCTAATGATGGTATCCGATCTCTGATCTCCGATCAACTCTTTATTCAATTACCATCTGATGTCTGCAGGCAACCCTTCCAGTGTAATCCCTTTCATCTGCAAGGGGAGCCCTTAAGTGCAAACAAAACTGCAGAAAGCAGGTGAAACCTCGAAACCCTGATGTTACCTTTCGAGGGCGAAAGGAAGAGCGAACTTCGATAAGGACTTTCGTGTATGCATACAGCCATACGCCTGAGGTTCTGCAGGTTGTCCCCGGACTACTCATGCAGCGGAGGGAATGTCTTGCAGCAAAAACTCATCCGAACACCCGCACAACCTAGCTCGCATTGTTTGCGATCCTCTTTAAAGGATGACGAGTGTCTATCCCTGTGCGTCGTGTAATCAATCCGAAAAGGAGAGAGAGACCAACGAGTACGATATGACTCTGTGTACATAGGAAAGGTGCAGCTTATGCAACAAACGCATCGTTTGTCAAAGGAACCCACCTGCGGCAACTCTTGTATCAATGAGCTGATGCCTGATGATGATGGAAGTGCCGAGCTAAGAGGGTGATGATCTCTGTGCAAGCGAATCGCTTGTGCCATTCTCAATTTTCAGATTTGAGGTTACCAGCCGATGCCAAGATAAAGGGATGCATTCCGTCGAGTAGGTACGTCTTTGATCTCCGCAGCAGCAACTGTCCCAGAAACTGAAGCCACCGAGGAGACAGAGGTATCATTACGCTTGACTTCGCAACTTTTGTAGAAATTACCGCATTGTTTGGACATTGGATTGGATGGGTATTGTTCTGCACAGAGAAAGGGAATCAGATCAGATCATCGATTCAGCGTTGCGGTGTATGACAGTAGGCCCGATCCTTTGCGGCAAAGTTCAGAGGGGCTCTGTGCTATGGGACGAGTCAAGGTGTCAAGAGGTGTCGACCTACTTTCGCAGTGTTTCCAAGAAAAAAACACACCAGCAGCTAGAGGGACAACCTTAATGAATGAATCACCGTGAGGGTGACACTCTTGCTGACCGTTTCAGTTGGCGTTTGCGCAATTTATTCGCTAGCAGCTGCCATGCAGGCAAGACGTACGATATTTGTTTTGTAGAGACTTCTCCAAATGGAAGGATGTGCTCTTCGGTGATTTGGACACACTGAACTACGGTCGAGACTTGGATTAACGCGTGCTGGTTGTCAGTCAAGTCCAACAACTTTTGTGATACCGCTTCGTCATCGTCTCCGATGACTGAATATTGTTGTTCGAGGGTTGATTAATTTGATGCTGATCCGCTGGTCTTTGAACTATTAAATTGGGTGTATTTGTCCAATACCTCGTCTATCATAGGGTCATCCAACAAGAGGTGTCGTTTAAACTTTTGGACCTTTGATGTACTGCAAGCATTTAACTATCATTCTGACCTCATCGGGGAAATAAATCTAGGAGATTATTACATTCAGATCGATGAATTCATGCACGATGTACAGAAATGGTGCAACTTCAGTCTAAAAACGTTGAAAATATTCCGAAAACTTTCGTACTATCATTCAGCACCTTCCAGAAGGATCAAAGTTTAATCCATCGGTTGGAACGTCTACGATAGGATATTTGTGTGAAAGCATCCAGGCGCGTTCGACCAGCAGGGCCAACTAAGGTTCGTTTTATTCACAATTACTCAACTTGCGGGAAAACTGGGCGTTCATCAACTTCCAAATTGGTCTCAACTCGTCGCTTAACCGGCGAGAAGTTGGCCAACTTTTCAGAAATTTCCCCTGGGGTATTTTTCACAATTTACACAATCGAATTAGAAAAATATACTGATGCTTGCGGCCTAAGTGTAAAGCCTCTGATCTTTACCAGGAAATATAAAATTCCTGCCTTCAATCCCTCCATTATCAGGGGAGTCCCGTTAGAACTAAGCAACAGTACCAAATACCTTGGCCTCATTTTAGACGCGAAGCTGGAAACCCAAACAATCCAAACATCCAGGAAGGCTTCAAAAAAGCCTGTAACCATCGGTAGTCAAACTTATACTCCTGTTGGACAGCGTTAGACAAAGACACACCCTGCAAACAGCATAAAAGTTTGCAGCAGATGGTATGCATTTGCCTTAGTGGAGCGATGCGATCTACCCCTCCCAAGCTTTAAATACACTCCTCAACCTTCCGCCGATAGATCCCTTCGGCAGGCAGTTAGCTGCCAGCACGGCGATTAGATTGAAATCGCTGCGTATGTGGAATGAGCTCAGCACCGGGAAACACAGTTCCAGATCTTACTGGATTTCTGAGCACCAGACGCTGGACGGTCCTCTGCGAATTTTCACAGATGGATCGAAGGAGTAGGTGTGGGAGTCTACTCTAGGGTTCTGAATTTTCAAGTGCCATTCCGACTACCCTCTCACTGTAGCGTCTTTCAGGGAGATACTACAGCGATCAAAGAAGCTCTGTCAGAAAAACAATGTCATATCAGGTACAAATATTGTCATTTGTTCAGACAGCTAGCTATCAAATCTCTGAGTGCAGTCACTTTTAACTCCAAGACGACCCACAATTGCCGCCTATCGCATAATGAGATGGCCAAGTAATTCAGCAACCAACGTATGTGGGTGCCCGGACACAGTGATATCCCAGGGAACTGTGAAGTGGACGAATGCGGTAGAAAGGGCACACTCTTTACAGACGGGGACCTGCCGTCCATACCTATAGCTACTACAAATCTTGAAAGCTTGAGACGCTTACTCACACCAAATGTAGATGGCTCTTCCAGCACTGGTTGCCTCATAACAAATCTTATCATCGATCCAAAACGCTCACACGACGTGATCAGAATGAGCAGACTGAATCTCAGAACTCTCATCGGCGTTATAACCATGCTTTGTGCCTTTGGACTTCACGCCTCAAGACTTGGTATCACCTATGACGACTTTTGCAGAAGTTGTAGGGATAAAGAAGAAGAAAAAACTACACACCTTCTTTACAATTGCAATGTTCCCTCATCACGCAGACTCAGTCACTTGTCCGCCCCATATTTCTACGACATGACAGATATTAAGAGCTCCAAATGGGTCGCGGATCAGGATGTTTTAGATTTTATGGTAACACAATGGGCCTATCTTTGGCCTAAGTGTGGCTACCTTACGGTAGTCAGTCACTCTTACCTCGCCTAACCTACACACACAATGTCATTTTCAACTTTGAATTTGCGGTGTGTGCTGTTCGTGGGCGCCATGAGAAGGAGAATTGAGAGCTTCAGTTGGAGAACAGACCAAGAGATGCACATTTGCACATGCTTACACTAATAAAGTCGCCATTAGCCTATTTAATGGATCCGGGCGCATATTACTGTAATACGATTAGTCAGTGTGCAATTGCCCGTAATTCAAGGGGTCTGTTAATAATGAAAAAGAATCTATCAAATGCTTCATTATTTCCATTCCAACCAGTTCATTCTCTCTTTGCGCGGCAATGCACCCTGTATTAGATGGCGTACCATTACTTTTGTCCGCTTTGAGTGAATAAAACGATAAATCACAATCATCTTATCTTGTACATACGTGAGCAACGATAATGCACGAATAGAGAGAAGATAAATCCCTTGTCCCATAGTCCTTGAAGAGCCAAGTTTTCATGGCAAAATGAAATAAACAATAAATACGTCTTCAGACAAAACAAAAAAAAAAAAAACGATAATATAGGCCGAAAGGCAATTAGAGTAGTAGACTAGGTTGGCTTAGAGTACCCGCATAGGGTCAGTAAGTTAGTTACAACGTCAAATGAATTGTTAGAGTTAAGCTAGAATTAAACATTTTGTCTAGGATTAAGTTAGACTAAAAAAGGAGATAAATCCCCAATTTCAACCCTTAACTTCTGCTGTTTCCTTAAGTTGAGAAAATCAGGAGTTGATGAGCTCATGAGTTGGAAATTGAAAGTTGAAACCATAAAATTTGAGTGAATGAAAGCTAATCCAAAAGTTGAAGAGAAAAATCCCTGTTGTTGTGTTCAACTTTTAGTGAACAATATTACCATAAAACGATCGTCCCCGAAGGTATGATCAAACATCTAGTTTTGGTCGTGTAGAGCTTAACAAGGGTTGATCTTGGTCGAAGGTGTTTTAAAGATCCACTTACTCTGACTCTCTTCCTTACTCCACTGAGTGTGTGGTTGTTCAAAGTTATGCGTTATGAAACGAAACTGTTGGATCTGGTTCAGGAAACCTAATAAAAGTATGGAAAAACATCGCCTCAGACAGAGGGTGAAAATCTTTGCGAGTTTTCTTGCTCGTTTCAGTCAGCGGGTCTATTTTGCCGAGTAATGCTGATTGAGTTTTCACGCCTTTAATAGGTGCTTTGAACCAATGTTGCCGCTGAAAAATTGTCTCGTGACAAAAATAGTCGCAATTGGCCGAACTCGCTACTATTTTTAAGGTTTTATCATGGTTAGGAGTGGTGCAGTCATTTAGTTGCATTTGCTTATAACGTGTTTAGTGAAAGAAATATGTTTTATATAAAATAGTCGTCGGAGTCATTTAATGGTCTCTCGGTGCGTCGCGACCTCAGAAAAAGGTCAAATTCCGACTAAAGTCGCACCCCTGCTTTCAACCTGAGGAATGGCTTTTCGCAGCAGAACGAGGCTATACACTTAAAATGCCTTTGTTAAGAAATGGCTCCTGTTGTGAGAAATAAGTCGCATGATTTTTGAGTGCGTGAACCGCCTATATTGAGCGAGTTGAAGCGATTCGACTCTCTCCTTTGATCCTATGACAATGACTAGCCTAATTACTTGTCGGATCTGAGTCTGAGTCTTAGCCTGAGTCGAAGCTGTGTCGTCCGGGGCAAGATCGTTTCTCTCTCTAAAAAACAGTTACCTTGCGTGCGTGATCTTTGATTCGGTTTTCGAGTATTCGTCTCCATTTCGACCCACCCAGGCTCGAGTAAGGTCGACGGATTTTTTGACTTCCGGACTGCATTCAGACTTTTTTACAGTTAATTGAGTTTGCGGCCGTACGTTGTCCTCTGTACACCTTCCTCGGAGACAGGAACCAACAACCAACTCTACAATTCCTCTTATCAGCCAGCTTTCGCTCAACACCACTACTTAGTTCGATTCTGAGTCAGATCTCCACTAGGATGCCTATTGTGGAGCCCTTGTATAACTCGTGATTTTTCGAAATGGAGACTTCATTTGGACGTCGAACATTTCACGCCGATTTGATGATCATCCCAACTTTTTTCCTTGAGTCTGTGATAAGTAAGATACTTACGCACCCAATTCTGTTTTACACGGTTTTTTGAACATTGTTACAAACCTTCATCTTTTAGAAAGTTCTACATTTTGAGTTCCTACTAGAATTTTATGTTTAGTTACGCTTACTTTAAGAGTTGAGTTGCGTTCTTTTTATGCAATTAATCGTGTCTCAATGCACTTGTTAAATTAATTTGTCTTTTATGAAGACTCTCATAATGTTTCTTTAATAGTTATTCATTTAAAATAAATTTAATTAATTTCAAATGTCTGGAACTTATCAGAATTAGGCGTATTTACTTTTCTGGCCAGCAACCCGTAGAAGTAAAGCAGCAGTCCATCCTTGACGGCGCCGGGCACGATGCCTCCCAGTCATTGCGTTGCCTTGAGCCGAATATTCGCTCTTAGTTTGCTTCTCTTCCATCCGGATCCAAAGACACTCAGTACGTATTTTGGAAATCAAAGTGTTGGTCCATAAAGTCATGACTTTTTCAACCTAGTCCTCTAACCTACACCGTTTGTCCTTGCTAGTGAGCGACTGATCGATAGCATACTTCTCATCTTTTCCACAACAACCTTAAAACCAGCTCGTTTCCTCTGTTCTTTGTTAACCCTTCCACTACATCATGAGGATGTCGATGTGCCCAATCCAACAGGTGTGCTGATTTGTAGAAGATAGTGCCTTTCACGTTTGTATTCGCCGCCGCAAATTCAGCTTCTCACTAGAGAAGAGCTTCAATCCAGTCTCAGATGGAATAAATCACACGACAGCTCATCCTCTTGCCAAGATCCGGTGAACTGAAATGAACGAAGCATCGCGTATATTTTAGTGTTGTGCTACACAACCGAATGGGTCTGGAATTCGGTCATAGATCTTCGATGACTATTCGGATCGAATATGACTCTCCAATATGACCCGCTCAAAGTCGCATGAGGGAGCTTCCATTGTAGGGTCATATTCGATGCGAATATTCATCGCCGATCGATGACCGTTGGTACGTATAGGTTTGAAACCTTTTCCAGGATTTGCCGGAGCCCAAATATTTGGATTAGGACTGTAGTCCACTGTACTCCACTCGTACCAGAACAGCAGTCGTTGGTGAGAAGCTACGCCCTGGACCTCTACGGGCTTTAGCGCAACCCATATTATTATTATCAATAATAATTTGCCGAGCCGGAAGCTTGAACTTAAGAGCAGGATACAGATTCCACACCCATTCACACAAAAGCCCAGTTGTGTAACTCTTATAGAGCGACGACAGTTGTTGCCGATTCCGGGAGTTGGCAATTTGGGGCAAAGTCAGCAATTTTTGGAAAGTCCACTGAAAAGCTACCGATAAGCCTAACCCCGCAGTCCCCTCAACCCTCCATCGCGACAAATGTTTCATTGTCCGTTTTTATAAAAATTGCCTTAATTCACGCAACTTTCAATTTAGCTGTCACATTTGACCTTTCAATTGCGCCATCCAGTATAAACACACGCGTCCGATGTTACTGACAACAAATTACCACACTTTAGCAGCTACAAAGCAACCCATCCTCAACCCTTGCCTGCATGCAACCCCCACCAAAACATAATGAGATAACAATCACTTATATTTAATCAGCATCAAAACTAACAGACGGCACAACACCCTCGACCAAGATCATTGTTGACATTTCACTACCAAATTGCCCATGACCATCCTGAGCAACCCTTTCCTTTCCTCCCCTATGACTGCATTTGTTTCGAGAATTATTTAATTAGAGAAACAAGTTCCAACCCCCCGCGGTTCGATGGAAAACGAAAAATAAGCGAAAGTATCAATTTTCTGGAATGCACCATGCCCAAAGGATAATGAACATGTTTTCTTGTTTTCCTTTTTTTCTACTGTTGTTGTTGTTCTCTTGGCCACTGGCGACCAGCATGATGACCAATAATGAACCCATCTATAGTCGTCCTAGAACAACAACTGTTACTCACAAAAAACAACACCAAACAGCAACAACAATCGATTAAAATACCAAAGAAAGGACCTTTCGCAGCGAGGATAGGACTCGCGTGTAGCGCACGGTGCCATGCCTGCTGCTGTTCCTTATCAAATCGGTATCAGACAACACAGCACAGTGTCCGCGTACAAGACTCCTCATCATGAGACCATATGGCGTGTGGCGTGATGGTGCGGCAGCGGCGGCGGCGGCGGTCAATGGTGTATTCTATTAATGAGCCAAACAGGATAATGATAGTGGCGACTGCAGGATAAATGATAATCAACTCAATGTTATATCCTAATTCACTTTATCTTGCCAGCTCCTTACATGTACCGTTGTGCTGACAGACGAAGGTGAACCTTTAATTTACCATTCCGACACCTGATGGTGGATACGATCGCACTGCGCCGGACTCAGCAGGATCCCGTCCTGCATCCTTTACACCACATTCGCCGTGATCAAGACAGGTAGGGTAGAATGGGATAAGGACTTGCGTAAGGTAGCTGCTGGCTAATATACGATCTGTGAGTTTATGAAGTGGATAACACTTCGTCCCGATCTGATGGCCATCCGTCTGGAGGTAGTTCCTGCGCGTGTCCCTAGTTCTGGGACTGCCACTCGCAGCAGCATCATCTGTGCTGATATGGGTTTCGGGGAGAGTCTCAGGCTACACCCCACAACGTTTCGTTTCGTTTCGATTTCCATATCCTTTGCGCGTGGTGCGCAATTAAAAGATCATTAGAGATCCGTGCACGGTAAGGGCCCACGCGCGTGCGCTGTACTTAATGAGATTTATCGCACACCATTCGACGGCGACGACTCGACGATACAACTTGTGGTAGTTGAACGCTTGTCGACGCGCGCTGCGTCATTGTTGCCATTGTGATGTGTTGTGCGGCAATTAAAGCCCACATTGGGGCACGTTTAATTGAGGCACCTCACCACCACCACTGCCATCGTCAACGTCATCTACCACCACCACCGGCAGGGTCTGCGATAGCATGTCTTCCATCATCACAAAAGAGGAAAGCATCGCTTGGCAATAGCCCGAGATAAATGCCGGCTCAAGTAAGTCCCGCCGTGCGTTGCCGCCAGATAGATGCATGAGATGAAAGCGCACGGATCAGGTTACTGCCCGATGGTATGTTGGTGGTGGTTGCTGGTGGTGATGGCGGAGCACTGCTAGATGCGGACAGCATCTAAAGTTCGTTAATGGCCAGATAAACGTAATAAATAAAACGCCTTGCAGATTATTATTAATAATAAATAGCAGCGCGCGAGCGAGCGCGTTTAGGCCTGGCTTCTATCTCACTGAAGCCCGTCCCCATGGCACGCATAAACAAATAAGATTTGTGTTCCACTGTCGTTTTGCTCGCTTGTTGCCTGTTTTGTTGTTTTTTGTTTTCTTCGTTTCTTTTTTTTGGCCAACAAATCGCCATCTCATCAAGGTGGTACTTTAGATGAAAACCGAAACACACACACACACAGGAGAGGGGTTCCTTTTGATGTGCCGAGACCGCCCAGGTGATGGCGCTGCGCCAGTGTGGCAGTCTGGTGCATGGCATGGCTGGGGGTTTTGAAAGAAACGCGCGCCTGGCATGCGATAAACCGCTAGTGCCACCAGCTGAACTTCGGGCCTGTGCGCGAGCGGCGATGTCAATGAGAGGAGATTTGGGAGTGCCTTGCAGGCTTTTGGACGTTTTTCTTTTTGCGCGTTTTTCCTTTTTTTTCTGTTTATTTGATGGAGGAAGCGAATTTTCCAGCAGATTGCGGACGATTTTGATCGCAGTGATTTGTAGTTGACCGGGTAAGTTGGTCAACGGGTGGGAGGAGGCGAAGTGGAAGGGGAATGGGTTGGGAAAAGGTTCTCGCTTCGTTTCGATGATATGCAAGGTGCGGCACTCGCATACATTTTTCGGTATAAGATCACAAAAATTTGCCTTGATTGAGTGTCAAATGACGCCGCCGGCTTTACTGGGTGAGTCAGGCGCTAAATTTTGGGGCCGGAATTTTGCCTGCGTAATGATGAGGGTGTGGAATGGAGACTTTACTTGACTGACGGTGCTAAAGACGTTGTTTTTATGCGATTGACTTTCCTCTTCACCTTAGCGTCACTCTCATTTGTTTGTCTTTCGACTTCATTCAATTCATTTAGCAACGCTAAAAGCTCGGAACTGGTGGTCTGTCCGCATCGAGCACCCATAGCACTCCACCGCCCTCCTCCTCCCCATCAACGATCATTCATCAACCTCCAGTAATGGCAAGTAGGAAGTAATCGAATCCAGTGCCCAGTTTATTATGCAATTCAATCGCTTGGAATTAAGATCAAAGAACTGTAAGTGCAAACCACAAAAGGCGGAACGTCATACCGAGCATTCTGCCGACATTCTTCCCGATGTCAAGTCGAGTCCTATGCAAATGCCCCGCTGAAGGAGGACTTGTTACATGTCGTCGGTGTCGGTGAACGTATGGAAAGCCAAGGAGAATGTACCATGAAACGAGATAAAGTAAAACAAAAAATAAAAAAAAAACGATCTCAACTACTTGCAAACCAACAATGCTGTGGTCTAGTGTGTAGGAAATTTGCTAGGGTAAGGTCCCGTTAAGGCCGTAACCGCAAAAGATGATATACTCCAACGTTGACAGGTTGTTCGCATGCTAAATATGTATAGGGATTACGGTTTGAGCGTGGTTCCGCTTTTTTTATTTCTTTTGCTTCTTCTGTTTTCTTTTTTCTCAAACTAGTTGCTAGGGATTGTCTCTAAAAGATTGAAGTAAGGTTCGATAGAATCGAGATGATGCGTTAGTGGATGCGTGCATTGGCCTAAGGGTGGACAGTGTGGGACAACGAACAGTTAAGGGAAGAAATAAGTGCCTTTCTTGAATGCTTTATGCGCCACATAAAAACAGAAATCATACTTTATCAGATAGGCACTTTGAACATCATGTCAAATGCGGTCACTTGTGCAAGTGAAGGCGGAACATATTACGTAGCAGAATGCATGTACACGGGATGACAACGGGAGTCCGATGAACGTCCAACATCCGCCACTAGCAGGAGAGCTGACGCCGTCATCCAACTCATGCGAGGTCTGGTACGATCGCTTCGCGAGGTTCCTTCGCATTAAGGTATTTTATTATATGTTAGTCTAAAATGTTGCTTAGTCAATTTTTAAGTTCGCCCTTATTCTATTATATTCCCGACCCGTGCTGAAATAATTTCAAAAATATGACATGGAAATAAAGGGGGCAGTTGGACGATTGGATGGCGCAGTTGGCTAAATGCCTGCCCTTGTGCCTAGTGGGGACCCCGGTTCGAACAACAGCGAAAGCAAAGTTAATACGCATTTATCTGGTTTCCAAATCTGGTCCAGCAATCCTCACTGTAGTGGTCGATCAGTGGTAGTAGTCTGACTGTGGGTATCACAATGGACCGACGTGGTCTAAGTGTGCCGGTGAATTCACTATCAGCCCCTACCTTTAAGGGGATATAGTCCAAAGATGGTGCATAGCATTCGTCTCGGCTCAAGAATAACGTCATATCGAAAAAGTCAAGCAATCAATCCTCCGGGAGTCAATTTTTAAATCAAGTTCTGAAGTCCTACCAATCGGGCGACGACTTTTGCAGAAGGGACAAGGAAGCCGGGGAAACCATTGTACACACTTTTTGCCCCTGCATTGCCTTCTCCACTTAATGAAATAACAACTGCCAAATCTTTGACCAGCATTATCATCATCTTCCGTTCCTCCGTTCGCACAGGCTGAATACAGCGCAGGCGATGCCAGTGAACACAGATTTTTTAGAGCAATAATTAGCGAGTTCTTAACTTGATGTGCTTATTTAATATTCAATTTGGCTCCGATTAATATTTTTTGAAGCTCGTGTATTTAAGTGACTCTGATTCAATTTAGGTTAGGTGAGAGCTGTTGCCTGCAGATAGAAGTCACACTTAGGCCGATGTCTATTGTGATACCACGGAGAATGTCTCGGGGTAATGATCGTACATAGGTCTGCATAGTCTTAGCAGAGTTTGACGATCGTATGGGATTAAGTAATGTCCACATTTTCTTTATTATGGCAGGTGTTGCCTTCTAGCCATTTGTGGTTGCGTGTGTCCGTTGAAGTATACAACATTGATGCTTATATAAAACGTTCTAGTGTGTACAGCTTAATATCACACGCTTTAATACTTTGTTCTATATTCCAACCTAATTAAGTCTTTTTAACAATGTCTTAAGAAGATGGTAGGCTGAGTAATACACACGTGTCTGCAGTTTAACAAGAAGAAGTGAAGGTTATTTCTTGATGTAAAAATTACAGTGCCGTCAGCTTAAATCACAATAGACATAATTATAATGTGTACATATGTAAGGCTGAGATTTCATTAATACTACAGACTGCAGAGAGTTCTATACCGAGAACGTGAATTTCCTCCTGGTGAGAAAAGACGTCCATCGAATTAAACTGCCCGATATGTCACAGTGTTCCCGCATCTACATAAGGGGGTATAATAAAATGCATGTTAAGATATAGCCGTCGTTTAAGGAATGTTTTGTCCAAGGGCTTAAGTGAGTCATAGTGGTATCCCTGTCATATCCATCATTGTTCTTGTGTCGGAATAGTGGCTCTTTTATCGGAGTGGTTCCTGTCTGAAAACATCGTCAGTCGTCAGGGAGTTTCACGGTGAGGGCAATATCGAGGTCTTTGGTGTAGACTCCTAAACCTTCTTCCGTCTGCATATAGTCGTAGGGGATCGTCCTAATTGTCAGACATCCGCTCCGATCTCGAAGGGATGCTGGTACAACATTTCTTCTCAGACGACGAGTTCGGACCACAAATCGATATAATTTCATTTGGCATACTCAATCGTTCTTTTTTCAATTCAGTAAGAAACAAAGCCTTGAAAACTTTGCGTGTATTATTTCACTAAGACATACAATTTTAACTTTTAAGACTTGGGGAAATTGCGTATTTTTGCTGTATTCTCATGTATCTGGTCAATAAAACGTACTATGCTTTCAAAATTGTGGTGAGATCGACGAGCAGTTCATATACTGTAGACTGCTATCAATTGCTTCCAAAGGAAAATTTGCTCTGGAATAAAAGCTGAACTCCGCGTAACTCGTTTGATCCTTGGCTAGAACCCTCTGGATGTTTTATCAAAAACTCTCAGCACGTGTAATATGCGCAGTCAACACAAGACACTTTTCAATGAAAATTCTTCAAATTGATGTTAACCCCCTTGCTGATCGAAATATGTACAGCACCGATGTATAGAACGCAGAGCTACAGTCTATCGATTACAGAACAAAAAAAAAACACGGCATCCCGGCAGCTGCCTCCATTGTCCCACACCCTGTCGGTTGTTTTTCTTTTTCACTCATGTACGTCACCTCAGTCGTGCAGGTCCTCAGTGAGACTAGGCCTCTTTACGTGTGCTTAGTTCTGCCCGTGGCACCACAAAACACAAAATGCCGCCAGTAAATACCAATTCACATTCCAGTCCACCCTTCTGGAGGCATCCGGAAAGCTCGCGCGTAACTATTTCAATTAGCACACCGTAACGACACACAAATTGCACAGCAACTAATCGACGTGTTCACATTTTATAGCCCCCAGTGTAATCTCATAACGAGACATTTAATCGATACCGACATTAGCACCTATTTATCTCTCAACATAACAAATTGTCTACGGCGATCGTCTATTCTCCGCTGCGAGATAGTTCGCGTCGATAACGTTGGGTAAACGAGAAAGCGATCTTCACCATCTCACATGTGCGATAGGCATGGCGGCACGGAGCAGCGCGACGCGTGTACATCCGGCGAAGTCGACTAGTGCGCCTCCGCATGGGTGTGCATATGTATGTGGAGCAAATTAATAGTCAGTGAACTAAACGTAATCTGGAGATTAACAGAAAATCCACGCGACACCGCCGACTATCCGCGGCCTCCGGTGCTCTCCACGGCTCACCTTAGTCTCGCTGGCATGACATGCAGGCCGCGCATCATCTTCAGTGTTCCCCGGGATCGAAATACCGACGCGACGGTGTGCCGTCCTCCCCATCACCGATGTCATCGATGTAACATGATTTGCCAGAGATAATGCCATCAGTCGGGTGGATTTGGTCGCTCTCTTTGCCTGGCTTTCATCCGCCAAATCGACAAGAATGTCTCCTCGCGGTAATCGGATCTATCGGATACATTGCCTGCCTATCCATTCAGTGCACTCAAGATGCCACTTAACTGCTGGCCGCGCTTGTGTAGCGCTTGTCCGGATGGCTTGACATGGATTTTCTCTCATCTCCCGAACGTTCGTCCCCCGATTGAATGGCGAATGTGGATCGATATGACTGTCAATGGGGTGCTATTAGCATTTTAATGCTGCCAATTGTGAATGATCTTTGCCATTGTGCCGGCGAGCTAGCGTACGAGAGTGTATCTCGCCGGTTGTATCTGCTACACGCGGCGAGCTCGTCGCCCTCCTCGCCCCGGACACAATGTCGATGGTGCTGATGATATGCAGCGAACAATATGACAAATGTGTATGACGGCGAACTTTTAACCCAAGCGAGTGTAGCGGTGTAGTTATTCTTGCCGTTTAACAAAAGCACAAGACTCGGGATCGGGCAACTTGTTTTCATGTCGCTGTTCCTGTGGTTTTCTGTTTTGGTCGTGAAAAGAAAGTTCAACTCATCTCGAATACAGTTCAGGGGACGAATCTCCATTTGAATTGACGGGAACTGTTGGTGCTTGACTTTGAAGCGCACTGATCGTGTGTGTGCCGCGTGATCGTGAACAAGTTGTTCGGAGATCTTTATTAGGCCCACCCATGTGGGGGGGTAGGCATTTAAATGAAATCCATGAGCAATGAAGGCGATAAATACGGATTGTTCGGATTTGATGATACTTCGAGTTCTCTAAAGACGGTCTATCTCTCGAAGTGAAATATATTTGACTCCGTGACCCTGATGACTGACAACGTCGCAGAGATATGACTTAGACCTTTGGTCCCTCGAATTGCATCAAATTGAGACGTCCATGTGCATCTCAACATGGACGCAGTATGTGGGGGAAGGCTTTCAGGTTGAAGGCTGTTTCTTTTCCCAAAATCCAACTTACTAGACTAAGTGCTAAAACTAGTTTAAAGGAGGGACATTTTTCTTAATTTAAATGTCCATCCTTTTTTAAACTCGTTTTCTTCAAGATGTCTTGATCTAAGAAAATACATATTTAAGAGGAGCCTAAAAGTGTAATGGAAAAAAAATGCAGCTCAGCATATCCTGCCCAGTGTGACATGTGGACCTGTGGGTGCGTGGTTATTCTAGAGGCGTTTTTATGAAAAAATAGTCTCATGGACTTTTGGTTGAGTAATCAAATCAGGAAGGAGGTACGTCATAAGCGAACCAGTTGAATGAAATAGCTGACTATAGTCAAGGTCGGACGAAACATAAATGGGACAATGTGATAGTCGAAGGAGTGGTTCCATGTCTGATATGAGTGTGGTCCTCCTCGATTTCACCTTTCGTAATGTTGCTTCCATTAACATGGCCCTGACGTAAACCCGAAATGATTGCGTCCTGTTCAAACCACAAGTACAAGCAATGTTCTTCAGGGTAATTCTTTTTCCTCCAAATCTGCCTCTACTTCGCGGGCTTAGCATAATGTTTTCCCAATTTAGGCTATCCAGCACGAATTTTTGCCAGCTGCCTACAGTTCCGCACCGGGCGGGTGTCCTACGTATCATTTGTGGCTCAGGTTCGAAGAATCTTCGAGTGGGAAACAAGTCGTTCATGTGCTCACCAGGCTTGCTTAGGTTAGGCGACTGATCTATAGGTGACGGCCTACTCTCGTGGTGCCATACAGCTCGAGCTGGAACCTTCCCTTCTCGATGAAAATATCACATCCAGGACGTTTTTCTCAACGAATTCAAAGCCGTTTTTGATCCGTACTTGAGTGACATATAACCGGACTGGGATGACCAAAGTAAGCTGGGTCCTGCTACAGAGAGCTTCCTTCAAATGTCGCTTAAGTCCACGAAAACAAGAGTCATGGGCTGAAGTCAGTACCGAGACTTCAGTAGGGAGACGCATAGCTCGTCAGCTAAGTCAGTGACGAGACTTCAGCTCATTGTGACGATCTGTCCAATACGTACGTCGATGCTGTGATGACAGCACATTCTTTGTTTTCCCTTCTTGTTGATCGACAGACCGTTTGCCCCAGATCCAGCAAACATCCTCATTTACGTATGCCATCAATTGGACGGAACGTTCTGTGTTCCCCAATGAGTTTGACAAAATCACCTTCTTAACGATGCTCAAGAAATTTCGAAATACACGACATTGAAAGTGCGACCGAGCTCTTACATTGGTGGAGCAGCGAGAGTTTTCCAATGCCGCCCTACAATATCCGATGGGAATCTGGCATAGATGTGCATAGATCGTCGGCTAAATAAATCCAAATGTGTTGAGATTGCCGTTTGTTTGCTTATTGCCCCTAGCCCAGTCGACAGCGCAATGATATCAGTCTATTCTGACTTGAAGATGTTGGGTCTCTGGGGATCACCATCGCCATCACCATCATTCTCTCTCATAACACCAGCTTGGTTAAGGTCACTTACTGACGTTACTACGGTCTGAAGGTGTTTTCATACGGAACTCAAAGCTTCGTTCAAAATATTCGCGAAACTAACAATAACCCATTGAGAGTATTATAAAGCCCGTGAGTCACCTGCGTACTTGTCCGAATCCAAGACAATTCATTCACGAATTACCCTCTGTTGCATTTAAGATTACATCAAATTGCCCGAAGACCTAGCCCACACATCAAATGCATGTCAAGGCACTATCAACAAACTTGACAAGCAACAGTCAGCAGCTCATTTCACTCATCGGCTGCCAAATGTGCTGGAATCCAGCACCAGGTCATGCCCATTAAAATTCGCCAACTATGTGCGCTTATGACTTTTGAAAGGCATTGCTTATCGGCAAATGAACCTTGCACCACAGTCCTACCGGCATTTGCCATCACAGAAACACACTGCAATCGCAAGATATAATTTTAGAAAGGCATCTAAACAGCCGCGCCGCCCGAGCTGCTTACTCATGTCCACCTCCATCCACCGTTCACTTAATCAGTCGGGCAAATAAAAATCGCTTAAGACCAAGCCAGCAAAGACCGCCAGCGACCCGCGCACTTGGGCCAACAACTAAATCAATAAAATCTTATCTCGGGCCATATCAATAACCGAAAAAATTAATTTTCAATTTCAATAAATAAGTTCGATCCGAATGGACTCGTGTTTTGGTTTGGTTGCCAAACACCTTCTCCGACAGTGGTTGACCGCGGAGGAACGGGGAAGCCATTTCAGATTGCACTTTACCACGCCACCGTCAGCAGGCTTGCAGGACAGAAATCGGCACCTAGAAATCTCGACCGAATGTCCCATTTGACTAAATTTGCACCAAGTGGCCATAATTCATCACCGGAACTCTGCAGCCGCCCCGCGAGTGCGTTGCGTCGTCGTTCCGTGTAGCGGCGGCCAAGCCCACAATTGGTATGCAAATGTGTACTGCGCATATTGCCACATGCCACCTCTAATCCGATTCCGTTTCAGATCATTTCAAGCGCTCCGCAGTCTTGGGGCACCTAACGCCCAGCGAGAAACAAGGAAATCAACTCCGCTTCGGTGCTGTTTTACACAAAATGAAAAAAGCGAATATAAACTGATTCCGTCGTTATCGGGCTCATGGACTTCCAGCAGATAAGACCTGCCGACTTCAGGGATAATAATTAACACCGGGGTGTCAATAGAACGGGGCGGTGGGCCGTGGACTGGGGGCTGCAGGCTGTGGGATGCCATCGGATGCCAAGTGAATTGCGAGCTCCATCCTCGCCAGATTAAATCTACGACCATGTATAACACCTTGTATGTGCGCCCGGCTAAACGGTGCTGGGCTCGGATAAATTAATTACGAGCCGGGCCTGGTGCTTTCAATAATTTAGCACGTGCTACGTGCGCCAGTGCCACAAATCCCGAATTCGAACGGCTACACCGCCGGGGTGTGAGTTTATGCGGTGATCGACCCAGAAATGGAGTCGGTCTAGCGCTGCGCTCAGGTGTGCAGGCGCGCACGCTCGCCCTGATGAATCACACTCTCGGGTATTTCCGTCCCACAGTCCGGCCTAGCCGTAAAGCCGCGCTGCTAGGTGGTTCTGGTGGCTCACACTCCCCACCGATCTCAGATCTCGGGCTTTTATTTCCTCCAATTCTCCCAGCTGATATCTAATTGAGATTAAATTAATAATTATGTTCTATAACGACACTTTTATGTTCTTTAATTAATCTGCCAGCAAGTGGACATAAATTTGAATTAATGCCAGCACGGTGCGCCGCGTCGCGATCCGCGCTCGGTATCGGCTCGCTGCTACGGTCTGAAGTGTAATTGTAAACTTTTCGGAGATTTCAATCGGTGTGTGCCCGATTTGGAGGTGCCATTGCGGACGCGGCTCGGCTTCGAACTGCTGGTGGTGGACTTGAATTCAGTCGGATTTGTGCTCGAAACAGCTTGGTTTTTGCCGGGATTTGCTTCGGATCCGTGTGCGGTATTTCGGTGGACAAAGTGTGACTTTGTTCGAGTAATTGTTGGTCGGGTGTTAAGTGGTTTAGATTTGAATTTACAATGGCTTTGCGATTGCATGACGGTTCATTAGATAAGGGAGTGCAATTGCTTCATGCGAGTCGTTGGCTTGTGTACAGCGGTGTTCTTGTGCGGAGATTTTCGAGATTTTCGCTGTTTTCGTTCGTGTTCATGTTGTTCGGCTTGCCAGTGTACCCAATTGGTAATAACACTTGTGGTCGGGAGGGCTGATAAGCGAAGTAGGACAGTTGGTGGTTGCGCTTTGCAAATAATTTTGTGCTGAAAATCAACAGCAGAATGGTCAGTTATATGGATCTGTTAAAATGTGTTAAAGTGGCAAGGGATTTGGTTAGCAGCTGGATGAGTCGAACTCAGCGACGTGTCCACGGGGACGGTTGGGTAGCGGTGGGTTAAAAGAATGCAATTAGACATGGAGGCTACTGGTAGAAAATCGCTCGTAGCTGGCTTCTAGCGTTTAGAGCGGACAGAGCCATTTTTGCTCATGCATGTAACTTCTGCAGAAATCATTTGTTAACTTAACCATCTACCATACTTTGCCAACAGACCAGTGCCCAGCAATAAAACCATGACACCCTTAAGCATGCCGAAATTGTGTACACTGCTCTAGGAGGCCGAAGTTGCTGAAGCAAATCATGGGTAATTTTCTAGCCCACCGAGTTTGAGCACAACGACCCTTTCCAATATGTGGCGTTGACTTTTGTGGTCGAGTGTACTCAACATTAAAAATTCGTGGTTGACCACCAGTTAAAACGTATATTGGCGTCTTTGTGTGTTTCACGTCCAAGGCTGTACGTATTGAACTAACCACGGATTCGTCTTCCGATTGTTTTATTTTTGCTCTCCAAAGGTTCATCGCTCGTCGAGGTCTTCCGAAGACTATACACTGCTACAACGGAACGAACTTCGTGGGAGCTCGGAGGAAGCTGCAGGAAGCTCGGACGCAGTTCGAACAAGGCAGCGGAGCAGTTCTCCAGTACGCGGCAGAGGCTGGCTTCGACTTCGCCTTCAGTGCTCCTTATTTCGGCGGTCTGTGTAAAGCGGCAGTGAAGTCGGAGCGTGGGGAACGCACTCCTAACTAGCGAGTAAAAGCTCACTATACTGGCCGATGTCGAGGCAGTTCTATAAATTCAATCATCGCACCACTCAGCGCGGATCCCAACGACGTCGAGGCGCTCACACCCACACACCTCCTAGTAGGAAGCCCCAATCGAGCGCTACCACCGGAGCAAGTGCCGGAACTTCAAACAAGCTGCTGAAAAAGATAGGGGCTTGTATGCTGTCTCAAGCAGCAGCTCTGGCAGAAGTGGACAAGGGACTAACTGACGAACCTGCCAGATCGCAGCAAATTAGCACAGGAGCAACCCAACCTCGTCGTCGGAAAGGCGGAAGACAACAGTCCACCGCAACAGTGGACAATAGTGGTGGCAGGCGTCGCAGGGCAGGACGGAGAGGTCGGGGTTGCAGACGTGAAGACTCGAGGCGGCATAATAAGACGTCCAGTTGTTACTGGACCGTGTTTGGACCGTGTTTGGACAGAACACAGTTACAAAGAACACGAAATAAATTCATAAAATGAATTAAATAGAAAATCAAACTATTGTGAATTATGTGGCTGAAAGAAATGGTATAAATTTGTTTGAATTTTGAACTTCGCGCCTAAGCGGCTATATTTATGTAATTAAACGACTTGAATTTATGGTGGAAACAAAATCAAAGAGAAAATAAAATCAACGAATCGCGCTTTATGTCGAAACCCGTCGCCTTATTTTTTGTTTGTTATAAAGAAGAAAATAAAACAAGAAAGTACTTACAGTCTACAAAAATTGTTGTAGACACTTTCAATGGGGCTTGGAGCGTTTGTGTTTATTTTCTATCAAATCATCATCTGTCGGCTTGATATACAGTTGGTGCCGTTCAACAATTTTAAGTCTTGTGTGGTGAGAGGAGTCCCTGGCACGTATGGCTACCTCGCCCACTTCACCATTTCTGGGAGGCCTCCATGGCTTGAAACCCAATACAAATTACACCGATTACACAAACATCCCGTGCAGATACTTCTGATCCATTTGAAAGTTAAGTTTAAGTCTTGCGGGTCGCCAAGTTCTTCGTCTAAAAAAGAATGCAGATAACCTTAATATAGACACCGCAGCTCACAGCCACCTTTGGCTTGGGGCTATTCAGTGCCGAAGTATAAGGAGTTCCCGAAGGGAGTGTGAGAGAACTAAATCGTGCCTGTCGGGAAACAAAGTCTTCATGGAAGATCGGGTTTTATCTGCGTGCTCAACATTATTGATTTTGAAGTTTTGAGTGCAAATGGGCAGCTGATCTTTGCTATATTTGGATGAAAACTCAAGGGGAGTCGTATTAAATGTGACATTTAGTGCATCAGATGCAGTCTTGGCGCATTTTAGGGTCACGTGCACTGTTTCAATGGCCTCGTAAAACAGCTTAAGAAATAAAAATTTTACAAAATGTGGATTGGCTAGGCAAGATCGCCTCAGCATGACTATTATTAATTATTACTATTATTCATTCTTTATTAACCATAATACAATTAGAAATTTGAATATCAACAGAAAAATTAATATGGCAAACATGGCAACATACGGCACTGTTGAGAGTAGTAGTTAAGTTCTAAAAGTTCAGTCCTCGCTTTGAATATTATACTTATTTGACTGGCAAACCACTCATTGTTAAAGTAGTCACTCCTCCCCAGTGAGTGGTTTAGAAGTTCATATAAAAGCCTCGATGAAGAGAAATGCGCCCAGCATACAAAATGTTCGATTATATAATAATCTTGTCTCTTTATGCACTCATAAAATTTGTCTTTCCATACATAGTGGTTTGCCTCTGTGAGATGTAGCACTGTTATGTGAAAATGCAAGCTTATTCCATTCTTTGAATGACGTTATATTCTGCTGAAGGGCAATCCTGCGTAATCTCCTTTGAAACCTGTTGCTTGGTTAAACTTTTTCACAACTTCCATTGATTCCATGTCTAGATACCAATTTTCCCGTGAATACATGTTTCCACGAGCATTGCCAGAAACCATAATTTTTGACTTTGAGGTGTTTATCTCTAGATCCCAAATGTCGCAGTAGCATTTCAAATTATTTATTTGTAATTGGAGAGTATGTGGATGTGGATTGTCAGCGAAAATAACTAAATCGTCCATAACACCTAACCCCCGGTAAAGAATTTGCTATGTCATCGATATAGAGTGCAAACAGACGTGGACTTAGTACACATCCTTGCGGAACTCCTGTTTTCGCATCGAAAGTGTCCGATAATTCCAGACGTCTACTTGATGAGCTCTCCATAAACTCTGATGAATTTGCTCGAAAGACCTATGGTCGATAGTTTGTATAGCAAAGAGGTCCTGTTTACAGTGTCGAGGCCAGATTTGGAGTCTACAAAGAAAGCATATAGCCTCTTTCCTCTTTCCTTGAATCTACCAGCAATATTTGTCAATGCGAATATTTGGTCCACAGTTGAAAAACCTGATCGAAAACCTGCTTGGAAAATGCTTAGTTTCTTATTCGTCTCCACCCAAATAGTTAACCTATGGTATAACATTTGAGTGAAAACTTTGCCGAACGCACAGGGAAGAGAGATGCCCCTGAAATTGTCGCCTTTTTTGAAGATATCGAAAATCACAGATTTTAAAATCGTTTCAGCTCATCCATCGAAATTGGTGCATCAAGCTCAGAAACGATGACATTAGGCAAAGCAAACCTCAGCACGACTATCTCAACTCCGGCGCTATTATATTTGGCTGCAAAAGCGTTGCATCGTGTAGAGAGCTTCATATTACAGGCGACTATTTCGGTTCGTCGTGCCGAGAGTGAAGAGGTCATACTAGAAAATGTATTTATCGGAGAACAGAGCAAGGTCATCCGCAATTAACTTGTTGTTCTAGTTGACAAGGCACCTTGGTGGTTACAAGGTTCCACAGATGAGGTAATAGAACACCCCCTTGCGGAAGCCACAAGTTCCTGGGCTTTCCTATCCCTTCTTCTTCGGAAAGTAGTACATTGTCACACATCGTGAGGGTGTGGTGTCTCCCATTTTGGCATTAGCGTTCCTGACCGTGTACAGCCGTAAAATCAGCGCTTTGAATTCCATTACAATTCCAATCCCATGAGCGCTCTGGTGTTTGCACTTGGGTAGACATCGGTAAAAAAAAATTATCATGAGATATTGATTAGGGCTCCTCTCTACTTTGTCTTTGAGGTCCTGGTTTGGTTCAGTCATATATAGAACTTCCACGTCTCACTGAGAGAGGAAAAGCTATTCTGTATCACTCGCTTGCCTCCAAAGTCAGACCGTCTGCGTGGAATCCCCCGAATTTCCAATGACTCCCCACATCTCATAACATTGTATGTCACTGTAATTTTCACCTCGACAGGCATGTCTTCATCAAACAACATACACGTGAACATGTCCTGTTCGAAGGGAGTAGGAGTTGCCAACTTGGACACAGTCGCACCATCTGTGGCTGTACAAATAAATTAACACGACACGCGAGCACTATTTATCTGCGTTTATGAACCGTAACAAGTGATGAGCAACGTTCCCCCGCAACCCTTTCAAAACACCAATCCACCCTCTCACACTCGGCCAGCCCTCATTAAGTACAGCAGCAGAACATGAGGCGTAAAACAAAACAACAATAATGAATCAACTCTAGTAGTCACGTGGCAGTCTTGTTACTATTCGCCGCACCTATGAGCATACCCATTCATCGCACCAGAGAGGAAGTCAATAAAAACCCATGCAGTGACAAAACTGCACCAGGACATATCCTTAAGAGAAACAACGCACTGCCGCCCGCCGCTGTTGCCACCATTGGCACCTTCGCCACACTCCACACGCCACTTGAACTCCCATCGAGCAGATGCATCCAACATCCTTCGATCCTAAATCATATTGCACCCGAGAAAATTGACTCGCAACTATCACCCGAGTGCCTATTTTTAGGGCCCCCCGTGTGCACGCACATATTTCCAGAATAAATCTTCCGTGGAATACTAAGGGATGCCGCGACCCACCAGCCATACTGTCGTATTAATCATCGAAAGTGTAAAATTCAGATATCCTCCTAAGGTGCACTTTACACGGCCGACTAGGAGTTTTATTCCGCACAGCTGCAGGCCAGCAACATGTTCCTCCTCACACACCGGGGAGACACAGCGCAGCGGCATGTTTGGAGTCTTTATGACTTCGGGAATCAAACAGGCAAACATTTTCGGGTGGTTTCTGAACATCTCCCTCGGCAGCTAATTAAATGCACTCGATCGGCCCATCCGTCTCTGTGATGGGGGTAATAATCGTGTCTAATACGGCGACACAATCATTGAAATGATGCGGCACCGATCCCAAACCGATCCCATGCTCGATCCCATTTGATTTCATTCAATTCGATTCGATCCCGTGCGGCATGCTGCGTGCCGGGGCTACCCCTTTCGGTGTGTGCTTGTTGTTCGCCTACGTCCATGTCGATTGACTGAATTCCGTCAACAGTGACAGCCCATCCAATGGGGAATGATTCCAGCGGCGGTGGCGGTGGCGGCGGCCCAACACACAATAGCTTGTGTTGTTATTGTTATTTACGAGCGAGTTTATCGCTTCCGAAGTATCTCTTGCGTTCGGTGTGTTCGCCTGTGTGCCACTGGGTGTATGTAGCGTGCTCCTTGTCGAACAGGAGATGCTCCCCGGGAATTGAATTTAATGGAGATACATGATGTAACGCATTAAGTAGAAATACACTTTGTAACAAGGTGGCATACGTTATGAATTTAATCGTCCGTCCCAGAGACGACACACCGTAAAGGGTGCACTATGCTAGACTGGTGCATTTCGGCGGCTATTTTTGGGCATGGCTTGTAAAGAGATGTGACTTCATGGTGCGGGATGCTGAAGGCATTGGACCGGCGCTGAAATGTGAATTTAGGAGCTTGAAATAGTTTAGCCCCAATCTTCTTTTAGACCATGTCAGGGGGGCCTTCCCAATTTCCGAGCCATTTGGAAATCGACTTCATCCAAGCCTAGCTCAGATGTCTAGAGACAGGAAAGTTCTGGCATCGTCTCCAAAAACCACACATCAAATGAAACGTCTAATAAAATCTTTTTTGTCTTTAGTACGCAGAAATTACAGGAGACAAGTCCTCACAACCGCTCAACAGTCCCCGAAATTGAGCTTACAATCTGCAAGCTCAAAGGCTTTCAGCTCCCGGCCCGGACAACCTGCCGTTGGAACTGTTTAAAGTGAAAGTCAAGGGGGCATGGTGCCGATCCTGTACCCGATCAGATGATATCAACACGACTCGTATGGTCATCGAACAAAATCATCGCACATTTCCCCGATGTTTTTAAGCCACTCAAAGAGGCCAGTTTCCTTGTGGGCAAAGGATCTTAAGTTTTCTCAAATACTTTGTAGTTTTTTGCTATTATTGTGGATTTTGCAACCCCCAACTTCTGCGATAGACCTAATACTGAGTATCCAGTTTCCAATTCTCTCAAAGTTACACGTTTCCCTCGACTGTAAGGAACCCGTGTTGCTTTTTCTCCGACCATAGCTTTATAGTTTTACGGAAGCTATACAAGAACTCCGTGCAGCACAAGGCACAGGAGAAAGAAACAAAATCAAACCTTAAAACCAGAAAGCAGGAATATATATGAGCACGTGTGCGAGTAACGAACAAGAATTCTGCTCTGGGATAGCGTCATATTCAAAACCGTTCGACTAAGCAAGCATCCAAAAAAAAAAACTAGACGAGATACAATTTCACATTTTCGAAGGGGAACAAGGAGTCACAAGCTCGCATTTAAGAGAACGCAATGCCTTATTTTTTTAGTATTGGATAGTTGATATTATCGGGGTTCACATTATCGAGATTCTACTGTATTTAGTATGTGGACTTGGAGAGAGCTTTCAACATGGTCCGACGAGAATGCATCTGTCGGTTCCTTAGATGGTGCTCAGGAAAAATTACACGCATACAGAAGGCGTACCACGCTAATTAAAGAAAACACTTTGAGTTCTTTTCTGGGTTGTATTTTGAGTAACGGAACACGTCCGCTCTCGTTCAACTTTATTTTCGAACTGCCTAGTTCCTTTTCATAATATGTGTATTATGAAACAGAATATCTCTTATCACTAGCCTAAAGTAATAATGCCGATGCACTTGCCTTCGAGCATTATCTCATTTACAGTGTCATTGCAACAAGTACTTAAACTCTAAGGGATGAAAAGATATTAACACGCGATTTATGAGGTTGGGACCCTTTCTGGACCGAATATATAAAAAAGAATATTTATTGCCTGTCTTACGTTTTATGTTCCGAATATTAAAACTATGAATTTATTGGATTTAACGGATTTTTCAGTTAATGAATGATAAGATGGGAAGAAAGTGATATGGTACTTTAACTCCCCCCTATCTTAAAAAATGACGTCCCGGCATTAACGTTCTCGGTATTTAATTATTGCTTTTAATTTTTTTTCTTTTTGTTATTTTTTGAACGGCATTCCGTTTTAGATATCTTTTCATGTTCTTTATACTAACTACTTTCAGTAAATATTTGTAATATGTTTGTTTTTAGTTACTTATCTTTGAAGTATTATTTGCATAAAAAAAATTTAAATTCGTATAGCTTGATATTACTATTAATCGTATTTCTCATAACGTTATATTTTTTCATAATTTTCTGAAGTTGTATATATGTTTTTTTTTTTTTAAACATTAGATTAGGTTAATATAACATATCTTTTCGGCGATATTCTTAGTTTATAGTGTATTTTAACAGGTGTTCCTATCCCTTCCTTTATCCTCTGTTTCTTATATCTAGAATATATTTTGTTTCGATTAACTTTCTTAATTCTTTTATTAATTATAGTGCCTAGTTTACACATAATTTTAATCTTATTGGTATTAGGCAATTTCCGTTGTGCGTGTTTCAAATTTATATTTTTTGACATTGTATTTTCTTCTGTTTTATTTTGATTTTGTATATTAATTAAATCTAAATCAATCAATAAATTCATTGTTGGTTTGATGCCCAGTGGTTTCTTAGGACTAATAGTGTCTGTTAATACAATTTGTTTTACATTTATTTCCAAGTCAATTTTATTAATAATATTTTTGTCTATACCGATACATATGGCTTTGGTTTCGTCTATCTGTTGTATCTCTGACATGTCATCAGAAGTAATTTCCGTATTTAAATTTGATTCTTCATTATTATAATTAATTAAATTGTTTTCAATTACATTTGATTTGTTTGTATCAATCGATTTTATCTTCGGCTCACATAATTTAACCCCCTCTATATGATTAGCGTAGGTTAATGTTCCATTTTTTATATTTAGTTTAACGTTTGCTGTTTTGAGCAAATTTATACCAATAAGCAAGTCTGAATCTAAGCCTTCTATTTCATAAAATACTGCATTGTTGCCAAATATTTCCATTTCTGAATAGTGAGTTATAAAAATGAAACCATTTAAACTTCTAACTCTTTTAATTATTGGCAATTCATATCTGTTGCCTAAAATGTTGGGTTTACAGTAGCAACTCGTGGCTTCTGTATCAATTAAAATTTTAAGTTTATTTCCAGTTAAGAGACTGGTTCGATAAATAAAAGGCAGATCTCTCCTTTCTTTCAAAAACGCATTTTCGTTTATATTATTAATTCGAAAATACTTTTGTTTTGGTCGTCCACTATTGTTATCTGAAACTTCAAGAGATCGTTTCTCAATTGGTCTTTCGAAATTATATTTGTTAGGGACTTGCTCTATAACATTATTTCTATCATATGATTGAGCAAAATTATAATATTGTTGAGAACTATACGAAGTTCGCTGATTGCTCCGAATAAATTCGTTTCCAGACACATTATTTTGAATCAACGACTGTGTCGAAATGTCTACATCAAAGTTTTTATTAATATTTATCTGAGGAAATTCTAATAAATTTTGAATTTGCTGCTTAGTCCTGGAAAGCTGAATATCGAAATTTGATCTTAAATTATTCAACTGTAGCTCCTGGACTTTAAGGTCACACCCAGAATTTCTTTCTTTCAGAATTAATAACCTATTTTGTAAGAATTCTATATCTGAAGCAATTTTTGCAAAATGTGAGTTAATAAGCCTTTCTACTACCTCTTTCGATAAATTTTCCTGTGCCATTTTAATTGAATATATTTTAATTTATTGAATTTTTTTTTTTTTAATTCTAAGTTAGTATTAGTCTTTATTTCTTTTTCACTGCCTTAATTCTATAATTTGTGTATCGGTTACTTAATGTGTACTTAATGGGTAAATTACTAAATGTTGACTCTTCTGCTGCTTCTGCCTGCTACTGCTTGCTGCTACTTCTTGCTGCTGCTACTGCTTGTAGTTCCTCTGAGGCTGCTGATGTTTATTCTTCACTTTCGTTCATTTATTTTAGATTTTTAGATTTTAACTGCAGTCAGCTACAATATATTTAAAATTTTTGTAATTTGGTTTGTTGTTGTTCTTCGTTTTGTTTTCACTATTTATTTAAGAAACTTTTTTTTTTATCTCATTTTTCACTGTGTCAATTCTCATTGCCTTTCTTTCTTCATTTTGCTTTTGTGTCACTTCTTTCAGTTTATGTAATTCAATTATGTCCACATCACTTATTATTTACTAATAATTATTATATTTTGTTCACCTTTTTTTCACGATAATTTTCACTAATGATTTTTGTATTTGTTTGTAATTTTTCTCCTTTTTTTAGGATACTTTTTTTTTCACGAAATTGTATTTTATTTTAAATTTTTTTTTTTTTGTCTGTTCTCCTCTTTAAGAACTTTGAGGATACTTGATGTTACAGTTTGGTCCCGTGGAGTTAATATTTTTGTAACTCCTCCTGGCAGGATCGCCAATTAAAGAAAACACTTTGAGTTCTTTTCTGGGTTGTATTTTGAGTAACGGAACACGTCCGCTCTCGTTCAACTTTATTTTCGAACTGCCTAGTTCCTTTTCATAATATGTGTATTATGAAACAGAATATCTCTTATCACTAGCCTAAAGTAATAATGCCGATGCACTTGCCTTCGAGCATTATCTCATTTACAGTGTCATTGCAACAAGTACTTAAACTCTAAGGGATGAAAAGATATTAACACGCGATTTATGAGGTTGGGACCCTTTCTGGACCGAATATATAAAAAAGAATATTTATTGCCTGTCTTACGTTTTATGTTCCGAATATTAAAACTATGAATTTATTGGATTTAACGGATTTTTCAGTTAATGAATGATAAGATGGGAAGAAAGTGATATGGTACTTTAACTCGCTTACTTCTCGCTTACTTGGCAACGACTGTAGGTCTAACCAGCTCTCCACCTCACTAAAGCTAACTCCGAGTTAGTTCCCAGAAGAGGACAAATAGAGGAGGACGCTTACTAAGACTTGCAAACGTGGAGTACGTGACAAAACCGACACGGTGCTCAGTCATACTACACCCTCAAGCAAACTGGGAAGTGAACCATCATATCAAAAAGTCAGTGAATACAAAGCATTCCTGGTGCAATTTGATGAATCGCCTCCTCTTCTTATCGGTTGAAGGTACACTGCACATGATGCGGATACAATTGATTGAGTTCAGGACTAGAATCACACACATCCACTGTGTTTCGAATCCACTTACACATCAGCCACTTGAATGCAAATGACGTTCCTGCTTTAATGTACTCCTCCCATGTGAATGCGTCTCATCTGCGTGTACTCCATCAAACATCGAGGGGATCACGGCATGCACCTACTCATCAAGAGACTGCAGATGTGTCTTGCTTTGTCATCCCACTCACTTCAGTTCAATTCCGGAAGCTATTAAGCTAGCGCCGCTCAAGATGTTTCCCAACAAAACCCAACCTTGTCTCGTTACCATCTCATCCCGACATCAAAACAACACCACAAATCTATTAGCCACATCCATGTTTGAAGCGTCCGTGATTCCCGCACGACGCGACGAGGACAGGTTGCTCCTCAGTCTGATCCGACTAAGTGATGTCATTTATTACAGATGCATCCAGATACCTGCAATTAATTCCTGTCCAACTCAGAGAGAGACTCAGTGATAGATGCTTTCCTCCACCGCCACCGTCACCATCAACGGCACCGAGCTCAGTTCTGTTCAGTTCAACGGTACGATACCCAATAACGTCACATTATTGGAATGCCGTGGTCTTACGACCGTCGCCGCCGCCGCCGCTGCCGCTTTGTAATCAAGGCAATTTTTTTCGTCCAATCCCCCGTTCGATTTTCGAAAGTGCCTTCCTGACGTTGCCTGATGTCTCGAACCGAATACCCGTGGCCAACCCACATTCCAACGGCACGATGTGGTGGCCCTGTGCTTATCATTCCACGCAAAACAATTTATTGACAACGTATCCAGATTTCCGACGGAGGAACCACATTACTGAGCGCAAAGTGTGAGATATTTATTCTGTTCGATTTCATTTTGATTGACCATGGCAGGCTAAGCCGAATGGAGGCGGTAGCCGCGGCGGATGGGGCAGCGCGTACGCCTTTCGCTCGTGCATCCGGCGTGGACATTCGAGGAAAAATCCGAAAACAACCAACACGCATCAGGAATCGAAAACAAATTCGCGTCCCAATCATGGACATAATTAGCCCCACTGACAAGTGCCAATGGAATTGGCCTGAGTTATGCGACTTTCAGTTTGTTCGCGGATTAACCTCTTGCGAAAGTCGTTTCGATGTCATGTGCCGTACGTGCCCCGATCTGGTGTTCTCAATTGTGACAGTTTGACCCCGTGCGTCGGTGGATGGGACGGAGGCGGGGGAACCTTTTTTGGGGTCACTATGGAGACAGGTTTACAGGCTGCAGTGTGTCCTCCCGGAGACTGGCGTGGTTTCAGTTTCGGGATTATTAATGAAAAACTGATAGAGCCGCGAGAAACGCACCCGCAGTTGCGCCGCGCCGGGGGCATTATTAATGATGAGGCTGACGGTGCGAACATTTTCGTTTTTAAAAGCGCGTTTAAATTAACAACGCCATTGTCGAAGAGTGATTTTCCGCTGATTCGGTTCATTTGTCTTTGATTGGCGATTTCTCCCATTGCGGATGCGTTGCTGTTTTGGCAGCCTGCCGGAAGGAGGGCACACTTTGACAGAGGAATGCCCGCCAGGCGACTGCGACTGCGTTTTGGCTGCTGATTGTCTTGAAATATGACCGCAGCAGTGTGATAAATTGACTCGGTATTAATAGGATCTGGGTCTCCTCACTTTCGATCGGGTTTTGTGAATTACCTCATTCAGGGAGAGCTATTTAGCCTCGTTAAGGATTAATGCAGAGACGAGTCAATTTCCTTGCTTCGGCAATCCCCACGTAGAATTTAGCGAGAAGGCACTCTGAAGCACAGTAGCATGTACACTGCCATTTCAAAAGAGATGAGTGTAGAAATTGCAATCATTCTTGCTTGCGATGAGTAACTATGCACGGACAAAACACAGAACCCTGAGGCATTCCATCACGTACGTGCTTATCGGCGGCATTAACAATCTATTCACTGCACAGTATCGACCATTCATTTCACAGAAATCGAGTCTTGAAGCAGAGGCTCATACAGAAGATCCTTCACCTTCGCCGCCATCAAGCACATCTCACAACTTCTGAAGTGGCTGCGTCCTCTTATTCCGTGAGTAATCGCATCCCATCCCAATACCAATCATCTCATCTTCGGCCCTCCACCAATGAAGAGATAACTAATTCCACTCAAATCAACACCGGCACCGTTGCAATTCATCATCCTCCATCTGTCAGGTATTATAGCAGCTAAGAGGGAGATTCCATTTGTCCGGCTCCATGGCATGGTGAATCTAATAAATTTCTGCCCGTTAATGTGGCCCAGCCACTCGTGAGGACATGTGGAGATCATCATCTTAAGAGCGCCTGCCACTGCCACTGCCGCAGACACATGCTCGTATGCATACGACTGTATCCATCCCCCCTTCATTCAGCCTGGCTGGATGGGCTTTATCAGTGAAAAATTATGTTCCTCCTGCTGGTCGCGCTGCTGGTTGGATACTGGGGCGCGATAGAAACAAGTGCCGCTGGTGTCTGCTGCGCTGTGGCTGTGACTGTGCTGCAGCGCTACCGGAATTTATCCACGCAGTTTAATTTATGAGTGTTCCCGAGACGTTTGACAGCCATTAAATGAGATTATTATGACCATTGGAATCTGACCTTCATTTGCGAGTGTTTCCTCTTACTCTCCGCTCGATCCCACCTCCGTCTACGCTGTGGCACTGCCTGTGATTTGGCACAGTCGACGTTGGAAGTGGCCTGCCTAATGGATGTCCTTTCTCGTGGCTTTAGGCATTTTGACTTTGCTATCGGCCAGGTATTAACCTGACCAATGGTGAATGTTAACAAGTGTCCGGCGCGGTGTTGGGATTTGTAATTTAATGGAGTGTTAACCAGAGAAAGCTGAATGGGAGCGATGGTGTGCCTGTATCGAGGTAATTCACTTGTGAGGTTCGAAAGAAAAAAAATCAAATTTATGAGCTCGCCAGTCAGTGTGTTATCTTTTCAAGGGGATTTGCAAATGTCCTTGAGAGCTAATAGGCTCTTGAAGGCTTTACACATTTTGAACTACTATAAAACCTCGAAATTGGGGCACCTCCGAAATGAATCCGACTACACTACACTCTGTGTTGGCCCATTTAAAAGGTCGTATCTTAAATATATAATATATATTCTCTTAAATATATAATATATATATTCCATACTTAAAATTAAACCTATGCCCAGTCAACAACTCATGTCCAGCACTGCGGATCATGTTGCGCCTTGCTGGCATCCGTCGAACGAGTGATGACATCCAAAATTTCTTGGATTTCATTTATACCATCTATCGAATGGACTCAAATTTTGGGTGGATGTCTGAAGGGATGAACATTGCTTCTGGTAGAGGTGCAGTCGAAACAAACAATTTTAAATTTGATTTCTGAAAACGAGGAATCTGAGTCAAGAAACTAAAGTCTAAGAAGGCTGCTGGTGTCTAGTGGAATGTCACATGAATAAGGACACCATTGATTGCACCAGCTATCGAGGGATAGCTCTACTCCAAGTCGCGTACGATATCTCCTTCTCCAATGTCTGATACATACATACATACTCGTGCGTTTTCAGACAAGGGAGTCCCACATTACACAAGATTTTACCAGATCCCTGGAATCGCTTCTAGAGGAACGATCTTCCAGAAACCCATAAAGCTGTTACCGATGGCATTGACGCACTGCTGGCATTCAATCAGCTTCAAACGGAGTACAATACGTGGCATAGGTTGTCTTGAGGAAAGGACACACAGCGTCAGAGTTTGGACAGGTCATCACAAAAATCGAAATAGTGAGGATTATCCTCTACCTCGTCTACGCGCGCAGGGACAAATAAGCCTTCTCGACGTACGGCGCTAACTTTATACAAGACAAAGGTAATTCCGATCCTGCTCTACGACATAGGGACATGAACATTGACCTTTATATTTTCGTAGACGCTCGATATAGCTAACTTGGTATTTGAGGTTGCCAAAAGTACTGCGAAATTCTTAGGTTTCCTCATACCTGGTCTGTTGCCCCCAAGAACACCCTGCATGTACTAGATAAAATCCAAAAGCGAGCGTACAACTTATAGGGGACAACGATATTGGAGAGTCATTAGCCTCGCTCGAACATCGACGTAACGTCTCTTCTTTGTCCGTATTTTAATACTATTTTAACAAACGATGCTCAAGTGAGCTGGCCAACTGTATTCCTCCCCCCAATACTCGTCTCGCCAGGAATGCTCATCAGTTTACTTCGGACGCACAGTAAAATATAGAGCCTAGTTCTTCAGCCACACCACACGCACATGGACTGCTCTTCCCAGCCTAATATTTCCCACAGACTACAATCCGCAGATATTTAAGACCAATGTGCACAGATACCCCCTCTTCCTTTCTCACTCTATACCTTCGAACCGTGTTGTCTCTTGCACAGTTACTTGTGAGCGCGCAAATTATTAGAATAAAAAAAAAAATTGGTGAAATTTACTTCAAGGAGCGCACGTTCGTTCCAGTGAACGATATCGTTATAGTGAACAGGCCCGGTTTTTATTAGTTCAGTATATCGAGCTTCTGCTGTAATAGAGAAGATACCGAGAGAAATTATTTTGCCTATGGGCATCCTAACCTAAAATCTGTCAGAGCCCAAATAATATTTGTATGTTTCAAAAAAAAAATCAGCAAATGGTTGGGAACCTAGAACAATATCGCACGACAGGTTGTAGTGGCTGACTGCTGATAGACAGCAGTCACACTCAGGCCAGCATGTGCCACTTGTGTTACCACACGGATCTAATTGAACGTTGACACCTAATGCTAAAGTAGTCCTCTAGGTGAGTTCTCTTTCGCGTGGAAGAGATTTGCTTTTATAGAATATATGTACAATTGCTTCTTTCTCGTCCCCATCTTCCTCAGATCGAGAGTAGGTCATTGTTTCTTGGTGAAGAGGCATCCTGTGTCAAATGACCATCTACGATTTCTACAGTAGTTTCTTTACAGTAGCTAGGGGAATGGACGACAGGTCTCCATCGTAGTACCCTTTCTAGCGAGTCCGTCCGATTTACAGTTCTCAAGTCCCAGTATCCCGTAACCCACTTGAGTTGTGCGTCTGTTTTAAAATACTTTCCATTATTTTTTAGCCATTACAGAGCTTCCTGGCTGGCTACCTGTCTGCCGATGAAGTCCATCGGCGGTAAATTGATCACCTCAGGAGCTGCGGAGAAGATTGTCCCACATGCGCTAACATCACTGGATGCAGCGCAAGCCCCAAAAGATGAGTAAAGATGACATTAAAGAATCACCGAAGCTAATGTTCGTATTATAAACATCGATCAAATCAAAGGATCCAACACACGCAACCCAGATTAACCCACAGCCTGCGATGTGCGTCATCGCTCACCTCACATGGTGGTGCTGATTCACCAGCATTCCTACCACGTGCAAGGCATCAACATTATTCATCGGTCGCCTAACGCCTGCAACGCGATCATTTGATGCCTGAACTCAAACATCAGAAACATCGACAAGCCAACCGAAAAACCAACCGCAAGTTGTCTTGAGTCACTCACTCGCAAGACAGCTCGCGTAAGTATGTGTAACCACCGCGAAAGCTCTCAACCATGTCGCTCCTTCAAGTTTCCGCGAAAGATGGGTGAAGCCAAATCGTCCACTCCTTGACATTTCTTAATTGTCCATTAAGTAATTTAAGTGTAACCATCATCGGTGCGCAGACACACGGCACGGCCAAGACAATTTCATGCTCCCCTAAGTTTCAATTCGATAACCTTACCCCCCAGCCACGCCACGCCATTCCCGCATGTGGTGATAGCTGGTGACCGGCGACGACGATACGAGAACAGTGCGCCCACCTTAAAGTCGACTCCGCGACGACGCAGCACTTGCTTCGCTTGACTTGAGCATATGGCAGAAGACGACACAGTAACAATGTATCGCTGGACTTGCTTGCTTGGGTGGACTCCGTTGATGTTCCGGCTAAGAAAATCGGTTTCGATATTTGTGATGAACCGAGGAATCTAAGATTTAATGGCGCGTAAACGGATACACCACATGCGCCCCTATTTGCGTAAGATGACGCATATACAGCAGATCTCTCTGGTAGGTGCTCTGCCACCGCCTAGAACTCGGTTGACTCGGTGCGCCAAGCCAAGCTGAACAGGTAAAGGAATATCGGCTGCTGAGAATAAATCTAATAAAGTTCAATTAAAATCCATGGGAATGTTTTATTCATGAAAGGCGACGCAACGAGGATGACGGGTGCGCCACCAACTTACCGAAACCTGATTTTAATTGCGGCCCCCAATACAGACCGTCCGCGTCGATGCTGATCGACGTTGAAGTCGGTGAGGCCTAATTGCGTTCTTGTGAGACACTCGCAACGCCGCCGCCGCCGCTACGGAGGAGCTTGTGATCCGTATTGGGGATCGATGAGTTATTATGGGAATGGACTGGTGCGTAACGGGCATTGTTCCCGATGACGCATATGGACTTCATTCTGTGTGAGGTTATGGGAGAGCGGATTCGAGGCAGAATTTGAAGTTGAATGAAGTGGGAGATGTCGATGTGGCACAGCGCCTGGCATGGTTAACATTGGCTTCTTGTACCCTCTGCTTGCGAAGGGCCTGTGACACGTTTATTGTCAAGACGAACTGTGACTTTTTCGAGAAAACCCCGACCAGCCACGTCAACGACCGCATGTATCGCCAACACACACACACAGTAAGCGTGCAAATTGGTGTCTTATCTCAAATGTCAACGGTTTCTTCATCAATAACTCACATTCAGTATTTGTCTCTAGCAAAGCTCCATCCTTCTGCTGACGTCTACTGCACCGAACTCGGCGTTCCTTCTTTCCGCAGCAGCTGGCACCAGCAACAGCATCACCACCACCGCCGAATGAAACCAACTCACGGAAGCATCATTCTTCGGCGAAACCTCTGTCATCAGGCCTTCCACAGGCTGTTTGGCTGTTAGCTGGTGGTGAAAATTTTCTATTTGCACATGGCCTGAATCCTTCCGAATGGATTTCATCGCTATGCTGCATGTGTCCACTTCATAATTTCTAGTGATGACAGCGCACACCAGAGTGAGAGGTGGACCCCCATCATTTCGCATTATGATCACAAATGCACTTAGAAGCAGGTAAAAGATACTCTTTCGCTTGCTTGTATCTAACTGAAACACACGCACATACTCACACTCGCCCATGCACAGACGCCTTCTCCATCGTTGGCGTTGTCGTTGCGTCGGTCGTTGTCTCAGCTCAGCTGTTGTCTTCAATTTCCCAGTCGCCATCGGAAATTCGATATCGCACTCCGCATGAAGTAATCAAAAGCAAATACAACTAATAATTATTTTGTTGGAGGTGCACCACGTATAGCTGTGGATTTAGGTATCTAAAGCAGGTCACTCTGTGCCATGGGCCAAGAGCTGTTTGCAGAAAAAAAGGATTCGCGTTAGAGTTAGAGTCGACCAGCTCGGCCCAGCTCGTGGGCCCCCTCGTGCTGTGGCCCGTCGGCCGGCCTCTTCAATTGAATGATTCAGCTCCGATTCGGTTCGGTTTCTTGTCTCGGGGCATTTAATACATTTTGTCACGATATCGTTGGTGGAGCCAAGTGGCTGTGGTGCCCATTGACCCGAATTTTGTGTGTGATTTGCCTTCCCATATTAAAAACGAATAATGTCGCATTTGCCATGGGACACGCTACGACTGCTCTCCGGCTCCCCGAGACAACAAGCCAGTGAAACATGAACAAATATTAATAAAACTAATAAAAGTTATTATGCGAAGGGAGGGCATGGAGGAGGCATTCAGGGAGCCCGGTGGGTGGACTCTCTGACTTTCTACCAGAAGCAACAGCGGCAGCCTGGTACTGGCCGCTAGCATCTACCTATACAGCAGCAGCGAACGGGCGGAATTTCACCGGGAGACCCACTTGTTGCCGGTGTGTGGTGTGCCGCCACCGCTACAGCCGCCGTCGTTGCAACTGCCGCGATGGAATGGTAATTGCATGGGACAAGTTGATGTCGCCCATGTGCAACTGGGGAAAAAACGATCACGATCGGTCGAGTGTAATCGGTTTCTATCTCAATCGGAATGGATAAGTGGAATTGGTTAGTGAAGGGTAAACGTTTCCGCAAAAAATAAAGTATGCATGTCCCCTCATACACGCTAGCTGAGGTGGAACAAGCTCTTTCTTAGCGCAAGGATACTCGGTGGGCAATGACCGTGGTGTGCACGATGTGTAGCAAGGATTGCTTCTCAGGACTTGAGAAAGGAGCCAGGACTGATTTATTTGAAAAAGGTCACGGGCAGGCAATCCTCTGCGCTTAGGCGCCTTCTGTGGACTCAAAGTAATGGATTGATATAATGGATGGTAAATGATTGACATCGATGACAAAAAAAACATGTAATTTTATGTGAAAGGTGTTGAGTTTAATTAATGAACAGGCATGTGATCACCACATGGAACGACAATGATGATTTCAAATTCGACGTGGATGACCTGCGGCTCTGTCTTGCTGGAAAAGATTCAGCCGTTGAGACTACAGACACAAGCAAATCAGAAGATACATTAGTCAGTACTTAAAGTAATTTTAAATTAATCGCAGATGGGTGGAGCATGAGGATGCACATGTGGCCTAAGGTGTCAGGGAGAACATCAATACAGCCTTAGTTACTGATCACTGGGTTATGGGCAACAAAGGTTAAATAATGAGATCGCCCCACACCGAGTTTTATTAGAGATGTAGAGAAGAAACGGATAAAAAGACACCGCTTCATTACCTCGGCATCGGACAAGTTCCAAAAGAGGAGTAGAAGTCTCAAGTGCAAGACAATCGAAGTCATTAGAAATTAGCTTCCTAAGAGCAACTATGTGGTCGCCGTCTAATGGCGCTACAGTCCGAAGTGAACCTGAGCCTCAACCAACAAACTCTCCACCTGGCACGATCACCAGCGAGTTGTCTCCAATTTCGCACGCCAAGTTGAGGAGGAGATAGCCATTGGTTCCGTGGGCGTAATCTATTGCGTTGTCCCACTGAAGTCAAACATTCGGGCTGAAGCGGTGCTGCCCATGCACTGTCCACAGCTCAGCCATCCTAGGAATCCATAGACGCCTGGCTAAGCTCAGACCGTAAAGTGTATGGTTGAATCTCCTCCAAAAACCATCAACGCAAACAGGACCAAAGAACTTTTCAGGAAACGGATAGTCAAGGTTTTATATAATGTAAGCTTGTGTGAGAGCTCTACATTGACTAGTAGAGCGTCTTGAGCCCAAAGAAACGGCTATTGGCAACAGTTATTCTGCGTTAATCTACTGGTGTTGTTCGCACCGTTTACTTAGGAGCAGATGTAAACGAAGTCCTTCACTACCTCGAAGTTATGGCTGCATATGGTGTTAGCTACCTGACGACTCTATTGTCCTATCAAATATTTATCTAGAACGCTAACATTTGACTAACTGAGTGTTCTGAAAAGAGATAATGGAGGTTAAAGATATCCACCCCCCGTTTTGTATACGGTGTTGCGATGCGATTTGGAGCCGGAAACTTTGTTAGAGTATGTGTGAAATCCAAAGGGAAATACACTACGCTCTTACACTTTACGGCTCAATATCGACATTGTCAAGGGTTAAAAATGGCCGAAGTTGGATATCTCTTTATCCTTCATTACTCTGGTTCTGAAGCTACTTCTGATGTGCCTCTTTTCTACTACTCGCGCAAAATTTATTAGGTAAATGAGGAATGAATGTTTCTTCTTCAACAATTTCGAAAATATATTTGTTTTTTGACATACGCGATGGAGTTATGAACAAAAAACAATGAGTGGCTTTCGCTCATTTACAACTCCTCTCAAACAGTTTAATTTTTGTTCGTAGAATAAAACTACCATCCCCAAAAAAGCCAATGAAGCTCTACAACCTAACAAAGCTGCTATGTGGTGCAGTGGCGTAGCGAGAGTTTTTTTTTTATGTCTCACCTAGTAATTTTTTCACAAACTAAGAAACTGTACTGTGGCTGACTGCTGTACGGAAAGACAGCAGTCCACCATAGGTTCATTGTGCTACCACCCGGTTTAGGAAAACCTATTCCGCAAACCCGTGAGTGGTTTTAATAAAGCGAAGAAGATGACTGACTGTAATGCTGTTCATTCAGCCATATCAAAATAATAAGCTCAATCTACGGGATAAGAGAGCATTGCAGTTGCATAGCCAGGGCACAATAGTTTCTACAATGGTTTAGCTTTAGAGAGCCCGCCGAGGGCCAGTAAGTTAAAATATAATCATTGCTCGTCCAACTAGTTTTAAGCATTTTTGTCTAGTATGTAAGTATGTAAGTGAATTGATAAATAAAAATTAATTTAAAAAAAAAAATGGTTTCTTCCTGTTCCTCGTCACTGCGGCCTCTGCGGAAGTTGATGTTGTGGACGCCTGGTCTAAAGGCTTGTTATAACCCCAATGACAATTCTAGGACTCAACCTACTCAATCTAATCAAACTAAGCGATCTCTTAGTGCAGACTGCAGGTTGTTTGATACGTATTTCTAATAGAAGGACGAAAAGGTGAAGTTGACATATTTGGAGTACTATACTTATGTTCGCACTAGACGAAATTGAGTAATTTCGGCAATTTCCCTCGAAATTAGGATCGAAATTACTCAATTCTCCGTAAAAGGAACCAATTTCAAAATTGCGTCAATTAGATAAAGTTCAATAAAATTGCGTACGAAATTGTGTATCATCACGACTTTCGAGGTGGGCGTTGAATGCGATTACATAAGGTAGGCGACCGCTTGGCAGACCCAGGACGAGGTGCTTGAACCAAGTCCAAAAACTCGCCTGGCTACGCTTTGGCATAACACCTGATGGGTTAGAGTCGCTGGCGGAGGATCGAGTTGCCTGCATGGATCTCTCGTGCGTGGTTTACACCCATAAGTGGAGCATGCAGGTCAGAGATGATGATGATGAGGTGCATTCCTCTTAAAATCCCCTTAAGTACCTATTATTCATTCGTTAGAGTTAGTTTGCACCTGTAAAATTGGAATTTCTTGAGACGAGTTCGTCTTCAAATCGAATTATCTCGTTTAGTGTATTTGGTTAGTTAATGAGCGCCAAATGACATCTTACTTACCCCCATTTCGCAACACACATTTCAGCCGTCAAAGTCGAATTTAAAATTAAACAAAAATAAGGACACAAGACGACACAACCTTGCCGTTCAGACGCGTCTTTCAGAGGCAGTATTTCATCCTAGATCATTCCCTGCCTGAGTTTGACATCCAATTTAGATTCAAACACAAGACCAAAGCGATCGCCCAGTCGCCTTGTGATTATCGCTTTACTTCCAACGAAGAACCGAATGGGAAAATAATTAAATGCGCCCCATCAATGTCTTCCGGCCGTGATTGATGTCATGACGAGCAGCTCTGCCGAAACACATGTCCGCATGACAATCGCATCGGCGAATGCATTCGCGACGCCAGCTCTGCACGTTGTCACAGACTCTCATGTCGCTCGCTCTGCATTTGCTGTGTCCAGCCAGAAATCTGGGCCATAACTCATTTTCCGATCTCCATAAAAATTCCCTACGTGCACACCATTCACGCTCTTCGACTCCCAGGCGCAGTGCCTCGCTAATCCGACAGTAAAATTTCAAAACATTAAAATGCCATCCGTCCAGATGAGACGTTTCACAAGGCCCCACAATCGGTGCCTCTTTGCCACGGGTGTTGAATTCGGCTTCTCAGCAGTTGGAGCAGCCTGCGCGACTGGGCAACGCTGCGAGCACTAGTTCGGGTGAAGTTCAGTGGAATCAGGGAATTGTTTCCGAAAAAAAGAACAAAGTAACGACCCGAGTTAATCATCTTTGACGTGAGTTTTATTACCAAGACTTGGCTCCCCGGATCCAATGCTGCGCCGCCGTCGGATGGCAGGAGGAAGCCAGCGTTTGTTTATTTTTCTCCCCATCACTCGATGATGAGCAATTGGATTAGCGCTTAGAGATCAGCGGCGATTATAATTTATAGCCGAGAATTAAGGTCTTCATCTGGCGCGTAGAGCTTTGTTTGATTCTCGAAATGAGACATAACCGAGGCGGGGATGATTGCTGCAGATAGTGCACTATCGGCACTGCCATCTGAATATGATGGATTCGGTTTGTTTTATGCCTCTCCTCCCAGTACTCGTACCTGGGAATTAATCCGTGAAACTCTAATGAAGATGGAAGCGACTAAATCGTGTTTATAGATGGCTGCGCGGCAGAGGCGATGGCGGTGGTGCCGGCTGGGAGCTACGAGCTCGAGCTTCGGGGGCATGTTGGGCAACGAATAATTATGGCCAGGTCCGATCAGGCCATCCACTGTGCAAGTGGATGCTAAGTTGGGTCGCAGAGTTTTCGGTTATGATTGAGATGGCTCTATGGATTGGATCGATTGTGGAATAGTGTGGTTAGCATTGTTTACGAAATGGTTTTCATCATTTTTTTGTGTTGTTCTCTTCTCCATCTGGTTCGCCGGTTGGTGATTGGCATTCCAGGGCCCGGTTCCTAGTTCCATGGGAACTGGGTGAGCGGCCCAGCAGGAATTCGGACTAATTTATGGCAGTTTTAGTATGCGACTGGCATGATGGATCAGCTCAAGTCAGGCTTGCCTCAGAAGCTGAACTTTGACTTTTGACGTTGGATTGACAGATGCCCTCAGAAGCAATGTTCTTAATCGGTGCGACAGCTGTTGCTTAAGATGGCCATACTGAAGAAGCTGAGAATCTGGGGCTTCAGACAAGGATTTATCAATGAGATCACTCCAGAGAACATAACTCACGAAGGAGGTTGCGTTTTTGAGTCATAACATGGCATTTGTCTTCGTAGTCGAGCCACTGAGCACCAGCGCTGTAGCTGGGAGAAGTGGAGTCTTCGACGTCGAGTTTAAGAAGGTGTCATTTTGGACAGTAAACAACTTGATCTCAGCGAGTGGTAGCTGCGTACGATGCCGTCGACAATGGAAGGCAGTTTCAGATTATCCATGGGTCGCAAGACTAATAAGTAAGTTAGTTCTCCGGGTCTGTATGTCTAGGCTAAGTCTTTCTCTGATACCCCCGCCAGAAAGGAGACATCTTTGATGTATGACTTGCATACACCCGGTCTTCACAAACAGAGTCTTCCAAGGCTGCCATTGACTTTGGTTATCGGCATGGACGAACGATTTGACGAGTCGGATCCCATGATCTTACCGGCCAAGTATTGTTCAGCGAATTAATTTCTCGATTGATGTGTGACGTGTAAAGCCATCTTCCTGGAAACCATACGCGTCCTGCAATTTTTCCAGGGGGCAATTTTTTTTCTTAAATTGTATATATTTTTTTTTAATTTATAGTAAGCAATTATTACAAAATATTGTACTATTTGCAAGGTGCCAACCTTGCCTATGCTGGAACTACGTGTCCATAGCTGGTGCTATTGACGGCAACGTCACAGCAAACCAAAAGAGTGACACACCAGCACTTTTACTTCCTGTCGATCTGGCAATATGTCAATTCCATTCAAGCGGAAATTAGCTTCGTCTTTGAAGACTCTCTTTCACAGCTTCTTCGCTGAAAATGGTTTTCATAGCGCACGAGTAAGTGAAGTTCGGATGTAAGTCATAACTGAGCATGCCTCGAATCACGTTGTCAAAGGTAGAAAATCGAAAAACCAAAGACCAAAAAACACCCATTGTGAGATCAAGTAACCTCTTATCTGAACTTGAATTCTCTGGCGCCATTGAGAAGGACTAGAATTATCAGTATCAACTCGAAGAAACAGCGCTCGACCTGAGTACTGAACCGTTCTGCCGTCACCTCATGCTGGCAGAAAATTGATCTGATGAATTTAAACGAAGGAACCCCATCCGTGCATTGCGGTGAGACCACTTCAACAGCTTTGTCCGATTTGCAGTTCCGAATTCCAGCACGTCGACTAAAGCTCGAAAGCGTCTTGGTCACTGACCGTGTGAGTGCTCAGCAATCCGCAATTCACTCCCATAGGTATCGCATCGCTCTCCACTACTGCAGCCTAAGTCGGCTCAAGTCAGAGTTCACCGAGAAGTCCGAGGAGCATGTCAACCTCAACTAAAAATGTTGTCATGTCACTTCCCCCAATCAGACTGGAAGAAGTAACGACCGCCCCAACAACTTTCTTCTACCAAAATGCTGCATTGGCTGCCTGGCGACAGCACCAGCTTCTGTGGCTGATCCACGCCATTGCCCCATAAGCCACCCACTGCCGCACTCAAAAACACAACTGTCACCCATTTTGGCTGAAATCAGAAACCTTCATTAGAGCCATAAATCGTGGCGAAGCCACTAGTTTTTCGGTCTTCGCCCGAACCCTGGCGACTTCTAGACGCGCACCAAACTTCCAATCAAATCAATTATGGCAAGACCCGACATTCTCCTCTCGAGCTGAAACGATGAAAAACCATAACAGCCACCGGCGGTAAACTTATTGATTTGGCAAAGCTCCCCGGCAGGTCGTGGGTCAGATCGGTATGCACCAACACTGGCTGGGGAGACAGGCACTGATCGTACCGAGTGTGATCATCATCAGCGTGGTCGTCATCGTCGTTCCAAATTCAATTACCTCATACTACTCGTAGCTGGACGGGGCTGGATCTCTCGACAAATGCACATCTCAGTGGTCAGCAGCGGGGGCTGCGGCAATGGCGAAGGCTTCCCAAGTGCTGGGGAGGCGGTGGTGGGCAATTGATTTGCCTATCACTCAGATTAGCCAGAGTGAGCGAGTGCCCTCTCGCAGTGGCCACGGTGAACTGCAGGTTATACAAATCCGTCTCCATGCGACGGACATTCTCCCATGGACCGCCGCCGATCCATCGGTTCATTTGCCCACCTAATTTGGCTGTTGCCGTTGCCGTCCAGAGGAGATCCGAGACCCGAGTCTGGCAGCTCTCCTGATAGCCCCAATGTATCACGATGGATTTATAGTTTACAATGCACGATCAATCAAAATCGTGAATATGTGGTATTCTACGGGTGAAGTTGGCTCAATTTACAAGCCCCCCAGTTTGGTCTATGGCCCGGCCGATCACCTTCCCTGCGACTGTGATGCGCGGATGGGCTGTGTGGCGTGCATGTGTGGCGGTTCGAAAGAATTATTACACCTGATTTGGATCAGATCTCATGAACTTGACCACCAGCACTAGCACCAGCACCACCATCATCGTCCCCATCTTCATCATCATCGTCCGCTTCATCGCCATCCTGGTCATCGTCGCTTTGAACGTCGTCATCTGCTTTGCATGCGATGATGGGCATTGGGCCGCTCCTGACAACTCCGATGGAGACGTGTGTGTGTGTGTGTGTGCGGTGCGGTACCGCTGTTATCATCCGATGATCATCCAATCACGAATATTTAATTTCGTTTCACCTGAGGTCTTATCGTTTCGCGTTCCACTTAACGATTGGATCTTGTTTCCTAGTTCTGTCGGAGCATAGAGTGCGGGCAGCGGAGCGCGCAGCAGTCATTCCAGCTTAGGTACCCTTTTTACGATTTTAATTTGTTTTTTGTGCAAAATCTCGTTATACCGTTGTGCAAGCGAAATAAATTTATGGTTTATGGCGGCGGCGGTGGCGGTGAGGTGCATACCTGAGAATTATTAGTTGGGAGACCTGTTGCCCGGCGAACGTTGTATGGGGGTGGATGGGATCGCCGCCGCCGCCGTCGCTGAGATTGGCTGCGAAACGGGAATTAGAATTATTTCGTTGTGATGCCTTACATTAGACCGGAATGGATGGCAATTAATGTCAATCCTTTGTTATTCATGGTCAACCTCTGGGAATTCATGTTTCGACTGGTCGTTGGATTGGGAGTTCCGCCGAAGTGAACATTCGCCTTGATCGGAACGGTGATAGCAAGGTTTTGCCATTTTGTTTTATGACTTGTGCCGTGGAGTAAAGTAACCTGAATTTTCGATGTTAAGGTGTTTTAGCTCCTGGCCTCGTGGTACAATGTCATTCGTTGTGTTAGCACAGCGACTGCAAAGGTGATGCGGAGTGAATCAGAATTTGTGAAACCAGAGATTCGAAATCATTTAAACTGTATTTGTTGCACATGCTGGGATATCTAAGTTGGTGGGTATTTAAATTTCTTTTAGGATGTCTACATGTCCGTCGGTCATCCGCAGAAGTTCAAGAAGAGAGTGTTACATGCGTATGATTTTGTAGGATAATCACAGATGAATGCAGCGCGCAGAAAAGTCAATATTTTCGTTCCTTAGCGATATTTGATAAACTCGTACCGTCCTTCAATAAACAACAGCGTTGCACATTGTAGGCTTGCCACCGGTAAAGCACAGACATTTCGAGGTGATGTCTGTTCTGAATTTTCACTAGTTTTCAAACTTCACGCACATCCAGTATAGTTCAACAACTAAAGCTTTGTGTCCACACTCAGCGAAGTTGGATGAGGAGACACATTTTCATTTCGATGACTGTACCAAACCGTAGGTTAGGTCGGAGTGGCTGACTACCGTTACCGGTGTGGCTACCTTTGACGTATTCAGCCGCTCTAACCTAGTCCAAGATAAGGCCCGTTGTGTTACCACAAAGTTCTTATAGATCCTAATCGGCGAACCATCTCGAGATTTTGATAACGCGATGAATTTGATAATAGAAATATGGGGAGTCCAAGTAAACTGTTTTTTAGCCATGACAAAGCTTAATTGATAGCTATAGCCTCTGCCTGAAAATCGCTACAGTGGGACGGTAGTCGGTATGACAGTTGAAAATTCAGGTCCTTAGAGTAGACTTCGACACCCAGTCCTTCGACCATCTTCGATCTATCTGTGAAAATTCGCAGAGGACCGTCCAGCGTCTGGTTTTCAGACGTCCAGTAATGTATGCTGATCGAGAAGAAGATGAGCTCAGGTATCAAGAGGTCGGTGTTTTCTGTAGGGATCCAAATTTCTTTACTACTTTCTGCTCTTACTTACTTTCGATGATGGTAGAGTGTCCGGAGCGAAGATCCTTCCACACACGCAGCGATTTCAATCTAGTCGCGGTAATGAAATGCCTGCCGAAATCATCGGAGAAAATTTGAGGAGTGTATTTAGAGGGAAATGGAAATACAGTGTAATCGCGACAACTCATATCAAAGACTCGGTCCCTTAAAAAAATTACGGATATTCGTATAAATCCCATACTATTCGGCCCCTTTGATAATTCGTATATTTTTTATCCGTGAACAAAAGTTAATTCGTATGCCTTGAGTTACGCATCTCTACAATTCGTATTCGTAGGGTGATTTTTTAAAAGCTATAGGAAAGTTTTTCAAAAAAAAAAAACACATAACATTCAGAAAAATGCATGAAATCTTTATTTGAATCGATAGTACGGTCCATATAATTTAATGTTTGAAGATTATTTCAAGCAAATGTTGACCTTGACTGCGCCTCAAATGGTCCATCCGCCTAGTCCAATTTTGGCATACTCTTTCCAACATTTCGGCCGGTATCTCACGAATAAATGCTTCAATGTTGTCTTCCAATGCGTTAATTGAAGCGGGCTTGTCTGTATAGACATGAGCTCTAACATAGCCCCACAAAAATTAGTCTAAAGGCGTTAAATCGTACGTGAAATAAAATGTTCGCCGAACTCGCCTCTCAATAAGTCCATTGTTGCGCGTGCTGTGTGGCATGTGGCATGTGGCACCGTCTTGTTAAAACCACATGTCATGCAAGTCAAGCTCTTGCATTTTGGGCAAAAAAAAGTTGGATATCATCTCACGATAGCGCTTACCATTCACAGTTACGTTCGATTCGCATCATCTTTGAAGAAGTACGGTCCAATGATGCCACCAGCCCATAAACCGCTCCAAACTGTGATTTTTTCTGGATGTATTGGTAGCTCTTGCAATGCTTCTGGCTGATATTCACTCCAAAATCGACAATTCTGCTTATTTACGTACCCATTGAGCCAAAAATGAGCTTCGTCGCTGAACACAATTTTTCGGTAAAAAAGCGCGCCATGAACTTTCTTAACAGAGCACGAATTTTGACAATAGATTTCAATAATTTGCAAGCGTTGTTCGTTTGTAAGACGATTCATGGTTAAATTATAGACCAAACCGAAGATGTTTGACAGTGAAACAAAACACGAAACGTGCGTCAGCTGTTTAAACCAGTGTTGCCAGAAAGATAATAGCTATAAAATCACCCTTTATTTGTGAGATTGTCTGTTGGCTTTGTTCATTGTCGGTTGTCACTTAAGTAATCGCTCTCAGTTTGCAAGATGAGTTCAAAGAAATGAAAGAGCCTCTCTGTCGCCCAGAAGCACGAACTTTTTGAAGCCTTACCGTACAGTGACTTCACATGACTTTTGACTTCACATTGCATATGTATTTCGATAATTTTTCCATGCACAATATGGTGGTGAGTGGACGGCATAGCTGCGTCTAACTTATTTCTGGATGGAGCCATTGTGTTATCCATTATAGGAGAAAATGTTCTATGGGTATCCTACTCTGTTAACATTGTCCAGCCATCCAGATGCTTTGACGAATCTGACTAATCAAGGAAGAAATATCAGTGGAGTTGAAAAACAGTGACAGACAGTGAGTGCTGCCGCCTATTTCCTCATCAACCTCTGTATATGTATTTCTTGGCGAGTTTAATTTTCATATCGGGATTCTTTAGATGAATAAGTCTACAAAGCTGTACAACTACCATCGATAGCAACTTCCAATGGACAGGAGCTTACTCGAACTAAAATGGTCAACAGCTAGTAGAGCCGCAGTCGATACGGAGCTTTCTAAGGAATTACTTCTGCAGTCGACAAGGCCTCACATACCTCGATCACGTTGAATGTTCCACTCGATCTGAACAATGATAGGCGAGGAATCAATCCATGACCTCGACGAGGCTATCGAGGCTGAATTCTAAATCTTCCGAGGCATCAAAGAGACGAAGCTCTGCGGAACATGACTACACATTTTCGCTGACAAAATTGTGATATTCCATTTCTTTAACGTAAAACTGTGTCACTTAACATATGGTCAGGTTCAGCATTCCCACTAGTGGGGCGAGTCATTTATTGCACTGGAAAGGAGACCTTAAGGGTCATAGCACACAAGGACGCCTTTGCTATTATCTGTTATTTCCTATTGGTGGACAGAAAGGGCATGGAAAGCGGATTTGAGAGGGAGTTCATACATTTTCTATGGAATATGGATGGTATGCCCTCAGGACCTGGAGAGTAGTCGTCTTGTAGATGATTAATTTTATGACGTATCATGCCTTGATCAATATCGATTTCGGTGATAGAAGTTTGGCTGTAGTTTTCCATATCGCTAAAAAATTCAGGGTCTGGATTGTGGTTTTGGCAGTTAAAAGACTGGCTAAAGAAGGAGGCATATAGATTAGCAATGCTTTGAGGGTCGTCAGAGCGAATATTATTCAGTTTAAGGATGGAAGGAAAACCCTCTAACTTTTTTTGGCGTTAAAGAATTGATGGAAACGTCTGAGATTTTCTATTAAAGAAGTTTGCATTTTTTCGATATAGAAGATGTAGACGAATTCGCAGAGATACAAGAAGCGGAGGAAAACGTCATGATAGGATGAGTAGTGGGAGGCAGAGCTAGATAGTAAGTATTTTTTCCACAGCTTGTTTCTAAAGTTAAGGAGAGTGCGAAGCTCCTTGCTGTACCAGGGCGGGGAGCATAGAATATACTTTCCTTTGTTTATTGCGATTTTACCCGCTCAATGCTAATAAGAGCCTCGTTGACGACTGGGTTCCTTCTGTCAAACACGTCATGTCATCCGTGTTTATTGATAGCTGAATGGATTTCCGGGAGATCATCCTGTAGCGTGAGTTTTGCACGATCTTCTTAAGAAGTCTTGCCTTTAGTAGCAGCGAGTAAGTAAGTGAGGATGTTTTTAGCTCATCCGTATTCACGCTGGTATGTGCCTCCTTGAAATTGACAAGTATGAAGGTGGTTAGGGTCGGTCTGATAGCCGTGCTTTACCACCCTATACAGATCGCCTTGAATTGATCGGGTTGCATACCTTAAAAAACGTCGTGAAGTAGCTGACATCCTATTTCTGTACCAAGTTCTATTTGGAACAATTGAGTCACCCGACATTATGAAAATGATTCCACTAAACTCCAACCCCCGTCGCCTTAGGGTTGTTCCTCTTTTCCGACCCCGCCTCCATCGTTTCAACTACGGCATGTCTGAGCCCCTTTGATGCGCCTAGCAAAAGTGTCTCTAAATTGCCTCGATTTTTACGCTAATCTATTAGAACCTCCTTATTCTCGTCCTCATAACTATTCCTGCCTCCTTCCTAATATAAGTTAGTTTGTAGTTGATCTGTTAGTTTTGAAGTCTACGCTTGTACTAATAAATAAAAATACTCATGAAGGGTCATCATCAAGAAGGTTCATCATCAACATCGTCTTAGGCAAAGCTTCGTAATGGACAGCAATAACATCGAAATTGAACAGGACTTCATAAACCTCGGTTCCGTGGTAAGAAATGCAATCAACATCAGGACAGCCATCAAAGCGCTGGGTGTCATTAGCCTGCGACTTGAGTCAACCTTTCTCGAACTTCGACATCGACCTGTGGGACAACGCAACAGAGGACATCCACGTTTAGGATGGAGCACACAAGAAACAAAGTCGACCAACTTGGTGTACAAAACTGGAAGCCAACCTGATCGAGATAGAGAGGCTTGTCGCCACAGAAAGAAAAAGAAGTCCAAAGCAGTTCAGGAACAATCACGAGATGAAGGGTTGAACTTAGAGCTTAATTTCGATCACATTATATTTAATGTGGATTATAGGGATACATCTCAAGAATTACTCTGAACTCCGTCAGGCATTTCAAAGAAAGTAGGAGTTCGTTTGTGACTGCACCAAATTTAGGACAACCTTCAACCTTCAGTGCATCAATGAGTGCTCTTATTAATTTTAATCAAGGGATTGCAAAATGGATTTGTCTCGCAGTAAGTAAAGCATTCCACTTCAGATCTTAGCAAACGCTTATTGCGTGTTCAAGCGAATGTAAATGATTCCCAACCCATTTGCAATGGAATCGATTACTGTCCCCCTCGTCAGAATTCAATCTTCAATTCAATTAAGTCCCATCCAATTATTCTGCGCCAATTAGCATCGTCAAATAAATACCTCTCACGCTACCAGCAGCATCGTGCAGGATGTCCTCCTAATTCCACTCTAATTTCGTTTTGTAAACTCGAGCACTTTCCCACCGCCACCACTTCACGGTTGGCATTATCCCTTTCTGACTGAGAGGCTCGCACATCAATCGACTCAAATGTCCTTCTTTCTTGTTCCCACAACTGTCACATCGAAAAAGAATAACTGCAAGTGACACGAAGCATATTCCATTTCGAGCGTGCGCCGCCGCGCGTTTCGATTGATAAGGCTGCGACAACCAAAACCGAATTCACACACAATCGACTGCAACAAGGACTGCAAACGGGGAATCAAATTAGAGGGCAACAAAAGCGAATTACGCTGTCAAAGGGATGAAGTGATTCACCACCAGCAACACCATCATCGGGACCGCTACCGCTCGCGTTAGATGGGTGCAGTCGGCAGCGCTCGCACGCATCAGGTCACCAAGCGGAACATCAGTCAACCACTTGCTAAATGCACCCTTTTAACTTGAATTAAAAGGTTCCAGTGGCGTTCAAGGGTGGGCCCAGTCTATTTACGCTTCCTCCTTGTCCACCCTCATTATTACGGCACATTTATCTAATGCAGGACACGTGACCCACACCAAATATCACGGCACGCATGCGACGGCGGTGTGTGTGTGCACTGACATCAGATGCAAGGACAGTGCGCCTCGACTTGCATACCCTCCGGTTGCTTCGCTTCCCGTGCGTGCGTTCGCTTATCAAAAGGCTTGGCAAGAAGTCATCTCGATCGCGCGAGGGTGACAAACTGGGAACTTGTCGGAGTTTCGATTTTCTTTTTCTGTTTTTGTTTGACTTGTCGAGACGAGGCGTCAAGAACAGGCATTCGAAGCAGATCCCTTTGACAAGGATTCGTCTGGTATTTTTGGTTTCTTGAGGAGAGAGATAAATCAAAATCGATAGACCAGCAGAGTGGCGTTTACGAAGGGTGACACTGGAGACGTATGCCACACGACAGCTGCTGCTGGCTGACCGTTGACTCCTATATGATTTCAAAAAATAAACATCGTTTCTGCCTGGTATCAGTGGCATAGGTTTCAGATAAGGAACGTGACAACTGCACAGCAACTGCAGGATGCCAGAAGAGTGGAGAAAGGAGTGAGTGACCAGAAAGGGCCTGCTGCCCAGTGGATGTGTACAGGCGACGGAGCAATGATGTGTGCCCGGTGTGTGCAATATGATACCCTGTCGTGTTTGTTATGCCAGTTCGGCAATGGTTGAATCCCTTCACCTGCACAGCTGCGTGCGCAGAGATGTGTGTCGATACTCTCGGCGTGTGAGGAACATGCGTAACACCGGGTTGAGTTGCGGAAGAGTTTTCTTGTTCCGGCAGATATCTTTTTCTGATATTTCAATTAAATGGACACAGATGGGAAGGAGATATTTTTCTTGCCACAGCATTGCACTTAATCAATCCATCTGTATCTGCACTCGAAAAGGGGATTTTTCTTTGAAGGGTTAGACAGCTGACAGGTAGTCCACAGTGAGTGTCGGGACTTGATTCTGTTTTGTATTGAAAGGAAAACTAGAAAAAACTTAAGTAACTTCATCTAACTATTGGTACAACTACTATGGAACAAACTTTTGACACAATAGACGTGTTTTTTGCAAGCGTATACGCGCTTACATTTTAGGCGCACAGAAAAGAGATCATCGGAACTTAACAAACCTGGCAGCACAGGCATTTGAGAAAGCCAGCTGGTAAAAAATTGAAATAAAAATTAAATATGAAGCAGCATTGTTCTTACAGGCGCTTATCTCACAGGCGGAGATAATTATCCCGGATATAGGATTCGCTATTAGTGTATTTTGCATGCAAGTTGATATTTACGCCTGAAAAAAAACACGTCTAATGTGTCATAAAGGCTTGCTGTACAAACTAGTTTGGTCCAATTTCCCCGTATGGGTACTCGGTAACAACCATAAGAACTCTCTTGTTGCAGCGATACGCAATGATCAGTACTTGGCCGTATTTTATTTTACATATTGTATTTGGACATTTCGTGTAACGTCACGTCACTTATGTTCCGGTACTCTCTATTGGTCGTCCATTTTAATCAGTATCGTCCTGTAATATGAGAACTGTTGTTTTTCGAATGTGACGGCGTCAATACAAGCAGGAACATATTCTTCACATCTGATAATTATAATAATAATCATAATAATTATAATAACAGTGCCAGGACCTTGCTCTCAGCAACCACTCGTGTTGTGCATGATATTGTTCCGTAACGAGTGGAAAGGGCCTACAGTTTTATGCCTATTCCAAACGGCCAAAGTTTTTTTTTTAGACAGTTATTACTCTTTAGCATTGACTCGAACGAAGTGGTGCCGTGAAAATTATTTTGCTCGTACGAACACTCGAACTTAAGCAACGTAGGCTCAAGTGTGTAGAGGTCGACGCAGCTATCCACAACGTCCGCACAAATTTAATAAAATTACTTCAGGTGGTAGTTACACATCAGGCAGGGCGCATTTTCGAACGTGTAAGGAAGTGGTGATTGCTTATTTCTTCATTAGACAGTTGCGCGTGTTTACAAACATATCCGTTTTTGCTATAATTTGTTTGAAAAATAACACAAATGCTTTGGCATAGTTATTAAAAGCATATGCTAAAAGTATGCATGCAGCAGGGGCAAAGTTGACAATAACGACGAATACCAATAGCACTCAATTTAATACGTCTTTGCCCGTTGATGGCCGAGAACTATTTTGATGAATTTATATGTGATGCTGATCTAAAAAATAGAGGGTATAATTCTTGTTGTCTGTGTTCCCACCTCAAATGTATGTACTTCTTTGCAAGAACCGGGTTTCGGATAACCCGGTTGTGTTCATCAAACTCTGTTCTTGCCAGCCAGCTTGAAACAATTTACTTGACTTAGACTTGCCAAACCTTAGTAATATTAGCTTTAGTTGCATCGCTTTATTAAAAACTACAGATGGTTAGCGAAATAGGTACTACTAGATGGTAAGTGCAGCTATCTTTTCCAAGGTAATCAGCCAGTCTTAACCAACCTAACGTAAGTATAAGGAGATTCGATAGAAGAGAGAAGTCTATCAAAAGGATACCATGTCTACTAAACATTAAAGACTATAATCAGCAAATCAATGGATTTGTGCTCTTTCGCCATAAAACAAGCACTCAAAATAGACCAAGCGGTTATTTTTTGATATGCTGGAAATGACTGCAGTTATTGCGTAGACCAGCAAAGGGGACAGGATCAACAAAGACTGCAGTGAGTACATAAGGTTATGCGGATCCTAACAAACGTTGGCGGCCGGCGTCCTTAGAAACACTTACTCAAACCAAACGTTCCAAGCCAAATTCATCCTATGCTCCTCCTAAAGTCTATAGGCATTGCTTACTTTTGTAGTTTTTCCCATTTATATTATATACTTGCATAAATACCAATATTTGAATTATCAAAAACGGTGCAATGCTAACTTTAACAATCACCCATTTGTCCCATGAACTAAACAAAATTCCTATGCATTCGTTATAATTTCCTTTCCAAATAGCTTTGGCCAAGATACAACCACTTTTTGTTAAAAATTTCATCAAGCAAATTTTAGTTTTTTTACAGCAGATTTGTTGGTTTTTTGTCCGTTACGTGTCCGAACGTTTACTTTTTTCATCAAAGTCGATATCCCTAGGCATTTAAAGTCTAAGTTCTGAAACACTTTACAAAGTTTGTTCGACTTATAGAAAAAATCGTCTTAAGGATGTTCGTCTTGCAGAGGCTTGGCTGGATATGTCTAAGATATTAAATTAAGAAGTTCGAAAATGGCCTTCGTCGATTCGATGAAGCAAAACTTTAGTGTGTGTTAAATATGCGTAGACATCATGTGTTAAAGCGTTTATACAAGGATAGTATGAATTATGAAATTCCGATTAAGAAGGTCTTGATTAAATTAGTCGTATTCGAAAAATGACTTTGCTAAGGTCAAGAAATATTACATGGAGGTGATGTTGAACGTTTATAGACTCCTCCGCATTGGAAGAAGACGACAAGAACGCAAGTCAACATCATCAACAAAGATCTGATAAGGGAAATGCAGCCAAATCTATGATATAAGTCACCACCGGTTTAATCCCTGCAGGGGCGGTGGTAAAACGTACTTCAAATCGGTCGCACATCACAATGAACCACTGAGCCTTTCAAGTTCGGCTATTATGTCGAGAATATAATTTTTTTATGTTAGCAAATATTTATTTCATAGAAATGACGAGACGGCGCTGCGGCGCACAGTATTGCAACTCCGTAAAAAAAGCTGCGTGACGATTGCCCATTCTTTTAATTTGCTCAAGAATACAATTCTGGTATACTTTTGTGATACTGGTAGGCTTTGTGTTTCATCCAAAAATCGCCCGTTTTGATATATGAACCTTCTAAAATTTTGCTCGTCCATTCTTAAAGATACTGTTCTCAATTAACATATTAGGGAACGGAATAAAATAAAGCAGTGATATACATAATATGCCACCGTAGTATTATAGAGAGGGACCATTAACTAGACTATGTGACTTTGGCTAGGCAGGGAAAGCTTGATGTTTTCTGCTTTCTGATTGGCAACTCTGGAAACAGAATCGTCAAGACTCAAACAATGAACAAAAAGGTTGTCGGCAGTGGAAATGGCCTGGAGGACACTTCCTTATTGAACGAGCATCACATGCAATTATGTGCCCCAATGAATGTTTACCTATTTCTATGTCCATCATATATGCTATAGTCTGCTTTATATATCAGCCAGCTTTCTCCACTGTGCGATGCTGCCACTAAATTTTGTTTGACATGATCTTGCCCAACATTGCTCCTACATGAGTCTATGCATGTCTTCTATTCGCAGGTCTTGCGTTTTAGGAGATATGATGTAGGCAGAAAAGTGAGGTGTCACGTTTGCATATTTTGTCTGTTAAATGAAACAATTCAATGAAATGCCGAATATTCTGCTGACTCCATTGAAAATTAAATTACATGCGAAAACATGTTAACAAATATTTCAAATTAAAGGAGACCAGAAGCAAACTGAATTCGTCTTGGATCAATTAAGGAGATTTTTCAAAGCGCTATGGTCTTCAAATATAAAGTTTTAACCAACTCAGAGAAGCACTCTTACGATGAGTTGAGTTCACAGGGGCGTACTGATGATGTCACAGATGATGCTAGGGTTTACGAGTTCGGGCACCCTTTTTCTTACACTCCTATTTAGCTAAAGTTTAATTTAGTACATAAAATTCGATTCAGTAAGTTGCTGCACGATACGATAAGTGGAATCTTCTCTCAACCCTTTTGATCAACATTGGAGACAAGCTTCGTCCAGAGCTCTTATTATTCGACTCCTATTCTAGGAACTACTTGGACATGGGTCAGTTTTTCTCAATCATAGCATGGCAAACGAATCCACGTGATTGTACCTCACAAAATGTTGCAAAAGATGTGGCAAAGTGGGAACAAACTTCATCCGACAGTGCTACCTTTTCAAGGAAAATTTTGTAAAATCTAGCATTTGTTTACATTCTTCCCCACAAGACACGAGGTATACCAAAAATATTTCTCCCCGCCTTCTTCGGCTCCAAATTCCGTACACAAATTTTCCCAAAACACTAACCTGTCATCCCAAGCCAAAGATGAAAGCTGCGACAACACAACAACAAGAATGCTATCATTTCCGACATTTCTTTGGATTGGAAATTATGAAAAACGGATTCCAACCGCACTTGGCACCCGTCTATTGTCGCCCGAAGTGTGCTCAAATTCAATTTCCAACAAGCAGCTGAAATTCCAAATCACCGATCACATTGCATCATGCCAACCCAGAATCTTGTTTCTCTAAATATTCACCCGAACGTGCCACACCAGAGGATTGTTCAACAAGATCTCGGATCTTGGAAAATCCTTGTAATTACACAACTTCTTCGCCGTTTACACTGGATGTAAAAAGAGGGAGAGCCTATAGCCGAGTATCACACAACTCCCGGCACCCAGGTGGATGGCTGGCGTGTACTTGTGTCTCCCTCCGTCCACACCCGGCCGAGCTGGTGGCGGGAAAGGGAGGAACGGAAGGCGACCAGGAACGTCTCCATGTAACCCATAAGAAACAATAATTGTTGCATTGGTGCTCTGTGTTCTGTGTACACATAGCAACCAATACCCGATACCGAGGTACCTTATGAAAATGACGAAGGGGAAACCACATCCACTGAAGGGCGGTCTTGAAAGAAATCTCCAGGTGTTCGGTCAGAGACGTACGTACCAACGGAGAAGAAGGGAAATGATTTTAACAGCAAAAGGAAAGGTGTACCCGCCGCAGTGATGATACCAGAACGTGAATAATCGTCACCAATTGTTTGGACACCTTCGGAGGGCTGTCAAACTGATAAAAGGCTCAGAAAAAAAGAACGATGTGTGGAGTGAGTTTGTTTTCTTGTTCATCTTCCGGTGGAAGAAGGTAAATCACTTGAATTCCATTTCGCCATTGATATGATAAACACCGAATAATCAGATTGTGGGAGCAGATGTGCAGATGTGTTCAGGTATTTGGCATGTGCCTACTATCCGCCTATCGGTCTTGGGTCTTAGCACGTGTGCTGTGCTGGGTATTGGCGCCAAATATTCTATGCAATTATTGTTATCCACCGATTCCACGGGTTGCTGGTGAAATCCAATCGATAGACAGGATGGGGGAGAAAAAACACACCGTAATCAGTTCCAGATGAAGTTTTTTAGGCACTTTGTCATGCGTAGCACAAGTTGACAGTTGACACCTGGGACTGGGAGATAGACTTGTGCTTGTTCGTTCAGTGGCTGTGTGTTCTCAATTATCAATCGCAATTAGTTTGGATACATTTTCTTGCACTCAAACGCGGTCTATTTTTGGAAGATGATTTTGAATTTTTTTAATGTGCGCCGCGTGAAGGACTTTGCTGTGCCGTGAGAGGGGGCTAAAGGCGGCTGCCCATGTGTGGTGGGTGTAATTTTTAATCCTAGGCGACACCCATGAGAGGGTCGTTCGGATTATTAAATTCACTCGTACATTTTTATGTGTGAGAAAGTTGAAGACGACTCGTCGAGTACGCTTCGAGGACGTAAATGTAATCTGCGAACGACTGGGTTGTGGGAAATTCGTTTCGTTTTTTATTTTATTTCATCGAGGACTACCAGCTGGCAGTTGGGAGATTTCCTTCACTGTGATGCGATGGCTTATGGCAGCTGATTCTGTGGGGTTATCAGTCAATGATTGAAATTTTACACGACTTTACTTGCACGATTGAAGGCGACATGGGAATATTTTGTATTCGTTTTCAAATGTCAAGAACAGACGCATTGACTGTGGCATTTGGAAATGTGTTGACAATCATATATACCTCAAAGCTGATTCCAAGTAAAAGCTATTTATGAGCTACAAGAATTATTTCGCAAAAAAAGGTCATAAGATGGCATTAGCAACAACTTTGCATATGTAAGCCTTTCGCTGTGGCTAATTGTAATAAAGGCCAGGTTTGGATAGAAAACGTCACTGATTACGGCTCTGTACCGGGCGCCATTTCGATTTTGTCAGTTCAGGCAGACATGGATCTTCTTTGAGTGAGTTCAAGTGCATTGGCTCGGATTTCTTTAATCGATGTTGTAAGTATTGGATCGTGCGGTTTTTATCGTCTGGTCGCATATTCCGGGCGCTTTTCGGGTACTGCTTCCTTCAAACGGATTACTTGTGTTCGGTAGCCTTGTCCATTGATGGTTTCACCCGTCAGCTCATAATACAGCATACCCTTCTGATCCCACCAAATACAGAGCATTACCTTCGCGCCATGGATATTCGGCTTTGCCGTTAATTTGGCCGGTTGGCCGGGTTTCACATATGATTTTTTGCGCTTTGGGTTGTCGTAATTGATGAATTTTTCATCACCAGTAACAATCCAATGCAAAAATGACTTCCTTTTGTGGCGTCATATGTCGTGATCCCGCAAAAACACTTTTCCAGGCACAATGTTCGACATATTTGAGTGAAAAAAAATTATTATTGTTTACACTTCAAATGAATGACATATACTGGAATGACGTACAATGGCAGTAGCTTACCAACGCATGTTGCAATGGAATAATACAAGTTACACCATCTCTTAGCAAACCGCACGAATTAAGTTATATACCCAATACATATCTAGTACCGTTACACAATGAATTTCTATTAAAACCTCATATAATTCCTCGTAAAATTGATCAAGACAATTCATGATGAACCTTACGACAACTCTATCATGTGTGCCTGAAAAGTGGTGCTTCAGTCCAGGGACCTGAACTTTAACCAACAAACCTCTTCAACTATCGCGATCTCTGTCTAGCTGTCTCTAGTTTCGCACTCCAAATTTGTTTTGGGTTCTTTTCCAATTGGCTGCGCCACCACAGGCGCGGATATCCTCTTTTCTCTTATCTGCAATAGTTGCCCCTTAGGTGCGAAGGCCGGAGCTAAGTTGTCCATGAGAGCTACATGGCCCATCCCAGACTAGGTCCACGTATCTGTACATCCCGTAGAGTTGTTGGTTGGAACTTCTCCTCGAGATGCCATGATGGCATAGATCAAAGATCACATGCGTAACTTTTCTCTCGAAGAGACTAGAATCATCCACGTCTGTGATTGTCCGATCCTTTGGCTGGGGTGATCAGTGTCTTACGATAGACGGCTCTATTACTCAATTTCCACCTGAGCCGATGGAAACAGCAGCTGTTGGCAAGACTTTTTCAATGATCTCAATGCTGATAGTGTTTGTACCGAAGTAGACCAAGTCCTTAACCATTTCAAGCTTATACCACCGAATTGTCACGCATTGTCCAAGTCGTCGATGTCGTAAGTCCTTTCATGGGGACATCATGAGTTTCTAGCACCGTTTATGCATTCATGGGCTCGATGAATTCCTTGCCGGTCTTGGTGGAGTAGTTACAATTTCCATCGTCATCCTGTTTCGAATACATTCGCTAACGAGAGAGGAAGTGTGATGGTATTTAGTTAAAATGCCGTCACATATATATTTCTTTGATGTCGTCCCAAACAAGTCGAGATCAACTGAAATAATTGCAATCATCATATATCAACTTCCTCATATATCTGATAATTCGTATCTGAATAGCTAGCAGTTGCATGTATTTTCAGTACACTTCCCGAAAGTGCATTTTAATAAGTACCTTAAAATTAAACCGTTCAAGTTCCCTTCTAAATATAACCTCAAACCGATGTGCGTCATAGGCACACCGACGACATGAGCAATCGAACGAGCACCACAAAACTGAATAACAGACAGTCTTCAACACTGATTGTGCAAAATCGCATCAACCTTGAGCTGTTCTCTCATCCCCTGAAGCTTCATTTTTACGTCAGTGCTCAATTGAACTGCGCACATGCCCAAGACTCATCTCGACGGCTAGACATAATTACACCATCAAATGCGCTAATCAACCATCACTTTGCAACTCCCTCGGCGGCTCTGCGGGTCGGGTCTTTGAGGTGGTGCCAATCTTCGATAATCCCAGACACTTCTTGGGTAAATTCAAACTCCAGCCGCCACCCGTCAACCTTCAAGACAACTGTGTACTGACCACGTGCTACGAGTACCGCCGAACACAATGGCTCATAAATAAATGGACGAGGTTGTTTCCACGGTGCCACAGCGAGCGGTATTTGCTAGCTGCTTGCTGCCGGCTGCCTATTGCCTGTTGTCTGTTGTCTGATTCCTGAAGTCCATTTGCTTTTGCACTCCCTCGATATCGATTTGATATTAGATATTAGCGCCGTGATGGTTGTTGTGGCCGGGGAAGTGTATCCTAGCGCCACTGCCGCAGTCATCGTCTCGATCGGTCAGAGATACAAATGGACCGACTCCACCGCCGACACTGACTCCACATCTGAATGAAATCGAATTCGAATTTTGGGTTAAGTGCATTGTGGCTGACAGAAGCCCTCAGGATAAATCGCTGACTGCAAACGGCTCAAACTGGTAGTGGTAGTGCTGGCTGGCTGTGGTTCTGGGTGCCTCGTGTGATATAATCTCTGGAAAATCTCTCGAAATAGTAATTGCATTCGTTCGATTGCATTATGGTAGATTTATGGGCCGGGAATTGGCCAATCATTGGATTTGTGGTGATTGTTTGCTTGAATCAAATGTAAATGTACAGAATCGGAAAGGGGGCCTGATTATTTGGCATGTTAATGAGGAAAGGGCCTAAGGGTGAACCCTGTGTGGGTGGAAAGTCGATATTGAATTTATAATTCTCGATAAGTGTGTTTTGAGTGACAACCTACTGCATGTGTGCACATGGTAGTGCATACTGACCCGGACTCGATTATCATGATGAGCGCCTTGCGTGGTTTAATTGCTCCAGTTTTCTTCGGCTCTAGCGCATAGATCAATCTTTAAGAGCACCGGTCTTTCACAGGACACTGACATAAGCAAGTGACTTAAAGGAGTCCCGGAAAAGACTAGTTGAAAAGTTTCGAAGAGTGTCTACGCCGCCTCTGCATGCTCCTCAAGCAGGCATCAGCTGTGTGACGCACAAAGCCGTCGTATTGGCACCATATGTCGTTAACAGCCATGTTCTCCAATTTGGACCAACAATTAACTGATTTTCATCTATTGGTGCACATGGCATGAATGCTTGAATAAGTACGGTGATGCCACAATTCACACCAAACAGTGACTTTGTGCGGATTGCTTCCCACTTGGTGGATCTCAGTGACGAGCCTAAAATAGTCATCATCACCATCTTCTGACCCGCATGCTCTACTAAAGGGGCAACTCGAGTTATGTCCAAGCGTAAACACGCAAGTTTTTGGACTTGGTCCAACCATCTCGTCCTGGGTCTGCCAAGCGGTCGGCATCAGGTGGAATCGCATTCAACGCCTCGAGCATTTTTTGGCTGAAATCGGGTTCTCATTTGTTTTCCTTCAGCTTCACAGTCAGTTGGACTTGGTACGAATGTAAGCCCAAACCATGACAATAGTGTCCACGTTGATGCCTGCGAAAGACCGAGTTCAACCGCGGGTACTCCTACACACTCCCCTGGTCACGGTTTCCTCTTTGGGGGATCTTAATGTGTTATCCTATTGTTCACTAACCCGGTCGACTTAAACGTTTCTACCAAACATTGAATAGTCGTCTAGAAAGCAAGCATGATGTCTAATATATGCGTGCTTGAGGTGCTCCTCTCGAACGCCTGATGCGCATCTGTTCTTAAACTGATCCATGCAACCTTAATTATAACGAGGCATACCCACATCCTAGTGTGTTGCCGTGTACCTGGAAAGCCGTGCACCCCACAGCTCTGCTAAATTTTAAAATATTCCTATTGAAAAATCCTCCTTTTGTAAGCATCCCCAACTCTCACATTAGTTCGACATCACAATATTTGCAAAGTACCCTCGATTGATGAGTGATTGCAAATAATCGAAAAACAGTCAAATAATGACTCACTCACCCTGTTGTTACCTAACACAGAATCCAAACATGCAGGCGCGGCGCTTCTCTCGGGAATCGATACATTTCACCGTCGCCTCGCCAGATTCCCACAAAAGTGTTTGCAATTAAGAAAGACACACACAATCAAGCCACGCATTGATTGGTCTCACTTGAGTTCCCATGACTTCTCACAAAGTGAAATTCCAGCCCAATTGCGAAATCATCATCTGCATCATCACCAGCAGCACCACCGCCGCCCGGTGTCCGACCAGCAGGATGATCGCTGCAGTCCACTTTGCCACCGACCCATGATTCAGCAAAACAATCCCGCGTGAGAACTCTCCTCTCTGGGACGCTGCCAGATCCGATATGCCATTGTCTTCTAAGTACCCCCGTTCTCGTATTTACCCACGCTACCGCACCCAGAAGTACCTTTCAACATCGGAAGTCACAGTCGCTAGACTCGTTCCCAATCGCATCGAATGCGGGCTATTTGAATGCACCCTCCCCGCGGTGGTTGCTTTAATTCACTTGGATTGAATTAAGCCCAACAAGGGATGATCGGGCCGGTGCTGGCCGCAGTGACACAAATCATCCCACGGGATACCTTTTACGCATGACCACTACAATCGATTGAGCACCATCTCTGCCCAATGTTTACCCACACATCGAGTGTATGCTCGGTAACATGAGATCCTTTCACGCTCAAGGGTTGCCCCTGCCATAGCCCGATGGGAATCGTCATTAGCGAGCACACGGAAGAAGGAAGTGAATTCTGTGCAAGCGCGGTGCATCTTCCACCCCAGCGGATGAAAGTGAGGAATGCTTGCACTGGGGTGAGGAAACGTATGTTCTCCGTTAGCGACTGTGACAAATGCGCACTCATAAGTTGCATGATTGTGCCGCAGAGTCATGATTAAGTTAGTGCATGTGGATTATGAACGGATCCCCAGGGCATTGCGCGAGGCACTGCGTAATACGATCCTGCGACGCGGAATCGAAGCCAGAACACGCAAATAAGATTCGAAATTAATATTGGAGTGCATTTCATGGGAGGAGAGGAGAGGGCAGCACAGTTTGGATAGACCTTGCCAGGTGCACAGCTGGGACGGTTTTGTTTCAAGGGCTCACTTGTGGGGAGGGTGTGATTGCTGCCGCTCATAATTCGTTCACCAGGGGATTCATTAAAATCATATTTTTTGTTTTTCTTTTCTGCTTTGTGTTCCCGAGAGCAAAGAAACTCAATTTGAGTTGCCGATGGTGTGGCACTTGTGTCATGGGGGAAGGAAGAGGGCACTGTTGTGGAAAATTTTGAGTTATGGAAGAAGGTTTGAATTGAAATTCAGTCAAAATTCGCTCTCAATGTGTTTCTAAGAGCCTTTCGTTGCTTTTGTTCCTTCCAGTAAGTCACTTGTAGGGTGACAGTTCATTTCAACAAAAACAGTTGGTTTTTGAATCATCTCCTCCAGATCCCGCCAATAGTGCAAAAGATCACAGCTAGTACTTTTCGGACTAAGGACTTCGTCATCCGCTTTTGAGATTATTCATGCCTCCCACAACCGGACTGACATGATCAGTGTCGACGGCTCTATTATTCAATTGCCTCCTCAGCGATTGATCAACTTACATCAGGTCTTAAAATTATCTTTCTCTCATACCCATAAGCAGCTATGTGCTAGTAACTCTTACCAGCACGCGCATATTCCATTTCCGAGAGTTGCGTTCTCTAGGCAAATTCTCTATGTGGGACCCAACTGGAACCTTCCATGAACTAGAGCAGTCTTAAATCCTTGGCGCCGGGTGTACGGTTGTAATTATCTCTATTCGCTAATTTCTTCTTCAAATAAAGGTCTGAATTGACGTCTATGAAGATCTTTTGCGCTATTCTAATTTTGTCCATGCTCTTTGCACATAAGGCTCCCTGATGGATAATGCAATGATACGAAAATAGTGTTCAACCCAAAAAATTCCTTAACAAAGCTCAGCAACTTTTGATTTTCCCAGTCATTGCAGGTGCAAATAGGCGTGTGGGCAGCTAGAGGTACAGAGAATCATACAAACAACACCTAATTTTGAGCTGGCCATTTGCGGATCAAGTTCAGGAACCGTTTTCGGGAGCTACTGCTTGCAAGTTCAATTGTGTGTTTTGTAGATAGAAGCAGTGCGCTGACATTCATCTTCTGGCAGGACAGGGGTCGTCTGTGACCCCTTCGGGAAATCTGACACTAAGAGACAACTGCAGGGTCTTCCAAACCAAGGTGACAGCGGTACCCGAGGCTGCAGTCGTGTTGAAAGGCCACAACGAAACCGACAAATCGTTCACTGTTTTTGACACTGCGACGTCGAAGTCAGGATTTTATGCAGACATGGCGTCAGTGAGATCGGTGCATACTGGAATCCAAGGAGACGAAAAGCAGAAAGTCTTGCGAAAAATGATCTAAGTTAGAAAAATCTCAAGCAATCCCTTAAGCGCATATGAAAGCTGCTTAAGGGTCCATAAGGAGAAAACTGGAAGGCGGAACTTGATGGCTTGGTCTGGATATTGCAGACACAGCAAAGGCTCTATGGCGGACGCTAAGGAATAAGAAATCATAATTTTTGATCGGCTTTAGTGGCAAGGAATTATACAAGCTAATTGGAGTCATAGTTACAAAGTTAAACACTTTGCCATAGTTACATATGCAATGCGTCTGAACTGACATTTTGCAAAAGAAACAGAATCTACTTAACATCTGATCTCCATATGCCCAGCCCTAGTACGTATGCCCAGCAGTTCCCAGGAAAGCACTTCTTCGTCGAGCTGGAAGATCCAAGTGGAGTTGAACTGTGAAAGCTCCCACGATTCATCTAAGAATCAGGAAGGTCTTACGGTAACATTAGTAAGGGCACAATGGACCCAACCTTTATTGCACCCGTACCAACCTGCCTGCCTAGGTCCATCTAATTCAAGATGATTGATTGGAAATGCCTCTCTGAGCGGGCATCGAGGAATGTTAAATAGTTTTAACATCGCGCCACGAAAGAAACAGAAGAAGTGGCGTAGTGGATAGGTGGTTCGACATCTACCTACACTGAGCATCCAGATCCAACTCCCGACACAAACCACTTTCAAAATGCACAGCTCCAGCTCACTGGAGCATTTCACAATCCTCAGATAGCATGCTTAAGCTTCTCAATCTTCGTTCAAAGCATAAAACTGTAAGTCCCCTCCAATCATGAGGGCAAGCACAGCCTGGTAAGCACCTACCTCGCATATCAAATTGCTACTTTTATGCGAACCGTGCATATGGTAGTTTCTGAAATCAGCATCTGTCTGCGAATGCATACTTTCAGGACACCTTACTCCCAGAGTTAGACATCACAAGTTCCAGTGATAATGGCGCCCAACGCCGCGGGGAGAAGAGGGAACAAGAGGGACAACGCTTCAGGGGTAATATTTTGACTTTACTGCTTACAGCTCGGAGATGAAATGAGATTCTTGATTACTATGAGCATAAAACCGAGTCATGCAAATTTAAACAGGACCTGATTTCGCTCAATCGTGCACTGCAATAGCTCGTTTTCCCTATCATGTCGTTGCACACACCGATAGACGTTCTCCAATTTGCAGAATAGACACTGTGGCAATCTTGAGAAGACGCTGAGTCAAAGTCTCCATTCAAAGAAGATTTAAAGTTGTGTTTGGTACAGATGCGGTTTCAACAACCATCACTGGTTCTTCTCTGTCATTGTCTTAATTGAACGGAACACAAGTCGCATTCTTGTCGTGCAACGATTTACAGAAGTGTCTATTCCAGAGTTCTATGGCAACTTGGAATTTTGAATGCCTTCTTCTTCGCTCATGTAATTGCGTAATTAAATGACGCTCTTCCCACCTTTAACTAGCCATTAAGTCGATTCAGTAATTGAATTCCAATTGATTCCTGATGCGGGCTCCGCACTCTAAAACGATCGAACACATTCAAAACCCATCAAAATAAACAACTTTACAGCCCAATCAGTGGCGAAGCCATAAACCCAGAGGTTTATCTGTAACATGGCCCCCAGAGTTCATCACCCATCCCGGGCCAGTGTTTACCCTTTATAGACGGAAACGCGCATCGATTCAGACGTTTGTGACAACTCGAACAAATCTCCCGAAACTCCGCCGCCATTCAAACGTGCCTAATAGCTTTTCCACCGAAGCACCGAATGCAGGGTGTAAACGTCATCAGGCTGTCGCCGAACATTCCTAATACGATCCAAAATATCAAAACGACGACACTCCAACCATTTCGGCGCATTCCATTTCGTCCATCAATACTCGCATAAATAGTCGATTTTATTTCCCTTTTCCGAGCAAAATGCGTCTGCTACTTAGGCGGAAGCCCTCCTCACAGTTGGCTCGTTGGCTCGGCCTCACTCACCAGGGCGGTGCCCCTCCGCCCCTTCCTTTCCCCCTCCCATTGGAGGTCCATTGACATACGATTTATGCTGACAGAAATAATTGCCATCGCTTTTCGTGTCATCCCCGTCTCCGGATCGCTTCAATTGGTCCCTAAAGTCGTCTTAGACAGCCTCCGTATCGGAAGCAGAACGATCGGTCTCTCCAGCACCGTTCGGCGATAACAATAAAATAACCGTCAAACAGGTGCCCACCACGGAGGGCGTGCAAGCGAGTGTTTGACAATTATTTTCAGACTTACATTTCCCGTTCTCGCCTGCCCGATGGAAGTTCTTTGGAACGCACCGCGATGCCGCATGCACCAGCTTCCCGCGGTGATTTATACGAAATGGATTGTTCGCGCTGGGCGCCCGATGGAACCGAAGCGTCTCCCCTCAAGATCGCTCGCTTCCCGATCGGGCGGCTATTTAAAGCAACAAAGCAATTCCGAGCGAGGGAAAATAATATTTTGTCACGTCCCGAGTGTTGGTCAGAGCATTTTGGGGGCTGACGCACTGCATTGCTGCACATAGCTGCATCGTCGCCCGAGTGTTTATTTGTTTTCCGCTGTTGGGGAAACAGAATGTGCCGATGTGCTTTGGGGGTGGCCCAAAAATAGCTCGCCGTGCAGTCAGGTTGTACCGTGCTGCCACTTAAGGACACTCTTCACATGCATGTCCCTCTGCGGCTGTGCCTGTGCGCTGCGCTGCGTCTACACCTCACCTAATCTAGGTGACTACAGCAAAAAGATTAATTGTTATCGAAAATCTCGGCAATTAATCTTGCTTAGGAGTGGGCCTTTATGCTGGTGTTGGTGTTGGTGTTTTCGCTGTTGCCTCATTCTCGGATCACCGCATTGCGTTGCGTGCATTGATGGATCTTATGGTGTCACTTAATAGTCCGCACTTTGGATTTGGAAGAGGCATTGCCTGCGCGACTGCAGCAGACTGCGCTCTCCAGGAACTGACTCGCTTTCTGGGGTGGGTGGTGTCGCCTTAATTGGTGCAGTGGTTGCACGTGAGATACGTGTATCGTCACAGTTTATGCTTGCAATACGTTAACTTAATTGCAGTAAGTTGATCCTTATAATGTCGAGGCTTTTGTGAGACGCGTTGTTCAGCACTGTTCTTCTCTGTCCCCTGTGTGAGTTATTAATTGGTCGAGTAGTTATATTCGAGGTTTCCATGGTGACAGGGCAATATTCATAACTTCTATGGCCGTCCAAGGAATGCGTCTCCGTCGTTGTCGTCGGGCAAATCATTGCGAAGGAACAGAAGGCACGCAAACGCAATTGGAACTAGCTTGAGTTATGGTCGAACTGATTGGTTTAAATTGGAGCATGGAAGTTCTGGTTTGTTCGGAAACTTTGGCGCGGTGTTGTCAAGAGCACGTTTCGTGCATGTATACATACATCAAGTTCATCGACGACGGGTGACACAATTTTGGGCACATGCTTCGGCTGATTTATTCATTTGAATGCATTGTCAGCTTTGGTGCTAGGCTGGTAGATTTGGAAGAGAAAACACAAGCGTTTCGAAAAGGAATACAATGTGTTCACGGTGTGAGGGAGTTTTTTGAATGTTTTCCGACTGCGAGTAAGGGTTGAGACTGAAATTGAGATTGTTTGCTTTCCGGCAAGCAATTGCAACCCTTCCCTGCGTGGAGATGTATCTTTGGCATGTATGCTCAAGTTGTTGTGTTAACGTTTCTCACAGACACTGCCCTCTTCTAAGGCCTCTATTACACCAGCCTGGCTTTCAAAAGCTCAGTCACCTTCTTCGTCACAAACAAATTCTAAAGACGCATGCGTCATATTCTATTCCACAAACCCAACTGAGCATTCTCTGGATGAGCAAGTTCACACAGGAGTTAGTTGTTCACAAATCGCACTGATTAGTCACATGTGTGGATATTTGAATACCAACACCCCACAATGTCTGTGACGACCGTTATTGTACAAAGCTTCTTATCGCACTTTGCCGTGAGCTTACCTTAATGCGATTCCATGAATCAAATTCTATTCAACTCCACCCCTGATGGAATCTGAGTCAAGCGAAGGTAAAGCAGCAGTGTGCACATGTGCAGCACCTTGGGCTTCAGGTTTTTCCCGCCCAAGCAACGAAAACAATTTTTTTGTTGTGATTCCTCAAAAAATGCCCTTACTCACGCTACAATCGTTTCTTTTGATTTGCATTCGAACCCTTTTCGATTTGAATTTGTTTTTTTTTTTCGTTCTCGTTTGATTTTGATGCGAGTGCTCGTGTACGAAGAAGTTATTGGATGCGTCATAAATTTTGTTATGAAATTCCGAAGGACAGTGGGGATGAAAAGTATTCAACTGTCTTTGAGTGTTGTTAACAGTAGTTGGAGATGATGAATGACATTTTGAAACTGATGCTGGTGTTTCCAATATTCACAATTACCGCGCGAAAGCCTATTTTTCTTCATACATGCCATCACGCTTGTGACATAAATCTGCGAAGTGTCTTGCCAATGTCATATTCAAACATTGTGAATTTTTTGTGAATTTATGACTTTAAAGCTCCTTCTCATAATGTAGCAGTAGGTTATAGTATAAATTAGAATCTCATGGTTGTAGAAAACTACGCAATAAGGGTACAGTGGACCCATCTTAAGGAGTTTGTGGAGCTCTTACTCCTGTTCGGAATTGTCTGAATATAGGCGGAGGGTTGTTTATGATCTAGATGACAGATGACTAAGAAACAGATGATGGTTGTTTATCATAGGCATAGGAATACATCCGACGCTGAGAATCTTAAATTTGTTGAAGGAGAGACGGAGCTGAGGCTCACATGCAGACCGTGTGATGTATGTGTGAGAAGAGAGTACCATAATAACTTTAGGTCTTTATTATCCATTGACTAATGAGGATCACATTCCAGGCAACGAAGAGGTCATATGTAAAGTCATCGATGACGCAATGTGAGATATGACGGCTGGCGTGTGTTTCTGTATTAAATCGATTGAAGACCTATTACTATAACACAAAAGCTGCGTCGCAAACCACCTTGGACAAAACATCACAATCGACTGCTACAGTTTCAAGGTAGTAAAGGAGCAAACGTGAGCTCCAGAAACGACATCAGAGTTGAGATCCGACGTAGAATCGCCCACGGCCACCGGTGCTACTTCGGCTTGTCGACACAACTGACCTCAAAACTCCTGACTCGAAGGACCAAAATTATTATCTACAAAACTCGCATTTTACCAGTCCTGCTCTATGGAGCCGAAAGCTCAACGAAAGAACAATTCGGAGTCGGATATATGGTCCCGTCCGCGAGGAAGGTGATTGGAGGAGAAGACACAACCGCGAACTCTACGAGCTGTATCAGGATGTGGATGTAGTTCGGAATCCGTAGACCGCACTGGCTCGGCCACATCGAGCGAATGGACTCCAACGCTCCAGCTATGAGGATCTTCGAATCCGAGCCTCATGGAAGGAGAAGAGGACCGAATCTCCCTTATAAGGACCAAGCAATCGCGGATGCAAGACAGTTTGTTCTCGATGACTGGAAGCAGCGTGCCCACTTAGCAGGCACTCGTACAAAAATGGAAAAAATTGCTTCACAATGACACAACCGATTTTATTTTTTCACGTTTTCGTTTTGACAGCTTCTCAATCCAGTCACTGATAGGTAGGTAAATAGATAGTAGGTGGCTTGGATGCTCTTAGGCTAAAGTTGGCCCGTTGTACTGTACTGTCACGCGGGCTTATACAAGAGGGGCTAGACCGGCGTCATACTTACTACAGCCAGCCAGATTTATCAGTGAAGTCTAAAAGCGATTTGCTTGGTGTTTTTCTCAAATCGTTTAGGTTATCGAACAAGTAGGAGCCTAGAGTGGCTTTCCTAGTCACGGCGAGTGCAGAGCAAGAAGGTATTGTACTATTTTCTCCTCTTTCTCGTTAGTCTTTTCGCGTGCGCTTCTAAAAGACAGTGTCCGGTGATGATTCCTACTGCGGTGGTGATTTTGGATATTTTTAAGGAGATCAACAGTGTACACATATCTACATATTAACGCGAGCATTTCAATGTCAACAATAATTCGAAAACGAAGGCAAATTGAACAAACTTCAAAACTTACCCATTTCTGTAAGTTAAATTATTATATTTTCTTAATTTAAATAAAAACAAATAATTTTTATTTTCCGCGGCTCTGTACTGCAGAGCTTCCCCTTAAACGATCAAAACATAACTCAATGATCTTCAAACTTGTTTTATTTGTTAAAAGAAAGGGCGCAACTACGCCTGCGCGGCATATAGTTCGAAATTCTGCAACCCGTTTAAGTTCTCTCCATCTTCTTCCTAAAGAACTAGATTTCTCTTCAACTGGTCTGCTCCACGTTTACCTAGGCTATTCGGCCTGGCTGAGTAAGCAGATTCCACTGCATGGCGTGCTTCGCAATCTGCAGCTTTTTGATTGTAGGCCATCAAATGAAGGTCCATCACCTGATGCGAAAATAGAAAAACATCGTCAGCACAGTCCAGGTGTAATCATCGAATGCCAAAATTTCTGTGATTCACATCACTACGGGAAACACTGCTGGTAAAAGTGGGCACCCTTGACGAACTCTTTCGACTTTCGACTCCGAACTCCTCTGACTTTCCATTGTGCAAGACGTGACACTTATCAGCTGATATTTTAAAACTAAAAAAATCCAATCTTACTAAAACCGACTAAGGTTTTGGACTTAATTCCATGATCAATAGCTCTAAACACATTATATTCAGCTTCTTCTTCATAGGGCTCTACATTCCGGCTTTAACCTGGGCCTCACTTAACATGCCTCTGCATGCGACCCGATATTTCTTCAGCTGTCTTCAGTTTTCCACACCAAGCCGGCTGAGGTCCTCCTCGACTTGTGCGTGGGCGCCCCCTGTTGCGTTGTCTCACAGGCTCAGACTCGAAGATTCTTCGGTCCAGAGCTATGTTGTCCATACCTTCTACATAGCCTAACTATGGGCCATAAACGCCTGGCTAGGCTCATGTCGCTGGATCTGGTATCTACATATCGCAAGAATATGTTCATGCATTAATTGTCTAGGAAATTAAGAATTTTTAAAACATTAAATCAAGCAACACCACCCTATGAAGATGGATGAAAGCGTTGCTAAACTTTTCGCATTTACTGTACTTGCTTTGTCCTCTGAGGATCCAGCTTATTTCGCCTCAACGTACGCTTGTCAAGTGATTTCACTTGAGGGGTCGATCGTATCCACAGACACAGCTCACCCTTTGCTTGATGACTCCTTCGATATGCGCTCCTCAGTTCACCTCATTGTGTACAATTCACCTACTTGATGGCGCACACCTTGCTATTTGCATTTACGTTACTCACTCACTCACAGTTCGATTTGAATACGATCCCCTGCACTGGTTGGGTGGGATATTCATGCCCCATCTTACGCAGCAGTAACTCACCGGTTTACTCAGGCCGACTGGCTGTTATTTATTTTGCTTTTGTTGTTGTGTCTTCTCTTCTGTTTGTCTCTCGATAGGTGACGGTGAGACTACCCTTGAATTGCGTGTTCGCATTGCTGGCCTGGGGTTTCCGTTGGGGAACCGTTTACGACCGGATGAGATTCAGGCCAGTCCACATATCCATAAGTAATGGAAATTACTTGAACTTGGGCACAACTCATTTCGAATAAATTATGCTAATTTCGGTATGTGCGTGTGTGACGGTGACAAAAGGAGTACATGTTGGCCATGTGAAAAAGGATCATCCTTTTCCGTTCCCCGTTGTCTTTGCGTCTATCTGGTGCGTCTCTCGCGGGTAGAGAGAGCACCGATGGTGCTGCTTGGAAGGTGCTTCACATGAGGTTTCGTTGAGGAAATTGATTTTTATTTACGTTGCCGCTGCACGGATAATGTATGTGGGGGACAATTAATTCCAGGTCACATTCATAATCTCTGAGAAAGGTAATTGTGGACGTGGTAGGGGTGCAGTTCGGTTGCGACTGAAATTACTGGCTGTTATTGTCGAATGGACTTCCTGCCTGACAGTTATTGCATATGGATACTTTGAAATTTTCTCACGCATTGAGGACATTAGTGAAAAGAGTTGAACTCGCAAGGTTAATGATGATGAGGTGAGCCCTGTCTGGTAATAGCAGGTTACTCGTAGCGAGGACCCTACTTACACACATATGCAAATGCGCCTGATGATGGGACTTGTAGGTAATATTTGAACTTTAAGCTGATTCAATTTTGCTTCTGGCCATTTTCTTTCTTGGCCAGCAGGCGATGCCTTTAACGTCTGAGTCATGGTAAACTGATAAAATATGACACAAATTACAATTACAAATTGCACTACAAAGAATTGGTCTAGGTTTGCCTAAATCTTCTTTGGCGGGCCACTGACGATTCATATTTTAATTATCTACTGCTCTACTTTTTTGAAACAATAAAAAATCTAAATTACGAGGTGCAATAGCTGTTTATTGAAACTGTAAAAAGGGCATTTAATGTCGAATAACAACAGTCTAATTTCTTTAACTCGAAGATCTATTACTCGAACATTTATAGTGAACCCTGATTTTTTGTACATTTTTCATAATTTTGCTCCCTAACTCGAGTTTCTATAACTCGAACTACGCGAAGTTATATTTCAACAGCAACTTGTTTTTGTCGGGGAATTTATTCACTGAAATACGCCTAGAGGGACCTTTTGTTATTCCGAATTGACAATTGCAGACAATATCTATAAGTGATTATATTTAGTGGAGGATTTGACTCAGGTTTCCAATATAAGCACTGAGCAAATTTATGTAATAAGGCTTAGAATGGTCTGAAAAGCAAATATAATATTTTTTTCTTGAGAAAATATTTTTTTTTATTGTATTTCTTATTGTTTTTTTTTTTTTTTTTTTTTGATTTTAATTACATTCTTTTTTTTAGTCATATATAAACATGATTTGATTAAAAAGAAATATTGAAATTCAATAAAAATAATTAACAATTAATGATAAACATTTCAAAAAAAATATTTTCCGCAAGAATCCCGCCCGAGGATTTTGTAGAAAAGGAAGAGTGGTCGAACAAATCCCAGAAGATTACAAATTATATTTGTACTCGAAGTTTCTATGACTCTTATAACTCTTATCCATACTTATTTTCTGGTCTCTAGAAATTCGACTTAGAGAAGTTCGACTGTATGTAGGTATCTTAAAGGAAAATGCAGTCTTAAACACCTGTTCTCTTAAATTGAAGAAATGTATCAACATGCTGCCACAGTCGAGGACTGTACAGTTGTAATTCTAGATATTCCCTAATTTCTTCTTAAAATAAAGCTCTGAATTGTCGTCGATGAAGATCTTTTGCGCGCATCTAATCTCTAATTTTTGTCCATATTCTTTCAATGATACGGGTAATTCAATGATATGATGTTCAACCCAAAAAATTGTATAACAAAGCTACGCAACCTTTGATTTTCCCAGTCAGTGCAGGTGCACCATCAGTGCACACAGATATCACTTAGCAAAAACTTTCCTTCAATACATTCGTTCATTTTAAAAAATGTCTGTTCATTTTCTAATTTCGTTTCATTGGGTTGTAATTTAGAGCTGACACAATTAGTCTAGTAAATCTTGTGATACATTCCATTGTTCATCGACACACCGCATAAAAACAGCCAGTTGAGATGTACTTGTTAAAAAGCATCTCTCTTTCTCTCTCTCTCTCTATCTCTGTCTCTATCTCTCTCTCTCGCTCTCTGCGCAAACCCATATTGTGTCGGGAATTTACGACATGGCATGAGCTCTGTTTCTTTTCAAATGTGGAGTGGAGTTTGAGTCAGTTTTAATGAGATCTAGTTCGTTCATTGGTTACCCGCCTCTTGATGCTTACGCTCTCACAGCCAACGTTGTATACAGTGTAGCGACAAGGAATATCTTGCCAGTTTTTTGCCGACTGCTAACGGTTAAGTTTCATTTTTTTTCTAAATAGTTATTGCTCTTTGAGCATTGGCAGTGACTCGAAAGACTTGAAAATTAGGTTTGTGCCAACCGGGAATCGAACCCAGGCAGTGAGTATCTGTTGCGTAGGGGTAGACGCACATACCCACAACGCCACGGCCACAATAACATTCTTAAAATCTAAACGGCATTTATTAAAAGCACGTAGTAGTTGCAATTCAATCAATAATTATTTAACACTAGGATTTTATTCGGGGAGCACTCTTACCCCAGCCTTTTTTAATTCCTTCCAATCAGTAGCTGCACCAATGTAAAACATGTCCACCTTGTGCAAACAAGATTTCGTTTTATATTATTTTTGTATTATATTTTAATAAAAAATTTTCTATGAAAATGGTTTTTTTTTTACCACAATGTGACATGCAAGTTTTGCAAAAAAAAAAAAAGTGTATCATTCCAGAGATAGTTATTCAGGTTCAAAATATAGAAACACCTATTCACAATAGTCTAAATACGATTTTATATTATGTTTTTAATTGTGCCTTTTTTGAGGTATTGTTCCTTATTTAGCAGCATCAGAGAGATCTCCAGGCAACTCGATAGTCCGCCATGGACTCTAACTCATCGGGAGTTGTGCCCAAGCTTCACCAGGCGAATTTTTGGACTTGGTCCAACCAGCTCGTCCTGAGTCTCCCAAACAGTCGCCTACCTGATGGAATTGCATTCAACGCCCGCTTCGGAAGTCGGGATGAAGGGGACATTCGTGCCATGTGACCAAACCATTCCGCATAGTACGTAGACTGTTGTGGGTTGGTGTAGGGGAGAGGGTGGCCTTTGAAAGTGGAGCGCATTCGATTTTATTAGTTCTGTTCAAAGTTACCGCACGTTCAAATATAACCCACTCTCCCCTACCAACTTATTTTTCCAAAAAGTACCGATCAGCTTTCGTCTGCATGCAACAGGATAAGCACATTATAGAGCAGGACAGTCGATTGGTAAGCAGACACAAGTCGTATCGCCTTAAAAAAAAACTCACTTAGCCCTGTTACACTATTCAGGTTTGGACAAAAGTTCTCCCTTACAAAATCCCTTAACCGTGAGCTCTTAACAATTGGTGACTTCCATAATCACACAATGGGGATTGAAATAAATGTCCAATTTCCCGAGAAACAGCAAAAATATAATAGGATATATACATACACCCTTAGAAGGCATACGCATTACATCCCCTTCGTCGTTAAAATCATCACAGCGCTCTGTAAGAAAATCCAAATCAGGCATCGCATCAACCATTAAGAACTGAGATGTACCATCTCAGTGAAACTGTGGCATCCGGGAACCGCCACGATCTGACGTGTTCAAATTATGCCGTATTTCACTCCTTTGTCGCTTCTATTCTACGCCGCAACATCAACACAGAACCTGTTCAAAAACAAAAGAAACAAAACTTCGCAAACAACATTTCAAAGCCCAACATTGTAATGGTGCACATTTGCACTGTAAAGACACAGACACTACAACAAAATCATTGTTACTCAATGGCAACGAAATGAAAATAAAAATAAAAATAAAATAAAAAACCATCTGTCGACGACAACTCAACCACCACCAAATGGACGCAGCTTTCTTCCTCTTCCCGGCAAACATAGGCAATCCAACAAGTTTCTCACCTTGCTAAAACCCATCCCATCCCCTTGCGAGGCAAGCGAATTCAATTACGCACATGAGGCCGGTACAGTCAACCCACCACACCACCACCGGTAGATCCACGGAGTGAGTGAGCATACCTGCTCACCTCCTAATCGGTTGCCAGCACCAAGTCGAGTACGCCACCACCGGTTCGCAAGGCGTCATCAAAGCACAACACAACCCAGAACTGTGGGAATATTTCGCCCCTCGTCGTCGTCATCGTTTAGCGATCTGTGTTCCCAGAAGTTTTTCCTCCCCTACCCTCTTTTCCCAGGACTTCCACCGATGCGCCCTGTTGTGGTGATGGGAGGATGAGAGAGTGTGTGTGGTGTACGTGCATCGCCCTACGTACAACCTTGCGGATCGTATTCAGGGTACCCTTGAAAACCGGGTGGAAGCTGGTACATCTGTATTCACCTCCTGGCGAACAATATGTTGCACATCAACCCTCCTCCCCTCTCTCTCGCACCCAGCAATAGGTGAACTTACCCCTGATTAAGCAGAAATTAGGTTTGCCATCGCTTTGTTGTTCTTCTGTAAAGTTCGTCTCTGTATACGTCCTTCGGCGGACTGGAATGCATGTCCTGGGGCGGCAGATGTATGATTTTGGCCTTTCTTACGCAGTAAGGGAATGTTGATGTGTCGTGATTGTCTCAGCAGATAGAGATTGTGATTTAGGTAGGCCGGTACGACTTCTTAAGATGGGTGGTGGTTATTCCCTTGTATCCGGTTTCTTGCAGGATGCTAGGTATAGGATCGTGTAGTCAAGCTGAGATGCCTAGGTTGAGGCAGATGCTCTGCGGAACGATTAATCGGTCATGTCTGTCTATGAGACATGGTTAAAATTGAAAACTGAATTATCTTTGGCAGTTTCAGTCGGTCATCTGGAAGAGGATGACTTTGGGTAGCAGTTCCGAAAAGACATCACCCCCGACATCCATGATTTGAAGGGCGCTAATGGATGACAATGGTACAAATGTAAGAACACATTTGTCGGGACTACATGTCAGTTCTTCTTGTATGTTGGACGCTATAGTTCGGGTAGGACCAGAGCTTGAATCAGCATGTCCCTCCAGCGAGCGCTATCCTTAACTAGCTTCGACAACATTCAAATACACACATTATGTTGGCTGAGATAATTCTCCGCTAGTCTGTCCATTTCACTTGACCTCATCAAGAGCGGCTGCTGAACAAAGGACCTGCCAATTAGTGCGACCAAACGGACGGATAAATTACAAACATTACGCTGGTGTGCCCAATTTCTGCGCACCTTCGAATTGATCATTGGCAGCTAACGAGTGGTTCCGCAGTAGTTTCTCGACCAAGTGATTACGTGCTTTGACGGACACGTCCCTACCTTTCAAAGTGAACAACTTATGCGTACGTGACACATTTCGATCTCGTTATCTTCTAATAGAATTCGTCATCATTTCGGCAAGCGCCCGTGCGTGGTTGCTCAGCAAACCGAAACTATATCACGTCCGCAGACACCCGGACAAATCTTGCGAAAAGGTAAAACCGCTTAATCTTGTACTCGCTTCGTATCACCATCTAGTCGCGCCGATTATCGTGGGGCCACCACCCTCAATAAATCTCCAATTTAGAGAGTTAAAGCCGGTCTTTCAGTAATCCGCATGATCTATTACTTAATTCCCGTTCGGCGGTGCCAATCAAAAACGATCAACCCCGTGCCGCGATCGGGCGCAACCCCCGCTTACAACGAACCACAAGCTACAAACCAGCCCAAGCCATGGTCAACTCTAAACGATTTTCCTAATCATTTTATACCCCAATTATGATCAATTCAAATGGATTCCATAAATCTCGGCGCTGGGCCAAGCTCCGAAATTGGTAGCATTATAGCCCGTCGATTGTCATTGAGTCATTGCATCATAAGCACTAAGCACACTCTGTACGCCCGATCCGCGAGTGAGTACTCGTACGCGAGGTAGTTGTGAATGGAGTTCGGGGCGACGTTCTTTTCGCGCTCATAATGAGGCTTCAAACTCGCCTTCGCCTGCCCTGTTGGCGTGGTCCCCCCATCCGCAAGTGGTCACTAGTACAACTCTCCTAAGATCACCGCCTGGCCAGCACCAGCAAAGGCACCAACACCGGCACTAGCACCAGCAGCCGCCCCTCCTGCCAAGTCATTGGAATACAACACGTATCTGACGGAAAAGTGTTTCTCAAATCTCGGACATTGACTCATATTGTGTGTAGTAGCTGCAGCCAAAGCCACAACGACGAACGACTGACCGCGACGACTGTGCGCAGCCGCAGCCGCGCATGTGACTATTAATTGGCATAAATGGTCCGAAAAAGTGTATCTCCAATGTCCGCGTCTGGGTCTGGAAACTAGACTGCATCACTACCAGGTGCGGGTGTTACGATATCGCGCTCTGTGTAACAAGTTCGGCTGGTTGACTTCGAAATGGGCCCGAGCACTGCTCCTATACCGACGTGTTCTAATTTGTTGTTGCAATTTATGGGCAACCACCAACTCGTTGGCATGGTGCTGTGGACCCTTTTGTCTTTTGACGTCGTCGTCGATGTCGACGTCTCTCGTTCATTCGTTCGTTCGTTCGCAGTCATTTCCAGTCGATTGCAGCGGATCCCTGCGGGAGCGGTGAAGGACGCCCGTCTATATATGACCATTGTCGCAGTTGAGTAAACAGAGTTTCCGGTGAATTGGCGAATTGACCAAAGCGAAAGGTTCGAAGCCATTATCACAAATCCTAAGTACGAGCTCACGAGCTTAGCGCGATTCGCGGTTTGCGATTTGCGATCTACGGCAGCGGTTATGCGCGACTCGCTGTGACGTGGTCTAATAAACTTTCCAGACGTTCATGCCGAGGGGGGCAGGCGGGCAAACGACGACTACGCCGGCGGGACGGGCTGGCCGGTCCCAAACCGCAGGTGGAATAAAATAATTAATGCAAAACGAAAATTGTCTAATGAACATTTCGAGCATTGTCCGATTGGGCTTGGTCCTATTGCCAGCCGGTCAAACACCGGTTTAAATGATGCTGGCGATGCTGGTGACGGTGCTGATGCTGGTGATGGCGGTGATGGTGGTGGTCACAATGTGCCCAGAGTCGGCTATCTACTTTATTGAAATGGTGATACAGTTTGCAGCTTATAGATTGTTGCGGCTACTGTCCACGCTGTTGATTGTCAGTGAATTGTGTTTTATAGGAGTGTTTCAAAATTTACTATGCTTCTGGGTACAGTTCGGATTATATTCGAGGCTTGACATAGGTGTTCTTTATTTGATTACCTTACTCAGCTGTGGCTGAGCGGATTGTTTGCTGTTTTTCTATTTTTCTTGAATCCTTGCAATTTATAGCTGGGGCTGAATGTGTTGAAGTTTTGATTATGGGTGTGAAAGGGAAGTGACGTAAATCTTGTCCCCGGGGCGAGTTTATAGCTCTGCGCAAAGTCAATGTGGTTATGAGTGCATGGACATTGTCCGTATTAAGGCGGTTTAGGTGGCTTAGGAAGGAATGCAACTGAGAACCAATAGGATGGGCGAATATGGGTGGCGCTACAGCTAGGGCCAGGACCTAGCTTCTCAGCAACCGATCGTGTTGTGCGTGGTAGTGATCTCTCACGAGTGGAAGGGACATAAAGTTTCATGACGACTCTGAGTGGCCGATTTGAGAAGCTTTTTCGAGTCAGTGACTTGAAAGAGGTGAGGCCGTGCTCGAACTTGGGCTGCTTAGGCTCAAGTGCGTAGGAGTCGAAGCACCAACCCACAACTCCACGGCCGCCACTGTTCGCAGAGTTAAAAGAAGAAGCAATGACTTCAGATTGGAGAAGAGAGAATTCTTAAAGACTCCCAACTCGAGGTGTTCAAAGAGGCGAGTAAGAAGCAGAAACAAAATGTGGCTTGAAGCTACTGGAATCTTTCTATGATCTGTACGGACGTTCAGTGGCATATCCTACAATTGATTAACTAACATTTCCAAGAAATAATAACCGGAGTATGCAGCTTCTGCAAAACTTCTGAAGATGGAAGCATGTACAGCGGTTAAATGCTATCATTACCACTCCAATAAGTGGGAAGTCTTTTTTGCACTACACCAGGATTCGGTGTAAGAACAAATCTTGCACAATCTTTCTAATCATTCCACAATAAAGGGAACTGGTGCTGTCTAGTTAGGAACAAAATGTCTAGACTCTTCTTTAAATCTGTTCGGCTGCTGCCTGATGGGACACCCTGATGATACCAGCGACATTGTGAGCTAGGGCGTTGAGTAAGGGCGATCGAAGATTGGACCAATTAGACCAACGATTTGACCGATTAACATCGCCTCAAATGGTAATGAAGAGGACAAGTGCGAAATACAGGAAGGGAAATTATACTGAGAAATAATGAAACCATCGTTGATCAATTCGATTAGGCTCCAAACTGAAGAAACAAGGACTTCTTCAAAGGCCCTTCTTTTTACGGTTTGCTTCGATGGAACCGAAAGCTTCAAAGTGACATAAGTGCATAATCAGCGATATTTTGGCAATGGGACCGAACAGTCCACGTAGTGTCCCAAAAGAGAGATATACAAAATGCAACAATTTGTTGATTACTACACTCTGATAATAGTACGGTTAAGAGTGTCTTCGAGCATCAGTCAAGAAGATGATCATCACTGCAAGAAGATGAAGACCAACATCCAACAACCACCAACAGAAGATGTCTCCAACATCGATTATGGAGACAAAGCCGTCGCAAAGGCATGTTGGTTGCAGATCATAGTTTTGCCGACTTGAAGATGAAGAATATTAAGCGCGAATGACGCTACACAACTAAAGCCGAACCTCTAACAATTGGCTGGACATGACTGAAGTGAGGGAGGTACTTTGCTAGTTGGAAATGATTTTTGGTAAAGGCCAGAGTTCACTCCGAACTGAAGCCTCACACAAAGGGAAAGAAGCAAAAGAATGTTTCTGCACAAGCTTAATTAATTCTCGTCTCAATCAACTAACCGCACTAGTGCTGACTAATGCCATCACATTCATGAGCTTGTCTTGAAACCCTCAATCTAAACAACAATCATTGTCTTAGACTCGGTTCCTGAAAGCTTTTACCAAGAAATCTTCGTTAAAGCCAACGAGTGAATTCAAAAGGGGTCCCATTGTAATGCAGCTGCCACAGTTCGCGTACGTTTTTAACCGATCGGTCGGACCGAATTCCAAGGTTCGGGTATCGGATTCGCAGATTTGGGAACCCGGTCAAATTACCGTCAAATCAATGCCGAAGTTATACAACTGAATGCATCCTACGCAGGAGCATCAAGGCTAAGAGACACTGATACATCACACTTACTGGCCTAATATTCCTAGACAGTGAAATCATTGAATATAAACAATCCTTTAGATACCATTAATTTGTAACATTGTGACATACTGGGCAGAATGTACCACAACCTCTCTAGGTGTGGTACATCCTACCCCCTAATACTAGGAGATGTTCCACCTTCCAAGTCACTGTAGCGAATGACTAGTATCTACTCAAGATACACACAATCAACACTACCAGTCGTAAATGGCTAGAAGATCACATGCCTCAGACAAAGGAAATATGGCCATCACTTAATTTCAAACTATCGCTTAGACTTACTTACTTTCTTATCAGGCCGGTGACCCTTGGAGGGTCCGAGCCTGAGCAATTGCTGCCTTCCATCGTTGACGGTCCTGGGCACGCTGCCTCCAGTCATCAAGACCAAGCTGTCTTGCATTCGCGATTGCAAAGTCTTTACACCGGAGTTTTGGTTTTTCTTTCCTTATCGAACCAGGAATCTGCTTAGACTTATCAGATCTTCACTAAGGACGCTCATCGGCGTCATCACCGGATCCTGCATAGTTGGCATTCATGCCCGAAGGATGGGTGTCCCCTATAATGACTTCTGTGGAAGAAGGTTGAACCCATAGAATCAATTGGCCACTTACGCTGTTTGTGTAGCACGCTGGCAAGTCGTAGGTACTAGCACCCAGGCCTACTACTTCAATAGCCTGAATGAGCTAAAAAGCGTAACCTAGACCGCTTCGTCATAGGCACCAATTGGTTTTGATTGTAAGCAGAACTCAATATGCGTGGTAACACAACGGGCCTATTTTGGCCTAAGTGTGATTGCCTACTACAGTCAGCCACTATCAATGCTCTCTCGCAACCTAGACAATTTGACGAGAGGGCACTCTTCAGTAGCCCCGCAGAAAGTTGACATTTGCACGAAATTATTCAACATTTCCGAACATACCGCGCAATCCAAAGAATCCAAAGAAATAGAAATGTCTGATTATTTGCTCTTCCCTTTTCGCATCAGTCGATGCAGGATTGTCTTCAAATTTGAGAGTACTTCGAAGGATAACCAAATATTTTTCGAAGAACTGTCACATGTCAGTGTTGGGCATACTAAACCTTTCTTAGGAGCATCGTATGTCCTCTACAGTTCATATTGTCGATTCCGAAGGAGTTAGTCCCTACATCCTACAGTCGAGAGGGATGTAACACCGTGAATATTAATGTTGAAAGAGACAGTGCACCTTCAGCGTGGGACGCACTTACCAACTACGCAGTGGGCAGATATAGTCCACAAAATGTGTCTACTGTGGCAAGACTTGCAAATATCTCAAACTAAGTTGAAACACCTCAATAAGAAATACGGCATGACATTTGTCGTTGAACTCCTCTAACAAAACAGCGTCGGTTACGTCATCACATAAAAAACTAGCTCAAATTGTCCCCATGCGCAATACCAAATACAACTAACCACCCGTGGTGATTTCAAAAAATACCCCACGCTGCCCCCCAGCCGGCCAAAAACAAGCCAACCTGCCTGAATCTCTGTGGCCAGCTAGCGATCCTTATTGCCCAACCATATTACACCATTACCAAGTGCGAACACCGTGGTCCGGTGTCATAACACTTTCCTAGCTACGACTGCAAATCGTCCTCCCACACTCGTGTGAGCCAGCTATAAAAATGACAAATTCCACCGATTTGCCAGGTGAGCACGCGCAATCAGCCAGCGCCAACTTCATCAGCCGCAGCTAGCCGAAAATGGCCTCCTTCTCAACTCATTATCCCACACAGTTTGGCTTTTCCGCTTGATTGAAGATTTCCCCCCGAAAATGCGGGTCCGATTTTCTCCGATCATCAGGTAGCTGATTACGGCACTGATCACCACCGCCAACACACCCCATGGTGCTGAGGAGCATTGCAGCAGCATCCAGAGATGCGGCGCACAGACAAATGGTCACACATTTGCCAATTGGCTACCCTTTGCGGCGACTAATCCAGCTGCAGCTGAGGGAATTCAATTTCAATCGGAAACGCAGGCGAATGCCTTCAAGTTGTGCGCTGATTGTTGATAACTTAATTCCTGCAACAAGCACTCGGGAGAGGGCGGAATCCCACAAATGCGGCCCAGTCCTCCGCTGGGCTATGGACGGATAACGACATGCTCTCGCGATTGCCCTCCATGCCTCCATCGACTCATTCGAGCATCATTTGTCATTTCAGAGAATTCGAAAGTTTCGGAAATGGTAACACGGTTTCGATCGTAAACAAACTTCTACCGGTTGTGTGGTACAACAAAACAACAACAGGCGTACTCCCACTCCGTCGGCACCGCACAGGAATAGCAGCCGCGCCACGCCGCCGGTAAGCCCGGACAAGTGTGGCCCCTATGACTAATTCCAAATTATTAATGGTGCACATGCGGTGGCAGAAAGTGCAGCCCTAGTCCCTCACCCCCACCGCCCAACACCCAGCACGGGTGTCTCGGCTCGCCCCACCGCTACCGGCCACAAGTTGGCCAAAACGATTCAAACAGCAAAAATTTATAACATTGTCTATGGCCGGGTTAAGATTCGATCCAAGATTTGACGCAATCTCAGATGAGACGCATGGTGGCGGTGCTGGCCGCTCCGGTGGGTTACCAGTGCAGCAAAGCCCTGAGGAGGGAAACTTTGCGCGTTGTAAACTCGTCGTCAGATTTCATAACATAAATCTAGCTGTACAGTGTCAGGCGCTGGACTCAGTACGAGAGTGAGCGCGCGCGCACATGCACTGGGTGCATAAGGTCCCAGATTCGCTAGCGCCATGAACCAAAGAACACACCGGTGACCGGTGGTGCCGGTGGAGCAGTACTGACGGTGGTGGTGCTCCACTCTCGCGTGGTCACTGGTATCTACGCTTCATAAACTATTTCTTCTGCATGCTACAAGAAAAGTTTGGACTTTGTATGGAGCTGACGGTTTTTGTGTCTTTTTGGGTTCTCCACCAAATGAATCATTGCACCGGAATCTATTGGAAGTGTTCACGTGTGTGTGTGTGTGTGTGTGTGTGTGATGGATTGAACTTTATGGGAGGCTTTACTTACGCGTCGTGGTGTTGTTTATCGGTGCCATTTGCCTTAAATTAGCTCCTGTCTAATAGATTTTGGCACGGATAATTTAAGGTGGTTCGCGTCGGTCACGTCTGTCGGCCCTATGGGTGCTGCACCACGAATGTGGCGCACTGAGGAGATTGGCACCAGAAGCTAGAGAATGGAGTGAACCGCGATGCTAATCGCTCTAGATACGCGGTGGGCTAGAAGGAAATTGCTTAAAATTTGTCTGAAATTACTTTGTCGGTGATCCGGGCCACTGCACACAAGCACAACACACCTGATAATTTCCGCAACAAAAAAGAGATGAAAGGCACACATTCGCATTCACTGAGTTCGAAGTGTGGAACATTTGTGATGCATGTCTACAGTGAGTCGGTTTTGAACTCCTGCTGTTTCTGGGTTGCGAACTGAGCCAGCATTTTTAAGACGACTCGACGAACTCATAAGAGTCGAGCGAGGGATGTGTGCAATTTGATTTTTGCAGGTGATAAGGTTCCACCGCGATTATTTGTGCAGGCCTCCTTGAGTAGATGGAGCACTGAATGAACATCTACTTGTAGAAGAGCCGAAATTGGTTAGGGTATGCTTTTGGGCCTGTACTTGACACAGGCACCGGATTCCGAGAGAGTAGAGGCCCGTTGTGTGTTGGTCCTTCAACCCCTACGCACTTGAGCCTACGCAGCCCAGGTTCGATTCCCTGTACGAGCAAAACACTTTTCACGACCCCACCTCTTTGGAGTCATTGACTAGAAAAAGCTTCTCGCATTGGCCGCTCGGGCTTGAGACTGTATGTCCCTTTCACCCGTGAGAGAATAATAGCTCGCACAACGCGAGTGGTTGCTGCGAAGCTAGACAAATTGCCATGTCATTGAGCCAATGTCAGAGTGGAACGAAAAGTATTAGACTTTGAAAGAACTCATAATTCCTTCTGGGAAATTCGGAGACTCACCGTCACGTAGTAAGCGAAGTGGTTAATATGGTTATACTGCATCATTTCTGTATTTTCGTTAAGTTAGGTTTTCTACGTCCACTACAAGTTGGGTTCTAACGTCTTTGTTTCGAATGATTCTCTATGACGTCATTAGCAACATTTACATATTTTGAAGTTGAAACGAACCAACTGCCAAAATCTTGTTTTTGCTGTGTGAGGCGACGAGACGAATCTACTCCTTCTAATGAAGCATATCGTATGTATGTCGATGTGATTATTTTTATTTCCAAAAATCAACGCCAAAATGCCTGCAGTGGCTAGAATTGCTAAAATGGCTATACCAGTTACGTACGTAGAAAGCCCTCTCACTGAAGTATTCAAAAGCATTCGAATTCAACGAAAGCTTTCAATCAATTTCTTTGTATTCGGTCGATTTCCTAAACAGACATACTCCGTACGTCTATAATGGCTGGCAATTAAGTTAGCAAAAGTAAACGAAGCATGAGTTGTTAATTTGGTATTAGAGCATCATTTCTGTGTACTTACTCAATAGCGAGTATTTTTCCTGTATTTTCGTAAACTTACGAAAAGGAAACAAATGCATTTTTTATTTATTCTGAATTGCAGGAGTTGCAAAAAAACAATTTTATTGTCAGTCCTTGTGAGTCCTCGATTTTGAGGTTAGTAACGGATGGTTTTAAAATATTGATGATTTTTGATAACTTTTCTTGAAGAAAACCTGCACATCTTCGGACATGAGCTGTTTAAATGTTGATGATTGAACCTCAGAATAGGTGGAGGAAAATCCTCTGTTTTAATTAAAAATAGTCTTCTGAGACGCAGCTGATTTATGATGATCCTCTTTCAACTGTAGAGTTGAATGGGTATGTTAATAAACAATCTCTATGTCTATTTCGATGAGACAGCGTCAATATTGACCCTTGGAAGACAAATACAAACACGTGTTTTGGTGTGGGCAACAAAATAACCGTGAAATCAGAGGATGAAATAACCCCTCAAAATTGGGGACTAATTCCACATTGAAATCAATCCCGAAAAAGAAAATGAAAGAAGTCCCTAAAAAGGTATGAGATAAGACCCCAAATAGGTATGAATAGTAAGGAAAGCGCGAAACTTAAAATGCACAGAACCTAACACATATGCCAAGACCTACGGTGACCAAGGCAAGGGTTGGATTTAGCCGGCTTGGTCGTCTTTTTTTCATTTCTCTACATTTATTTTTTTATTTGCTGAATTTTTACTATACTTAAGTAAAAAACGTAAAAAAAAAACAAAAAAAATTCGTTACCTTTTTACTAGTACTTTTTTTAATTTATTTACACGATTTTTACCTAAGAAAGTAAAAAATAGTTTCTTCCATAGATTTGCTTTGAAAACGAAAATAAGGGCAAATTGGTTTTATTTCTATTTTCAAATCGGAATAAGGCGCAACGTGAAATTAACTTGTAAGAAAGTCAGGTGTACTTAAAGAAAGGGCTGGATTTGTCCGCAGGTTTTAACCCGCTTTTTTTATATATAACTGGTCCAGTTATGTGCGAGACACAGAGCTCTAAGGTTATCCTTTCGTTTAGTTTTGAAATTCCTGTATTTTCTCGCAGTAACTCGTTGGTATAAGTGTCTTTTAGCTGGGTTAATATTTTTGCACTGGAATTATTTTTTTTTTTCTTGAGCTACATTTAACAGTTTAAGAAAGCTACGGTATTCAGCTAACTATTCTATAAAGAATGCTCCTGACGCGACGGCACACACATTTTTACAAATTTGTTTCGGTAAGTTGGTTTTTAAAAACATGCTAATGACTTAAGTAATGTTACAAAAGTCAGAATTTTTTGGCTGATAATTTTTGGAAAGTGTGCAACTTGTACATTGCTTTTAGAAGATATATAAATCTTTACTAAAAAAATATGAATACTTTGACGGAGTTCTAAGATATTCAATTTCTTATACTAGAATCTTAATTAAGCACCAATTTCCAGGGGGTTTGTTTCTTTCTTTATTAGAATACAGACAAAAAGCTCCAAGTGGTTCCAACAGGAGAACTTGTTTATCTGAAAGCTGGAAGCGTGCTATATTCGTGTGTTATAAAGACCATATCCACCCAGCGACCACTTTGGCTCAAGAGCCTTTTAAGTGTAGCTATGCGTTGAGCTAAGTTGCAAAAATGGCAATTGGGTTGTAATTACCATGTTGTGACGAATACTAGTTCTCCAAAATAGTGAATCCGTAACTTTTGAACCCGTAGACCGATCTTAATGAATTTTTGAACATAGTACAACTGCCTTCTTCGCTCTTTTCGTGGAATTCACCAGTACACTTTTACCATGTTGGTTCATTGTGATACTGTGGGTATCAGTCAGACTACTACCACAGACCACTCCAGTGATAGTGCGGTAATTTGATCTCGACGACAGTGAGTGGACCAGATTTGAAAACCAGTAAAAAGTCTCTTATTGCTTTCACTAGAACTCGAGCTAGGGACCCCACTATCAAAGGGCAGATACTTAACCAACTGTGCCATGAAGTCGTTTTAACGAACAGTAGTTGGTTGGCTAGCACAACCAAGCAAGCTGTCTATAATTGTGCAAGCCAAGTGCCATAAGGTACTACTCCACTTGTGACACTTAATGTCCATGTCCTCATTGGCAATGTCCAACAGTTTTCCGCAATGTGCTACAGTTTGCATGTCCTCACTCAATCGTTATCGAAGTCGTACGAAAACCCTGGTCTTCTGACCAGAGCCTCAATTACCTGCAGACCCAAACGAGCTTCGAGGGTAATGACTTATTCTGCGTTGTGTTGCCTAACTGATGTTACAGCCATGACAGACGTCATTCGTAGTGGCCGTAGCTGGCCGAGCCTCACATATGTGTGGTGCCACGTCACACACTAAATCTAAGTGCTCCAGCAGACTGCAATCAGTTCCAAATTAAAGGCCCATCATCGTATTCGAGAAATAACAGTGGGAAGTGAAGAGTTTTGTGCCCACAATTCTTGCGACTATTAGGTCGGTTGCATGCGCAGTTAATCCAAGAACTTCTAGTGCTTCAGAGTCCCAAACCCAGTTTTGGAATGTAGTTAAGTCAGCATTTTAAAGCCCATTTATGCCACAAACATTCCCAATCAAAATCTCCTGCTAAAGGCGTTCTCATTCGATACTTTCAATTCAGTTGTAAAAATGCTTTTTATGTTCCGAGGTGTGGACTTCACCTCACGGTAGATCTTATCACCAAGTGTGCAATATGCCGCACGTCTCCACTAGTCGGCGCACGAGATTAAGCAAACCGATCACAGGCTCTTTAAAACCCGAAACAACTAGGCCATACGTGATCCCATTAAAACAATTTGCACCTCCATTTCCAATCGGGTCCGGAGTCAATTTGGGAGCACACCATTTAAAACGAACAAAACAGAGTCACCTCATAAAAGATGTCAGGACTTAATTCTGCCTAAAAGCCGCTGAAACGTTCGAATAAAAACCTTCGACGCATGGCCCGGCATTCGTGGGGTGATTAAAAGCACAAATTACGTTGTTTGTTGCTATCTGGTTGCGTTTAGTGCCAATAAAATTATCAATCCGAGTCAACAGCCCGGTCGCGATCCTCTAGTGAAGTGTCAATAAACGAACGAAACTCGCTCTTCCTCCCTAGCTGGACCACATTTTACGACCCTCTGGCAGGCGTAAGTTTTATGGGTGGCAATCAAAATGTATCTCTTAGGTGAGGCGATCTCCGATTTGATGATCTCTCCCATCCAGCGATTTGTAGCGCCACACAGAAACAGCTATTAAATCGGGCAACTTTACTCCAATTAGTGATAGGGAAACTTGCCGCAGCAATTCGTTGGTCTATAAGGCGGCCCATTCTTGAGTAATGACGGTGACGGGTGGTGGTGGGTAAATATCCCTTGCCGATGTGTTTGCACATCTGCATCCATCGCGTGTTTGCTCGGTGCGAAAAATTACCTTGAACTTCGTTTCGAACTCGGCTACAGCGCCGAAAATTTTGGCAGTTTAAGTGCATTCAATGGATCGAATTGTGGGGATCTCGCCGCTTACCACTGCGAAACCATTCACTCGGCGATCCTATCAGATTGCCAGTAAATAAACATTGTATAAGTTGCCCGATAAGACATATTCGTATAAAAAAACTTATGAATAAATGCATTTCAGAGCGACCATGAGTGAGACTTTGTGTATTTGAAAATAATCACAGGACGTTTGCTTACTGGTCGAGATAGCAGGTACGAGTATGTGCCTGGTGTACGAAAAAAGTTGGGTTGATGAGATACATATTTATTCAGTTTTTTTTTTGCCCTAAGGCACCGCACATTATCTTCCACAGAGAATTGATACCTAATTGCATTCTTCTGCTGAAATTCTGATTTTATTTGTTCACAAAAACGGGAAAATGGAAATATTAAACATTTGGGGAACAAAATAGACTTGAAAAACCTCATTTAAGTTAGCAAAAAAATAAATAAATATAAGCCACTTCTTTGTGTGGCCTAACAGCAAGCATACATATTTATATAAGTAAAGAATTAAATAAATACATGCGTAAATAAAAAATAACCAAATAAATACAAAAACAAAAAAAAAAAAAAATAAATATATACAGTAAAAGATTGTTCATTCAGAATGGTTGGCTGTGGAATGTCAGTCCGAATAATCGAATTTTTCGAATTAAGGAGCATCTTTTATGCTTAAAACGCGTTCATATTGATGAAATTGTGCAATACTCTAAGACCAAAAATAATTTTATTAACCCGAAAGACTTCTAAAATATTGTCTACTCAACACAATTTTTTTTATGAGTTCCCCCGACTACTAAATGTGCATATTTGAGATCAATCATTGCGTTATTTAATTTTTGCTAATTTAATTTAATTTTTACTTAAAAAATTGAAAACCGACTCTCATTTATTCGGAAAAATCTCATTTATTCGGAACCATTTTTTCTCGAATTGAAGAATTCCGATTTATAGGGCTTTTACTGTACATGCTTATTAGTATACGAACAACTAATGAAATACAGCCGAACTTCGATAACTCGAACATTTGATAACTCGAATAAAATTGGTTGTCAATAGCTCCAAGATTGAAATTTACATGTAATTTGTTTTTGATAACTCGAACTTCTCTTACTGGGATGTCTTGATAACTCGAACCGATTGTTTGTCGTCACCTTCGATAAGTGGAATTGTAAGGGAAATCCCCAAATTTTCCCGTATTTTACAAATTCGTATTATAATGAATCGCTTTCGCCTTTAGAAACATACGAACATAGTGTCCCATGTTCGTATGTTTCTATGACCTAGTATTTTGTCTTGTTTTTAGGGGTTAGTACACTGACTTGGTATATTGGTCGATGCGAACTGTAAGCTCAGTTTATATTCAGTAGGCGCTCAAAAAAAAAAAACACGGGAGGAAAATATTCACTCCACTTGACCATAACGACAACAGTGATTCGACCACCTTAAACAGAGTTTGTTGCGAATTCGTTAAGCATTTTCTTTTTTTAGGTAGGTACCTTTCTATAGGTACATTCTTAAAGACTAATAAAAAAACGACAGATTCAGTGTACAATAGTGTAAGGCCTCTTTGATAACAGAAATAAAAAGAAATCGCACTTCACCCATTTATAACATACTTTTTTAAATAATAATTACGTGTCTCTACGCTTAATGTCTCATATCGAAGGTATATATATTATTTATATTAATTTTCTATTTTACTTGAGAACTCGAAGTCTTGATAACTCAATTTTTTTTTTGTGGGAAGTGATGGTTCGGGTTGTCGAAGTTCGACTGTAATTACAAAACTAAAGAAGAATGTATGCTATCAAATGTTTTTGAAATATGTTGGAATTATTGCCGGAGCTATGTCTAAGAAAATACACTTTTTAATAACCCTGTATGGTTGAAAGGTATCCTTCGTCGATTGACGAGCGCCAATTTTATTTTCTGTGTTTTCCCTTAAGTTATTTGATTCTTATTGCTGACTTTTGGTACAACAATAGTAGCAATACTGGGAATAAATTTAGATATACAGTAGAATCTCGTCAGCATGAGCACCGGATAACTAGAACCGATATTTTTTTTTGCTTGGCATCTCTAAAACGTGAACATATCTTGAACACTCTAAAATGTAAATAACAATTTTTGCTTCAAAACTGTTTGAACTTGAAAACGTATTTTAGTTTGAAATGTCTTATTCTTGGTACAATACTTCAACTCGTGTCAGTTTATTCCGTGTTATTATATTCTTGTCTGCTCGATTTTTGCGATTTTCTTTGTTCTTTTGTCATCGTTGGACTTTTAGTTCTTGGCGTCAACATGTCAACAGAAACCAACAGGAATATGGAATGCACTTCTCGGGCTAATATTTCTCACAGATATTTAAGAACACTGTGCTGGTACTGGAACTACCTCTCCCTTTCTGCCACTATACCTCCCGCCTGAGGGTATTAGTAATCTCTTGTTAATTTAGTTATTTCCATTTTTAACAATTCTTTAGAATAGACTGAATGTAAGCTGGTTAGCCAAAATCAGTGTCATAAGGCGCCTTAATGAAAAATCAGGGACAGTACTTTTGGAGAAGAACAACTTCAACAAGTGACTGGTGTTTTTCATTAAATTTCGTATCGGCAATGCCAGTGCAAAAACGTTTTGTTTAAAATCAAGTAAATGAAATAAATAAGCTGTTATGCGATAGAAATCGAGGGTCTACTTTATGTCAATGACATTAAATAAAAATTAGTATCCTCATGGCTAATTTAGTGTAAAGAGAAGATGAATTTAAATATAGAAGCATCAAATTACAGGGCATATGCTAAGCCAACAGCCATCTAGAGTTAAAGGGGTTTCGGAGCAGTTGCAGAGAACTATGAATTGTGCGTTTAGTTTGTTTATTCTATCAGAGATCAATTAATACCAGGCTCTTGCAGAGAAATACCACGGGATATTTAGCATGACTTTTAAGAGTTTATTTTTTTATGTGCAACATTTTGCCTGGGTTCTGGGGGAAGATCTGGGGTTAACCCATATAACAATGTTGTTATAAATATATTTCATAATATTTGCTTTTTTTTCTAGTGATGTAGAAATGGAGGTCTTGTATTTATGTATATCAATTTTGTTTAACGATTCTTGTATGTGTTTCTTAAATACTAGTGTTGAATCAAGATGGATTCCCAGGTACCTATTTCAGGCGAGTGCTAAACGCATTGACACATTATCTACCGGCAAAGGGTTGGAGGGAATATAGCAAGTTTTTGTTTTTCTTGTGAAAAGGCTGGCTTGAATTTGTTCATACTTAACTTATGAAATTTTCCACTTTGCTAGGTAAATACTCAGTACGGCCAAGATTCATCACAAGAAGGAGAGTGAATTCGTGCCATCTAAATACAGCTGTCATCCGCGTAAGTAGTTATATCGCAAAAAGTCAGATTGGGAGTATCTGCAGTAAATACAGAGTACAAGACAGGTCGAATAACAGAACCATGTAGAACCAATGGGTAATGTGGCGGCCGCGATATTGTAGATATTTTTGTCCCCTCCTGCGCACATGACCCTACCATCCCCCGGTTCCACGTCTCGGTATGTTCGGCCCTCTTTCGAATCACTGCCTGGAAAGATAGTAGTGTAGGCCCCTTCGAATCTTGAGAAAAAAAAAAAAAACGCACAACATGAGTAGTTGCTTTCGACGACTAACCGGTAAATAATGACAAATTGGAATAAGCCTCACTGACTTTCTTATTTCCACAAGCGGCGCTACAACCAGACACAACGTCAAAGCTTAAAACTCTAGTCAGGCTTTTAAAAGGAATAAAGTTCACCAATATCTGCGATTCCTTAGAAAAAATGAAGGAAATCTTTCAATATCGACAGTAACATAATTCGGTCGGATTAAGCCAAGGTAGGTACATCGTCTTTCCGATTCGAAAGTTCAGCTCTTCGCCATATCAGCTGCGACACTCCGCAGATATCTTGGATTTTTCTGACAAAGATCCCATGTCCATTTTAATGGTCTTGTGTGTCAATTCACCCACTTAAGCGACTTAACGACTTCTTATCGCCTATTCAAAGGCACACCACGCCACGTCTCGAAAGAGTCAAAGCCATTCAATTGTGTCGACATGTCAACAAAAGTTTCCTCTTCACCGAGCAACACATGCCAATCTGTTGCGGCGGACGCCTGCACATTTTCAACCGACCGTTATGGTACGTGCCAAATGTGCAATAAATTCCAAAATTAAAAACTCCAAACAACAATGCCATCTCATCTAATGATCATCATTGAAAAACGAGAAAAAAAAAGTAAGCCACCTAGAACCAGCTGCGCTGCTGCAACTGCATCCAGCATCAGGCGCGCATTTTATTCAGAACAAAAAAGAAGCATCACAATTCCACAACTCTCCGCCAAGTAGCCCCCTTCGACGGCATTCTAGGTGCACGCAGGGAACCCCCTCCCAACCACCACTCCGCACATAGCATGCGCTACAATCTAACGGAGCAAAAAATAAATCTTCAAAACAAATCCCAAATTCAATTCAAATCGAAAGTATAATAGAACCTCTCCTCTCCACTCCTCGGCTCAATAACATAGCACACACATCTGCCACCCATCCAGCCGGTGGTTGAATTCATCATCATCAGCCTGCTTGGGCTACGTGCGCAAATCTACCTGGCGACAGCCCTTCCTCCATTCAGCCAACCCCAAAACGGAAAAACTCATAACGTTCGCTTGCTGCGGAACAATACCGGAACAACTCGGCACAAAGGGCGATCACCGATCGCCGAAACGACGACTCGAATGTCGAGCCAGGTAGCTACTTCGCCACCGGTTGCAGTACTGCGCGCCAAAACTCAAAATTTGTCACAGACACAGATTTCCAAAGTACTGCTAGTCGTGAGCGCTGTTGCCCGCCGTATGGATGAGTGAGAGAGAGAGAATGGTAAGACGAAGAAGTAAGGAAATCTGCAGAGAGAGTAACAATTCTCTCCGAGAGCGAGAGTTACACCACACGATCCACAAAAACAATCTCTGGCTGGGAACCGTACAAAATGGAACAGAGAATGAACAGCACTGCGGTGAATCAAAGTTCAGAGAGTCAGTGAGAGCGAGAGAGAACGGAGCGATATCACTCTCTATTCACACCTGTTTACCCCGCCACAGAAGGCCAAGGCACCACTTGCATGAACCGCGTTCGTGCCAATCCAGCAACAACGCAGCAACTCCACCCATTCAGACGCACATACACACATTCACACAGGCACACACACATACGCGCTCTTCCTACCCCGACGCTGAGAGGTGATGGCCAAAGAGAGAAAGAGAGAGAGTAGGGAAAATCTTTGCACAGCGATTGGACGAATGGCACGTGCGCGATCGGTACGATCATCACGAAACCGATTGGAAGGGGCAAACTCGTATAAAGAGGATTTCAATGCCGGGAGTTGCATCATTCCAAGTTTGTCTGCCTTGGCGGAGAGAGAGTCGATCGTGTGGTTGAGGATAATATACAGGATACACACAAAACTGCAAAATGGATCGGACCAACTACAGTAGATGCCCGCTTAAAAAGCGACCCATCCCACCGCCCAGCGCAGAACCCTTAAACAACGGTAAGCTCCCAGTAAACGATGTTTGTCCCGGGAGTTGACTAACGTGCTGTGATTTTCCTTTCAGATGAGGGTCCAGTTGACTTAAGTGTTGCCGCAACTAAGTGGATTAAAGTTGAGGAGCCCAGTGCCATTCGCACAGAGACCGGCCATCACGAGGAGCTAGTCCAACGGATATTCGACGAGACACGTGAGATTGCCCGTGCCTTTCCGGACATCTTCACACGAGAAGAAATCGCGCGCAATTTGCTGCGACTAGGCTACGGCGATGTTCACCTCCCACCTCCGCAGAGACCGGACTCTGTGGGATCTCCAGAGTCCTACAGTGACTACGACTCGTACAACAACAACACCAGTAGTGGCAACTTTGTGAAAACTACAATCACAGACTACGAGTCCACCAATCTCCGACTGGACTCGCCGCTCTCCCTGGAGAACGTATCTTCGTACGAAGACATATCCGAGCCCGAGGACCTGACAATCAGGCAGCCGTTGAACATGAATCGACGCATCCTCTGCGAGAACAACAGCGTTCAGGAAGTAGTGGACACCAAGCCCCTCGGCGATCGCTACTATCATTGCCAAACCTGCAACAAATGTTACTCGACATACGTGGGCCTCACAAAGCACCAGCAACAGCACCACCACTTCGACGCCGACTACAAAGTGATCCACGTCGAAATGCCTATGGAGGAGAAGCCCATCAAGCCAGTGCAGGTTCCGCGCTATCACTGCAAGGATTGTGGCAAGTCGTACTCGACATTTGCCGGCCTTTCCAAGCATCAGCAGTTCCACTGCCCCAGCACCGAAGGCAACCAGGTGAAGAAGGTGTTCAGCTGCAAGAACTGCGACAAGGTGTACGTCTCCCTAGGAGCCCTGAAGATGCACATTCGAACCCACACCCTGCCATGCAAATGTCCCATCTGCGGGAAGGCCTTCTCCAGGCCCTGGCTGCTCCAAGGTCACATCAGAACGCACACGGGCGAGAAGCCGTTCAGCTGCCAGCATTGCAACCGCGCCTTTGCCGATCGCTCAAATCTCAGGGCACACATGCAAACGCACTCGGATGTAAAGAAGTACTCGTGCCCTACATGCACCAAAACCTTCTCGCGGATGTCGCTTCTCGGCAAACATTTGCAGGGTGGCTGCAGGACCACATCGCCACAGGGTGGCTTCTACAATAACGCCAGCGACGCTAGTGGAGAGGAATCCAACCACATCGTCTACTTGCCGCCACAGGCCATTCACCAGCAACATGTGAACGCGCAATTCTATGCGCCCCTCTCAGATGGCGACCACCACCACTAGTTTAGTACCAGTTATTTTAGCTCTCTTGTGCAACCCTTAATATCACACCTTCTCTCACACACTCACACATCGCAAGAAAGACACCAAAAATTAGCTAGCGTTAGGTTACCCTTATTTATCTATTTATTTATTTATTTTTATCTATTTATTTATTATTCGCAACCGACAAATATTTGTCTAGTCAGGAAGAAGGAATCTCGAGTCCGTAGGTATGTATTTCTGTCTCTGTAGGCCTAGGTATGTATAACTTATTGAATTTATTTATTTATGTCTGAAACTGTACGCTTAAGGAAGAATGTTAAGTTTTCTTATGTATCAACTTTTATTGTTAAACATTATTTTTTATTTTGTATTTATCGAAAAAAAATGTAAATGAACGTTTGAACTCAAGCCTCGAACCGAATTAGTTTCTAAGTGACGATTCCAATTCTAATTGGAGTGTATGCATGTGTTTCTTTGTATTTATGTATGTAAAAATATGTTTGTTTACTTTTTTTTATTGAAAAATAAAGTTCATTGTTGTTAAATGCGGTACGCACCGAAAGCAAATTTCGTTGTTTTTTTTTTTTTGCTGATGCTGACTACTTCATTCTGGACAGAAAATAGTGCTCATCTGTCTGCCTCTATAGTCGTTCAATTGCGATAGCTTTCCCAGAAGCTGTTTGATTTCTAACAGATCAATATGTGCGTTGTAAGGAACTAAACCCAAAAGAAAGACTGTGGTCCCTATTGCGAGTGTCGACTATGAACCGAATCGCTAGTCAACAAATTTATCGACTCGCTTTTGTTACTGTCTAACTCAGTCGATAAATAGTCACTGTGAACGAAAAGTTCATATCGCGAGTATTTTACAATTTGACAGCTAAAACTAATAATGTCATTACAATTATCAAAAGATATCCTACCCGCTAAAATAGTGATTATTTAGTTTAAATTAAATAGTACAGGGTTTATAATTATAAAACCCTGACAAATGCAATTATGCCATTAGTAACATAAGTTGCGTTGTGGTTTGACGAGTCAGACAGGAAAATTCAGATGAATTCCCTGAAATCGCGAGTAAAAGGAGACGATTAAGGGATACTGCCATCCCCTTGGAAATATGTAAAAAAAAAACTCTTACTAAGCTCTTCAAGAATGCTTTCGGTACTCGTTCCAATTTTACTCTCGGTTGTCTTAAAGAAACTGTGAGAAGACCCATGAAGAGAAAAACTTCAGTACATCAACATGCGACAGATTTGTGCTCAAGGTTCCTACCAATTCAGTGTCAGCAATGCATTTTGCGTTGGTTTAGAGCAATCAACTGTGTCTCTTCTGTTAATACATCATTTTATGTTTATATTTATGTAATTTCCTATCTTAATGCATCCGCAGTCAATTTGTTCCAATCGCCTCCAAAAACATTATGTTTAATATCTTCGAACTAGATAAACTGAAATACGTTGTTTTTATATTCTAGGATGTCCTTGGCGATGTCTGGATTTTCCTGTAAGATGTCTGGATTTTCCACTAAAATCTCCATTTGCTTCCTGTCTGTTACTTGCCGTGCCCCAAATTAAATCACATCACACAAAAACAAATTACTTCCTGAAATATACTTACATTTTCAGCCCACAGTCAACAAGCAGCGACCTTTTTAGCAATCGCTAAAAAACTGCTGTCAAGTCGGCAAATATCGACTTGCGGCCGACACTCGCAATACCAAACTTAACAATTCACAATCGACAGTCGACAACGAGCGATTATCAGTCGATAGTCGGCACTCGCAATAGGGGTCTGTGGATGCCTCAGAGGTATCACAAGTGAATTTCTCGGCGGCTTCAAAAAACTACCAGACTAACAGAAATCTGCGTTTGTTGGCACATTCCCTGTACTTTGTCAATAATGAGCAGGGACATTATTTTTTTCATTTCATTTTTTGTATCACGTTTTTATTCGGAAATGAAAGTCGTTACTGCAGTCAATTGGTATGTTGTGTCTCTTTCGGATTGGGTTTGAAGCTGCCAACTTTTTACCAGTCATTTCCGAGTATTGAGCTGTCAAAAAAAATCAGTTGCAAATCGATTAAGTTCAATTTATTTCTTTAACATTTTAACACGTTTAACAAATAAATGGGGTAAAGGCACTAGTAGCCGGACAGTTAACACAAATCTTAACTTTGGCTTTTATTTTTGAACTAATAAGGCTTCAGTGAAAAGGTTTGGATTGATTTTTGAAACGATAGTAAAACTGCTCAAACACATTTATTATTGTGGATAATTATTATTTTTTTATTGATTCTTAAAAAAAGTTACGTTTGCGCCAGTACCCGGACAGTAGTATTTAGTTTCCGGACGTTTTAGTTTCAGAAGCCGGACAAGTTACAGACAATAATGATAAGCACAGACAATAAATGATTTCTTAGAGTTTAAATATTGACTCTCACTGCCTAATCGTCGATTCCAGAAATAGCTATACAACGACATGTCCAGTTATGACATTCCTGTCAAACCCACCAGATGGTGTAGAATGACTGTTTAGAATTTTCGTAAATAAACTTACCGAAAGCTTCAACGTCAAAAATGGATTAAGACAAGACGACGCTCCTTGCAACAATCTGCAATCGCGCTACATGGAGAGTGTTGTTAACTGAGGCACAGCCTTTGGTAGCCCCATACAAAGAAGAAGAATTTGACAGCTCATGCATAATATCTATGTACAGTGTACTCTCCTCTAACGCACATCTCTTCTAACGTCAATGTCCGCTTATGAGAGAGTTTACTGCACATACATGTACAAATTGAGCGTCTATTGTTTGTCGCCGATTCACGCCTTAACACGTTTACCGATTTCAACAAAACGTTCACACATCTTTGGTATTGGTCGATATATAGTTTGAGTGAAGTTTGGTTAAAATCGGCAAGCGTATGTGCGTGTTTTTCCACACATTAGCCGTCTTTTTTGCGTGGGAATATGTACACATATGTCACAAGTTTTCAAAAAAGCTATTCGTAGTTGTTTCGATTTTTAGTATAAGAAAGTATATGGAAATATGTTTTGTTTACACTGCTTGCTGATCATCGCCTGCTGCTTTGGAGGAACAACACATCAGCATAGAAGCACCATCCGGATATCTATAATTTAAAAAAGTATAAACCATCTTATTGACGTCTGGTTTCATACACAGAAAGCATTCTGCCGAAATAATTAACAGTTTTCGAGAACACAAGATGTTTTCTGATCTCTTAAGTCTCACCATTTCTCAAGCCTGACGAATGCAAAAAATTGTACTCCTCCTTAGTTAAAAGCATTTTTTAGAAGGTACAGCCCCTTTGAAATATCACCAGTGAAAACGTCTTGCTATGCCAATAAACAAGGCGCAGGGACAACCATTCGAATGTCCGAAATTGCATCTCCCACGGACAATCACTTAGTTATGTTTATTTATACCACAACTCCGTTTCAAACCTACAGGCTTTAGATGGTTGCCTAAAACTATACTTAATCTTAAACAATGTCTTTCAATCTAAACGTAGCTGATGAGTTGTTCAAACATTTGTCCAAGTTATAAAGGGTGATTTTTTAGCTATTATCTTTTTGGCAACACTGGTTTAAACAGCTGACGCACGTTTCGTGTTTTGTTTCACAACATCTTCAGTTTGGTCTATAGTTTAACCATGAATCGTCTTACAAACGAACAACGCTTGCAAATTATTGAATTTTATTATCAAAATGCGTGCTCTGTTAAGAAAGTTTATCGCGACATCACATGTGTCGAAGCTCATTTTTGGCTCAATGGGTACGTAAATCAGCAGAATTGTCGATTTTGGAGTGAATATCAGCCAGAAGCATTGCAAGAGCCACCAATAAATCCAGAAAGAGTCACAGTTTGGTGCGGTTTATGGGCTGGTGGCATCATTGGCCCGTAATTCTATTTTTATTTTTTGTGGGACTATGTTAAAGCTCATGTCTATACAAACAAGCCCGCTTCAATTGACGCATTGGAAGACAACATTGAAGCATTTATTCGTGAGATACCGTCCGAAATGTTGGAAAGAGTATGCCAAAATTGGACTAGGCGGATGGACCATTTGAGGCGCTGTCAAGGTGAACATTTGCATGAAATAATCTTCAAACATTAAATTATATGGACCGTACAATCGATTCAAATAAAGATTTCATGCATTTTTCTGAATTTTATGTGTTTTTTTTTTTTTTGAAAAACTTTCCTATAGCTTTTCAAAAATCACTCTTTACATGCTTAGCAAGCATTGCTATTTCATCGTGGAAAGGCTTATACACGAAGTGCGAATTTTATTTAATTTCTTGGTTTGGTGCATTTGGATTATCCTACGGTTATCATCGAGCCTAATGAGCAAGCAATTTAAGCCAGGGTGACCAAATTTGGCACCGACTTCACCATATTGGACATCAACCCAATGTAGAGTGCGTACAGAGGAAAAAATTGCTGATGTATCCTTGCAGTATTTACTATATAGTGCATTCTCGATTATCGCAACTAATAGAAACTGGGGTGGTTGCGTCGAGATGCTTTTTATATGATGATACAAAATTAAATTTAGCTGTTGCGAAAATGTGTGGATCGAGAGATGCGTTATTTGCTTCGTATTGTTTCAATATCCTGCGAACAGTGTGATCAATTTTTTCGAGCCCAAAATGCTCGAGCTGAACCTGTGCGGCGGCTCTATATTCCATCGCAGAACGCAAGATAATGTCTGTGAACAAGCCGCGACTGTGATAAAACAGAGACGGCGCTGCGCACTTAATCGCTTCTCTAAACTGCTATTCAGATTTCACACAGAACCAATTAAAACAAGTGTGGTTGCAAAATATTTAAAAATGGGGTGACGCACGCATTCTCGCCTGTGTAGAAATTGAATACAAATTAGAAAATGTATATAAGTCGGTTGCTTCTGGACTTCGTACTTTAGGTTGATTCCTCCGAGGGCACGATAATCAAACCTTGACACCGTTGGAAGACGAAATGAAAACAAAAATAAAACGAGATGAACTGATTTAAGCAGTCAATCTCTCTGAACATTTGGGACGGCCATTAACCTTATTCATCTCCAAGCTAACAAGCGCACGAGTGACGGCAAGAAACTTCAGGTCGCTAATGCATTTCCTATGCAAAGCATGTTAATGACCACTAATATTTCCAAGAATTTGAAATAATATCATACAACGGTTCAATCACACCAAAGTCAAAGTTTTCCCTGGCAACTGATCTCCCTCAAATCTACCTGCAAAATCGAAAGGCCAATGTAGACTGTAGATGTAGAAATCTCATGACCTTCACACTCTGCTGTAGTTTATCGTTTCGTAGGAATTTGAAAGAACTTGTGGATGGGAATGAACCAAGGCTCTGGATGACATGATGGGCAACTAAATGGAGATGGGATGGTTTGATGTAAGCAACGGTCGCAGAATATACGGGAAATTGGGCAGTTAGCCAACAAGGACTGGAGGATCCCCTTTAAATAAGGAAGCCACTAGTTGACAGCGCGGTCAGATTCATACAAGCTGATGTACTTCATCTGAATCACGCTCCAGAAGAAATAGGTCCACCCTTGGTATCGCTTCATGCCCCAGCATCCCGATTGGTATCACTCCATCGTCCAACGCATTTCCTACCAAAACCTCTCGAAGGCATTTCAGGTGCCAACCAAGCACGCACTAAAATTCCAAGAGCAATTACATGACACACCGAAGCAAAATGTCGCCTCTAGTCAACGCCTGTCAAAACCAAGATATTTCCAAAAGTTTACACCTTGTTAAGCCCACCTATCAGTCGCCACAGCGCGGCGGCATGTGTCGGTATGCAGACCCAGCAGACTCGAAAACATTAATTCCCAACTGACATTCCGTGCGACAAGCTTTAAGCTGACATTTAATTCTGTCAACACTTCCAAATCTCAGAAAATTAAAACTCTCACCTCTCAGGCGGAACGCCTACACATTCCTTGCCATCCGGCGCTGAAGAGGAAGGAAAAAAAAAACGATCAAAATGGTAAACCTAACCTCAGCCACATCCAAGACGCCCATTTCAAGATCAAATCGAAACGCGTGAAAACTTAATAACAATTTGCACGTCACATCGTCGCAGACATGATTGTGCTAGGAAACGACTCGACGAGCTTACCGTAGCAAGCAATGGCACAAGAATTAATCTCAGTGGAATCACAAAGCCCGGCTCATGCCGATCATGCACTTAATCATTTCCCGCGGCTCTTGGGACGGTCGTCCGCAGTCCGGAGACCACATCCAGCAATGCACATGCGCGCGCATGCACAGCCCGCAGCACACGGCATAGCGCATATCTGATTATCCGCCATTTAATTACAATTGTTCAACTGCTGTACACTGTTGTGCCGGGCCGCCGCCAGGGGCTGCCTGGCTTAGCATGGGGTATGAATCATCATTGGCGACGCTAATGGGGAAACTTACTACTGCTTAATTTTTGCAGCGGCCCCGCAGAGTGCAGCACGGCTCCACTGGGCGCTCCTTTTTCACTTAAATATACCGTCCACGCATTTTCGGCGCGCGATTCCAGTTTGGTGACCCATTGGCGCACGGTGTGCACGCCATGATTAGAGTTAGATTTGTGGCTAGATAGGTGTGCGCATGATTTCTGCACGACAACCGCTTCCTGCCCTTGACTGGCTCAGGTTTAGCTTAGATTAGCTCGGCTTGGCGTTAACAAACTAGACACTGCCGGGGTTCGTCGTTTTTTGTTTCTTGGGACGGCTCACAGCATCATCATCATACGGCTTATTGGCTAATAAAAGGCATATTTCCAGCTGACAGTTTGACCCAAATCCGGTGATGTGCACTGAAGAGGATGTTGAGGTGAAATTTATAGCAGTTGTCAGCGTGGCGAATGGTGTGCATCGGTTCTTTCGACGGGACAGCGGATTTTTATGGATTTATTTTTTATTTTGCCCCGGCTCTGTCTGGCTGGGTACACGGAAAGAAAAATGAATTCATTGTCAGAGGACAAGTTATCCCAATCCTTTGTCACGTTTGTGCTGAAATTGGGAATATTTTGCAGTGATTCTCGTTGGCATCTCTTGTGGTGGTTGTCTTCGGTGTTGTAGTTCTCTGCATAAATTGTAGATGGCGCTGGTTGTTATTCCGATTGAGGATCGGTTAGCTAGTCCAACACGATTACAATATGCAACCCTGTGATGTGAGTTTAATTCAAAATGCTATTTTCTGTGACACCTGTGAGGGCACATGAGGCGACACTGTTTGGAGGTTACGATTCGAAGTTCGTGAACATTTCGACCGTCCCAGCGAAGTGGTATGCCAATCAACTTCACGGAACAATGATAGTCATTATTGAGGATGTTTCGATGATAGGACTTAACGTTGGTAATGTACTGACGTCCTTCTGAACTAGACTGTTCTCTCTTGAAGAAGGACACCACACGCGAGCATACAACACTCACCGTGAAACCAATAACGTACAACTGCTAAAAATGCAAAAATTTCTTACAGTGTATCAATTTAATTTTAGAACTTAAGGCAGAACCAAAGGAACCTCCACAACTTGGTGCAGCCTCATCACAAGCGATTCAGTGCCTTTAGGCGATAATAATAACGAAGGATATGCCTCCTCTGCCCTAAAACCAAATTATTTAACCCGACGAATTCAATTAGAGACACGCCACGAAGACCTGTACCGCACCAAATCTTACGGCTATCCCATCCCAGCCTCAGAACCAAGGTAAATCTCTCTTCTTCTTTTTTTGTTTTTTACACATTTTATGCTTTCTGTCTTCGCTGTTTCACTGTCGTTGTCGTATCTTCGTCGTTGTCGTCGTCGTCGTTCTGATCGGTCCTTAGGACGAGCAGATCCAGGAGATCGTCTTGTGAAACGTCAAAGCGCGTATCCACCACAACGCAGGAATTAAATCGAAAGAAATCAGTTATTGCGTTGGCGCACAAAAACGATGTCTTCGCTCGGATTTCGAAAATCTCCATCAATCTCATGGCATGGCGTGGCCCCACACCCTCCCTGTTCGATGCGAGCTGCCCTCGTCCAAAAGGGGCTCGGCCCAGGCATCACTAAAAGTGTTCAATTTACCGAGATCCAACAGTCAGGCTACGTACCACACATTGGTTCATCATCAATTTCCGCACAAACAAGTGGATTCCTCGATGCGAGTCCGGAGTGAGGGTATGAACGCTGCAGCAGCAGCAGCAACGGCAGCGGCAACAGCAGCCGCAGCAGTATCCAGGCACATCACTTCAAGTTAAGGTGTTCCTCGCGCGTCTCGACGTTCATTCAGTCGATCTTGGTCGTCTCCCTTGTGGCTCTTCCTGCCTTTGCACCCCGGCTGCCTAATTAGTGTAATCGCATGGAAATTATACTCAGCGGTGCATGGTCGGAAACGCTTGGGATGCGCGCGATATTGGGTGGACGCCTATGATCGGTGTGTGTGTGTACGCGTGGGCGTCGGATCACCCGAGTTTCCTTGTTCATTTCTTTTTGATTGCTTTTGACGTTTTCCTTTGTGCTGCGTGGATGCTGCGGATGTCGTGTGAAAAGAGAGAAATTTTCGGAAAAGGAGATTCGCCCTGGCCTCTCCACTGTAACGGGAACTAGCTCATTACGAAAAAGGAAATTACCCATAATGCGCTGAATCACTGCCCGGATGGCTCGGCTGATGTTCGGTTATTAATGAACTGTGAGGAGCCCTAGACAAGTCGCTACCATATGGGGACTGTCGGGTGCAATAAACGCCATCTGGGAGTTGTGCGTTGATTGTGCAGCGATGTGGCGATACGGTGATGGCACCAGTGCACTGCGCTATTGGCAGAACGCATTTGGCATGCGACAAGCGATTGTGGCGCTCGTGTTAATGGCATCACACCGTGATCCAAATACGGTCTGTGGTGGGATCTCTGCATATCTACTGGGAGCACTGGCGTTCATTCTGTTGGTGGTCATTTCAGGTTGGACATGGTTAATGTGCATGTTTACCGTTACATTTGTAGGTCGCATCACCAAAGCGGATTCAATGGCGGGTAATTTGTACGCTTTGCCGATGCAATTGAGTGGGATTAACTATTTGGAGTGAACGGGAATTCAAACGATTGCCACGCTGAGCTCTGGGCAACTGGTGTATTCGTGGAAGGAGGTGTATAGGTGGAGATATGGAAGTGTAGCCGTTATTTGTGCTAACTTCATTATTCACACCACTTGCGATGAGTAAGGAGCGACAGTGTTTTGCAAGTGATTTCAAACAAAAACTGAACGGGAACAGTGCGAGCAGTTCTGGAATTGGACGATACAAGAAATAACTAATTCAGTCCTAATCTGAGAAGGAAGGATACACTTCAGTCGGCAAAGCGAGCAAGATTTAAGGCATTTAAGGTGTATGCGTGTGATCTAGAGTGCCGGTTTTCTAAAAAACTTTAAAATGATAGAAATTAATAGAAGACAGATGCAGACTTAATAAACACAAGAATCTTAAGAATCTTAAGACCCTCGATTGGACTTGTCTTCGAGTTCGTGTTGATAATCGTTTCATTTAGCTTCTTCAGTAAGCACTCGTGTCTATTGTTCTCGCATCAATAAATGCACACTTTGAAATTTGCCTTCAAGTGGCCAGTGTACTGTGCGATGTTCATGCTGAGAAATAAACCAGTAGACATTACTTCGATTGGACTGAAAGCCTATACGTTTGATACTCATATGTACTGCAACATGGGATTCTCCTTCAGATTTGTGGGGCTTAAGAAAGTAGTGGAAACTCTCGGTAGAACTCTGCGACTCTGCGCAACATGAGTGTCCCCACGAATTGATTAGTAAGTCTTATAATCACGAAGGAGACATGTGGGGAAATTTAAAACAGCACCAGAGCCGAACACAGAAGTTATCAATCAACGGCATACAAAGTAGGCATCTGTAGCGTTAGGTGCTTTGAACCCTTACAAGTCAATGACAGTCGGCTTGATGGTAGTGTTGGTCTCCTCAAGTCGTGAGGCAAGAAAAGTACGTATAACACACATGAATTATTATAGTTATTTTTGAGGGTATATTGCTCCGTCCCCTTTACATCGACTGTGCCCCCGTTTGATAGCTTTACTGTCCTACGACTTCTTCTAACATACAGTTCTTTTCAGAGTTGTATTGAGGTTATGTGGACGAGGTTTATTGTGGGGTATTCTTTGTAAACCAGTTTACTTTAGGAATCTAAGAATGAGTGGTTCTAATGACTTCAATTCTCCCTCTGATAATCGATGCCTGCCCAAATGCCCTCTTCTTTTGTGTGCCAACTTCCAATGTCACACAGAAACCCAGTACATTTTTTGGGGTTTCAGTAGATTTTCCACAGAATCTGCGGAGAGGAAACATGGGAACAATTTTCAGCGATGGTAAGCAAGAATCAGGATTCATGGGAAATCTGCAGCTTCACACCCTTGAAATCACCCGGGCTTCATGGCATTATTCAATCCATGCTCTAAAAGAACATAAATAAGCTCTTGAAGCACTTAACCCCAGCTCCCACACACTACATTACCCCCACTATATACTCCGCCAACTCGGCTCAATGCTGATTTCCATCCAGAGAGGATCACCATCGGATCCTTGCGGTACACTTAGATTGATTACTGTTGCATTACAGAGTACATTTCCAACCTTCATTTTTTGTATTCTTTAAGATAAGATGCGCACCAGTTATTTGCCAAACCACGAAACCCTAAGGAATGTAACTTGTTCAGGAGAATGATATGGTGAACCATATCAAACGCCTTGGTTATGTCCACGGACAATCCTGCGCAACATTTTTCATCATGCATGCCCTTATTTATTGAACAGATCCCTAGTAGAGCGTCTTCGGTAAAAAGCCCTCCCGTGAACCCAAATTGTGACGTACTTAAAAAATTAATTTTCTCTAAGTAGTACAAGTTACTGTTGTCTAAACAGTCTAACTGTTGTTTCAAAAACCTTGGATACAGACGACAGTGATGATAGAGGCCTATAGTTCTGGATTACTTTTCTACTACCTTTTTAAAAATCGGTTTAATATTGGCACATTTTAACTGTTCGGGAAAAGATCCAGTTGAAAGTTTTTTAAAACTGAAATTGGTGATACCATCTTCACCATAGGCATGTGAGTTTTAAACGATTTAATTAATCCTAAGGCTTCTGAACCAGTAATTGGGTTAAAATCTAAAACACGAGGTAGCTTCTATCGGCCTGCATTGGTCAATTGCTCTCACATTTTGTCCAACTGCAGCACATTACAGGATAGGTTGACAGCTCTATTAAAACTATTGAAATGAAAATTGGAACTGGTTCTATCTCAATTGTTTTCCAACTGGTCATAAGTCATTGACTTTCATTCTGCGTAGTGCAAAATATTAATCGATCAACAAAACATTTCAGCTAAGAATTTATCCTTCGCCGAGAAGGAATGGAATTCCCAGTTTTGTGCATACGAAATTATGTATAAATTGACCATTATTCAACAGAAACCGTTGGGCATAGCTTTTAGGTTTCCGAAAAATTCAAATTCGATTCAAAAAATTGCTAATTAGTACGGTGACTAAATGCTGAACATTCGTCAGAATAAAAGGAACCCAAATATAGAGGCTACCGTTTCGATAGTTTAGCAGAGGGCAACAAATCATTTATCATTGTTCTTGTTATGAGAGCGACCTTTTTTTGTCTTCCTTCTGATTTTATTTGTCCGACTAAGAGTTGATAACCTATGAGTAACCAAACGGGGGAAATTGGCTATACTAAGATAATGACGTTTGAAAATTGAGGATTCTCATAATCAAGAACTACGTAAATACTAAAACAATGAGACAGTGGGGTGTGTCTCTCATCGGTCAAGCGAAACATTCGAATATGAAAAGAATAGCTTCGGCTGCTTACAAAGGATGTCCTATAATCCTTCACATGGTGACACTGTTCTGAAGGCAGCTACTAAACATCAACAACCATTCTAAAGAGGAAATCAGAAACTTGAGAAACACAATCCCCGGACAACGCTACCTCAATGGTTTAAATCTAAACGAGCAGAACTTTCCAACGACGTCGAAAAAGGAGCTGCATGGATTCTACCAGAGCAGCGATAGCAAACACCACCGAGGCTAAGTTGGCTACCACATCACCACCCCATCGCAAAAACACCACCCTGGACACACGGACTTGAACAACCCGATGTAAGCACCAACCATTGTAGGCCATATAAAATAAACAATAAACCGACAATAATAATACACATTAAATTAAACAAAGTACATCAGTTGGACCCCTATTGTTGAGCCAACACCCTAACCTTTATTTTAAAGTCTAGTTGTAAACTCAATTGTAAAAAATAATTTTGTTGAAATAAATTTTTAAATCGCTTTTAAGCAAATGAAAATAAAACATTGGCAATTCTCTGTTAAAATTTTTCGTAAGCATTTTCCGAATTTTCTAGTAAATTTGGCATTTGGTGTGAAAATTCGTGCCACGTGACTGACCAGACCAGACATGACCAGACGCATAGCTCTTTCCGCTAGAAGAAGCATCTGCTCAACTTTGAATTCCTCGCGCACTGACGTGTTCTTCACCCTATCCCGGCGGCGCATTGCCAAAGTTTATACCAGCAAGGACTCTATAAGTCTGTGCTGAACTATTTTGTGCTCAACAATTTCATAATCACAGTGGTGCGCAGAGCGATCTGTGGTAGCTTGTAACTTAATGAAAAAACCTGAGCAAGCTATATGCTTCTACAGACCCAACGAAATAAATATACAAATTAAAAATGTGGCCTTATTTCGTTCTGGAAATTAAACCTTAGCTCCAGGCGCCTGTCTGACAGGTGTTGACATACCCATAGCGGAGTGACAAAGTCGCGTGAGCGGCTTACATCCTACGGAAAAAAGTGTTAAATTCCTGTTCACGATCAAAACTAGTCATAGATACATTCGTGAAAATCATTTCTTACTGACGTGTCTGTTATAACATGTGCATGAGTATACCGTGTGAGAGCTAATGCTGTTTACTCTGAGTCGGTATACATTTTGCCCTATATTTAGATGAACCCATTGTAGTATGTGGCTGAACGTCCGATGTCTGTACTGGTATACAGTTTAGCAATACGCATGCTGGCGAGTAATTCCTACAGCATTACGAAGAAATCTCATCTCAGCAGAGTGTATTCGAAATCTTATTCTTCTTAAACTGAGTTGAAAACCGCTAACTTGGCTTTGACAAGCCCGGCATTCCTACTTACAGATCTTGGAAGCCGTTTCAAAACTTGAGCCTGCTTCACCAATCCTACATGAAAGCTCATCATTACTTCACCCATCACTCGAGAAAAAGACCCCGAGATACGAACCTCTGCACCTGCTTCAATGCAACTAGGCTATCATGTAGATTGCATTGAACAGGATTTATGGAAACTACCATAACCTCTGATTTGTCCTCTTTTACCTTCACCACAGCATCGCTGGAGTTCCGTCTGGGAAGATGTGACCACAACTTTGATGCTTACAATTTTGATGCTTAGTAATAAAAATACTGTAGCTGTTTGTTTTATCATAAAAAGTGTTTTAATTTAGTAGCGGAAATGGTGAGCTACAATGGGGTCAGCAGCTGAGTACATCGAAATATTTAGGTTACCTTGTTAAAACGGATCGTTGTTCCAGCCAACCTCCAGCCAATAAGAAATCTCATTGTAACGAATAACTTGGTATAACGAATATTTTTTAATTCCCTTCAGGTTCGTTATATCGAGGTATTTGTAAAGACCGAATCTCTTGGAACGAAACAAGAAAAAAATCATAACTTAACGCTTTCGACAACAACACTGACTGAAGCTATCAAACAGACTGACTGAAGTTTAAGGCGAGCCTGTTTCGGACGTTACACTCCACTGCCCCACTGTCCTGTGCCTATTTTCTTTCTGTCTTTTAATTGATTGTCCAGAGAATGCCAAAATATTACAAAAGTAGATGGACAGGAGCCTATCAGAAAACAGAGGCATTGCATAGTTAAAGCAATGCTCGATTTAGATCCGCCAATTCGATCCCACCCGGCGATCAGTACCCTCCCAACAAAAGCCGTTGGTACACTTGACACGCATTAAACTATGTACACCACGCCATAACGCAACAGTTGAAAACATTATGTACACGAAAACTCCAAATGTCTAATCCACTCCCGAGGCGCATACGCTAATTTACAAGCAGGTGGCCCACATCAACACGGCGTTTCACAAGGTTTGTCGCAAATCGATTTCGCGAGACACTGAATCTTACGTAACCCTTAATCCAGTTGAGTCAGACCACGCTTCAGAGCAATTGTCATCTATTAAAATTTAGTTCCGCTGCGAACATACCACAACGTCTCCTCCCAGAGATAGCCAGAGCTGACGCCAAGCAGCAATACAAACCAGATACAAATCCCCCGCCATTGCGGCCACGGCTTAAGACAAAACAAAAGCAAGCACAAGACCCAAGCGAACAACATGAACACCGATTCAAGACGGAAACCAACAACAAGAAAATTATAAATATAATAATGAACCATTGATCGAATTAATAATCGTGTGATTCAAGTATCAACAACGCGGGTTGGACCTGCTACGAACCCCGCCTGCCCTCCTACCCGCCCACTCGCGCTCTGCCTGTGACTGCGATGCGATGGCAGTGGTTCAGGTCACCCCGCGAGCCGCATGTCGGTTCGTCTTCTCTTCCTCAAAGGAGACTGAAGGCGAAAATAAATTAAAAACCCATTCAAAAGAGGCCCAGTCCATGGCCGCTATAGCCGCCGCAACCACAACCGACACACCACCACCATCGTCATCGCCATCGCCATCGCCATCGCATAACGATGCGGGTGGTGGGGCAGCACTTGGCCCAATGTATCTGCGCGATCTCTGTACAACAGGTAGAAATATTTTATTCGTGTATGATTTGTTTGAGGTGGATTCACCTTCAGCAGCGCTGCGTCGTCATCGTTTTCACGGAACATACACATAAATCTCTGTTCTCGTTCGCTGGCATCCGTCGGATACGTTGGGTAGGTACCCACCGCCGTTGTATTGTCATCGGTGCCAGTTCGGTGCCAGTGCGTGGTGGTGGTGGGTGATGGGCGGGAGGGCACGAGGGGCGGTGTTGGCCAATTTGGGCTGGCCAAGCCCAAAAATAATCATAAGGCCATGGAAAATGTTAAAAAACAAAGGTGAACTGATCCGTGTTCATTTGCTTCTTGGTTGCGTTGCTCGCGTTCTTACCTTTGTCTTGTATTGTTGTGGCGAACGAGTGTATCTATGGCAGTCCGCAGAACTCAGAGCAACAGGTTGAACTGTTTTTATGGTGAATTAAACGAATGACTGGCTGCTGCTGCTGTTGCGCTGTTGGCGATGCCTTTGCCATTGCCTAGATCCATCGAGCACTGCCCACGAAATGCGGCTCGGGGTGAAGTCGGCGCAGCGGTGTTGTGTGTTGGACTGTGGTGTCAGGTGGTTTCTTTGGTTTTCTTCGGCCCCATAAACCCAGCCATCGCTCTCACTCCGCTATATACAGGGAATGTGGGTGGAATTTTATTATTTTTGTGATTTTCTCTTTAGTCTGACGACGGCGTTTGTGTCTGTCTTTTGTTCGTTTTTTTTCTTCGTGTTGTTGCTGTTGTCTTTACGAGTATCTCTGCGATACTCGTACAGGTGGTGATGGCAGTGATGGCATGTGATTTTCTCCATCGGGGGGATCATCCGTTTTCGATGCAGAAGAACCCGTGATTGATTGACCGCACTATGGTCGGACAATTAAATTAATCCGCTCTTTGTTTCGTCAAAATCTTCGTTTGTGTCTACCACATTTGGATGACTGTTTGACTGACGAACGAAGTGGATTATGATGGTAATGGAAATGGTGATGATGATGGTCGCGTTGATGTGGGGCGCATCAGACATTTGGTTGATAATGTTCACTAAAGGTTTGTTTTAAACGCTGCTGCGAGGTTTTAAATACGTTACGTGCGTTTTGTGGGTCAGACAATTAGGGAAATTTATTGACGTGTCATTAGGTTAATGATAACAAGTGTGTGATTAATTAAATCAGATTATTTTGGAAAGTTTCATGCAAGGAAAACGAAAACATTGATTGTCGGTGGGACTTCGGCAAGTCAAATGCGAGACGCAGCCGCGCCGACTCATTTGGTTGACGTTATGTTTAGTCATCGCTCAGAGGGAACTGTTAGGAGTGTTGTCGCTGCATGATGTGTCGATTGAGATGCATGACATTTTCGGACAAATTAAGGATATCAATCCAGTCGGTTGCATCTAAGAGAGGCCATCCACGCAACACTGCAATGGCCAGTACTTCGGAACGGTTAAGTTCCTGTTCAAGTACAACAACGCTTAATGACAAGGCATGCCGATGCAGTCACTCCATCGGAGGGCAGACCTTCTCTTTTGAGCTTCGAACTCTCTTGGGCGGACCGAAGAGGGGTTTTGCTTAAGTCCAAGCTGTCGCTGTCGGCTTTTTGACGCAAGTTATATTATTGCAGCATTTGTCTTCGGGAATGTGCTCGAAGGTAGACTAGTGACATGAAACAGACATCGTGTGGAAGTGCTTTTTATGAGTGCCAACCTGCTGCAGTGACCTGGAGACACCTTGGCATGGCACATTCATTAAAACTAATTATAAATGTACCTGCAACAGTAATCTACGTTTGCTTTGCCGGTACTTAAGGGGCTGCACTATGGGTACTTTGATTTATTCGCCACACATTAAAGACTGTGGTAACAAAGTGTCCGAAATGGAAATGGTGGAAATGTGCTGATAGGCAGCAAGCCGCAGAAGCAGTAAATTACGACGAATACTGCTCTGATGGATGTAACACCAGATGGCGGAGACAAACAGCAAACGCTGAGCTCCGTGCCCCTCCTCAGACTCGATGGAAAGTGTCACCACCTCTATAACCGGAAAACAATTTGTAAGGCCGTTTTTAAAGAAGCTTCCTGTGTAAACATTCGCGCAAATGTCTGGGGGCATGACGTAAACGAACATGGTTTGTATTCAGAGACAATTTGATTGAATGGAAAACATCGTTGTTTCGATGAAGATATCAAGGCTTTTTGTGAAAAGTAGCAAAAAGTCAAAAGATGATAAAACTATATAAATTCGAAGAGACTGACACTGTCACGGATGTCTTACAGCCGCAACCAGACTGGCTCTGTTCCGAATGCCCTACAGTCGTGACCAAATAAATGCACACACTAGAAAAAATGGTAATTACTGCTTGTCGTTAATGATGAACTTTGTCACAGCCCGCTGATCGCCCAGATAAAAGATCATCTATCCCCTATAAGATTATACATAATTCGTTAAACAGAAACACTATACACATTGAATACTTGTGTACTTTTCGGCGACTTATGTGGCTGCGTCCGGGCTCTGCGACAGTTGAATTAAATTTGAGCATTAGGTTTTCCATTTGTCATATTTATCACCCACAAACGTGTTGAAGAAGATTAACGACGGTCACAGTCTGTGGGCCTGTTTTAGAGCATATCATGGCTCATTTTGCATATGGACTTGCATCTACCTACTCCCATTTTAAAGTTGAACTTATTATGTACAGCAGCTAATTAAGGTAATATGATCGCCGTGAAAAAAATCAAAAATAAGTGATTTTATTTTCAACTACTTTCAGAACAGCAAAATGGTCTATAAACTGGTGTGTGTGGGTCGACGTCGGGATACCTATCTCGTATCTTGTTTGAGGATTAGGCGAGTGTCAGTCCCAGCTGGAGACAAACTGCAGCTAAACAATTGGACTAGTCAAATTCAGTACCTTCAATTGTAGGTTAGTTTTTGATGTGCCCACTTTTTGAATGTGGTGTTTGTAATTTCATGTAATTGTCTGTCTCCAGTCACTGTCTCCAGACACATTGCGAACATCAAAAAGAGTATCAAACACTCAAGGGTTTTCATGGAATAAAACTACAATCCCAAGCGAGCCAAGGTTGCTCTGGAACTTAACAAAGCTTACCTTAGAGTGCTATGTGGAGCACTAACAGGACACGGAACATGTATTAACTACCAGTACAGAAATCTGTAGTCACTATAGCCGGGCGAAAGAAACTAGTGGGCACATTCTAATTGAATACCCAGGACTATCCCGACATCCGTAGGTTGGGTTAGGTTAGAGTGGCATAAAGTTAGTCACACTTAGGCCAAAAATAGGCCCGTTGTGTCACCAGAAAATCTATTAGATCCTTCTCCGCGAACCATTTGGAGCTCTTAATTTAGCGATGGAGCTGGCTAATGGTAATATTGCTTAGGTCTGTCAAGTCGTAGAAATATAGGGCGTCCAAGTGACTGAATCTGCGAGATGAAAGGGCATTGCAATTGCAAAGAAGATGTGAAATAGTTTCTTCTTCCTCTTCATCCTGGAGAAGTCGTTATACGTCTTGAGGCGTGAATTCCAATGGCATAAAGCTCGGTTATAACGCCGATGAGAGTTCAGAGATTTGATCTGCTCATTCTGATCAGGTCGCGTGTGCGTTTTACATCGATGGTAGGTTATACTTGCTTTGTTATAAGACAAACAGTGCCGGAAAACCATCTACTTTTGGTGTGAGCAAGCGTATCAAGCTTTCAAGATTTGTAGAAGTGATAGGCATGGACGGCAGGTCCGCGTCCAGAAAGAGTATTGAGGTGGTGCCCTTTCAAGCGAGTACCTCCGCTTCGCCATTCTCTGGGATATCACTGTGTCCCGACACCCACATAATTTGGATGCTGAAATACTTGGCCATCTCGTTAAGAGATGGGTGGCAATTTAGGGACGCCTTGGAGTTAAAAGGCGTCCCTATGATCGCTGCCTGGCTGTCTGAACAGACGACAATATCTGTACCTGAAATTTAATTCATTTGTAGCCAGGACAGAGCTTTCTTGATCACCATAGTCTCTGCCTGAAAGACGCTATAGTGTCGGTAGTCGGAATGACAGTTGAAAATTCATATCCTTAGAGTAGACTCCCACTCCTTCGCCCATCTTCGATCCATCTGTGAGAAATTGCCGAGGACAGTCCAGCGTCTGGTGTTCAGACGTGCAGTAAGAAGTGAAGGGTATGCTGATTTAGAAGATTTTCTCGAAGATGAGCTTAGGTATAGCGAGGTCGGTGTTCCCTGGTAGGGATCGACATTTATCAAGGATGGTAGAGTGTCCAGAGCTAAGCTCCTTCCACATACGTAGCGATTTCAATGTAATCGCCGTGATGGCAGCGATTTGCCTGCCGAAGGGATCTATCGGCGGGCGGTTAAAGAGTGTATTTACAGCTTGGGAAGGTGTAGTACGCATCGCTCCGGTAATGCAACGCTGCACCCTTTATCCCGAAATCCGTAACAGGGAGGAACATGTTTTCGTAATATTAGGCTTAAATTATAAGTACACAAAAAAACGACTGTCGGCGGTTAATAATTCATCACGACATTTGAGACAATCAGATGTTAGAAAATTGAAAAAATTTAATTTTTATTTTATTCGGAATTGAAAATAATTTGGAACAAAAAGTAGTGAGTTGTGCAGCCAGTTCAAGTTGCAGTTCCGAGGAATCGGAATATGGACTGAAACTGCACATTAAATTTATAAATTTCTTCCTCAGCCATTACAATGTCTTTTTTAAATAATTTTTTTTTCCTTTGTCAAGTAAATAAATTCATGGATGAATCTTGTGACGTTTCTGAGATGTTTTTGTGACGTATCGATAGCTTTATTCACAAGCGTAGTTAAATATCTCGGGTAACTTAAGCTTAATGACGCGGCCCCCACGGAAACATGGGTGTCATTCTTATTTGAATGACGTGGCATGCACTGCAACTATGTATTAATTATTACAATTATTATTTAATTATGTAATTATTAAATGCAATTAAAATCATCTAAGAAAAATGTTGTATTTCACCCGAAGCAATTTTTCTGCAATTTCAATGCGTTCATAAATAGCCTTAGTTAAAGTAATTTTTTATTAAAATTACGAATAAATTCATAAAAGCTTGAACATAGTTTAATGAACTATTCGATAGCTCAATGGATATATTCGTTGTATTTACGTAACTATTTGGTTCAGTGGAGAAAATTTGACAAATTTCTGGGGCGAGAACTTAAGTCCTTCGTCAAAAGATGGGGTAGGTAGGGTAGCGGTGGGGGCTGCTAGTGACTACATCAGTACACTTAGACAATATTGGGCCATTGTGATACCCACAGTCAGACTTCTACCACTGATCGACCACTCTAGTGATAGTGCCGCTAATTTGACCCTCAATGGTGACTGGACCTAACTTTGGTATTAACTTTGCTTTCACTAGGAGTCGAACCGGGGACCCCACTAACCAAGAGCAGGCACACAACCAACTGGGGCAACCAGTAGATCTTTATGGCCGCAGTACTAATGTCTTGTGCTGTCCTAAATTCAATTCACCCACATTTGGATTTTTGGAGACGTTCATCCTTTGCATCAGGCGAGAACATCATTGGGATTCTCGTGTGCTCACAGTCCTACTGTGGCGAGGCAATTTACCCGGTTTCCAAAAAACTGTTTCCAAATGTAAGCAATATTGGAATTGGAACATTTACCCGTGAAATGCTCAAGAATTTGTTTTATCTCTTTGAAGTTAGCTGATGACTTTCGTTAGTCTCGACGCTTCTGGGTAAGCTGCTATGGGCTCAGATCATGCCTTCTAGTGAATCCTGGGCGTTGTGTCCCCATCAGCTCATTCGCTATTTTTTTTTCTCATAATGTGTGGATGCAATTCAACAACGTTGCCCGCGGCTTAGAGCCGCCGAACTAGTCTCAAAGACAAGGTCAGTCAGAGTCTCTTATGGCATAAGTCTCTTATGAAACTTCGGGTTTTTTGCCAGTTGCTTTAATTGCCTTTCAAATGTATTGTCATTTCGCGTTTGTGGTTATCATCTGATGGCGTCTCTATCTGAGTTTTAGATTCGAACATCAGAAGCTCTGATTTATATTCGCTCTATATACCCCCGCTTCAGGGACTCAATGTGACCAGGCGTATACCCTGAATAATTTATTGGTTCAAACTTCTGCAACACTCTCAGTCAACGCTAAAGGGGCGACTGGATATTTGTGGATCTGTCAAGAGCTTCCCCATGCGTTATGGACATTATTCTCGCGTCTGCGCCACATGACACGACTGGCATTTGTATACAGTCAGACTCCGGGCCACGAAACCTGAGAAGGAACTCAACGAAGATGGCATACATCACTATAAAAAAAACAAGGTCTAACTGGAGCAGCTATTTGAGAATTGTCGTGGCCTACGTGCATCCCGGACTGAAGCACCAGAAAACGAAAAGTGGAGCATATATGTACCTAATTGTGCATTATCGACCATGAGTGCGTCGACCCCTACGCAACTGAAACTCGCTGCTTGGGTTCGATCCCCGGCCGATAAGACCAAAAATAATATTCACGGCTCCACCTCTTTCAAGTCACTGACAATGCTCAAATAGCTGCCTAGTTAGGCTTCTCAAACTTGGCCGCTCGGAGTCGGTCCCTTCCACTCGTGAGAGAACAATAGCACGCACAACACGAGTGGTTGCTGAGAAGCTAGGCTAAGGCCCTCTACGGGCTGTAGCGCCACCCATATTCTTATATTATTATTATATGTACCTTCTTGTCAACTTGGTGCACTGAGAAGTCTGCCCAGTTAACTGTTGGCATCAGTAAATGTAATTCCCATTAAGTACACTGTCTCGCATATCGCTTGTCTTCAGTTAAAGACAACTATCAACACCCTTCAAGGATTTTCTGGTAAAAGCCGGCTATTCAATGACTCCCCAAGTGCCTCTCGTTTGATCTTAAGATCACACATGCATCCAACGAACAGTTGTTCGAACTGACCCACTTTGCCAAATATTCCAATTCTGTTCCCCGTCGCCGAGCCGCATTGAGGCGAGCAGGTTACTTTCCACAATGTCAACCGAGTCAAAACTATAAAATCTCGATGAATCAATCCTCAACAATGCAGCGCTACAGTTCGCCCTCTCGCGATTTTTGTGTTTCTTGTTTTCAATTTTTGTTGCCATTCAAAACAAAAGCGTCGATCGCGCACGACTCCCTCGATCGATGTGCGCACCGAGAGGGCCCACAGAGCCGCACATGATTATTAAAGATGCATTTATTCCACCCACAATCGGAGACACCGTACCGCTGTGCGCGAGAGCTCCTCAACCAATCCGCTTTCCTGACTGCGACCCAACACCACTCGCGCTGAGAGTTCGAACACCGATCGACGATTTTAATCCACGCTCAGTTAATTGCACGTCTACGTCGATCACGACGCTCGGCGGATTCCTCCATGCCAAATATGCATCAGGCACACATCCGTACATCATCGCGACTGCGGGAGAGATGACATCTGCGAGTCCCGAGATTTCCGCAGAAGTCAGTCACTGAGAGTTCCATAATCTTCATCGTTGACATTCAGCATAAATTGTATACTCTCCTGCCTACCTGTTGTCGACGGCTCGCTGGCGCACGGGTAGCGGCTTCAGCTCCAGCTCCAGCAGCAGCAGTCACCGAAACAGCTTAGTGTGATCCTTTTTCGATTGAGCCTCCTCGGATGATGTGTTATCCTCGCAATTGAATCTCTGCACAACCCTGCACTCCTGGCACCGGGGACTGGAGTTCCCGTCAAGTGCATATTGAATGCCATTCAGGTCAGCACGGATGGCAAATGATTGATTCTGCCTGCTCGAGTTTGCATATCGCGACGCGCGGTTCCACTGCGGACTGCGGCCCGTGGAGTGGCAACCTTGCGCAGGCTGGACTTTGGGGTTATTCGTGCCTTAATTTACATGATATCACCATAATGGAGAGAATCATCTCCTTCACTGCCCACAATGAATCGGTGCATTATGTGCCCGAAGGTTCCACTGGGGCAGGATGAGGCTGGCCTCTGGCCAGTGTGCTGGACACAGTATCCACGACTGAGTGTGCACCTCGTAAGGTGCACCGTGTGGTGGACTGATCGAACTGATCGAGGGTCTTCGTTTCGGTATTGCCTTGCCACGAGACAGTAAAGATCCCATGGGATCCTTCATAGAAACCACTTTCGTGTTGCGAACTGCCAGCGGGAATCTTTGCGTTGCAAAGCGGAGTTTTAATTAGGCAAACGAATGCAATCACTCACAGACAAGAATAATGAGTGGCATTTTATCACAAAATCTGAGCTCTGAAGAGGAATTCCATCGTTTACGAAAATCAAATTCCGACAGCTAATGTCACTCATATCTGAGCACTTCTAAAACTAAATTTCGAAAGAGTAAAAAGGAAACGTTTCTGTTACTCTTCGGTTAGTTTCAATGAATTTATGTGAATGTGAACGCATCGAAACTTATCGACTATCGCCGGAGGTTATCGGACTTACTGAAGGCTCATGCCGAAGAGCTGAAATCATTTCCATTCATACAAAGCAAGAAACTGTGTGCCGTATGAGTTGAAACATCGCAACTCTGAATGGACTGATGCCATACAAAATTGGCCTCTTTCTGGACCTCAAAAGAGGATTGGTCGATTGAAGATCGGATTGGATTGGATGAAGGCGCTCATAAATTACCGAAAACAACTAAAGTCTGCCCAGATTATCTGCACCGTGTGTGGCGAAGGGGTGTTTGCACAGACTTAAAGTTTGCGGCGACGCGTCTGTGTCGTGTAAGGGCCCTATAAGTGAACGTCTCGCACGATTGCCAACACCTTAAGCCTTCTACAACTATGGCGTAACTGATCCTTAGGTCCGTTTAATCTAGGCCTGTAGTATCCACTGTTGACAAATTTGTGGCCACCTCAGCCCAGTGAGCTCAGATCTTTGTCTTGTCAGCAACCACTCGTGTTGTTCTTTCACGAGTGGAAGGGACCGACTCCGAACGGCCAATTTGAGAAGCTCTTCCTAGACAGCTATACTCTTAATTTTTGTTTGTGACTCCAAAGAGGTGGGGCTGTGAACGGTACCGGGAATCGGCTCAAGTGCGTGGGGGTCGACACACCAACCCACAACCCCACGGCCACGGCCGCCAACCTAGTTCCCACTTTTAAGCGAAATTTAACAGTTCCTATGGCATACACAAAAATACATTTGGCAACAAGCAATTGGCGCCTTTCTGACATTTGCATACTCTCTGAAATCATTTAATCCTAAATTGACCGTAAAATCGGGTCGCTTCCGCTTCATCACAAACCACTATGACAGAAGTGGCGCAATCACGACCCACTATCAATCGTTCAGATAGACAAGATGCATCCATATCTGGGCATGTACACATCACCTCTGACAGACCGTATCGTATCTAAATTAACCGACCGTTAGTAACAACCTGCTTAGGAAGCTTTTATCACCACCGGTGTCAGTTAAATTCCTCATAAATATCACTAACTCGAACTCGAACTCGGCCATCAGCCACAAAGCAAATTCGAATTTAAATTCAAATCTAATTAACAACACATTTGGATATAAATGTCACCACAATCCGAGAACAAAGCCACACGGCTAACACAAAGCCGACTCCCCACACCGACCGACACGGCGATGACAAGCGTGTGGCGGCAGCATCACAAGAAATCAAAAATTCAAACTGCGGCCGCCACGCCGCTCCATTGGCCCAGCCATAGGAATAATAAATTAGAACAAACTATGTTTCCAATTAATTAGAAATCCCAATAAACTTAACCGATTAGCAGATTATTTCACCGAACAGGTTACGCCATAATTCATGGGAAAAAACTGGGGCCCACCGGATTTGGTGAGAAGCTGATGGCCTCCCTCCACTTAAGTCGTCGCGCCGCGCCGCCGGTGGTCGGCCTCTTTCAGTTGCGAGTGTTAAAAACATACTTCCCGGGGTCGTAATCTAGATAAAGTGGCGCGCAAAACAAAGAGCCAAACCAAAAGAATGATATTCCGGTGCCGGTCCACACACGTAGCCGAGTGGGCAGACCGGGTGGCGAGAGGAGGCGGCCTGACCGGATCGAGCGATCGATCCATCTCTTCGATCCGTCTTAATCTGTGAGGAGCCTTTGCAGTGTTATCAGTACAGATCGCTTTTAACTGGCCATTAAATTTGAATAATTTGCCGCCGCCATCCGCCCCGATGATGACCACCGGCAGGAGCAAACTGGTTTGATGCACTGCATCTTGAGCATCTCTCGAGCATCGCAAGCTATCAAACCATCAAAATGTATCTCGTCTCGGCCTGCAGATTGAATCCGCGCAACCGCATTCGTTAGGCAGTGCGTGTGTGTGGTTGTGAGCCCGCAAGTTACCCGTTTGGTGCGTCAATCGTGAACGATCCGCCCTGTCACCGATTAAGACATGCCAACTACTCCAACACCGTATAATTGGCAATCAATGAGATGGCGATGGCGATGGTGATGACGGTGACGCTGATGAAGATGACGACGATGACGATGATGATGATGCGATGATGAGGTGGCATCGCCTGAACGATGCACATCCTCTGCTGCCGGTTGTGCGTGCTCCACAGAGGCACTTGTTTCTGCACATGTTCTCGGATGGATGCTGCTGTCGTCCAGCCGTAGTGAACGATGCCGCTGCCGTCTCAACCGTCTCGACCGAACGAGGCGACACCCGATCTGCCTATAAATCATTCAATCTCTGGTTAATTAATGTGAATCTAAGAACATTTAGATGCAATTTATTTTAATGTGATAATTTATAAATTTATTGGATTTTAATGCTCGCCGGATGGGCCTCGCGCACTTGGCGGCGCGGCGCTCTGACACAAACCGGTACTCGTTCGTTCGTCTAGTGTTGTGTGTACGCGCGCATGTCCAATTTCACAGAGTATCTGGGCATCTATCGGCTGGCCAGCCGGCAAATGGGGCGGACGCCTTCGGCGGGGGTAAGGCTCATTCCAGCGAACGGAATGAGATTTATGCTGCGACAGTGCGTACTGGAACTTGGTATTAGGCGTCAAACGATTTATGGCTTACCATCATTACTTCACACCCAGCACTCTGGCGACGACAGCAAGCGCGGACTGGGACAGCGTGCGAGGAGGACTTTCAAAGTCGCAACGCAACGCACCGAGGCTATCTTAATTCGCTGGTGATTCCAATATCAGTTGTGAATTTAATGAAATCATTAGCGATACACGAGTGAGAAATTCCTGACAGTCAGTCGGTGTCGGCCGTGCGTTGGAATGGACTGACGGTGTCTGAAGTGTCCACTGAAATGTGCACCACGCCCGAGAATGAAACGTTGTGCGTTTGGGGCTTGCCACTTGTGGCAAGATAACTTGCATGACGCATGACTTGGCAAGTGGCTTGTGTCGGTTGGAATTCAAGTCCATATCAAGTGGACTTTCTTAAGTTTATTATTTTTCTTCTTTTTTTTTCCTCTGACTTATAGGCATGAGTCACCGCTACACGTGGGTGAGAGAGGCAGCCTGCGAGTGTAGGGGATGGTGACATGCAAATTGTGACACTTTTGGACTTTAATGGGCAGTTCCGGTGAAGTGAAAGTGAACAGCGAATGTGTTCACTGGTTGGGCAACTACAAGTTTGTTTACTTTCGGGTGATCTTGACGCAAAAACAGCGCACCTGCTTGTTCGACGCTGTTATCTTCGATTTTACTGCTTTTTGTCGCTACCGGGTTTTTATGTCGTAAACTTCGAGTTAGCGTTGACGTGGTCCATCGATGGACTGGGATGTGGCTGAAATTTGAGTTTCAATGCTTCCGAGTTGACTCGGATAATGGATTTGATGTTTTTAATGCAGTTCCCACGGAAACATGTTTTTGCTGGCAACAAATCATTGAACAGGTCGTAAACGCTCGCCCTCGCTACTGCCATCGATTTGCGCTATCTTGGGATCGCGTACCTGTTCGAGATTTTGAATTTGAATTCGCGAGCTTCAGTAAACCGCTTCATTGAAGAGGACTTGGTTTGTTGTTTCTATTTGATGCGATCTGCAATCGACCAGATATCCAGCCAACATATGCTTAATGCTCAAAGTGCTTATTTTATGAGGCTGGGTACGGTACAGAGCTCTAAAATCCCTCTTATCTAAATATCCCTTGACAAAATCTGAAAAATTATAATTTTGAAATAAAATTAGACGTCGCTTCAGGCTGAAGATTAGATCCGGTGTCTTCGCAGCTCCGCTTAATCCTCTTGAACAGGTGCCCGGCAGACTAATCGACGTGATATATTTTAAGTTCTAAATGCCGTATCGACATGGGATTTTCAAAAAAAGGTGGCGCTACCGCCCATTGAGGACCAGGGCCCAGCCTAGCTTCTCAGCAAACATTCATGTTGTGCGTGCTATTGACCTACAGTTTTATGCCGACTCCGAACGGCCAGCTTTTGAGAAGCTACGCTTTTTTGAGGCAGTTATTGCTCTTTGAGCATTGTCAGTGACTCGAAAGAGGTGGAGCTGTGAACATTATTTTTGGTCATACCGGCCGGGAATCGAACCCATGCAGCGGGTATCAGTTGCGTAGGGGTCGACGCACTTAAATACAACGCCACGGCCGCCACATTTTCATTAGCCTCGCAAAAATAGAAATGAAAATTTTAGCATGTTCCAAAAAAAATTAAATTTAATTGAATATCATATTCCATGTCGTTGATAGATCTCTTCGTGGTACGATCGTGTGTGGAACAGATGGTTTGTGATGTCCGTGTGAAGAGAGGGGCTGAACTGTCAACTGATCATCACCTGATGTTTGGGGTACGCTGTACTTTACTGATGAAGTACCTCTCCTGCCAAGGCATAAACCAAGAGTGGTTACACGCATACGTTGGGAGAAACTACAGAACACTGAGGTGCGGCTAAATTTTGCACAACACATGACGATTGAAGAACCTGCAAATTGGCTGTGCGGGCAGCTAAAGATCAGTCTTGGAAGGAGTTCGGCGATAAGTTGTAAAGCGACCATTGATCCGCGAAAAAGGTGTTCTGCCAAACCCTTCGCCGACTCAGAGGAAGGAAATTCAACATCATCGAAGGAGTCAAATCCAAAGATGGTGAGTTGCTTTTGAATGAGGTGGAGTATAGTGCAGCAATTAGATCAAACGAGAAGGTGAAGTGTCTTGGCGTCAATTTCGCCGAGAGCGTACAAATTCAACAGCCACTCGAAGCTGGCACTCAAAAAGCCCAACTTTATTATTCCTGATGCTTTTGCTCACATCGGCATCCATACAAACAGGGGTATTAGGGACCCTTACAAGTACGGATTCCGGATAACTTCTTCTACTACGCGCTGGTTCTGCCACCAGTCGCGCAGACATGCCAAGAGCATCAACCAACGGACTTCTACCAAAGTATTGATAGCACTCACTTGATATGGCCACCACCACCTCATCCCGAGATGAAACAAAAAGAACATACGGAACTGAACAGCACAACACAAATCATGACTCACGTGCAAATAAAATAAATCAATCACAAACTAAAGGGTGATTTTTAGCTATTATCTTTTTGGCAACACTGGTTCAAACAGCTGACGCACGTTTCGTGTTTTGTTTCACTGTCAAACATCTTCAGTTTGGTCTATAATTTAACCATGAATCGTCTTACAAACGAACAACGCTTGCAAATTATTGAATTTTATTATCAAAATGCGTGCTCTGTTAAGAAAGTTCATCTCGCGCTTCTTCCATTTTATGGTCAGTTTAGACGGAGCTCATTTTTGGCTCAATGGGTACGTAAATAAGCAGAATTGTCGATTTTGGAGTGAATATCAGCCAGAAGCATTGCAAGAGCTACCAATGCATCCAGAAAAAGTCAGCTTTGTGCGGTTTATGGGCTGGTGGCATCATTGGACCGTACTTATTCAAAGATGATGCGAATCGTAACGTAACTGTAAATGGTGAGCGCTACCGTGAGATGATATCCAACTTTTTTTTTCTTCCAAAATGCAAGGGCTTGACTTGCATGACATGTGGTTTCAACAAGACGGTGTCACATGCCACACAGCACGCGCAACAATGGACTTATTGAGAGGCGAGTTCGGTGAACATTTTATTTCACGTTCGGGACCGGTCAATTGGCCGCCTAGATCGTGCGATTTAACGCCTTTAGACTATTTTTTTTTGGGGCTATGTTAAAGCTCATGTCTATACAGACAAGCCCGCTTCAATTGACGCATTGGAAGACAACATTGAAGCATTTATTCGTGAGATACCGGCCGAAATGTTGGAAAGAGTATGCCAAAATTGGACGAAGTGGATGGACCATTTGAGGCGCGGTCAAGGTCAACATTTGCATGAAATAATCTTCAAACATTAAATTATATGGACCGTACTTTCGATTCAAATAAAGATTTCATGCATATTTCTGACTTTTGTGTGTTACTTTTTTGAAAAACTTTCTTATAGCTTTTCAAAAATCACCCTTTATAACAACATTCTAAACTCTGTAAACATTGAGCTTCCTTCCATTGTTTGGTCCTATTGTTACGATAACGCCTTTCCCTCTAGTGCCTTTTGCTTGTAAGATCATGTGTATAGTTTTTTTTATGTTCAACTATTAACAAATTGAATTGAATTGGTGCTCTGACGAGGGCAGTACTAGGTTAGTTTAGATCATGTAGTTTGGCAGGTTGGAATTTGTAGAGTCTCTCGAAGGTCCTAGTGGACGATCTCCAACCATGTCGGTAATTTCATTTTAAAAGACGAAAGTAGTAATAAGATGGTTGATATATCTTGAATGTCATAGAAGAACTATTCTCCTAGCGTTCTGCTTTTCAACAGGCAGTGATGAAGTTGTTTTACTGCAGGCCTGGCTCTCGCCGTTGACCATGCCGTTGATCAAATCTTTCGCTGGCATCTTTACATTAGAGCACTGGTACAAACTTAAACCCCTATTCTAGCAAACATCAGCGATGTCTCATAAGTCACAACCGGAAATGAAGAATTATACAGATGGCCAACTTCACAGCTGATTAAGCCCTAGCCCATGGACGAATTTGAGAGGCTTTTTGACAGATATTCACAAAATAAAGTGAATGCCGTTCTCTAATTTTTCAATCGGACTTTAGAAAACGATACAAAAAACGGTTGTCAAAAACTATAAGGGGTAAGAGAGCTAGAAGTTGGCTATCTCTATAATACTTCATTTCTGGTCGCAACTGATGTTTTGTGATGGTGGTGATGTTTTCGTATTCTGAGCAAAACCTCACAGCTTGTGAGCATCACAAGAACCGTCACAATTGTGATGTTCTCATGAGAGCATCACAGGAGTAAGACTTCACATAGTCCTTTCAATGTGGAAGAAGAAAAAAAAGAAAAAGAAAAAGAGAGCGAAAAGAGCAAAAAGAATACATTTTTGACACGAAAACGAATTCACTATGGCAACAATTCTCGTGTGTGTTTCTTGTGAGGCATTTGCCAGAAGACAAATTGATGAAACCTGACAAGGTAGGCATCACGATTTTCGCATCACAGGCATTTGTGCGTTGTGACCACATCACACCCAGTCACCAATTCTCTATCCTCTCGCCGAAGTTGTCGACGTCGACCCAACAAAGGTCGGGTACTTTGTCTTCAACTAAATGTACTCTGCCCTCGCCACGAGGAAATGAGACTAGGAGTTGAAGCCAGAGGATAGGTGCAGATTTATATGACTCACACGCACTCTCTTAAATAAGGTTGTTGCATAAGTCTGTTGCAGAAATTCACATTCGGCCTATTCACTTATACAATTTTGTAGCCTTCTCTTGCGTAATCGTAACAACATTCAGATGCACGGCTATTAAACTTTTAAAAACTTCGATATTCGGAGTCGACATAAAAATAAAAATTCCCTCCCTAGCCTTCCACGGACATATTTTGCAAACAGATGTTGACGGGAAAGCCGGCTCTAAAACAAGCACCTAAGCAGTATTTAAACTCTCGTCTGCTTGTTTTTCACTTCATAGTAAGCCCGTCTTGAAGAGCATCACGTTCGATGTCTATGCGATACTTGCATGCACCGGTGTAATTCATACATGTTCTGTGCGACTGCATTACAACCTGGTGTTGAATTTCCCACTTGGTTCAAACTGTGACGTGTCTTTCGACAGGCCCACCCAATATCTCACGGAATAGACCTGGACCACGTAAAATGTTCCTCCGTCTCTAGTCACAAACCGTAGAGTGTAGACGTAGAGAGTAGAGAGTAGGCCACCTTTTATGACAAGACCTTCAGCTTCGGCTAAGTGTGAACAGATCTTGTAAGCTTGAGGCACAGTGCATGTCGAGGTTGTACTGCTTGAAGGCTCCAGAATATGAGCAGACCAATGCAACGTCATGACTCATGTGCTCGCCAACAGCACACATTGTGCTTTCGACTGGCGATTGATTTCTGTTTGTCCGCACGCATCACGTCACACGAGAAGCCCTCCCGGCGAATATGGGACCTCTGCCATTTTGCCGATAGCCCGACAGATCTTTCAATTCTGGGAATATGTTTCAGAGATAAATTTCTGACGGCTATCCGACACAACGAATCACTGAATCGGCGTCCGCCGCTCACAACAGACAACGACTAATAAGTTCCAGTCTACGGTGCGCTCGTCTAGCTTCTCGTTTGAAGTTCAAAAACCTGAAAGATACACATTTAACCGCCTCCGATCAGGAGAGGAGAGAGATAGAGAGAGAAAGAAAAAAATAATAATAAAATGCAATCAAAACTTGTGTAGGTGCTGCACTCAGCTCCAAACCCATGACTCATAGCCCAGACGTCGATTAGGCCAGCAACTCATAGCCGTAGCTATTACCGACGGTGTACGCTGCGATTTGAAATATGCGCAAGTCACTGCAACGGAAAATGGATAGATTTAGATACACATTGAACGAGAATACGCTGCAGATACAAAAAATCTCGATCTGGGCCCCTTTGGGCGATTGATGTTTGTGACGCTGCCACCAGCACTCCGGCAGGGTGATAGTTGCCATCACGGCTGCAACACTCCGGTCCAGATGCGAGCAGCAGACGACGATGACGGAGACGACGAAAAATAAGGTGCAGTCAGTCAGTCATCCAGACGCAATTAATATAACAGCCCATTGCAGGTTTTTGCGACGAGACGAAACGCGCGGTAAACCTACCTCCATTGAGGCCCGACGTCAATCGCGGGCTACGGACGCGGTCGCAGTCGGTGAGGCGGAGGGACGAGAAGCGAAAGCGGTGGCGGTGTTTGTGCGTGTAGTGGATTAACTGCCAAATTGCTGGATTTATTCGGTCGCCGATTGTCAGACAGCGGAGAGCCGTAAATGGACAGACCATCTGAGTGGAAGCGGACGAAAGGGCAAAGAAGCGCTCTCTAAAGTCTGACCTGTCTAGTTGACCCCCGTTAAATATTCTTCATGTGCTCACTACCCCCTCCGTCTCCCCGATCTATCCGATCCGATCGATCTAGAAATGTGCCTTCCTAGTGGAGTTGCATAAATGGAGTGCCCATCGCACCGGCCGCCGCGCCGCAGTTGCCGCTGTGCCTGTGCCTCTGGCTGGACTATTTTCACGCACTCACGACTTATTTTGCGCGCAAACGTGGCAGCTCCTTAAGGGATTTCTTTGCACAGTGCATGTCGCTGATCTGCATATGGGGAGCTGTCAGTGCCAGCCGGATCGTAAGTGCACACTGGAAGGCGAAGAGCCTGACTAGATGGGATAGATACTCGGGAATAGGCCGAGGATCACAGTTCGGATCGGAATTGATCCAAAAGTAGTATGATTAGTGCTCTGCTACGAAGCTGCTGCCGCTGTTAGCTGGCTCGCTGACTCGCTGAGTGGCAGTCACCGGCACATGTCGTGATGCTGATCATCGAAGGGATCATCGGACCAAATTTAGGTACTTAGGAGAGGTTTTCTTTCGCTAATTGAGCCGGCCCGGCGTGGCGTGAACGACCGCGACGACGACGCGCTGCTGCTGCGGTTACGGCTTTTCTATCGCAATCGGACATTTAGATTGAACAACAAGTTGTTGAGGAGGTGGCGTGTATATGTCGGAACGAAGAGTTTATGCTGCTCGAACTGATGACATTTGCGATGCAGATTAGTTGAACAGATACGAATGGTGTGCGGCTTAAGACACGGTGTTGGAGTTGAGGCCGATGGTGAGTGGAGAAGTAATGACAAGCATCAGTGTCTATTCGTTTGCAGTGAACTTCGTGGTGTAAGAGCGGAAAAGAAGGCGGTTGTGCCAAGGCTCTGAATGTTTATTTTTAGGCTAAAGGACGACAAATCAGACTTCCTTTTGTCATAACCATAGAGTGACACCATAACGAAGTGGAAACGATGAAAGGACCGAGGTGTTTGGGAAGCAAATTATTTTGTGGTTGGTGAGGTACCGAGGTGGGCCCCGGTACATTATGTCCACACAACGCAATTCACATTTCAGTCAGCGCAGTTTTGCGAACCCTTTGGAACAAAGAGGATTTTGAAACCATGCGAATGGTACGTCCAACATTCATTTGCGGAGCTTGTGTGCATTGTTTGAATGGGGCAGCAATTAGGAGTACGAAATGAACTGGGAATGTGCCGAGTGTTGAGAAGAAGTGGTACCGCGGAATGAGGCAATTGCCCCATTGAGGCAGCATAAACGCTTCATGAGTCAATGAAATACGAAATTGAAACGACCGCTTGAAGAAATATCAGAGAACCCGAGGCGGTCATAGCTTAACTAAGTAAGCTTAACTCTGTAAAATCACAGTAGAACGCAGCCAGCTGTCAAGGAAGTGTTTGCTGGCATTTAGACGAATCGGCTAATGAATGAGAAGGAAACAACAAATATGCCATCTTGAAGAAAACTCACACAACATCATATTCTTGGACAGGGGGTCGCTATTTGCAGCTATATCTTCGAGGTGGTTACGGACTTCGTCTACCTCGGATCCTCTTCTGCCTTGCTTGACGTCCAGGGTGGACCCGGTTCTCCACCAATAATTCTCTCCAGCCAGCACGATGTTTCGCCAGCTGCCTCCAGTTGCAGTTGGTTGAGGTCCTTCTCCACTTGTGTGGTCCATCTCGTTCGAGGAAGTCCTTTGTTGCTCCCTCAATGGCTCGGAATCAAAGACTCTTCGGGCCGCAGCTTTGGCGTCCATCCGCTTTACATGACCTAGCCATCCTAAGCGTTGGATCCGAAGACGATTAAGTAGATGCTAGTCGATGTACTGCCTGTACAGTTCATAGTTGAATCTTCTCCTCCAGCCATCAACGCAAACAGGACCAATTATCGTACGCTGAACTTTTCTCGCAAAAGGGCTAAGAACTTCTTCATCTGCCTTCAATACCGTACATGTCTATGCGCCATAGAGCAGGACAGGGATTATCAGAGTGTTATATTAAGTCAGCTCGGTGTTTCGAGAGATGGCTCTGTTACTCTGGTTACTCTGGGCTCTTGAGCCCGAAAAAGCAGCGATTGGCAAGACTAATTCTGCGTTTGATCTCAGAGAGCAAGACGAAGCCCGCGACTACCTCAAGGTTTCTGCTCCCCATTATGACGCTCTGTCCGAGACGTCGATGTTGTGCGTCCTACCTCGGAACGAACACCATCAGTTTCGAGATCTTGCCAACTGCTGCTGAGTAATAAAGACGCCTCTTGGAACCAAGCTGAGCTTATGTAAGACACTCATCATCTCAGTCCTGATGTACAGCACAGAAGCATAGAAACTGTGTGTGATTTTTAGCCCTGTTTGAGTTGACGGCATTTGGAGGAGAAGATTCAACCATGAATTTTACGAGCTGAATAGCGACTGCGATTCTAGTTAGGCGTCTACGGATCCAACGGTTAAGGTGTCTTAGCTTCTTCCGAAGAGTCTTCGACTTCAAACAACAGAGGACGCCTGTGTTTAAGGTGGCGCACCCAAGTAGAAGAGGCGGTCAACCAAGTTAGCTTTCGAAACTGGAGGAAGCTAAACAGAGACCACGCTTTTTGGCTGAGGATTGAGAGAGAGACTGAGCTTCACCCCGCCACACAGAAATGAAGAAGAAGTCTCATAAAAGAGGAGACTCTAGCTAAATTCTCCGTATAAAGTGGCGTTGAATTGAATATCCACCTTACCACAAGTGACGGGATAGCTATTCAGAGAAGATGAGAACTGCGTGAGAGGTGTATTTATTCTGATTTATTTACCAGCAGTGGATAGCTAATATTTGAAAATTGGTAGTATGGACCAAATCTAAGGCTCTCTCGATGTAAGCAAATTGACGATTTTTTCTTCAATCGGATGGCAGAGGAAATTACATTTTTGTTCAAAGTCTTTGGAAAGGGGAAAGAGGAAGAAGGAAAACTAAGGGTCGAAGGAAAAAGGGAGAAGGAGAATATGAACAAATTACAGAAGATAAAAGGTGAGCAGAAGAATAGGGGAGAAGGAAAGATGGTTTTGTTCTCTTATTCAGTACATTGTTTGACAAATCCTCATGGAAAGACTCACAACTCAACAACGTCTCTAAATTATTCAACCTCATTACGTAAATTAGCTTTCTGTGGAAAATGCTCTCCGTGCACTTGGAGCAACATCTGCTGTGCTTCATCGACTTTCCAAGTCCCATCATGCCGTGATTATCACACCTTTGGACGTTTGCCTTTGGGGTTAAGTCAAGTGAAAAGTCTTTACCTATAAGTCTGATACGATCCAGGATTCGGTGCAAAATATTACTCGCGCGATTGCACAAAACAGCGCTGAACAAAGTGACCCGAAATTGGACTTTTAGAATATCATGTGGACAGCAATTACATGCTAATTAATATTTTGTTGCAAATCATTTTCTCTTGTTCACAGCTATAGAGATGATAAGGTTGGCTACGATGTTCATAGGTACGCCTTTCCAGGCACCCGTTATTGCCTTGTGTGACACGTCAAAATTGTTGGCTTGGTTCTCTAGTCCACTATCTCAGACAAGCTCAGGCGAGTGCGTACTCAACCGCCGAACATTCAGGTTTTGATTACTTTGGCCCAGATTGCCATCGATACACACCGATTATCGATTGTCGACTTGTCGCTTTGGTGTCATGAATGTCGATTGTGATCGATATTATTCGATTTTCCCTTCAATGTTTGCCGTTCACAAATTTCTAATCGCCGGTTTTCGTGCGGCAAATAATCATGAAATAAACTTTGTTTTCGTGTTGCAATTGTAATTTAATTTATTCTGTCGTGTCCTTAAAACATTTATATTGCAACCTCAATTTCAACCAAAGAGAGTTGCAAGAAAATCGAACAAATCAACGAATAAAAAATTTGCAGAAATGTATTATTTCATTCAAGTATTTGCACACACACACAAGTATTTGTTTTGATACGCCCCCGAGTGCCTGTTTACACACACTGCACCGGCGAAGCCCACATCCCTCTCTCTAACTCATGGGATCTCACAAGCCCCCTCTATCTAATATTCCTGTGCATCCCACGTCCATGTGAACATGAATTAAGAAATTTGACACACTCAACTGTCAGACTTATACAAATTTGTCATATGCACGTTTTTAATTCACAATAATACGATTCTCAGTCGACTGAGTTACACAATACCAAAATAGATTTCAAGCGATAGATTTGTCGACTATCGAGTCAGTCGACAATCGACACTTGCAATCGGAGCCTTGCTTGTGTGGTTTGAATCATTGTCCTGTTGTTATACAGATTACCTGAATTTATAATCTATGTCGAAGTACTTAAACCGATCCAGTACGCGATTAATTCTCAATGGGATTGACCCTCTTCCCAAACCAGAGAGAATCAAAGGCGTTATACACAACTTATAGGCAAAGGACGACTGATCTTTATACGCCACTCCGACTGTAATTTCGCATCGTTTGCGCTTAAACAAAGATTACCCAAGCTTTTTCACATGCTGGATCAAAGTCATCTCTCCATACATCATCTTTCAGCATTCTTTGCAGAGGTCTAGAGCTGGCCTCCACCGTCACCACTTTCCAATGAACTGACACATGTGCCAACACAAAGAGACTTCCTAAAGACGGGTCTCCACTTCTTCGAAATTGGCCCCCAGTTTATGAACATCTCATTCATCAGTCCTCGGAGATACAAGACATCATTCCTCAGCACTCCACTTCCGCCGATCGATTGCGACACGGTCGCCTTTATCCACAGCCGCGCCGCCGCCGTCTAATTAGCATTCAAAATTTGAAAATATTTTTTCTATTTCTACGCGGAACTGTAGTGTGAGTCACTGTTGTGATGAGAGTCGTGACCACAACTTGATTTATTTATCGGCCATATTTCCCAATCGATTATAATTTGTCCCATCGCAGCCTCCCACTTAATTTATTCCAAGCAACTACCAGCCACAGCCCTCATTCGGAGGGGTTAGCGTCAAAGCTCATTAATTAGTCGCCGATCGATGCCACCCATCTCGTCGGTCCAATATGACTCAACTTGACTCCGAAAAGCCAATAACCAATTGTCACGATACCATCTGACTGTGGGAACACCCAAGCCGCTGATAAATATTTCGAATTCCGGAAAATGTATCAATTCCCCTTGATTTACCGCCCGAGATTAGCCCTTGGATGGACTGCGTCAGAAGACTGACTGGCTTAAGGGCCTTGACTGCAGTGCGATTGTGGGACGGCAGCTCGAGACGATGAACTTCAGATCGAATCCAGAAGCCGGACCCTTTCCCATCTGGCGCAGCAGCGAGCCGTCGCTAAATCAAATCGGATACTAAGTCACGTTTTGTGTTTGAATGCGATAGGCCACAGCTTAAATAAATCTCCACCAGCTTCTGGAATCCCACATCGATCGAAGTCGATCCGGATTTGATGGATAAGATGTCATAAATTAATGGCGATCCCATCGCCCAACGAAAGGTATCTTCTAGGTGGCCGTCATATTTGATAAATCCCATCTTTGGCCATCGGCTGCGGCGGTCGCAGGGCGAACGGGCAAGCTCAAGTGTCGCGCACAAATATACGCGCATACACGCGGCGACGCGTCCGGATCAATAAGCATCGCCCGAGAGCGTATAAGAAGCCTTTGTTTCAAGGAGATTTATCGGCCATCAAAATGTATCTGTTATTAGGTGGCGCGACACAAAAGACCCGAAACGCGCTCCAAAACGACTGAAGCGGGCTCGAACAAAGGAAATCAACACACTAATAATAAAATTAATAAATTTCAAGGCTTTTGCGGTTGGTGGAGATCGGGCGATGTCAGTTGAAATCTGCTTCGACAGGTAGGAAGGCATACTCGTACAAGCCGTTCCGAGCACTCGGTTCGGGGGAGATTTAGATTAGAGGTTTGATTTGCTCACACGTCTTCGGGGAATCGACCAAAAATAGACGCCAGCTTGGCAGCATATAGAGACTCGGGGACGCAAAGCATCAGCACCAGCACCAGCATCAGCACCGGCATCAATGGCCACAGCCGGCAAGCGTGTAATCAAAAGAATTATTTTGAATATTAATCGGGTTGCATGTGAGGGCGATTAGCGATTGAAATAGATAGAAGTTGTTATTTTTTTGTTTGTTGTTTTGTTAGTTGTTTCACGTCGTTTCGTTATCGGAACGAAGACATCAGGAAATTCGAGAAACATTCGCTGATTTGTGGCGAAGGTTATGCAAATTAGGGGCGGTAAATGGCTGTTTATTCGAATTAGGGAGCTGAATGGGGAGTCGATGTGGATGATCGGTGAGGTTCTTTTATTCTCCGATCTGGGCTTGGCTGTTGGTGCTGCGCGAGCTGGTGGAGCTGATTTGATTGAACTACGAAGATTGGTTATGAGTTGGGTCGCCGGTGGGTGGGGGTTTTATGGTAGACGGTCTGTAGAGTAGCATTTATTGAAGGCTACTTCGTATTTCGTGGGTTCAGGAAGCATTTAGCTGGCTACAGACACTGTGATTATATCAGTGATTAGCTTCTCGTCGGTTTCGTGGAGGAGATGGCTTCGATAGCGAAACTGCCATTTGGAGGACTAAGTCGGAACAAGTTTTCAACCGTTTCAATTGATTTCGATTAGATGCTGTTGAAGTTATTCAATATACTTGGCCTTCTCTAACAAAGCCTAGGATTCTGTCGCTTTTGGTTTTACAGATCGAGAGGCAAAAGGATAGGAGCTCTGATGACTGGCTACATATGTAATGTAATGATGCAATGGCGGATGCAGTTCAAGCGAATATTTTCTGACATGAGCCAGAGAGGCTAGAGAACATCTATACAGATGACCCAGAACTCGATAGCGTTGACTTTCAAGGCTTCAATAGTGCTTAAGTTCAGCTAGGTTGCAAAATGAATACAGCATCTGTGGCATGCTTCGTATGGTGCCACAGCCCGAGGTGGCCCCGGTCTCAACCAGCAAGCCTCTCCAGCTATAGCGATTCCTTAAGTTGTGCAAGACAAGTTGGGTTCATCCCCGCTTGAGTGCGCCGCCTAAGACACGTTCCTGCTGCGTTGTCACACAGTTTCGGTGTCGAACTCTTGTCCATGGAGTCTGCATGACCCAGCCAGCTTAGGCGTTAGATCCGTAAACGACTGTCTGTGCTCATTTTCCTGTCCTGACCCATTTCGTGGTTGAATCTTCTCCTCCAAATGCCGTGAACTCAAACAGATTGCTTGCAGAACTTTTAGAAACCAAGGACTTCTTCTACAACAGGAGGACTTAGATGATCAGTGCCATATATAAACTCAGCTAGGTCTTTTGAAAGACGGCTCTAGTACTCAATTGGCTCAGAAGAAAGAAGCAGTTGGCAAGAGTTATTCTGTTCGTACTGTTTGCTGCGACAGCCGAGATTGACAAGGTCCCTAACCACCTCGATGTTATAGGTGCCCATTACAAGACTCCGTCCAAGACGCCGATGTCGTATGTCCTTTCCTGATGTCAGCATATTTTTCGTTTGTGCAATCCAATATTGCAAAATATACATTCTGATGGGAAATAATGAGCTTGAAAGGGCAAGTAAAGTGTGCATTTAACCAGGAAGCAGGAACTATGGCTTAAGCACTATATCTTGATCAATGCTCAGACATAGAATAGTCAACAATAGATTGAGTACGATTCAAACGATAAACAATCCGTTCTCCAATCTACCAGTCCTTATCATCTGTTTTTACCTCACGTGTACCTCATTTTACCAACGTGAATTTCACTTTTGGGGATTCCAGCCTCAGAGTCTGCGCCAGCGAGTGAGTTAACAAAAATGTATCCCCGACGTTATTGGATCGTGTGAATAAAAATTGAGTGTGTGAGTTTCCTCATTTTGGAGGAAGTACGAATTTATTTCGTTAAATTTAACGAAACCACTCACATTTTTGACAGCTGAATGTTCCAATCTCCACTTTGGTGTGAATAGAGATGGAATCTAATGTGAGATCCCTTGTAGAAGTTGAGTGTGCATAGGAGCTGACCTCAAGAGGGAAAAAAGTTAAATATGAATAACACTGTTTGGGAGAGAAATACTCGCAAGACCCCAGAAGAAACTGGAATGAAAGAGAAAAATTCTTCCATAGCCAACACTTGCCAAACTGTGGATCTAGGAATCCCAATCCTCACCAACTTTAACTTGGGATCCCGGGTCACCAATGTTTCGAAGGACTATTTTCATCTTCTAAGAAACTTGAATCAGTACAGGTTCGTCAAATTATTCCCTGTGTCCGCGAAATGTCGTTAATTATAGTTATTTGACTTTTATCTTTTGCTTGAAGATTTCTTTTGAAAAATATATGAAACATGAAAACATTATTGCCTATACTTTGCACCCGCCTTTACTCATCTTTGCACCCACCCTTACTCTCGTTTTGAAACGTCAACTTGAGGGAAAGAATCTACTTTTACGACATTATTTATTCACACCAAATTGAGTGCTTTCTTTAACAAAATACTTCGCCTTAGTTTTTCTTCACACCACACATTATGTTTTTTTTTTTTTTCTCCGGGGCAAACCAATTTCCACCAATACAATCCTACTTCCTTTGCTGTACTCGTTGTTCCATTCCTAGGAGGTTTGCCTATTTAGCCAATATTAGGCCCTGTTGTATATTTTAAGAAAAAAAAAATATATCATCATCATCATCATCATTTTTTGATCCGCATGCTTCACTAAAGGGATCGCGGAGGTAAACCACGCACGAGAGATCTCCAGGCAACTCGATCCTCCGCCATCGACTCTAACTCATCAGGAGTTATGCCTAAGCGTAACCAGGCGAGTTTTGGACTTGGTCCAACCACCTCGTCCTGTTTCAAGCGGTAGCCTACCTGATGGAATCGCATTCAACGCCCGCCTCGGAAGTCGTGATGAAGAGGACATTCGTGCCATGTGACCAAACCTTCTCCGTTCGAAGAAGCAGCTCCTCAATGTTGAGTTCCTCTCCCACTGCCGTGTTTCTCTCCCTATCCCGGCGAGTAATTCCCACAACAGTCATTACGCAAGTGATTTTTTTCGGTCATTACCCAAATTTCATGACCATAGGTGAGAGTTGGAACAAATACTGAGTTGAAAACCGCTAACTTGGCTTTGGCACCAAGCTCGTTCTTCCCGATTACAGATCCACCAAGCTGTTTCAAAATTGACCCAGCTCGGCCAACCCCACAGGAAAGCTCAGCATAACCTTCCATCACTCGTGAAAAAGATCCCGAGATAACTTAAACTTCTCCACATGCTTCAATGGCACTCCACTAACCTGTGTATAGAGCATTGAACCGGCGTTCTGAAGATGACCATAACCTCCGATTTGTCCACGATGACGTGCCCACTTCTTTAAGGAAGATTTTGTGCAGGCTTTTTGGAATTTTGTTGGTTTTGGGAAGAGGAGGAGGTCTACTGAGGCCATTAATTGTTGCGGGGAGCGCGACTACCTGATAGGTTCATATAAGTGTGGCCGGGGAAGTCCATCATCGACCAAATCTTCACACTACTCCAGATCCTGGAAAATACCCAAGAGATGCGGATCGACACCAACCACCTATTCGTCGATTTCAAGGGCGCATGCATGGAGACGAGCTATATAACCATGTCTAGTTCTGACATCCCTGTCAAACTCGTCAGGTTGTTCAGCATGACGATGGAGAATTCTCGCTGCTCCATCAAGGCCGGTAACGAATTCACTGAGACATCAATTAAAAAAAGGATTTTGACAAGGCGCCAGCATATGGCACAAGTTGCCAAGAATTTAAAATGTGCAAAGATGTGCTATTCCGGGCGACTACTTCTACATGTACTTAAAAAAAATGGCGCCCAACAGGGAGCCACAACTGCGTGGAAATGGTTTAGAAATATCGGCGGTATTTAACACCGAAGGTTAGTTCTTAACATTTTTTGAAAACTTAAGCCCGGGTTTCTTTAGTTTACTGATTCTTGGTCTTGTGCGGCATAAAATTGAGTGCATTGAGGCCTCATTCGATTTTATGACGCATCTCCGAAACTCCTCTATGCACCTCCATGCCGACCATGCACCACCCTGAATTACCCATCTGTTACACTATCGGTCAAAACAATCGAGCCCGAACCCGTTTGCTGTGTTTTTTTCGTTCGTAAAAAATACGAACCACATTCGGACGCCTTGTGCCGCGATTACGTGTAACGAATGGCGCACAATGGTGAAACAAAACCGACAAAACACCATATGACACCTCCAGGACTGCACTCATAACTCATTTTGGAAACGTATTATATCCTTGGGGTTACAACCGAAACCACCGCCGCCATACACCGCGCCAACATGGATGGCGTGTTGATTCATCACGGCCAGTACACCGCGCGGTGACCATATGATGTTCCATCCCGAGTACATCACTTGATCCCACAAATGGTTACCTGTTTGTGTTCGATGTAGCTGCGCGTGTGTTGTTCATCTAGGGGGCGCACGATTTAATTACCGTGAAATAAATGAGTCATTGAACGGATGGGTCGACCTGCATTTGACCCGTTTACAAGTGGGGGTTGTCCATGCTGGCAAGGGTGGATAAGTGCGACCAGTGCCTGCTAGGGGTTCGATCTTAACACGTGACTACGGGGAAAAGTGAGCGGCATCGTAAATTTATTAATATTGAAATGAATTAAACTAATAGGGGTTTGAAGTTGTATTTGAAAGGATGGCCCAACTGGAGGTGCATTCCATGCGTGCATGCGTTCTTAATTGAATTTTGTGAAGCGAAGCACTCGCATTACCCAACGAAGGTGGGTAATGTTTCAACGGCCTAATGGGAGTATTACTTGTTTCGGTGGCATTAATCATTTGATTCATATTCCTGGCTGGGTTGTGCTTAACAACCTTGTGTTTCTGCCGTGCCGTGAGTTGAATCAATCACTGTGGCCAGTGCTTTCAGAAGGGGTCCAAATTAAAACGATGATACAAATCGTCGTGGATACAGTTTTGTTGGTCATTTATTTGACCAAAATTTCAGTTTATATTTAGGTGAGCATTTGTTTAAGGCATTTACTCGCATTGCGACAGAAACGACTGAAATCGGTCTGGTAGTGAGTGAAATGACAGCGAAGCATTTGCTATCGACGAGAAAGGGAACATGCAACATCGACATCACACTGAGCGACGTTGTCAGAGACTTCGCCTAGCCTGGCTCCATGGTGAGTAGATGATACTAATAACATCAGTACCGAAATAAAATGCAGAATAAGTTTTTCCAACATTAGTTTATTTGGGCTTGCAAAAAACGGCCTTCTCTGGAAGGATCCTGGACTACCCGCGTGCTACCGTTTGATAATCGACACCAGTGCCAACTTCCGTCAACCAACGAAACCTGTTTTCAAACACGGCATCGGAACTTGTACGGTGCATGTACAACTTTGCTCCCGAATAGGCTTCAACTTCAATTCAGTGAAATAATGCAAGGGTGAGAGGACTGCAATTAGCTGGAGACAACTAGGCAGTTACCTAGTTAATACGAAATACTTGTTCTTAGAGGATGGCAAAAAAGAAGCTCAAAGTTTTGATATTTTTTTCAGGCGTTGCTGTTGGTTACTTATTCTTATGTCTGGACCTTGGTATTACCCAACAAGTTTCGCTAACGATAGCTTGTCGAGTTTTTTTTTTCACGCCGAGTTTGTTGAGATCCTTCTCCATTTTGGTGCGACAAATTATGAACGGTCGAAGCTCATTCTTGAGATGGTGACGAGCATGAGCTAAGCACTTTTTTCGTGAATCCGTTGCCTTTGAACTGATATGCCGTCCTAGAGGTGTTACAGCATACGATCTAGGTAGTCAGTCGACAGGACAATATCTTGATATAACACGTTCATCGAATTGAGTTTTCATCAAGTCGATTGTGGCGTGGCTTGTGACACCGCCTTTTAACAAGGCAAAAATAACATAAATGTCTAGTCGACACAGTTGCCCGAAGAAATAACGTTGCAACTTTTCTCTGTAGCGACCTCCGTTGACGTAGGACGCTGCTAGCGGATTGACCAGCGCACTTAGACCATGTTGGTCCATTGACCAACATGACTAGCACTATTGATTGACCACTCCAATGATAGCACCACTATGGCATGGTGATTGGACCAGACTTGAAAACCTGATAAAAACGGAAGGGGCTGCTAGTGAATTCACCAGAACACTTAGCCCAAGTTGGTCAAAAAAAGGGACCCCACTGACCTAGGGCAAGCACTTAACCAACTGCGCCATCCATTCCTCTCATTTCCCACATTTTCTAAATTCTTAACACAATTATCATCACATCGACCTATTCTTCGAAAGCAATTATACACTATCTCAGCAAAACAACTCGCCTGAATATTGACCTTTTCAAGTGTTGTAAATATGCTTATAGTCAAATCATCAAAAACCACATCGAGCGCAACAGTCCCCTAAGGCCCAGGCTCATTGAAACCACTAAAATCGTAATTGCCGGATTGCAAAGAGATGTCCCATGTTCCATCGGAAGGAACTGTCACTGTACCAGTCGACCACCGGCACTTTTGCATGGATCTCAGAAATTCGAAATTTGAAAGTTCCAAAATTTCTACGAATAATTCAAAAACAGACTGAAATTTATTCTTTCATAAAATATCGAAAAAACAAACGCATACAGAGCACTCGAATGAATTCTCATGGAAACGTCTGTCAACCGCACAAAACGTTGAATATTGACCAACTTCATCCGGCGTGATGTATTCCACTTGTGGGCCGCATTTGCTATCTCTCTCCCTCACATTGAGGCTAATGTGTTGCCAATTCTGTGACAATTCGCAAGCATGCGACGATCTATGGGTTTGGGCCTTTAGCACACCCAGTCAGTCTTCCGCAAAACGCACAGCTGAATTATGGCAAAGCTAATAGACTAAGTGCAACGAATGAAAATTGCGCATACTCTATTTCACTTCTCTTGACCAATTGTCAACCACTGTCCCTTTCAACTTCTGTAGACCAAAAAGTAAGTTAAATTCGTGCCTTACTAGCCTTGCACAATCTATTCCCTGTAAATTTAAAACCTTCATCCATCCGTGATGTACGCTTTAGTGTGCCCCAAGGTTTTGTCCAGTACTGCCTGTCCGCCATCAGACTTGATGCCCAGCATGGCAACGCAAAAACTTACTTCATACTCCTTAGCCTCCAACCTGTTGGGTAATTTCCAAAAGCCCACCAATTATTTTCATCAAACTGGAACCCACATTCAGCGCTTGTGTAATACGAACACAATCACCGGTTACGCTTAAAATCAACAAATCCGCTCAATAAATATCTCCACTCCAAGGAATTCAATTAAGTCATCACCTATCCAGTTGCCACACGGCTCGCTTGACCACACACACCTTTTGGCCAGGGTACAATCTCCTCTCCTAATGCCCATCAATTACTACCGCCCAACGAGACAATTAGACCCATAAACCATTCATTCGTCCCATGGATTTGCACATTGGGCCTTAGCGAAATTTCGCCATAGGAGTCGAGACTTCCTCCGGCACGCACACCGAGCACACACTCACTCACTCGCCACTCGTCCACTTGTCATGCTCACTACGTACACTTGTCGAATCTCGGCACCGACCAGGAAATTACACAGCATTAGGCCAGCACTGACCATCGTCGTTGTCGTCGCAAGGATCTCGTTTTCCCACATCAGGCACCTCTCAGCCGCTCAGCCGCTCAGCTCTGGGCAAACACAATAAACCATCATCCACAGCCATTCATTATCGTCCTGCTGTGTGTAGTATTTTATTGCCTCGACTGCGGTCGACTGTGCTCGCACGGAGCGAGCGGGCGTTTCGTGTGCCTGTCTGTGTGCGCTGCGTTCCCTGAACCCACTAGGATTAGGAGGACCACCCTAGTTATGAGTTCTCGTTAAAGAAGAGAATAGTAAGAAAACGAATAAGAAATCAATTAATGGGCTGTCGCACTCTGGGGCGCAACAATGGACCGTCGCTGCACCTTACCGTCCCTGCCTCGCGACAGCTCGTCCGGCATCCAAATGAAATTGAAATTTATTTCGTCTAATCAGAGACAAATTAAGTTCTCACAAAGGGATCCCCAAACGGTGGATTCGGTGCCGCTGACGTAACCGCTGTCACCTCACCGCACCGCCGCCTTCGGGACACCTGATTCCGTGGACTGGTTGAGGATGTTATGACTTTTACATTTTATTGTTATTGTTGGCCGGCAAGCAGCTCTGTTGGCTTTCGGGTGTACCCTCCGATCGGTTCTAGGCGACGTAAATTATGTTGTTTATCCAGTTGAAGCTGTGCGTCGTCAGTGCTCCGGGTGTGATATCATCTCCCGTCTTGAAGGGGTGACGGGGTGACAATGATTGCTGTGACGACGATGACCATGAAATGAATGCCCGAGGGGACAATGTCAGGTGGCCGATATTGAGAGATCGGAGGACATTTGTTTAATGCGATCGTTTATCGTGTGTTAAGCTGGTTCAAGGCAGTGCACCAGCCGCCGCACCTTGAATCAAGTTAGGGGACTGGACTGGATGCTTTCAGGAAACATACAAGCTGAGTCACAAGTTTTGATGAATGTCGTTATGAGGCTCTTGTGTTGTTTAAGTGGTCACATTCAGTTGTGCTTGTAGAAGTGAGGGTTCTACTAATTTAGGTGGAATGTCTGCTCTAGAGGAAATCGTGTAGAAACGGTGCATGTTCGGAAAGCCTCACGATGCTAAATCAAGCGAATAAAGGGTTGTGGAACGATATGAGTATCGTCTGACACGGTGTGCTTCAATCACGATCATTACATTTTCATAAATCGTTCACAGTGACACTCAATCCATGGAAAGCATACATATTGATTGACATCTGTCAAATAACATGAGAACTTGACCATTAGTTTGTTAATTTTTTAAGTAAAAATTTCGTCATACCTTGTACACAAGATAAAATCTAAAAAGACTTTAAGTGAAGTTTAAATAAGCAAATGTTCATAGCAAATAAAATAAAAAGAGTTAAAGCGAATTAAAGTAGATTCTAAATGTGGAAATATTAGCGAAAGCCAGTGGCGTAGTGTGGGTATGGGGCCGCCCGGGGCAGACCCAATTTATGCCGCCCCAAGATAATTTTTCGCACACTAAAAAGCTTTCCACACGATTTTGACATATGTAGGCTGGGTAAGGTTGAAATGGTTGACTGCTGTACGGAAAGATATCAGGCAAACTTAGGCCACCATAGGTCCATTATGCTAGCACGCGGATCTGTGGAATACCTATTTCTCAAACCTGTTACTGCTTTTAATAAAGCGAAAAAGGTGGCAGACTCTAATGCTGCTTAGTTCAGCCAGCCTGTCAAAATAATAGGCTCCCACAAGTCTAAATCTACGAGGATGAGATCATTGCAGTTGCATAGCCAGTGTGCAATGGTTTCTTCCTCATCCTCGTCTCTGCAGCTTCTGGAGCTTCTGTAGAAGTCGTTGTAGGGGAGGCCTATTCTAGAGCCGGTGAGAGTCCAAAGATTTGGCCTGCTCCATTCTAATCAGACTAAGCGATCTGTTAGGGCAGAGCGTAGGTAATAAGCCATCCTGTGCTAGTTGACCAAACACGATCCATTTTAGCAGTACACATGTTTATGTATGTCAATAAGTTTGGTGGTCTGTTCAAGTACAGCCGCATTTTTATTCCAATAGAAGAAAGTGAAGCTGAATGTGAGACATTTGGAGTACATGTATATTCCCACTATACGAAATTGAGTAATTTCGGCAATTTCCCTCGAAATTGCACATTTTTCCATGCAACAAAGCAATTTCAAAATTGCCTCAATTAGATCAATTTCAAGGAAATTGTGTCATCACGACTTCCGAAGCGGGCGTTGAATGCGATTCCATCAGGTAGGCGACCGCTTGGCAGACCCAGGGCGAGGTGGTTGGACCAAGTCCAAAAACTAGCCTGGTTACGCTTGGGCATTTCTTCTGATGAACTAGAGTCGATGGCGACCCTTTAGTGGAGCATCCGGGTCAGAAGATGACGATTGTGTATTATAACAAATTATCCCAGTTTCCGTACAACAAACAAAACTAGCAGATTTTCCACCATTACGCCAGTTAACTAGCAAATTTCTGACAGATTGTATTTTTTGTTTGCAAAAATTGTCCTTACAATGTCGACGTAGAGGCATATCACTGTCAAACCGAATTGCTTCAATCGTTGTGTGAACACTTCTGGCAATTTCAAAAGAATGAAAGAAAGTAGAACTTTGTATCGAAGTAAAAATATAGTCCACAAAGAAAGTATTAAGAAAAGTCAAGGGTCGATTGTTAAATATCTGCACCTTCCTATTTTTGCAACTCTAGACTCGTCATCAAATGGAAAATATTCAACAGATATTTTGACGGTTGACAATTTGGATTCTTAAGTAGTACGAAAACTCAACAAAGATATTCTGTAGTGAGCAAAGCGTATTATGCTTTCATATCTAGTACAAATCAAAAAATACAATGTATAATTGTTGATACAATGTAGGTATAGTGAGCAGCGTTCATTGGACGTTGTTGTTACACGAGCAACACAAGGAACGTAAGGCATTCAATGTCTGATTACTTGCTGTGAAGCAGTTTTAATGTTGGTAAACTCCGTAAATAAATTCGTTGGACTGAAAAAAGAATTCGTTTTGTAAATTGTATATATCTAAAACAAACAATTTTAACGGCTCTGTGCCCCCCCCCCCCCCCCCCCCCCCCCCCTCCGCCACAACAATATATTTTGGATACAGGGGAAACTTCAATGCAGATGTTTTAGTGGAAATATGTCAGATGCAACCAATTATTGTGGAATATCCTTTCTTAACGCTTTTTATAAAATATTTACAATAATCTTGAATGATCGTTTGACAAGTTAGATGCAGAGTCGAAGGCTACATGGAGAATTCCAAGCAGGATTTAAGAGTGGCTATTCGATAATATTTTTGGTATGCAGAACATAGCAAGTCATTTTATTGAGCGAAAGAAGAAGTTGTATGTTTTTTCGTCGACTTCGAAGCAGCCTTTGATACAGTTGATCGCAGTGCTTTATTCTTCAAACTGTACAACCTTGCTTTATTCTTCAACAAAATGGAAGGATAATAAGGACTATTGGGTTTGTACTTCCTGATTATGGGGGCATAGGGGTTCTCTAGCTGACAGAAGAGAACAACCATAACGGAAGGATAATAAGGTGTGCTTGACAAAATGTCAAAACCGTTTTGTTTTGTGACGTTGCTCAGAGTCCATTTTTTGACATTCAATAGCTGTTTCTCTTAAGCATTGACGACAATTTAAATTTCTTTCATAAAATAGTGGAAGTTAAAAATAAGTGAGTGGATTCAAAAATGTTGATTGAAATAATTTCATTTAGTGATGCAGCACTGTAGAGTCAGAGGTTGCAATAGATGGAATAGGTCATAGGTTATCTTATGATCCAGACGTGCAAAAGGCATGAATTACTGCGTGAAACAGACAATAATGTTAATTGAAAAACACCAAGACGTGCTTCCTTCATTTCACCGACGATGACTGGTGCCTTAAGGATCAGCTATTGAATATAATCGAAATAAAGGGTTCATTGGACAGAAAGGAAGTAGTACCTAGTCGGATGTCGATGAACATCTGAATTGTTTTGACGACACTCCCGGAAGAACTTCCGTTGAAGAACTGTATTTCAGAATAAAGCACTTTAACAAATCAATTAGATACGAAAATAACTGAAAAATAATACATTTTTAAGCAGTAACATAAAATTTCCAAAAACAGTTGTTTCCGCCTTTAAATTGCCTTTGACATGTAAATTCCCTCGCTGACGTCGCTGCAGAGGCCCTGCAGAACTGTCAAGCACACCTTATTATCCTTCCACCATGAGAAACAACGTAGTAAGTCCTCTGTGTGAATGTCATCAGCGTTAATTTGTTGACTATTCTTATTCCGCGCACTGTCTGAAAGCATAAAGCCTTTCTGCGCCCCACTAAATGACACATACCAGTACGGCTTCTGGTCCGAATGGAAGAGAGAATGAGACTAGCGACTCGATTTTAAAACCGCATGCGACAGCATTCATCGAATGGAACTATTCACCGCGATGGTTGAATACAGGCAGAAAACTCAAACCCGATGAATAGTTTCCCCGCCGATATAATCCGTCCACTAGACTGGCTCGGTCACATCTAAGCCATGGGCACCTGCGTGAAAGGTAGTCAAATTTCGAACCTCTTTGTTCGGGAGGAAGGGGACGATTAAACTTTAATGAGGAATCTGGAGGATCGTTCATTGATAAACTTCGATTTTTAGTAGTTGACCCGAGCTGATCTGAGCCAGATTTGTGAATGATCCGTAGTCGTACAACGAAATAGTCTACATACTCACACATCGTTTATCAGAACCAACAATGGTTAAGCTGCTAGCTTAATTTACTTAACAATTCACTCTTGTTTCCACTCTAGACTTAACTTTTATAAATTAAACCATCTACCAAGAAAACTGATAAAAAAAAAAAACATGGCTAAACTTAACTGCTTAACCCCCACCATACGCTAACTTTAAACTTAAGACAATCTTAACAATCATAAATTTTTGAGGAGTTGCGCGTCGACGTGAGCTTAGTCCAGCTCTGTAACCACACATTTTCTTTTTACTGCGCAGACTCCGAAAGTTTAAATCATGCGCGACTTTTGGAACACTCTTTGGATTGCTCAGATGATAAGCTTATGTAAGGTTTGCCATCAGTTGCAAGAACTAGTACCGTTCTTATATTCAAAACGCTTATTCCAAAAGTGAGTGTTCTTGAAGATTTCAAGAGAACTAATCTCCTTGGGGAAGCATCGGTACGACTGCTCTCCTTCTTGGTTCAATTCATTTGTTGTCGCGACTCCTGCCATATTTTGTTTGAAACTGTCCGAGAAGTAGGTAGAAACTGGAAGTGGGAACACATATAATTGTCATTGTCACAAAATTCGATTTGTCTACACAGCGGGATTTACCTCGATGCCAGCGCACTTGTGGTGTATAATTAATGTGCGATACCAATCGTGTCCAAGACATGCGCACATGCCCGCTTTGGTTTTATGACCAACACTTTGTCAGACAGCAGATTATACATCCTCAACATCACCTCATTATCTCGACAGCAAGCCAAATACGCAACGATACAATCTCGGACCCGGAGTCGAAATCACCCCGCACTGGATCGATAAGAACCCCAGGAGCACTTCAACCGAAATCCCAAACGATCGCCCGAGAAATAGGCAACAACAAAAACGCACAGGAATCCAAGAACTGAACTCCTTTTCTGAAAAAAAAAAACACAAGAAAAAAAAAACAAACCTGAACGCAAATTTGCCAAGGACAAAACCACCTGTACCAGCATAATGCAACACCGCGCGGCATGTCCACCGCCACCACAGGTACAACAATCCCCCGAATCCGAAGGAACCAAAGGCGAGCGACAACAGTGCCACAAAACAAAATTCAACGATAAGCACGGAACGAAAACAAAGAAAGCAACAAAACACGAGAAAAGGAAGACCACATCCAACGACAAGCGCGATAGCCACTGCCACTCCACGAGAGGAACCTGCAAACCAGTTGGTTAAGTATCCATGGGGTTATTGTGTCTGGGGGCAACTTATTATTTATTTTCGTATTCGTTTGTCGTTCATCTCTCCACTATGGCACGGCACAGCACAGATCGCGCGCTCTCGTCGTGTTCATTTTTTCTTTTGTGTGTCTTTTCCGCTCAAGCCCACACCTTACACTACACACTCTTCCACACCACAGTGAGTTGGCACAAGGGGGCATCCTGCAAATTGAGCAGCGCAGCGCATACCTCTGGAACGGCCAACACACCATCACACACCGCCTCCAGGAGAGGGCGCGAAGATCATTCCGGATCATGTACGCTAGTGCCTACGATTTACGAGCTCCAGACGCTCTCGGACAAACCAAACCAGATCGAGGTGGCGGCGACGACGATGGCGGCGGTGGGAGCCCCCGACAATCGAAATGGAAATGGACCCGCAGAAACAAGTGTACTTCTGATGAAATGACCATAAGCGGTCCACCACCAACAACATCACCACCACCACGGTTGGATGGCTGTTGTCGGCCGCCCATTTGAAACATGGTCACCACCAACACCTTCGACAGGTTAAATGAAAATGAAAATACAAAAACCCAACGGATAATGAGATACGAACCGAAGCAACATGGGCGAAAGGAGGAACAATCGGACGCGACAAGCAGGGGAATTCCATTTCAGAAATTGATTTGCAGCGCTGATGAGGATCACGGTGGTGGTGGTGCTGTGTCGGTGGCACTGTCGTTCGTCCTCTTATCGCTCTGACTGCATTGGAATTATTAGTTACAGGCTGCCAGCGATTTACAGAAGCAATTGAGCTTGAAGTTCAAGCCTGCGCACAACAAATGCCCGTGCTGTGGGATTTAGTTTTTCAACGGTCGAGTGACCGTGAGGATCGCACTTATGGCTTAGCACGTTTCGAGTTCCGCTGAAGCCACAAGATGGCATATCTTTTCGCGGAATATCTCATGTGACTAATTGAGATGGGAGGAGGATTCTGAGAGGTGTCCGAGCATCGCGCTGCAATTCGTCTTGTGCTCGAAATCAAGGGGGAGACTTGCTGAACGTTTGACTTTGGGTTATAATGTTGCATGCAAATTAAGCTGAAGACTGGGGTGCACATCCGTTCAAACTGAATACTGTTCGATGGATAGTAGGAAAATAGGTGGCGCTTAGTTTGAAGGTCCATCCGGGCTTAGTGTACCTGCGAGACAGTGGGCCCTTCACATTCCGAGTCATTGACCAGATAATACAACATGCTTAAATCCAGTCAACAGTTGGATTTGCCAGAGTAGCTGGCCAGTGGTGATAGTCTATTATTGTCACGAACAGTGTTCTTCAAGTTCTACGCCTACTCCAACAAGACATTTGGAAGTAAATGCATTAGTCGTAGCATCACGGGATATTAGGTCCGGCCGGACCGACCAGGCTTGCATTGAAACACTCTCTTGTAGAATGGGCCGGAAATTATAAGGACCGACGAACCTAACCCCGCGGGAGACGATTGTCCTGCGAACCCATGAATTCCGCACTTTTCGCACAATTATGACGATAAATTGTCGAAAGTTCATATAAAATTTGCAAACCCCACCTGAGTCACGGTCTGTTTGGAGCCATTGAGAAATCCCTCGAAACCAAGGAATGTACAACAGCGGTCCCCCTTAGAAGCTTGTCAAATCCGAGACGATACACCACGCCATACTGAAGCTAACCATAGACACGCGGGCAGTTTGATAAGTTAGTGACTTTTCGAGTGATAATCACCGACAACGGGGGCAACAACAAGGGTCCCAGACCCTTGAGACAACGCATCTGATGACCAAATTAGAAGCATTTTCCCCGTCACATCCATCACCACCAACCTCAGTGAATGCAGATCAAGTTTTGGAGGCAATTCAAAGCTTAAATTTGCATTCAATGTCCCTGATCTGTGCACTAGTTCCACTAAAAAACGCCCATTATCGACTCGCCTCAAAACCTTTGTTAGCACCTCACCAGTACACCGACCGATTAGACCATCCGAGGCATTAACCCACCAGCGGCTAATAGAAGCTCATTGATTTCACATCGAAGCTCAAAAACCGGGCGGCGACCAATATAAAACAAATCATCAACCTGACACTCAGACACCCCAACAAGCGTATCATTCATTAGGTCACATTGTATCATCAACTCAATTGGTGGCCAATTCTCGGCACAGCTGGATGGAACCGCGTTTCACGCCTACCCAGCAGAGCCTCCCATTCATTAACCCCGCTTAACAGTTACCAGTCATCCAGCCAGATTAATGAATCCGAATTAATGACCGAATAAACGCGTCAATTTGAGCCGTTTGATTGGTGGGCATAATCAATTATCGGCATCGTGGCTGTCAGAAGCGAGTTGCATGAGCATTCCGTGAGGGCCCAGTTCAACGGGGAAATCTGTTTCGTTTTGTCCGTTGTTTTGTTTTGCTGTTGTTGTTGTTTTTTTTTTTTTCGCGGAAAAGTGAAGTCCATCAGCAAGGTGGATAAAAGCCATCCAAAGTGCATTGTGTGGAGTTTCTAATTCTGCCCCCATTGAACGGCATCGAGGCACAATGGGCTGTGACTGGGAAAGTCGAAGGCGGTATGGCACGCAGTTCAAAGGTGGAAGGATTTCTCCATCGCGGGCCTAGGAGAAGAATGTGAGAGCAGATGAAAGGAGCCGATATGTTCTGCATTTCAATGCCATAGCTGTGTGAAGGCCGCAGTCCAATGACTTCCACACAATGGAGCTCACATTTCTCTGACGAGCATTTGGCGCGGTACAAATTTATTTGAAACATGGTCATATTAAGGACCAGTGCGACGACAACGATGAGCGTCGAGCTGGCCACGTCTAAATGAACTGATTCATAGAATGCTTGCGGAGCAGAAAAGGCGGAAGTTGATGAGCTCAGACCAGGAATACATAGTTTAATTAAATTATTTCCAGTATTTTTCGTGATTTAACTGTCCTGCATTCACTGCTTTTCGGGGGCCATCAGACCATGATGCAGGGTTATGTTTGTGTAGTCCACTTCGTCTAAATGTCACCGGAAAGGAATGTATACAATTAGCGTTAATCAAGCTTGCTGACCTGTTCTCCGAATGAAGCGATGCCTTCTGACATCAGTTAATTGCTTCTGTACATAAACCAATGTGTGGCCTAGATATTCGGATCATCTTCAGCCGCAGAGTAGTCTAGTGTAGCTAAATTTACGAAAGAATTATGATCGAAACGTGAGAAAATGTCCACCCATGGGCTCTACGTCCCTTTGTCAATTTAGAGGGCTGTGATAGCTTAATCATCGTCGACCTTGATGCAAGTACTAGCCCGAGTTGCAAAGAGGATTCTGTCCGACGTCTTTAATTCTTTCTGGGCACTGGAAAAATCAATCGGATTTATTTGTCAAACACTTGTCTTTGTACGCTGATCGAAAGAAATTTGGCTTGTGAGACTGGAAAAATGGAAACGTGTGATTGTAGTATTTTACTGAATTTACAAACGAAGACATGTTCAGCAAACTGCTCAAGCTTCTAAGATTGCATTCCCAAATCACTTACTGACGATGGACCAAAAACTGATTCGGACGACATTTGCGAAAAGCTGAATTTTGGACTCTTCAAGCGCAATTCAAGTGGATTTACGTCGCGTCGAAATGTAAATGGAAGCTTTTTGGCTTACATTGCCTATTTTGCTGACTATGCGATTTTGCGATTTTTCTTGTAATAGTTACAAAAGTTCAGGACAATCGCTTTCCATTTCCTCATGACCTAGCTATCTCAATCTTTGGACCTTCACTTCGTTGGACCTTTATATAAAGTCAGCTTGGTCCTTCGAAAAATGACTCCATTGCTCAATTGCCTCTTGAGGCCATAGAAACAGAGGTTTACTGTTTACTGCGGAGCCAAGGTAGACGAAGTCCTTGACCTCGAAGTTAAAGCTGCCAATTGTGACACTTTGTCCAAGATGATTTCGATGTTGTATGAACTTTTTTGAGGGCAGCATAGATATTTTTCGATTTGCCCTCGTTTATCGCTAGTCCCGTTTTAGCAACGTCATTGGCGTATGCACACAGTTGCAGACTTCTGGAAGGTCGTTCCTCGTTTTGCACGATCTTCTCCAGGACGATGTTAAAAAGTCACGTGACATGGCGTCGCCTTGTCTGAATCCTTGTTTAAGATTGAAGGTCTCGGTGAGTTCGTTATCGACCTTGATGAAGCAGCAAAAATTCTTCATCGTCATCCTGTATAAGTTTGGCAGGGATGTCACAACTAGACCTGGCATTGTATAGCTCGTCTCCGTCGTATGCGGCCTTGAAATCGACGAATAGGTGGTGGGTGTTGATCTGAACTTCTTGGGGCATTTACGGGATCTGCAGTAGTGTGAATATCTGGTCGATCGTGGACTTCTATAGCGTGAAGCCACACTGATATGGACCTGTTAGACTAATTATAAACGGCTTCGCAGCAGAAAAGGTCTTGTACGCGATGTTAAGGAGACTTATCCCTCTGTAGCTGGCACAGAGTGCAAACGGGTCCCCTTTCTTGTGGATCGGGGAAACGAGACTGAGATTCCACTTGCGGGCATGCTTTCCTTCGACCATATGGTAGATGATAGACCACCAGATGAGCTGGTGAATGCGCCCAACCTGATCATCTCCAGCTGCCTTAAAAATTTAAGCGGATTATAAATATAACCTATTTCGTATGTGGATAACTAAGATACATCTTGGGTCCAAATTTAAAAGCTACAGCAACTAATAGGTGGACAGATACCGAGGTGATTCTGTAAGGATTCCATTTTTACCATTTTAGTAATGCTCATCATCATCATCTTCTGACCGGCATGCTCCACTAAAGAGGTCGCGGGGGTGAACCACGCACGAGAGATTTTCAGGCAACTCGATCCTCCGCCATAGACTCTAACTCATCAGGAGTTATGTCCAATCGTAACCAAGCGAGTTTTGGACTTGGTCCAACCACCTCGTCCTGGGTCTACCAAGCGGACGCATTCATTCAACGAAGCGGGCGTTGGGGACGTGATGAAGGGGACATTCGTGCCACGTGACAAAACCAACGACCCTCTCCTTTTTTCCTATCAACGTCAAATTAAAACTTGCCAAAGCAGTCATAGTGCCAATCTTGACATATGGAGCAGCGTTGTTCGCAGACTGTGATTATTTTTCTTCGCAAAAGTTGAGAAAAGCAATCAACGCGGCTGCGCGGTTTAGATTTGACCATGTCTCGGAACAACGTTGGAATCTCCTAGGATGCGAATTGGAAGCATTCCTAGATTACAGATAGTGCATACTACTCTTCAAAATTATTCACAAGAAACAGCCAGAGTATTTATAAGAAAATATCACCTTCTGTCGATCGAGTCGAAATATTACCTTAAGATCCTCAATTCATACCTGCTTAATGTCACACAGGCACTTCTTCATTCAAGTCGTTCATCTCTGGAACCACCTACCTTCTCAGGTACGGTCTAAGACCGAGTACAGACATTTTTGTACCGCTTGTTTCTCCCTTTTCTCATCGAACTGAAATAACTCCTACAATATTTTTATTTCTTTGTATGTTTTTACCTTTTTTCTATGTTTTTATATTATTAATCGTATTGAATCTTAAAATTGCAAAATGTACGCTCTAAATTGCATTGAATTCGAATTGAAATTGAAATTAATAATTGTGATAATTATCACTTAAATTCAAGCATGTCAATTAAAATTGTATATTATTTTATATTGCTCCTGTACCAGTAAAAGAACATAATGTTTTTAATGTACAGAGATAAATATCAATAAATGAAATGAAATGAAATGAAAAGTAGCACCTCCTCAATGTTGAGTTCTCTCGCACTGCCATGTTTCTCACCCTACCCCGGCGAGTAGTTCCCACAACAGCACGGAGAAATCTCATCTCAGCAGCTTGTATTCGCGATCTTATTCTTTCGGTCATTACCCAAATTTCATGACCATTGGAACAAATACTGAGTTAAAAACCGCTTACTTGGATTTGACACCAAACTCGGCCTTCCTAATTACAGATCTAGCAATCTGTTTCAAAATTGACCCAGCTTGACCAATCCTACAGGAAAGCTCACCATTACCCTTTCACTTTCCTGTAGGATTGATCAGGCTGGGTCAAAATGTTGGTAATGTTATGAAAAAAACCAAGTATTTCATCTTAACTTACTCGAAATCTTTATTTATTTCTTTTGAATCCAATCTAATCTATGGAATATGAGAAACTGAGAATGAGAGAATTCCACCATTTTTTCGTTATGTTTTAACAGTGGATTTCTGTTATACTTGTTTATTTGATTAAGGTTTTTTCTTACTTAATATTTATTAAACAACGAGGACTAGACGTACCGCGGATGCCTCACAAAAAAACAAAACGAATTCAGTATTCTACCTCTTTAGGTGACGGATCTTATTTCGGTATTCGTTACTACCGAAGGCTATGCTAATAATCTTATAATAAACGTTAGAAGCAGCCGTTAAGTCTTGATATTGTGCATACCCAAAACTATCCATTCTATATTCAACTATAAAAACTCTATATCGCATCAGACTCACTTCAGCCGCTTTCATTCCTAGTTAGAATATTCCATTTTTGTTCTCTGTGGTTAAACACTTTTTCATCCCTCGTCCCCTTGATCAACACATTCAGAAAAGGACGAACACAAATGTCTGCGCAATACAATACTTAGCAAGTTCTTCACTCACAGCGTTGTCGTTTCTCCTGTTATAACAGTAGTCCACTATTATTTAACTCCGATAAAGTGAAATCTACTGATTCCTGTTCCCAGACACTTTCAGCACATTCTCCTGTTACTCCACATTTTTATCCAAAAACAAAACACGAAACGCAAAACTAACAAAAATGACGAATAATCCGCAGTTTGAGCCCATAATAGAATAATATCCCAGGCTTTCCGGTTTGTTGATTAGCAGTAAAGTAGCAGTGACATTTAAACTTCCTAGGTTTGGCTTCCTCTCATTTCAGGCATTTCACAAGACTGTTTTGCTGTATAGTTGTTCCACAATTCCTTTTGAGTTCAAATATAGGAAAGAAAGCAACTCATGAGGGGTGTAGCTAGAGGACCATTTTAAATATGATTTTTTTTACGTCTATTTGTTTATCTATATCTATTAATAAGCACAAACATACCACTTAAGATATGTATTTTATTACAAAAAAAAAATAATAATAATGTCTCCAGTTATTTTAGTAAGCCCAGCAGGTGATTAGATTCTCCTCGCGGCAACCCTGTTCACTCAGTTCCATGCAAAACTTATGAATGGCAAATTACTCACTAAATACTTAATTTCTCTTCAGTTCTCAGAGAGTAATAAAATTGTTCTGCTCTCAAGAGACATGACGGTTGGCCCTTTAGGCGACGAAAGGAAAAACTAAAAAAAAATCGCAATTTTGCATTGCCGCATTTGTAGCACTTCCCTGCACTTCCTTTACCCGCCGATGGGATTTCACTATTTCGGCAATAAGCCACCTGCAGTAGGAGAAAACCTCGTACTTTTCTTAATACTAAATCAGCACGTGCATTCAACAGAACACAGCCATTCATAGCCGAGGACCCGAAGGAAATCACTTTATTTAGAGCCCACTTAACGGTCGTAACCCCAAATTCGCCTCCACAACTTCATCAGCATTCAACTTTACGATCCCATCCCAAAACCTAGTTGGACGTAAATATCTCATCACAGATCGACTACCAACTTCAATTAACAATTGATACCGTCCAGTCGGACATCTTGAGACTTTAACGAACCAATTTAGCATTTAACGACGAGAGTAGTTGGGTCAAACCTGCCGTACGGCAAGAGAAATTCTCCTTATGTAGCTAATAAATTTCCCACAATATCAAGGCATCAACCAGACAGGCGCTATGCCCTGTTCTCAGGTAGTTAAAATATCTCTCGAAAGGCTTAATGGCGGGAGAGTGCGATAATTGCCTACGGTTAGCGACTTCAATACCTCACCAAATAGCAATCACGACCAAAAAAAAAAAAAAAAACGAAACAAGAAAAAAAATAACTCGAACTCATTTTCGCTCGCCACATCCTCCGTCATGAAGACAGCTCAACACCACTAGGGCTTCCATTAATTTTCATGTACAACTTGGCGTTAATGGCCCCCGAAGACACAAGACAAGCGAGCACCGAACCGAGTGCTGAATAGATCATGCCGCGATGTTCCAAATTTATTTTTACCCACGAATCTGCCCTTGTGCACTGTCTTCACCACCATCACCACCAGGAACACAGTGCAGACGAGGCCATCAGCATCATCATCATCATCATCAACAGTGACTGACATCTGAGAGTAACGAGGATGGAATCCAAAAGAAAGTGATCCACCGATCGCCTTTGTTTAGGGACACATTGGACACCTATCCGTGGGTTAGCGTCCTTAATTACGACTTCATCCAGTCTCACCGATTCAGCCGGCGACCCGCCGCCGCTGCCGCCGGCATGTGGACTGCTTCGACGGATTGGAATTGGTTGGGGTTTCGCTCTCGCTACACGCGCGAAAATTGAGCAATTTCATTGGCATGAAATCAATTAACTGATCTTGGAAACATGGCGATTATACCGTCGGACATAATTTCCATGTAACATGCACACACGACCAGACGAACAGGAACAGGAATCGAGTTGGCGCTGTAGCCGAAGCTGGAAAAGATCGATCGGTCCGATGGTGCTTGTTGTTTTCAACGGCAGCTCTTCCGATGGCAGGAACTCCACCTTCACGGCTGTATCGGACGGGAGGGCGGGCGGGCGTCTCTCCAGAGATCACGTAATTAACTCGTTTACCGCCAGCATTACGGTGCGCAAAGCTGCGGTTGCCAAACGATGATGAGATACGGAAAAATTGAAAGCCCTACTGCCCTCCAATATCTTCAATAAACAATAATAATGGTCCGTAATAATCCGCTACCTGTTTATTGGCTGGAAAATTTGTGTGAAGCCATTGGAGTCAGCTGCTGCCGCCACTGCCACCGCTGCTGCTGCTGCAGACTGCTTCAAGTGGCGGGTATCTATTGCCCGTACACCGATAGCACCGTCGAGTATAGGCACTCTGGCCTGGTACCCTGTGGTGGTTGTAACACGCGATTTAAAAATCGTGGCACAGCGATAGTTCAGCCATTTCAGCTCCTTGCAAAAGCACACTCTCGCACACAAATGCAGCCATCGCCAGACACAGAGAGGGATACATTCAAGTGCATTGGGGTAAACGTGATTTATAAATAATAGAGGTTGACGTTAATAAATTTTAATACGAAAATCTCTGTTCACTTGGAGATGGTGAGCTCTTGCCTCTCTGTCGTTCCCTGACGAAACGGCAAATGGTATCTGCGCACCTTTGGGAGACACAAATGCAACCGAAGTGTGGGAGATCAAACAAATATGTGCCTCGTATCGCCCGAGCAGGCACCCGCTCCTCTCGCCAAACTGCTAACGGTATAAGGAAAAGTTTAATTTTTACCTTCATCGGCGTCCACACTCCTGCGCGGAGGCCACCCCCCGCCTTTGGGAGCGGTGCAAACCTTTCGTCAGCAATTAATTTCAGTTTTGAGCAATATTTCAACGGTGCACCCGCCGCAAAAAAGGGAAAATTAATATGATGGCGTTTGAATTGAAACGATCTCATGCAACCTACGGGCAGCGCTGGCTGGCGCTGACGCTGACACCGGCAGCGGCGAGGGTGGCTTATAGATTAGATGCAATGTAATCCTTTTGACGGAAGGAGATTGACACTAAGACGACGGTGACCATGTTGTCAGCGTAAGTTGATTGGAAAGATCGTTTGTAAGTGATTTCAGGAAGGAACACGGCCAGTCGCACGTGTATGCTGTGCGGGGATGTTGGGACACTCATCAAGCAGGTCAGAGTGCACTAGACTACAAGATCCTTAATGGAAAGGGTAAGTTTCTGCTGTGGGCAGAGACTCGTGCTTTTGGATTTGCTTGTGGGTGGGGTTATTTCGACATAGGAGTGCTTTAATTTGTTTTGCACATTTTTTGAGCATGCTCACAGCTCGTCTTTTTTTGGAGAATGGCGACAGGGAGCTCTGAATTAACGTTGGCCGTTGTGACGCGATAAGTAGCTGCCTGAAATACAATGCTGAAGGGCTAGGCTTAATTCGCGACAGCGTTCACCTCCGAACAGTGCTCAGAGAGTCTAATTGCTTCCCCGTTTGGTGATAGAACACAACTGTGTCTGATTATTCCGATATCTCAGCGCCATCATGACTCCAGAACATGTGTCCCTAAAGAAAGCCGTTGTGGTGCACATTGGAACGACAATGTATTCCACCCCAGAAAAAGTCTCTCAAAGAGACAAAAGTAACTCCTTTCAAATCAGTTAAAAATCGATCGACGCATTTGGACTACCGCATGCAACAGGAGTCCCCTTTCAAGTAAGCCCAGGCCACTAGAAAGCACTCACAAATTCTGTCCAAACAAATTGCATCACTTGCCCTAATGCTCTGCCCTGCACCAACATGATCTTGATGGCCGTTAAGTCCTCCCACCCACTTACAGCACTTAATTTAAATAGCCTCCAAAATTGCCTAACCCACTCACAAGTCACAAGTGTGATGATCTTGTGCGATCCCGTTGAAATGTAAACTCGCATGAAAGCCCACTCAGCGGAGTTGCCCTAATAAACACCTAAGTCGCGGCCATTTACGACTCTACGCATCCATGAGATAATTTCCTTCGTGTTACGTGTAAAATATTTTACTACCCATGGCAACATGGTGCCACTCCATGCCAATAGCAGATAAACGGCCGCATCGAATGACCAAATGATCTGCTGACTGCAGCCCATGTGTCAACCTGCAAGTGCCTTGTTTCCTGCTAAGATTACTATTTCCGAGACCTTAATTTACCCAGACTCCACAGGCACGGGCAGCGTATGCGACACTTGTCGAACATGAGAGACAGAGAGAGACAGAGAGAGAGAGAGAGGGAATCGATACCGACACACGCTCTCTATGGAGCCGCACAAACACGACTTTAATGAGCATCACAGGACCGATTTTAACATCCTTTTAGCGGGTAATCATACACCTGACCGTAAATCGAGAGCCACGACGATGAGGCCGTCTGGCAACCCCCCGGCAACCGCATCGCCTGTCCGTGGCTACGGTACGTGCCGATTCTTCCGCAATCTGTGCACGCTATGTGAGTGCACTGTAGTCCGCTGGATGACTGGCCGCAGTATCTGACAGTGCCAAGGAAAAATGAGAAATCTCGAGCAGACAGGTCACCAGCAGTCACAGTTTACGGTATCACACTCGCCATATATTCTCATTACAGGGACATGAATACCGTGTTTTATTCCTTCACGCAGGTATTGGATTAAAATAATTAAATTATTCATCTCGAGGGGTATCTGCTGCCGTAGTCCAACTGAAGTAAAGTTTATTTGGCAGCTGGAGATGATTATCTTGTACAAATTAATTGCAGGCTTCTAGCCGGCATGCAGTGACCGGCCGGACTGAGTCGGAGACTGCGTAATGGAATTCGAGTGTGCCCCTGTGCCGGGGAGGAGCACATAAATTTGCATCAGCCGCCGCGCCGCCGCCGTAAAGTATCTTGACGAAGACGCATTTCAAGGAGGAGGTGGTTTCTCCTTGGAGAGTGTCTAGGTCGTTGCGTGTGTATGTGTATGGCTACGAGTCGTGCTTAGTATGCGGGAATGTGCGCTCGGGCAAGTGCGATTCGCACTTCATCACCTGGATACCCGCAGATTTCGACAGAACAGATCGAACGAGATCTGTGGGCTTTGTTCGCCCGGCGAGTCGCTGAGTGCACAGCAGGTTGCCAGCGCTCGGTGTTGGCAACATCTCGCATGGTGCAGGTGAATTCTGCGGCCGAGTGGGTTAAGGGCTCCGACGGGGGCCGCCGCACTGCCTATAGGTTTGATAGACGATTGATGTTGTTCGTTTCAAGGCCTTCTGCTGGGTGCTTTACTTTGGTTGACCTTAGCTGAACCGTGTCGGATTCGTCGGGGGGCACTTGGACCGGTTTGGTGTAACCTTAAGTGGTTTCTGTTGCTTGCGGCCTGCAGCTCTTCGAAGGTCGGAGTGGCGCTGTAATGAAGTCATTCAAATGGACACGGTTTTGGTTTTCGTTATGACAGCTACATATTTGTTTGATGTTGCTTAGTTATTCCCTTCCCTGTGAGAGCTGTTCGAGCAGTGGAGAGATGTGGACCTTCGACTGGGGCAGAAGTAATTCGCGTCTTGATTGGTTTAAAGGAGCCCGAGGATATTGTATGCGTGCATTCCCTTTTGCTTGTTTATGGGTTGTGGTTGTGAGCGGGACACTGCTTGGAATTTATCAGAGATGAGACATGTTTTTGAGTTGTCTGTAGAGAGTGCTCCTATGGAGCCGCAGATGGTGAACATATTCTTCTAGACGCTCTGAGGGACAAATGCATTGCGCGGGTGCTTATGCATAGTATCCAGTGGGATCATCTACACCAAGTACATCATTGTCACTCACGATGAAGCACACAAGCTTGGATGTTCGACGCCCACCTTTCAACTCTCCCAAAACAAGAATGTTTTTCTGAACGAACTGTCAGCTGGGCCTGTTGGAAATATATATTAGTGATGGTGACAGTGACAAATGGTGTCAGAGTTCAAATCAACTGTGTTATGCTGAAACGTTCGCATTTTACAAAGCGCAGACGAGCTTCCAGAAATGCCTTGGTTAATTTTGTCTGCATCGCCTCCCACATCTGATGACCAGCTAAGCCAGTCGAAGTCGACATAAAACCCTAGATCTCTCTATTCGTGCTGTAGAACATGCGTCCAGGTCCAACTCGGACTATAGCACCAGCCAAAAAGTTTCTGAGTACATAAGTATGCGTGTCAGTGAGTACACTCTTCTGGAGCTGAGGCCACCAAGCCGCATCAGCCAAAAAAGTTTCAGAGTGCAGCAGTATGCGTGCACTATGGCCACCAAGCCGACAAGGACTTGCGTGAAATGACGAAAATATAGCCGTCGCTCCATAGCGGCCAGTTTCAAAGAAGAGCCCAGAATATCAATTCGATGCGGATCAGCTGACTTGGGCATCGCCAGATAGTCCGCATCGGCTTTTTTCTCGGCGGAATTCGGGGTAGCGTCCACATCAGATTGTTAGAACTGAAGCCGCATGCCATGACATAGACAATTCTCTGAATGAGGCCTGGAATTGTTGGCCAGATCCTGATGATTGGCCAAAAAGTCATATTCTCGGACGAGGCCCAGTTTCGGTTCAGCTGCTATGTCAACTAACAAAATTGTCGTTATTGGAGTGTGCACAATTCACAAGTGTTGGACTAAGCATCTGTACATCCACAAGGATTGGTTGTTTGTTGCTTTTTGGCGTTGCTTTATTTAAATTTCTTTTTTCTTACCCTGTGCGCTTCTTCTACTGTACACGTACGAGTTGATAAGCTCGGCAGTCCGACTTTTCCTCCACGTCCACAGTCCACGAATCCACAATATTGTTTTTTTTTTTTTTGTGAATTTATTCTGGCGGTATTGTTGGCATATCTCTTATAACAAGTTTTAGGAACATTTCTTTAGTGATACATCAGGTGACTATTCTCGGTCCCATCCTCTTTCTTACTAAATAAGTTGTTCATGAAGCCATTTGCTAGTAGTTGTGCTGACCGACTGGCAACACAGCTGGTGAGACCTACGAGTTATTATGAAGAAATTTGCTGGGTCTGAGTTTTTTCCCAGCCCAAGACTAACGTTTTTTAAGCTTAATCGCCAAAACAACGCATCTCTGATGCAAAAAAAGTTCAAGAAAATGCACCGAACCTGAGAAAAAATTCGTTTCCTCAATGTAGCAGAACACGCCAGAGGTTCTCATTAAGTATTTCTTCCCACATTAATTCCACTGTCAGTCCTATCACTTCGGCAGTCTTCAACTCCGAACCAATGGGAGAAGGTCACGTGCACCCACAACTTGAGGTGCTTATGTTTTCGCTCGACATTTTGAATGGCTTCCCATCTCATTTTCTGTACTTTTAAGCTCCTCGTCTCACCGATGCTAAGCAGACCACAGGAGAAAAGTCCGCAGAGAATGAAGGCAGAGCAGGAAAATTCGTGCTTCTGTCTCAAAGAAAATACACTGTCAACAGAAATGATCTCAGAGTCAAAAAAACTTCTCCAAAAACTTCCTCCCCTCCTCACTAAAGTCTAAAAACAAATCAATTAATTTTTTAATCGATAAACGAGAACATTCATCATTTTCTCTCGCGTACTTTTCCATCTCCGCCAGAAGGCACACCTTCAGAGACTTGTTCGTTGACCACAGCCACCCAGTCAATGGTCCGAGTGACGGCTTTTGAGACGTGAACTTGGGCCCGACATTGAATACTCCCTCACATCAGCAAAAGCCGTCGCCTCGTGGCCCGCAGAGGCTCCAGACATCAGACAACCGACATTGAAGCCGAGAAGACAATACGGGCCAGCACCGAATGCACTCGAGGAAACCGGCCTAATTAGCCACCCGAAATTAAATCTCTCATTATTCAAACTTTCTACTTAGAAATTGACATGTGTCACCTAGATCCAGTACATTCCACCTTCTGGCTACGTCGCCACCGCTCGCCTATCTCAGCCGTGTCGCGTCGTCCGTCTGTCTTACACATCTAGTGTGTATGAATGCAGAGAACGAATGTGGCACAAGAGTGGCCGGTCGAAAGGGTCTCCTGCCGATACAAATCGAACATCACGACAAAGTACCTCCGAGTTCAGCCCATATCCACGGTACACTCGTGGATTAAGGTCAACGGGCGAACACTTCTCTAATTGAAACCGATGGTGCCGGTTGTGCCGGTGTTGCGCGATCTTAGCCTGAATACATCATCTGGCCAAAAGTTTTCGACTCCACTGCACTCTCGTCGCGCAGAGCTTAGAACTCAATCCACTTTCTCTCGGACGAATGAAACTGAAGAAATCCAATTCAAACGCAGATCCAAGTCCCCTAAGCTCGCATGGGTCGGGTTTCTTTGTCTCACAGGGACAGGCGGTGAGAAATTTTAATTGTAAGGCGTCAACTGTGGTCAGCGCTTGGCGATTGCGATGGGATTCCATCGATTGTCCCACCCTTCATCTTCGTCACATGGCCTAATCCCATTTGACCGCTCTAATCCTGTCGCCGTGATGAGTAGTCACTCTTCTCGAGAAGGAACCTGTCGCACATGCGACTCGTCCGGTGCCCGTCGGGGGACGATGATGAAATTCCACTTGGATTCGAGCAATCATCGGGGACAAGTGAAATTTTTCTTCCAATTAATTGACAGCTGGTGACAGATGCGTGCGGAGATCTGTTTGGACAGTCGTGTGACCAGTTGGATGCTGGTCTCTCTCGGAGGAGGAGGAGAGTGTGGCGTGGCGGTGGGTTCAAACATGTGATGTTATCTTAAATCCGCTAATGGACTTGGAAGTGTCTTATGGGCTGGAGGCGGGGGCCAAATTCCTGAGAAAAGCTGTGTGGTGTCTCAATTATTGAGTCGAGAGAGGCTTCTCATGTCCGAAAGGTGGCAACATTCTATCGTTACTGCTCATATTGGTTTGTAGATGATTAATGGAGGCTGGGCGTGACGACCGACGGCTCGTCGATTTTGTCAATGCGAACCTTTTTGTTCGGATCTGCTTAAATTTGATAAATGAAGTAGGCAGTGAATAAAAAAAAACACACATACCTGCTCAAATCAGTTGAGGTCGGAGGAAGTTATAAAATGGAGATGGATGGCAAGACCTTGGGACTGTTGAAACTACATTACATTTACACATAAGAACAAAATCCTGTCTGTGCACCTAAATATTTGTATTACATCATCCGCCTAGGTTCACTAGAAGTCCATTGGTTGACTGACTGATCTAAGAACGAGCTACAGTACCCGACCGTCCTTGGAAGAAGTCTGCGTCGAAATATTAGCACTGAAGGCAATGTGAAATCTGTGCGGCAGAGTTTTGCAAATGATCCATCTTTTTCACCTCGTTGTTACCGGGCAGTAGGGCATTTTCAGCGGAAACGATGAGTATTTTTATGGCCGAATGTGCTGATGCTGGGATTAAGGTTGTTTCCAGACCGCCTGTGCAATCACTTTATATATAAGTGCAGTTCCATTGAAGCAGGCTGTAATCTCAGTTCTCAGGGTTTTAATCTCAGTTTTTAGTACATGGAATTTGGACAATCACCGAAAGGATAAGATCGCGAGTAGTGAGAAACATATCAGTACGCGAAATAGGCAAAGTTGAGATGTTTCTCCTTCGCACAGAAAGGGCTATGCTTAGATGGTTGGGTCACGTTGCACGGATGCTTCCAGCATCACGACTTCTGACTCTTTAGTTGATCATGCGAGTCTCTGATAAGATGAGAATCGGTTTGAACTCTTCTTTATGAAATGTTTGATTTATTTTATTTAAAAAATTTAAAAAAAAAATATATTTAAGTACATCTTTAATTTTATAATAAGTGCAATAATCATTATCATTTATTTTCATCGTTATCAAAACTGTTCTATTTACTCAACAGAAATAATAAAAATTAATCAAAACTCTGGGAATGACACAATGGCGCTACAAATTAGGGTTGTCAAACGTCCTCTTTTTAATCCCGGCACAGAACGTTTACTTTTTTCCCCAAAAAAATTTTTGGAAATTTGACAGAATCAATAAAAATCTGATACAAACTTTAACATCAGTGTAAACCCTCAAAATTTCAAACTGTTTCTTCGTTTCAGTTCAGGGACACAGTTTTTGTTCTCAATTTGTCCTCTTTTTTAAGGTTGGTGATGTCCTCCAAAGTCCGGGATTTAAAAGTCCTTGGCTAGTTTGGACAGTCATGGCAACCCTACTACAAGCAAAAAACGGTTGAACACTTTCCCCAAACCAAAATCGCGAAACTAAAATCCCCAAACACAAAACCTTTATAAGTATTTAGTTCGAGTCTATAACTTTATTATGTTTGGCATTGGTTTTATAGTATGATGTCGGTGGGTTGCTTCTCTCGCTAACTGCATCTTAATCCTGTTTTCATCATTCTTTGACCATATGACAAACATATGTCAATAATTATCAGGCAAGCGCCGATGATGACGATTTTAAGTTGTGTGTGCAAACATTTTATGTTGTGCTATAAAATATATAATATGAATGTTTACGATGTGTTCACTATGATGTTTGCACTTTGCACAAACTGCATTGGCCGAATGAAAAAAACAAAAATTAAACAAACAACTTTTCCTTTGTCGCTTAACAATCGAGGACATAGTTATATTGTAGATGTATTATATAAACTCACTTCAAATAAGACCGTAGTACCAGGGATTTGAAAAGCTCAAGATTCTTGTAAAGGACGTTGGACTACATAGCCGCTTCCTTAAGAATGTTAAGGAAAATAATATTGAGTCCCCATATGTCTTCTCGCACCCAAACAACTGGAGTAAAACAATATCATTCTGTAGAAGATTACCTTCACTCTCGCATCGAGTTCGCTCTTGCGAACTTAATTCTGTTTTTTTTTTTTTTCAAAATTGGAACGTTTACTTCAGAGGAATAGTTTTTAACCGGAATAGCAACGTGGGGCCGAGCGTTGTCATGATGATAAACTATTGCCTTGTGTCTGGTGCATATTCCGGGCGTTTTTCGGCTACTGCTCTCTTCAAACGGATTCATTGTGTTCGGTAGCGTTGTCCATTGATGGTTTCACCCGGTTTTAACAGCTCATAGTACAGCACACCCTTCTGATCCCACCAAATACAGAGCATTACCTTCGCGCCATGGATATTTGGCTTCGCCGTTGATTTAACTGGTTGGCCAAGCTAAAATCACCACTTTTAAATCGTGCAAGCCACTTTTGGCACGTTCGCTCAGCTAGCGCATTTTCACCATAAACTTAAACCAAAATACGATGACCTTCTGTAGCAGTTTTCTTCATATTAAAGTAATGAAGAAGAACTCCCCGCAAAAACACTTTTTCCGGCACAAAGTTCGACATATTTGAGTGAAAAAAATTATTGTTGTTTACGCTTCAAATGAATGACATATACTGAAATGACGTACCATGACAGTAGCTTTCCAACGCATGTTCCAATGGAATAATACAAGTTGCGCCATCTCTTAGCAAACCACACGAATTAAGTTATAGACCGAATAGAATCAAAATACAGTCGAACTTTTTTAAGACGAATTTTCTATAAGTCGGACAAATGTTTCAGGACTTAAACGGACCTCGATGCACCCGCACCCCGCACAAATTCAGACATTCAGCGTTTCCTGCACGAGCGATAGCCCAACACAATCACCCTAATTTCTTAGTCTTAAGATAGAACAGCTTTTGTGCGATTATCGAAAATAAAAGCAGTCAACATCAGACTGGAAAAGTGAAAACATCGCTTTCTTTAAATATTTCTTCAAAATATTCAATTTGTGCAGATGTTGAGTGCCAGCATCCTTGAGCAGATATGATAATTAAGAGCCGCCTCTCTCGTGACTTTCCTCAGCAACATTGTCCGTCTGATGTTGGAAGCCCCTTACAAAGAGTGTACCTCAGGCTGAGCACGTTTGATCCCACCTTCCACAATGCCACTTTACAAATCGACGTCGCCCCCAAATAAACAACCCAATTCACACACGCACCAATAAACCATTTTCATTTCCTACCTCTGCAGACACCACCAGATGCATCCGTCCATTCCACAATCGAGTCGCGTTCCAATAATTTCATTCAACATACCACTCTACTCGGCGTGGTGACAAGTTTTGCGTAGGATCACGCCACTGACACCTGAAACTTGTATATCAACTCAATGGAAATTTATGCCCCCTCCGACAAGCCGACATTCTCCAGATACGGCGGCCAGCGTACGCAGAATTCCACACAGTTACCCGAAGCAACTGGCAGCCGCCAGTACGAGTCCCATCCCAGAGGGGAATACAAACACCATCGGAAACAGTATCGAATGTATCAATAGAAAAATTAGTCTGCCGACCTGCCACAACAAGCCCGGCAACATCGAGGCCAACAGAGAGACAGACAGGCACAGCATAAGCCACTCGCCACCGCCCGCCCAATATTACTCGTAGTTTGTCAGTTTTATTGAAACAACATCGCGGCGAAACGCTACTCTAGTAGTATTTTCCCGATAAAATATGCATGCACCTCCGCAACCAACGAATGCTACAGTCGGTGGGGCCCGGCACAGCGGATGAAACCATGTCGTCCACTATCGCGGTCGACCTATGTCCCCCCGCCAATTCGGCTGCGCAAAGTAATCTCACACTGGTCCTCCTCTTTCCGACTTCCAGCGGCCGGCTTACTTGGGATAGTGTTCCCAAGCTAACCAATCGGCCACACAAATTTCAAAAAAAGTGTTCCGCTGCTGCCGGCCACCCGACAGACATCTCCCTCTGAGGCTCTCGCATCCAGGTTAGCCATTGTTACACAAATCTGCAAGTGCTCTCGGAAATTTCTCACCACATCCCGACGACAACAGCGGGAAGCAGCACCGATGCCGATACCACCACCACCATCACCGCCACCACATTGGGTACTACAATCATTTCTATTGGGGGGCGGCATCGCGCAACAAGCAAGTAAACAACCAGAGACTCGGTCCCGCCACAGCCAGCACTTTCATGGTCATGACTCAGCCGCGGATACCTCGACTGCTGGACTCCGGCTACAGGGGGAGATAATACGCGATTTATTGGCAAGTCCACAAATTCAATTACGATGGAATGTAACGCGGCGGAGATTATAGGCGAATATATCACATTACCCGCGCGCTCAGGGCTCTCTGCAGACATAGGCTCTACATGCGGGGGATCAGCGCGGGATGAGCGATGGCGGCCGGTCGGGGCGGACGGGGGGACCTGCTGATGGCTGGAGCTGGAGTATAGGTGATAAATAGAAGTTGCCGAACCCGGTGAACTAAATCGTTTATGTTCGATCGAACAGAGGTACCGGACGGAATCCCAAAGCCAGCCAGCCAGCCAGTCAGCCAGTTCGGGTTAGATTCCGTCGCGCAGTACTGCTCTACGTGTTTTTTCGTCTTCGGTTTTTTTTTCGCGCGCTATCAGCGCAGCAGCAGCCTCGTTGCCTAGCTCCCGCGCTGATGGCCGTGGTACATCGGTGATGATGATGGGTTCCTCCGGGGTTAAGTTGGGTTATGTGAGAGGCTACCATTTTTGTGCAAAACCATCGAACACACAAATTCACTCAGCGGTAGAGGTGGATGCGGTCGGCAGGGGCCGCAAAGGCATGGCGATGATGGCACAGAAGACTGCGCGCTAAGATGCCGACATGATATTGGCGGCGCGTCTTCATGTACCATTCGAAAGCGAGTATCTTCTGCAAAACAAAATCGAAGACAACCGCACGGTCTTCGATGAATGGGTGACGATGGAGCCGTACGTAGCCGATGAGGGCAGTTCCGTTCCATCAATTGTACACCTTGCTAGATGCAAGTGCCCTCTCTCTCTCTAATGGAGCCTCACGTAAGTGCATTTTCCAGTGAGAGATTACCGCCGCGGATTAGGGCGTCATCATCATCCGACCGCTGCCGCGCCGCGACGTCGCATCGGTCGCCAGCCTAGTCGTTGTCTTCGAAAAATGTCGTGGCGGTGGGTAACGGCGGCGGCGGCGTGGTCAGTCGGCGGGTGCTTTATGGGATTGCGGTGTTAGGTTGTGATCGGGTTTCAGTGTCGCCCCGGGAAAATGGGCAGGAAATTGCCCGTAGCTTGGCTTGCGCACTATCGGCGCAAGTTTCTCGTACACGGACATGGACAGCGAAATTGTTGCGTTTAGGGTGTGATACACCCGAAAGTAGTGACGTTGGCCAGAAACAAAAGGTGTTGCCGTGTTTGTTGTTTCTCTTTGTCCCACATGTGTGTCTTGTGCACTTTCATGTTGCAGCTTAAGTGGATTTTGTCGGCAATTTGTTGCAACTTGCGGTGGCCTTAAATGGTGCGAGGATATTGTGCAAGCAAAAACATGAGATGTTTGTTTAAACTCGTTGCTATTGTCCGATAGAACGGTGATGCAGGCATCGCCGAGTATGGAGCCTCGGATACGTGCGAGCCTCACCTGTGAAATTTTATCGAAAACAAAGAGATGCGAAATGGGAATCTGTGCAATATAGGTCATAGATGAGGCATAGGAAACTCTACAAAGTCAAGAATAAGCAGCAGATTATGCGAAAACGTCATGATGAATGTCATCAAATGGATGGCTACTTGGGGACAAGGATGAGGAGGATATTGTATCGCACGACGACCCTCAGAGATTTTAGTGAATACATATACCAGAAATATCAGCCATCCATGGCTCAGACAACTGGTGTGCGCAATTCGAGGTTTCTAGACACAGGTCGCGTTCGCTCGAGAAGTTAGTTCTCCACCCTGAATGTAGAACCCACAAACGTGATGAAGAACAGAACATTGTCATTTTTGGACTTCATCTCTGCCCTCAGACATGTGTAATTTTTGCTCGACAGCATTTATTCGGTCTTGTCTCCATAGACGTTAGAAGCAGCTCGTTTCCTCCGTTCTTTAATCGCGGTGGAAGCCTGCACCACTGCACGTTGGGAATGCGCGACTTTGTCGATATCATCTGTATAATCCAACAGTTGGACACATTTGTGGAAGATATTGTCTTCCGTGTTTGCAGCTGCTGTCTTCCCCAACTCTAGACAACGCATCTCTTTGCCCAAGTCCAGTGCATGTTCCGGCTAGAACGCCCGTGAACCGAACTTCATGGGGCATCATGTATGGTCAACATTATCGCATTAAATAGGTCCTTCCGATGATGTCATGTGAGGCTTTAAAAATGATAAAATTATGGTGTGTTTCGGTGTGCACTGGTCTGGATTTGGATTAGTGTGAATACTTGGTCTATTGTGGATTCTGTGGTTGGGAAGCCGCAGTCACACATACAGATTGGAGCTTTAGACGTACACTGGGTACAGATCTTCCAAAATGCATTTTTGACAGAGGGCGGCATTATTGACAGAAGGAGCATACCAATCGGAAAAAAAAACACTGTAAATTTAAAAATGTACTCTTAACCCCTTGGATCAAGCCCTTGGTTTACTCTTCCTTTCACAACGGCCGTGGTACCCACCGTGGAGTGGTGTACGTTTGTTTCGAACGATTACCAAGACTCCAGCCATTGACTGTTGCTTATCGGCATTTGGATCTCAGTCATCACTGATGCACCCAGCTCTAAGGCTTCCCGAAATTCGTATGTATTTGTTTTAGCGTGCCACCCAACATGAAGTGCCCTCGGGTCAAATCGACCAAGACTTTGGGTTTGTCTGACAGGGAACACTTTGGTCTCGAATTAAGGACGGTACAGTTTGTGGATGGACATAATGAGCTGATTTCAGGTCGTCGGATATGCTTTCGCCCTCTCACATTCTGTATATTATCTAGTGCATGCCCTATTTCATCTGTGCTCATAAGCGCTCGCCAAGGGGGGAGGGGCAAGGAGGGTCATATGCCTCCCACTGTCCTGGCTCTGGGATCCCACTACTCTTTTGTTTTTTCTATAACGGATTATTTTTTAAATAAGAAGTAAAAGATATTTTGCCCCTCTTGAAAAATTTCTGCGGACGCCTATGCCTGGCAACTCTGTGGAAACCATCTGAGTTTGCGTTTTCTTCTCAAGGCTATGCGTGTGGACGACTTCATCGAGGAGAGTTGAGACTTCGAAGTTCTCTAACACTCTCTTCTGATCACACTGTTGGAAGTGCTGCCTAACTACATTCTGCCTGCAGGTCGTTAACAAGATTGCCCTCAGAATTTTGAAGACCACACAGCCTTAAATCTCGTCTCAGCAGATCGGGAATACAAGCTGCTGAGATGAGATTTATTTGTGCTGTGGTGGGAATCACTCGCCGTGATATGGCGAGAAACGCGAGAAACTCAACACTGAGCAGCTGCTTCTTCGAACGGAAAGAGCTATGTTTCGGTGGTTTGGCACCGTGGCACGAATGTCCCCTTCACCACGATTTCCGAGGTGGGCGTTGAATGCGATTCCATCAGGAAGGCGACTGCTTGGCAGAACCAGGACGATGAGGTTCGATCAAGTCCAAAAACTCTTGGGCATTGCTTCTGATGACTTAGAGTCGATATCGGAGGATCGAGTGTCCTGGAGATCTCTCGTGCGTGGTTTACCCCCGCGGAGCATGTGGGTCAGAAGAAGATGGTACTGATGATTGATGATGACCTAGCCTTTACTAAAGCTTGCAACCAAAGTTTGGCTTTCACTTTCTGTTTGTCGCATACTGTAGTCCAGTACTTGCTCAGTCCTGGCCTTGTGGTGAATTGCTTCTTTGTATGCTTCATCGGTTACTTGTTTCTTCTACTCACACTGGCGATCATACCGCGGGTTTCTTTTCGGCGGTGATAGGTAGCTTTATCATTGATGGCTGAGTGGAAATGTTATCGCGTCTCGCTGGTTTTTGTGTCCCTTTCTTAGCTGATATTTGTACACTCTGGCAATCTCAGACATCCAAATGTCATAACTCCTCTTTGTTGGATGGCGCAGCTCTCCAACATTGGACGGTTAAGGTACTAGGAAATGGACACAGTCGACGTTTGCTCCTCTGAACGTATTTGAGCACATGGTTGGTTTGTTAGCCGTCCTCACAACAGCCAGACTGGACGAGGCGACTATGTGATATGCCGCTTTGTCTAAGTTGTTGGATGTATACAAAGCTTCACAGTACAGCGGAGTTTTGGAGCCCATATCCAGAGAGAATGTCCCTTTAACCTGACCATTAACAGGGACAGTTGTTGGCATCCAGCACGGTTGAAAACAATCAGCAACTCTGCCCTGTCTACACAAGCCCTGCGATGCATAGGCCGTCTGTTAAATTATGTTCTCAGAGACCAGATAAGTCGGATCATGTTCTCTATGCCACCTGACGAATGCAAAATTTAGTCCATTCCATTATTTTTTCTACCAATTCACCGTACATTCAAAACACCCAATCACGACCATTTTCGGTGCGAAAAAAAGAAGATACATAAATCTTCCGCATCAACACACAGGTTCCATAGAACCACAGCGCATAACCCTTCGTTTGGCCAAAGCAAAGTACCACCATTAGTCGACGGACAACACATCCCATTGATACGTCAGCGTCTTCCTTTATGTCATCATTTCAAAACTAAGTGGCCCCGCAGGACGATCTCCTCTCCGGGAATATGGGATATGCGTGTATATAAGTCACCGTCAACCGGCAAGCGACAGCCAGCCAACCACCGAAACCCCGAAACAAATCAATTTTCCCGCAAGAAGTGTCGATAGGATAACAACATCCATCCAGTCCGGCAACCAGTTACCCGAAGGCGATGCCTGTGCCAGCAATGGTGTGCTGGCCAAAGGAGACAATGCCTGCTGACGGCTGCTCGGCCGCTGGAACGTTGTGCTGAGAATTTGGTCACTTTGGGCCAGAAAATGCGTTCCATCCGCCACAGACGCAGGCCCCGGAGAATGAGGTGTGCACCCAAGAGCTGAGCCAAGAGTGCGCAACTAATTGACATTTTCTTAAAGAATTTATTGCGGAACGCAGACATTACTTATTCCCTTTGGAAAATGAATACATATATCGCAGACGTTGCTGGCAGGCGCAGATAACTCCCCCGAATAGGGCGGACAGACAACACCAGCTCCGGCACCAGCATCGACGTCAGCAGCACCGGTGTTAGCTACACATTAGTTGGCTGTCGCTGGTAGTTGCCATTGACAGTCGGAGAGTACCCCACTACTGGCTATTTAGAGATGTCATCGGAGGTTTACTGACCAGCGCCACTGAGCTGACACTGGCACTTAAGTGTCGCCGAGGCTCGCGATCTGTGGTGATGGTGGCGGAGGCAGTCTTTCCTTTTTTTGGTAGTGCCCTGACGACTGCAACTGAAGTGTGATTTGTATTTAATGGATTTCTACACCTATTTACGGACAAAGGAGCACTGCGAGGCACTTATTTCTGGACGAGCAGGTGGGAATGGTACTCCAGACCATGCCACCACACCAATTGGCAGTTGATGACGAGTGCAGGACAGCAGGGTACAGGTTTCGATAGACCTGCCGGAAGGTACATGCTGTCTCTGGAGAGTCTTGTCCCATCCTGGGACTGGTCGGGAGTGGTGTGAAATGTTCTGAGTTATGCCAGAGCGGACTAGAGATATGCAAATAACGTCATCGCGCGAACAGAGGCTGAGCGACTAAATTGGATTTTGTGACTGGATCGACTGGCATCGAGCTGGTTGAGGTTCCTGCCTGTCCTTGTACAGGGAAGGGATGCCGAGAAGGCACTCGCTAATGAGTTATCAAGCTGGACTTTAGACTGACATTGGCTATAAGTTGCGATGTGGTTGGAGCTGCAGAGGTGCCAGCATCCAATTAGTGTCGCCCGTATGTCCCTGAAATGGGATCATCCCTCTAAGGCGTCTCCAAAGTTATGTTATCCATTCCGAATTTCTTTGGTCAATCAAGCCAGCACTAAAACAAAATTAAAACGTCAGCCGTCCGCAGCGATTGACATCGACCCTGTGCAACCCACAGTGTCAAAGCAGTTTCCACCGCCTGTCTTTAGCGCTGTGTACCGCCAGAAGCCAAATGGATTGCGCCTGCTTCTTATCCGTGAACAGAGCAAACTGCCACTTGGCAATAGCCTGACAGAGTTGTGGGGTAGGTCATGACCTGCTTGGAATTGCCTTTACGTGCCTGCCCATTATTTATTTATTTTTTCCCAACTCCACCGAGCATCTATCTATCTGTGGCTTGTTTTAACTTCCAACATCTCTCACAGCACTCTGCCCCACTTGGACGCGAGGTGAGAGATCGGCCAAGATCGGCTGCAGTGTGAGCGCGCGCTTTTGAACCCCATGAGCTAATTTAGATCCTCGACGCGTTAAGCGATCTCTGTGTGTGCTTCCTTGAAGCGTAGTTGATGCTCTCTCTCACTCTCTTTGGGGTTATGTTGGATGGTGTTTGGTTGGAGGAGGAAAAATTTCACGATCAAATGATCCAGATTATCGATTAAAACAGTTCCGACATCACGACGAGCACCGAACAAATTGTGTTTTTATTACTTACGACTCACTTAGGGCGGTGGGAATAGAGATTGTTAGAGCTGCAGTGGGTATCGAGGCATCTCATACTGATCGGACAGAGCTGCGCTGAGAATGCTCGTAGTATGGTTGTGGTGTGGGGTCGAGATGCTGCTGCAGTTGCAATGTGAAAAGTGCACTGTCGGCGAAGTGGACATAAGAATGGATCATGCTCGTTACTTTGAAGAAAGGGCAATAGCTTTGATGAACTTTAGAATGTGACGAATGAATTACAGAGGCTTTCGTTACTTTCACAGTTCCGGGCTCTAGTTTGCCTAAAGGATGATGAATGTGCAGGACAAGACATGAAGTCGATGTGGAGTAAAGGCTTGCTACATGACAACACACTTTAGGCGTTCATCTTCTCTGCTTTAAGCCTTCTTCTATCTGGAAGTTGCTTATGCCGAGGGCGATTACATGATGAGATTGAGCAAATCAGACGTTTGGATCGCCCAGATTTTTTGGAGCTTCAGAATATAACAACCGTCTTTGGAGGCATAATCGGCATGAAAAAGAAAAAGTTCACTCCTAGTCTTGAACGTATGTCGTAGCTTCAGGGAGTGAAGCTCTGAGAACATCTTGTTTATCACGAATTCTGTCAGTGTCCAAGATTCGAAGAAGGAGTCGTTATGGACTGTGCCTGGTGCTATTATTTATCTAGCAGGCAAAGGACATTCAGAGATCGCTGCATCCATGGTTGACGGTCCGGGGCACGCTGCTTCCATTGATCAAGACTAAGTTGTCTTGTGTCCACTAGATTTTGTGTGTTTGTTCCGGATATTCCCCTTCTCTCTGGATTCGGTACTGATCTCCTTGTAAATCCAGAAAGCTCGGATTCGGAGACCTTATTGCGGAAACATTGATGCCATGCGTTTGATGTAGCCGAGCCAGTGCAGTCGAAGGAATTTTGCTTTCCGGACTACATCGACATCTTGGCACAGCTCTCAGAGCTCGCGGTTATGTGTTCTGCTTCATAGGAGGCAGGACCATATTATATGCAACGCAAAATGTTCTTCAAAATAAGCCTCACCGTTTTTCTTATCCAGTCCAGTTTTCTTCTTCATATAGCAGGACTGGCAAAATTTCGTGATTTGTAGAGCATGACTTTGGTCCTTCAGACTCGATTCTAGGTCGGATCTCCACAGTGATGTCGTTTGTGCAGCTTACGTTGGCCCGGAGGTGGACAAAATCCTTCAATGGCTCAAAGCTACAGCTGTCGATAGCGCTGTTTTGTCCCAGGTGGTGTGTGACGGATCGGGTCTTGCTAGACCACATATATTTCGTCTTCCACTCATTGACCTTAAGTCCAGCTCATTTTGTCTGTTCTTAAATCGCCGTGAAAACTTCTACTACGCCACGTTGGGAACGCGCGACTACGTCGCATCGAAGTCGCTGATTACCGAGCATGCATCTTAAAAGGTTCCTGTAAGGACGTTAAAGGTTAGGTTAGGATAGAGTGGCTGACTACCTTGGGGTGGCCACACTTAGACCAAAGATAGGCCCGTTGTGTCACCACCAGATCTAATAGATCCGGATCCGCGAACCATCTGGAGCTCTTAATAAAGCGATGGAGCTGATGGATGCTAGTACTACTTAGTTCTATCACGTTGTAGAAATATGGGTCGTACAGGTGACGGCGGATGAGAGGGCATTGCAGTCGCAAAGAAGGTGTGAAATGGTTTCTTCTTCTTGTTCATCCCTACAACTTCTACAGAAGTCGTTATAGAAGGAACCTGGTTTTGAGGAGTGAATTCCAATGACATAATGCCCTGCTTTAATGCCAATGAGAGTTCTAAGTTTCAGTCGACACGCAGCATGAGCGTTTTGGATTTTAAGCCATTATTGTTTGGTGATGAGCATCCAGTACCAGAAAACCATCTACGTTTGCTTATCTACGAAGAATATGCTACGGTTAGGTTCAGCCATACATGTTGGGTCTGGAAACCTAGCGGCTTTTGATAAACCTCGTTGCAGCCTCCTTGAATTCATCCCTCCATGAGTGGTTGTCATACCGGACAAGTCTACATCGTAAACTTCCGTATTTTTTAATGTTAATTTTCTCATTTTGTCTCTTTCTATTTTCTGGTGCTCTCACACTATTATGTCCTGTCAAAAGACAGCTGTTCCGGCCATTTAAAAATTGAGAGCAAGTAACATTTCTTTTGGCGGGTACATATAAATTACGAGCGAATGGCTTGAAAATCGAGAGCGAAACCACTTCAAGCTCGGCCTATTGAGATTTCAGTCAAACTTCATCCAGATCTCGCGGTTTCGGTTCAGTGGAAAAGTAGCAGTAGTAGATGTTTTGTAGAAGCGAAGTGCTTGAAGGACAGTTCCCCGTCCGGAAAGAGTGGTGAGGTGGTGGCCTTTCTAGCGAGAATGTCTGCTTCGCAATTCTCTGGGAAGTCACTGTGTCCCCGCACCCACATGAGTTGGATGCTAAAATACTTGGCCATCTCGTTAAGAGATAGGCTGCACATGAGGGACGTCTTGGAGTTGAATGTGACTGCACTCAGAGATTTTATCGCTTACTGGGTGTCTGAACAGATGACAATATCTGTGCGTAATATTCTGCTTTTGTTTAGCCATGACAGAGCTTCCTTGATCGCTAAAGTCTCTGCCTGAAAGACGCTACTGTAAGAGGGTAGTTGGAATGACCATTCAAAATTCAGACCCTTAGAGTAGACTCCTACACCCCCATCTTCAATCCATCTGTGAAAATTCCAGCGTCTGGCGTTCAAACGTCCAGTAAGTGGGGTATTCAGGTTTTTCTCGAAGATGTTTCCTGGTAGTGATCCAAATTTATCAAGGATGGTAGAGTGTTCTCCAAGGTCGTTGCAACTTGTGAGACATATCAGAAGTGTGGAAGGGTACCGGTATTAATTAATTTTATCGTTGACCCTTGAACTAATGTCAATCTATGATATGCCCAACAATTAAGTGCCATGACAAAAGAAACATTTCACCACACTTCGCTTTCTGCAAGACAATACCACCCGAAATTAATTTCATTTAAGAATTACAAATCTTCAACAAGACACTATGTGACTCGTGTTCACATAGTAGTGTCAGATTTAAAGTGTTTGGTTTGTCTTTACTGCAACAATGTTTCCTTATCTAGTGGCGTTCTTTTCAAAATGTTTTCCATTGTTCAGGTAGATTTTCGGTAGAATCACCTGCCAAATAACCAGCGTTACATTGGTTTATTAATTTTGCGCCAAGTCCAACGGAGTTGTTCGTTGGAGTCGGTGCACTAAACATCTCATGTCCAAGGTTACATTCACCACGAAGTCGGGTACTTCCGTGCGGAGTTTGTTATTTCTTCGTCGACGGTAGTAATGCTTAGGTCTCTTTGTATTCCTGAGATTACAGGGTGCTTTCAATATAGCCTTATTTTGTTTAGATCCTCTGTTAATTTCTTCGGTACAACCCCAGAGTTGTATCCCGTAAGCCCATATAGGCTTCAGTACTTGCTTGTAAACAAGCACTTTGTTGGACATGCGTAACTTGGAGTGCCTTCCAAGCAACCAGTATCATCACGTTTCCACTTCACGGCCCACTTCAGTTTTGTGTCGAGTGTCATACGAAAATATTTAGCTTCATTAGCACACAGTATTTGTACAGAATTAATGAAGACTGATCGATTTTCTACATTTCTGACACTAAAATTGTTATGCGTTGATTTGATCTCATTGTGAGCAACGCGCCAACGTTTGCGTCCACTCGTATGTCTTGTCTAGAGCTCGGCTGCCGGAAATGCAGCCACAAGTGTACCCTCAGTTTGTGGTATGCATCTGGTGTGCAACAAAAATAATGTCCCAATGACACTCCCTTGCGGAACTCCTACTCGGATCTCCTTCAAATCGGAGCATTCAGTTCCGTGTTAAAGTCTAGGATTCTAAGATCTTATACAAGCTTCTTCGGAGAAGCCTGTGTTGCTGTATGTTAGGCCTTCATGCCAGACTTTGTCGAAGGCTTGGGAAACGTCTCGTCTTAAACTCCTTCAATTTCACTTGTTAGTCTGTATACCTGGCCAATTGTCGCATGTTTCTCTCGAAAACCAAATCGATGGTCAGATTGAGTCACTTCTCTTTGATAAATTTTTGAATGCGTTTTAGCAAAAGTTTCAAAAAATATTTTGGATATTATTGGTAACAGCGGTATGGGTCTGTACAACTTTTTTGTCGTTTATCGGTTTGCCCCGGTTTTGGGACCATTATTACCTCCGCAACCTTCCATGAGTTTGGAACATATAGTAGTTTAAGGGAAGCGTTAATTGAAAAGAGTAAGGAATCTGGCTATTGGTAATAAGCACCTTTTTCGGCAAGTTCTTGAGGATTTGTCCGGTTGTTGGCCAGCTTCCTTATTGTAGCCAGCTTCCTTATTGTTCTTTAGGTTTTTAATTGCGTGGCAGAGTTCGGTAAGCGACACACTTCCTATTCTAAAGCTGGTTAAAGTAGTCATACTTCTTTGGTTGTCCATCAAAAGGCTGAAATGTTTCCTCCAGAAGTTCCACAATAATATCCGCCTTTTCTTGGTCACTTTTTGCCCACTCATCGTTGTTTTTGCTGATTGGCTCGGACTTTTTTTTTCATTTATCAGTATTTGCCGTGCTCCAGCAACTAGACTGTAGACGAGTGGATGGTCCAGTTGTTTAAGCGCCTGTCCTTAGTTAGTGGGGTCCCGGGTTCGAATCCCTGTGAAAGCAAAGTTAATACGCACAGAACATGGTACTAGTCGGACTTGGGTGTCCCAATGGAACAACATGGTCTAAGTGTGCCTCCTTCTCTACCCTACTAACAACTTGGATGGGATTTCTGAGTTAGACCTCCGACACGTTCAACACAATGCCCTAGTCAATGCTCAAGAAGTATCTTCTGTCTAGAAAATGCTTCTCAATCTTTGCCGTTCAGACTCGGCCTCGGACTGTGGGCCCACCTCACGTCAGAAACATAACTCATGTGTGGGAGCTGCAAGAGCGGATGATAGTATTGGCTCGACAGCATTATACTTCGCGCAGTGTCCTTCCAGTTAGACAACCTGTCAAACAGACTCACTGTCATTATTGTCGCACAGAACACACGGAAAACAATCGCCACGGTAACACCGCGTGTTCCACTGTTATGACGTCACCCAATAACCCAATCTGTAAAAGGGTGCATTGACCTATTGTCTCGTCGTCGTTGTTCAAGACTGTTCCTTGCCCAAGAAAAGAAGCACCAAAATCTGAACATCCGACAACAAACATTTACTTCACACATTTGTCCACGTCACCATCAACGTTCCAAAACGGAATGTGCATCTTAATTAAAGTTGACTCCAAACGGGGTCGCGCAACGAAGCACTCCAGTGTCAGTCATGATCTAAAGGTTGCTTCCTCATATGGACTCCGATGGAATTTAAACAATCGACGATATATCTCTCAGTGTCGGCAACATGAATTCAGAGTTTAAGCGACATTGTTACGGGAACGTATTCCACACTTGTTTCGCAGTCACCACCGCTAAGTATCTTCAATGGTTCTTAGTCAAAAGAAAGGTGTACAGTTACCGCCAGGAGGCGAAACAAAGTTCAGCACCTTCTCCTTCATCACAGCCACCACTAGCACTGGTCCTTTTGCACGAGAAAGACTAGCTCATTCTAACACGAACACCATTCAAGACTGATGAGGACGCGGATGGCGGTGACGACGGTGCTCCCGCTCCGGCAGACCAGAAGACAATCGTCGTGTTAAATTTCGCGTCAATATAATAAATGGCCAAAACAAATCACGAAACTATTAACAAGTGTGAATTTCATTTAAATATTATGACGACTAGGAGTGAGGCCAGAAATTAGACTGTGTGTGTGAGAGAGTGAGAGAGAGAGAGAGAGAGGGGAAGGGAAGCTCGGCAATCCATTCAAGACCAAACGAACGCCGGAATTGGCATCAGCACCACCAACGGCAGCATCATCACCGAACCAGGCCATCAGCTCGGGATTCGCTCGAGATGTCTTGGATCTGAGGCGAGAGAGCGCGCGCCTCGTTGCCGCTTTTCGCTGTCCCTCCCGCCGCGCCTGGAGCAACAACAAAATGAAAAATACAAAACAAAACCAAAAAAGAAGAAGAAATCAAAAAAGGGGAGAAGAAATGATAAATCTCTTAACCAGGTCGAATCCAAGCCACCAAAACAGCTAACAGCTAACAGCCAAGGAAATCTAATGCCAGCGGCACGAGTATTCTGTTTGGAAGCATCCGGCAAACATTTTGTCGGCAGCAGATCCTCCTCTCTCGGTGGGTTGGTAACTTCATGCCTTCACCATGGCTCATACACACCAACAGCCACGACATGGTGCCGGGGTGTATTAAGTCCGTTGAATGTCTTCTCCGAAAATTGATTGGAGCAGTCAGCAGCGCAGCGTCCAGGCGAGAGAGCGAGCGACCGACCGATCGAGCGACCAGCCACAGTAGGTCTCGTCGGGAAGATGCAGTAATTTGCATTCATTTATTCACCTGGAACTGTAACACATCCAAACCGTGAGCAGGAAGCACACAACCGACGAGGAACGGGACCAGAAAGCTACCATCAATTGGTTGCTTGGCAGCTCGAGCTGGTTGCTGTGGTAACGTGATGTTGTGTCAAGTTTTATATTTTCAGTTCCTTTTGCTTTTGAAAGTTTTGTGGTCAAGTGACAGCACTCGATTCCACATGATATCACGCCTCTGTGTCAAATTAGTATCACGACCTCTCAAGTCATTGTCATACACACACATACACTCATACACTTGCACATGATTCTCTCTCTCTCTCACCGGTGCGGCACACGCTCCTGTCCCGGGGGATTGATGAAGACGAAACGCCTGTCAGTGCTATAATTAGGCGTGATTGACTTATGGTAATGTACAGAGTTGGCCAATTAAGTACTCTCCGTTTTGGTCGTGTCTGTTTGTTTGTTTGGCTCGGAGTGTACACTTTGCTGTCAATAACCTGTGGTGATGGTGGGTATGGCTGTGGCGTCCGTCGCCGTTGCCATCGTCGTCGTCGTCGTCAACGTTGTCGTTGTTGTCGTTGTCGTTGTCTTTTGATGATTGTGACACGAGAAGAGCCCCCGATCTTGTACATACAACTCTAGTCGTTGTAGCGCATTCCCCCCTCGGGGAAAAGCTGAGCCGATCGAAATCATATCTCGATGTTGACGTTTTGCCTGCCCCATTGAGGTGTACTCGTACTCGCTACGGTGGCAGCTACTTGAAGTTTGTCGGATCAGAAAGCAGGTGCTGTCTGTCAATGACATGACAGTCGTGACTTAGCCATGTAAGTTCCACAAAAACAACAAGCGTTACTCATTTTGGTCGTGTTGGTCTTTCCTTTTGCCGTATATTCGGTGGATTCAATCGATCGATTAAGGTTACACATACGATCGTGGGGGTCTCGCAGTGGATTAGGAGGAGGCGGTTCTGGTTATCGAGACGAATTCCGTGCTCGGTAGCTTAGCCCCACTCTCCATGGACACTTTTCGGAATTGGATTCGAAGGGATCGGCATACTGTTGTGAGGACATTGGCGTGAAAAATTGTTCAATGACACCTTCCCCGGTTTCCCAGAAGATACGTCTTTTCGTGTTTTGTTGAAAGCCATCACAGATTTGTTTGTTCAATTGGAAAGATCGTTGGGATTGCTGTTCGTAAGGTCAAGTTGTTGGTGGCAATTAAATTGGTGCCAAAAGTTGGCTACTTCTAGTGACAAACGCTTCAGGCTAAGGACAATTTTATAAACACCGGGTGAATAAAGAGACGTCTCTGAAGCATTGTGTTACAACCTTTCAGCTGGCTTCGGGACAATTCGGGACTATCAACTCTCAGACGTTTGATTTGAGAGAAAGATGGCTACCAAACATCACTGAAATAAACAGTGTATGTTCTGAGATCACAGTTCTTTTTCGCGACGCTGGTCGGTAGCATGAGCCACCTCTTAAATACGCCGCATTGTTACTCAAAATTAGTGCTCTTTCGACGGAGACTGATCGACGAACACTTCTGCGACGGTGTCGAAAAAATATTTTCTACAAGCAATCGTTAGGATGTGACTGCATGCACTTAAAATGTTTTCTTTGAACACAGCGAAATGCATCAAGAAGCCAACGTGCCTGACTGTTCCTATTCAGGTGCAGAATCCCTGCGTTCGTCGTTTATCTGCGAGGTCTCAGGAAGTAACCATGAAAGCTTTCAAGAGATTTGCACATATGTGGGATGTGTGTACGCTACGCGTGTGTGAGCTTAACGTGTTCAACGGGCGTATCTAAGTTTGCACACCAAAGCCAAAAAATGCTTACAGTGATAGGCTTTGCGTTATTTAGTGAACCGCTATTAGGCTGCATTCCCTCCAAACGAAACCGCGGGGTTTGGCCAATTTTTTTAATTTTTTGGAGAATTTTTTATTTTTTTATTTATTCGATCCTCCGAAGTTTCGTCATGCATTTTGGGGGTTTCGAAAGCTCGTGCTTTCGAAAAAGCTAGTCGAATGAGAAATATGAGTTCATGCTAATTCATCGTTAGGAAAATAGACCAGACACCCATAACATCAATTCAATGGGAAACATTTAGCATTTATGATCGCATGATGGAATGGACAATCTTTCCAAAATTTCACTGCAATTTAGGAAACAGCGAGAGGGTTGGCAATTGATTTCCATGTTTACCACGCAGCTTAGAACCACGGTAGTAAGTATTCAAGAAGTTGTTCTTGGTTGCGGCGGCGTTATGGGCGTGTTCGTCGAATTCCACCTAGTTGCTTGGCTTCCGATAGCAATCTAATACTTCCCAGGACCAAAAGCATTTCGATCATCATCAATCGGAATCGGAATTGAACCTTAGGTGGGGAATTAAACCCAGTACTTGTGAAGGAATAATAGTAGCCACACGCTGCTACGTTCATCCAAACTGCGCATTTTGTGCAAAGGACATCTTTCAAGTCTCATAGAGGGTAGGTATATCGGTCGTGGCCGTGGATCATTAAGCCAACATGTTGAGTCTATTGTGCACTAAATTGGTTGTGTTTTCCTACCGTGATACATTCTTTTAAGTTATATAGTTTTTTTCAGTTCTACACTGCTCAGGTCCTCGAAAAGTGCGTTGAAGGAAAGATCTTACTGTCTGCTTACCAAGCAGGTCTTAGAAAAGGTTGTTCAACTGTAGACCAAATTTTCTCTCTGCCATCGATTGTCAAAGGATTCGTGGAAGGTTTCTTCGTTATTTCTGGGCTTCAAAGATGCCTTTGGTACAATTAACTCAAACGCTTGAATATACAAATTATAACAAATATGTATCCCTACAAATGTTCCCCGTGTAATTAAAAGTTTGTTCACACACACAGAGACCAGAGTTTGGGATGGTAGGTAGGCGTGAAAAACGTTTGAATTGATTTTAAACGACATTGAGAACTATCTTCTTGGTGGGATAAGAATGACAGGCCTCCAAATAAACGTTCTTTTGTACTCTAATGACCTGGTCATTATATCCGAGTCAGAAGAGAATTTGACAATGCTGATAAGCAGCTTGGCAGACTACTGTTTAAGATGGGGGCTTGAGATTATCATCGAGAAATCGAATGTTATGATATTTTCAAGATATAATTGAAATTTTACTAGAGGGACGCGTTTTTAAGTAGTGCATGAATATAAGTACCTCGGAGTGAAGATTAATATAACATTAAATTTTAAAAGTCACATCACTGAAAAATCGAGAAGATCACAAAGCATAATAAAAATATATTTTCAAATAACAATATAAATCTGTCAACCAATTACCAAGTCTTTAACTCAGTTGTTAAATCTTCACTGTGTTATGGTGCCCAAGAATGGAAGAGTATGAAGAAAACGAGAAGCTCCGAAGAAATTTTATCGAGAAAATAGTCAACCTTCCTAGCCCTCCAGATAATGCTATTTACTTAGAAACTGGACTACCAAAGCTTGTTATTGCTGCGTAAAACTTCAATCTGATTATTAAATTAAAGTATTGGCTTATCCGACCCAGCTTTTAACCAAAATGAAACAAGGAACAAAAACTGGTGGTTTGCAAAGTGGCATCAATACGAAACTTACTTTGGTGAATACCCGCAACGTAACAAAATGGCGCAAATTATATAGAATTACTGAAAAACAAGAAGATAATTTTTGAAATATCTTAATAGCCAGCTAACATAAAACCCGTATAATGATAACTATTTTCGTGATAAGTTTAAGGTATCTTTGATTTTCAAACTGAGATGCGAAATAGGCCAAAAATGGGAGTTTCAATAAATTTTGCTCGTTGTGTATCTTCAAATCTGAAGGAGAATGTTTTCCTTTGAGAGTTTGTCCAATTTTAAGACATCAAAGAGTATGCCGCTCTTTGGAGAAGCTTCCCTCTCAATACAGGAGCCAATCAAACTACTAAGCGGACCTGACTGGAAATCTCTTGCCTGAAAGAAATAATGAAGTTCAGAATGCCAATAATAACATAATTCCAATATATTTAACACTTGGCGCAAAATGGAAATATACTAAATTTTAAAATAAATTATTTATGTTATACCTAGTGACTGTATGTTGTTTAACGTTATTAATTATTGCTTGTTGAGCTGAAGGCATAGTCAATGCTTCTAAACTTAAATCAAAATTTAGTATATAGTGAAAATTGTAAATAAATGAATTAATTACTTACTACTTACAATCTGTCAAACCACTCCATTTTTACTGATCCCACCTGGGTCTGGTGTTCGCAGATTAAGTTTTAAATAGATCTAAAAAAAATCTAAAAATTGAAATGAAAAAGCTTAATTTTAAATTTAAAAAATCTATTTCTCGTTATTTTAATATTATTTAAAATTATTAAATACATTTTTTATTCTAGTCTAAGATACTTCTTTGAGATTTATGTAATATAATATAGGTGGCGCTACAGTCCGTAGAGGGTCTAGATCTAGCTTCTCAGCACAAGTGGTAGCACAGCGGTAATGCGATCAATAGCTAACTTGGCAGGTACACGGCATTGTGCGGTTAACGGTTACAATTACTCCAATTCAATAATAATATGGCTACAGCCCATAAAGAGTCTTGTTCTCTCACGAGTGGAAGGCGCCTACACTTTTATACCAACTCCGAATGGCCAATTTGAGACGCTTCTTCTGGACAGTCAGTCAATTAGAGCTTTGTCAGTAACTCGAAAGAGGTCGGGCCGTAAAACCTATTTTAATCGAACCAGGGCTGTGTAGACTCAAGTGCGTATGAGTCGACGCACCAAGCCACAACGCAACGGCCGCCCCTCCTTGAGATTTACCACACAGATTTAATAGGAAAATATGCAATTAGCTTAGCTTAATTATTGGCACAGCGGAACGAAGCCAAACAAAAATTTATTTTTTATTCCTCGTTATTGCAAAATTTTCTTTTTCTCCCAGGAGCCACTGTACGGCGCTCCAGTTGTCTATAACTGGCGTGAAAATTATAACTGTTCCACTCATAGACCAAGGTGTGTAGTCTCCGAAGTGCTTCTATTTCGAGCCGCAGTTTGTAAGGCAATCAAAGATATGTCTGGCGCATATGCTCGCCTTAATTAACGTCAAGAATCCAATCACTATTGAGTAGACCAGACGGCTTAAGTAGAATGTATTGAGCGCTAAAGGCGGCGTAGACAGACCATAAGATTAATGCAAATCCTTTTTTCGCTCAAATTGCCTCGACTTGGGCGTGACAGGCCGATTTTACGCATGCATGCCTGAACGTGCAACTAATAGACGTTCTCCTCCCCGTCTGGACACTTTCGTTCTGCAAATTCTTTCACCAGCATATGCATAACGACAGGTTTTCGTAGCGAAATATCCCAAACATTTATTCATCGATTTTATAGTGTCGCCCAGTAAGGTGCAGCGTTCAGTTAATTGCCAGATAACAAATCAATTAATTAACACAACACATTCGAAATGCTCCAGATATCGCGCCCATATCGGTGCGAGATAGTCATTACTTTCTCACCACTAAATCCATGCCATGATAGGCCATTTGTGTCAGCTAAGCGTGGTAATTGAATTACCAGCTTAGTCTTAAACGCTCGAAACGTCCATTAGCCGATGGCTTGTGGTGCATTAGTGGTCCTAACGTTCTGTGAAAGTGCCGGTGCTTACCGCGGCAAGGTGAGTATAATAATTTGTAATACAAAGTAGACTCTATGGGCATATGATTTTAGCTTGAAATGAGACTAGTTGAAAGCATTAAGGTCAGCAGGTATTTTCATGTGCCTACTGGACGGTTTGAGTGGACTGGAAGCTGTGATGGCAAGACAGGAGTGGTGCTGTTGGGGAACCACTTATGGGATTTAACTGCAGAACCCTGTCATAAACATGTCTCTAAAGCAGCCCTCTGGCGGACGAAGGCAGCAGGCAGGGAAGAAATGTCAGTGGAACTAGAGTCGGGCTGACGTTGGCGTTCAAACATCTGCATCGACCACGATCGGTGACTGATTGTGCCTGTCCTTCACTTTGCATTCTTATCGACTTACAAGCAATCGCCAGAAAGGTTGAAGTCCTCTCATCACTCCCGGCCAAACCAGTGAGATCAGGTAAATATCAATAGATCTGACGAAATCGACTTCCACAGAATCAATCACAACGTAGAACAGAGACAATCCAATTCTTCAAGCGAAATGTCAACTTCGCTGCCTGCCTCCGGTGCGCCCTCCAAGTGGCGCGACCATGAGACATAGCGTCTGGCGCCGAACTACATGCACTTGTCGAAATCAAATTAATCTTGATAATAGCTACCCGACGCGAGTGGGAGAGCCTTACAAATGCTTTAATTGAATTCCCATGAATAAGCATAAGTCGGTGTCTCAGTCCCCGCCACCACCGCCCCAACTCGAAGCCGGCAACAACATGCATACAATATTTGCCTGCCATTGCGATGTGACTCAGCCGTCGAGCGGGAGCGCTGGCGCGAGCGAGCGTCTCGATTCACCGCCAAGAATATGAACAAAATCGAAATACAATTTTTTAATTGGATAAACCATTTACACTTGCCACTCGGCACATAAATCACAAATGCAGCGCAATTCGTTCTTTGTGTCAACCGCAAGGAATAATAATTTCACAATTTCTCACCATCTGTGCGACGACGAGGATCGACGGCGATTGGCGGCGCGGCGTTCGCCAACACTGCTCGTGGAGTCGGCAAGGCGGCGCTGCAGCGGCAGTGGTAGTTCTGGGGCTTGGAACACCGATTGCCAAAATGACAATCTTCCTACCTACGGCCGGAGCCTGCGGTGCTGAGTCGATGAAGTGTGGTAACAATGGAGGGAAACCTCCGATAACAATATGGGGATTTCCATGTTTATGTAATGTGGCGTAAAGTTCAGGTGCAGCGGGCTACGGATAGACAATGGTCTGGCCGCAAAGACAACGGCTGGAGTATATACCGCCACCTACGTGAACCTACTGGAGACCAAAGAAGGGATATTCTTTCCTTCTGGTGCCATATTGTTTGTGATTTTTAAGATAGACCCCCAATTTTACTTGCGGAGCACCTGGGATTGTCATGTGACAGATGAACTTTGCTTATGGAGGAAGCAGTGTGGCGTTCACTGTTTGGGCGGCGGAGGCAGTTGGTTGACCGTTATGTTTTGAGTGGACTGATAAGGCGTGTGGCGTTCACTGTTTAGGCGGCGGAGGCAGTTGGCAGTCATTTTTTGAGTAGACTGATAAATAAAGGACATTTTGAAACTGCAACAGTGAACCTAGAAAATAAGGAAGAAATAAAATAAGCTGTACACATTCAGGACATAGAAGGAAATGAACAGATAAACAAGATTGATGCACTTTTCCAAAATTGACTTTGCTTCTTCATCGGATGACACAAGAATCCGGAAGAATCCTACTGTTGTCTGATAAGCGACGAAGAGTTAGACAAGGGAGAGGCAATACAATTTTAGAAGCTCTTCATGACACAGCACTGTTTCAACATTGTTCGCGGTGCGAGAGATGTGATACGTGAAGAATGTTCTATGTGAAGGTGAAAGTTGTTAGGACCCATGGCGCGGAGAACTGATCCTGTCTTGTCTGCCTAGACGAGAAATACTTTCATGTTCTTTCTCTCATTGTATTATTTTCTCTGCGTCTATGTAAAGGCCTTAGTCTGCGCTAACAGACAAAGTTCTTTGGACGGCCCAAAACTCAGCAGTTGTTAAAAATCGTAGGCCGAGCAATCACGCTCCGTGTCAACTCAATTATAAACTCATGTACCATTCTAAGATTGACCTTGCTGCACAAGACATCGCGCATAGGGGTACATACGCAAAAATCGATTTTCCAAAATGTTGATTTGAGAAGTTATATTTTTTATTGCTGTAGTTCAATACCCTAGAATAATGTAATGTTGTACAAAATTTTAATTTTCATGCACACATTTCGTCACAGCACCATGACCAATGACCAAAACTTGAGTTGTGTTCTACTTTCTTCTTGCAAAAATTCTCAAGTTTAATAATTGTTTTTTTTTTCAATTTGTTTACTTTATCTGCTAAGCTGCTGCTTATAGAGGGATTATATGCCGGTATGTACAGGAAGTTCCCGATTAACACAACCATCGATTAACGCAACTCCTCGATTTTTGCAACAGCTGAATTTAATTATTTAACATTGTTTACCATTCATACGGTCTGTTCCAATCGATTTGGAATTCACCAAAAATCACAGAGAAACTGTCAAAAGCCGATCCATTTGGTGATTTTTCACAGAAGAGAGTGCTCATGAGAGAGTTGAAAATGTCCCACACTTCGAATTTCGGTGTGCAGAAAATTGACGACTGTCAAATTCAAAATAAAAAACTACTAATACTTCATATTTCAGTTTAGCCTTTTTTTATATATATTTTTTTTTGACGTTTCATGAGTTCCTTAAATTTCTACGAAAAGTCGTTCCAAAAGTTTCTGCACAGTTTCTCTCTCACACAGAGATTTTTACCCGCACTCCTGACAATTTACTCAACTAGGAATTTCTGTGCACAACTCATTTGGAACAGACCTATTATTGACGCAGGAATCGCAACTTTTGATAAAAAACTCAGAGAAACTCGACTACACTGTAGTGTGTTTTGAACCAATTTTTACAATTCTTGACATTTTTTAGATTTTGGTATAGTAGGGTAGGAGGCACTAGTAGCCGGAAATTGCTAATAGCCGGACACTTCGTCATTTCTTGTCAGATAAAAGAAAAATTTGCCGATGTTAGTATGAAAAATTAATACAAAAACAACCATCTATGTTTCACAAACACGAAGTTTCCAATAGATGCGATAACTGGCTTGCGAAATACGCTTCAGTTAGCACGTGGTAGTTGCGAAGAATGCAGCTTAGTTCATTTTTGCAATAAAAACAGAATAGTGGAGCTGTTTTCAAAATATTAGTATTTTAAACATTATTTATTGCATTTGCACATCAAATGAGGTTTAATTTTAACTGAATAAAATTGATTTTATGTTCAATAAAAAAAAATTGATTTGTTCGAAAATTATTTGGTGTCTGGATACTGGAGCTCTTTTTTATTATATTTTATTATATTATTTATTATTTATATATTTATTTTATTTATATTATTTTTTTATTTATTTGTTATATTTTATACTAATGTTCCTCTTCGGTGTTAATAATTTGTAAAATCAAGTAGGCAACCCAAAATATCTGCACTGTAGCTTTTGTTTTGCATTTTGAATCAACTCCTCTCACACTTACCTGCACACTCGTATATCTTATGTCAGAAATGAAGTATGATTGGGGTGCCCAACTTCTACCTCTCTTGCCCCTTAATATTTTACGTTATTTCGTGAATAACTGTCAAAAAGTCTCTGAAATTCGTCGATAGACTAGGGGTCAATCAGCTGTTGGGTATCTCTATAATACTTCATTTTTGCTTCATGCTATATAAGTAACATAAAGCAGAAATGAAGTATTATGTTCATGTTCACACGTCGTGTTCACTGATCGTGTTCACACGTTTTTCTGTCTGGAAATAAAGATTAGCTGAATCGGATCTCTGTTTTTATTCTCAATTAAAAGACTCCACATCTAATATCCGCACAGTGTGTCCGGTTAATGAAACTTTAACGTAAATTTTAAACCCATTTTAAATACTTCTAAACAATACATATGTGTATTTTGTTTAATTTAAATAAAGAGTATTGCATTGTTCTTTAAAAATTTCAGTATGCGGTCAGTGTAAAGTCGGTTCTTAGCTAAGAAACTGGCTGTACGGGTATTGGAAGATTAGGTTTGGAATCCGGACATGTAAAAGGTAGTCAAGTTAATAACCATAATGTAATGCGCTGATCAATAATGAAGCACATTTGTTAAGAATTCAGTATCACCCTCTGTTTAATTTAGATTAAAATTAAATACACATACTCTGCTAAGATAGCATTAAGAAATACTATATTGTTGTAAATTAGCTGTAAACTAGATTTAGTAAAACGACTAAGCTCAGTTTATTTTATGTTATCCGATTTGTCAGTCAGTTAGTCTCAATAAAGAGCTCGTTGAAACAAGACGTTACATGTTCTGTATGGTTTTTTTAAAGTAGTACGTTACAGTAATTCAGAAGTGGGATTAACTACTAAATTTATGATTTTTTGTTTTCTGAAAAGTCTCTGCGGTTTATTTTATTGTTTTGTATTTAAATCGAAGAACAATTACGAGTTTCTTGCGATGGATGCACTCGCGCTGATAATTTCTTCCAAAGCGCGACTGTACCGCAATTAAAGATTACGCTGGCTGATATGAGTTTGGCCACGAGCTGGAAGCTGCATAGAGATTACGTCTTGCTCTACTTGGAGATGTGCAAATGGAAGAGTTATTTCCACTTGTTGTTCTTGGTGTGAATGACTACAATGATAGTGTCTCTGAATTAGAAGAGGAAGAACGTGCAGTTTGTCAAAGTTTACACAATTTGCGTGACATTGTCCGGAAAAAAGAAGAAGTTTGGCTGAGTTAAACAATCCTGTAAACGAGATTCAATCGTTTCATGCGTATTCATTATTGAAGTTACCATTCCGACATTTTTTGGACATCATAACTATCGTGTGACGAGGTAGATGCGTAGCTTTGAGGATGTCAAACTGCTGTTTAAGCTCAGTGACTATGAATGCTTTGTATTCGCCAAGAGGTTATCAAAAGGAACTACAAAGTTGTTTCTAAGATCAACGTCATGTCGCTAGCAGCCTTGTTAACGCAATTCAATGAGCACAGCTACGGATCAACACCTACGGGAATCGCACTCTATATATAAACCGTCAGTTAGTAAACAAAAAAGTTTTGTTCAAACATCATACTTCCTTTGTAGAGTTTCCACGTAAATGCTCTGCATGCTCACTCGCTGTTTGCATATTGTTTCGATGTAATGATCTAGTAATATCGTGATTTCCATAATTGGAACATTATGTCATCTTACAGGGAAAAAGCAGCCTCCTTAGGGGACCTTCGCGTGAGCCCATTATGTGATATCGGGCTGGTGCGCCTCCTAAAATAGCTCGTAAACTGCTTAACTGCTGATAGTCAGTGCAGAGAAGAAATTAAAACGGCTCTGAGTTTGTCTTCATATTTGAACAGTTCTAGCAATGATCTATGTACCTCATCTGTCCAGGTTATTGATCCGAAGCTGGACTCTGCTCTAAACAGAAGCAGAACTCAGGTTTATCTCTTGAAGATACCTCCACATGACAAATTTTTTTTCGCCCCACCTCCACTCTCTGTTTTGGGAGAGGCAGTAATTGGGAAATTCTTGCACAAGATAAATGAGTCCATCATAGAGCTCGTTTAATGTCTAACACTTTCGAGTTCCACTGTTGTTGCACTGGAGTTCATTCAATGGCCACTCCTACCACTAGTTTTTAAAGTTCAGAGTGGAGCATGGAATATCATGTCATCTCATATCCCTCTTGTTCGTTTTCGTCTTCTTTGTATGAAGCTACCAATTGGAGCCAATAGATGCTTCACATCAAAACTGTTCAATTAAGGATCAATCCATCCACGACACCGCTTCCACACCACTTGCTGATTTACTCTGGGTCCACGTCAAGACCTTAGTGCACCCTAACAAGCCAAGCCCTTTAGACGAGCTCGAGACTAACATGTGAAACGCTGTTGCTGGAATAGCCCTGCATATATTGGACGAGTAAATACTGGAGATGCTTCACATCGCCTGCGAAACTGATGTGGCCATATAACCATTTTGAAGACCACATCGACTTCCGTATAAAATTACTTGAATGTACACAGCATCAAAATAACTTCAGAATCAATTTCATATTGTCTTCTTTTCTGGTTGCATCATCACAAGACAGAACACGCATCTGTGCTCCCTATATTCACAAGGCGCTGTATCCTCGTGTCCCACGAACACTGTGCTGTTCTTACGTTTTCTCTTTTTCTCGATTCCCACAAGCAAGGTGTGATTCGCTTCTTGGAATTAGATTTCTACACCGAACTCGCTCCACACTTGCTCCCATGCCTGACTCACCCGAAATTACTCTGCGATTCTTTCGAAACGAACGAATTCCATTCAAATCTCAGTCAATTCAACTGGCCCCAGCGAGGAAACGATGCGTCATTGGTCACAAAATTAACTTATCATATCCCCTTCGATGGGGGACAACAGAAAATGTCCATTGCAAAAGCTTCATTCGCACAACACGAGCTGGGGGCCCCACCTTCTCTTGCACGATGTCAAGTCCATTCAACCTGATTGCGCACAACATGAATTCCATTTCATTTCAGAATAATTCACCTCCACCTTGGAAAAACGGATAAGCAGCCGTCGAGATGCCGCCGCCGCCGGGTGTACGAGCCAACAGGTTCAGCACTCATCCCACGGAAAATCTCAATCGTAGCAGCTTCAACTTCAAGGGTAATAGCTTTATTGTCGGCCGAGGAGCATCCTTCGACATTCGAGAGGAGACGGTGAACCAAGCAACATACCATCACAGTTACCGTCACCGTCATCCACCATCCACCATCACCGGCGTCGCCGTCGCCACCGCCTCCGACGGCTGATCCGATTCAAGGGGACTTCGCCTAGGTCTAACTACCCCCTATTAAGATATTCGATAATGTCCAGCGCGCCAAAAGCTTCAGCTTCCTCGGCTCACAGCACCGGGACGTCTCTGGGCATGGGCATGGGCATGAGTATGGCCTGAGTATGCAAAGGAAACACGCTCTGCACATGGGTCGATCGCTTGGCCGACAGGGCATCTCACTCAGTCGTTGGGCCGCCGCGCCGCGCCGCCACTGCCGCTGCCGCACGGCTTCACTCCGCGGGAATATTTGAATATGATAATCGCGTCGTGAAGTTGTCATTTTACAAATTTTAACACGGTGCTTAACATGGTCATAAGCGAGAAATAAAACGAGTCCAGCACATCCAAGGGAGATGCGCACTCAACAGATTGCAAAAAGGTTGCTGGCCCCTTCCGATGCCCGATTCCCGGTGCCCGATACCCGATGCCTGATGCTCGATGCCCCATGCCAGTGGCCCGAGATGCGCATGCAAACTGTATTGTCATTCAGAGGCCATGAAGTGGCAGTATCACTGCCACGGCCAGGATGACATTATAAACTTTCAGCTGTGACTGTGGGACAGAGAGCTCTCAAAGTGAAAATAACAATGTCCAGGCATGTGCAGCTAGAGACGGGGCCCGCACCAGCCCAGCGCAGCGTGCGGAGGACTATTGGAGGTGGCTTGGCTTTGTCTTTGCCTACCTGTCGCAGTGAGTGTGGTAGTGGCGATGCCGATGACGGCGACGGTGGCGGAGTATCTACGCCACCGTCACTGCCGGCAGCGTGGAGTATACATGTGCGCCTGTGTACATGCAAAAGGGATCCGTAATCTCTTTCGCGGCCAGTGTCGTCCTCAACTGCAGCCCCCACTGTCCGCGCCGATGCTTTATGAATTCAATTTAAGGAAAACGTGTCGCCGAAATGATATTTCTTTCGTGTTCCACGTATTTTTTATTAGTGTCATTTCGTAGGCATAAAAACATGTTCGGCGGAATGTTGGAACCGTCACACATACGGTTCCTGCGCGCGCGGGGCGATATTATGACATAATGTCAGTTCATGTCGCCGAAGACGAGTGCAGCGTTGAAAACTCGTGACTTTTGAGTCTTTTGCATCTGGGCATCGGTTTTGGGGTCTGCTCCGCCAGCTCCATTGCGTCGTGTGGAACGCATTTTTCTTTATGGCCGCCATGAGGAATGTGTTGGCCTCTCGGGTTATTCTAAGGCTGATTGGATTGTGGTAATGACATGGAAATCAATGACAAGTGATCGCTGATCTGGTAAATGTTGTCGAATGCGTGAGGGGAAAGTTTTCGGTTTTGTTGATGATTTTGGTTTTGGTTTTGGTTTTTGTGTTCCTTGTGAAATCGGGAAAGTGGGTGAGTGAAAACAAGAAAAGCTTGTCCGGCAACCACTCGACTGGAAGAGGTCGTGACATGTGCCCTGGAGATCGCCTGGGAGAGATGCGGTTGAACGGTTCGACTGCGGGTTGAGAATTCTTCAAGGGGTCTACTTTATTTTATACCCAAGCCATTGAATGATATGAGAAGGGATGTTTTCAGAAGAAAGAAGAAAGAGTGTAGTTCAATTGTATAAAGATCGCTAAAGCCTTGTGTCAACATCGAACATTTTTACGTACACCCACACCCAACACACCCAGATTTGCCATACGTTTTTCTGTGCCTACGGGGGTGGGAATTAGTGGGTTCTCTCAATTGTTTGAAGTGCTTATCCTGTCAAGGACAAATCTACAGTGGTGTGGCACCGTCTGGAGAAAGAGAAACAAATCAACAAAGATTTGTGTTGCAATCTGTTCCGTGGAAGTGCTCGAAACATCGTATATGGCAACATTTTTACAAGCTATAACTTGACTTCTACTTACGATGTTGGACTACGATTTGTCTACAATGGAACTGGCATAGAAAGACGTACATGCCAAGTGAATTTTCTAAAACAGAAGGAAGAGCAGTAAGAACGCCAATATTTGGGTTCAGCAGCAACATAAACCTGTGTTCATATATTGGGTATATAGTTTCATTCACGCCGTTTTTTTTCAAAATGTAACCCTTTATTTAAGAAAAACATGTACAATAGTATTATTCAAAGTATTGCCCATCTGAAACTATGCCTTTTTCCCATCTTTCTGGCAATTTGTGGATCCCATCGCAAAAGAACTGCGCCGGCTTGGCAGCCAAGAATGAATCAAGCCAATTTTTGATATTCTGCTCTGATGTGTACCGTATTTCAGTAAGGGCGTTCTGCATCGACCAAAACAAATGGTAGTCAGAAGGGGCAAGGTCTGGGCTATAAGGCGGGTGGGGTAAAACTTCCCATAGACTCAAAAGTCAGTTTTCCAAATAGTTCCTAACCGGAATAGCAACGTGGGGCCGAGCGTTGCCATTATGCCTCGTGTCTGGTCGCATATTCCGGGCATTTTTCGGCTACTGCTCTCTTCAAACGGATTAATTGTGTTCGGTAGCGTTGTCCATTGATAGTCTCACCCGGTTTTAGCAGCTCATAATACAGCGCACCCATATTACAGCATTACTTTAGCGCCATGGATATACGGCTTCGCCGTTGATTTCGCTGGTTGGCCAAGCCAAAATAACCACATTTAAATTGTGCAAACCACTTTGGCACGTTCGCTCAGCTTGCGCATGTTCACCATAAATGTCCACCAAAATGCGATGACTATCGACAGCAGTTTTCTTCATATTAAAGTAATGAAGAAGAACTCATTTTGAGTGAACACATTTTTGAGTGAAAAAAACTAATTGTTGTTTACCCTTCAAATGAAGGACATACACTGGAATGAAGTACAATGACAATAGCTTTCCAACGCATGTTCCTCTACACCTTAGGCCCATGCTGTGTCTTGAACCCGGACACTTAAGGGTACTGATAATCCCTTGTGCGCACGCAAATTAAATAAAAAAAAAAGGCCCTTGGTTTCCTGCCCCATATCATCGCATGGCTCAAATCTTACCGTGAGAACTGCTCCTACAGCGTACTCTTCAGATACACTACATCCAACCCCGCCCTAGTAGCCTCATCGGTCGTTCCCCAAGGGAGTCATCTTGGCCCCCTTATCTTTGTCCTAAACGATGTTGTCTATCAAAAACTGTATTGTATCCATCTACGCCGACGACATGGGAATAAGCAAAACGATGTCTAATTCAGGCGATTCACGTGCATTCCAAAACGACCTTGACTCCGACACTTTCACTCCTCCCTCACGTGGGTAAATGCCAGTCTTTAACTTTTTCTCGCTTACCTCCTCCGCCCAGAACTTCCATCCTCAATGATGAGCCAGTGCGTATAGTATCTTCTATACACGACCTAGGAATTTTATGTGATAGGGATCTTAGTTACCAATCACACATTAATAATATGATTCTGCGTGTCAATTCTTCTCTTGGCTTTATAAACGAATTCTCTAACCAACACTTTCTAAGTCCCTGTACATTACCTATGTCAGGCCTAGAATATGCCAGTCAAATGTGGTCTCCTTACAACGATAATCATTCAAACCGAATAAAAGCAGTTCACCGTAGATTCCTACGTTTTGCTTTATGTGGTCTCTCATGGTCTGATAGCCTTGCTTTACCACCCTATACAGATCGCCTTCAGTTGATCGGCTTGCATACCTTAAAAAACGTCGTGAGGTAGCTGACATCCTATTTTTGTACCAAGGCCTAATTGGAACAGTTGACTCGCCCGACCGTCTGGAAATGATTCCACTAAACTCCAACCCCCGTCACCCTAGGGCTGTTCCTGTTTTCCTACCGTACGACCTCCATCGTACCATCTACGGAATGTCTGAGCTCCTTTGTTGAATGCTGCGCCTAGCAAACATGTCTCAAAATCGGACAAGAATTAATGTACTTTTCGCAACCGTTTTTGGTTCAGTGCAAATCATGCGAAATTTTACATCACGCTGTGGAATTCTTCCACTAAGAGCTCAAAAAGGACGTGACAATTCTGCCGGAATCAAGCAGAAAGTAAATTGTTACCTATGTCCCACAAAAAACCAACACGAAAGGAATGCCAGAAGCCAGATAGTGCTGAACATTTAGTGGCTAATTTGATGGATGTCCATCTTAAAATGCAGAATTTGCCTTTTTTTCAAACAAAATAAAAAGAATGTGAAATGAAAAGAAAGTATGAATTTATAATGAGACAAGTGTGTACACCCGGGTGTGTGGGCTGTTGATATAAGGGGTAAATCCCAAAAACTGCTTGTACATCTTGACCCATAAGGATAATTCAATTTATAAAAAAAGAATATTTTAGGAAGCGGTTGTCAATCCCAAGTCGTTGAAAATTAAAAACACACCCGGGTGTGTGGATATTGACATAAGTGTTAACGATACAAGAAAAAATCAAGTCTCTTAATATTTTATACTTCAAAACTACCGTTCACGCCAAACATTGAACAACGAATTCCGTCCCCCTTCCTAATCATCCGTGACATGTCAAAAAGTCTTCACTTCAGAGCTGTCAAGCCTTGGTGGATGACAAGTCTTGGTAGTCGCCACGACTACCATGCTGTTGGTCCTCCCCAAGTTCCCGCACAGTTGAAGAGATCGATTAATTTGAACGTCAGTGGCAAATAAAAAAGGGCGCTATTCACGAACAACAAAAACCTCAGCAACTTTTCCTGTCACAAGGACTGTCACTTTTGAGAGAGTTTTTAGCTGGCGGTCGAAAATTTCAACCCCCATCTTGACAGCCATATCTAACAAAATGACTCTCTAACTTCTCAGGCCAGAGCTAATGCTGGCATTCATTGTTTACGGTATAATCACGCGGCATACAACTGTGGGCCCCTCTATTCGTGAGAGGACAATACCTACCGAAACTAAGACGAGTGGTAGAAGCCCATGTCCACAACGGAACGGAAGCATCACCCACATTCGATTAAAGCTAAAAAATCAAAAGTTTTCATAAAATACCAGATTTTCTACGTAGGATCTGGAAACCAGATGCAAAATTAACCGCAATATGGCCGACATTATCTTTCTGATGGTAACTGTCACCCCACCTCCAGTCGGCTACGAGACCACAAAGTTAGCAACTGGCATTATGCTCGGCTTGTAGACTGACTTACAGATAAAGCCAAACACAATCTAAGGTCTTAGGAGAATGTGTGTTTGGTTGGAACTCCCATCTACAGATCTGCAACTGTTTAATTGCACCGTGTTGCCGTTACACTCCCTGGTGCTCTGACCCATATCTGGTGGCAGTTGGATTTCAGGTAACCTGTTAATTAAGGACCCAAGCTCTCGCACCCGCGCCCAATTCACACCACGCAGAGTTCAGGTCATATCCAAGCAATCAGAAGACTGCCGTGTTAACACTGCTTCTCCCAGTTTGAGTTCTATTCGGCAACCTCTGAACACTCTCAACACACGAATAACACCATCGTCTTGTGATTAGCAGCGGTCTTGTGGAGCTGGTAAGGCAAAGCAGAGAATTCAACTTTCAAAATCACGATTGTTGTTCAGCAAACAGATTTTGCAACCCTGAAACGGTTGATCTCCCGCCCTGAAGTGGAGTGTTAAAATTCGCTGACCCGACGCCAGCAGCGGCGACGCGGCGCCCGCAGCAGTTGCCAAACCCTCCCAGTTCTGTTATAAGATAAAGAAATTAATTAAAATGCGAAATAATTACCACATCCACCTGCGAGGCAGGCCACGAGCGCGGAGTGGTGGCCATAAACACCCGCGTAAGCGTCTAGATTTCGAAGCGCGACACTAATCGCGGTGTTAAGATCTGCCCAAAAACCCCACACACAACAAATCACAACGCCACACGATGATTGCGAGCGGGACGACACGTCGTCGCGCCACTGCATGCCACCGAAGCAATAGTCGCGGTCGACGTCTCGCGTCGCACATGCCCGTCGCGTCTGTCGCCGCGCCAGAGGCCTCAAGTCATTCGATTGCAACATGAGTTGTGTTGTCCGTATCTGTATCAGTGCGGACATACAGACAGACAGACAGACAGACAGACAGAGGACCAGACACATTCGCTGTGAAGTTTATCCTGACACAGGGTGCTCTGCTACACTCAGCTCGGCCTCGTTCGAGGGGTTCTGTGTTACTGATTGCTGCGATGCGATATCAGTTCAACAGGTTGTGCCACAGCTCCGCTCCGGAGATACATTTTCCACGCGGTGTGTCTCTAAATCTGTGATTAGGCCAAATCTCGGAGGCCGACACTGCTGCTGATTCCGAGACATTAATTAATTACGATTTATTGGGCGAATTCTGTTCAGGCGAAGGCGGCTCCTGAGCGACGATTTTGTCGATCCGGGTCTTGCGGTTGCCTCGATGGACGATGGAGAAGAAGGAGGAGGGACAAACCCGAGGGTAGGCGATCTTAAGCTATCGATTCGGTCATGGTGCTTATGTCGTCGATTAATTGAAAACAGCACATACACCCGAGCACAGGTGGGTAACTTATTATTACCTGTGTTGCCAATTGGATTAACAAAGCTGTCTGGGCTTGTCGACTCATGTTGGATTTTCGCTTTTCCGCAATTGTAACATGTTGACTTGTTGGGGCTGTGTTGCTGTTGATGTCGGTGCTGCTGCCACCAGAGTTGTGGTGTTGTTGTTGCTGGTCTAGTTGTTGGCCGGTGTTCTCTGTTTTTTTTTTTTTTTGTTTTGTGTTTGTTTTGGTGGTCGTTTATTTCGTGGTCGACTGTCTCCGATTTGTAGATTTTGAATTTTGATTTGGCGAACTTTTCCCTATGTAAACACCCGGTATGTCGTCGTAGCTTTGCGGTTCGACAAACGGCTGGCACCAACTGCTGTCGGGGGTCTGGTGACGTCGCCGACTTATAAATGAGGCTAAATTTATCCAGCCTTTCGCAGTGTGTTGTGCAATTGGAGACGGGAAAGGTGCAAAGGTGGGTGCTCGTATCCCTTTCATTTGACGTGCAGCTGACTTAAATTGACTTTTGGCGTGTGCCGCGAGGATGGCGGTGTAGGACTTGGATTTTATAAATTTTGCCGCAACGGAAATTACCTGATTTATCGTAAAGATTAGATATGAGAGGATGCATGGGAGCAGCACGCCGTCAGTGAGAGGAATGATGGGAGTTGTAATGCATTTGTTTTGAGCATGCATCTTCCACTGCATGCGATGCTACAGAATCCACTATAGGAGCCACTATGGTCTTCTTTCCTTGCCGCCCTGCCTACACTTTCCTTCAAATGAATATCCCTAGGCTAGGGCAAAGAATATACAGTAACACTAGCCGATGGGCTTAGTTATAAAACAATTATCGTATTTCTGGTGTAGGAACGTTATCAAACCAACCGAGTCACGCGGATAATCAGTTACAACGACATACGGCAGCCACTTGATAAACTGATGGTACTTCCATCTTATCCACAAAGTCATACACTGCTTGAGTGTCAGTTTATTACTTAGTGGGTGCTCATCAGACGATGCGGGTCAGCCCCGAGTTTATCAAATGCCGCACCGTGCACTATCGGCTGTGGTGCTAGTTCGGTCATACAATGGAATTTATTCTAGTTCGATGACTTACCTACCTAGGGATCATTGGATGCAAATCCCTCAAACAGGGGGAGTACATCCTTGCAACATTCTCAGGGCATCGATGTAGTCTCTGCAGGCAATCGCGTGTCCACTTAACGGCTTTAGGAAGATAGCTGCCAGATATGCCATCAAACAGAAGCTAGACGAGTCACCTTATTTTTATTGAACACCATACTGGAGCACTCACCATACTGGACTGTGAAAATTGCAGTGCCGGCCAGCAACACCCTGTCAGCTAACACTAATCAACCACTCCAGCGGGGCCGTTTGATCCCAAATGGTGACTGGACCAGATTTGAAAACTTTGCTTTCACTGGGATTGAAACCAGGAACCAGGCACTTTTACGCCATCCAGTCGTGGTCACCTTAGGATACTCAACACAATCCTTGAAAGAGACACGTTTTGTACAATGCCGGATATTATGCTCAGCAGCGTTGCATCGGCAGAGGTTGAAATATTGGGTAGTGAGAATTTTGCCAAGTGTTCTAGTGTTTCAACACCAGACCCCTGAAGTGTAGTATGGTTCACGGTCGGATAAGAAATGTATTCTGGAGCTGGAGCTTTGGAACCAACACAAGGATATCTGTACCTATAGGTTTGCGTCCTTCTGTATTTCAAAATCCGGGCCAGACACAATTTCCTCAAGGGTATTAAGGGCGCTAGAGTACAAAGATTTTCGGACAGCTGGGCATCACTTAAGACATTGTCGTCCAACCTTATGGACTCCAAAACGGTCAAATGATGACACAGACACAACAAATTAAAGCTTGACTGGGTCTCTGGAGAAAAGGGGATTGCAGACAACGAATTGGCACATAAGTTTGCTAGGGATGGCGGGGAAACTGCGTTCATATGTTAATGTCTACTGGACAGGTGCTACAACTTTGGTTGGCCAACTTCGCCTAGACCACTAGACTAGTGGGCATGATTTAAGGCAAGCCAAGCGATTAATCTGGGCTTGATCCCATAAAGAAATCTTCAGACTTGTTGTAAGACAAGGTTTCTTACTTATCCTTAACAAAATGAATCTGTGTCAGGCCAAGAAATGTCGGCTATGTCTGTAAGAGGAGAGACATCCGAACAGATTTGAAGTGAATGTCCGCCACTATTCTGGGGAACGCAATGAAACCACCTTTCAGTATATAAATTTGTCAGTCACCTCGGTCCACTTATCGTGGATACCGGCCCCACCGGGTCTCGATATCGGCCCCCTCTTGTTCACGGCCGCGAATTCTACGCACTTGACCACGCTTAGGACATTTTGACAATAATAAACGACTGTTAAAGTTTAAGTTTATTTTATTCGTCTACACTTCGTGACAACTTTAAACAGAGTAATAATCCAAAAGTACAAACGTCAAGCAGAAAGAAAAATAAAAAGTAAAAGTAACGACATCTTCATGTCACAAAAGCAATAATGTTGTTAGCAGGGAGTTAAATAAACTCTAACACATTTCTTCTAGGCTATTAAAATAATAGCTACCTAACGTGTTTTTCCTTGTCCTAGCAAGTGCGGGTCAGGTGCCGAGGAAGTGAAGCGTAGTTTCGTCTTCCCATTCGTCCCTGCAGCTCTTGCAGAAGTCATTGTAGGGGGTTCTAATCCTTTGGCGATGACCATTAATAATGCCAGCTGCATTTCTGATTTCCTTTCTACTTGATTTTAGGAGTGTGCTTGTTTTTTGGATTTATTGAAGGCCGAATAAGCCTTGAAGTCCCGCAAGTGTCTAATTCCATCCAACTCCGGTGTTGATGGCATCTGCAATTAACAATGTGTTTAGTACATGTAGAGAGGAGTATGGGGTGTCCTGATTACTTGCCAGTGGCAAACCCACCCCTGTTCTATCTAACTCGTCGGCCCCTTCGATGCCTGGAATGACAATATGCACAGGGACCAAACATAGGGTAAGGTTGCATCTGACCGCCTGAGCGATAAGCGGCAAAGTCTTACCACCTTTGATTTAATTGATGGTGTATCCAGAGCCTTAATGGCCGAATGGCCTCTCTGTGTATATAGCGACAGATAATCCGTCTATCGGGTTCACTGACAGTAAGGAGGCAGCCTCTCGGATAGCTCTTACTTCTGCCTGGAATATACTGCATTGGTTAGGCAGTTGACGGGACAGGGAGAAGGAGATTTCCTGCGATGAAGCGAATGCTCCCAGTGCGGTGCCTTCTTCCGTTTTGGGTGCGTCTATGGAAACCTCCAGATGGGCAGATACTCTGACTAAGTCTAATGCCCAGAAGTCTCTATTTGGGATAAGTGTTTTATACTCCAATTCCAAGTCTACGGCGCAATATCGATTGGTACGCTTTGGGATGTAGGCATGCTTGATTATATCCATGTGACCTAAGCTGTGCATTTTACACCAACGGTTACATTCCCTCAGCCTTATCGCTGCCTTAGTAGCCGTCAGCTTCCCGTAAATGTCCATGGGAAGTAGATGTGGGATTTGTTTCCATGGCATTTGAAGGTGTGGACCGGAGTGCACCCGCAATACAATTGCAAGCAGATCTTTGCTGAACACTGCTGTTCTTTTAAAGATTGACTGTATTTCGTAGCGCTTGCCACCAGACAAGTATGCCATATGTTGGAAAAGCCAGTGTGTCATTTTCGGTTTCAGCCCCTATTTGGGGGAAGAGGATACTCCTGCTAGTAATACCGCAGGTTTAAGGAGCTGTCTGTTTAGTCAGAAGTACTCAACGTAAATCTCTCGAAATTCTCAGAGGTTTCCCATGGCCTACGGCTCCAGTTGCTCATCAACTTCATCAACTGAATGGATGGATGGGAAAGTAAGCTGATTAATGTCACAAGAATCGTGGACAAAATTTGAAGGTGTTACATGGGTGATGTTGACCTTGCATCACCTGTGCAATAGCCTCCCAATTTGCGTATTTCATCATCAAAGAACGTCTCCTTCAGTTTTCACACTTCAAGGTGTCAAAACAAAGCGCCAGCGGCTTAGAGTTCAATATGGAAATCATTACATCGCCTGTCATAATAGCGCTGCCGTCAGAAGCGATCTCAATGCCTGCGATCAAGGGAAAGGAAATCCACCTTTATCCAGAGGGCCTTTCACTTTTTACCGCTAAAACTGCCGTCAAGACGACAAAAGAGTCTCTTTTTTTCTTTGCTTGGTTGCCAAAACTGAACCGCGAATTCGTACACGAATTTCGTCCATCATGGCAGCGGTTAGGTCGTGTGGGTTCTCCCAAATTCTCAAAAAAAAAAAAAAAAAAAATGCATAAATACAAAGCCTTCTCCCCGCCAGGCAGCCAACCAGACATCGAACACAAAACAAAACACTCTCGTAATAAAGTTTTGTACCGCTCAGTGATTTTCATTGAATTCAAAATGTTTGATTTATCGACATATGGACAGTCAAGAATTTACTGTCATGGATAATAAATAATTGAGCTGGCTCACTGGGCTCGACAAAGTCGAAGAAGAAGTGTCGTCTACCCGGCAAACACCGTGTGCGACGAGCGACAACGGACGACGGACGACGGACGTCGAACGACGACGACAAAGACGTACTGGAAGTGGTTGCATCGGGGCTGCTGGTGTGCCGAACGCTTTTTTTGGTTTCGATACTCGCGCGTACTCTCTGAAGCTTTGACTTTCAATGGGACCAGGTTAAGGGTTAAAATGTGGGAGTCACGATTCACAGAAATCTCGACGACTACAACGACGACGCCGCGCTGCGCCGCCGCCGAGCGGTTGTCGTCGTCGGTGTGTCGTTGGATGGTCTGCGCTGTACAGTGCTCGAATGCTCTTTGTCGCGCTCCTCCACCGGGCTTGACTTTATTATTATTATTATTACCAAATGATACACCAGTTAATAATAATACAATTTCCCTTTGATGTATTGTGGCTGGCATTAAGTTGTTTTGGATTTTGGATGCGGTTTCCGCATTTGGAGCGATTGTATCGCCAAATGTGCACAGATAGAGAAGTAAGGTGGCCGAGAATGGGAATAATCCGACAGAATAAGTCGTGTGGACATTAATAACTGGCGGTCCTGTGCTTTGTCAACCTGTTGCCTCAAAATGGAATAGAGATTTCAAAAGTACGAAACAGGTACACAGTGGTATGCCATATGGGCAGTTGGCACAGAGGGGGGGAGCTCGCTTGGGTGAAACTCTTTGTTCTAGTTTCATCGGCAAGCACCATTGATCATGTTAAGGGTCACGGGAAGGTATTTTAATGTCACTGGGACATAGGACTTGGCAATGGATTGACTGTGGCTGCGACTGCACATTGGTGATGTTGGGCTTAGAATGGAGATTCATTTCCCTGGAGCGACCGTCAATCGAGTGGTATGCAATGTGTGATCAGACAAAATATATGTGAATCAATTTTGACATATAGTGGATCAGATGAGCCGTCAACAAATTCAGGTAAAGCTGCCCGAGACAGCCCTTAAATCAGTTTACAGAACTTCAGCCAAAATTATCGCACTAACTCGCGGCGAATTGCAATTTTTAGCGAGAAATTTGTGTGAGGAAAATTCATTTTTTGCGTCATTCCATTTTGGCCAAAATGTCCGAAAGTGTGGGGGTCAGAATTCTTGGAATAATTTTAATTGCTCTCGGAATTAACTTCTTCCAAATTTTTAGACACTTGGCTCCATTACTACATGTCGAGACATGTACTGACTGTCGAATCGAACTGCACATGATGGTCAACGTTTTCGTACGCATAACGTACATATAAGCCCCATAAATCTGGCTATGTTTGCCGATGACACGCTGTTTTCGCTTCCGGCATTTGTCATGATCTCCAGAACGCTCTTAATAATCTGGAAAAGTACTATTCTAGATGGAAAATACGATTTAATGCACAAAAAACCCCACAACATTAGACTCAAACTGTGTGGTCAAGACGTAGATTGTTCTGACTCCCGCAAAGGCAGGCATAATTGTCGATAAAACGGCTAACCTTCCCAAAACACATAATCGCCACCGTCGGTAACGTAAATATATTAATAACGGTCCTCTATCCCTTAATTTGTAGAAATTCCAAACTCACTAAAGAGAACAAAACGATAATTTTCAAACCGATTTTCCAAGCCATCCTCTTGTATGGTGCCCCCGTTTGGAACGATTGCGCTAAAACACACAAGTCAAAACTGCAAAGAGGTCAAAACAAGATGCTCAAAATTATGCATAACTTGCCCCTGTCATTTCTCTACTCGAAAATTTCATGAATTAGCCAATGTCAACTCTCTTGATTATCTTACTCAAATATCGAAAACTAATTTCTTTGAAAAATGTGCTTATGCTGAAAATAATCCTTTTAGTTGTCATAGTTATTAAAATAATGTTTATTTGAATTTTTGGGGATGTTTGCAATACTATTCTTAAGTCTTACTTAAGGGTTTTTGTTTGTAGTTTTCCCTTAATTATAATTAAATTTAGTATTCTTTTTCGTTATAAAAAATTATATTCTAGCTCTAAAGGTAAATTATAACCTATAAGTTGAAACTATACAAATTTTTAACCTAGTTAAATGTTAAGCTTTATCTACATGAAATAAATTGAATTGAAATAAAAACACCTTGGATACATTCGGTCGGCACTTTTGAAACGGGTAAGCAGTGCGCATAGGATTTGTTCCTAAGCAGACATAAATTCAAGCCTAGGTCAAGTGTGAAACCTGGAGTGTTTGGAACCCTTAACGATGAACAGCACGTAGGGTGCATGAATAGGAGACATACACTGTCATGCCTAGTATTAAAAATGTTGCCATACTTGTTAAGTGTCGCAGGATGGCTGAGAAATGACGCTGTTGTGACCATCGCCATCGAGGTCACCAGTCGCAAAAAAGTTATTTATCCATGTGACGCGCTGTTCATCATCATCTTCTGAACCGAATGCTCCTCCAGAGGGGTCGAGGGGGAAAACCACGCACTAGAGATCTCCAGACAACTCGATTCTCTGCCATCGACTGTAACTCATCAGGAGTTATGTCCAAGCGTAACCCGGCGACCTCGTCCTAGTTCTGCCAAGCGGTCGCTTTTGTGATGGAATCGCGTTCAACGCCTGCCTCGGAAGGGGATATTCGTGCTATGTGACCAAACCACCGAAGCATAGGCCTTTCCGTTCGAAGAACCAACTCCTCAATGTTGAGTTGCTCGCGCACTGCCGTGTTTCTCACCCTATCCCGGCGAGTAATCCCCACATCAGCACGGAGAAATAAAATCTCAGCAGCTTGTATTCGCGATCTTATTCTTTTCAGGACCATAGGTGAGAGTTCCAACAAATACTGAGTTGATAACCGCTAACTTGGCCTTGACACCAAGCTCGGCCTTTCTGATTACAGATGTAGCAAGCTGTTTCACCAGCTTGACCAATCCTACAGAAAACCTTAGCATTACTCCTTCCATCACTCGTGAATAAGACCGCGAGATACTTAAACTTCTCCACCTGCTTCAAAGGGTCTCGACTAAGATGTAGAGTGCATGTAGATGAGCATAACCTCCGATTTGTCCACTTTTGGGGTGTAGGAGTTTATGTGCATACAGGCCAAGCCTGGCTATAGAAGAGCAACCCCTTCAAATGACAAGAAGAAGCCGATTGGCAGCGGATATTGCCTACCCTGATATGCCAGGGCCCGCTTTGGAGCCAGTCCAGAATGGTGGCAGTATGCGAGCGTCTGGTGGCCGGCCTGTCCCGCTCGGCAGCTTAGCACGAAGGAACTACGAGCAACCAGCAGTGGCCTCGTGAGCTGATATGGGAGTGGGGGGAAAGTCAAGCCATGCACAAACCGATGCATGCGGGGAGCAAAATGCAACGGACAACGGTATGACGCGCTGTTGTTTGACGTTATACACAAGACAACATGTTCCAAAAGTCCACACAACTGCTGGCATATGTGGAAGATATTGCAACGAAAGTACAAATAATGTATCTTCATGAAAGAACGCATAGCTTGTTCAGTCTAAGTGTCAGCATGGCTCTGTTTTGTGATGCCGATGCACCGACAACATCAAATAGAGATCGTTGGTCATGGTTGCGACAAGGGCAATCTACCCTCCATCCCAGAAATACTCCACGATAAGGTAAGAGGGCGCAGAGTCAAACAAAAAATCAAAGATATTCCATAATGCAGTGACCACTAACCCAGTTGTGACAATTTTATAATTTCCTGAATGAACGGTTTGATGTCGACGACATTATGTGTAGAAAATGCTGTTCATAGCTCCAGCATGTGATGCACAAGTACAGACAAGGTCCAATACGGGGAAGGTCACTAATTAATGGGTTGGCAACATCATACCTCTGAAAAAGACGTTGGCATTGCCTCACCACTAGAGCGCTTATCGGTCGATGGTGACTAAAGTCTTTTTGTCTTTTTCAGATGATGGTAGAAGGGACTATTTCATCGGGGTATTCAGGACTTGATTTAATCACGCAGAGCCAAAGTCATCTGGGCTCCAAGATCGGGTAATTTCAGCTCGTCATTTTACCTTAGTGGCCAGGCACGTATGTGAACGTATGTACCTGGCAACTAGGCCTCAAGCAACCTTGGCACTCAATGTCAACATATAACGTTAAATTTTCTCAATATCAGCCTGATGCATAAATAGAGTCACCCAAGATTGAGCATTTCAGATGCGTGAACAAAATGTCATTGACACTCCCTTCAAAACATCTCACTCACTACTGGAACCACTATCACGTTCTCAAACGTGGATTCGACCGTCAGTACTTCACGCAGATCAAATACGAGCACAGCCATGTCTTCATTTAATTCAGTTGCCCTCGATGGTGATTAAGTGAATATAGACTTCGGGACCACTTTGATGAACCCTCCCAAGCCGAAGAGCGACCACATGTACAGCATTCACCAGTCGCGAAGCATCTCTTCAGTCCCCATTAAAAACACTCAAGTGAAGCGCTGCTCAGTGCAACATTATTGCATCTTTTGCCTGACAGTACATTCAAACAAATTGAATCCAAATGTCGGCACTCATTGCATTCTCCTCTGCCACTGGGCAGCAAAACCGTGCACATACCTGCCATTAGAACACGCGGTGTGACACACTCGCGGGACAAATATCTCACCATTATTGGCACCCCCTGTGATTTAGGATTTGTGCCATTTGACCAAATCAAATTGTCGTCTTCCGGCATTCGGCCGAGTGAGTACACGATAAAAAGGAGAAAAATGTTAACACAACCACTGAACCACTGAACAGCTTCTAGCACAACACCAAGTGCCTGAACCGTGAGTCAACCTTACACCAATCACTGAGCCGCCACCCGCCATCCGCCGCCATCCGCCGCAGCCGTCACCACCACCCTATAGCGGCAGCGCAACGCGTTGCTTGCCGGAGACTTATCCTCCAGAACCCAATGCCTGGCTCCACAAGCTGGCGGAACAAATATTCGTGATTCTTGATAAGAATCAGAACCAAGTTCAATTCAATTGGCATCGAGTTCTCCTGTAGCCCCCTTCGGCCAGTCACCCGCTCCCCGCTCTCCGCTCCACGACAGATCTCCCTTCTTGCGGTGGCTGTCGCTGGATTATGCAGATTTTGTCTCTTCCTCTGTCCCAGTTCTGGAAAAAGTACAAAAACCTTCAGAGGAATGGGAAAAATTATGTCCCGGCAATTTGTTGCCTCCCGGAGGACTTGTCGGATGATGAATTCCTCTGGGAGTGTGAAGATGCCTTCTCTGCCGTTGCCAACACGTCGCCTAATCAGGTGCAAGATGTCATGCCCGACAAGTAAGAGGAATTCTCCACACACTGCGCAACAAGGTGGTCAATTCCTTAATTGGCTTCGATAAGTTTCAAGATCAAGAAGTTACCAGCCGAGGAAGTGGGCTTAGAACACCTGAATGGCTGAACGGTTGAATTGTGATGGTGGCGGTGCTGCAGTTGCCACACACAGATGGTCCACACCGCTGCTATGAACTCACATGGGATCATATCGCACACTTTGTCGAAGGCCACAGCTCGGCTCGGTGTCGAGTGTGCACCAGCAGTAGCACCAGCACCAGTTGGACGGCTGCTTTGCCGTAAAATTATCAGATGATTTGTTAAAGCAGTTCGCTAATGGTCATTTAGGTGATATTTTCCGCACCACTGAGTTTCCATGGGGCGATATGATCCTGGTTATTAATACCCAGCGACCGTATATGTCGACGACAATTGTTTTGGTCGCTGGCGAAGCTCGGTGGCGGCGGCGGCGGCGGTATGCTCTGCGACTTCCGAGTTGCAGCCGCTGGAGATGTTCATCTGCTCGCGAGAAGGTATAACCAATTACGGAGAATACTTCTGTTTTCCTCTGCTAATAGATGACCACTCACCTTTGGTCGACATGTGTATGCTAATATTGTACTGCAGCGGAAATTGTGCTTCCCCGTGGGATTGAATTCAGTGCAGCAGCAAATGAGAATGTCCGTACACACTCGAGGCAACGCTAAAGGCGCGATCTTTCAGATGTCCGCACAATTGTCTTGGGCAGAACGTGCAAACACTTCTTGAAAGATCAAGCTTTCTTTATCACATGACATTGAGCACCGCAGTCGTGCTGCACGGGCAGACATAGATGAAGAAGTCATTGATATCTCCGAGAGAAGAGGAAGTTCTAAGGGCGTCTTTAAGCTGGCGTCCTAAGCAGGCTACGAATAGTTTTTTTTTTTTAAATCGTTTTCTAAAGCTGAATTGACCAACCAGAGAACGGCATTTACGTTATTTCGTGAATAGCTGTCAAAAAGTCTCTGAAATTCGTCGATGACTAGGGATCAATCAGCTGTGAAGTTGGGCATCTCTATAATACTTCATTTTGTAGAGCTCGGCAATAGCTTCTCTTCTAGGTCTACACTCTCCTCTGGAGAACTCCCTCTGTCAGCCAAGTAAAACTCCTTATGTTTGATTTTATATTATTTATTGAACAGTAATAATTTAGAAATGTGCGCAAACTAGCTTAGGGACGCAAGTGTTGTATTTTTCCTTAGACGCTCGGGGAACTTCGCAAGATGAAATGCCAAACCTGAGTTGCTGTCCATTGATCGGACGGCGGCTTTTATACTCCCTGTCGTGGTAGTCCCGTAACGGATTTGTTTCAAAAACAAAGTGTTCAGGGTTGCCTTGCCGCACGAATTACATTGTGATTTACAATGATTTGCTTCGGACATTGGTATAATATTTAACAATATTTCTTTCTATTCACAATTCAATAAGTTTAAGAAAATAATATGATGAATGTTATTATGTTGTTATGTTTGTTATTATGTATATAATGAAAATTATTTAACACGGTTATGACAATATAATGAGTAACATAAAATCATATCGTTACAATTTCTGATGCCCGCCAAAAGAAATGTCACTCGCTTTCAATTTTAAAATGGCCGCCAGAACAGCTGTTTGTTGACAGGGACATATGTGTGAGAAAACCAGAAAATAGAAAGAGACAAAATGAGAAAATGTAGGCTTATCCGGGTCCACAACCTCTCACGGGCGGATGAACTCGAGGAGGATTTAACTAGGTTTGGCAGAAACCGCGAGGTTTCCAGACCCCGAAAATGTATGGCGGAACGAGTAGGTTCGGAGAAAATTGATGGGAGCTCGCTGTTTTATTCGGTGGAAACGTAACATTAAGTTGAATGGCTTGTTTAGCCCCGGACAGTCTACATCCTCGGCAGAATGCATACGGCCGGAGACCTTAAATGTGCGTCCATTGGAAAGAAGTGACAAACTTGTCGAAAGGAGCACAACAACAACTAATGCAAATCTTAAGACTATCTATGAACGTTATTATAGTTGATTTAAAAAAAAAGAAAGATGAAAATCAATTGTTAAGTCGAGAGTGGGGCAACAATTTGGAGATATGTAATTCAGCCAAACCTTTTTCTAACTAACCCTTGGATGGGCAGATGGGCCTAAGCAAGACCAATTTGAGTTCGAACATGTACAGCTTTCTTTTTCCCAAATCAACAGGACCGAAACTCCTTGACTTCTTGTGAAGTTGAGCCCTTATCCGGGTCGTTCCGAGCCCAGTTCGCGAAAAAGAAAATATTTTTGTGTGTGAATATGGAAAAGTAACAGCTGGGCCTAAGTAAGCCCAGAGTAAACGCATTGTAGTGTGTCCTGTGTGAAGTGTCTGCTCATTGTATAAAATTATAACTGATCAACTTTTTTTTCTTTTGGTAATAATTGTTTCTTTTGGATTCAATTTGTTTCGTTTTTGGTAATTTTTCATGGTTTGTTTACGATTCTTGTGTAGTGAAAAATGGCGGAAGAAAATGAGTTGTATGTTGCTGTGCAGCCAGATCTGGACGGCTAACGGCAGAGCACACAGATATTACTAAGGTTGAGGGTGAATTTGCTGATGATGATGACGATGCAGATTATGTTCCGGATAGTGATGCTGCTGATGCGTCTGATAGTGGAGTTGGAAGTGGAAGAGTCGGAAACTGATGATGTTTTGGACGATGAGCTGAATGTTCTTCTCTAAGAAGATGTGGGTGCTGTTGTTTTTGAAAAAAAATTTTTGATGAAGTTTGTACATGCAAAGATGGAATTCTGTGGATGAAAGCAGCACAATGAACTGGCAGGCCACAGGAGCATAATGTGCCTGTTGCTGCAAGAGATGGGTATATACACAGAGTTACAACCAAAACCCGCAGAATAGGAAAACACAATCAAGCCGGTATCTCTGTTTTGTTGATAGAGACCAAGAACATAAAAATAAAAAAGTAGGCATGTTTGTAGCCTTTTTTCTGTACACACCCCCTTTGACATTCAATGAGCAATGGAAGCTGCAATTGAAGCAGTCTGTGTAATGTATAGACTTGTACACATTTTTCACTTTTGCGTGCGTCTTAATTCTGAGGGGGACACTGTGTGTGTTGGCTGCTACTTCTTACTCCTTCACCTGTTACAACTAGCCCCGCTCTCCCCTATAGAACGGAGAAACTGGATACAATGACCACAACGAGGACCGATTAACTGAACACTTAGGATTCTTACGAATAAAATAGGCAGATGACAGTCGGTATGCGTAACTTAGAATTGAATGCGAGTTAATGAACACAGATCGTTGTTAGCCCGACGTTTATGACGATTGTCTATGCTTTGACGGGCTACCAACGATTATGGCTTTTGGGCACAAGAACTAGACCTAGCTTTTGAAAATGGCAAGAAAGCGCAGACAAGCAGATTATTGCAGTTCCTAGTCCGGCAGGGTTAAGGACTGTTTCAAGACGAACAAATTCTAATGGTCACAAAATAATTGCACACGAAAGCAGGACGTTAACAGATTGCGAGCGCAGATATGTATATCCAAACGGGGATCAGCAAATCAAAAACTTCTCCTGTGAATTCACAGAGCTCCATAAAGGAAGCATTTTTTTCTGTAAACCTCATTATCTACTCGCCCAGAATGCCGCTCCTGCCATGGTCATAGAGCCCTGAACATCTCAAGCACCTTCCAACTTGTCCCCAGTCAGACTGCAGACATCACACGACCCATCACGATCCAATTACGTCCGTTATCATGTTCTTGACCCCTTGCCCAACCGATAAGGATATCACCGGCACGTTATCTGATGATGGATGCAAATTCTCTCATTTGCTTGCGCTCCTTTGTTGTGCGTATATGGCGATGGCCAGCTCGCCAGAGATCTTGACGGAAAGGCCTTAATTTAATTTACATTTTAAGGCAGCCAGTTCCTTAAGAATCAAAAAATCCATGCATTATGCAAAACCCATCCTAAGCCAGCCCTTTGTTGGACAAACACTCAGAGCAGGCCACAGAGCAGGCCAAGAGCTGGCAGCGAGCCCTTCGTTACCACACACCGACCGAAGCCCCGCGCCGCCGCCGTGTCCAAGTGCCCGCCTATGCGTCTGCCTCCCTAGTCGTATGTGCACACTATTGGCAATGGTCAGAGCATTGTTAGACATGTAAATCCACTAATTTGGCCGCAGCCCACATCGGGAGCAACGAAATTTTTGCCCAAACAATGTCATCTGCGGCGTGTAACAACGAGTTGAGCAACCTGTATCCCTCATCCTGTTTTGCATAAAATAATTCGCCGAGATTCTCGTTTCGCTTGGTCCCGCAGAATTGGCTGGTATGCATATTCCTCATGTGATCTTGACCAGGTTGCTCTGAAGATCAAGGTCTTTCGCAGGCGGCCGGGCTGCTTATTCTGTTGCTGCGAATAAGGTTCGACGAGAATATGGTTCGACGTAGTCGATGGGTCTTTTGTTGTTGCTGTGATTACTACTGCTTCGTCTTTGTTGTTCCTACCCCGAGAATCGTTCGGTATGCAGATTCGGCTGCGACAGGTATTCTGTGTGGGGATGCTCAGGATAGAATGCTTAACTGGCCATAAATAGGAATAACAATCAGAACGAGAACGAGAACGAGAGCGAGAAGGGGACTTGATGCGGGCAACCAGGCAGCGAGCCAGGCAGGCAGGCACACAGCATACAGCCAACCGATTCAGGCAGGCAGGCAGGTAAGCAGTAGACAGACAGACAGATAGCAGTAGCCGGAGGAGTTTTTACGTTCGTTATATTCACCTGTTGAGCGAGATTGTTTTGCGGTGATAAGTCATCACCTGGGCACCGTGAGGGGGTGTGGGCGGGAGGGTGGGGATAGCCGAACGCATTCGAATGGACTGGGGCCACTTTGGATCTGTATAAGGGAATCGGTAATTACTTCTGCTAAATCGGATAGGACTTGTTTCGTTGCTCGCCTTAATTTGTCGATCCAGATTTAATAATAATTCCGTATTCCAGTGCGTTGGTTTGTGTGTGTGTGTGTGTTTGTGCATAAATAAAGTGGATCCTTTGTGGAAGCAGTGGATAGCAGGTGGGGCTCGTTTATTTTTAAGCACTGCAACGTGGTCAATGGACTTGTGAGTCGAGATCTCGATGTGGTCATTTCGATGCGGTTATTATTTTGCTAATTTTACAATCAGGGCAAGGAACACCGAGACGCTCAAGGCCCATCAGCAAGTTGACAACGAGAGCAATGTGGTTCGACATTGGCAACTTGGAATACCATCGAACTTCTGAAGCTGGCAAGACAATTATCTAAATTGCTTCTTCTTCTTGCCAAATGGGTGATCAAGGCAGAGCAAAGTGTTCGTAACGTGTTCTATGCACGACGAGTCCAACGGATTCCAGCAAGTCATGTGGATTAAACATTCTCATAAATACAAATGGAACCTCCTCTAGCTTGCATTGAGAAACTTGCTGAGTTGAACCGATAGATGCTTGTAGGTCTAAGCTCGCATGTGAGTCCTCAAATATTCCCTCCAATCCTGCCGGACCCCGTCTAGAGACCCATTTAAGCAAAGTGTCTTCGGACATAATTGCATCACATGACAGAGCTTGTTTGTTCTTGTTGACAAATCTGTGGCAAGTTTTAGGGTCATTGTCTTTACTTCAGTAAAGGCTTAGGTTAGTGGGATTTAACTTCAAATTTGTCAAAAATATCACAGGGTAGATTTAATAACTGAAAGTTGGACAACTGCACTAGTGGCATGGTGCAAGCACAAAGGTCTAGAGCTAAATATTCAAAAATGTATTGGGTCTATAACTTAATTCGTCGGGTTTGCCAAGAGATACGCCATCTCTTGTATTATTCCATTATTATTACTCCATTGGAACATGCATGGGAAAGCTACTGTCATTATGCGTCATTTCAGTGTATGTCATTCATTTGAAGCCTCAACAACAACATTTTTTGTTCACTCAAATACGTCGAACTGAAAAAGTGTTTCTTCATTACTTTAATATGAAGAAAACTGCTGCCGAAAGTCATCGTATTTTGGTGCAAGTTTATGGTGAACATGCGCTAGCTGAGCGAACGTGGTGATTTTGGCTTGGAAACCTGCCGAATATCCATGGCGCGAAGGTAATGCTCTGTATTTGGTAGGATCAAAAGGGTGCTAGAACCGGGTGAAAACATCAATGGACCACGCTACCGAACACAATTAATCCGTTTGAAGAGAGCAGTAGCCGAAAAACGCCCGGAATATGCGACCAGACCCGAGGCAATAATTTTCCTTCATGACAACGCTCGGCCCCACGTTGCTATTCCGGTTGAGAAATATTTGGAAAACGGTCGATGGGAAGTTCTACCCCACCCCCCCTTATAGCCTAGACTTAGCCACTTCTGACTACCATTTGTTCGATGCAGAATGCCCTCACTGAAGTACGGTTCAAATCAGAGCAGAATATCAACAATTGGCTTAATTCATTCTTGGCTTCATTTGGGACGGGATCTACAAATTGCCAGAAAGATGGGATGTACTTTGATGATGGGCAATACTTTGAATAATAGATCATTACATTACGATTACACAATTGCGAAGTCTAACGCTATGTTAGGTTTTCTGACTAGTCCTTAGTCCATTTATTGCTCGTTAGTCAGATCGTATTTAGAATACTCCTCCATTATTGGGATTCCTCATATGATACATAAGAACTCAGATTTGAAAGACTACAAACAAAAATTTCACGAGCTATGCTGTCCGTAAATTATATTCCTCCGAAGAACTCCCTAAATATGACGATAGATGTAAAATAATAGGCTTGCAAACCTTAAATATGATCCCCAAAGATCTCTTCGAGTATGAAATTTGCTATACGATAAGAGGCATAGAAGTGCCTGTCCTTGGTTAGTGGAGTCCTCTGGCCTAAAAAATTGAAATTTAAAATTTTTAACCAGACAATATTCTTTGATTAATATTGTTTATTTGATGTAATCTATGAGACACGTCTGTGTAAAGCGATACTGAGAGTTAGAGACCGTAGTGTTTTCTGTGCTCTGTGATGGAAACCAAATGAAAAAAAAAAAAACTTCTTCTTTCAGACTATGAGTAAAAATAGTGAATATAATCAATTTTCAACTCTCCGGTTAAATCTCAAGTTGAGACCAAAAGTTGAAATCAACTCCCAAGTTTCCGGCAAGTGGAGTAATTCTGAACAAAATAGTGTTGTGTCACAGGCATGCAAGGTGCACTACAAATGCCCCACACCTCGAAAATAATATTTGCCGCACTTCCATTTCTGTATACACAGAGAAAATGTCTGCCGTTGAGTAGACGAAGTATCAGCATAAACAAAAGTGTGCGCTGGTTCATTGACTTAAAGTTAATCTCATACTGGTTTTCGATTGGGACATTTTCGTTTCTGTTGACATTTATGCGACACTTGTTATTGAAGCAAGGGAAATGCATTGCACATCTAACTGGCAACTTATTGTGTAAATAAAAAAATCATTCATTCACACTTGCAACGCCATCCAAATAATGATTGTTGTACACCTCAGATCAGAAATGACGTATTGGTCCTAGTCCATCGACGAATTTCAGAGACTTTTTGACAGTTATTCATGAATCTGTAAACATTTCACTTCCTGAAGTGAGTATATGTATATAATATATAATATGGGTGTCGCTACAGCCCGTTGAGGGCCAAGGCCTAGCTTCTCAGCAACCTCTCGTGTTGTGCGTGCTATTGTTCTCTCACGAGTGGAACCCTGGGACCTGCAGTTTTATGCCAACTCCGAACGGCCAAGTTTGAGAAGATTTCTTTTCTAGACAGTTATTACTCTTTGAGGATTATCAGTCACTGAAAAGAGGTGGGAATCGAATGCAGGCAGCGAGCTTCAGTTGCGTAGGGGTCGACGTACTTACCCACAACGCCACGACCGCTGAAGTGAGTACGTCATAGAATCTCATTACAAATACATCTCCTACTCAGCACTAGAACAAAATGGCTTCCTTGAGAGACGCCTGAAGTCACACAAATTTTTATAGAAGTTGGTCGCGGAATCTGGCCTATTGATATCGATCATGTAAAAAGGATGAGAGCCAGCAGAGAAAAGATGCTGGAAAACCAAGTCTTTCCATCTTGTAGAGTAAGGTCTTGTGTAAGGTCTTGTGCTTTACTGAAATCAGTGTAGATTGCATCAACTTGATTTCCTGTACCAATTTAAGAAATGACAGAAGTCGTAAAGTTATGAAGTAACAGTCGATCGTTTCTTTACAAAGCCATGTTAATAAGAGATTTGCAGAAATAATTTAATTTCTCAGTAACATATCGAGATTGCTTGCATATACCCTTCTTAAATTTCAATTTTGTTTCTAAAACCAGATTTGAAAATTGAGTTAGTAAAGGAATGCTTTCAAACAGATAGAAAATACTTGAGTCCAGAGGCAGGTTGAACATATGACATAGAATTGTATGCAATTGAAGGGCACATTTTTAGGAAGCCAGAATTAAGACTATCCGGAATTGAAGCTAGAATCTATTCTAGTCAAACCTTTTTCTGATAATTCTATGTTGTGAAAGACAGGAATGGAGCTGTGGGCAAACAGTGCCCAAGAACGAAATGTTTGATTTTAAACCAACCATAAACGAGCTCCGACCGACGGCTTGGCCAGCGTCTGTTGTACCTAGCCTTACCCGTGCATGGCGGCTCTCCAAGGGCGGACTATTTTATCCGGTCCTACTCGCGGAACCACAATTTTAAAACCAACGCAACAATGAACATTAACAAAACAATAAGAAAATTAAAAAAAGCGAAACAACCAGCAACGTCACAAAGAGTGAAGAAAGGCGAAGAACAAATGAAACAAAGACGGCACCATGAAAACAGGCAAGATCAGACACAGGCGACCACAAAAGAAGCCTTAACGGATAAAAGCTCAGAGAAGGCAACCTCCACGGAGGAGCACTCCAGATAGGCCAAAGCGCAAGAATAAGATCTCAGAAGGCCTACGGCGGAAAGAAAATGCATGCGCGACACTTCAAAAGTATCGTGGAAGTCCCTCATTGAGAAACAGAAGAACACCCTAGCATGGGCAACTAAGGTCAAAGCTAATGATGAGTTGACCAGAAAACCAAGCCAATCCAAAAGCTCCCTAGCTTGATCTAAGCCCGCCCGAGGCAGTGCTGGAATGGGTCGCAAGTAGAACCCAACCGGGAAAAGCAACGTTTCCACATCGCAGAGTGTCCTAATGTTAAAAGGTACTATACGGGACCCATAAAAAGAGCAAGGAGGTCGTTGAAAAAATACAGAGATACACCGATTTCGGAAGATCCAATGTGGATCGCCGACTGATCGGTAGCAAAGCCAAGACACTAGAGCCAAACTATGGAGAACCAGGAACCCACTACAGGTCGGAAAGTCTAATCGTCAGTATTCCTTCGAATGTGGGAAGAAGATCGAGAAAGCCATGTTTAAAGCGCCGTTCGACCACATCGGCAGGTATGCTGAGCAAGAATGTGAAAGGTTAGACACAAAGACGAGATGACACAAAGAAAATGCCATATGCTACTGCAAAGATCAATGAATTTGACAAGAAAGGTGTTAAAGAAATGTCCCAGTGGGAGATGATGTACCCAGTGCACCAAAGGCTAGGATCTGTATCCCTGATGAGGGCACATGTCAAAAATGTGGGGCATTTGTGGCCTTGTTGAGCGATGTTGTTCGAATACATGAGAATATTTTTCAGTGAAGTTAGTCTAGTTGCATCAAAATCGCCAAAAATCGGACAATGAAGAGTGAAAATAAAGTCGATCTGAAGGTCTATTGGGGACACAATAGCTTACATATTCACGGCACTGATACTCGCGGTCCCTGGCAATTGTATAAGTGTGAAGAAGATCTCTTAAATTCGCTACTCGGAGTAAAGATCTATAAAGTCCAGCTCGACTGGATGATGAGCCTAGTTGGCATCACCTGAACTTATTCAAGTTGAAACAAAAAATGGTCCGGCCGAACGCAAAAACTTGAAGAATTCAAAAACACCCTCCCACTCTACGCACCAAGCAACGCTTTTCATGAATATTCTGCAAAGGGTACGATAAATCCCTTTAGACTTCTGTAGATGTTTTTAAAAATATGTTAGACTTGAAAATGGTACATACTCAGCGCGAAAGCAGTTAGTTCCAAAATTAGGTTTCAACTGACAAGATATTGCGTGCGACTACGTCCAACCACGATAAGCACTTCGCGTAGAAATCAAGCACCACGCCACAGTAGATCATCACCCCTCCTCTCATGACGAAGACCATCAGCAGTGTCTGCTGAACGGACAGTTTGGTTTGGGAAGCAATTTTTTTCTTCTCCTCAGATCAAACAGATTCGTCATGCCGTGTTCCACTTCAATTAATCAAACACTTTAATTGAATTTCCGTTGAAACGCCTTTCGAATGTTTCCAACCAAATATGCCATTCACAGCGCACTCGAAGTCTGCGCACAGCAATCGCATTTACTATTTGCACTGTGTCGTATCCAAACCACAATTCCCACCCTTCTTTGGCCGAGAGCACTTATCGCTACCGTAGCCAACCAGCCACCCGTGAGAACATTCGGTACTGCGCCATCCCTTGAACCTGTGCAAAGGACGGCACTACAACTGCGTGGAAGATCCCTTCCCATGACCATTACGACCAGACACGGGGGTTGAAAGGTCGTACAACCCGCACTCATCCACTTTAAGCGATAAGTGTGCCGCAGGGTGGGATGCTTGAGAATTAATTGTTAAACGTGCACAATATGCTCACCCAGCGAATGGCTATGAAAGCATATGCATCCGTGTACTTAATGACCCTCATCCGAGGGGCGGAAGATGCGCACTATCGACACCATGGGACATCGCCATCATCGATATCTCATCGTCACGTGACACATTGTTGCCGATTCGTAACGAACTGCCAGTCGCATGCGTGCAAGTGCGCTCGTCCTTCCGGTTGAAATCGAAAGATACCAACAGCGCTGCATCCTTGAAGTGGTACACGCACTCTCTCCCCGGCTTGTGCTTCCGTCTTCCGGAATACATTAACCCATGGGGTGGCGGCAGGCGCGTGCCGTTCGCCTTGTTTTGATTTATCCTCGTAACTTGTCAGAAACTTGTCCCGTTCTCGTTCGTAGTCGCAGTCGTGGCGAAAGTTCTGCTGTCGTGGCGAAATGTGTATCCGACCGTAAGTAGGTATTGTCTGCCAGATTGATGGCCCAGTTTGGATTCCTAGTTGCAAGGCAGCGTCGCGACGCCAACACGTCCACAATGGAGTCCTCCGAACGAGCCAGAATGGCATCGTGTCTGCGCTCGTGGGTGGAGAAAAATCGCCACAGATCTTTGTATACTTAAATTACTCTTTCACTGCTGTTGTTGTTGTTGCTGGTGGTGGCGGTGTACTGCGCTGTGACGAACTAGATGCTGCAGAACGTGAAAAGGCCATAAAATGAAATTAAAGTGCGAGACAATATGATGACGGCAGTACGGAGATCCAAACAAAGGCTCCTGCGCTCGACCGAATTCGCTCGTGCACCGAGTGCGCCAAATTAAAAAGGCCCAATACAAAGTCCCCATCCTTTGGCTGTGGCGCAAAGACAATTGTGCGTAGGACTTTGCCAAGAAACGCGCTCGAAAAAAGGGCGACAATTGCGCGACTCGACTTGGCTTATCCCTACTTGCGGGCCGAGTGTAATCGAGACGCGCAGATATACGTGTATGGGTTCGGCCAGGCAATGGTGATAAATTTCGATATTAGGCTTAGATGGTGTCGTGGTGGTACTGTGCTACGGTGGTAACTGGGAGGAGGGGGGGATATAAGGGACACGAAACACGGTGTCTAGCTCTACGACAGTCGACGGTTCAGAGTTGATTGGTGTCAGCCATAAACTTTCGGCTGAGATGGAAGTGAATGAAGTGGCGCCAAATAGATTCGAGTATGTGTGCCTTGGTTGGGGGCGTCGCGCTGTACGTGCGGGTGGTGAGGCTTAGAAGAGACTTATTTTCGGTTGCAAAGTGCTCCACGGTTGACCGAAGGCAAAGCGTTGGTAAAATATGAGACTCACTACGGCTGCCTTCGTTTTGTTTTGAGTTCACTTGAAACTAATTTATGGCCAGCGGTGCGGGTGTGGAACGAATTTCACAGCTTTACTGAGGTTTGTGGCCTGCCCGCAGGCAGGCAGCTTCATCAGTGTCAATTCGAGTGGGCTCTTGACAGCGGTGTCCAGCTCACTCTGCACATTGAAGCTAGAAATTCTGAATGATGTTTGCAGCATGTGCGAAAGATGACTGCCATGCCAGAGACTGTCCAGTCAGCTGTCCCATTGAAGATGAAAATGTGATGATCCATGCTTAGCGAGTCGCTTTCGGGGGGTGCATTATTCCTCCCGTGCATTATTTCAGAGTCTCCCCGATGGAATTCAAAACGCCTCTGAACTTTTCGAATCATTCAGGTGTAGTCTCATTCACGTGAAATCAAGTCGCCGAGTACGTGTCACTTGTGTGTCACAAAACTTCAAAATTACCAGTACCAGTTTTCGCTGTGATAAAATCCTGCGTCACTTAAGAAGATTTTGCGTTCAGTAGAGCGGCCCGAGCCTACTTAGCTTGTTGTGCAATAACCCCTCGCAAGCGCCAAACAACTCCACACAGTGGACAGTCTCTTTTCCGTGATCGCACAAAAAACAAAAAATCATTCACGAGCTAATTGCCTAATAGCTCACATGTTCCCCAACAATCCGCGAACGCCTACAAGTCACATAGGCAAGTCTGACGCTGATCTACGCCCATAACGCAGTCAAAGCGCCACTGGCTCAAAGTGTGAATTTAATTGAAACCTTCGAGCCCCATAACAGGAGTCGCAGCCACAGCTCCAAATGAATGAAATAATCATAACAGCGGCGTCCAATCGGAGGCAGTTGCCATTTGTGGCTACCTCGTAATTGTCAACTGCACAAAAACCACCCTGCACCCAATTACGTGGCCAAAAAACGTGGCCACTGCCGCCGTCACCATCGTCGTCGTCGGCTGCAACTGCGTTATCCGCAAGTGACGTCGTCACACAAGCGAAAAAATAACGCCGTCTCATGTCCCGCCACAATTCACAGCCCAGCATCCAGCGGTGTAATCAGCACGCGGGTCTTTTTTGCATTTGGCTCGCGCTCCAGCAATCGCTGCTAAATGATTTATCTCAGATCTTAATAAATCATTTAAAATTCGCCGATAAAATTAATCAATGGCCGCACTTTATAAGCCAATATCGATTGATATGCGAGTCGCGCGAGTGCCCATTAAATAATAATAATAATTCCTGATACCCGCGCGCTGCTCTGTGGTCGGTTTGTCCCGGCCGCGACTGCCCTGTCGTCATCTTCTGGTCTCGGACTCGACGCAGTGCCTCGGAGCGGTCCAGGAGGACAGGCAGGACTCTCAGACACATGCAAGTCGCGTCGGGAAGCTGGGTGTGCGGAGAGCAATCATCTATCTTTGGGTAAACTAGTTTGGCCAGACACCGGAGGGTGATTCTGTGATGCAAAGGGGATCGGGCGTGAACGAGTTTGCACCTCATGCACAAATGGCCTAAAGTGATGGCTATATGGTGGGACCGGGATCGTTTTTTGCTGGATGTGCTCTGGTTTATTTTTTTTTTGTCTGTGTTCCGAACCAATTCAGCGATAATGTATGACGGAGAATGACATATGGGACGGGTACAGAAAATAGTTGAAAGTTTGCTTTGCACGGGGTGTCATTAATTTTGTGGTGCGGGCTAAGTGTTAACGTTATTGTCACATTCCCGGGCTTAAGAGCGCGTTTTGTTTATGGACCGCTTCGGTTTTGGGGTAAATTAATTTATTGCAGCGATAAAGATTATCAGCGAAGGATTATCAAACGTAACTGATTTAGTTGAATGAGGGTGATTAAGTCTAGGATGTGGGGATTGTTGGGGCTTGCGGCGAATTCATTGGAAATCCGATATCCTGACGAAACCGAAGGTTATCCAGAGATGGTGAGGTGGACATTCCTAAAAGTGTGATCATGGATTGGGATTGAATTGATGAAGATGATTATGAGTGGGCTCATGGAGGAAGGGGGTTCCATATACAGTCGTGGATCGAGTTCTAGTCAAAGTTGCACTGTTTGCGCATATCTGCTGACATGGTACATCAGTGGCCGAGGGAATGTTTACTGAACCGAGTGGGCGAATTAATTGGGAATAAGATGGATGGTGTTGATGTTGAAGTGAAATTGACTAGGGGTAAGTATCACATTACAGAGTGCGTCATGACTGCTTACTTGCGGCATATTTGTTTGCATATTTGCCCTGTTGCCCGATTTGCATATAAGCTCTGAAATTAGAAGATGGATACGATTCAACTGACGGCCCTAGTTTATAACTAATTAAAAATGATTCAATCGAAAGTTGAAGAAGTTAGCCAAGTTTCAATTATCATTTAAGAACAAACAGACACCGTCAAGAGCCAAGTTTTGAATAGGGATTTTCGTGTATGTCCCCAACCGAAAAACCAAACGAACCTGTTTCCCATGCTGGAGAATTTCGCAGCCTTTCACAATAGTGAGCGTTCACAAGAGACGCTGGCAGATTCCAAGGGATAATTTTTATGAAAGTAATTCTAAATTCTAAATATATTGTCAGCAGGTATTACTGAGAGAATATTCGAAGTGCGTTAAACTAAAGACACTCACCGTGATAGTAATTTTTCAGACTTGTTTTAAAAAAGGGAACAAAAAATACAAATACACCAAACCATCCGAAAAATACTTACAACCTCCCTTAACATGCAACCTCACATAATGGGGTTCTAAAAATTTGCATTTTCCCTACGACTATTCGATGCTCATCGATGTTCACAAAACATCGATGTTTAAGTTGGTAAAATATTAAGAACAAAACATCGCAATTCGATGTCAGCACAAGATAACCTACTATTAACTGCAGCTTTTGAATAATTTTCTGGAATTATTTCACAATCATGTATAAATTTCCACCAGATCGCATATATAATGTGGACGAGACCGGTTTTTCGAAGGTTCAGAGTAAACAGTCAAAAATATTGGCCGCCAAAAGAAAAAGTATTCTTGCCGTCACTCTTCGTCTTTCCTAGGAAGAACGAAAATGTTCAATTCATGAAGAATGCTGCACCTCGTTCCGGCTGCGTTTCATCCTTCGGGATGGATTCAACTTAATATCTTTACAAAATGGTCGCAGCATTTCGTTGAAAAAGCTAAGCCGTCAGCGACTTCCTCAGTCTTATTCATTTTAGATGACCAATTTAGTCACACTCGGAACATTGATGTGATTGAAATGGCAAAAGCAAATTGTGTGACCATAACTTCGCTTCCACCTCACTCAACCCATAAGATGCCTCTTGATAGAGCTCTGATGGCGTCTTTGAAATCTCTCTACAGTGAAGCCTTGCGCGGAAGCAGGGCCGAAAAGTTACGCTATATTACGTTGCAGACTCATTCTCCAAAGCGAATTAGGTGTGAATTAGGGTCAGAGTTCGATCCTGAATCTCGTGAAGACGTAAACTACAATGTCTCTGACGCATCCTCCCTGATGGTCTTTTATGGAACCTTAAGTACCTCAATACATATGAGTCTTTTTGAATGAGAATTTTGGTTAAAAACAATGTAAGCGCAGCTTCAAAATAAAAATGCTGGACTCCATATTACCCTAACTTGCTCTATTTAAAATTTAACCTTATTTGATGTGCAAATGCAATCAATAATGCTTAAAATACTTGGATTTTGAAAATAGCGTCACTTTTTTTCATGGAAAAACCCACGTACAACGTACTAACGATGCGTATTTCACAAACCATTTATGGTATCTTAAAAGATGGTTGTTTTTGCATGCTTTTTTCACACCAAAACTGCAAAATTCTCGTTTATTTCTTTGACAATAAACGTCAACGTGTCCGTATACTAGTGCCTCTATCTAATTGCTTTCATAAGGACAGAGATAGTCTCTCTCTCCCGCATGCAGAAGACATTCGCATTGTCAACAGGATGTATATTTACAGAGATGACTTACATAATGGTGCAGCACATGTGTTTAGCTCATTCACACTCAGTCTCAATAGAGGTCACTTCTTCCATTTCTCAAAGTAGAGCTTCTTCAGCTGTTGTCTAGAAGCATTCCCACTCAAATCACATTTCGAAAAATCACGTCAAATACTTACTCGCAAACGAAAGCGTTTTTGCTTTCAATCTTTCACCGCAAGGTTATCGCTGCAAAATCAGCACCAGACCAGAGTCACGATTAAACCTTAAGTCAACACGGAAGTACACATGTGCATGAGCAAAGGGTCGTTAAAAGAAAGGCACAAATTTTCAAGTGCGAAGGTAAACATCAATAAACCACTCGGTTCCCCTTTTTTACCGCACTGGACATGGCGGTCATTTATTGAATAAGTGTCATAACCAACGACCACTGTGATGTTTATGACGGAGCGTAGTCTCGATTCTCGAACGTAGCCGTTGTGCATGGAATTCCTTAAGATCCCTGCTGGGAGTACAGTTACAGTCCTGCTCTATAAACCATACGAGCACTCATATTCGAAATTCCATGAATGCAGGGAACTGTCCACCTCGCTCTGATGACCTAGTTCATGTTCAATATTCTTTGAATATTTATTCCTCCATCGATGAGGGCAACGTCTTCCGTTCTCCGAAAAACAATAACAATTTATGCTACAGTATGTATTTTGGGCAAAAAAATATTACCAGTCACGATTCCCGTGTTCCTGCGGCGAACACTTTTCCTTTGTCGAACGCACCGGGAATAGCGAATACCGGCCCACTCCAGTCGATCGTCGGGTGCAATGGTGTGCAATGACCAAATGATTCTCGATTTTTGAATAACCGCGGACATTTGTGCGACCGTGATCATGCAGATTTATTTGAACCCTCAAAGAGTTTCCCCAACATCCCCTCCGCACCACAATCGTTTGGTATTTGGTCACTGGTGTGCTGTGTTGCTGTATTTCCTGGGAAGACATGCACCTCTGGTAGCCCTGGGGAGATAAAGCCGAATCTGAGGCATAACCCCGGGACGAGAGATTACGCACTGGTCATTCTGTTCACTTGTTGTCCGACAAGCCAAAAATGGGCACGCGGACAGTGTGCTGAAAAAGCGACAATTTATTAGCGATTGTCATCTTTAAGGTTGTTGGTCTTACGGGGTTTTATCATATCACGAGAACGAACAAAATTGGCGAATGAAAGAAATGAAAAGATCCAAGCAAACGATATTTAAGTTTATCACTGGGGAATAATTGACCTTTTGGAAGAAGGTGTACTTTGAAGCTGAACTTTTGCTGAGCGGTATTGACTCGTAAGCAGCTACTAGGGTTAATTGTAGTGACAACATGAATAATGCTCTGCCGTCATACAACAAACGATTATTACATGCCAGTGATTTTACGACGGGGATTAAAGTTGGGTTAGACTTTAGACAAGGAAGTTGTTCGGAGACTAGGCAACACTAGTCTAGCACACATACAGTTATTGCAGTTTGCCGATTAGATTTGTGTTCTGCTTTACTGCAGCGGAAACGTTTAAGATGATGGGAGACGGTTGCAAAGGCCGCATCTAGACGACCAGACTGCGTAGCTGTACTTTTCACACGGGAAAACAATTTTGCACAAAAGTACCAAATTCCGCTAGCAGAACGTGTCTGATACTCAAACATGCGATACATGCATCTGATCCCCATCGCTGAAGATAAAGGCACCAGCCCAAAGAATCCGTAGCGTGCGCTGCATTTTATCAACAAATTGACAACTCTTAATGAGAGGGAGAGAGACAACAAATGCGACCCACAAGTGGAATCCATCACGCCGGAAATTGCTGATGGCCATCAAATTGGTCAACTTTTAACCAGAAAAGAAGCATGATAGAGATGCCCAACTTCCACCTCTCGTGCCCCTTAACATTTTGACAACCATTTTTTATACTATTTTCTAAAGCCAAGTTGAACAATCATAGAACGACATTTACGTTATTTCGTGAATAACTGTCGAAAAGGCTCTGAAATTCGACAATGGACTAGGGGTTAATCTGCTGTGAAGTTGAACAGCTCTATCATACTTCACTTTTAACTTTTTTGCGATTGACAGGTGTGACAGGACGAAAATTCATTCGTGTGCGCTTTATTTCTTTGTCTTAACGATATCTTATGAATGAATGAATAAGTTTTGTTTTGTTTATAAAAGTTTTTAAGGAATTCCTAATAATTTCGGAACCTTAAAATGTCCACTTTCTTTTATTCTTAAAAAAGTGGATTGCACACGCAGCGTACTCATTGGGTCGGCTATTTGCGTTGCGTGAAGAAAATTGTCTATGGACTCTAAACACACGCAACAGATTCTATGGGCCTTAAGTATTCTGCAAAGAGAGGAGACATTGGTGCCCTCACACTTTTCGCAGTTGCTTGCGACGTGGTACCTCTGAGACTGACGTGGTAGTACGACAGCCGATATTTTTCAAATGTTGACTCTCAGTACCTTCTATCGTATGGTCAAAGGAGCGTTAGTGTCACGCTAGCGGTCGTGGCGAAACATGTTGAATGGACCAAAGCGCCTTAGTTAGATACTGCCAGTCGTATATGGGTGAAAAACATTCCCAACTTGTTATATTTTTATCATGTTTGTGATTATTAATGAATTGCAATTGGTTTTTTTTGGGATTTTGCCTAGTCATTGGCTTTTGCCTATACATTTTTTTTTGAGTACGCTTGTACCCCCATGAGGCATAGTAAGTTTCCAATTGATAGTCAATCGGCAATTAAAACAATTTCGCCAATAGAAGTCAAGTCCAAACTTCTCAACACGCGCCACTTGATAACTTACGGGCGATAGGGGCATAAACGCCAACCAAGCCCGAAACTGATTCATTCTAGGCAATCATATGGATTAAACTACATCTTGCGGATACTTACTTAGGGTGGCGCTACAGTCCGTGGTAGACCTGGGTCTCAACCAACAAGCCTCTCCAGCCAGCTCGATCTTTAGCTAGCTGCATCCAGTTTCGCACGCATTGTTGGTTGAGGTCCCTTTCCAATTGCGTGCGCTATATGTGTCGCGGCCTTCCTCTACTGCGCCGTCCCTCTGGCGAGGATTTAAAAACTTTCCGGGCCGGAGCATTTGTTTCCATCCGCTCTACATGACCTAGCCACCTCAATCGTTGGATCTTCATTCTTCTGGCTAAGTCGATGAACAGCCTGTACAGTTCGTCGTTGCATCTCCTTCTCCACTCACCATCTATGCAGATGGGACCGAAAATCATCCGAAGAATTTTCCCTCAAAGCAACCAAGACCACCCTCGTCCGCTTTTGACAAAGTCCATGCATCTGCGCCATATAGCAGGTCTAGGACGATTAAGGTCTTATAGAGGGTCACTTTGGTTGTTCGAGCGAGGGCTTTGTTTATCAGTTGCTTTCGTAGCCCAAAGAAGCAGCGATTTGCAAGAGTTATTCTTCGTTTGATTTCAGCGCTGGTGTCGTTGTCTGATTTGGCAGCGGTTCCTAGGTAGACAAAGTCTTTGACTACCTCAAATGTATACCTGTCTACTGTGACGTTCTGTCCGAGACGTCGGTGTTGGGAGTCCTTTCAGCATGTACTTAGTCGTGTCCTCATTTACCGTTAGACCAATTTTCGCGGCTTCCGTCGCAATAATCACAAAGGTGCTATTGCCATTGACATCACGGTGAGTTCTTCCGATAATATCAATATCATCGGAAAATTCGAGTATTTGGACGGACTTTAAAATATTTTTCTTTCAAGGATGATGTTGAAGAAGTCGCATGACAGCACGTCGCCTTGCCTGAATCCTTTTTTGACATCAAAGGTCTCGGTTAAGTCTTTACCGACCTTGATGGAGCAGCGTGCATTCTGCATCGTCATTCTACACAAACGGACGAGTTTGGTAAGGATGCTAACACTAGACATTGCTCTGTATAGCTCGTCTCTGTAAATGCTGTCATACGCGGCCTTGATGGGTATCGATTTGTTGTTCCTGGGTTTTTTTTTTCTAAAATTTGCAGTAGCGTGAATATTTAATCGATAGTGGAATCGATAGAGAAAGCCACACTAGTATGGACCAACTGGGTTGTTGACGAAGGGCTTTAGGCAGATAGTATCTTGTATGCGATGTTCAGAAGTCTGATGCGTCTATAGTTGGCGCAGTTCAGAGGGTCTCCTTTTTTGTGGATTGGACAAACAATGCTGAGGTTCCATTCATCGCGCATGCTTTCCTCCGACCAAATTTTACAGGTGAGTTGGTGCATGCTCCTTACCAAATCATCAGCCCAGCAGCCTTGTTGGATTTCAGTTTAGATACCTTAGGCTACCTTCACTTCATTCAGGTCGGGTGGTGGGAATTGTTCATCCATATCGTCGCTTTCATTCGGGTTGGATGGTCCGTCTAGCGGATGATGGTCCTTTCTAAACTCTAACCTACTACAAGACCACTCGGGTTCTTTGTCCCCAAATTGAGCAAAAACAGAGTGGCTGTGGTAGCATGATGGTATTAATAACCTTAAGTACCAAGAAAGAAAAATAGGACTGAAATGAAAATGCATGCCAAGAGCAATATGGCACATCGAAGAGCATCTCGTTCTACCATAGTGTTGTCAATACACTACACTCCTCACTACCTTTGCCATTGCGCCAGTCTCTACCAGTTGGAATACAGAACACTGGGGAAATATTTCTCTCAAGACACCTACCAAGACTACCCAGATCTAGCAAAAGTCTCACTTATGTATCTCGTACATCAAAAAACCCTCCTTATTCTCTTAGTCGTGGTACGTGTCACTGTGACGTATTTGTATTCAATTAGTCACTCCAACGTCACATAATGTGACCAAGGCAGTACAAATTTGTCACAGTGACACGTAACGCCACCAAGAAAATAAGGGGGAAAGGGTCAAGTAGGAGCCTGAATTTCGTCCACCTAACCAAACCTAAAAAAACAGGCAAGGTGCAATATGTCATGCCATCCAATCAAATCTGCGTAACTCGGGTACCTTGGCGTTTCAATCACCAACATGTTGGGTCTGTAATATCGTAAGTCTCGTCCCGTTATACCTGAATTACCATAATTTGTAGCATGTTGCCAACGGTCAACGAAGAGGACTCCGAATATTGTGTCATTCATTGTCACACTTGTCGATCCTTGCTTTTCAGCGATATTGAGAAGTGAATCTTCATCCCCGACGGATTTGTTAATCGATGCGCAATCGTTCCACTGTCCAGCCTACCATAATCCGAAAAATTCCCAAAAAACAAATCCCGTAGCAGTCCAAAAATAAAGATAACTCAGTCGCGAAGAACCCAAGAAAAAAAGGAGAAAAAAACGGTTCGCAAGCATTACGAGACCTCTCGGACAATAAATTGCTGTGGCCAAGTGCAGCGCAGAGTACCAGTCAAAACAGAACAGTCCGCGCGTTGGCTTAAAGAAAACCAAAAACCTTCAGCTTGTCTCTGGGTCAGAATCTCTTGACTGTCGAGAGACTCTGACTCCGCGGACGGTCTCGGCTGTCGTATGCCTCCCCGCTGCCGCTCCCACCGGGAATGAGGGAAGCAACCGACTTTTTTTTGTCAATTGTCTAAACCATAAATAAGATGCAGAGTGCACAGAACTTGCGCCAGTGTCCGACATAACGGATTCTGCGACGTAAAGGCATTTGTGCTCTGTTCGCCGCTCGTGAGCCTTAGTGCTCTCAAAATCGAACGGAAGACAAACGAAAGGGCAAAAAAAAAAAACGAAAACAGAACAAAAACGTTGTCCCGACAAGCAAAATTTTTGCCATGCGTTTGACCTTCTTACACGGTCGCCCGCTGCCTGACGTTTCGCTGCTGGCCGCATGCAGAGTCGAAGTCGAGAGCAGGACAACCCCCAATGCGCTCCGGATGCCGTCCTGTTGACAATATGCATCCGAAACTGCAGCTGTTGATCCCCCCAAAGATATCACACTTGAGAAATTACTTAATTACACGAATTAAAGTCGCTCCGTGAATGTGTCCGCAATCCGGCGGTGTCACCGCCATGGCACTCACCTGTGCGTGAACGAGCTCAGACGGATGGGACAGCAGATACTTTATCGCCTCGAGAAATGCAATACGAGCGCGTGCTGATTTATCGCCGTAATTGCATTCTTATAGCCACCGAAAGATGATTTTGTGCGATTCTGTGGCGGAGATTTGCTTAATCGGCCGGGATAAGGAGGCGAACCGGGCTTTCAGCTACTGCCGCCTTTCATTCTTGACGCATAGAGGCGCGTTCATTGAGCGAGCGATCGTATCGGATTCCAGGCCCGCCAGAGTGAAGCAAGTGGCGTGAAATTGGAGAAACTCAAACTCCAAAGGGAAAGGTTAGCCGCACAAGGTGGACGTTAATAGGGGTATTTGTTACCAGAAGCTGGAACAAGGTTGTAAGCCGTCGCTTAATGACCTCGTTTACACCGTGAGACCGATTCACTGTGTTCAATTCAATTATCAGCTCCGCAGAGGTCGTGCTTGAAGATAAATGGATTGTTCCATTCGGGCGGTGGTGCACAGACAGCCCATGAACGGTAGCTCGTAAAGTGAGTTTTATTGCTTTCCTCCGATGCTACTAGATGGCGAAAGTAGTTTGCAGGGCCTTGCATTGCACAGCGCAAAAACACAGTTCTGCCCTGGGAAGCGACGAGAGCTTGAAATAAATCACAAGAGCCCTGATCGGGGTACTGCCCGACTGTCCGACTTGGAAAATCGCAAACAAATTCAAAAAAGTGAAACGTTAGCGCAACAAAAAATGCGCAAGTGATGTCCATTAGGAAGTGGGGCCTTTGAGGCGGTTCGCCGGCAGGTGGGAACTTTGAATGAAGGAGAGTGACCGCGTTGCATGAGACTAATGGATTCGGCCTGTTGTTGGAATGGATTTCGATGTTCACTGGATGAGGAAGCTTGTCGAATTTTAATTTGGAAAAGTCGCTAAAGGGATTTCAGCTGTGAATGGACCGAACTATTAAGCCGACTGCTTTAATATTTTATGGAGTTAGGAATAGGGGGAATTTACGCCGTTTCCTGTGGAAAGACAGCACACTAGTCGTGCTCCTAAACAATGCTTACAACTCTGAATAATTTGTAACGTCATAATTAAGACGGTTTTGCTGGCTAGCTAGTGGAATAGCAGAATCTTTTTTGAGGTGCCATGTTCTGTAGATTTTTTGATAATTTGACACATTTGTGACTCTCATTTCACTCTTGTCTAATCTTGACAAAGAAGGGGCGCCAAACGTAGCGCTTGCATAGGGCACTCATTTGTCTCGGGCTGGCCCTGAACGTGACTGTCATTGTCAATGTCCCCCACACTGCCTCCATTCTTAGACGTCTTGGGACACTTATGCCATTTTGGCTAATATGCTAACCTTCATCCCATTCCAAGGCCTTAGCTTAGGTTGGGTTGTAGAGGCTGACTGCAGTGCAGACAGTCACACTTATAACAAAGTAGGCCCGTTGCGATACCACGCGGATTAATTTCCCCAAATAATCAAAACCAATTGGTGCTTACAAAGAAGCGATTTTGCTGGCTAGTACTGACGTCTCTAAGCTCATTGAGGTTATTGAAGTAGTAGGCCCCTAGCATAGTAGGTGATTTATGGTTACAACATTCCTTTCCATCCATGCTGCTTCTACAGAAGTCATTATAGGGGACACCCAACCTTCGGGCATGAGTGTCAATTGGCGGCTTATGACGCCAGTAAGCTCTTGAGTTAAGATCTGCTGTGTGCAGCTTGAGAGATCGTTTGCGATTAGTGATGGCCATATTTCTTTTGTGATACTTTTTAGCAATTTGCAATTGGTGGTGTTGATTGTGTGTATCTTGAGCTGATGATAGGCTGTAGCGTGGCATGAAAATTGAACCACACCTAGCCAGTTCATGTCACGCCATTCACATGAGGTGTATATTAAAATGCTCGTTGAGACAGCCTACAATTAAGGGATATTTTTGAGTTAAATATGACATTGTCGAGGGATTTAATTGCGGCCTGACTGTACGAGCAGTTGGTGACATCTCCTTTGGATATTACTTTGTTCTTGAGTCAGGACAGTGCCTTTATCGCAATGGTATCTGCCTGAAATACCCTACAGTGATCAGGGAGCTTACTGGAGATAGATTGGGACGTACTCCCTCGTCTGTCTTCGATCCGTCTGTTAAGATCCGATCTGGAGGGAAAGCTGGTGGAGAATTTCTTCTCGAGCATAACTTGGGGTAGTAAGCGGTCGGTGTCGTTGGGGGGGAAATTAAATTCGCTTAGAATAGTTGAGTGGTCGAAGGTGAGTTCGGACCACAGCCTCTGAACCTGAGCTTCAGCTGCGTTAGAAAGCCAAAGTACGCTGATTCCAGTGATCTCCAGTGATTCCCGCCTTGCCTTTGTGTTTCGCTCGCTGTCACTGGTTCTTAAGGAGAAAGTCGAATTCCACAACTATCTTGGACAGACATTGATGTCCACGAGCATAGCTTGGGATAGCAAGCGGTTCGGTGTCGTTGGGGGGGGAATTAAATTCGTTTAGAATAGTTGAGTGGTCGAAGTCGAGTTCGGACCAGAGCCTCTGAACCTGAGCTTCAGCTGCGTTAGAAAGCCAAAGTACGCTGATTCCAGTGATCTCCAGTGATTCCCGCCTTGCCTTTGTGCTTCGCTCGCTGTCACTGGTTCTTAAGGACAAAGTCGAATTCCACAACTATCTTGGACAGACATTGATGTCCATGCACTCAAAGTGCCCGATCGCATGATCGACGCCCTCTTCCTTGTGCGCATGGAACGCCTCATATGTTGGATGGCGGTCGAATTGCGGAAAACTGAGCTTCCAACTCGGAGTAAGTTGAGGACGAAATTTCTTATCAAAATGCGATCCAACTCACCGACTATGTATCTATTGTCGTGTGCTATTACTGATTGGAATTCAAATTTATTCAGCTTTCTAGAATATCTTGAAATGATCCATTGAAAAATAAAAAATGAAGAAACTCAATTTATGGTTTCGTACTCCGCGCCATCACAGATTTCCAATCTTATCGCACAAAAAATCTTCAATCTTGTGTATCGATGGCTCGCATCACCCACATCCGTCGGCACAATAAAGTTCATCCACCCACTGCACAATAAAGACACACTCTTCCCTCCACAAGCACACGCCGCATCGTGAACGGCGGTCGATTTGAAAACCTTCGCCAACCTCAAGTCCAATACAATTTTATGGCCTCCCCCTCACCATAACAGGTGCACTTGAGTGCCATCTTCCTCTTGACAATCATGCGCAATCACCTGATCTGGCCAACTAATGCGCTCCACTACACGTCAACCATGCACATCCCGGCTCATGGCAGCGCATAATGAAGAACCCACGCCTTATCCAACCAATTTTCTCATTCAACAGCAGTCTCTCCCTCTCTCGCCCGGCCGCGGTCCGCACTGACTCCCTAATGATCTCATAATACACTTTGACGAGATTCAAGAGGAGAGACCTCCAATTGATGATGAGGTCTTGGGTAAACAATAGCCTCCTCTGTCGCGGTAGACAACAAAACGGAAAAAAGAACAAAAATCACCCAACTCCCTCGATCTCGTCAAAGCGGTAACTAAAGCACAACACCGAACCCAGGATATGGGGGTAATGGGGATACTTGAATCTGGATAGGCGGCGCGGCTGTGCAGTGGTGGGTGCCCAGGCACACGCATCTCAGTGCGTCCGCACTGTCGCGTCGTCATCACCGTCGTCGGCTGCATGAGCTTGATTATGATTTTAGCCATATACGGCGCGGAGGAGCACCGAAGAGTCTCTTTTGTTCTACGACCCGTGGCCCTCTTCTAGGTTCCACCTTCAATCATTCGGATCACCTTCGTTGTGTTGTTGTGCTGTTGCTCTCCTCTCGTGGAGACGTACTTGTGCGCTGACGTTCTTTATCGATGTTGCCGGGAAGAAAAATGATGATTACACCCATCGTCTTGACTGTTCCCCCTCGTCTGGCAGCCCACATTCTCCAATCGTCTCCGTTCGCTTCGACTCGATCGTGTTTTTTTTTTTTGTTTTTCGGAACCAATTAAACAAATAGCGCGTCCATCTCGAACGCTTCATCCATGATTGGCAGGTATGTTATTGTTCCAACAAAGTGTTATTACGATCCCATTATATATGCTTGAGGAGCACACGGCTCAGGAATTCCCGCATACTGCTGTCCTCGGCGATCGTGTGATGGTGGAACTGGCGGTGCTGCTGCTGCTACAGCGGCTGCCGTTGACGATCGCATTGAGAATTGGGATGCTTGCGGCGTCCTTTATCGGAATGCGATGCACCAGCATCACCAACATCACCACCATCCGCATCGTGTCCAGCGCGGCAGTGGAGCGGGGCAATTTACGCTGACCACGATCCGCACACGAACAAACAGGTGGATTCCGTTCCCAGCGTTGATTGTTCTGCGCACACACTGACCGATCTGGTGATCGATGAGGAATCCGTCAGAAGTGCTTAAGATCGCCTGGTAGTTCTCAAACGTACCGTGTCGACAAAGCGGCATGCGGCATGCGGCAGGGAACGCAACGGGCGCAAAAGCGGACAACAGAGTGCCGAGCTGACTTCGATGGGACGGTAAACGAGCGATTTATACCGAACGCAGGCTATGTGTGTGCGTTTTGTTCGGAATGTGATAATGGGATGCGCGGATGGGTTATTTGGATTGTTTAGGGCATTCGAGAACATGGGAATTTTTGAGATTGTTCGATGCGGTTTTGGTTGTCTCTTTGTATTGGATTGATGGTGTGCAGGGTTGAGTTACCGTACCGGTGTGGTTTTCCAGGAATGATTAAACGTTGGATTAGAGGTGATTGTTGAGAAATCGTTTTGACGTTTGAATTATCCTTACGAAGCCATTTGATTGGCGTGCAACCACAGAAAAGATCGATTTAGAAATGGATTGTTCATGGTGCATTGACGAGGGGGTTTTGTTTTCTCTTCATTCTTCATGAATAGTAAAGCGACCACCTACTGGGTGGGGGAGGGCATGAATGCAGGTTTTGGTCTTGATTTCAATTTGGAGCATGACTCGTGAAGTTGCATGGATGGTTGACAAGTTGCTGATTCAATGGTGCCAAGTTTAGTTGATCGGTTGCAAGAAGCTTGATTTGTTTTCGTGGCGTTTCCTAAATTGTGAAGCAGGCGTGCAGGTAGAGCTGTCTGGTATCGCCATATATGAGGCACACCACATTTAGTAGGCTCAAGTGAAGAAGAAGCTAAATCAACTGGTCTCGTACCAAAATGTAAACCGAATTGTTTCAAAATGTCATGGCTTAAGCAGGTAGGTGGATGCACACATATATGGGTGCGATGACAATCTTACGGCCGCGGCTCACTAAGGGTATGGACGCTTTTGGGTCCATTGTGCCCTTGCTAGAGGATGGTTTACTACGACGAATTTTAGGAGGTTTTTCAAACGCCGCCTAGTCTTCCATCGCTATGAAGAATTGCTTTCCATGGACTCACTCATTTATTTGCTACGGCTGGGCTTTCGCAGAGCACGGCAGATGTTGGACAGATTCTGTCTCTTCTCGGTCTGTGTAGCTTGTGCAAATGTCGGGTTGCGGTATTTTCCATTATCTAATGACACAGTGCCCGGTTAGGTCTCCTCCTAAAACTGATCACTGATTATCACTTTTCGCTCAGCTCTTGATGTTGCTCCAGTACTCAGCAACGAGATCCGGTTCTGCGTCTTTTGTTTTCTTGTGGAGCCAAACACCGTCAATGCATAAGGGTTTGACATAGATTCTCCTAGCTCAAATCCCTTCTCTGTTTGCTTGTCTTTTCCTTGGATGCCATTATGCCTCAATGGACAAGTCTTTCTGTCTGTGATGTCAAAATGTTCGGTGCTATTGCCTTTATTATCGCTTGTCTAATGCCATGTCTTGCTTCTCAAGCCAATAGTCAATCCAATGCCACTGTCATTCACTTATCAGCATTTGCCAAACTTCTAGTTTATGCAACTCAACCAGCGGTTGTAAAAAAAGATTTTTTTTTTGCTAATTCGTGATTTTTTTCTTTCAGCTAAGCTTTGCCATAGAAAGTCTCATCGGGAATATCTGCGGTAAAGTTTTGGAGCGCATTCTAGAGCTTTGGTCAAGTTGAAGATGGGAGATGAAGACGAAGTGCGTCTTTCGTCCGCGCAGAAATACAGCCGAACGGCCTTTCTGTCCAAGAATGGTAGTTAGAAGGCTTGGCCTCGAGGAAGACTCTGTAGTGCCCTGACATTGGTGGTCCTCTTTTAAGGAGCAGTCCCTATACTCAGACTGTGTTCGGGTTAATGGTACTTGGACTTTGCCAAGGGTGCGTCTTGTCATCTCTCTTTTGAATTATATTTATGGACTGGATGTTGCAGCTCAGGTGAGCCGAGCAATTTTTCAGATTGGGACAGTTGAGGTCATCTTCTTTGTGTGAATGACTTAGTCACCCTCACATCTTCCCAGATGGAACTGCAGCGCGCACTCGATAGGTTTATGGCCATATGTGCCGATGCTGGAATGAAGGTCAAAGTGGACAAATCGGAGGTTATGGTCATCTCCAGAACGCCTGTTCAATGCATTCTACAGGTTAGTGGAGTCCCATTGAAGCAGGTGGAGAAGTTTATGTATCTCGGGACCTTTTTCACGAGTGATGGAAGGAGTTTGCTGTAGGATTGGTCAAGCTAGGTCCATTTTGAAGCAGCTTGGTAGATCTGTAATCAGGAAGGCTGAGATTGGTGTCAAAGCCAAGTTGGGGGCTCAGTATCCTCTCACCTCTCACCTATGGTCATGAAATTTGGGTAATGACCGAAAGAATAAGATCGTGAATACAAGCTGCTGAGATGAGATTTCTCCGTGCTGTTGTGGGAATTACTCGCCGGGACAGGGTGAGAGGGCTATGCTTCGGTGCTTTGGTCTCGTGGCACTAATGTCCCCTTCATAACGACTTCCGAGACGGGCGTTGAATGCGATTCCATCAGGTAGACTACCGCTTGGCAGACCCAGGACCAAGCCCAAAAACTCGCCTGGTTACGCTTGGGCCTAACTTCTGATGAGTTAGAGTCCATGGCGGAGGATCGTAGTAGTTTGTTGGGTAGTTTGTTGTTATTTTTTTATCTTGCCGCTCTCTCAGAGATTCTTACCCCCACTCCTTACAAATGACAGACTTCCCAATTTGGTGCAGAAAGTACTGGAACAGGCCTTATATGTTTTTGTAGAAAATTACAAGTTTAAGTGAACGGAATATGTTCAAACAAAGCAAAGACAATTAGATAATTGAACTGGCTAAAGGACTTTGCTTTGTCGATGACAAAATAGACAAGATCTTGCAGCCATGGCACAACAGGAGCATTGTATAATGGGGTGTCCCCGAAGATACTGTTAAATTTTGGACAAAAGTTGTGAAATATAAAAATGAAGAATTAGCTGAATCGGCAATCATTATAGTATCCTCCCTAATTCTGAAGTCGAAAGAAGTACTAGTACAAAGAACATAGACAAAAACAAATTGCGAAACCGACCATAATTTTAACAATAACAATAAAAATAATGAACAGGAGTGCTGTAACAAACGACGTCATGATTAAAATCGGAAAAACAAACAAATTACACACTGATCTAAAAACTATAGCCGGCTCCGAGTCGAACTTGAGCGTAACAGCCGTCCCAGAAATGAATAACTTCTACCTTTTTTCTTTTGTCCAAAATGTTGTTTCTTCTTAACTTGAATGTCTTTTCTTTTTATCGTGAATGTGTACATTGTTTTCTTAATTTTTTTTTATTTTTGTATGAAATGTATATAAGACTTACTTGATATTTTAGCAATTTCCAGCGGATTTTCTTTTCCCTCAGCGGCAACACTGCCTGCATCATGTCTCAGTTGCTGCCGGCTATGTGATGGAGAACAGCACATGCGAAAAGCAAAAAAATCTATCAAATACATCATTATTTCAAGTCAAATCAAAAAGCCAGTACCTTCTCTCTTTGCACGGGAATGGATCCTGTATTAGTTCGAGCACCATTACATATCTATGCCCGCTTTGAGGGGGTGCAGGGAACTAAGACCCCGGGAATTAAGTCCACTGAGGGTCTTAGTCCCCATGCAAGGTGGGAACGTACTTCACTTTCTTAAGGGAACTAAGTACACACTCAAAAGTCTGCAGTGGGAACTCTCTATCAACAATAATTAAGCAAAAACCTCGAAACTGCAGTTGATTATCAGGCCTGCAGTTAGTTATCAGGTTATCGTTGATAAGTACAGTCGATTAGTGCTGTTTTCCACACTTTAATAAAATATACTTTCGCAGAACCATACCCCAGGTCCTAGAGTGACCCAAGCAAGTGGACATTTTTTTCTAAGCATAGACTACCACATAGGAGGCTTTAGTCTAAAGCAAGAAATTCTGATGTATTCAAAGTATGAGGTGGGTGGCTTGCAGAATTTTAACCCTTTTTTCCGCAGGAAGTATGGTATGTTAACAACTGCCAGGCAGGCGTCTGGAGCTGGGTTAACAAACGTCGCCAGCTCTTGAAACTGCAAAACGAAATAAACTAAAATGGCCTTATTTTTGAGGGACGAAAACGGTTATGAAAGAAAAGAGAGAGAGCAAGGTCCCGGATTTGATCTCTGAATCCCCTATTTCGATAAGTTGAGGAAATGAAGAGTTGATAAGCTCGAGGGCTGTAATTTGAAAGTTCAAGAAAGCAAATCCAGAAGTTGAATAGAAAAATCCAAAAGTGGTGGTCAACTTTTGGTGAACAGTCGCCGAATACTCAGTTATTCGGTCAAGAGCCTAGCCGAATATTCGGTGTTCGGCAGAATCACTATTCATGATTTTCAAAATGCGTGCTCTGTGAAAAATGTTGCTCGCTCACTACAGCGGTTCCTATACGCTCAATGTTTGTGTGCAAGATTTAATACTACACAAAATTACTGTTCGTCTGTGGATAACATTTGCAGAGCTTGTGCAAGTTATTCTGGAAAATCAAAACGCTTTTAATATTGCACAAAAATGTCTTGTAATATTTTCAAGTGCCGAGCAGTAAACACCTCAGCGAGTAATTCCTCAACATGTTCTCTGCACACACATATCAGCGGTCAACTAAATTATTGGAAACAGCATTGCACCGTCTGGGGCGCCTAGCCACAATATTGCACACAAATATTGAGAGTCTAGGGACCGCTTACGAAAGCGAGTATTCTATCAGGTATAACCGAGCCTTTGCCCGAAATGAGTCAGAAAGTAATCGAAAATTGCCTCGTCGAAAGCGTGTCCTTGAATATTGTTCAAATTGCATGCAAAATGGCATCTCAAACCGAGTCCAATTTGCTTTTGGAACGATAAAATGGATGACTCTAAGCCAGATGCAAGATCTTCATCTCAACGTGTTCCGGCAAAGATCACACTGTTGGCATGCCTTTAATTCTTAAACTATTCAAGTGAAGACAACAGACGACTTCCGTGTTTTCGAGCCACCCAGAATGAGCGTATAACGAAAAGCGCACAGATGCCAATCTAGAAAATAAACACACTCATGAGCAGGTCCTGCAATACCTCACCAAGATAACCGTAGAACTAAGCCAACTCCACTCAGTAGCATCTTTCAGTAATCTGACCCCTGTAGCAGATATCCTGCATCTGCGAGGATGCCATAAACCATTTCGATAAAATCCACTAGGTATTTTGATCTTTTCCTGGTTCCAGAGAGGGAGACTAAGAGACCCATCAAACGAACACCAGTCACCAGTAAAGCACTTCATTTGAAGAACGCGACAAACCTCCCGGAACACGATACCCAGTCGCATGTCTGCCAGCCCTGCCCCGACCCGCCACAGCGCATTTACTCCACATCTCGGCAACAAATCTATTCCATAACACAAATCAAGTTGAACAGGTTGCTCCGTGAGTGATCCTTGCACAAATGGCCCAAAACACCCATGTGTGCAGAGGCCTATCTAGTGCAGGGTACATAACGTCACCGTCAGCGCTCCATGCATCGATATTGTCGATGCAAATTGTTATGAGTTCCGAATGCCGCCCAAGCCAGCTCTGCACATGCCGCGCTGCGGTGTCCCACCACAGACCTAGGACCGATCATACACACTTCTCTCGTTCTGGAGGGGCACGCTTTCGTGGATCGCAACCTATCCTGGGCTGTGGTCGGCTGTGGTTCAGCGTTTTGCCTTTACATAACCCCCAACATCGGTGCAACACGCATATGTTGCGGGCCCGTTCCCCTGGACATCCACCGGCGAGTACAGCGCCGCGGCCGCCCGCCGCGCCTTCCCTCGAATGCCCCCGCTGGATGTGTGTCGTTGTCGTCATCGTCATCGTTGTCGCTGTCGCTGTCGTTGTCGGAGCCCGCACCGACAAAAGGTCCAATTTAATGTTAATTTGGTTCTATGTGTGTCCGGACAAATATGAGTAATAAAATTTTGACATGCAAGAGAAATGTCACAACATAATTTTCGATCTATGAATCAGGCACACGAAGGGATGTGTGCGCGCGCTGGGCTTGTGGTGCGGAAGGTGCTCCGGTTTGGATCGGAATGGCCTCGTTCGCATGGGGTTTTCTGGAGCAAAATGCGGCCGGACGGTGGACTGACGAGCGGTGAGGACTGGTGGTGTGCTCGGACTAAGTGGATACGGCACTGGGGTTTATGGTGGTCCGGAACGCTCAGCGTTGCTAAAAAAAAATTATACACGCAGTTAAAGTTTTTTCTACTTCATTTAGTGTGTTGCTAATGTCTTGCACTGATTTTTTTTTCTGCTGTGTCTTACTGATCGCAGCGCATGCTGCTAACAAATTGAGCAGACTTTGGGTTTGGGACAGCTCGGACTGGGAGAAGGAAATCAAGCATATTCCAGGGCAGGTATATAACTGGGGCATGGTATACACAATAAATACTGCATTGTGCATTGGGAGGGAATTAGAATGGGTGAGGGGGTGACATTGTGAGGGAAGTTTTACAAAAATAAATATGTCAAATATAGTTCCGGTAGGTTTTCAGTACCTCGCCAGAGGTTGTGTAGTGAAATTCGGTGTGTATTCAACGCGCCATCTTCGGAAGGAGAAGCTTTCAAAATCAGTTTTCTTTGGATGTGATTGGTTATGTATAAGTATAGGGTGATGGCATGCAATGTCAGCCCCTTCGTTAGAAAAGTCCACCGGAAAAGTAAATGCCTTAATGTATATATTGCTACCAGTTGGGTATATATTTTAATTCGTGCGGTTTTTTTACTCAAAATTTGAACGTTTATTTAAGAAAAGAATATTTTAAAAAAACAAGGGTATTGCCCAACTGAAGCTATGACTTTTTCCCATCTTTCTGGCAATTTGTGGATCCCATCCCAAAAGAACTGCGCCGGCTTGGCAGCCAAGAATGAATCAAGCCAATTTTTGATATTCTGCTCTGATGTGTACCGTATTTCAGTGAGGGCATTCTGCATCGACCGGAAAAAATGGTAGTCAGAAGGGGCAAAGTCTGGGCTATAAGGCGAGTGGGGTTAAACTTCCGATCCACCGTTTTCCAAATAGTTCCTTACCGGAATAGCAACGTGGTGCCGAGCGTTGTCATGATGGGAAATTATTGCCGAGTTTTTCGGCTACTGCTCTCTACAGCACACCCTTCTGGTCCCACCAAATACAGAGCACTACCTTCGCGCCATGGATATTCGGCTTTGCCGTTGATTTGGCTGGTTGGCCGGGTTTCACATATGATTTTGTGCGCTTGGGGTTGACGTAATGTGCGTGTTCACCATAATAGCGCATGTTCACCATAAACGTCCACCAAATTACGATGACTTTCGGCAGCAGTTTTCTTCATATTAAAGTAATGGAGAAGAACTGCCCGCGAGGGTGCAAGTCAGGCACAAAGTTCGACATATTTGAGTGAAAAAAAATGTTGTTGTTAAGGCTTCAAATGAATGGCATATACTGAAATGACGTACACTTACAATAGCTTCCCAACGCATGTTCCAATGGAATAATACAAGTTACACCATATCTTAGCAAACCTCCCGAATTAAGTTTTATATTTAATATCTATTTATATGTATTTTTTTTACCAAAAGCCTAACTGTTCCTCTGTCTGGATGTAAAATTCTGTGCCGATGCAGCTGCTGGTTGTCTTATTAAAAATTAAAGTTTAGTTCAAGTTGTTGTAAGTGCCGGTTTTGTGACCTTTCAGTAAAAATTAAATTAGTTCAAGTGTTGAAAAGTGGAAAAAGAGCCATAATTACAAAAATATTGAAGAAAAGTGCATTTATAGCCCATCTACAGTTTGTTTTACACTTTAGAAAAATAGTATAAAATACAATCAAACATCTGTAACTTGAACACGAAGGCTGCAAAACATTAAAAACACATAAATTATGCATTTCTACATTCACTATAGAACTTAACTTAACTGGTAATGCCACATCAAGGTGGGGAATTGTCCAAAAACGCTGTGTAGAGAGCAGAAATGAAGTATGATAGAGACGCACAACTTCTACCTCTCTTGCCCCTTAAAATTGTTGACAACCACTTTTATATCGTTTTCTAAAGTCAAATTGACCAATCAGAGAACGGCATTTACGTTATTTCGCAATTAACCGTCAAAAATGCATGAATAACTGTCAAAAACCTCTCAAATTCGTCGATGGACTAGGGGTCCATCAGCTGTGAAGTTGGGCATCTCTATAATACTTAATTTCTGGTAGAGAGAGTGCTAACGTCAGCGACGAGTCCGCTGGATCTTGGAAACGGACAGCTTTGCCATCGATATTATGCAGAAAAGGATGTTTTTAACACAGCTGAGACTGGATTTTTTGTGCTTACCAAATAAGACACTCGCTTTCAAAAATGCCATGGCGGAAAACATAGTACACAACATGCCTTGTTACTGCTAATATGAGCGGAACCGAAAAGTTGAAGGTTTTTTGTTATTGGAAAAAATGCGGACCCGAGGTGCTTCAAAGTGATAAAATCTATTCCAGTGAAATACTCCAGTAACAAAAACTGCTGGATGACTGCTTCGATTTTTGAGGAGTGGATATTCAAACTCGACCAAAACGTAACGAAACAAGTCGGAAAATTGTTTTATTTCTTGACATCCTAAAAACATTCCGACGAAATCTGTTGAGCTTGTATTCTTTCCTCCAAATGTGACGTCATAACTTCAACCCATGGGATGTGATTCAAAATTTGAAATTACAATGCCATCGTCGTTTCAAGATAGTATTTCTGTTTCTTTGTCATGACTTGAAGCAACACGGTTCTTTCATAAGTCTTGGACACTCGATGTCAAGGAGGCCACAATCAGGAATTGTTTTAAACATGCTGCATTCGGTGAAAACATTTATTTCTTTGACGCAACTTGTCGCATCCCTGTGTGATACTGGGTGTACTGGGTGATGATATGAATTTACTTTTTAACACTTATGTTCAGCGCGTTGGCGCGTTGGTCAATGCTGTCGTCATTGCTCATTTTCATAGTGACGAAATTCTTATCTAGGATGAAGGTAGCGATAAAGAAGAAAATACAGATGATGGAGATTATGGAGATGATGAAGATGATGGCCGACAGCAGTTCCTCCTTCCAGTGTTGAAATAAAATCAGCATTTCGTACTATAAGGTTCAAGTTTGCCATTATCGAAGATCATTTCGTAGATAAAATAAAAAAACAGTAAACTTCAAACAACAATCACAAATTTGTTTTCAAAGTTAAGGAACAATTTTTAACTTAAGTTATACTTACTCAAAAATAAAGAAGTGCTCTAATTTAACTCTAGTCTGTTTGTTTTTCGGATACTCCATAACACGAACTCGCAGTAGCCGAACAAGAATGTTTTCCCGTGGTTACAGAGGTTCGACTGTATTTTTGAGTAATTTTGTACAGGGGTGCTGGCCTTATGAGAAAAAGTTTTGCTCAATTCTCATAAAGTCAGACTACAGTTCTCAACTACTTGAGTATCCAGTAGTCAGCCTCAATTAGCTATTATTGGCGGGCTGACAACTGGATCAGAAGGTGCTGACTACTCAAAAATCACATGTTTTCACTATGATTGTAAATAATTCGAATTGTTTTTGTTCCAAAAATGTGTTTTTATCACATTACCATTTGCCCTATAGAAACAATTGACTGACATTTCTTACTTAAAAAATGTGACCCGGTAAGTGAAGAAGCCCCTCGGTTATTGCAACTGCCTTAAGTTCTATTCGTTGAGTAAATCGAGTATGTTCTGCATATTTGAAAAATAAGAAAAATCCAAGACCAAAATTACTTTTTCTATGTTTTTAGTAAACGCTGCATATTTTGGCGTTTGAGAACATTCTTCGCTTTGTCCTCCTGACATTGTTGCATTAACACGCACTGAAGCAACACAATAAAAATGTAAATTTTGTCCGGCACTAGCAACCATACTCATGTTAAATGCCATTTGCATTCGTGAATAATGGTTACCTTTACTCCACACTATTACTCCTTTACTTAAAAAATTATCTAAAAACAAATTACTTGCAAAAGTTAAGACAGAATTTAAGAGATACCCATGGAGACTGGAACTTACTTCACTTTTCCGTACACTTTTACGCGTCCTTACTGTATTCTATTTCTGATAAATTGCACGTAAAAGCGTGCAGATTTTGACGCAATTTTCTTTAAGAAGTCTACGCTAGTTACAGTGAACAATGTCGTCACAGTGAACAGGCACAGTTTTTATTAGTTCACTATATCGAGCGGCTACTGTACTACATAGTTCCAAAATATGCGCTTTTCGGTTATCTGAACTGGCATATAAGTACATGTTAACGAGTTAACAACCTGTCATTGGTAGCCCCTGTTGAAGATTCGCTGTCGGATCTGTAAAAGCCTGTCAACGATCATACAGTGTTACGTCCCCTACAGACCGTAGCTCCAATATTGATGACTCCCCATTGTCCATTCCTTGAAAAATGACAACGCCGTAGCGTTTTGTTCGGAATACACTGATCCTCGTGGCAGCACAATGGGACTATGTTGACCTAAGTGTGGTTGCTGTGTTTCCATTTAGTAGTCAGCCACCTCAACCTACCCTAAGCCAGAGCGGCGATTGGCTTACAGCGCCATCTGACCTAAATTTTAAACTCACCGTTGGTACTCACCGTTCCAAAATGTCTATGGTAAAGGAGATGTCAGAAAACGAGGTCGTTTTGGAATTAGCTAGATGAGAGTGTCTCCATTTTTTACCGGGACTCTCGAATTTTAGCAATTCGACTGCAACAAAAGCGCATATCCTTCCTGATCTCATCCCAGAGCAGAGTAGCTTGGCTGAACAGATATGTTCATGTGGAAGCTCAAACTGAAGGCCCACTGCCACTGCGACCGCACATCATCGCCGTTTTAAGATCCACACATGTGCTAGGTTCATCTCGATGTATAACCTATACAGCTCGTAGTAGGATCTTCTTCTTTCATATTCGACAAAGTAAATTGGATTTAGGTGTAAGACACGTTAGAAAAAAACAACAAATTTGCATTCATTTCCACAAGTGCAAAACATGACTAATTTGAAGACGGTGCATTGATTTTCACGTTCCCGTGTTCGATGGCAGACGCATACAGGAGGTATCAAATAACGAGCGACCAACCCGTGCATCGATCTAAGCAATTTTTTAATTTATTAAATAAATCAGAATGAGTACAACACTCAGGCAGTTTTCTTCTTCTCTGAACAGCTATCAATCCACCAGCGGTAAAGTGATGGTCAATTCAACAGAGGGTAATATGCAGTTCACAAGTATCAATCACAAGTAAACGTGTGTTCTGTGGAATCCACTGATGTTAACCCCTCCTGCCAAATTTGAAGGTATTCTTGCCACTATAGACGTGGTTGAGGTTGTGAACTAGGGCCTAGCTTTATCAGTAACCATTGAATAAGCTAGCTCGACAATTTTATGCGGGCTTCAAAAGAAGTGTATTGTCTTGACAGGTGTATTCTCTGAGCCCTGTCAGTGACTCGACAGAAGCAGAGTATTATGAAAGTAATTCATGCTAACTTAGACAGCTGCCATAGAAGTCAACGCACGTACCCATTACATCATTACCACGTTGTCATAATGCAACCAATTTCAGGTTCAGTTTTGTTCGAAGCTCGATTTTGATAGGCAATAGACATAATGTCTCGACTTTGGGGTGGAGTCGTGGAGAACATTTGAGTCTATTATAATTCCTCAAGAATCAAAGACAACTCAGATATGAGCCATTCTTTCAGTCTCAGTGGGAGATCCAGAGTAGTATAGTCCACTAAAAATGCCATAGGATAAGTTCTGTAGGCTCTTCAGGGTCAGCACATATCCTGTGCAGATCATGTCCCATAGTCCATGCTGGCACCGAACTCTACTGTCAGATTTGTGGCTACTCTGAGATCAGGCCCTCTTTGGGACTCTTCTTGCTGCTCTGTTGACATCGGTTAAGCTGGCAGCCAATTCTGTCTGAATACAAATGCGGCACAATCTCCTTATAAACACGAAATAAAGAATATAACTTGAACTAGAGCATTTCCTCAAGCTTCCCCTTTTCTTTCTAAACAATATGCGTCGATGCATTAATCTAATACAAAGTCTTGATGGCAGCTGTCATGGCTTGCAACACCCGGATGCCAAAGCCAGAGCACTAACCCACTAAAACTATCAAAAGCCTTCAGCCTCGTTCCCTCAGCCATCGTACTGAAACTTAATACAAATCCCGATTCGACACCAGATTGTGCATATCCAGAGGTTATCTCTGGCGAATATCCAACGTTTTCAATTGGAAAATCCAATACCTGCCCACTCCATCGCAGATCGCATGCATGCCACATCTCAGATCGCTCTCTCTCTCTCTCTCTCTCTTCTCTCCCGGTCGGGGAAATCAAAAATTCCACCGTATCGAGTCTAATCACATTTTTATTGGACAGGAGCACATTTTCCACTCGAAACTAGTGACACTGGCGCATGCTAGGAATCAAGGCACACACGCAATGCACACCAGCACCGTCCAGCGATATCTAATCCGAGGCCTCGTGTGTGCACAGAGTAGACGCAGCATCCCGCCGCAACTCGGCTTCTCGGAGTGAGACTGCAGTTAATTTATCTAAATTGAATTAATAAACCATGTTCAACATTGTGTGGTCTTATTAATTTATTCATGGCCGATACCGGCAGTGTGTGCGCTCAATCTGTGTTCGGGAGCACGAGCGGAGACGCAACGAGGGCGCAGCGGCCAGCCTGGGTATCCGTCGACGATCTGTAATGACGTGATTGGTACCCGGTTGGCGCTGCACTGGACAAATGATTCCTGGCCGCATGAAGTCACATGCAAACTTATGAGACCGTCGCCGCCGCTGCCGCAGTCAGTTGTTATCTCAAAGACCCGAATGGATTCCATATCACAGTGCAACCCATTGGATGGGCGCTGCATGGAAGAGTTTGAACTCTTCGCAGCCGGTGCAGGACCTCAGCCGCAAAGTAAGTGCCCACGCTAGGTCCACGGGGTCCACCTAGGTCCCGGTATATCGAAAGCGATGTCGTTTAATTTATGATACGGACCAAGTGCTCATAAGCCATTATTATGGACACGCAACGGCTCATGACAGAAACTGTGACAAATTTTTAAACGAAAAAATGCGCCTTTTCCCATAATTAATGGTCAGTGATGAAGTTGACAGCGGCAGCGGCGTCGGCAGTCTGTGGTCCAAGTGGACAGCGAACAGGATGACTGGACCTGGCTACAGCCTCATAGAAAAGTCATCGCACTCTATCTGGTTGGGCTTAATGCGCTACCGAATAGATTATGATTGATCGTGGGTAGCCTGAAGTGGTTAAGATAAAGCGATTTGTCATCAATTTGATCGAGATGTTGGATTATGTCAGCGGCTGAGAGCGTGGATTAGATGGCTGTCTGGTGGGATGGTTAATGGGTCTCGTAAATAACGTGCTTGCCCAAAACTTTGCATGTTGTGAATTATTTATGTGTACAGTTGAGTTTTCCTGCGAAGCATGTGCAATACTTTGCTCACACGTTCACTTGGGGGAAAATGAAAACGTTGTTACAATACTTTCTTGCTGGTTATGTATACACCTGTCCAGGAACACCAAGCAGTTAAAGTCGGAATAAAATGGTTATTGGACGGAGTTATTCTTGTGAAGGGCATTACATAAGTCATACATTCGTCTCGATGTTATCTCAGTCGAGGTACATTTCATTCAGAACTTCAATGAATCCGCAAAGTCAAGCACAAGCGTGTTTGAATGGCAGGCTTCTAGGTAAAGAAGGGTAGACACCATTCAGGGTAGACACTGGACACTTGACGTAGACCTGTCAGGATAATGACTGCAAACCTGGAACAGCTTCTATGTAATACCTACATATGCTGTCAGAGATGGACCTGGTATTAGCTTCTACAACAACCACTTGTGTTGGCGTGCTATTTTACTCTCACGACTGGAGCGCAGATACAGTTTTAGGCCGACTGTGACCAGCTTGGTCTGGAAAGCTTATTCTTGACGAATCTATACAGGCATCTTAGGTTTCGACAAGGGCAGGGCGTGCCTCGCCAGCCGACTCAATCACTAGACCTTTGGCATTCCCAGACTTTAGCGAGGGGGGGCTGGTTATGCCATCTTTACTCTTGCAGCTACGTAAACGTTTGTCCGTTGTCCAAAGTGAATTGTGGACTGATTGAGTCGTGTGAGGAGAATCACTCTATAATAAAGTGCAAGTAGCAGGGTCGAAGTTCATTAAATACAGTACTGATGGCCTTAAATCCAATGTGGCCAATCTTATCGGTTTATTTAACTACATTCTGAATCAAGGAATAGTGCCTGAACGGTTAAGCGAAGTTTTTGCTGATTTTTCCAATTCACAAAGAAGGTGATACGTCGGATCCAACCAACTATAGGGCATATCGTTTTTAAATTCGCCGTACAAAATTTTTGCAGCAATATTGCAGAGGCGACTGAGTACATGGATGGAAACCAACAACATTGCAAAGGAGTTTCAAGCTGATTTTAGGTCGGGCTATTCAACTATCGACCACATTTTTCTTTTGAATAGCGTAGCAGGTACTTATATTAATCGAAATAAGAAGCTTTACGCATTTTTCATCGATGCAGTGAACCGGAATGTAGTGTTTTACAAATTGTATGAAATGCGAATTTCAAGGGAATTTGGACGAGTCATGCTAAATCTCTACCAAAATACAGCTGTGTGGTGTGGAGAGGCGCTATTGGACTGGTTCCAGACTGAGTCAGGGGTAAGACAGGGATGCCCACTGAGCCCAAGCTTATTTGTGGAATATCTCCCTTACCTACATTTGGCGAATATGTACCGGACTCACCTTCCACAGGGACCATCAAAAGCACCACAGCAACAAAAGGTCTTACGACCGGCTAAGTTGCGTACCACATCACCACCCCATCCCAAAAGGACCACCATGGACACACGGACTAGAACAACCCTATGTAAGCACCAGCCATTGTACGACATACAAAATAAACATTACATTAAACAAAGTACATCAGTTGAGCCCCTATTGTTGAGCCAACACCCTATCCTTTAGTTTGGAAGTCTATTTGTAATCTAAATTGTAAAAATAATTTTCCGTTCCATTCTTCCTGCCCTGCGACACACTTTTCTCCTAGTAATCCAACAAGCCCTCTGACTTTTGAGCCGTACGTCTAAGCCTGCGGATCCACTGTAAAGCTTGTCGGATTGAGGGGCTCTGGTATCCTCGTCCACTTCCACAATGAATTTAAATACTATAACTCATCTTGCTACCAGGCGAACTGCTAACTTATCAAACTCCTACATTTCATGGGTAGAATTTCGCACTTTTTGAGCCGCGTGTTTTTTTTGGAACGTAACCACTGCGCAAAGTGAGGTATTGGTGTACAGTCATTACAGTCAGTCGCAAAAGTGAGCACACAGCATACAGGTGCCTGGGTACTCAACAAAAATGTATTTCAAGCGGGATTCCAAGCAAAAAGTGCAGTTTTATAAAGCAATTTGTAACGTAATAAAAAAAATATGAAGATATCTCAGAAACTATAGAGACATGGAGCTGAACAAGCATGACCACCTACAGTGGCGAGCAAAAATGGAAACATCATTTCAGTTTTTGTGGTTTTTCATAAATTAAATTTTTCTGTTTTTGTTCTTTAAAAAAGTTCTCTTCGTAATGTATGCTGTTGTTTTTTGGTGTTTTGCCATACCGATCTCAATAAGGTGAGAATCAACAGTTTTTTCCATCCTCTTTGATAATGCGCCAAACCATTTCTTTTCCATTTTGTACCCTTGTAATTTCTATGCTAGATCCCATAAGTAAGGACTTCTTTTTAAGACTCAATGGATCTCAATCTATTTAATACTTTTTTATGATATTTTTTAAAATTAATATAAAGGGTGGTAAATTTGAAGGGCCGATGTTGAATGTGAAACACACCTAAACGTCAACATTTTATTCTGCATTTCATTTGACATTTCTCAATTTCAGACTAACTCAATTTGAACCATGGAAAGATACACAATCGAGCCACGCGTTAAAGTTATTCAGACTTATTATGAAAATTGGCGTTCAAATCAAAATGTATATCGTGCACTTCGAAACAATGGCTCGTTTGTGGTCAATTGGCCGCCAAGATCATGTGATTTGACACCGTTGGATTTTTTTCTTTGGGATTATTTGAAAGAAAAGATGTACGTCGATAAGTCAGTAACAATTCAAGAGCTAAAGGATTAGATAATTCGGCACACTAACGGCATAGAACCTCAATTATGCTTCAGAGTCATTAAAAATTTGGACCATCGCATAGAGGTGTGCCGCCGAAAATCCATACCATTATTATCATAATAAAAACATATGACAATAATTTCCTAAACAATTTGTGTTTTAATCAAAATCAACATTGGCCCTTAAAATTTATTAAGAGAAAAATTAAAAATAAACACAACTAGAATGTCGCTGCTACTGCTCAGTATCATACCAAAATCAGAAAGGGGAAATGTATCACAAAATATGATACGCCAAGCTCAGAGCTAACTGTAGGTAACAAACACAAAAAACGAAAGAAAAATTAAAATTTGCAAAACTGATCCATACCCATATTCATGCACTTCTTTCATTTTATCTCAGCCGATGTAATTGAACGATATCTAATAATTAAATAAAAAAAACAGCTCTGAAAATGTTAATCAAATCCGTTGTAAGGAAACAGTCATGGATAAAAAGCAACAAAAACTGAAATGATGTATCCAGTTGTGCTCGCCACTGTACATGCTGCGTTCAGACTTGTGCAACTGACTGTATGTGTATTTTGTTTTAGAAAAATTATTAGTTGGTAAACACTTAAATAAAACGTACTGTCTTTGGATGCACTTGAGAACGTTTTTCCAACGCCATGAGTGCCTACGCTGCCTTCGGGCTTTCTTAACTCCCCATCTAGTCTAATTTTGCTTATCAAGGTAACCAGTCAACCTTAGGAGAGCACTCACGTTTCGACAATTACACCATAAATTTCAAATAGAATTGGTACTACAATCGACTCTCGAAACACGAGGGACCTTACAAAAAATTCGAATAAACGCGCGCTCGAATTCACGAAAAATTGTCGAGTTGAGAAGTCTACGAAAACGATGATACGAGAAATTAAGGTACATATGTAACATTTTTTTGACACACCTTATTACAAAACACACACGTAATGAAAGTACACACCCACAATTTTTCTTAGTTTTTGAAAACATAAATCAGTGAATTTGTCTTAGGGTCACAATCTAACGGGATCCAAGCACTGGAAACATGTACACAGCCGAACAAAGAACAAAATTCAAAGTACTGAGAGGACACCAGCTACTGATTTCGAATTACATCGTGTTCACTGGTAGCCCCACTGAGCAATCGCTTCGAATTAACGAACGTACCAAAAAACATAGCATTAGTTCGATGTATCAAAGTTTTTTTCAACTGACCTAACGATGAGTCGAATTATCGAGTTTCGATTTATGTCTCATGTCACCGCAAATCAGTGCTGAGAAGCGTCAAGAAAAATGGCACACATGCCTCACAAGAAGAACCAACACTCTTAAAAGGTTATTTATTTGAATGGTGCTTCCCCCAAAACACAAGAAACCACATCTTATTTGTACACGCTCCAGATTGCATTAAATTTACGCGCGCAGGCCACTTCACTACTATGAAATCCTCAGTTCCTGGCATGCCCTAGATGAACGTTTTCATAAGAGCAATATACGACCCAGAAGTCCTTATGATCTGCAATAAAAAAGCATCAGCCAAAATACACTTGCTCATACCGCAAATTTCATCTACCGTAGCAAACAGAGGCAAGGATGCTGTAAAGAACGGCATCTTCAACTGATTCCCTCTCTGAGTATTCCTTATGACAAACAGCAGCAGTCTCCTCACCTTCGGGTTGCACACGTACCAATTGCAGGCGTACAACGTGACCGCCACTTGCATACGCTGAAAAGAAAGCCTTTGGAGATTCACAATTCATCTCACATTCAAGATCCTGCTCACATTCTCGTTTATGTGCTCGGCCCCATAGCAGTACAAGTACATCTGCACCACGATGCCCATGGCGAAGGGGAGAAAGATTAATTTCATCATCCCAGGAACCTGAAATCGTAGCAAGTCTGACTTTCCTTCGGTACCGATCGGCGATGGCTTACCAACAACAGCTCGAGCAGGACAACTCCCAGCGTAATGCCCGCGAAGACGATATCTGCGAAGATGATGGATTTGTAAACACCATTGAGGAGTAGGAACATCACAGATATGTTCTGCTCACGCCTCACAAGCAAGGCCAGTTCTGAGTAGAGCGCCTCGGAGTCGTGGACAAGGACACCTACGGAACGAGGTGACAGTCGGGAGAAAGCAATTCTTCATCCGATCTTACCGTCGCCAGTGTGCTTCCGGAAAACTGTTCTGAAGTCCTTCTCAAGGCACCGGTACGAGATTGAAATGTACATGCAGCAGTACATGTACACACCGTCGATGGCAGAGTTCCCAACCACTGACACATTTCCCGAGTGAAACAGGGCGCAGTAAATGATGGCGTACAACGTCTTACTCCGCACCCGCGTCATGTCCTCGTATGGCAGCCTGTGAGGTGGGAGTTACTTCTGAAAGATTATGCCTGACAGTAACTTACGCGATTTGGAAGGGGAGACTGACCCAGGACCCATTTGTCCCTCCAGTGAAGCGATGATACGTCCAAGTAATCAGTGGCTTGGCCGCATAGCTCCCGTTCGTCGAGATGGACAGCACAAACACCACAACAGTACAGACTCCGGCAAAGAACGTTACCTGCGAGATCATTGCGTTCTTTTCCTTGTCCTTGCACTCTGCATGCAGATGGGAATTGAGACCCCTTCAAACTGAAACTACTGCTACTCACCCCCAATGAGATGGTCAAACAGCGCGGACATGAGCCTGGCCACTTGCTTGCGTTGAGTGACAACCAAAACCACCTTCATCCAGGTTACGGACTTCGTAAGAATTGGGCAGATCAGAGCGAGCACTTCAAGCGGTTGACTCCGGATAAGCCAAGTGAAGCGGTACTCCCCAGACAAGGCCGTGAAAAGAATGCTTATGTGCAGAAAAATGACTACCGCAGACAGCGGCTTGGTAGGATTCAGTGGCCAAAGGCCGAGAAACCACAGAAACCACTTGGCTGCGCGAAAGAAAGCGAAGTCGAAGGCGTCCGTACGCGAGATGAGCATATTTATGACCAGTGAGCTTTGCAAGGAAGAGTAAAAAAGGAACCGTAATCAGCAAAGATGCAGAGTGTAGGCTGTAAAATAAATAAGTTTTTAGAGGTTGATCTAATATTGATCTTTTGATCTCGGGGAAATGGCCTGATTCTATATTAAGGGTGATTCATTTAGACTTGTACACGTAACTGGCTTTATGGTGTCGTGTTGTTCTTATTCAGTTTTGTTTGATAAATCATCATGAAAAGACTCACACCTCGAAACGCCTCTAACTTATCCAGCTCTATTCCAAAACTCAGCCTTCTGTGGAAATAGTTTGTCGTGTACTCTGAGCAACATATGGTGCCCAATCGTCTTTTCGAGCCGCTATTGCCTATACCATCCGCTAATTCGAGTTTTGCTGAACGTTACTGATGCGAGAAGACCACACCCAGCCCAGGAACCCAGAACCAGGATTAGGAACCCAACATTACTCAGTGAGGGCGGTGATCAAACAATTGAGCCTGTAGAATGAGCCTTGTACGACGTAGTCACGGGAAACCTTTTACACGAAATTGTATCCAAGAAGAAAATGTCAGACCATTCTTTCAGCCCGTAATATGGTTCTTCCACTCAAAATAATTTGATGTGTTTTGCTAAACATTAAAAAATCGTCTTAATGAACAGGGATAGAATTTTGCTAACTTTGCTTCTTTTTTTAGGTTAATCGGACGATAGTATCGACGAACACGTTTCACGTCCTCCTGATTCCAAATATATGTATTTTATTTTGCCTTTTTTACCGGCTTTTTGTGCCATATTTGTCCTGTGCTGCCTTTTTTTGCCTTTATCGAACACTTCTCAAAGCTTTTTCGCTAAAAAAATTTACAAAAATCCGAGTTTTCGTGAAAGTATATCCTTGCAAACATTGAATCTTACTCACACTAATTAATACGCATAGTTACAGTCATGGACGCATAAAAAAAAAACAAAAAAAGAACTGAGGACTGATAATTTCGGAGCTCGAACCTGGAACCTTCTGCACAGGAGTCGACTAAACAAATAATTATTACTAGGAAATGCCTCATGTAGTCATTAAATTGTTTCTCTGGCTGTATGGCATGTGGCACCGGCTTGGTGAAACCTGATGTTGGTCACATCCATATCATGTAATTCAGGCAACCAAAACTGGGTCATCGTGTCACGATAACCAACACCATTAATTGCTACTGCCTGACCAGCCTTGTTTTCGAAGAAGAATGGTCCGATAAGGCCTCCAGGCCAAATGTTTTTGCCTGAAACTTAGCGTTAGACTTCGCAATTGTTTAATCATAATGTAGAGAAAAATTTAATTCAGTATCAAAAATTGCACCCAGATCTTCAGTCTCTTCTAGGCGACTAAGTCTACGGTCACTTATGAAATAATCATTGACAATCGGGGTTGTAATCCGATATGCCGTAAAAATATTACAATACATTTTTGAATATTCAGCTGTTTATAGATAAATACAATTTGAAGTCGTCTGCGAATGTTAAAATTGGACAATATTTGAAAATTTTATGAACAAAAGAAAGAATAATGGCCCCAGGCTTGTCCACATATCCGTTGTGACTGCACAGAATTTTATGGTATTAATTATTATTCTCAGTTTTTTTTTTGTTCAATATCCTTGTATTGGCGAGGAATCAATACTCTCCTCAAAACCGATCTATCTGGCAATTCGTACTTGTTGTTCAAAGCCGGTGTGAACTTCCTAAACCCGACGTGAACGGAATTTCGAAAGGGCATGAAATCACGTACGATCATTTCAACATAAAGCCTGTCCAATTCAATTTTGTCTTTGGAAATAATGTTTCGAAATACGTTTTCAGTGAACATACATTTATTCGTGCCTATCTTGGACGGTTTTCTGCTAAATTGCTTTCTGACCCTGTGGGTGCTGAAGCTCCATCCTGATCTAGTTGTAACGGTGTCTCTGTATGTTTTTAAGCTCGCTCGGGAGTTTTCTTTTAAAGTGGTCGCTCAAATTAGTGGTATTCCCTGAATGTTTATATTCTTGCTTGCACAAGGAACATTTTACAAATTGACTGTCCTTCCCATCAACCGTCTTAAAATACTCCCACACCACGGATTTTTGTTCGTGATGTTGTTCGACATCGCTGATTATTTATAAACGTATATAGAAGTAACTGCTGAATTTCGCTGTTTTGCAATAACACTTGAGGAAAAAATTACCACGTACACCGCTTATGTCTTGATTCCCTTCAACTTTAATTAGTAAATATACGTCAGAGAGAAAGACAACAATTTTGTGTAAATAAGAAAAAACAGCTAAATATCGCCTATTCGGTATGAATGATTTTGCATTATTAATATTGAAAATAAAGGATCTTAAGCCGGTGGAATTCACAACACAAGTGAGTGATGAATCTATTTAAAGTACCCAGAATTTTCCATCACAGAGCACACAAAACACTACGTTCTCTAAGTGTTAACTCTCAGTATCGCTTTACACAGCAAATTTTTGCTGCGCGACTAAGGATCATCTACCGATTTTACATCTCATAGATTACATCAAATAAACATTATTAATTAAGGAATAGTGCATGGATACATTTTTTAAACTCCAACCGAAACAAGCTAAGATCAATTTCGTTGCAAAGTTCATTAAATGTGTTCATACACCTTGTAATAGGTTCATTACAACCATAGTTAATTCTATGCCCCTTATAGTATAGTAAATTTCTCACCCGAAGAGTCCTTTGGGGAGCATATAAAGGGTGATTTTTTAAAAGCTATAGGAAAGTTTTTCAAAAAAAAAAAAAACACATAAAATTCAGAAAAATGCATGCAATTTTTATTTGAATCGATAACTATATGAATCGGTCCATATAATTTAATGTTTGAAGATGTTTGTTTTCATGCAAATGTTGACCTTGACTGCGCCTCAAATGGTCCATCCGCTTAGTCCAATTTTGGCATACTCTTTCCAACATTTCGGACGGTATCTCACGAATAAAGGCTTCAATGTTGTCTTCCAATGCATCAATTGAAGCGGGCTTGTCTGTATAGACATGAGCTTTAACATAGCCCCACAAAAAATAGTCTAAAGGCGTTAAATCGCACGATCTAGGCGGCCAATTGACCGGTCCCGAACGTGAAATAAAATGTTCACCGAACTCGCCTCTCAATAAGTCCATTGTTGCGCGTGCTGTGTGGTATGTGACTTTTTCTGGATGCATTGGTAGCACTTGCAATGCTTCTGGCTGATATTCACTCCAAAATCGACAATTTTGCTTATTTACGTACCCATTGAGCCAAAAATGAGCTTCGTCTAAACTGACCATAAAATGGAAGAAGCGCGCGATGAACTTCCTTAACAGAGCACGCATTTTGATAATAAAATTCAATAATTTGCAAGCGTTGTTCGTTTGTAAGACGATTCATGGTTAAATTATAGACCAAACTGAAGATGTTTGAAGATGTCACACGAAACGTGAGTCAGCTGTTTAAACCAGTGTTGCCAAAAAGATAATAGCTAAAAAATCACCCTTTATATTCATGAGAAAAAGTAGATCTGGTGAATTTACACGGCAAGTAATAATATCGCGGATGAACATGGCTGACGCTGCCTTACGCCTGAAACTTAAGGTTTGCAAGCCTATTATTTTACATCTATCGGCATATTTAGGGAGTTCTTCGAAGGAATATAATTTACGGACAGCATATCTAGTGAAATTTTATTGTACTCTTTCGAATCTGAGTTCTTGTGTATCATATGGGGAATCTCTAAATACGGTCTGACTAACGAACAATAGATGGGCTTAAGACTAGTTATATCCTGAAAATCTATCTACTATTTCTTTTCAGAAAACTGCGTTAGACTGCGCAATTGTGTAATCATAATGTAATGCAAAATTTAATTTGGTATCAAAAATTACACCCAGATCTTTAATCTCTTCTAGGCGACTATGATCATTTACGAAATAATCATAGACAATCGGGGATGTAATTCGATATGCCGTTAAAATATTACATTTTTTAAAATTCTGCTCTAGTCCAATGTGCTTGCACCATTCCACTAGTGCATGGATATCCAATTGGAAATTATTGCAATCTGTTAAACTGTTTACAGATAAATAAAAAAAAACACATGGCTACCTTGTGGAACTCCCGATGTAACTCTTATTACCCAAGATCTAAAATTATCGGTCTGTGAAAATTGCTTCCGGTCCGTTAAGTAAGTGGAAAACCAATCTTACATTGCCGAATGGATTCCCAAAGACTTTAGCTTATTTAAGAACAAAGTGGTGTAATTTATCGCAAGCTTTCGAGAAATCGATGTAAAGTACATCAACTTGAAAATGATTTTCTAAATTTTTATAAATCTAATTTGAAAATAATGATAACTTACAAAAGATTGAGTCGACAGACATAGGATAAGATTAAGTTTAGCTTAGAGTGCCCACGGAGGGCCAGTAAGTTAGAAATAGTAGCAATGTTCGTCCTACTAGTTTTAAGCATTTTTGTCTAGTATGTAAGTTTATTACGAATACACAAAAAACAGAGAAAAATGTAATGAATTATAGACAAGGCGGAATCACAGTCACGCACACTTCGAAGTCGCACATTTTGTAAGTCCATTAATTCGATTGGAACTAGAGAAACACAAAGAACCTAGCTGAACGGTGTCATGTAGCAAGCTTTCTCTTATGTATCCAAGCACCGAGTTTTCATGGCTTCAATGACAAGACTCTCAAAAAATCATCTGCAATTCTGCTATATTGAGTACAAGGCATGAACTGAATTTGTTAAAGATTTTATATCAGCCATGGCATAGCTGGTAGATGCCTCGACTCGTACGCCGCGGGTTCTAGGCTCACTCTGGAATCCAGCCCCAGGCTGGTTATGTTACGCAAAAAATAGTTTTAAATTACATTTTTGAGAATAAAAGTGACTCACGACTCACGAACGGCTTTTGTAGACTTCCAGTTCAAAAATACCTCACGTCGCTGTGAACTTACGTTGACTCCGGAAATCCTGGAAGAATATGTCACACAGAAGGAGGACGTCTGTTCGGCTCAGAGGACTGACACAAATTGCTGAGCAGATACAACCCTTTAACTAATATATGTATGCAGATCTCGTTTCGGCACCGAATTGGAGGAATCGAATTCGGTTACATATCCCATCTATTATTCAGCGCAATTGGGGAAGTGTGTTGTAAATTGTAGTTGTCAACTATGTAAATTAGATGGACGGTCCTTGGTCATTTTTGGGGTTTGTCAAGTGATATCGATTCATGAATTGACATCATTCCTTGCCAGCTTCCACTCCACGCAAGTGCAAATATTTTCCAGTTCCAGCACCTGGCATTGCTTACTAGCTCCTTTAACGATGTCAACGCAAGGTCAGCGCAAACTTCAAGTGGGCTTGCGGTGGACGGCCATCCCTTCATTCCCACAAACTACGCGAACTACGCGGCGTACGATTCATTATTCACCAGCCAGCTAATGACTTAATTCCTATTTACGTTGGTACTTATCTGGTTCCCAATCTAGCCAAACCACAACCGATTATTCAGTTGACAAAATATTGATTTTCCGCATCATGCGGTACCTCCTTCTCTATAAAAAGACCTCCCTACACCACTGATTTTCCATAGAATTCGAGTTGGAGTTCGAAGGCTCTTGCGGCAGAATGCTCATCTCACGGTCGGATCCCTTCGAAGTGGCTTTCTATCGTGCTGCCAAGTGGTTTCTTTGGTACATCGGACTTTGGCCACTGAAGCACATCGGGCTTCTGTCTGCGTTCATAGTTGCGCTCAATCTGGGCATTCTTCTGCTGATTATGGTCGGAGAGATCCGTTTCATTTGGCTGCAACGCGGCAACCCGGTCGAAATGCTGGCTGTGTTCTGTCCGACTCTCGCGAAGCTGGTCACGTGGTTGAAGCTGGTCGGATTCATCATCCAACGCAGGAAGATTGTCCAGCTCATGGATGAGCTCTTCGAACATATGAAAAAGGGTGAGTATTGCCGCGGCTGAGAACACAGTATTTATTTCTCCCCACAGACTCGGAGGACTCGCGGAAGGCTGCGATGATTGCGAAGGTTTCGTTTTTCGCCACCGCATGCTCGATGTTCTTTCACTTCTTTTCGAACTCCACCAACCTGACGTACGCTGCCAAGCCGATCATAGCTTGGGCTTATCAGCGCTTCAATGGAATTAACGACACATGGGTCAGCTTACCGTTCGAAGTCGCGTGAGTGCACCCAGGCAGCCCCTTGCCCTTCTGTGGTCTTACAGATCGTTTATCTTCCAGGTTGCCTTACGAGGACATGACGCAGTTGGGACACAAGGGCTTGTACACCCTGCTATTCTGCGTCTCGTTTCAGGCTGGCTACGTGTCGGTCTTCGCAAACTCCATTGTGGACTGCATGTTCCTGTACTCTGCCATGTACGCATCAGTGTGCCTACAGTGCCTGCAGCATGACTTCGAAGTCGCCTTCAAGAAACACGCAGTTGGAGGTAAGTCGAAGCATAAACTACGTTAAGTCGCTCAATGACATCGTGGGTTGCCTAGGCCTGACTTTGTGCAACTCCGAGCTGCTCTACGTGGAGCTGTCATGTCTGGTGAAGCGACAGCAGGCAGTCATCCTGATGTGCAATCGCATCAACGAGGCCTACAACCAAATCATCTTCATGGACTTTCTTCTCGCCAGCATCACCTTGGGCATCATTTTATTCGAACTCATCCTGGTGAGTCCACACAGCCTCGAGTGGCAGAGCCTAACCCAGCTCATTTCAGGCGCCTGGTTTGGCGAAAATCATTTTCGGAGTCTTTGCTATAGGCCTCGGAGCACAGATGTACTTCTACTGCTACGCCGTTGAACATCTGGACGAGAATGTAAGTTGCACTTGCCCTTGTATGCCTGATTGTGTCTGATCCTTTTGCAGTGTTCACGGATCTCCGACTCCTTGTACTTCTGCGAGTGGTACTTGTGTGATCTGAGGGTGAAACGGTTGGTCCTCATCGTCATGATGAAGTCTCAGAGGAAGGGCTTGATCAAAGTGCCTTTCTTCTCACCGTCTCTACCCCTCTTCTCCGCTGTGAGTGTGGTTGCATAGTGCTGTCAATGTGAACTAAATGCATTTTTTTTGTTTCTTTCAGATTATTAGAACTTCTGGGTCGTACATCACGCTAATGAAGACGTTCGTTTGAGTGTAGCCAGTGGGACGAGAAGGGACATTCTCGGAATTTTTTCCTTTGCCAAATTTAGCTTCGTAGATAGGCAAGTTTCTGCCAACGCTTCGCATATCATTGCTTCATGACGCTTTGTAGAAATCGTTTAAGGACGATAGCAGCTAATGTAGTAATAGGCGAGCTTATGGAATGAGAGAAGTCAAATGGTGTAATTGAATGCAGAACAGTTTTACCAGATGGCCAACATTAAAACCCGCTTGTGTAGCGCAGCATCAGTTTCTGAAAAACTGGCTTAAACCTTAGAATACTTGCAAAAATAAAGCTGGTTTACAGGAAATTAGTTTCTTTAATCTGCCGAGAGAGGGGGATTTGCTAAGGAGGGGTTATGAATGTTCTTCTGCTGCTATTGCACGACTCTGCCGCACACCCTTCTACCGGAAAGCACACAAGACGGAAGATAAATGGTTATCGGAATCTGAAATATTATATAAAGAGACGTGTTTATATGTGTGTGGTGCTGCGGCAGAAATAATGTTCGAAAGCTGAAACATTTATCCAATGTCGACAGATGCCTGCCGAGCATCCTGTTAACACCCGATAGGTCGATGTGAGTATGCTTCCGGACAGGGAAGTCCGCCATCGACACAGATCTTCACACTGCGGCAGATCCTGGAAAAAATGGGACCCTGGAAATATGCAGACATTCCTCGATTTCCGGGCCTCCAAGGAACGAGCCATGCAACTCGAAGACTAGTTTTGACATTACAGTTAAACTCGGCATTTTGTGCAAGATGACAATGGAGAATTTTCGCTGCTCCACCAAGGTCGGCAACGAACTCACCGAGACCTTCATTGTCAAAAAGACAAGGCCACGCGCTGTCTCGTTTGTCATTCCCAAATACCATCTAGTGCAGGACTCAGAAGCCAACATTATAAGCACGATCTTCCAGAAGTCCGTACAATTACGAGAATAAGCTGATGCCATTGACGTGATTGGTCGAGAACAGCAAGCCCTCCGTGAGGCTTTGCCGCTAAAGTGGTATCCTCAATAAAGGGCATACAACATCGACGTCTTCGACAGATTAACTTAGGACGCCCGTGTCTAAGGTGGCGCACCCAGGTTGACAGCTGACTAGTGGCCGCTGGCCAGAGATTGTCCTAGTTGAAGAGGCTTATTGGCTGAGGACCAGGTCCACCCGAAATGTAGCCAAATAAAGAACGAAAAGAAAAAAATGTTTTGAATGCATCTGGTTGAGAATGCATCTGTCGAATATAATGGAAAACCAAACCAAAACAATTCCGCTCGCGATTGACATTTTGGCCCGAATACGGCAAATTGTATGCAAGGACATGCAAGTAAATAAGTGCAGCACTTATCACAATCCTCCGCCTTCCTCCACTACCACTATTTATTACCAAACAAAAATCTGACATATTCGGCAGACAGATAGCAGACAGCTAATCCCTAAGATTCAAACCACTCCGACTGTGGTGTGAACTCAACATCTGGCCACTACCTATTCTTAACGAATTCAATTTCCTTCCCAACGAATCGGATTGGGTGTCTGAAACCAAGTGCTTGGTGAACCCCTGCGAATGTACATATAGCTAGACGAAGGGGTGGATGTAGGAGTCTATTTCAAAGACAAGAGAGAGGTTGCCAATATTGCCCATGGCGTTGTGTGTCGACTTATAGCTTCCTGCTTTCGATTCCCGGTACGAATATTTTCAAGGCCCCACCTCTTTTTAGTCAGTGACAATGCTCAAGGAGTAACAACTGGTCAGAAAAAGCTTTTCAGAGTTGGCCGTTCGGAGTCGGCATAAAACTGTAGGTTCCTTCCATTCGCACGCACAGCACGAGTGGCCTCCCTGACAATTGCGGCAGGGAATCGGGATATCACATATCCAAAATTGACATCACTCTCTGTTCAGACAGGCAGGCCGCAATTTAGTCCCTGGACAATGTCACTTTTTTCTCGCGAACACCCCTTAATTGCCCGCTCTCTTTACCAGATCGCTTAGCATTTTAGTATACACCGCATGAGGGTGCCTGGACACTGTGCACAACGCACAATGCAAAGCTGATGAACAACCCCTTCTCTCACACCAGGAGGAGATCTGCACTCTATGCTGATGGCTAAGACAACAGATGCACACAGCCACAAGTGGCTAGAAGGCGCCACCTGCCTAAAAAACAGAGAAAATATATGGCCAGCACTAAATCGCAAACGATGATTTTGTCTACTCAGAATAAGCAGGCCTACACTCAGGTCACTCATCGGCGTCATAACCGGAGGATGCTTGTCCCATACAATGATTTTCGAAAAAGCTGCATGGGTGAAGAAGAAAAAACCACAAATCGTCTCTTTTGCTCGGGTAGGGTTCCGGCTCCGGCAGTTACCCTGCATCCCAACAAAGTCATCGCACTGAATCCACAGTCACAAGCATCTACTGGTCCCAAGTTTAGCTGTACGTCAATCCCCGTTGTAACACAATGGGCCCACATTGGCCTAAGCGTGACTATTACCACACCTACATATGGCAAATTGGCTACTTTTTGCTCGAACGTCTTCTTCTTCTTTGTGCCTCAACCAACAAGCCTCTTCTGCTATCCCTATGTCTGGCTAGCTCATAGGTAAGAAATTGAGAAAATTATTCTGCCCCCACACTCTAGAAAAATGCCACCTGTGCTTCAATTCGTTGAGATCCTTCTGTGGACCAACTTAGATGTGGGCGTCGCCTGTTCCATTGTCCCACATTTTCGGTATCGAAGATCACCTGTAAAGTTCTTCTGCACGAGACAGTAACTAGCCAGAGGGCTCTGCTCAACTCCTAATTCAGCTTTTTGTAGAATTAGGAGTTGAGCAGAGCCCTCTGGCTCTAGCCTGCTGCCTTTCTACCATCTAGTTACTGTCTCGTGCAGAAGAAATTTACAGGTGATCTTCGATACCGAAACTGTGGGACTGTTGGTCATCCAAGTCCAGAGTACATACTAAGTAGGTGCCATTACTGCACACTGTCTGCTGAGGTACTAGACGGATGATTTCTGTAGATTTGGCCTGGATGAGGCAGATGTTGAAAGCGTCTTCCATGACTGACCACTCTTTGGCTAGCCACCCTTGTCGACACTTACGTGCAGGACAATTAAAGCCCACATTTTCGCTGATCAAAGTAAATTTCCACATGCATAAATTACATCGATGCATCAGTGGTTTACTGGTCAACTCTGCTTTCCTGGATTTATGAAGTGATCTTGGCATAGCAGGACAATGAACCGAACGGACCAAGTGCACTCGTCAAGCCACTGCTAGCTACTCATGCGACGATGATTACCTCCACCAATTTATTTCCCAACAAAAATCTGTCGAATTTTAAACAATTTTCAGAAGCGATCACTCACAATACTTCAAGCTGCTGACACTTAAGTGAAAACTTACTCACCCAAGTGAAGACCGTCCCTCAAACATGCATGCAAACACGTTTGCTTATCCACGTCCTTAGAGCTGTATTCTCAAGCCTATTGAACCCCAAACACACATTGACCCGATCAAGTGAAAAAAAAATCTTAAATGTTGACCAAGAACATTGACAGCTCCCCAGAGGCAATTACACGTCAACACGGACAAGTCAATTCGAACGAACGATCTTGACCCTCCTGTCGTGGGTCCCACAAACACAGCATCGCCTCGGTGAACTGCGCCCCGAGGCGAATTTTCATCCACGTGCTCCAAACTATATTCCGCACAGGTCTCGCTTTGGCCCTCCATTCAATGGCAGGCAGACGTTATCCCCAAGTGAGCATCATGCCAATGTTGGCCGACATTCAACTCATCGGCTGTTACAAGCCGATAAAAGCCCTCGATAGCCCCTCAAGGCTCACTCAGATAATTCCCCATCCTCTTTCTATTCCAACTGACCAGGCAGACAGCAACTCAACGGCGAACACACTCTCCCTTAAGCCCACCGCAGTGGAATTAATTCGATGGCAAAAATTTCACCACAACCTCAAGTGTCATCGACGGCTGAAGGAACGCCAAGCTCTCCATCACTTTCGCTACATAACAGGACACTATGCACTCCAACAAACCAACAACCACCAAACAAACAAACCTCTCCGCCAAATGCACTTTCCATCTGAACTACTTGACCAATCGAATGGACATCGCTCGCCGGCGTAGATCTGCGGCGTCTAAGGCGTCTAACGCGTCTTTCATGGCTCCGAAGTGAGCGCAAAACGAAGCAAAAAAAGGAAAGAAAAAAGCCACACAACACCCCTCTGCGGCGCACTGTGATGACGCCCCGCCCCCTCTGACCAAGATCCAGCGTGAGCCGATAATTTGTCAAGTCACCTCATCACATGAAATAATTTCACCTGAACTATTTTGCACTCCAATTACCAATATGAATTCTAATTAAGACAAGCGGTCCGAACGCCGCCACCAACATCATCATCACCATCGTCATCGTCACGCATTCATCCTCATCCTCATCGCACCGCCTTGGCCGCTCGATCGGACACGGACGGTCGGTGAATTTGACATCGGCTATGTGTACAGCCCGCTGGACCAGATACTTCAGCGTTCCTGCGGCCGAAGTGTGCCTCTCAAGTGCGCTAGTTTGGCTGCCGCTCTCTATGGCCATTCTTCCATCATTTAACCATCCACTTCAGGTTCAATCAGATGGCTCTTCATCTGTTGTGTGTACCGTGCCTCGGTGGCGGCGCGGTGGTTCTTCGCCAGCGATGACTCTTGGCAGCGGCCAAAACCAGTGGCAGTGGCAATGGCCTTGATTGCTCTCCAAGTACTGCGTATCTCGATAATTGGTCCCCCTCACCCTCCTAGCACTTTGGGATTCTTGTTCGAAATTTCTGCGTGCCTTACGCGCGCTCGTATGGTTGTCAAACAATTTCATAACCCAACTGGCACCCTGGGGGGTGAATTTCACGATCGGCTCAGGTGGCTGAAATGTATTTAAAAAAAAGAGAGAAAACTTTCTTTCTGCTCCAGTTTGAGCACTGCTCCAATACTTGGCCTCTGCCACGAACACACAGACTCTCGTGTGCTTACTCGGAACCGAATTCTGGGCCAAAGCACTCAATCAAAACCGAAAACTTCTAACGGTCCATTCCATTCAAATCAATCGCTCGGGCATATCTTTGAGATGATAGCCCGACCGCTGCGTCGCGACCAACGTCCGCATTCACGTGCCCGTCGACATCGGCATCGACGTCCAAGACCATGTCTACGTCCGGTGGCGGCAGCAGGGCAACTCACGTACAGGTAGTACCCGCGCCACGCATTGTTGTGCGATGTTTTCATTATACGGCAGTCAAATGCCATATAATGTGAAGCACGGCACAATGTCCCCTTGCCAGGGGATCGAAGCTGACATCGAAGCTGACATCGAAGCTGAGCTCGCAGCTAAGATCGACCAACAACAATGGAAGTGGATACTGTATTGGAATTGAAAGTGGACAATATTTGGCGCTTTCGCTCGCGAGAGATGTTGTTATTAATTCCGATCCGACCCCCTTCCCACAATCCGCAGGTCTGCGGCCAGCACTTTCATCCATCATCTGGCCACTGGACATCTCGCCTATTCAGAATGAATCGGTGGCAGTGTCATTGTGTGTCATTGGACCTGTGCTTTGGGCGCTGAAGAGGGCTTTTAATGGAGCCAAGTATAATTGGCCCTAGATGGTGGCAGATCCTTCAGACTTGGGGGCGAGGGCGGCCACAATGTGTTCTTGGGACGCATTCAAGTGGTGTTACCGTGGCATTGCTGGTGTACCGACAAAGTCAGTCAGCATTTGAGAGATTTTTTGTTCGTGCCGTTGTCTTCATCTTTTGTGGACTTAGCCTGGTAGTTGGGATTTCTCGACTTTGTGTGCGTGAGCCCGGTTGCTTTTGTGGTTCGGGTGCTTTGACAGGTCTTTCGAGTGCTTTTGGAAAGTGGAGTAAATAGTTTTACGATGAGTGTCCGGAGAAGGTTGCCGATAATGGTGTCGTGTGTGACATTTTGGAGCAGATCGAATTGTATGTGTGCCTTATAGCGCTGTTCTAGATTCTGCATTCGAAAGGCGAGTCGCCGGCCTGGGAGGTGATTCATATAGCGACGGCAGCGATGTGACAAGTGGTGGCTATGCAAACGAGATCGTTCTACCGCAGGTAAGAAGTCAAGTGTCGGACGGTAGCGCTGTTGTTGAAGTTTGTTGACTTTTCAGGAGCTCTGCACCTTTAGGTACCCACGGTGGCCTAAAATAACAACGGCCTGAGCAACGATATGTCAGTGTGACGGTCAATTTAGAAATATAGTCTTAGAGATCGAAGCTAACATGTCATAGCCATCATATCGAGACTCAAAATCTACTCACGTAAGGGCTTGAATCTGTCTGCTTCAAAAGCTTCAAAAATACAGTGAATGTACATATATGCCAATGACAGGTATTCCCAAGAGTCCCTATTGGGGAACAGGGTTGTGAAAGCGTCCGCAGCAAGGATGATGAAGGGAACTTCGGTGTCGGATATGGACGAACCAGTATAACTTTGGCAGAGTACACGCTTTCAGACAGAATGAACCATTCAACCCGAATGAAAGGGTCGATGTAGATCAACAAGTCCATCCGCCCGAGTTCTAAATTTGGCCGTCGCCGAGCCTCTGTCCTGCAACCCCAAATTTGTCCCTCTCATCGCATCGACTTCCGATTTCCGTACGTCGCATATCTAAACTGAAATATAAAAACAGCTTCTGGACGGCGTATCGAACAAGCTTCTCAGAAGAAAGCATGCCCCATGAACGATACCTCAGCATTGTTTACAATTGATCCACAAAAAAAGAGACCCTCTGAATTGCGCCAACAGCAGTCATCAGGCTTCACTCTTCTGAACATCGCATGTCAGATCTTATCTGACGTGTTGTGTGTATGGCTAGAGTCGTCGATCCATACCAGTGTGGCTTTAGGCGAGGAAAATTCACCATCAATCAAATATTCACCAGGAGCAACAAATCGATATAAAACGACAACATATATAGAGACGACCTGCACAGGGCAATGTCTAGTCTTGGCATCCCTTCCAAACTTGTCCGTTTGTGTGGGATAATGATGGAAAATGCTGGCTGCTCCGTCAAGGCCGGCAAAATACCTAACCGAGATCTTTGATGTCAATAGGGGATTCAGACAATGTGACGCTCTGCGCTGCGACTTCTATAACATCATTCTTTAAAGAAATCCCGCACGCCAACATCAAAGGCAGAACCTTTCAGAAGTCCGTTCAAGTACTCGCAAATGCCGATATAACCCCATTATTCTCTTAGACGAGGTGACAAATTTTTGCCTCGCATTTTTCTGTCACCTCACATCAAAATCTTGAATTCGAGTGAGGTTTCAAAAATCTATTTGGCAACATAACCTGCAGATTTGTGTCTTCAAGTGGGATCCATTTCAATTCGGTGGTGGCATTTGATAATTTGTACAAATCATGGATGGATTTGGTTCAGAACACGGATATGTTGGTGCGCGTATGAGGTGGATAACATTTCGATTTAAAAAGCTATTTAAAAATTTATTTGAGCGGAATTCTTTTTACAATTGAGATTACAACTAGACCCTAAACTAAAGGTTAGGGTGTTGCAGCTTGGTAGTCTCTGCCTCCTGCGTTCAGCTACCCGTGGTGTATTCGCTGGAGTCTTTTCCTCAGTCTTTGCCTGTGGTGATAAAGGTTTTGGATATGTACGGGTAAGTGACTGTACCTCTGCCTGCCTATCTCTGCTTGTCCTCATTGAGTTCTCGAGTCCTTCAGCCGCTGTGTCAATCTCCGTATTGGTGAGGTTCCTTACTGCTGGCGGTATGTGAATGTTCTCCAGCTGATGTAGGTTGACGAAGTCCTCTTCTGGTCGGCTCGGTAAATATCGGATTTTCCAAGTTATTTAATTACCAGTTTGACCACCTCGTGAGGTTTGAGGTAGCCAGAAAGAAATCCAGTATCGATGGTATCCTTGGCCGCGTTTTCCTCTAGCCGAAGATGGCTTCTCCCTGTCGATCTGACTCTGTGCCCTGCCGCATAGGGTGTCTTGCATTGAAGTCACCACCTATGAGCCCGTAAGTATGTCTTGATGAGAGCTCATTAAGCACATCAAGATCATGACATATGTTGGCACCATTGCTTTTATGACGGTGGTAGATGCTCAGGACTATTAGCGTCTCCATGGTGGATAACATTTCAATGATAGCCCATGGATTTCTTGGTGTGATTGGAATTATCCTCCATTAAAGAGACCATGCACTCAAATTGTTGATTTACCCTTATTTTACAACTAAACGCGAACATATTAGTCAACTTTCATTCCTGTCAATAACAAACTTTCAAACGAGAAATAACACCAAGCACCGACACGACACGTCACGGTGGACATGGATATGACATGATTTGATGTAGTCCAAGAATTGACTACCTAGGAACCGCCATCGTCAGCAGCGATGAAATTAAAAGAAAGAATAACAAAGAATAACTTGGAAAATTGATAAACAAAGTCCTAAATCCTTAAAAGTCCCAGTCTGGCTCTATGGCGCAGAGATACGGACATTGTCAAAAACATCACATAGGTTGCTCTTCTCTGCTTTGAGAGCGAAAACCTGCGGGTAATTTTCGATTCAGTCTGCATAGATGGTGGGCTGTGGAGAAGATAACGTGCAGTTGTTTAGTGCCTGCCCTTGGTTAGTGGGGTCCCCGGTTCGAATCCCAGTGAAAGCAAAGTTAATAAACTTTTCTCTGGGTTTCAAATCTGGTCTAATTACCATTTGCCGTTGAGATCGAATTACCGACACTATCGCTGGAGTGGTCGATCTGTGGTAGTTGTCTGACTGTGGGTATCACAATGAATGGTGAATTCGCATGCAGCCCCCTTTCATACCCTGCCTTCGTAATAAATTCCATGGGATTGTACCCAATGGAGACGCGCGTTGTTTGAGGCCCAGGCCCACACCAGACCACACTGTAGCACCACCAAAAGTAAGTAAAAAGAGTCATGCATCAAACAGAAAGATAGGCTCTATGCATCTGAACTCATTTCGAGGGTTCATCGTGGACCAGCCTCTGTAATGGTGTGGCGGGGAGTCATTAAAGATGGTGTAACCAGGCTTCATTTCTACGAAAGAGGTGTTAAAATCAGGGAATACTTACCAAACAGATGTTTTAGAGCACAATACTTTTCGAAAATAAACCGTGCACCTTTCAACAACTAGCCGATTCCGCTCATAAAGCGAAAACGACACAAACCCCCAAAGCTGAACTAAAAGCGTTTCAGACATAATTTTCAGGGGTGACTAGCCATCTTGAACCTCAATGCTTTGGACTACAAATGATGGTCCATTTCCGAGGCAATTGCATGTGCTGGGGGCTCCGCAGTGCCTTACCTCCTATATTCAATTCAAATTTTGGATGCACCTCAGAATCATATCAAGCACTCTCCGAACGTCATTCGAATCATTAAATTATTGATGATCCCGTCCTTCAGACACTTAAGCAATTTAAATTCCTGTGACCAACGTAAGATCTACTGCCTTAACTACTTCATAATTTTTGAAAATTTTTGGAAGAAAAAACCGATCAAATCAAGACTCCTCCTTGCACTTAAGCGTTCATATTCCGCCCATCCGTCATCCGGACAAAGCACGCACACAAGCAGCTTGCTACGCTGGAAAGCTTGTTAAGAGCATGCGTCAAAACATTATGCATATTGTGCCAAGCCAACATTCCCATGTGAACTCCAATTAATTTTTCAAAACATTCTCCCACCCAACAATCTGACGCAGCTAAAGATTACCTAATCAACAATTTGATCTCCAATCCCCCGGCTGGCAACAAGGCCCGAGTTATGAGGTTCCCCCGTCACTTTAATCACATCTAAGCACAATGCTCCCCCCCAGGCCATCAGAGGCAAGAGCAAACGAATACCGATCCGCGTCTGCGTCCCAAATGGGCGAACTCTCCAAGCAGACGCCGCCGCTCGAGTGGATTTGTACGTACCCGGAAATTAATCGCAGGGAAACCGCATTTCGATCCCAAGGTAACCACAAAATCGTTACTTCCGAATTAATCTATTTCACATTCACACTGAGAGTCCTTCCCCTAAGCGGACGGTGAAGGGAAATTAATTCCACAAATGAAAGCCTGTGTTTCCCATGACCCCATTTGCCTCGGCATTCCTGTGGGAATTCTTCAATTTGTCCTTTCTCCTACTCCTCCTCTCTCTCATCAGATCCTCACCGAACGAGACACGACAAGAAAAATCAAAATCACAGGAGCCACAAACAGGTTGCTGGCGGAGTCCTTGTGCGCGAGCAAAACAAAAAACTGAAAAAATGAGAAAAAAACCTCTTGCAGATGAGAACATTTCTCACGATAAACGAGGACGAAAACCGAGTTGGGTTCATTGTCCTCGCGCAGAAGAAGATGAAGTATTCTCAGCGCACCTACTCACTCATCTAGCAAACTCCCAGGATGTACGCAACAGGATGCCGTGAAGCAGCTCTGCTCCTGTCACAAACTGTTTCTAAATTTGGCCGTCGACGAGACCCTGCCCTGCACTCCCAAATTTGTCCCTCTCGTCGCATCGACTTCCGAGTTCCGTACGTTGTGCTCCGAATTCCATCGTGTGAAGAGCAAAAAATACACGAAGGCAGCAAAACCAAAAATAAAGCCGATCTCGCATCGATGCCTGCAGGTGCATTCGGATCCCTTTTGTGAATTCATTCCACTTGCGTGTTCGCTCCCACAAGCGCTGAGTACCTCGGCGATGTGTGCAGTCCAGTCTATCCCCGGGAAATCATTACAGGTTGGCAAATCCATGTGATCGAGCTGTGATCGTGAGACAGCCAGCAAAAAGAAAACACGAACGAAAGATTCAAATGCGCACAGACAGACAGATAGACAGGTACACCACTGGGGCTGGGCCCACAGGAAGAATGGTGTACTGCGTAGGCAGGTAGGTGGTTGCTTACGCCGCAGCGGTCCCTATATGCAGATCATCGTGATCATCATTGCCCCGAAGATGATGATCGTGTTGCTGGTGGTGGTGGTCATGATGGGGACTCGTTCATGAATACGAATTCGGGATTATAATCTCCGTTTTGGATTCAGCCGCGGTTATCATTTCCTTTTTTGGGGAGCTCTCTGCGCTCTGTGCTCTGCGCTCTGAGCTCTGCACTCATGCGAGCGGTGCTGTGTGCCTGGACCCATTGAGTTTTTGGATCATCCACCATAAGAAGGGGCTCATGTGACAGTGGTAGCGCGGCACACCTTCGAGCGCATGAAGCGGATGCTCTCTCCGGGCAAGGCAAGCGCTGCTTCTCTGCAATGTGTGGCACAAAGGGGCGAGCAGACGAGGAGGAGGAGAACGGTCTTCGTTCATTTTTTTTATTGTGACAAAGGAGAGGAGGACAAAAGGCTTTTATTTAGACGTATCCGGTAATGCGACCTAGCACCTCGCTGGAACTAAGGTGTGTTTCCCATCTTGACAGCGGGGTTGTACACATGTTTTTCGTTGAGGCGTGTACTTGGGATTTGAATTCGAGACAATGTGAATGAGAGAGCACTTAAATGGGAAGACGTTTTGAGAAGACTTTCAAAGTGTAGCCTTTGAATCGGAGTCAACTCCGATGCGAGGCAACCGGACACAGTTACGTGGAGTGGAGGGAAGTCTACAGACTGAAAACCAGAGACTGAATACTGGCTTAAGACTAAATACTTAAGACTGACGACTGATGACTGATGACTGACTGAAGACTGAAGACTAAAGACTGACGACTTAAGACTGAAGACTGAAGACTGAAGACTGAAGACTGAAGACTGAAGACTGAAGACTGAAGACTGAAGTCTGAAGACTGAAGAATGAAGACTGAAGACTGAAGACTGAAGACTGAAGACTGAAGACTAAAGACTGACGACTGAAGACTGAGGACTGAAGACTGAAGACTGACGACTTAAGACTGAAGACTGAAGACTGAAGACTGAAGACTGAAGACTGAAGACTGAAGACTGAAGACTGAAGACTGAAGACTGAAGACTGAAGACTGAAGACTGAAGACTGAAGACTGAAGACTGAAGACTGAAGACTGAAGACTGAAGACTGAAGACTGAAGACTGAAGACTGAAGACTGAAGACTGAAGACTGAAGACTGAAGACTGAAGACTGAAGACTGAAGACTGAAGACTGAAGACTGAAGACTGAAGACTGAAGACTGAAGACTGACGACTGAAGACTGAAGACTGAAGACTGAAGACTGAAGACTGAAGACTGAAGACTGAAGACTGAAGACTGAAGACTGAAGACTGAAGACTGAAGACTGAAGACTGAAGACTGAAGACTGAAGACTGAAGACTGAAGACTGAAGACTGAAGACTGAAGACTGACGACTGAAGACTGAAGACTGAAGACTGAAGACTGAAGACTGAAGACTGAAGACTGAAGACTGAAGACTGAAGACTGAAGACTGAAGACTGAAGACTGAAGACTGAAGACTGAAGACTGAAGACTGAAGACTGAAGACTGAAGACTGAAGACTGAAGACCGAAGACTGAAGACTGAAGACTGAAGACTGAAGACTGAAGACTGAAGACTGAAGACTGAAGACTGAAGACTGAGGACTGCAGACTGAAGTCTCAAGACTGAAGACTGAGGACTGAAGACTGAAGACTGAAGACTGAAGACTGAAGACTGAAGACTGAAGACTGAAGACTGAAGACTGAAGACCGAAGACTGAAGACTGAAGACTGAAGACTGAAGACTGAAGACTGAAGACTGAAGGCTGAAGGCTGAAGACTGAAGACTGAAGACTGAAGACTGAAGACTGAAGACTGAAGACTGAAGACTGAAGACTGAAGACTGGAGACTGAAGACTGAAGACTGAAGACTGAAGACTGAAGACTGAAGACTGAAGACTGAAGACTGAAGACTGAAGACTGAAGACTGAAGACTGAAGACTGAAGACTGAAGACTGAAGACTGAAGACTGAAGACTGAAGACTGAAGACTGAAGACTGAAGACTGAAGACTGAAGACTGAAGACTGAAGACTGAAGACTGAAGACTGAAGACTGAAGACTGAAGACTGAAGACTGAAGACTGAAGACTGAAGACTGAAGACTGAAGACTGAAGACTGAAGACTGAAGACTGAAGACTGAAGACTGAAGACTGAAGACTTAAGACTGAAGACTCAAGATTGAAGACTGAAGGCTCAAGACTGAAGACTGAAGACTGAAGACTGAAGACTGAAGACTGAAGATTGAAGACTAAAGACTGAAGACCCAAAACGGATGTTTCCAGTGGCCGTGCTCACTCACGGGGACCAGAAAACATTTCTTCGATGAAAGTGACATTAATACTTACTCTGTTTGTTCAGCAATTTCAGAAAAGACGATTGAATCTTTGCTTGACGTTACCCACCGAATTGTTGAGCACTTGTCAGCTTACAAGGCACTCAGGCTGGAAATTTCGTTTCCTACGCCCGCTCTCAAAAAGCGACACAACTTGGTCAAGCACAAGTCAAATCGAATTTGTCTCAAACCCAGTGAAACTCAATAGCAGCTTGTCGCCGGCGATTGATTGCTTGACGGAGATGCCAATCAGTGAACGTGCTTCATCAAATGTCCAATCAATTGAACAGCTTAATCTGGAAGTTACACTTGCGGGTCGTTAAACTTACCCGTCTCAGTGCCGCCGCCGCTGTAAGCGTAGTCCGCCGTTTCACCCGCAGTAGTGTGTGCCTGCGATGGAAATCACTCGTAAAAACCAAATCCACTTGAACACTTCACAGTCGAAGTAGGCGCATCAAGTGTCTACTTAAGTCGCTCTCTGCCAATTTCACGCAGAATACCAAAACAAATTAAGACGAACCGAACGTCGAAGAAGAACGAGCAACAGTGCTCCAGCCGAGGCACACCAATGCAACACACAGCCACACTCGCACACGATGACGGCTCGAGATAGACCTACGAATTTAGCCCACCATCCAGAGGACAGCACCGCACAGGGCGGAGCGGCCAGCTGAAGAACCACACCGAACTGAGTCCCAGCTGAGAGTTTCCGTCTTTCTTCGAATTCATAAATAATTCAATTTCGTAATAATATCAATTGCACAACTTTTGTTGCTCCCTGCTCAGGACGAGCGATGGAGGCTGATGGGTTTCGCTGACAGTGCCTGTGCGAAGTCTCCTGTGGGAGTGCGGTTATTTCCTGGCGCATAATTTCTATCCGCTCGGGTCTGCGGGGTGTATCGCGGTGTGTAAGTGTGATTTGCGTTCGTCGTTGCACGAACGCTGAGTGGTCTTCGTTGGCAAATGAACTCTGGAATCATACATCACAGCCGAAGGGATACACTTCCCACTTGATCGCAGCTCGCGACTCCGGTCTGCGTCTGCAACTCCTTTCGTGGCAACATACGCTCGATCCGAACTACGGCAACGCAGCTAAATCAAGTGCGCATATGCGAGCACGTGCACGCCTCACCGCGCCGGTCCGATATGGACCGCATCATCGATGACATTTATGGATCATAACAATGTAATTGAGTCCCGCTTTTAATACCCTTGGGTATCAATTTGGAGCTGGAGTCGGTTCATGCCGTGCAGTGTACCGGTCCCGAGGCAGGTTATCTAATTTAGTGCTTTGCAGCAAATGGACACTGGTCGATTGGAGGATTGGACATAATTGCGTACGTAGATGGTGAAGATACGACTTAAATTGGTGGGCTATTAAGGAAGTCACTTTGCAAGGAAATACACACATTTCCTTGATGGGTCTTGGACGGGCGACGTCACGTCTGAAGCGAGGTACAAGCCTCTCGTGAGTCATCGAAGGGCATCGTATGGAATCATGCCCGAGTGTCTGGCTTTTGAAGCTCGACGTGTAGATTGAAGAGGGCTATAAATGAAGGGCGGCCACGGAGTACGGAAGTCCTGGGACTCCAACAAGGCACTGTGACTCTTCAATTTGATTTTCCTGTAAGATCACTTCGCAACTTTTTCCACCTCCGATGAGTGCCCTGTGTCCGAGCACATGACAACGAAGTAACGTTTGCTTACCTTCACTTCACATGTCACTGCACAACTGATGGACGGGCGACCGAGCCACATGCATTCACTTAACTCAAGCACCGACCGATTCACTCAGTCATTAGATTTAATTTGTTGGGTATTTATATATCGTGCTGGATCGGCCATAAAACCATAAGAGCAACTCCGCCAGCCGCCACTAGCCAGCTAAGATCATAATTCACCGATCCACATATAAATCAATGCGAGATAATTCAAAATTAGCACAATAAATGTGAAATGCGCGCAGGCGCACTATTCGCGCACACATTGTGCCCATGGCAGTGCCTCGGCTCGCGATCGGCATGTCGGCTTAGTGCGCCGCACATAGCCTGTCGCTCTGTCGAGAACACGTTTCCAGCTTCATCAGCCCATAGATCCACTTCAAACGCAGGCCAAGTTCAACAATTCAATAAATCTGACTTTGTGTGTTCCTCTCTGTACTTCTGGCACAGAGTCCATCAAAAACCCCAAGCAGCCAAGGCGTACGGATCGCAGCCGCGCCGCGGCGATGAAACGCTGGCGAACAGCAACCTATTGACGGTTCTCGAACACAGCGAACACACTCGTACACAGCAAATGCAAATTTGTTCCATGGACAAGAACCATCACTAACAACTACAACAGGGCACTCTTTCTTGGTTTTTTTGATAGATGGCCTCGCACACACTTGTACGCCCAGTTGCCATCCAATTGGCATCTGGCCGCCCCCCTCGCGCAGTCGTCCCGCCGGTGGTCTTGGTCCTGGTGCTAGTACTCCGGCCGGATCGATTTGTGCCGTCCAAAGGATGCAACATGCAAAATCTATCTATGAACATAAAAAGCGCACAGAAATTATGAAAGCGACTTACAATAGTTTCAGGCGTTGTTCCGAAGATTTATGTCCTCCTGTCAGAGTGGGAGGGACGGGGTAGAGAGGGGGTGGATATGGCAGGACTTCGAAAACTTGAAATCAAAATCTCATAACTCACCATCGCCATGCCATGATGATCATGAGCCGCAGCGCGGCAAGAGAAAGAGCGCTGGGCTGTGGTGCACTTGAATTTACATATATAGGCCATCGAATAGACACCGCAGTTCAATGGACTGCAACCCCACCTCCATCTGTGGCACTTCTCCAGATCATCATCCATTACATCGATATTTGAATTCTATGACACGGCACAGCAGAAACGGACAGGTAGACAGACAGACAGACAGACAGACGTACATCAGTTCCAGCATATTGTACCAATGCCAATGCCAAGTGCCGATGATGGTCTAGGTGGTGTTGGTGCTGCCGATGATGACGATGACGACAAAGCGCAGAAGGAGTTATGGATTCCATTCCACGGGGCCGTAAAGGTGCAGGTACCCAGCCGTACTTGGATTTTGAAACTCGATATCATGAAGAAATACACCTGCCACTCGGATGGCATTGTTCAAACGTGCTGGCACTCTGCGCTGCGCACTCGAAGATGTGGGATGGCTTCGTGTATGGTAATGCGTCCGTGTTTACGCACATTTTACTCCTTTGCCCAGGTTGATCCTCCGCACTGGTTCCCTTGCAGTTGCTGTTCCCATCTCTCGTCGCCGTCCCTGGCGGGCGATCTATTGTGCCAGAGAGCCCATTACTACGTGGGGGAAGTACTTATGTAGATGTCCTCTATTGAATCTTTGTCTACAAGGTGCTTGGTTTAATTTGAACAGGGCGGGGTGAACACGACGGGAAGTGGGGGCTCGTTCTGAGAACATTGAGATGCGATTTAATCGACCCATCTCATGCGCAGGTACACTTCGGGCGAGCTTATGAAAATAACAAGAAGACAGACCGTTGGATGATGATTAATGGTGTGATGGCAGGGCCACTGAGGTGGATCTCTTTTTGATGATGAGAGACTCTGTGACGAGCAAGGGTCAATCACCCGCGATAACGATTGTGTGGGTGATGTCTTCAGACGCATTTTTAAATTACTCTCAGTGGACGTCGAGCCTATGGGGCCCACAAAAGGGCGTAACTTAGAGCGTCAGTAGTCAGGCTTGAGACAGTAGTCAATCTTCAGTCAGTAGCCAGTCTTCTGTCAGTAGTCAGTCCTCTGTCAGTAGTCAGTCTTCAGTCGGCAGTCATCTGTTGCAGCCCGCCTCATCTCGTCAGCTCACTTTGCACTTCCACACGATTTCTTGAAGCGTGTCACCTGCAAACTTGCCATGGCACATAAACCTTACTTGGTGGGGCCATTTTGAAATCAAATCCAGAGCATCGCATGACGACCACTCGCCCGATTCAGATCCGCCTGCCTGCCTGCCTGCCCTTAGGAGGCCAACGAATTTCCGGTGTTAACCTCATTAGTGCCAGTCATTGTCGTCGCCTACACCGTATCAACCACAAAATCGTCGAAAAACCTGCAAATTGGCTGCAGGCCACCGTCCTCGTCCGCACCGTTCATCATCCTCGCCATTATCATCGATATCACCGCCACCACCACATGCGTTATTAATGCGTCATGAAGAGGCACCTTATTAGAGAGAGAGAGCGCGCGCTTCACCGGGGAGCCCTGTTAATACGTCCGCTGATTGCTACCATTAAATTTCATATCATCACACTGCACAGCCTCCTCGTGGCTACCGACTCCCGGTGTGTGCCTGATGCCCGGTGCTGGCAACAAATGCGCCCGGGCTTGTGTATCGGATCCACGCACAAAATGTGAAAAATCTGATCCGCGATGAGGCTCGACTGACTATATGGGCTGCCTGCTGTCGTCGATAACCATTCCACGGCGACACCGCAGTATTGGTGGGCATTCATTTTTACGTGCGCTGTGTGAACTATTTTGTCGTCGTGGTGTCTCAAGTTCATCTTTCATTAGGTGGCTGGCTGGTGGAGGAGCTTCGACCGCCATCATGGGAAACAATTTCGCCCCAAAATGCTCTGCACTATTCTGCGATCGGTTTCTGCTGCTGGTTGAATGCCAGGAGACCGTTGTTTCTCTTCTCAATGTCGCCTATTTGTGGTTTGGTTATGCGTGCAGCGAATCATATTGCGGCGCACTAAAGAGTGCCTGTGCATTGCCAGGGTTAGACTTTCCTTCGTCTCCTGTTACGATGTGGAGGATCTGTGCCTCCACCACCGGAGAACGATACTCGATAGGTTTTAGGTGTATCTGCAGTGCCTTGCTGCTGCTGGATGTCATGACAATTCTGTTGTTGTCCGTTGCTGGTGGTGTATCTGTTCGGTTTGTGTATACTCATAAACTAAGGCTGCTGCTATGCACACGACGAAGAGGGAGGAACACTTTGTTGGTCTCTAACAGCACACACTAATGAGATGATCGGATCGATTCAAAGCGGAGAGACAGCGGGAGACTTCTGCTGCTGCAGAAGGCCTGCAGTAAGTAATCCATATTGCGATAGTGTCACTTGGCAGATTGGAAAACTTATTTGTATCGTTTACCGTTTGGTGAATCCGTGACATTCGAGATGAATCTAGTTTCATGGTGCATTTGCAAGTGATGCCTGGAGAAAGAATTTCTATCTGGTGGATTGCTGTAAGTGGGGCGAGTCAACGATACCGGGAGATGCGGTAGAGAAACCTACCGAGTGTGGTGGTTGTCTTGTCTCCTTCAGGGTTATTGGAGGACCTTGTCCTCATTTAAAAATGTATGTATTCTGCCCGTATACACGTGTTTTTCTTTCGGTACCACCACTGTCCGAGTGTAAAATTGGAGGAGACTTGCACTTGTTTTTTGCCCAGTTCAAAGAGTGAAGATTGACGAGCTTTTTTTTGAAAATGTTTTCTTGTCACTGACTCGAGAGATGTGGCGCCCTTTAAATCGTAATTATTCCTGCCCTGGGGTTGATCCAAAGACCTTTCCAGAAAAATTATAGAAATTTCCTACTTAACAGCTGATGGACCCATAATCCATCGACGAATTTCAGAGGTTTCTTGGCACTTATTCACGAAATAACTCAAAAGCCGTTCTCTGATTGGTCTATTTAGCTTTAGAAAACGATAAAAAAAAATTGTCAAACATTTTAAGGGGAAAGAGAGGTAGATGTTGGGCGTCTCTAACATACTTCATTTCTGGACCTTTCGATGAAGTTGTCACCTCACCTACAACTCTTTCTGATGAATTTCGAATTCAAAGCTTGATGTAGCGGCATGAGTACCTTCTCAGGGCACACATTTTCGCGAATGACTTCAAATTCCGACTTCTGAACACATTCATGTTGACACCAAATTTCAAACGCATTTTGATGATGACGCGTGTGTGAGACGCATGTGATTGTTCAATTATTGGAACACTCCCTCGTCGTGTACGGACGAGTCTAAAACTCTCAAAGTGAATCGCCTGACGACACACGAGGAAAGCAATTCCAGAAAACGACAATACATTTTTTTTTTCAACGCCATTTCAATGCAATTACTTATGTACATACATATGTGCGTCTCAATATAACTCTTCCCTCATTGTTGGAATTTCTGGGAGCTGATTTTCGATCGGGTTACTGAGAAAACTAATCCAGCTTGGGCACGTGCGTCTGTATGGAAGTTGGTTGCGTTTCCCCGAAAATTACCGAAGTCGCCTCACACACATGTGTGCGTCATCGTGACGAGGAGGAACAAGTTTTGTTTTCAGTTATCTCAGAGAAAGACCAACAAAATTAAAAAAAAAATTGCATGCATAAGACACGTTCTTAGTCTGCACGACCTGAGTTCTCGGTGTTTTTGTTTTCAGGACGTAACGGATTGTATGGACTGCATGCCTATAACAGGAAGGGATGAATGCCACGTCCAACATCTAGTCCATTTACCGCTTAATCTACCTACTTCAGCCAAGTTACACCTAAACTTTGCTTATTTTGCGTTGCTCGTAAACATATAAGACGGGCTTAGCTATAGTTAGGGATTTGTTTTAGATGCAACCAACTTAAACTTACACTATTTGTCAGGCGAGAGCGAAAGTGTAATTAAATTATTCTTAGGGTGTTTGAAACGTATCATCTGGGAGTTTTATCCATCGATCTAAAACAATGTTTGGTGTTCACTTATCGTTGGAACTGCATGCACATCAGATTCCAACTCTGTTTACATCCCAAATTAACCTATCTACATCTGTGTAGGTATGCGTCTACCAATTTTTTATGTTTTTACGATGGCCGTAGGGAAGATGATGGTTGTAAAACGTCGCAAACAAGCAGTGTCCACTGATGACGCATCAGTACAGCATCCATGATACTTCTGAATTCCGTCGTATTGTTGAAAACAAAAAACTTCTAGACGACAAGAAAAATATATCTCCACTTATAAGCTGTGGATAATGGAGGATATGTGTGTTTTCATAAACGTCAAACCAGAAATGAAGTATGATAGAGATACCCAACTTCACAGCTGATTGACCTCTAGTCCATCGACGAATTTGACGGATAAGCATGAACATTTTGACAGTTATTCAAATAATTTTAATGCCTTTCTCTTATTGGTCAATTAGGCTTTATAAAAAATAGTTGCCAAAAATTTTAAGGGGCAAGAGAGGTAGAAGTTGAGCGTCTCTATCATACTTCATTTCTGCGTCAAACTAACAAGAGCCTGCGTTAGACATTTTCATTAATGCAGACTGACGATCGTATTAACTTAATAAATATTCATAAACGCCGATATGGCATCGATGTTGGGCAGATTGTGCAGTAATTATTTTTTGACTGAAGAAAGGATGCTATAGGAAAAAAAACATGTTTACTTTCAAAAAATGTTGATACTTTTTTGGCATGCTTTGGTAATATTTGTTTATGCTGCACGTAGCTCAAATATATTGTTTTACAGCAATTTCTGACTCGTGTGAGTGATCAATGGTTGATGACAATCCTTTATTAAAGTAGGCCTGCACACATTCTGCAGCGCGTATGTGTTCCAAAACGCATGAGAAAAGAAATGCGGTTGTACAAACGCAGATTTCCGAAGTTTATGACAAAGCCCTATAGGGGATAGAGATCCTCTATTAACTCTGAATGTCTGTGAGGCTAAGATGCTGGTGCCACTGTGAGGTTTGAGCAAATTGGTATTGTAATGGTTAAAGGATTGGCGTGTGATAGTTCACGCTAGTGTTTCATCGGTGCGTACTGCCCTATGCCGTACAGAGCGCGGTCCACTCTTCATAGCTGTTTAAAGCGCAGCTCGCTTCATGAAATGACAAATCTGCCGCAATTTGTTTGAGTCAAGAATGAGTTCAAGACTAACTTTAAGACTCTTTCTATTTATACAGAAATTCTTACGACTAAACTATGCCATTCTAAAGGGAAATATGATCCCTATGGCCCACTGTATGAGTGGAGAGTGCAACGGATGAAAAAATAACAAACACATAAACTCAACTGCGCTCTACGTAGCATGAATCACAGTCGATACCGATCGAATGCCACTCGACACTTTCGGGTGTCTGGGTCGATACAATGTTACGTAATGGTTTTTCGTACTGTGTGCTTGCATTGGATCACACTGCAGTATTCTAGAAAAAAGCTCACAAGGAAACACACACCATTGTGTGGAAATTTCACCCTCTTTTCACATGGTCCTCTCAATGTCCGAGATGAATATTATGGAGCAAAATAAATGAGGCTATCAGTGCAAGAGTGGCGTAACCCACAAAACCCGATCATAACCAAAACCACAATTTTGGAAGCCCTCAGAGCTGTCTAGTAACGATCGCCATAATTTAAATTTGTGTGGGCTACGCCACTTTTGCGCTGATAGCCTCAAATAATAATTTCACATGTTTTCTTTTCGTAACTTCGTTAAAATCTTCCTAAGTTGCTGTCTAAGAAATATTTCCTGCATCGCCTTTATTGTCCCCTTTTTTTCCATCTGTGCTCAATGACACATCACAACTTTGACTGTTCTTGTGATGTCCACAAGACGATGTGAGATTTTGTTCAGAATAGGAAAACCTCTCAATTTGCCACTCACCCACTCCTCTTGTGAGGCAGTTTTGACTTGTAACACATCACAGAGTTGTACCAGAATAGGGCCATAAATCTTGTCTTGATTAAATAGAAGCATGGATGAATGTGAATGTTGGATTTACGATAGTCATGCTTATCACGAATTCCATCGTAATCGAACTCCGAAAAATCGTACACAGAATCGCTCATTTCGAAGTTCGTGAAAGTTGGTATCACTGAATACGAATGAAATGGAAAAGCGTTATATTTTTCTACGACAAGAAATTTGCGTCGGAATTACGATTCCATTCGGATTGTGTGATTGCATTTTCTTGTACTTCGTGTGGTAACTTCGATTCGTTGAATTCCTCGTATTCAGCCCCCTGAAAATAAATCAATTTATTTTAACGAGAAATTCTTACAAAAATATTTTTTAAGAGGATGGTACCTCTTTTAATTTGGATCTATTCTAAGACTAAAGCTAGCAATGATTTTCAAATGACTTGTAACCAATGGGTGCATGTGGAGACAATGCTAGGGGTAGGGTAGGGAAGGCAGCTGCTAGTGAATTCATCAGCACACTTAGACCATGTTGTTCCATTGTGATACCCACATTCAGACTACTACCACAGATCGACCACTCCAGTGATAGTTATTTGATCCCAATGGCAAACGGTGCCTGGACCAGGTTTGAAAACCAAATAAAAGCGTATTAACTTTGCTCTCACTGGGACTCGGACCGGGGACCCCACTAACCAAGGGCAGGCACTTAACCAACTGCGCCATCCAGTCGTTTTCAGCAGTCATTCGTCTGCAGCATGCAAATGTTCTATTGCTGGTGGGCGTCAGATGAATTGCTGGTTCAAGGGCAGACTGCGACTGCAATATGCAAACAAGTGGCTGCCCGTGCGCAGTGTCTAATATCGTCTGGTGCGAATTGCAATTGGTAATGAGCCGTTGACTTATATAAACCGTCTGTAAGCAAGAAAAGTTTCTTTTATTTTACCGAACATCTGAGAATCCTTCTTCTTGGACAATCCATCCTTGGACTTGGGCCTCCGCCAACAAGAATTTCCACTTAGTACGATTTCTGGTTAGCTGCTTCCAGTTACGGTTCAGGTCCTTCGCCACCTTAGACACAGGTGCCCTTTGCGCGTCTTGTCGCACAGGTTCGGAGTCGAAGGCTAATCGGGCCAGAGCTTAGTTTTCCATGCACCCTACATGACCCAGGGTCCGTAGGCACCTGGCTAAGCTTCTGCCGCTGTAAAGTTAATGGTTGAAGCTTCTCCTTCAGCTGCCTTCAACGCGGATGCACGAATCACGGATCTTTTTCCTCGCAAAATTCAACGACATCCTTTCACGCGCATTTGAATAGAGTAGGACTGGAACGGTCAATGTCTTAATGAAAGTCGGTTTGATCTCTCGAGACGGATCAATTACTCAATAGAAACAGTGGCGACTGGGGCAGACCCTAGAAACTTGTTCACACACTAAAAAAACCTTTGTCTGCTGTTTCAACGAGTAATGCCTACACATATGTATGTCGGTTCGGTTAGTGGATTAAGTGGTTGACTACTGTTCGGAAAGACAGCGGCCACACTTAGGCCAGCATAGGCCCATACAAGGATTCAGGAATACCTATTCCGCAAGTTTCCCCCTCAGTGCTTGAATAAAGCGAAGGAGATGGCTGACTCTAATGCTGCTGCGTTCAGCCAGGTTGTCAAAATAATAGACTCCCAGAAGTCTAAATCTGCAGAAGTAGTTGTAGGGGAGGCGCAATGCCCAATGAGAGTTCTAAGATTCGGCCTGCTCGATCTAAACAGACTAAGCAATCGTCGAGAGTAGACCAGAGGTGTATGTGTTTGTTAATGAGGCATCCTGTGCCAGTTAACCATCTATGATTCATTTCAGCAGTACACATATGTCAATAAACTAGTTGATCTGTTCAGGGGCAGAAGCATTTGCATTTTCGGACGTGAAACTAAAGGTGACATATTTGGAGTATTAGTTCAGGACATAATGTCTTCATTGAGTCCTAGTACTACTTTTTTGACGAATTGTCAACAGTCAAAATATCTGGGGATTTTACTTTTGAACGTTGGAGATTTTGCATTTGATGACGAAGCTAAAGTTTCAGAAATAGGAAGTTGCATATGTTTAAAGAGCGACCCTTGGATTTCATAACGCTTTCTTCCTGAGCTCTTTTTTACTTCGATGCTAGGCCCCACCTTGTTTTATTATTTTTTAAAAATTATTTAAAATTCAATCTAATTTAAAACTGGGCTGGTTGCCAGGTAACCCGTAAACTCATTGCCATGGGATATAAATGAAATGAAAAATAACAGGCGTCTCCTAAAGAGACTAAAACGCTAACAATATCATAAAGTTAGGTTAAATATCCAGATACAGCTGACTTTCTTTTTGCGTTCACTTGTGATGAGCATGCAATTCTAGTTCTATCAAGGGTGGAAGGGTCCTACAGGTTTATGCCGACCCCCAACGGCCAATTCGAGAACCTATTTCTGAAACATTTGTTTGACTTATGGAGAATTCGACTGACAGAGGTTTGACTGTTTTTGATTTAAAAGAAACATCCTTCCGAGCACCGTGAATTTATGCAAAAAAAAAGAACATCGAAACTGGTTAAAATTGTCTTTGTTCTTCACAGGCTCAGTGGTTACGAAAGCCAATGTTCGGCAAAAACTACTACAGAACATATTTAAACACGTCGGTTCGTTTCGGTTCGTCGCAGCGACGCACGTGATCTCATGGCACTCTCTCAGTATCGCTCAAAATCATATTTCGATCTCCAAGCGATAAGACTCTTCGACAAAAAAAACTCTTAGTGCAAACAAATCGAATGATTGCCAGATGTCTCTGAATGGATTGTGTCGGTATTTATTTTACAAAAAACGCCGATAAGAAACACTTTCCGGTAGTCCCTCATCCGGTTAGTCTCGACGACTCCGTTGGTTCGAGGACTGTGATCATATAGCAATGAATTACCGATTCAAGTGCTGGATTTCTACACTCACGCTAGATATCTGCACATGAGATCTAAGTTTCATTTTCGGAGAACAGGCAAATAACCCTTGAACGGACACTTCCTGTTTTGCGCGGAGGATCTTGCGATTAGCTGACTGGCAAACATCATCCGATTCCGTTTGGCATGTGAATGATCACCGATCACGTCACCACACGAAGAAAAATCGCTGAAAAATGAAATGAGGAAATGCAAAAACTCAGGCAAATTTGTTTGTGAAAAATATTTTCATTTAATTCATTTTTTTTTTCTTCATAAATAATTTCCTTAAGCACTAGCAGCAACACTGTCTTACAAAAACTAAAAACTACAAAAATAAAAAAAAAGTATTTCCTTCCTTAGATCAATTCAATAAATAGCCCGCAAGACTATGTTTAAGGTTAATGGCTACGCGATTTGTTTGTTTTGCTTGTTTTGTCTTAGAGTAGAGAACTAATTTACACAGGGTCCTTAGCGATAATTACAAAATACAGTATTTACACGAATTTGTTTTGTACATTTTTCCAAAGGGCTTGAGAAAGAAGAAGAGTTGAAATATAATAATAATAAATATAGGCACTTCTCATTTGCAAGGATTACGAGTTCGAATGTCCTGGTGTTTTGTTTAACTTCATTTTTACAACAACGTGTGACTAGAGGTGTGATTGTGAGAGTGGTTTGGGATGTACAAGGATTTGGGAGAGTGCAAAAAACAAAAATAAATAAACTTCATGGATGAAGGAGTGTGTATAACTAACAAATAACTGGGGCTGGTGGTCTCTTCTGGTGGAGTTTAGGAACTAATTTTTGGTGTGATAATTCGACGTGGTGTTCATTCCAAAATTGTTCGAGGAGATGATGCAGGCAGCTTAGTGGTCCGCGTAGGAGTTCAGGTAGGATGAGGATGAGCTGTTGCCTCCGGGGCAGCCGCCTTCGGTATGCTTGGTCAGCAGGGACATGCGGGAGAAGGTCTTGCTGCAGGAGGTGCAGGAGTACTTCTTCACGTCCGAATGGGTTTGCAGATGAGCGCGCAGGTTGGAGCGGTCGGCGAACGCCCGATGGCAGTGCTGGCAGCTGAATGGCTTCTCGCCGGTGTGGGTGCGGATGTGACCCTGCAGGAGCCACGGCCGAGAGAACGCCTTGCCGCAGATCGAGCACTTGCAGGGCAGTGTGTGGGTGCGGATGTGCATTTTGAGGGCTCCCAGGGAGACGTAGGTCTTATCACAATCCTTGCAGCTGAACGACTTCTTCACTTGGTTGCCCTCCGCCGCGGGACAGTGGAACTGCTGGTGCTTGGTCAGGCCGGAGAAGGTTGAGTAGGACTTGTTGCAGTCAGGGCACTGGTACCGTGGAGGAGTCGACTTTTCTTTCTTGGTGGACATCTCGCTGGGCGACAGTTGGGAGCTAGTTGAGCCGGGCGACGATAGCACTGGTGATGATGGCGAGAGGAGCACTGACGATCCGGATGGCGACGAGAGCTGCTTGAGCGAGAGGTCCTCTGGCAGAGACGAGCAGTTGGATTCCGGGGTGAGTGCTCGCATGGAGAAGTACGAAGAGTCGCTGTAAGCCGGGGAAATTGGGGCATGCGCGAGGTTTAATCCAAACGCGGGGAATGGCGTGCTCGGGATCTGGTACGGCATGAAGCGGTGGCTCATGGCGGCCGGGTGATGGTGGTGCGAGTGCGGGTGGTGTCGGACGCCGATGGGCCGATGGATGATCTCCGATCGCATCGGGGGCGACACTGAGCTGGCACGTCCATTCAAGTAGTGCGGTGGCGGCGACAGGGATCCTGCCTCTGATGGCGAACTTGGCGAGAGGAGCTCACCGCGCAGCGGCGAGATCTGTGTGTGGCTCAGGTGTGGGTTGTTGATAGTCCTGTAGAATTCAGCGGTGTATGGAGAGACGTGGAAATTCCATGGCTGTAGGCCATTTCCGTATCCATTTGGATAGGTTGGAGTTGGCACGATCACTGACGAGGATTTCTCTTCTTTCACACAAACACTGGTATTGTCCTGGCTGCTGTTCGAGCAGGTCGCCGAGACCATCACGTCGATGGTGGACGAGGACTCATCACTGCAACAATCTTCTTCCTTTTTCACACTCAAATTTTCCGGCTCGTCCTTTGTGAGGACCAACGGCGGCGATTCACTACTATCAACGTCAATGTCATTTTCATTATCCTCGAACTGATAGTTCACCGGACGCTTTTTCAACGGACACTTGCTATAGTTTTTTTCCACGATCATTTCTAGATGCATTTTGAATGTTTATTTTATTTTTATTTTTTTCACAAGAACTCGATCGCGATCTGTATTTTCGTATCTGCGGGACGAGATTGTATCTCAGAAACCGAACTTAAGATGCTTCTCAGTTGTTTTTCTCTCACACTCTCTTTGAGCGCAGACGGGCACGTTTTAGTGAGCACACAAGAGCAATCAACGAAGAACTGTGAGTGTTTCGGTCGACCCGGCTGGTTTTATAGCTGCCCCCCTCCTTGCAGTCTTCATGTGTTCATCGACGCGTGCCACCGGACCAATCGCAGTCGAGAATACCCAATGCTATGAGCCAGTGAACCGAGGCGGTCGTCTGCTGTGGTGGTGTGTACAGTGCATGTAGCTCTGTGTTCGTTGTGTTGTGTCGTTGTTGTTGGTGCTAATCCCTTGGATATCGTGTCGTATCGGCCCGTTTGTTTCGCTGTTTGCCTGCCGTGAGCCGTTGCGGTGTTGCCTGCTATGCTACTGGTGAACATGGACAGGTGTGCTCTCAGTTGGATTCTCTCTCGTTTCTCCGGCGAGGATGAACATTTTCCGACGTTGTTGTTTCTTGGAGAGATCACCAGCACAATGAACCGTGTTGTGGAACATATTCACCGTGTTCCCGTTCCGATTCGTATCGTTCTCCGCGATGAACTCGGTGAATGGTAGATGTTGAGAGTAGTTCTCGACTGTTGCTGCCTGTTTCGGGTGATTCACTGGCGACACAGGAACAAGACTCGTCGCAGCGACTGCTGCTGGCGCGGTGGTTGTTTACGGCCCGGTGCCGTTTGCACAGCAATTTCCCCTCGATTCCGTGACTTTGTTTGGTCTTCTTGTTCAGTCTGGTGCCCTAGTGGTGGTGGTGTTGGTGGCCTGGTGTAGTCCGCTCGGCGGTGCCGTATGGTCCTTGTGAAATGTGGAGTTTATTTTTATTTCCCTTTTGCCTCTCTTTCTCCGTGTTATTACAGTTGGTTTTGTTGGGTTCATTCGACATGAACCTGATGCGGATATTCCTCGATGAACTGATTCATCCCAATCTTGGTCTCGCTGCTCGTCTACCTGTGCGATGCGACTCGAGATGGGATTCGGTTTTAATAAAAAGTGATCCTGCAGATAGAAATGGAAAAGGTGAATAAATATTGAACTGTCGATCGGTTCGGATTATCTTTCGCTTGATGGGCTGGAAATTATGGAGCCGGGATAACGAGATGAACCGATGTTGAATCTTTATGGATTGCTGATAAAACGGGTGTTTTGCGCGTTAGCGTTTTTTTCGAAATAGAAATTTAGGTCAGCGCCAGGGCTTGGCTTATTTTCTACTCAGGAATGTTGAAATAAAATTTGCATAATATTTATTTGAACGATCGTTCGATATATTCGACTTCCTGAATTTCGACTTGGAGGAATTGTGTGTTCCAGGAATTGCGCTTCTCTCGGTGAGTGAATGCTAAAATTTCTCAGAAGATGACAATGCACGGGGTAGTGGTGGTCCGATCTGTTGAAAGTAGTGCTTTTTTGGAAGCCAACTGATGTTCCCAACTCGACTAGTTGCTCAGAAACACATGCCAGGTTGATGGGTAGGCATGGACACAATGGAATCAGCGTGCAGATTTCTTAGCGATTGAGGACAAAATCATCGGATTTGGCTTAGATCGCTTAGATCATTGCTCTGGCGGCTCTTGAATATTGTGTGTGGCTTACATGAGGTATTCACATTAAAGGACTTAACTCTTTTATGTAGCGAAGGCAATTCAGTATTCATTCCGTGACAGATCGTTCGTGATTTCTTTCTGTGGACCAGGCCCTCAGTCTTGCATGCGAGTGATAGATGGGAAATTGCGGATCAACTTACTGCAGTTTAGCACGCGATTGAATGATTGTAATGTATCAGAGATCATAAAGAAAAAAAAAAAAAAAAAAAAAAAAAAACACCAGCGATCTTTAGTGTTTTCTTGAAACAATTCGTCTAGCTTTTCTTGTTGCCTGGCATAGGTACCTACTCTGTGATAATTCATGACGTTCCACTGATAATAATGTGCTAGATGTAAGTAAACTTTCAGTCGCGATGGTGACATTTTTATGCCACTAAGCTAGTTGTATCCGCGGCCTAGATGTCTAAGTTCAAGTACGAACAGACTTCAAGTTATTGATTGGCCTCTTCTGCCTCTTGACCTAAACAACATGTGCGTTGCCAGTAATCATTAAGCTGAGTATTAGCTATTTGAGCAATTTTGAGCAGTAATCCAAAGTTCGAGTACTCGGGCTAGGTACAGGTATTTATATTTCACACTTAAACCGGAAAATTATCTTTTTATTCGACAATAAACAACGAAGTGTCCGGCTTCTAACGCCTTTACACTGCCATCTTATTTAGACATTTTTTTTGGGAAGCTACTTTCTACTGTGAAAACTTTCTTAGGTCGGACTCTGACCGTCGGAAAATGTCTGTCCGCCCAAGGCACGTGTCAGCCTAAAAGGACGGGGTGATTTATTCATATGCAGCATGTTTAGGCATTAGTAGCCGGAGATAATAAGTATATAAATAATAAGAGAATTTGCCGGGTTAAGTGTGAAAAATAAATACAAAAACAACCATCTATGTTTCTTTCATACACACATGAAATTTCCAATAGATGCGATAACTGGTTTGCGAAATACGCTTCAGTTGGTACGTGGTAGTCGCAAAGAGAGCAGCTAAGTGCGTTTTTTCTATAAAAAAAATAGTACAGCTATTTTCAAAATGTTAGTATTTTAAGCATTATTTATTGCCGTTGCCCATCAAAGTAGGTTTAATTTTAATTGAATACCATTGATTTCTGTGTTTAATAGAAAAAAAGTAAACAAAATGTTAAATTTTACGCAAATTATTTGGTGCCCGAATACTGTTTCTTCCTTGCAGAGAGGAAGGTGTGGGCTACACCATGGTCACACCAACCCCTACTTTGCTTTCAGATTTGGACCCATTTGTATGACCTTTTTGGGGTCCATCTTTCACCAAGTGTTAGGGAACGCATAACACGGGCGCTGCGCAAATTGTTGTTATTATACAATATCTCATCCATAACTGCAGCACTTCACTTGTACCTAGTACTAAACACACCCAAGACATCGGGAAAATGGAAAAGTGTCCACTTCTCTGAGGAATCAAAATACAACTTAAAGGGACCACCAGTGATCGGAGGAGTTATGCTGAACTTTCATGTGAGATTGGACAAGCGGGGTCAGTTTTTAAAACAGCTTGGAAAATCTGTAATCAGGAAGATCGAGCTTGGTGTCCAAGCCAAGTTAGCGGTTTTCAACCAGTATTTATTTTAACTTTTATTTCAGTATCAGTGCCGAGGTCAAACGCAGAGTAACTCTTGCCAACCGCTGTGTCTATGGGCTTAAATGGCAATTAAGTAATAGCGGCATCTCTCGAAGGACCATGCTCAGTTCTGCTGTACGGCGCAGAAGCATGAACAATCTCCAATGGGGATGAGGAAGTCCTTGGTCACTTTGAGAGAAAAGTTATTCGTGCGGTCTTTGGTCCTGTTTGCGTTGACAGTTTTTGGAGGAAAAAATTCAAGCACGAACTGTGTGGGCTGTACAGCGATATGAGCCTGGTCTGGCGTCTACGGATCCAAAGTATAAGGTGGCTGCGCCATGGACTCCGAACCTGTGGGACAACGCAACAGAGGACGCCCGCGTTTAAGGTGGCGATCCCAGGGCGGGCGACACTGGAGGCAGCAAGCCTGATATCGTGCTAGTTGGAAAGGCATGTTGGTTGAGGCCCAGGTCCACCCCGGAAGAATTTGGGTAAAGACCGAAAGAAAAAGATCGCGAATACAAGCTTCTGAGGTGAGATTTCTTCGTGCTGTTGTGAGCATTACTCGCCGGGGTAGGGTGAGAAACAGGGCAGTGCGCGATGAACTCAACGTTGCTTCAATGGAAAGGCTATGTATACGAGGTCACGTGGCACGAATGTCCCCTTCATCACGATATCCGAGGCGGGCGTTGAATGGGATTCCATTCCGTAGGCGACCGCTTCGCAGACCCAGGAGGAGGTTCGAAAACTCGGTGTGACTCCTGATGATTTAGAGTCGATGGCGGAGGATCGAGTTGGCTGGGGATGTCCAGTGCGTTTCTTATCCCCTAGACGCCTTTAGTGCATCATGCGGGCCAGAAAATCATGATAACGTGAATGTTCTGTAGTTTTATGAAATTAACACGATTGAGTTAATTACATTTCATCGAAAACTGGCTCAAGTACTCTTCAGGCCATTTATCGGGTGGCGGGTCCAAGCATGAACTAAATCCTTACAGAAGAACCGCGAATATTTTCTATTCCGGCTTCAACCCACAGCACGGATGCATGAGTTCTGCTCCGATTTAGCTCAACAAAATATGGTCTGTGTGCACCTAAGTAATGAAAAGAACAAGAACCAATCCTCTTCAGTCCGCCCATTAGAAGTTGCATGCAAGCTAAGCTCCTAACACAAGCATTAACGTCTCACTCACCGCGGGCCTATCATCCTCCAAACTCCGGTAGCCACTCAACTAACAACAAATCGAAAACCGTAAATTAATACCTCACAGATTCTCGATTCAATTGGACACTGTTACCTCCTCCCTGCGTCCCACTGTGCGGCGATTTAATTAAACAGCCTCCTGCTAGAGTAATTAACTTATCAAGTTTCGCCTGCATCGCATGGGACTTCCTTGAGACCAATTCCGATAGCTACGAGCAGCAGCCGATCACCTCCTTGGCACAGCAGTAAAGTCAATTCGCAACACCAGCAACGTGCAGTGCTCGTTAAAATTAATTACAAACCCTGACACCTGATCAATGAAGATGTGAGCGCCTTTCGACAAGCCACCAGGGGCAGCAACGAGACACTAAGTTCGAGGCTTCTTCGAACGAGAAAATCTCTCGGCGAACGGAGGTGATGTAAGAAACGGAATCGCGTTTGGACATGGGCATCTGTTTGGGAAAAGAATGAATGAAACTCAGAGCTTTACGCCTGATTTGGCGCGTTGCTAGAATGGGCCTTCACTTACGACAGTATCGCTGTGGTTACTCAATTTAGTCACGAACGTGGTGTCGCCTAGATGGGCTTCCCTTTGTGAGATCTAATGACGAGGAGCACTTAAAGTGGTGCCAATTTCACTTGGCTGAGTGATTTGCTGGATGGAGGACGGCCGACACAGCCACTGGACAGCAAGTACAGTGGGCTTTCACGGGAAATGCTATTTAACTATTATTGCGTGGCACTTTGACACTTTTATGCAATGACCTGAGTCGAATGTGCCATCTGCACCATTTTGCAGCCGCCTGAGGCAGTCTAGGCATTGTCTTGTACATTTTTAACATGCGATGCTATTTCCGAGGCTGCAATTATAAAACATGAAGGCACCCGATCGTGGAGATCACGTCAGAGATATATTTTTGGAGGCCATCGAGTAGTTTGTTCAGCAGATTACTGGTCTTGAATTTTACGCCATCGTAGGGCCTTAAATGTTTGCAAACAAAACGCTATTCATTGCCTCTCATCGGGCGCCATACACCATAATGTTTTGATAACATTTTTAGAACTTTGGCCTGACGACAGAGTTGCTGTTCGTGACACTCTGGCGCCATTTACCGCATTTTTTTGTCAATTTTGAAGGCGGATTGAGGCCTGATGACGATGTTCAACCTGGTTCTTTATGAACTTCAAAGTCGCGGCGTTTGCACTCAGGCATCCTACGCTACAATCAATAGTTCCCTTAAGCACAGGAAAAACAAAAAACGATCTACCGATCGGTGTAATGGCATCTTCCGACGCACAACCTCTGACACCTTTAACTCTGCAGTTGACAAGCATCCAAAATTGTACACCCGCTCGTCCTTATCCAGCACAGCAGTAGCAGCCGTCACTTCGTTAGCGTCGTCTTGCAAAACGCAGACACAACACCCTGCGCCATACAATAGGGATTCTGATTGGTACCGCATCGATAATGGTCCGCTAGGGATCAAAAACGATTTCACTATTATATTCCTGTGTTCGTACGTCGGTTTGAGGGTTTCCCTATAACGGAGAATGAAAAACGAAACTTGTCGCAGCTGCCCAGGAGGAACCGGTGTGACTTATTCCTTGCAAGGAGCAAGGAAATCCTTACCTCCGTCCAACGAAACAGAAGAGGGCAAAAGGAGAACGAAAGAAGAAGAAACTCGAAATGAGGATTTTCACCCCAACCAGATCTCGGCATTCGTCGTCTTTGCATAATAACCGTAAATCGAGGACGTTTAAGGATACCTCATGCCAACATCAAATCCGGAACTGGAGGAACGAACGAGGTCCTCGAGGATCCCTCGAGCAATCGAATTTAAACACACTCCACCACCACTCCAGCGAGGATATTCACCTTGCGATGGAAGTCTGTGTCAGTGTGTGGCACTGCTGCACTGGTGTGGAACGCTCACTGTTTTTTTTTGTTTTGTCCTTCCGTGTTCCGGGTGCATCCTTGGTATCTATTTGGCCGTTAGAGCACCGCACACCATTTAAAGGAATTTCCCCCTCCGAATGTAATGACAAACAACAGCGCACCAGAGTGTGCATCGGCACACGACAGATGTCCTCGCCGCGTCCGATATCGACTCGGCACATTGTCGCACAGGACGGAAGGATGTGCAGGGATCACGGGCAGCGTTTTCGTGCCAAGTTCGTTGAAGGAAAAGATAAAAATAACCATGGACGCGCGTCGGCTGGATATGGTTTCGCATGTCCTAGAAGGATTCCGGGGATAACGATGACGGGTTGACAGCAGAAACATGGGCGATTGGCTGCGCCCGTGTGTGCACATGTTATACACGGAAATAAGGGTGAACTATGCGTGCGTGCGCACATCAGTCGTCCATCATTTTCGGGTCGCTCATGTGTGCGCGAGAAACGATGCACTTTATGCCATCGCATGGTGTATTCCGGTACCGGCAACGGTTCCGGGCATGGTGCCACAGGGCAGATGTGATTTATGAAGAAATGTTGCTGAGTAATTTGTGCGTCATTAAGCGATGATGCTCAAGTATTCCTCCAACATGGATGCTAATGCAATTTGGCGGTTTGTCTGATCCTAGGCAGTTGTCCGATGCATCATGAGACAGATATTGGTCCTCCTCACAGAGCGCCGCGCCGGGGGTTACAACGCAACTGTGAGTTTAGAAATGGGTTAATTTGGGTGAAGTCGGGGTTGGCTAGAGCAGGGTGGAATTAATCGGGGATGGGCAACAACTAGATACTTGTTAGAGCTGTCAGTTCGAGTTTGATTGAATCCATTGACTAGGTAAGACTAGTGGATAGGATAGGGTTACAGCAAGGGGACACGGCTGAATGTCTGTTTTAATTGGAAGTGGATTGTGTTCCGATGACTAGCAAATTTTGAGATCTTCCCAGAATCATTCAGTGGGCCCAGGGGTGCGGTGGTAGGTAAAAGAAGCTGTTGGATGGTTGTTTAGAGTTGTGTTCAAAATCGTACATTGTAGCCTCCTCAATTTCTTTCGGACACATACACCCGCCCATGGCGCTCTGTTTTCCATTCAGCATCAGAAAGTGAGCGATGCATCGTGGTCACCATATTTCGGTAAAGTGTACAATTATGCGACTTTTCGGACAACTGGTAGAAGTCAACAAGGAAGGCACGAATAATGGATCCGAATTTACCGCGTATCCTCAGTCCGCTCTTTAAGAAGCCAACACATCGATTGGAGAACAGGCACAAAGTTGCTGAGTTGCTACAGAGTGACGTTACGCACAAAGCAAGAATCAAAGAAGGCACTCTATACGTCATGTCAGTCAGTCTCTCCATGACAAGCCTCTACGCCGATTGAGGATCGGGCCAAGGAGCAAGCTTATGAGTAAACCATCAGACATGTCACAATTAGACTTCTTTTCTCACATCACCCGGGTTCCTTTGCACTTAAGCCGACTTTTTCCCACGTGATCTGCCGAACAATCACCATTTCGCCGCACTTGAAAACTCAGCACCAACCGCAAACAATTGACCGTCCTAAATAGGCTCTCGGTGGTGCTGAAATTGCTTAAGGCCCCATGACCAATTTACAGAACAGTCATAACCACACACTGACCCGCTCAAGTCCTGGGGCCATTGTGAAAACCCCGAACAACATTACATTTGAACTGCGCGCCCAATTTCCTCTGCAAGCCACTAAAAGCGTATCCCACCGAACTGCACCCCTCTCTGCCGACGCACACACGCCACGACACGCCTCGCACATGCAATTGTTCCGCTCATTTTTCTTCCCCCAAATTCGATTTGTCCTCATTCATTTTCGACTTGTGTTCCAACAATTAATGTCAAAAGATCACCACTGGAGCAGGAGGCTGGGCCCGAAAGAACGGCCAACGGGAACAAAAACGAAAAAGTTCCAATAACACACTTATTTACAAGGAAACACACCGGACACACGGTTCGGGCCCATCCGCACCGAAACCGAAACATGACCGCAGAGGTCTTAAATGCATCATGGACACAAAATCAATAAAATATGTCCAAAAGTAATTTCGCCGGGACATGTTATTACTCCTTTTCCTCGTCATGTTGGCTTCGTGCTCCCCGTCTGCCTCCTTCCGAGCAACTCCATGCTTTTTTAATTCAATTTTTGGCGAGTCATTGGGGTCCTTCCTCGCGCACGGGTCCTTCCCTGGGCGCATTTTCGGAGCATGTGCGGGGTGAGCGCAGCTAAAGAGTCCACTAGGCGTTGCAAGTACCGTCAGATTTAATTTGTTGTTTTCGACATTTCGATTTGTGATGTGAACATGTCATAAAACGTTCCTTTTTTGTTTTTTTTATTCGCTTCTTCGTCGTCTCGTCGCCTCGGTTTTTTGGGGGGAAAATCGTAAAAAAGCAGATCGGGAGACTGGGACGGGGAAAACGATTTCGTGGCTGGTTTCACTTGACCGGCGAGGCGGCGTTTCGTATTGCTTTTGTTTCTGTCAGGGGCTTCTTCGGCTGCATGTCGGTTGGGTTGGGAGCTTTCACCAGACGCCAAGCAGTGCTCAGTAGTGCGGTATCAAATTAACCGGATAAACGTTTAATTGGTGGCTGTCAGCGATGCGGATAAATGGAACGAAATGGAGGAGATGCCAATGAAGAGATCATCGAAGACCGCCGTAATGGATAGATGCGAGATCTTCTTCGATGTCGGATTGTTTTTCTCGTTGGGCCCGGCGGTGTGTACAGTCTTGTGTGGGGGCAGCGTTGGGGATTAGTTTATTTAATTGAAAGTCGCTCAAACAAAGCCGTAGGAAAGTACCTCTAATCTCAATTCCGTTGGCTTACTTCAAATTTAAAATCGGTCGATCTGAGAATATCGGTGGAAGGTGTAGCAATGCGGCACATGCAGTCAGTGTATAGACATTTGGCCATCCGCCATTACGTACAAATACATTGTCAATTATTTCTGTTGACAAGAAAATTTACCCAAAACAATATGGACATAATGGACGCAACAAGTTGGTTTAAGTGAGCGACGGCCAACAGGGCGTCAGGGCATCTATTTTACCAACCTACCGGCCTACACAAACCTATGGCGAAGAATCGCTTGGAATACGTTCTAGAGCACTACAGTCCGGGATGGACCTGAACCGACACAACCAAATCCCTCCACCACCACATTGGTCGGACTATGAGTCTACAGTTCAGTATCTGCTCATGCTCTAGCAGTTTGTCGCAATTTGAAGGGGCACCATCATTCAAGGTCAGCTGACGATTCTGTAGTTGACAGTGTCAACTGCTAAGACCAGCGATTCCTGGAGGGTTTGACCAGGACCTACGACCAAGACAACTTATGGAATAATTAATTGATTATAAAAATATTAGAGAAAGCTAAGCACTCTCGTTGACATCACTCAGGCCTGGGAAAAGTGCGGCTTGGTGTCAAAGCTATGTGGGATTCTTCCTAAAAATATAACTGTATTTAATGTACGATTTCAGGATTGTACCTTATGAACTGGATACGTTATGCGAAACACGGAAATTCATTTTTCTTTTTAGGAGTCCCACAGAGGAGCGTCCATGGTCCCTCACTAAGGAGTACGAAGCCATAACGAATCCACGAGAAGTGAGTAAGAAACTGACAACTTTGTATTGCTCTAAAATATATCAAAACGATGTCTCTCTCTCAGTGGACACCTCTCTTAAGTGGACAGTTCTCTGAAACGGACAAGATGTACTGCAATGGTTGGTTGGGATGAGTGGACATGGACTGACTTAAAGCATTCCCTTAAATTATTTTTTTTTATTTTGTTTATTTGATCTTTATTTCATAGAATATATAAATGTAAGTGGCGGTGTGGCGGTGTGTGTTGATGTGTGTTGACTCATAGGCGACTGATACTCGCTGCCTGGGTTCGATTTCCGGCCGGCACGAGCACAAATAGTTTTCACGGCTCCACCTCTCTTGAGTCACTTAAAATGCTCAAAGAGTAATAACTGTCAAGAAAAAAGCTTCTCAAACTTGGACGTTCGCAGTCTCTCTCTCTCTCTCGTGAGAGGACAATAACAGGATTGGTTGCTGAGAAGCTACGCCCTGGCCCTCTACGGGCTGTATCGCGTCCCATATTATTATTATATTAAGTACAATACAAAATAAACTAAGAGTAACAATTTTTATTTGAAATTGCATTCTGTTGGCAGAATACTTGAAAAAGCTTGGGAGTATGCCAAACCCATCTACAGCTGTTTTGTAGATTTGTAAAAGGCATACGACCCAGTTCCTCGAGTTAAACTCTGGAGTGTTCTCCAGGAGTATGGGATTGATGGTCCTCGTTTGAGGTCCATTCAGCCTCTACACACAGATTGTAGTACCTGCGGTCGTGTTAACGCTTTTCACCGTGGGCGTTGGACTTTGACAAGACGCACCTTGTCACCTCTTCTTTTCATTGTTTGTATGGACTGGATGCTGCAGCGAAGTTGAGGCGAGGAATTTTTCACATTGTGAGAGTTTACGGTAAGTCATCTCCTTTCGTTTGTGGCCGTATGTGCTGATGCTGGGATAAGGGTTAACGTGCAGGAATCAGGGGTTATGGTTATAGTCCCATTGAGAAGTTTAAGTATTTCGGCGTCTTTTTCACGAGTTATGGGAGGATTAATTCTTAGATTTCCTGTATGATTGGTAAAGCTGGGTCAATTTTGAAACAGCTTCGAAGATTTGTAATCAGGAAGGCGGAGATTGTTATCAAAGCAAGGGTGTATTTATCTAGCTCTCACCTATGTCCATGACATTTGGTTAATGACCGAAAAAATAAGAGCGAATATAAGCTACTGAGATGAGAATTCTTCTTGAGATATAGAAACACGGCAGTGCGTGAGGAACTCAACATTGAACAGCTGTTTCTTCGAACGGTTTGGGCACGTGACGCGAATGTCCCCGTCTTCACGACTTTCGAGGCGGGCGTTGAATGCGATTCCATCAGGTATGGGACCGCTTGGCAGACCAAGGACGAGGTGGTTTTACCAAGCCCGAAAATTCGCCTGGTTGGGCATAACTCCCGATGAGTTTGAGTCGATGGCGGATAATCGAGTTGCCTGGAGATCTCTCGTACATGGATTACCCCGCAATGATAATGATGATGAACCCTTATTTCAATATGTAGGTCTGGCCTGACCTTTCCCATTTTCGAAACCATTTTTGCCTAATTGATTAGCTAGCTTGACCAAATTTTCCGACTTGGTCAGTGTACTTATGTTAAATGCTTTAGTGTTGAATAAATTGAAAATCTACATGTGTGAGGAAAAAAAGGTATTTTTTTTCAAAAACCCTTAGAATCAATGGAATAGGTCTGGTCAGACCTTGCTACACGTAGTGTAGTGAAGCGTATATTTTTGCGTATTTTATTTTATTTCGCTGGACAAACAGCTGGACAATAGCTAATGAATATATCTTCGTCATAGTCAGTTAGGATTCCAAAGCCCAATGGTAGCTAGACATCAACAGGCCATACAAATTTATGTAGAATTTTCAGAATAAAATACCAAGATAAACCAGATTTGCATGTAATGCTAGCTGTCAACAACAAGTATTCAGTTACATAAATGCCATGAATATGTAAATCAAGAAAAAACTTCGTAATACCAAGGCCGTGTAAAAAAAAACTCTTCAACTTAAAAAAAAACAACATGCTTGGAATAAGGACAAAAACCTTCAATTATTTCCTGGAGTTCCACTATTTCATTAACATAAATGTTTTAAAGCATCCATTGACAGTAGGATTAAACGATAAAAGCAAAAGTCTTACATGCTTTCACAAAATGTACATGCGAACGAGATCTATTTCCTTTCTTCACGCAGCATTTTCGATACTGTCATAGGCAAAATAAAAATACAGTAAGCTCTCTCATAAGCGGACACTGACGGTACCAAGAAAATTGTCCTCGTATGGAAGCGGTGCCCGTTTATGGGAAAACAATTTTAGCAATTCAAAAGTGTTGGTCTTGGCCAAAGGGCCATGGCCTGGTGATTAACCTGATCACTTTTCACATCTTAGAGCGAAATTCTTTTCAGGAAGGCCAGGAATAAACATCCAGTCCCATTTGCATTGTAAATGTGATGAGGAACTTTCTCAATAATGCTTGCAGCATTGGCCTGTTCTGCATTTGCAACTTCTCCAGAATTTGTCCGAAATATCAAATTGTTTCTTAAGTCTCTCTAACCAGCTAGATGATGCACTCGAAGCTCAAACTTATATAGAGGGAAAGTTTACCACACCCTTTAACGAACAAATCATAGCCTGCGGTAGGCCGGAACAACCTACTACCTTCACATTCTTTAATGATTTTTATTTAATTTCTGGTCAACAAGGATAAATAAAATAAAATATAGCAAAGTGTCCGAAGATGGGTTTGGTCGTATTAAGAAAAGGTGAAATTCTGTTGCCGTTATGCAAATTGGTGTGCGCGTCCGGTTATAAGAGAGTCCGTTTATGAGAGAGTTATTTACATTGAAAATTGTGTAAATAGTTCCGTTCTTTGAAATTTGTCCGGGTATGAGAGGTGTCCGTTAGGAGAGAGTACACTGTATAAGACATATCTCTATTTTGTCTATGATGCTGTGCACACGATCATTGTAGATATAGGTTAGGTTATAGTGGGTGGCTGCAGAGGGCAGTCACACTTCGGCCAAAGTAGGCCCATTGTGATACCACGCAATTGCAGATATACATTTGTACCTTTACATTTCTGCTACAGCACGCATGTCCGTGGAATGGTTTTCTAATAAGCGAGCTTCGATGACAACTTTGCTAATATCGGAATGATGCAACAGCTTCAAGATCAACATGAAAAAAGTGAACAGGGGATCTTACTTTTTCCAAACAACACCATTTCGTGTCCTCGTCATGACATCACTTTTTCTGAATTTCTCACTCACTTCCTCTTTCCAACGAAAACCAAATCTCTCTGCTAACCTTCGGGCCAGGGAAGCTAGTTTCCATTGGTGACCATAACGTTCAACCCGATGGAGGATAGGATGTGCACGAATAAGATCAGAGGGCAGAACGAAGGATTTGTTGTGCAAGTTTTTGTGGGCAGACGAGAAATTCAAGGTGAATGTCAAGGAAAACGTAGAAACTTGTAAATTGCTACCAAGTGTAGTGTCTACTTAAATAATACTCAGAAGTAAGTACCTACAAACTATTTTTAATGAAGTGACTTAGAGGCCTAGGGATCACAAGCGGAGTGTAACAATTTCTTAGTTCATTGGAACCACATTGGCATATTCCAAGTGTCGAACATGCGTAACCTTGTGCGCCGACTACTACATTGACACCTATCGTTGAATTAATAATCTTCTCTCGGTTTTTTTCATGAATTGAAAATTGTTTACTTTGCCAGCGACCGTCGCCAGACTCGGACAAAATGTCTGACAAGTCCACACATTGTTGCATGTTATTGTCAATTTGTGTGGCTTGACTGTAAGGCTTTTCGATCAAAGATGTCCTGAAGTGGTCGTGTCATAGGATAGATCAAGTTTCTAAGCCAAGGGCCTAAGCAGCATAGGAGCCCCTTTGCAGAGTGACCACTGCTACTCTTGCACGATCCTGCTGAAAATGTCCACTTAAGAAAAACGAAGACATCGGCATCACGAACATGACTCGTTGGGCAAGAATATTTTGCGACTCAAATATCCTCAAGATTGACAGGTACTTCGGAAAACAAATGCCTGCCCTTGTCAATGACACAAACACTATTGGCATCGAATTACCCAAAAACAACGCGTGAACAGATCGATACAAATGCAGGAAGATACTCCCTTCGGTGCAATACAAAACCCTTCCAAGTGTTGTGTCCCCTTCCTGAATTGATTATTCGTGTCAAACACGACAACATCACTCCTTGCCCACCCAAAGTGCGTGATGTGAAAAATTTGTTAACTGTCATCCGTGGCACAACCCTCTCGGCGGTTTCGGATTCAGAACAATCCTCGACCTCAAATCGCGTTGGTATCTCAAGTGCAGGTCTAGGGTTGCACCTAGCTACTCACTCGCCCTGCACTTAGCGGCACTTCCCATCCCGAATTGGAGTACACATAAACTTGTCATCAAAGCAAATGCGTCGAGCGTCCTCGCGGGCAGGACCCTGCCCCGCCAACTGTGAGCACACCGAAAATTCCAGTTTCTATTTTGAACTTATCTCAATTAACACTCGGAATCTTAAATCACGCGACCATGTCGACACAGAAACATGCGCATCCACTTGAGCGCACAGCACTTAAGTGCGCCGCTTGCGCCGATCTGCTTGCCTACGGTTGAGGTTGATCATTGCCAGGAAGGATTACGCTGGGACCCGCAGCAGCATCCCAGCGCATTGACACAGCAGGCAGGCACACTCTGCGTTCACGGTGCTTATACGCCTGTCATGCATCGGCCTCAAACATTGCAACCATCCGCCGCAGAAGCATCCGCCGTGTAGCCTGCATGTGCTGGTCTTCTTTGCATTTCAGAAGCGCCTTTCCCTTGGACTCTTGTGCCTAGTTGGTGCCATCATCACGGACGGTGGTGGTGACTAGACGATGTCCATTTGGAACTGCGCGGCAGGTTCGAATCCACCATGAACGAGAAATCAAATTTATCTCTTCCAAATGGGAGTCGATTTGGTGGTCGATTGAGGCGGTGCTCACCGGCCCACCGGGCGCCTCCGAAGATGAATGCGCTATGGGTATGCGGGTGGTCTTGCAATGAGCCCATATACCCAGTCTCAAAGACACACACACACTCGTGTGAGTGCACATCTCACCCGCCATCGTGGGGCTTCTTCTAATAGACTCTGTTCTTCGCCGAAGACATCCAACAGAATGTTGATAAGATAAGAGCCGTATAACTCACTATGGGGCCATTGGCATGCACCACGTCTCAACATGTTCTTTCAGCGGTTCAAGCGAGAATGATAATTAGATGGACGTTAGCTCGGTCATTTCGTGTACGGTGCAGTGTACCGTTCTGGTAAACAATCTTATCGCGATGATGGTCATGATGGCCTGCCGTAATTACTGCAATCCTGGCATTCCAGCGGACAGTGGTAAACAGTGGCTATTGCAAGAACCAACGCGGGAGTGATGGTGAAACATTCTTTCTCAGCAATGATGCTCGTAAAGTTGAAAGAGGACCTTCTCCAGTAACCACTAAGATTTGACTGGAAAGAGGTGAAGCCGTATCGGAGTGTCAGGGATGATCATGTCAATGCTGTCGCCTAAAAGCAATTCTTAGACTTCTGTAGTTTCAAGGAAAGAGCTAATCCATATCCGAACAAAAGCTACCTCCCCGACCGACACCTGATTGGATACCAGGCAAAGGTTAATTTTTTTTTTCATTTTTATTTTTCGTGCTGGACACAAATGCTTAAAACTAGCTATCTTAACAAGAGTTCTTACATCTAACCCACTGACCCTATACGGGCACTCTAAGCTATTCTACTCTTAATTTTTTGTGCTTTCGGCTTAAACTATGTTTTTTTTCTCTTCATGGAAAATTTTTTATTGCTTTTTTTGCTTGGCCAAGAAAACTGCTAAGAAACTTGGCTTTATTTTTATAATACACGCGCGCACAAGGTATTGTTAATACCCTTAAGTGTACGGGCTCAAGACACAGCACGGGCCGAAGGTGTAGAGGGAGAAAGGTAAACTGATGAACGAGATGGGTACTGCGGGTGAATTCATGGAGAGGAGGTATGTAGTTGGCAAGTGAGCTTGCATCGTTTGTTAAAATAGCGATAAAATACGGATAGAGACGAGACGGTACTTCGATGTTCGAGCGAGTCTAAAGACTCTGCAATACTGTTGTCTCCTATAAGTTTTATCGCTCGCGTTTGGATTCTATCTAGTAGGTGCAGCGTGATTTTGGGGGCACCAGACCAGATATGAGCTTTGTACTCAAGTTTGGGGTGTATATACGCCTTATAAATTAAAGCCAAATCAGAAGGGGTGAAGTATTTGTTGCATCGATTAAGGAAACCGAACAGCATTTTTTGCGGCCTCAAATATGTGATCGATCCAACTAAGTGCTGTGTTGATACACAGACCAAGGATGGAAGGCTTTCCCATTTCATCGACACAGGTGCCATTCATGGATAATGGCTGATTAACAAAATCCATGCAAGTTTTCCACTATGTCCTACTCTCGGATTATTAAAAGTCAACGACGGAGGGGATTGTATAACCAATAAAATGTCTGTCCTTTAGCAGACTCTCTCCTGGCTTGAGCAGAGATCGCTCTACTGAACCGGAGGAGATCCTCGTGTCTGCACGGGACATTCCGTTCCTATTGGAGTCGCCTGTGCACAGTTTGGCGTACGACATGGAAGACAACTGGACATCATTGTTGATCCTGTATCGGGCCAATCGTGTCTAGATAAAAGAATGCTTCGGGAGGAGAAAAGCCTTTAAGGCACACCTTTTCATGGTACATAATATTGGGATAGTAAGCCCCAAGATTAGACAATTGGAAGAAGTCACAGCATATTCAATGTGGCTTCAGATCAGATCAACTTAATAATAAAATGATATATCCTGTTCAAGATTGCCTCGTTGTACAGGACCTGGTTAGGATAGAGCTTTTTGTACTCAGACTCGGGTGTACGTTACAACCGGAGACCAGTGTTGGGACTTCAAAGTGTGGTAGATTCTGCACTTTGGATAGTAGATGTGGTCGATTTGAAAATTTCGCAAAATAGTGGTAGATCTACCACAAGGTGGTAAAGTCCCAAAACTGCCGGAGACTTGTCCGAAGGCACTGTCTCTCGAACAACCTCATCTTTTTCACCGTGGAAGGACTCACGTTGAACCACAGGGGACAATCTTAAGTCATAATTGGCCGGATGAGGGCCATACAGCAGATTACCTTCGCAGTGGTATCAAGTTGGCTGCTGTAAAACAACCCTCTTGCCGCAGACTCCAAGGCCCCTCCGCGTCAGCCCGCATACCTAACCTAACCTATTTGAAGATCCTTCGAAAGAAGAAAAGTCGTTGAACACTTTTGACAGCTCACGCGTGATTCGTGGCATGTCTCAAAGTTAAGCCTGTTCAGTAAGACTTAAAAACGTTTACAAATTTTGTACGCAAAGTACGCGATCTGTGAGTACGTACTAATGAACAAAACAGGCGTATTTCGTCAGACGACAAACTTCAGGCTATACAAGAGGTGTCAATGAACACGGAAAATGCAATGTTAGGCGCGGTGTACGCAAACTTTGGACGGTCTTTTGTTCAAGAATGACTCCAATACGATCAATGGCGCCCGCTGTCGTTCATCGATTCCAACTTCCCTTGCCCAAAATGCATGTGCTGGTCCACATGTTCATATGTACAGTCAGGCCTCTGTAAGACGAACATCATCAAGTTGAATTTTTCTATAAGTCGAACAAAATTTGTTAAATATTTCGAACTTAGGCTTAAGTTTTCCAATATTTTACACTCCATAAGTCGAACAAAATATTTGTTCCCGTGACTGTTCGACTTATGGAGGCTCGACTGTAATTCCTTCCACCGCCATGGTGTTAGTCGGGAGTAATCAAATTCTCTTAGCGCGCACGTATTCACAGACCCCTGTCTTTTATAAGAAACGCTGTCAATGGGAAAGTGAGGAGGAAGAGACGAGCAAATTGCTCTCCTAAGCCCCTTTTCTCTGGTCACAATGCATGGACATCGATGGACCATCAATTTTTGCCCTTTTTTCTCTCGTCCAGCCGTCCCGTGACCGGCTAGATCATGAAATTTGACGGCTTTAGTATTTTCCATGAGGATACGTCTATAGCCGATAAGCCAGTTTCAATTGCAGCCTCGTGTGTACACGTGTTATTTGCTAGGTACCCGTGTAAATAGCTAGATACCCGTGTTAGTAGCTAGATACCCGTGTTATTAGCTAAATTAATTGTATGAAACATACAAAACGGAGCCGTAATCAATATTTTTATGAAACGCTCTTTAAGAACTAAATGGCAAGCACCGTGTACGCTACGTAAAAAAAGTGTGGGCAGTCTAGACGAACGAATACTGAACAGACATGGCCACAGAGGATATGCGCAACACTAGTCCCATTTAGGGGATAAATTCGCCATGAGTCTTGGGGCCTAGATGTAATTCATTCCCTCTGATTGCTGAGTCTGGGCGCAGTTTCGAGATCAAGTGGCCGCTAGTTCGGGAAAATTCGGTGTCATCAAGCTCATACGTTCCACTTGTCAGGGCTCCATCTACTCTGATAAACTCTGTGTCGAAATGTGTGGCTTAGCTTAAATTAGCAGCAAGTAAGCGAGACATTGTGGACATCTGTTTCCCGATTGAAGGGACTATTCAGTTGTAACTGAAGACAATTTCCTCCCAAAGTCACTGTTTCTTTATACCACAGACGTGCACATTGAGCATTGGAGGCCTCACTTTGTGGCACAGACTGTCCCGCAACATCAGTGCTTTCCGATCACTGATTAATTAGCAGTGGTCAGCGACGACATACCGATCTGTACCGACTCCGCAAACAATTAACTTGCTAAATCCGTCCAAGATAACATTTTCACCTCGCCCGCATTCAAGTCGGTCCCCGATCGCCCTCTACGACTAAGAACACATGAATAATTCAGGTAAATTCCGATTTCCTTTCAAATCTGTCCAAAGTTCAAGACAACCAGCAGCGCCGAGATCGTAAAGGAACAGAAATCTGGGCCAACGGAAGAGTTTGTCGGTCATGGATGCGATGGACGACGGACGACGCGCTCCAACTGCCCCGACGAACAATTATCCATTTCATGGTTACGATCCGTTTACGAGGCAAGCGCACCCCGTCGAAAGTTCATCTCATCTGAGCCCTGTTATTAATTGTAATAAATCTCGATGAAGTAATAAGGCCTCGGTCATTAAAGCGGACAAAGAAGACCTGGCTGCGATCGAGCTGAGCCGGAAAGAAGCGACGACCGACAGCGCGACGATGTGTTTCGGCGTTTCACCAATTTTCGGCGCACGAAATTCAGTTCTCTTAATTCAAATTGGTAGCATAGCGTCGTTTTTGTTGGCATGGGAGCGGACGGAGCAGTTTGCTTCCACCTTGCGGATAATGTTCACAACATTCCAAGCCTTTTTTTGGGCACTCCAATCATCATTAGGACGTAATTATATTGTTCGCGCGATGAAAGGAAGGCGCCAACACAACTCTCTGTGCAGGATTCCATATCCAAACACGTTGCAGTAACGTACACAGGACACCGGAACGGGTAAGCCACCTGCCTGGCCGATTAATCAAATGATAATCCGTTGGAGTGTGTCTGTATCTATGACGGTGGTGGGGGGCGGAGACGATGTGCGAGCGACGTGGTGCCGTGCGCTGGTTAAAGTGTCTGGAGTGGCGGTTGGCGATTGGCGGTGTCTGTGTGTTAACACCTTTCAGTTTACTTTTGGGCCAGTCATGGTCATGACAAAAGGGCTCCGGCACAATACCGCCTTCATCAATTTTCTACGAGCACCGGTGTCGGCGGTGCAAGCGGTGCACACGGTGATGGCGGTAATGGTGGTGGTTGTGGTCGTTTGATGAGATTTCGTGCGTGGTTAAGTCAAAACAAGCAAATATAAAGGATCGGCGCGTTGGCCTAACCCTTTTTTGTTGGCTGTCCGTCTGTCTCTTCGTGGAATGGAGGCATGCAGCACGTCGAACTCTTTAATCATGCTGTTGAGCAGTTGCGCTGGTAATTTGATTATATTAACTCAAATAGAGGGTGGGGATACTTTGGGTGGATTAATGGTTTCCGATTAGGGGGATGACGGCGTCAATAAGGGACGAACGGCTTGTTACTGATGAAGTGTGTGGTTGAATGCACCACGTGTGCAGCTTGTGGGCGTGCGAGTATGTCGTGGGTGAAGGAATTTGATTCAAGACTGGTTGGTGGCCGAAAGTGCGACTGATGCCAAGCTACGTGTAAGGCTACATCTAATTGCTCGAGAATTTGCCTTAAGGTACACCGTTGAATAGAGGACACCACTTGACAACGCCAAAAGTCCAGTGATAGGTCTCCTTTAAATTGGGTAGAGACTCATCTATGAAGGCTGACGTCCTCTTTCACCGCTCTCATGAGTCCTTTGCAAAGTGGACGGGGATGTCCACTAAAGACTAGACCTTCAACAATGCGTAGATCCTGGTAAGGACCCAAGAAGTGCACATTGACACTCACCACTTGGTCGTATGGCTGGGTGGATAACTACATACTGTCAAGTCCAGACTTGACATTTCCGCTAAACTCGTCAGGACGATGATGGAGAATGTTCGCTGCTTCATATATGTCGGTAGGGAACTCCGCGACACGTTTATCGCCAAAAAGTTATCTCTAGGGAAGTCGAGACGATGTCACTTCACTTCTTCAACATCGCTAGTGAGAGGATCGTGGAAAACTTCCAGCCCACCACTCTAGGCACGATCATCTAGAAATCCGTTCAGCTGTTAGCAAGCGCGAGACTTCATTGGGAGAGCGCAGTAAGCAGTCAATAATGCGGCGAAAATTGGACTGGAGGTGAACGAAATGGCATATTCTGCGTTTCAAGAGATGCCGCACAACATCGACGTCTTGGGCAGAGTGTCTTAAGGAGCAGCTATGACCACGAAATTGATTTCATCTGCCGCGGTTCCGAAGTGAACAACGTACCACATCACTAGCACCGATAACAAACATTGTTTCTTTGGGCTCCCAGGAGACCCGTTTCTCACCTAGTTCCTGAGCCCAAAGAAGGGCTAGTTGAGAAATGGGTCACCTGTTTCCTGTGCCCAACGAAACAGTGTTTGTTATCGGCCCTCTCTCGAAGGGATCAAGCTGACCTTATACAAGCCATTGATCATCCCAGTCCTGCTCTTTGTCCGATATCAACCAGCTTGGTGTGCGGCATTGGAGGCAACTGCCCAGAGCTTGCGCGTGCGAGAGGATCATGGCGATTAATGTTAAGGTGCACCTCGGGTTGGGCGCCATACAAAAATTAAGAGCAACATAAGTGCGCGTCGAACATGGATTAGATATGCTCACATTATCAAGACCAAAAAAGCTGCCATCTGAAGGCAACTGAGTTTTTAGGAAACCTTCGAGTCAGATGCGTCTCCAGGAATGAGATTGATGCCATGTATTGACACATACCGCCAGATCTTAAGTGAGGAGTATCAACACGGGAGTACGACAAGGATAGAGGACGGAACAGCCCCATTTATTCTTAACACTGCGGACCAGCCAACCAACGTAAGTGGTAGCAATATACTCTCGTGTCCCGATGATTCTACAACACCCTCTCCATCTATCTAAGCCACGAGGAGAGTGGGCCAGCACTTCATCTAACACTGGGCTTACAACCTAATGTGGTCACTTAAAATCAATCCGGCTTTGGAAGCAGGGGTAGGATGTTGATCAGAAGTTGAATAAATCTGAAATTAAGTCTTCCAGACAACACATAAATCACTTAAACGAATGACGCAAAATATCTAGGAATGGTGTTGAACGAAAGGTTCAGACTTAAGAACCGCGGGGATGCTGTCCTTAAACGGGCAACTATTGTCCTGCATTTGGTGCATCCTGTGCTCCCACGAAAAACTGGAGTTAATCAGAAGACTAAAGTGCTGATCTAATAGCAACTTATCCGACTAGTCAAAACATACGGATGTCCGATCTCACACACAATAAACCCCACGGCACTGGAGAGACTCTGTGTGTTTAAGAATGTGCACTGGTCTCCAAAATGTCCCGACTAAAAAGACTTACGAAGAAGCGAAGGTCTTGCCAATGGGTGAATACATCTTGCAACTAGCCATTCAGACTTTTCGTTGTATTAACAGTCATTCAATCCGGACATAGAAGAGCTGCGACGACTTCGGACGCACCCACAGGTAGGCAGACTAAAAACGTCAAAATTGTGGACACTTTCAAATAATCCCTTCAATTGCATCTGAGCAAGATGCAAGGTTAAAATCCGGAGAGAGGTTATTTCAGCTTTCAGTGGCGGCTGTAGCCACACTCGGACCAAGGACGGATCGTAGCGTGTCCAGAAAAACCGAAGACAAACAAGAGTTGAGTAGATTACGTGAACCTGACCTTACGTCCCTACAGAAGGACTTTAAGGGACATGAAGTCCCTGAGGGAGTCAAAGAAATATTTTCGAAGTGTCTGGCTGGGAAGTTGCAGATAACATGACATTCTCCGCTTATCTGCGCCTATCCGCTTATCTGCGATTTCTGCGTAGACGAGTTAAGCCCCCAGTTTGTCACTCTTTGTCATACATCCTGTTGTCCACATACTCACTTATCAGGCCCTCGAGCCATGAGGGCGATCGTGATGTTTCTTGTCAGTCACGTTTAACTCAAAAGTTCGCCCATATTTGTCATCAAACTGAAATGCCCAGATCCGGGAACAGACTAATGCCGAACTATGCTGCAGCATGTCACCACACGCTGCCCATCTAAGGGCACTCACACCATTCTTCGTGTTTCACATCGTCCAGGAAAAAGGCGGCTCGCCGATGTTCTCAAGAAACGCAACTAGTCGCGAGACCAGCTCGAGCGAGATCTGATAACTCATAAAATAGGTCTCTGGGTTAAGATCTTCTCAAAATCACCCACGTTTCCCCTTGCGCATGGCATCGTCCCCAAAAAGTCTTTATGAACTCCCGGCGACCTCGGCCACGAGCATATTTCAAAAGCAACAGGTTCCACATCTTTCATAAGAATCCACGAACCAACAGAAAACCAGTCAATTCCCCAGTACTGACTGACCAAAACGCGGCAGGCCAGAGATAGACCCTACGCCCGGGCATTACGAAATTGTCAACTTCCCCAAACGATAAAGAACTCTTGCCTCACCGAGTGCCGAGTGTCGAGAGTCGAGAGCAGCCGCGAATCAAGAACCACTGCACTTCACGCTAAAACACGTCTTCCCCGTGCCAGAAGTTCACTCACTCTCAACTGACATATCCCTCCGGTCCGCTGGCACTTCCTAAGCCGCTGCCATTCCACCGGCTGCGATTGTGTCTGCACATTAAATTGTTACAAAATGAAGAATTAAACCAAAAAAATAATTTCCTTGTTTAATTTTTGTTGATGTCGACGACGACGACAAAGTGTGCAACCTGCTCACCTTTAACTTTGCGGTGTGTCTCCGCGCACAGGTAGTTGGAATCGCTTGTCAGTGACGGAACGAGCTTTGCTAACCCGCCGCAGCAAGTCGATCCCGCTTTTTACGACCGAACAAAAGGAACCATCACTTGGTCGTCGGCGTTGTCGTCGTCTTTGTGTCTTTTCGCTTCTTGTCCACAAACAAAAGACAGAGGAAAAGAACCGCGGCGGCTGCAGCAGTGAGCAGTGGTGGCGGGCGGCTGCGCGGCGCGTCGGGCTCAGTGGCAGCTCTGCATTCGGTATTCCAGATACAGTAATGTGATACAAAACACTGAACCTTTGAACTTTTTCCATCTTTCATCATCCCATCATCGTCATCATCCACGTCATCTGCGTCGTCTTCTGGAGATTCTTTTGTGGTGAGCCAAGTCTCTCTGCCATTGTTACGAAACACTGTCGCCTCCACCACCACTAGCACTGGCACTGGTGTGTTCTGACTGGCTGGTGTTCGGTGCAAATCCGGATCTTGTCATCCCGGGGGATTCCATTCCTGGTGTGCTGCTGCTGGTGCTGGTGCTGTATTGTTGTGTGCAGAAATGATGCAACCAGGGAGGGAATAGATATTAGAAGGTCAAAGCAGAGAGAGAGAGAACCTTCGAATTTTTGAAGAATCGATCACAATCGTCTGAGGGCTCAGCCCCAGCCCAAGCCTTGCACCTTTGCTATTTTGGGCGATGATCGACATCACCATGGTGGCTGGTGGACGGATGGATTGCAGGGAAGTGCTGTAATGATTCCTGGAAATCGATTCATGGTGGTGACTGGTGAGCCCAACTGGAATCTGCTTCGGTGGCGGTGTATGCAGCATGAGGGTGACAATGGATAATAGATTTCCTTGGGGCAGGTGAGATTTCTCGATCAGACGATGGTGACCGGAGTGGTTTCGCACTTTTACTGAGTTTGTACAAGCCTGCTCGGGTCTAGTGTTTTGTGACTGGTGGCCTATGAAATTGATTTGGCCTGCAATGACTGTGTGCGGTGGAAATTGCGCATTGAATGATCATGGCTGCGGCGGGGGGCAGATGCCAGAGAAGATACGTTTACCTAGAAGTCATGAAATGTTTTGTTCATTTTTTGCTGATCTTATTCGAGGCGCTTCGGAGTCTTTTCTCCCAGTTTGAAGTGAAGAGCGACGCAAGGTCGATTAATTTCGCTGAATGAACATAACTGACCAATTGTACCATCATGAGGGGAGGACATTCAGAGCTGAAAAACGAAGTGGAGTAGGCTCGCGATTAATAAATGCTCTTCTAGAAGTGCCTAGCTTCTACAACAACCATTCGTGTTGTGCGTTCTCTCACGAGTGGAGGGGTCCTGCAATTTGATGCCGACATCGGACGGACAAGTTGCGGAAACTTCCGCCAGACAGGGATACTCTTGGAACATTGTCAGTGAGAGGAGGGGACGTGAACATGTTGGTTGGTAATCGAACCTAGACACCGTTGCTTCAAGTGCGTAGGAGTGGAAGTCCTACGAAGTCCTACCCGAGGAGGAGGTTTTGCAGACTTTGCTCTCTTGCAGGTTCTCAGTATCCATGGACAGTCTCCACCTACCTCATTCAGACCGAGCTCTCTTAGATCCGCTAAGACTTGGTTTTAGGCTCGGTCTTCCTCACCTCGAATACTCCTCTTCTTAGCTTGGGCCTTGATGTCCCTGGGCTCCATGTGAGAACGTCTATGCCTCGTTAGTTTCATGTCGCCATGCAGACTATGCTGTTCTTGATTGAATCTTCTCCTTTAGGTGCTCCGCAATGCAACCAAAGATCATTCAGTTTTCTTCTTCTATTCTTTTTTTGTATTGTCCATACTTCTGTGCCATGAAGTGGGACGTGACAAAATTCAACCAGTCTGATTTTCTGGCAGTGACCTGACTCTTGGCAAAATTTCCCTATCCGGCTAAGCATTAGGTTCGGTTAGGTTAAGTTGAAAGACAACAGGCCCCGTGGTACCACGCGTATTTGTGAATACCTATTTCCCAATCCAATTAGTACTTTTAATAAAGAGAAGGAGATGGCCGACTCTTATGTTGCTCAGTAGCGAACCTTCAGATGTCTCAATCTGAGGGAAGAAAGAGCACTGCAGTTGCACAGCAGGTGGTCAATGGTTTCCTCCTCATCCTCGTCCCTACAACTCCTGCCGAAGTCATTGTAAGGAAGGCCTAGTCTAGAGGCGGGAATTCCGATGGCTCAATGCACTGTTAAGCTAATCAGGTTGAGCGATCGCTTAGAGTTGTTCGTAGGCCGGAGTCGATTGATAATGAGGCATCCTGTGCCAGTTGCCCATCTGCGGTTCATTTGAGCCAGTGTTTCCAGCTTTAGAAGATGTTATGTAGGAAAGAGTACAGAACTTGTGTTGTTTCCAGCGAGTTGGTCCGCTTCGCAATTCTCTGGAATGTCACAGTTAAGACACTTGGTCATCCTGTAAAAAGATGGGCGGCACTTAAGAGAAGTCTCGGAGTTGAAGGTGACTCAGGGATTTGATCACTGCCTGGCTATAGGAACATACCATGGGTGTGGAACTATACCTGTTGAGGATCGTTAAGTATCCAGACCGAATTCCTTTCCAAATGTGAAGCGATCTGATGTCTGTCTACAAACTAGTTCTATCGGTGGTAGGTTAAGGAGTATGTTTAGAGCGTCCTTGGTGCTCCACTGATACATATGCATGCCATCCTCTCCACTCTATCGATTGGTATGAGCTTGATTTTCTTTACGAGTGCCCTTAGACCATTTAAACGCAGTAGAAAGCAGATGCCTTCTTGACTCGCTCCTGGATATTAAGCTTCCAGTTTAGCTTCGTGTCCAAAATTAGACCTAAGAATTTTGCGTTATCGGCTTAGCACAAAGATCTCCTAAAATTTCACACTTTTATTGAGTGTCCAACCTGAGGCAGTGATCGACCGTGATCGATCATTGTCGGGGTCTTAAAACGAATCAGTCGATGTCGCCGAATTTAGAATTGATGCGGATTCTTAAAAGGCACTCCTTTGTAAAATTTATGATAGGTAAGTAAATAGGTGACTTGACGGCGTTATGGCCGTGGTTCACTTCGAAAAACTGGACCTTCGGGAGCATTTTTCTACCGTGACTGTGCAGTCCTAAAACCAGTCAGATCCACATATGAATCTAAGGAGGTCTTTCAGTTCAACAGCGCTTAAGTCCTCCAGCTTCATGAATGCTATCCCAGGAACTGCCTTTTTTTACTTTGCTGTGGCTGGACAGACGTTTTTCTTCCTCATCTTATCAGCTTGTGTAAAAGTCACTATGCGGTATGGTCAGACGTAGTTCCTACACATTTCCCTGTAATGACTCCTATTTGCATGCGTACTTCCTTGTGACTAAAGTCGATAATCTCTTCTTGCTCAGCATCGGTCGTAGAGCCCTTGCTGTTGCTTCAATACCCAAACCAAACCATCGAGTTCTGGCTCTGTCAAGTGCTTCGTCTTCCAGAGCGTAATCTAGATGTTCTTCCAGCTCAGATCCCTTTTTCGTTTCCTGGGAATCCAGTATGCTCCGGTGCCCAGAAAATTGTGGCCGAGTCAATCAAGGGTATTTCACTTGCGCCTGGTCTGCATTTCCTAACCAGCTTCGATGTCAGAATCATACTATGAGGTCAGGAGAGAGTTGATGCAAACTATTCTCCGGGAGGTGAATTGGTCGTAAGTAGCCTGTTTGTCTTATGTTCTGTGATACTGTTAAACTTTTGATCGCTTTTTTTCCCTCCGAAAACCCGCTTCTCTAAGCCACAGAGGAGAAAGCGTATGTCCTCGACGTCACAATATTGGGGTGACAGTTTTTCACCCTCTTTTTACCCACCAAATACCCTGGAGCAGTGCGAGAAGAGTACATCGGCTGCATGTCTGTTAAGTCTGTTAAGTGCTGTGGCTGTCCTGTTGCAGTAAGCACATGGAGACTGAAAGTGCGTGGACTGTCAAAAAATCAACTTTCGATTAGTACAAAACCTCATGTCCTCCCTTCACGAGAGAAATTGTTAGCACTGACAATACAAGCTCTAGACTGACTCATCCCGACATGTGTGACCGCGCAAGACCGCGCAACATTTAGACTCACAACTTCGTCGATTGCAGTATAACCAGGGTAATACGTATTAGCTACATACACTCAGTAGTCTTCGTTCGTTCATTCCACCATCGAGTTATGACACAAGAAGGGAAGACAATTCTTCAACATGCATGGAGTTTACATGCGACCGCCCATTATCTGCCTGCTTCGAGCTTTCTCCAACCTGTCGTCGATTCTTTACGACTAAAGAGTTGGGAAAAGACATTCTTTTTAAGTGCCCTCTGACTCTTTCCTCCACATTTCTCCATGTTTGGCGACACCACTGGCGTTAGTGAGGATACCACAAACGCCAGCACCCACTCTTAGCCGCTCTTTGCTTGGATGTACCTTATTTGTGGAACACTAAGCCATTCCTTTTGTCCCGACCCAGTACACGCGATTCCAGATTAGGCGAGTAAGGCTTAGTTGAAGGGAGACTGAGCTTCTGGGATGACAGAGGTCAGAGTTGTCAAACAAAGGGTATTCACCGAAGCCTGCTTCAATCCACGAAGATCGTTCAGCATCCAACGGAGATTTCACTCAATACGCATGCTTTCGACTTCACATTTGGAACCCAATCCATTGACAGCGGGTAAGCAGGAACTAGTAGCCTACGCATTAGTGTCTCTAATCCAACAGAACAGATTAATTGAATCCCAGTCCGTAGCCCTTCCCTTACCCGACGAGCCGTCAGCTGCCCGGGCAATTTGAATGTTGCGCAAATTCGGTGCCTTCAACCCCTGAAACACATGCCAATATCCACTCGACGTCGCTTGACATTGAACCTTCTCCAGGTATGCACCGACATCAGCCCACCACCAGCAGACCACCTTTCCAAAGAGGCCACCACACACAGGACCTAGGCGATAACTGAAAATTTCCATCGGTAATCCCAATGAAATGCAAACATCGTGGCATGCGTCTGTGTGTACACAGAGCGGGCCGATAGGACGCTTACAATTCAATATGAATTTTCATAACGGCCAACAGCTGAGCAGATGTGTCTTCGCTGCTGCGGCACATGCACCATCGATGCCCAATAAATCACCCCTCGCCAATGCTGCACGAACTAGGGGAAGCGCATTCACCGAATCCGAATCCGAGGCCCATTGAAATCCTCCGCACTCTAATCCTCGCGCACTGGCTGGTATCTCGCTTTGGCAGCTTGCCTCACCGGGCCGTATGGCGGTAGCACGCGTATGATTCTAATGCGCGGAACTAAATACGAAATGTGCGCACGCACCCCTCTTGGTAGTGAAATCCCCGGTCACAGCATAATGGAAGCAGGAACCTGTGCAAAAAAAATCGGTAAATCCTTGTGCAAGTAACGCACATGCCGCTGCATCTGCAGGTTGAGTGCTCGTTTGAATCAAATCCTTGCCAAGGGACTTTGTAACGAACTTCTTCCAATTTGAATACTCACGTTGTGTTCCTTGGGGGTAGGTCGCCTAAGCATGCCCACACAGCGTCTCACTCTCTCTCGCTCGTCGAACAGAAAACCAAAACATGCACCGGGCCACTGGAAACACAAGCGGCGGCAGCAGCAGCCAGTCGGTCTTCCGAGATGAAAAACTGGATTCCTTTCAACTTCGTCTTCTGTCGTCGTACGTCATTCCCTCCAGAGAGGACTTCATGTTTTTTTTTTACTCCTTGGCCAAATTGAAAAAGAAATAATTCCATAAGGACACTCCATGTGCCAGGTGCGTTGCTTTTTCTTCGTCTCCAGGCTTTTTGTTCTTCGATTTAACTCGAACAATATGAATTCCTTCGTGTTCGGTTTTTTGCTTTTTTTTGTGTTGATCCTGCGTCTTGAAGTCCTGTCCTGATGCCGAAAGGACAATGGTCCATTGTATGGAGGATTTCAATTGAATCTGGTATGCGTGTGTGTAAGGGTACGCACACCTTGTGCCCTGGCCGCTGGGTATCGGCTTTTGATTGTCAGGACATTTATAGCGGTGACTGATGCATGTTGATTTTTATATCATTTTATTGATGATCGAGGACAATGATATGGCCTGACGATGACGGCGGCAGATCGTGCCAGTGCCAGTTTCGTGCGGCATTATGCGGGACCTTAACCTTAGGTTGGTGTTTGTTTTCCTTTGAGGAAATTTCATCCTCTTTGAGTGAAAGTTGATGAGAGTTGATCGTAACAGTGGCATTGGACATTCAGGACATTACACAGAAATTTGATCCTGTGGTTTGTTGTGCATTGACGCGGTGAAAGCATGAATGGAATACCTTTTTGGTTAGCTGCATAATGGACGTCATTTCGTGGAGAAAGCGTTGCGCTAATTTATGAATCTGGTCACTAACAAGGGGGAAATGGATCGTGAAACGGGCATGGGGTGAGTAGTGTGGGTGGTGACTTTGAGACGGAACATGAGATGTAATTGGGAATGCGAGTACAACGTGACACGTACTCCGTCTCTTAATTTCACGGCAACCTAATTAAATCTTAAGTCTTCTTAAAATCTGCCCCTTCTGATCTTTATGTCATGGAAAACGAAACGAATTTCATTGCAACCAAAAGCGTCCGTTCGCAGAACAATGTAGAGGCCCGTACGTGATTACGTACCGTTGAGACGTTCTCTTGATGGCGTGCATTCATTTCACGGATATTCAGGACGCACAATGGTCTGGGGAATTCATTTACGTATATTCAGGACATACGAATGAATTTTGTGTTGTACGATACGTACGCACGTGCCACCTGATCACGTGTAATTGGATGTGAAACGGTCGTTCTACTTTAAACCTTGTAGATCGTGCCTCGATAGTTTACATCCTTTGGAATGTACGTACGTGTCGCGTAACACGGGAGTACTCCCAGAATCTCAGAAATTAGTTGACGCAGTGGGAGTTCAGGTGTGTTCTTATTTTGAGTCAGTTTTTCGCAGAGAGACCGATTCCATGACTGGCCAGCCATACGCCGACCTAGGCAATTTCGCCTTCATCACCATCATCTGATGCTGTGCAGTAGCACAGCGGCTGCAATCAAGTCCGACGCATGAGTCATCATTCTTGGTCGTGCGCACCATAGCCAATAAATTCGATTTAAATTCTGAGAATCTTAGCACCATCCCCCGCCTAACAGCGTCAAGCTATCAAGACATTCTAATCAACAATGAGTAGCCCCTTAAGAATTTTAATTCCCTCCCATTTTACGGTAGTCACCTTGCGCATTCCGCCGGAGATCCATCACCGCACGTATCCACCGGCATAATCGATGAGTAGAAACCTGTTGACTTAACTAATTTGCCACGAAGCTGGAACCCGAATCTCACTTTACAACCGTGTCCGTGTTGCCTGCCCCGGGACCCTTCCAACGAAGTGACATAAAATTGTCGGCTTCCAAAATTTGAATCTTATTCGTTCCAGCACTGCGTCTTAATCTGTTGTTTACGACCGAACCCCGCATTTGATGGATGTGAATCGGAATGCACATGTGCATTCATCAAGCGCATCAGTATCTCTTAAGTCTAGAGCCTCTGCATCTAAGTGGTCCACAACAGTAGACAAGCGAAAAGAAGAAAAAACTAAATATGTACATGAAAAGCCTCCCATGGTGATGGCCAAGCTAGACGATTCCCATTGTGTAGCACGTAAAACGTGGACAACACCACCGTGTTGTCTGAGATGCTCGGACCCGGGGAATCCGAGAAATCCAGGGGCAGCACAATAAAGAGCCAGAGGCCATTACTCATGCCTAATAAAGACCCAGTTGCATACGTATTTTGTCAGGTGTCATAAAAGTTATATTTATTAAGCGGCATAATGCCGAATAAATCTCCAAGGGAACTCGTTTCATTTCCCCGAGCTGTGGGGAGAGGGGTACACACTCTTTGAGATACATTCAAGCTACACACTTTTTTCGCTCCTGATTGTCTTCTTGTTGCTGCTGCTGCTGCTGCTGTTCGGTGTGTGCATGTGCTCAGTGGTGTGTGGCTGGATGTTAATTGTAACGACAACCTGGAGAGAAGTAGAACACAAACGCTGAACGAGGTGCGAGAGCCCACAGTCGGACAGTCGCAGTCGTAGTGTTTGATAGAATGGACATGAAATTGAAACGGACGCGCACTGCACGATGTCGCCGGGGCATCATCCATCCCGTGTCCGATTGTCCGACACGCAATCAAACATTGGATTCCCTCAGATTTTTTTCCGTATCCCCACACACCTCTTCTGAGAGTGTGTGTCGACATAAAAGGCTACCAGCTACACAATGGACACAAAGAGCGGATTCACCTTTAATGTTCCCAACTAGACTCTCTTGCTGGCCCTCAATGGAGGACATTATGTATTCGGCTTTTCTTCTACTGTTGTCCCCTGTCTTGTTGTTGGCTGTGTGTCGTTTCTTAGGAAACACCATCTCGCCGGAGGACGGAGCGAGAGGGATGGTCTATTTTAGGGATTCTAGGTATCGGAGATGAGTTTAAGAAACGAAATGACTTTAGGCGCGCCGCCGAGGTGTCTCGAACGACCGACGAGACGGGAAAAGTATGTAGGATGACTATCACAGTCTGTGTGTCGTCGGATGATGATGATGATGATGACGATTTGTTCACCCTCCATTGCTTATGCAATTGAAGCGAGAGACAATGGCAACGAGGACGAGTAATGCACATGCCCAAGTGGTGTGTTCAACTGGTCCAGGTGCCACCTGGAAGAGCAGATGAGGAATTTCTGTGTTTTTTTTTACACATTTTAGGTTTTTGTATGTTTTAAGGCGACAAGCACGGGTGGGTTTTTGTACAAGTTCGACGAATGGCAAGGGCATCTGCAGAAAACTTGAATGAAGCTGATGCGATGAACTCGATCGAGTAGGGCTGCTGACCCGCCGGACGTGTTTTGTGATCTATATGAACACGAACCGGTTGTGTATCTGTTGCCTGATGTGTGGCAGACAGTCCTAAAACTCTAGGTGCAAATATTTATTTTGCAGGCAATTGAAAACAGCATTCCCCTCGGAAAAATGCCACTGGCAGTTGGCAAATGTCTATCATTTCCCGTTCGTGTTTCGTCATAGTGGCGGTTAGAGCGAAATTTGTTCAGACCAACTGCAACGTACCTGGAGTCCATAGGCGCTTGAGGGGAGAGGGGCGCCAGAGGGGAATATTGTTTTTTCTTATTTTTTTTTTAAATTCCTTTTTAGTAAAAAAAAAAAAAAACTTAATCAAAATATTGGTGTGATCTCAGTGGGGGTCATGTGACCCACCCTTCACCCCCACCACCCTGGGGGCGCTTATATCTGATTCAATACAGTCTCTGAGGTGCTTTAAGAGTCCATCTGGAGCACACCACTGGCCTTTAAAGACTGCATCTTGAGCTCACCACTGGCTTTTAAAGACTGCATCTTGAGCTCACCACAGGCCTTTAAAGAGTCCATCTAGAGCACACCACTGGCCTTTAAAGAGTCCATCTGGAGCACACCATTGGCCTTTAAAAACTCCATCTTGAGCGCACCACTGGCCTTTAAATAGTCCATCTAGAGCACACCACTGGTGTTTCGGTTTTCGCCTGTTACAAATCAAATTAAGTGACACATCGCAGTCGGAGAGCTAATCATTGATTAATTTACGAAAAGACTTACTTGATGACAGCTAAACGAAGTTTGGTGAAGTATTCTAACACCTTGTTTGCTGCTCTGTCTGCTGCTTCTTTGTCCCAGCAGTGTGATCACATTTTGAAGCAAGACATAACCCTGAAAATGCAGTCCTAGGTGATCCTGTGTTGTTGACTTCCCAGCCTACATGGCATATGCTGTCACTGGTTAAGGATAGTGACGGGTCCTGACGACACATGTTCGTCAAAGAATTTTAGGTTTGCTCTGACAAGGGCTACCCCGGCTAGAAGTACATTATATGTCCTTGTGCTGGGTCATGTGCATTATTTGTCCTACCGGGGGCCAAATCTCCTTCCCTTTGCGGAATCATTTTTATCATATTTTCGTGGATTGTGTCTAACGTTCCCGCTAAAAATTATTTTTTTGGTGAAGTGCTAACTTTATCAAATAATCACGTCTTCATCGAATTGTGGAATTCACTATAGGCCAACACATCAATCGGATGATGAGGAGCGGGTCTCCAGGAACAGAGAGGTCTAGACTTGGATTTATGGATAAAAAAGCATGCTGTAGCCCCAATCTTCGTCTAACCTTGTAATTGTATTCTTTCAACGCATTTCCTGTGAATCTTTAGGTCATTGAGATCGTCGAAGCCTTCCAGAGTTTGCGTGCGCTGTTGGTGTAAATGGACATTGCATTTTTTTGCTGTCTAGGCCATGTTGAGCGCATGAACAACACTGCTCCAGCCTGAAGAGTCTCCGAAACTGATGTCGCCCACAAATTGACGAGGACCCCAGGACACTTAGCTTGAGCCATTGGAGGCAGCCGTGTGAAGAGGCTTGTTAGTTGAGCCTCTGGTTCAAGAAGATATGGTCTTGCTGCTGTGTTCACACTGTTTACATTGAACTGGTCAATTTCACTTGTGTATCTTTCAGTTACAAATTCAATAATCTGACAAGGATCCCAGAGTCGTTGACAGAGTTCGTTAACACATCACACACGCCCGTAGCGTCTACGGGCTCATAGTAGAAAATAAATCGACCACGGAGTTATGCTGTCGAAAGTAGCCACTAGTTCGGCAGATGCCTCGTTTGGTTCCTGTTGTGGTCAACCACAACAATTGATACAACTACTTATACAACACACAGCGGATATCACACAATAGCACAACTGCACATATTCAGCTCTTATTTCCACTATAAAATTATTAGACTAGCACATTGTTGCTGAAAAGCATTCAATCCGGGACGGTATAATGCCCGTTCAGCTCGTTGTCTCCTGCGAACAACGCGAACATGAGCACATGACATATGACTTTTTGAAGTCAGTTTTATAATTCGAGAGCTATTTTACTTTAGTTAGTCTTGAGGCCAAAGGCACAGTGATTCGTCAGAGTTATTCAGAATTGGACCTCAGTACTGATGTTCCCTGAACTTTTTAACGCGCATCCGAGGGAGACCTTGTTGCTGACGACCTCAAAGTCACAGCTGGCCACTATGGCGTTTTGGTCAAGTCGTCGATGTTGTCCACTCTTCGTCTAAGACCATATCCAACTTACTTGTGTATACAGTTTGATGGCTCGTTTACCGCCAAACACCTGTGTTGGTGATGGTTCGAAGTCAATGCCAGAAATCGCCCAGTTGGCAGGTGGCTTCGTTTGATCAACCAGGCCAATGGTATCCGCGAATATTGAACAAATTGTACTCTTTGCATTGGTCAGAGAGATCTTTTAGACCGTAGCTCGCATATCCAGTGAAACGATGCAGCAACATATGACCGTTTCAGAGTACATATACAGTCGGCGCCAAAAGTGAGTGTACAGCATAAATGTGCTGCATTCTCAGCGGAAAATAATGTCATACGGGACTCCAAAAACCTTAAATGCAGTTCTATAGCGTAATTAGTAACGTACATAAAGCAAACATCACCGCAAAAACTACAGGCTCAGCGAGTCAGAAATCCAAAAATTAAGCGAAATTCACATCTCAAAAGTGTAGGTACAGCATATCTGTGTGATCAGTCTGCCCTAATATGGGTTTTCCAGGTAGCATCTAACGAGTGTCCAGTTATGAAAAAATGGACGTGTTTGATTATTTGAACTATGTAAAGAGCAACCTGCGCCAAAAGCGTTTGCAAGCAAAGATCAGAAGGACTGTTCATTGGTGATCTAAACTTCGTTTAGTTTTTGGTGTATGACCCGCAGTGCCCGTAGTTTTTGATATATTCACATATTATTTTTTAAGTACACCAATAATTGCTTTAGAAAACTGCATTCTGCAGATTTTTTTCTTTGAGGTTCCGTTTGAATTAAATATAAATTAAACCGCAGAGCATCTATATGCTGTACACTCACTTTTGGCGCTGACTGTATATACATAATCGTCCGATTGTCCGACACCACTTCGTCAATACTGACCACTCATCGCACAGACGAGGCTTGCGACGACAGACAATGCTTAACGTTTGATTAGTCGAGTAAAATGTTAAAACTTGTCATCACGTCTCTGCTTATTTGTGGTTTTGTTGCTTGCTCAGTGAAACGTATCCAAGTTAGTTCAGATGTTGCCAAAGAAGATCCCTCAATTCCAGTTGCATCACACCGAGATGAGCCATCGGCTGAAGAGACATGCGTCCAGTCACTTCAAAGTCAGATGTTCACACCAGAAATCTTTTGCACACACCTGACCGCCAGACTCCCGCTGATTACTTCATCCAGAAAGGGATGCAAACTAGTTTAAATGAGTGCTCAAAGGAAGAAAAAAGTCCCTTTGTCCACCGAGCCCACCTCCTGCGAGGGAAAACAATGACTCCTACACCACAGTGCCGCACCGAATGAAAGGAACAAGGAGTGCAATTGCTTTCTAATAACCCTGCGAACAGGTGTCCTTCCTCGCAAAAGGGATTCCATTTTGGCACACACAGCGCTGTCAATCCACTCATTCTGCATCCCTGAGCAAATCTCCTGCCACTCAGCGCATTCAAATCTATTTTCGTCCTCTCCTTTGTCACGGAGGAACGCTCTGCTCGCTCGCACAGGTCTAGGCACAGCCAAGCAGACATCTGTCCAATTCTTGATGTACAACGCCTGGCTCTCGCATGTGTTTGTCTGCCATAAAATTCTATAATCACTCAATTGGGGACGAACAGAGCCAGAAGTTTGAACAAGACCTGTGAATTTGTCGTCGTATCCTTCGGAGGTGTGAATTGGTGCTGCGAGCTGTTCCCAAATACGAGCACGAATCCGATCTGGGTGAAGGTCCCACGAGATTTCTCCCCAGATACAATCACATCGGCTGTAGATAAAAATAATTTCACCCAAGAGGTACTCACGACACTGCGCTACGTGTACGCGATGTGCGCGCTCTATCGCTATCTTCCGGATTAGCGGGGGCAGTAAAATTGATAACCACTGGCGGGGATTCTCAGCGCTCCTCGAAGTTCCCAGCGATAAGCTACGCTCTGGCCTACCTTATCTGGCGGCGATTCTATGTCAATACATCACGATTGGCGACCAGCGAAGCCTGTACGTTGTGCGACCTGCTACGCAGTGACAGTGATTAGTCCTTTTTGTGAGTATCGGTGCGCTATCAGCAAGGATAAGTGCACGGACGAGCGAAGAAAGTGAAAGGGCAATAAAAAGAAACCCAATAGATGAGATGATACTCAGGCCATGTCAAATATTTTCCCGTGCCGATAAGACAAACACTCACCCGGTTGATGATGCGCGATGCGGTTTTAACACGGGCACCTGAAACTCCTTGTTTGCTCTGTTGCACCACAAGTAAACACCAGTGCGCTGTTTGGAGTTGTTTTGTGATGTCGTTTGTCATGCATTGTGTTTGCGTGCTCTAGTGTGTTTGTTTTTGGCTGGTGTTTGTGCGCCGATAGTTCGATTTGGGTTTGGGTCGTGGGTATACCTTTTGCCAGCGATTACAGGTGGCATGTTGTTAGAGGGAATTTGCTTCGCTCTGATGGTGGACGGTCAATAGTGACGGAATTGTGTGTTTTATTTTGTAGCCATTCAAGTGGGCAGAGATAGTGGAACGGACGCCGAAGGACGTCGATAGGAGATGCATTTTTGAAGAGGGTTGCCGAGCAACGTGCTCTGGTCGGACGTATTTTCCACTTGATGGCGTTCATATGCTGTGGCCTCGGAGGGATATCAGTGGAAGGTGAATTGGAAGTGTAAATTTGCAACAGGTCCAATATGTCAATGCTAGACTGGATGACAATCAGTACGGAATCACCAGCCTTGAACCGCCACGTGGGCAGATTTTGACGATATGTTCACAACCAAAACAGTTGAAACAATACGTCTCATCTCATATCGTTTCAGTGATCCACTAAATGAGCAAAGCACGCCCGAGAGATCTCCAAGCCACTCTTTCCCTTCCGCCATCGGCTAGACCGGATTTGCCAAGCGGTCGCCTAGTTGATGGAATCGCATTCAAGGAACGCCTCGGAGGTCGTGATAATGGGGACATTCGTGACACGTAACGAATTTGGAATGAATACTGAGTTGTACGGCCTTCCTGATTACAGATCTCTTCAAAGCTGTTTCAGCTCGGCCAATCCTTCATGATCAGCATTACTCCTCCCATTAGTTGTGAGAAAGACCCCTAGATACTTAAGCTTCCCAACCTGCTTCAATGGGACTCCATTCACATGAAGAGTGCATTGAACAGGCGTTCTGGACATAACCCTAACCTCGGATTTGTCCGCAAACGGGCGGTGCGAGGGTAACTGAGGCATCTGTAATAAAATAACTTACCCCCAACTCTCCCCATGTGAAAAATTGAAACCTTCAGTCCATGTATACAATGAAGAGGAGAAGTAACCTGATGCCACCCTTGGCGAAGTACAGCACCCCCGGTGAAAGGTGTTGATTTGGGATCGTTAACACGTGTGGCCATAAAAAGAGCACCACCACCAAACTGTAGATCGGCTTGGCATACTCCCAAGCCTTCGTCAGTACTAATCTTAGAGTGAAAAGTTGGTCGGTATTCAGGACGAGACATTCCTACCCCATCTTGGACTTGTCTACAGCGTCCAAGCGCAGACTTCCCCGGAGACGCTTAAAAGATATAAGCCCCTGCAGTTGGAGCTATCTCACATTTCAGAGTTTCTTACATTTGTAGGAGCATTTTGGTGACGAGCATTTGAATTCCTCAACATCCGTAATGCGCCCCGTGGGTAGCTTGATCAATCAATCACCAGTTAACCAGATTGTTAACATTGCGATTGACGTCAGGCTCTCCTTTAGCATTCTTGTTGTCCGAATCTTCCTAGGAGCAGTATAAATCGAGCATAAATTCCATATAGACGCCACGATAAGAACACACATATCGAGTGAACAACAGAGTCGATAAAGAACACCATGGTTTGATGTTGGAAAGCTAGGATCCCACAGACGATGGAATGTGAAGAGAGTCACAAACAATCGAATGGTGGGACTTAGTCCAACCACCTCGCCCTGGGTCTGCCAATTCAACGCCTGCCTCGGAAGTCGTGATGATACACAATTTCGTACGCAGTTTCATTGAAATTGATCTAATTTTGAAATTGGTGCGCTTCGATCCCAATTTCGAGGTAAATTATCGAAACTATTGCATATCATCTAGTGGGAACATGCTATAGCACTCCAAATATGCCACCTTCAGCTTCACGTCCTTCTATTGGAAATACAAAAGCTGCTGCATCTGAACAGACCACCAAGTTTATTGACTTACAAACCCGTGTGTTTTGCTCAAATGAATCGTGTGTGGTCAGCTGACGCAGGATGCATTATTACCAAACAAAGACTACGCTCTGCCCTAACAGACCGCTTAGTCTGATTTGATTGGGCAGGCCGAATCTTTAAACTCTCATTGGACATATAACAAGGCATACCGCCTCTAGACCAGACCTCCCTTACACCGCCTTCTGTAGAAGCTGCAGAGACGAGGATGAGGAAGAAACCATTGTACATTGACAATGCAACTGCAATGCTCTCTTATTTGGGAGCTTATTATTTTGATAGCCTGGCTGAGAGCTAGCCGTCTTCTTTGCTTTATTCAAACCCTAACGGGTTTGCGTAATAGGTATTCCTAAATCCGCGTGGTAGCACAATGGACGTATGGTGGCCTAAGTGTGCCTGCTGTCTTTCCGTACAGCAGTCAGCTTCAACCTAATCTAACCTACATATGAATAGGTATATAGGTATATGCAGCAACCGTATCCAAAGATTTTTTAGTGTGTGAAAAATTACTAGGGGCGGCATAAATTGGGTCTGTCCCACTGCATAGAACTATATGTCCCTTGCACTCACGAGAGAACAATAGCATGCACATCACGAGTGGTTGCTGTGAAGCTTGGCCCCTGCCCCCTATGGGCTGTAGGACATCAATCTAAGCCTGTTCATATAGTAGTTCAATCGTATTTCTAAGCAAACGATTCTTGATTTTATTAAATGGCTTCCCCGTGTTCAGCTTTTACTTCCTTTACCACATTTTCTGCTGCAGTCAGTGTCATATGGAGCAGATATTCGCGCAATTAAGAGTTAAAAAGCTTAGAATTTTATTCTCGAACTTACTTCCGGGGCATACTACCTCACCAATAATAACAGCACTTGTCAGACCTACGACCCCTGGAGTGTTTCAACCTAAGCTACAGCCATCTGCCATCGTTGACTGTTATGGGAGCGCTTCCTCCAGTTATGACTAGTCTTTATATTGACGCTTCAGTTTTCCTCACCTTATCGAATGCTGGGATTCGAAGACCCTCCTAGCTGGAGCATTGTTGTACACTCCCTCGATGTGCAGTCGGACTATATTTTCAAACTGTATTCACAGCTTTATGTAGCTTCTAGGTAACAAGGGTCATCTCTACTGAAGTATGTTTATAGAAGCGGAAGGCTTCATCATCCGCGGAATGCCGCCGTGGCCTGGCACTCTGTACAAGGGAATGTTGACCTGCTGGAGGACAGCTTGATACAAGTTTTCAGTTGAGAGGGACATGCTGGATTCTAAAGAATTCCATTTAGCACCGATTGTGTGGAAAACTGAAACAGCAGTCGGAGGGCAAGTTTTTTTAGACGTTCATCTGACAGCTAGGCTTCACTAAAAGTATTTGAGTCCTTTGAGTCCAGCCTGTAATTGTCTCTAACAATGGAAACATGGTGACGGTCATATGGTTCCTTGGCCACGAGGTTTACGGAGGCAATGAATAATGCTTAAACAGGCTTGGGTAGGATCAGTCTTAGATATACTGGTCCATTGAGTAGGGTTGATGTGGAAAGTAGCTGCGACAGCATAGTTCTCCAATTCGTGTTCGGCGAATATAATACGCCCGCCTTGAAAACACGTCTTTCCTGCTGTCGTCGAGAAATTGTCTACAATGGCATGCTGGAAACTTTTGCGGATGGTCTCGTGCGTGTCCCCGTAGTTGGGCTGATGATCATGCGCTCATGCGCTCCCAATTTACACATGCCCTGAATTCTGGCCTTATCGAATTGAAAGCACACTTGAGTAGTAGATAGCTGCGTCCAACACTAGGCTAGGTGTCTAAGTTCTATTGCAGACGGTTCTAAATCTCACTGCTCCCTCTCCACCTAAGTTATTCGTTGTTGCCATAATACTTGAAGAGAGGAATAGTACACACACCACGAGTGGTTGCTCTAGAAACTATTATTCGGTCTATAGTCGATAAGCCTGATCGGAAAACAGAAAACGAACTTTGGCTGGAAATGATCTTAATTAGCGGGGATTAATTCCGATAAAATTTGCAGGATGACTTCTTCAACGACATTCTTTCGCCTCCACTTCGGGAGATGATCTGGTCTGTATCTCCGACTGAAACATCGCCAGCTCTGACTCCCCAAGTCAGGAAGAGGGCACGTCAATTTTTCAACGCTCAGGCCGCGCACTGACCCATTGCTGCTGCTTGATTAATTGCCTTGCATAGGAGGACGCACAGCTGCATCTGATGAAGAGAGATTCTCTGCAAAGCGCCACCAACGAATCGGATCACCCTACGGCCGAAGGAAAATATTGTTTCAACCAACTTCTTTAACGATTCTGAGCCTCAGGATCACTTTCTATTCGACCAGAGAGCAGCACTCCGTTTGCATCTCAATCTGAACCACATCTGCTATCACTTGAAGTGAAAAGCAATTTTCACACTCTCTATCTCAATCCTTTCCATGCACAGCTCATCCAAAGCAAAGGTCACCCAGTTACAGTTGCAGTTGCAATAGAAGCCCACAAAAGCATAAATTGAAGCCCGCAGAATAACGAAACATCCCTAACGTCGTCGCGTAGATGGTACGAACACACACACTGTGTGCATGTGGTAGGCAACTTCCTGGCTTACGATCGATCAGACAATCAGAATGCCTGCACCTAAAACGGAATTCCATTAACTTCTCGAAGACAACACAATCATCTCTCTCTCTTGACTGCATTGGGGATTGGGAAGCCACTCGAAGTGAAATCTCCACTGACGGGCAACGGCAGCCAGACACTTGGATCTGAGTCAGCCATCAGCCAACAGGCAAGAGCCACCAGCCACCAGCTAGTAGCCACCAGCAGTCGGGGTGATAAATATCGCGAATAAAATTTTAATACTTCAAACTGTGGTACAATTTCTGTTGAAATTGCGCGTCCGCCGCGCACAGTGCAGCGTCGGAGACCATCGACCACCCACGCAACACACTCGCCCGTCCCAAGTGTACGACAGGAGCTACTCAACTGATGCCCAGTTGGCCGGCCGGCACTGGATGGCGGGCTGTTCCATCTCCTCCGTCGCTCCTGCAAAAATATTATCATATGGAAATTGATTGTGATTACTGGCAGTACGGTGTCTGTGTCCAGATGTGGATTAGGCGAAGGAAACAGCAGCAGCAGCAGAAGCCACAGCAGCGGCAGTCGAAGCGAATATGGTGGTCATAAAAAATATATAGTGTATCCATGAGATACATGGATATATCTGTGTATCTGTTGGTTACGTCCGGCAGCATCATCATCGGCAGAAGGTTGTCGGTTCGGAATGGAGTTAACAGGTCACCACGGTACACCGAGATGGTGGGAGCCAGGCAACGGCAGCGCTCTCCAATTGATTGAGGTTATCCTAGGCGGCGCGGCGGTGACGGCGGCGGCGGCAGCGGGCGACCGAACTACCTGTTGCCGGGATGATCAGTTGTTTTCTTGGGGTTTTTGTGTTGCTCCACAGCCCGTATTCCTATGGCGAATTGTTTTATGGACGGCTATTTGTCTTCCCGCACAGTGAAGTCGCCATTGTGGTGGCTGGTCGTCACTGGGTGGGGTGCAGTTAAATTTAAGCTTCTAAATGGACAAATGGACCATTTTGCATGCATAAGCCGGTGCTTGCTGTGGGATGACATTCTCAGATTGAGGAAGAGGAGGTTGGTGGCTGGCGACTGGTGGCCTTAAGAATCGCTCGTCTTTTATGACGGCAACAATTCACTGTAATCGTTTGATTGAAATTAATTCCAACTGTCGATGGAGTTGACGTCTATGTGAGGTGAGGCTCCCCTGCCCTGGCTGGGGTCTAATTAGAAAATGTCGACAGGAGGGGATTTCTAAATAGGGGCCAATCGGCTGGCCGTTAAGGATGCCGTATAAAGAGCGAATTTGTTTCCTTACTCGGCTGGGTTGGGTATTCAAATGCGAGTCATCGTTAAGTTGCAATTGGTGCAGGTGGTTGTGGTTGAATTCACTTCCTGTGCAGGGTGTTTCGCCATTATTAGTGACTCTTAGGTGATGTTGAAGAACTTGAAAGTTCAAATTATTCCGCATTTACATTTGATTGGAGAGGTGGAGATGAGAGTGTGGGTCATGCATGTGTTGCCAGTGAATTGTATTGTGATATATAATGTGTGGGTGTTGTGATAAATAATTATGCCCTAAATTTTAGCAGGAAATTGCATTTTCGATTCAAAAAAGATCTGACATCTCTTTTTTGACCCCAAATATTACAGCCGGAGCTGGTTGCTTTGTTTCATCATCATCTTCTGATCCGCAAGCTCTACTAACGGGGTCGCGGGGGTAAACCACGCAGGAGAGATCTCCAGGCAACTCGATCCTCTGCCATTGTCTCTAACACATCAGGATTCATGGCCAAGCACGTCCAGGCGAGTTTTTGGACTTGGTCCAACCAACTCGTCCTGGGTCTGCCTACCTACCCCCTGCAGCTACCCCCAGTATTGGGGGCGGGCAACAGGTTTGTTAGGAGCTTATTTTCATACGTCCCAAGCCTGGCTAACGAAGCTCAACCCTCCCAAAAAACATGAAAAACACGATTGGCCTCGGATATTGACTACCCTGGTGTACCAGGGCCCCATTTGAAGCTAGGTCTGAATGGAGGCAGTATGCAAGCGTCTGGTGGCCGGTCTGTCCTGCTCGGCAGCCGGACGGGCTTAGCCCGAAGGAACTACGAGCAACCCAGTAGTGGCCTAGTGAGCCACTATGGGGTGAAGTCACGCCATGCTCAAAGCAGTGCGTTCAGGGTGCAAAAGTCAACGAACAACGGCATCGAATTAGGCTAAGCACATGGTTTCCTTGTTTTCATTTCAAATTCTATACAGTTCCAAAATAAAAAAAAAATCCAATTTGTCGTCGATTTCTTTTTGAATCGCCACTGACTGGCTTCATTTTAGACTGGAAACATTTTAGCGAGATCTAGTTTTTTGAATAAAAAAACGTACGTAAATTAGAATTTTTGAATAAATGTAAGGAGTCAACATGTTGGAAAAGATCGCACAAGTTACGAACATTCCAACCGTCAATGAAGAGTCGACCATGTGGGTTCAAAATATCTTCATGGTAATTTGAAGTACTTGTTTTTCAATCAATTCAAATTTGTTTATTCCGCTGCTGCTTCGAGTCAGCATATTTATTTCGCTGCTCGAGTTAGCATATTCATTTTCAATTCAGAGCTTTGAAGTGCATGATAATGAAAATAAAATTGATTGGCGAATTGACACTCAGTGAATACGGTTGTAATATTTTAGAAATAACAGAAGACAACCCACATGGTGTTTGTATTGTTTAGGCCCAACTCAAAGTTTAACTGAAAATGTTGGCATTGGCATTCGACCCGATTTTTTTTTATATTTAGTACTCCTACACATTGACATCACGAAAATGAAGGGATGTCCATTTCATGGTCCGGATTTATCATCTCTGTTTTTATCCCTCGCATACGTCAGACCGAACTGTCATCAGAGTCAGTATTGTGCTGGTTTAAGGTTAGTCATTTTACAGTATGGATCGTTTGGCAATCGTTGACCATATTGGAATCGCATCGAATATACGACAAAAAAAAGGCACTAGGCTGGACAAGGGCAAAATACTCGTTACTGAGTAACCAATATTCAATAAAGTACGATTTAACTAAACGTTACTTCTCAATGCATATCGTTACTTTCTTTTGAGGACATATACTAAAGGCAACCAACATCGGTACGTTCATTCCCGCATGGTGTGGTAGGTATGCTCGCAAGGGCAAGACACCATCGGTGTACGGTATGGTTTGATGACATGCCCTTTCCGTGCTGGGTGTGTATGTCATCGGTATGACTCTCTTCAATGAGAAGAAAATATGCACAGAACGCTTTGTGTGGAGTGCGATGGTACTTATCTAGCATCCTCGTTAGGGTATGTTTGAGATGATATAGTGTAAAATTGATTTATCACGTGTTTAAATGCTCGATATCGATGAAGCATAGTAACGTTTCCATACTATTTGTCTGGAACACGTTACTATTGAAAATGCGAATATGTATGTAAAGGGTGATTTTTTAAAAGCTATAGGAAAGCTTTTCAAAAGAAAACACATAAAATTCAGAAAAATGCATGAAATCTTTATTTAAATCGATAGTACGGTCCATATAATTTATGTTTGAAGATTATTGCATGCAAATGTTGACCTTGACTGCGCCTCAAATGGTCCATCCGCTTAGTCCAATTTTGGCATACTCTTTCCAACATTTCGGCCGGTGTCTCACGAATAAATGCTTCAATGTTGTCTTCCAATGCGTCAATTGAAGCGGGCTTGTCTATATAGACATGAGCTTTAACAGCCCCACAAAAATAGTCTAAAGGCGTTAAATCGCACGATCTAGGCGGCCAATTGACCGGTCCCGATCGTGAAATAAAATGTTCACCGAACTCGCATCTCAATAAGTCCATTGCTGCGCGTGCTGTGTGGCATGTGGCACCGTCTTGTTGAAACCACATATCACGCAAGTCAAGCTCTTGCATTTTGGGCAGAAATAAGTTGGATATCATCTCACGGTAGCGCTCACCATTCACAGTTACGTTACGATTCGCATCATCTTTGAAGAAGTACGGTCCAATGATGCCACCAGCCGATAAACCGCACCAAACTGTGACTTTTTCTGGATGCATTGGTAGCTCTTGCAATGCTTCTGGCTGATATTCACTCCAAAATCGACAATTCTGCTTATTTACGTACCCATTGAGCCAAAAATGAGCTTCGTCTAAACTGACCATAAAATGGAAGAAGCGCGCGATGAACTTTCTTAACAGAGCACGCCTTTTGGTAATACAATTCAGTAATTTGCAAACGTTGTTCGTTTGTAAGACGATTTATGGTTAAATTATACATTAACGGCATAGAACCTCAATTATGCTTCAGCGTCATCGAAAATTTGGACCATCGGATGGAGGTGTGCCGCAGAGGTCACGGCTGCCATTTGTCCGGTATTTTCTTCCATACATAATTGAACCATACCAATATTATCATAATAAAAAAAAATGACAATATTTTCCTAAATAATTTGTGTTTTATTCAAAATCAACATTGGCCCCGCATACCTACCCTACAGATAAAAAATAACGAATCAACTTGTCGTTACTTTTACAGCCGTAGCTGGGAGTTCCGCTGTACGAAGTTCAGTAGGCGTAAGACAAGCGAGAGAAATTCAACTATTTCGGAAGGTGTTGGGTAGAAGTCCTGGCTGATTGGGAATTGCTGTATCTTCTGTTCAAGAAACGCCGAAAGTTGAAATGATGATGGGGATATATGATCAAATCTACAGAGCCCATAAATGTGCCTTACCATGTAATTAACTTAAACCAGAAATGTGTGCTGTAAAGTGAAGTTTTTCAGTGATTGGCAGAAGGTCTGCATAAAGGTTGGTGTAGAATCTACAGATAGCCAACATTTTTTCAGTCTAAGGACATTTAAATGGTGTAGCATTTTTTTCATTTATAAGGGCAGGGTCCTCACAATACGTTAGAATAAAAAAATTATCAACAGGTAAACCATAAATTAATGCTACGTTTCCGCCGAACGAAACCGCGAGATTCCATCAATCTTCTCCGAACCTGCCAGGTTACATTTTTGGGGCCTGGAAATCCCGCGGCTTCTAATAAACCTCACTGCAGCCCCCTTGAATTCATCTGTCCACGAGAGGCTGTCATACCGAACAAGCCTACAGCGTGACTTTCAGTTTATTTTGGTGTTAATTTTCTCATTTTGTCTCTTTCTATTTTCTGGTGTTCTCACACTATGATGTCCTGTCAACAGACAGCTGTTCTGGAGGCCATTTAAAAATTGAGAGCGAGTGATATTTCTTTTGGCGGGCACTTATAAATTGGGAGCGAGTGAGTTGAAAATTGAGAGCGAAACCACTTCAAGCTCGGTGGAAACAGCCTATTGAGGTCTCCGTAGAAGTTCATTCGGACCTCGTGGTTTCGGTTCAGTGTAAACGTAGCTTAAGTTTACTTTCGGAAAAATGGATGAACCTGTATGTTATCGGAGTTGCGACTTGGACGAACATTTTGAACTTATTCACAAAAATCTCGAACAAATTCAAACACTCGTTGTCCTTCGAACCTTCTAAGCAATCTTCAGAATACAGGTACGAAAAACGTTTAAGATCAATTTTTATTCCCGAGAACAATTCTGGTCCGTGCCCAGGACAATTGCAATGATTCCTCATTAAAAAAACTCTGGTCAGACCTCTTAAGCTATCCATACTTATCCAAAATTGGTCACGCCCAAGTCCGTACAGTTTGAACTATTTTCCCGTTCCGTTGCCAAGTTGCCCAACAAGCTTTCCCCATCTCGACATCTCTCCTTTCACTGCATCGCCACGGCCCAGGCAGATAGCAGCTATTTTGCGCCTCGTAAAGGCCATGTAATCCATGTTTACGGTTGTTGTCTAACTACAGTTAATGATTTTACAGATCTCATTCATCACTCGCTGCTTAAATGTCGAGCCAAGAACAAAAGGAAAGCAGGACGACTCCTGCCAAGTAATTAAGTGCAGCATGCCAGCCACTGACACATCACACCGGGCGCAAACATTATGAACGAGTGTAGAGCATAACTACATCTTCTACCACTCCTGGCGTCAAGTGAAGTGTCAGTTAATTAATTGCACATGAAATTGATAGCACCTCGAAAAAAGTCTCAACCAAGGCTGTGGCTGTGGCTGGGGCTGTGACTGTGTGCCTATTACTGGAGCATTCGTGAAGTGCCTCCGGGCCTTCAAATGACTCTTCAATTTCGTCTCGATGCACTGCATCATGAATCGTCATCAGTGCCCCACTGTTCCAACGTTTATTTCTGCTGCTGTGTTTTTTATTTTTTCTGTTTGCGATTTTTTGTGTTGGTCCTGAAGAACCCGAGTAATCAGTCCTGCGCCTTCACCTGCAGCAACGGTGCTGCAATGGTCGCCGCGCAGGTCCGCACCGCATAAGGCGACTGACGACGATGTGGCATTTTGTTTTTATTTATTTGCGGCACGAAGTGACATGGATTTATGTGCAGATCACAATTTCCCGCACATCAAATCCCACAGCGGAGATCTCTGGAGAACAGATCCTCTGCGCCACTTGGATGGCTGGACGATTGGATGGTTGGACGGTGGAATGGTCGGATGGTTGGCTGGTTGGCTGACTGGATGGAGTGTTTAATTAATGAACGACGTGGAACGTAGCACCAGAAGCCATTACGACAAACGAAGCGAACAGATGAATTCCCTTATTATGTCCAAAGTCAATTTGCCTTCCGCTTTAATTGCCGGGGCTCTCGGTGAGACGCTGCTGGTCGCCGGACTGTCCAATCTTTACAGCTACCACGTCTCTAATTGTGCGGACACAAGTGTAGCACGGAGAGTTCCACTGGCCGTTGCGCCGCCGCCGCCGCCACCGTGTCCAGAGTATCGTCAGCGACGGAGGATCAGCATACTCACACTCACGACGCGACCGCGACGTGGCCGGGAATAATTTATTGGTTTCAATCTGTGCTCTTGTCACCGCCGTGAGATCTTAGTTGGCCGTTCGTTTCGAGGCTGGCCGATATGATTTATCACCTTGTGATGCCCGGAATGGTGCAATAAAGCGCAGTAGTTGGCCATAATCCGTAGCGGGTATCCATTAGGGAGCCCCACATGCTCGCATGAGTGTGTACGACATCTGTTCGAGTGCAGTTGCGGTTGTGTATGCAGTGAAATTGTTGTGGATTGCCCTAGGACGCTCTCCCCTATGCGGAAGGACGATCACCCTCTTCCGATGTCCTTCTGAAGTGCCTTTTCGTGTTTCGAAGCACAATATAGTTCCAGTTCCTTCACCTTTCCCGGTGCCGTGGTGTTCCATCCCCTGGTGTTGGCCTGATCGATAGGGATCGCCGTGGATGGGCACACGGGAGGGATGGGTATGCTTGATAGACGATGGAATGCGATGCTTCCTTATTGTTCGTCGCGATGGGAGGATACTCGGCGCAGCACAGCTGTGCTAATAGCAGAGCAGACATGTGAGCATTTCAGGGAGTCATAGAACGGAACGAAGTAAGTGCATCAGCATTTTGGGTGCGGTGCCCATCCGTACTTGAATTATGCATAAGTTCCTGGTGTGCACCTGCAGGTGGTGAAAGTCGAGCACTTATGGAAGTTTTGTTTGGTCTTGAAGAGGCACTTCAGGGTGGGGGCCAAATTTGGGCTTAGCACTTCCGATAAGGGAACACATTTGAAAATGGGCCAGAGGACTTTCACAAGCGCATTTGTTTTTAAGTGTTTAAATAGGACATAAATGACGAGCGCTAATATACCACAGGACGCACGAAAAGCCGTTAAAAATGCACTCAGCGGTTAAGAGATCAAGAGCAGATAGGGTGGCACCATGCCACCTTATGGAACACACACACACACTTCACTAAAATTTATATGAAGCGAATACGACAGTGGCCGAATCCAGATATCGGACCAATGTTTAAGTCGCGTGCTAATGTGTGACATTATCGACCACTGCGCATGGCCACACAGGCATTGCATCCTGGCGCCCTTAAACGTGACATTTGTGGAAGTTGCATGGACGAAGAAGAAATGTGTGCGGTTCTATTTCTGTTCTGCGAGTGTCCAGCTCTGCAGGGGAGTGCAGTTTCTGGCCAAGCACAGCAGATGGATCAAATATAGAAACTAGAGCGATAAAGGCTAAAAAAGAATTTAATAGGTATTGTCATCTGTTCTGACAGCCAGGCAGCGACCAATCTCTCTGAGAGCATTCACTCTCAATTCAAGGACTTTCCTGAATTGCCTACTACCTCTTCACGTGATGGATTTCAGTATTTCAGCATCCGCTTTATGTGGGCGACGGGACTCTGTGACATTTTTCTGTACTCTCTCCGCACGGAGACTTGCCACCTTTGCCTATCGCTACTGTCAGACAGTTACTGAAGTTTGATATGATTACTCATTCAAATCGTAGATGGGTTACCGGCACGGGGTGCTTCATTATAAAAGGGATAAGCCCCGCTATCCATCCAAAACCTTCACAAAGACTGATCGGAATGAGTAGACGAATTTTAAAAAACATTATCAGTGTCATAAATGTACATTGTGGCGTTGGAACACTCGCCTACAGCGAGCAAAATTATGTTAAAAAATTAAATGACAGACACTGATTCTAACAGGGACCTGGGACCATCCGAATTCAATTTATGTGTTTTATGTAAAATTGAAAAACAGCTGAATTTTGACTTCATGTCATACGGTGCCATTTTTGAATGCCTTTGCATTTCCAATTTGTTCGTGCTACCTTTGACCAACATCGACCGGCAACTCTGAGTGGAATTCGATGATACTTTTGAGCGAAGCGTTACCTATCTCAATCGACCGGCTAAAACAGTACGCTTGTCGGATGTACCTTGAGACTCATTCATGTCTTTGCATAGTTCACACGTCGTAAAGTCAACTGTCTCCTTCCGATTTATCCCAGATTAACAACACATGACGTTCGCTCATTGATGTCTTACTTCATATGACAAGTTTCCTCTGCTTTACTTGTCGACGTTCTCCGTCTCCTCCATCCTAATTTTCTTCCATTAATTGCAATTAAAAGCAATCCGTCTTCTTAAACTCAGATCCACAATTGCACTTGCTTCAGACTTCGTTCAGCGTGCACTCTTTACATTGTGACCAGGGAACAAGGAACAGGTAGAAAAAAATCCCAATAGATTATCGAATGACACGTTTGTAGAAAGGATAACCCTGCAACTGATTGAAACTCTTCTCGGAACTCATTTACGGAAGTCCCTTCCCTCCCCGTCTTTTCTCTCACTGATGCAATGTTTATTCACTGCATTGGTTCATTTCCTAAGAATCCACATTGAATGGATATCGCAACACTGGACACAATGAGTCTAATAACAAGGAGGCGGAAGCAAATTACATTTTTTTCCAATCTTCCATCACACGTTTCAAAAAGGTGAGGAATCCCTGCACAGGACCGATCAATTTCTTTCAGCTCACAGTCGTTGCAATTGTGCAGAGAGATGTGTTACAGTTCTCAAAGGATATCCGGTTCCTGTAGGTAGCCGATCAGGTTCGCAGGTATTTGCATAACATCGCCGATAGACAACACCCGAAAGCACGCAATTAGGCCAAGAGTACCCGGTGCACAGCCCTTCGGTGTATTCAAATCTCATCCGGCGCACAACTCAACCGGAAATCCACATTCAGACAGAGGATGCAGGAAAGATGGGAATAAAAAGGACGCAACATTCCTGCATTCCGTCTGGAGGAAGGTTACACCTGTTTGAGGATAGATGCCTTCACTCGTAACGAAAGGAAGTTCGTCGAACTAATGAGTACGCCAAGGATGAGGGTTCTATTCAAATCGTTGCTCATACTCGTACATCCCAGACAGCGGCGGCGGCGGCGCAGCAGTCGACCGACGCGGCGTCCTCTCCCCAACAGGCGTCCAACGGGCCGGGGAAATTCAAAAAGACGACAACTCTGCGCTCAGGTGCAGACTGGTGGTGAACTTGTTGCTGACATATGTGATGTACCGGTCGAGTGGTGGTCATAGACCAAATCCACTGTGGGGCCCGTCTCAAGTGCGCTGTGTGTGTGTGTGCATTTGACCAAGAAAACAGGACACTGCACTCGTGGATGGCACGAGCGCGTCTCATTATTCAAATAATTATTCCGGCGTGATGGAATAGTGGTGCAGGTTCTGACCAAGTCGTCTCACTGTCATGCACACACATCTCTGGTCAGCGGTCCGTGACTGGAGTGCAGATAGGGGTGCAGAGCGCGGTGTCATTTCTAAGCGTGCCTGTGCTGCCTCTTCCTCCGGTGCGCATAGTTGTGTGCCACTAGTTAGGGGTGCAGGGTACGTAAATTATGCCAGTGTAACCGGTGATAAGGTGCCGTCCTAATGTAATTGAATGGTAGCACTGCAAGGTGGTGGCGGTGGTGGTGATCCCAGCGTACAGGTACCATACGCGAAGCGCATTCTAAAACAAAGTCGATACACCGTGGACATGGAATTCGAGTGTCCTTTCGACTTTATGTTGTAATTTGTTTCGTTAGAATTGCTGCACTCGGCTAGGGTTGACTTGTTGTGCTTGGGTGGAGGGTAATCAAATGATTAGGATGGCATCGTGTGTCGGGACACGGTGTGGTGCTGGTGCGGGCTTGGGCAATGTGTCACAATTGCGTTTGCCACGAGACCAGCATGTTGAGGAAGTTCAACCTGCTGTTTTGGTTCTGGGGCAGGGGTCGTTATGAATTTTAATTTAAATTGCTGAAGGGAGTGAATTTTTTTTTGGTCTTTGGTATTCAGGGTTCTTTTGAGGACTCTTCAAAACGGAGTTGTATTCACACTCGTGGTGCATCCCAATTTAAAGTGCATGTTGCAGAGTGGTAGAGAGAGTGCTGTGACTGTTCTTATTTCACATCTTATTTGATTGTGTTTTATATTACAGCAACTAATGTAATATGAGCGGCGCTACAGCAGGTGGACCCTAGTCTAGCTTCTTAGCAACCACTAGTGCTGTACGTGCTATTGTTCTCTCACGAGCCAAGCTTTTTCTAGACAGCTATACTCTTAGTGCATTGAGAGGGTGGCTTACACCAACTATCATCGTATAACCGTAGTATCCATATAATTTAATGTTTGAAGATTATTTCATGCAAATGTTGACCTTGACTGCGCCTCAAATGGTCCATCCGCTTAGTCCAATTTCGGCATACTCTTTCCAACATTTCGGACGGTATCTCACGAATAAATGCTTCAATGTTGGGGGCTTGTCTGTATAGACATGAGCTTTAACATAGCCCCACAAAAAATAGTCTAAAGGCGTTAAATCGCACGATCTAGGCGGCCAATTGACCGGTCCCGAACGTGAAATAGAATGTTCACCGAACTCGCATCTCAATAAGTCCATTGCAGCGCGTGCTGTGTGGCATGTGGCACCGTCTTGTTGAAACCACATGTCACGCAAGTCAAGCTCTTGCATTTTGGGCAAAAAAAAGTTGGATATCATCTCACGGTAGCGCTCACCATTCACAGTTACGTTACGATTCGCATCATCTTTGAAGAAGTACGGTCCAATGATGCCACCAGCCCATAAACCGCACCAAACTGTGACTTTTTCTGGATGCATTGGTAGCTCTTGCAATGCTTCTGGATGATATTCACTCCAAAATCGACAATTCTGTTTATTTACGTACCCATTGAGCCAAAAATGGACTTCGTCGCTGAACACAATTTTGCGCGCGATGAACTTTCTTAACAGAGCACGCATTTTGATAATAAAATTCAATAATTTGCAAGCGTTGTTCGTTTGTAAGACGACTCATGGTTAAATTATAGACCAAACTGAAGATGTTTGACAGTGAAACAAAACACGAAACGTGCGTCAGCTGTTTAAGCCAGTGTTGCCAAAAAGATAATAGCTAAAAAATCACTCTTTACTTAGAGAAATGCATCAGAAAACTCCTTTTACCAACTGCTCAGTGGATCTTGGTCATTTCTTATTGGCATGACTGACGGCTAGACCAACCGAGAGACACATTTAATAAATACACAAATGTTTTAATTTTAGCTACGAAAAAAAAAAAAAAAAAATGGTTAAGAGTGTACCAAATTAACAATTTCGAAAATCTTTAATAAATTTTTTCAAACTGCTGCAATTTTGAAAAATACTAACAAATCTGCTGCATGTAATTTTATTGATCAAACCCTGCTAAAATTGCAGGAAACTGCTAAATCTGTTGACGCTGTCTGCATTGCCCCCTCGACTCACAGCGGAGCAACAATCTAGGACAGTTTTCATTTGAATTAAGTTCTGAGCTGTCGACAAATCAATTGATACACTTTTTTGTGGCTTCCCTTCACCGCAGGGGTACATATCCAACTAGTCCCAACTAGATTGAGTCATCCGCTCGTGGCATGTGTCGGCGGCCACCACGTTCATTTCAAAATTCCCTGTCCCACCGTGACTGCAGCCGAAAAAGAACGTCCAAAGGGAGATAACAGAAAACTGTGTTCAATTCATTTACGCCGACATCAGGCGTAGATGATGCCAGGAATGTGACCAAGTCAGTCGGTGCGGTATAAATAATCGTAATGAATTGGTCTCGTGGAAAATGATTAATCTGCCCGCGGCCGGAGCAGTGGGTTTTCATTTAAATGATAATGGAAACAGAATCGACCATACGGTGCCTTATAAGGAGATCACAAGTACCACCGATCTTTGTGCGCACAGGACTCCCTAACAGGCTGGCTCCCTGAATCCAAATAAATTTTCATTAAACAAAATTGAACCGTGGACAGGTTAACTGAATGGAACTGGAATCCATTCTCTTTCCGACTTTCCGGGGCATGCTGCATACCTCTCGCGATGCTTCAATCGAATGTGTTTCTCTCTCGTGGTTGTCTCGATGGAAACACCCACAACGCCAGTCGGTCACCAGTTAAGTTGCAGCAGCAAACATTCGATGTCAGAGCATTCACCTTGAACGTGGACTTGCAGATCACTTCCACGAATGGGATTGGCAACCAGATACACACATCGGCGCGGCGCTGTAGTGGCACCTTAAAAAGAACAACCAAAGCGAATAACTCCTCCACTCCACACACGCTTCGCTTGTGTGTCGCTTTGCGCCAGAGGCCCGGCCAAAGCCACTGAGCCACCGAACCACCGCGCCGCAGTCGCAGTCAGAGTCAGAGTCAGAGCCAAAGTCGAAGCCAGAAACAATTTCTTGTCATAAAGTGGCCGGCCTGACGCCTGGAAATTAATAATAACTTGATCCAACGGTTGCGGTGCAGTTCTTGACATATCCACTGCGCATTCGAGCAGGGAGAGGTCCTCCTCTCGCCGATGCCGTCGCACAGGGGGCAGATGAGGAGGAGAGAGCGAGGACTCTCGTTCATCTCATCTCGCGTGCCACGCAACGCATGGAATCGCTCGGCCGTACCTCATGCCTGAACGGTATTGGAAACTGATCGGACCCGCAGCTGCTGTGGCAGGAGGTATGGGGCATCAAGTGTTGTGTCTGTGGCGGAGCAACAAGTGGGTGTTTATTTATTTAATGGCGCAAATGCAGAACTTGTATCTGCATTCTTTTTTGTTGTTGCTGTGGTCTCTGCTTCCTTTTTCACCGATGAATCGGAGATTGCGGAGACGCAGTCAGGTATGAATCAAAAACGAAGTCGAAGAAGTTGTGCGGATGGAGCAGGACGGAGATCACCAGTTAGGTGACGGTATTGCTTAGAGGCTATTCCTGTGGAATGTCACTAGACATATTCGAGAGCATATCACGGAAGATGTCTGAGAGCTATTTGTTGCTCTTGACGGCAGTGACCTAGAAGTCGGCTCGGACACGGGAGGAGTTTCGAAAGGAATCGCTTCTGTGTACGTGTAGTTTAATTGGGTACACTTCAGATGGGTCAACTGGGAGCCGAACATAAGTGGAATTCAATTGCAAACATTGGCGAATTTGGCTACTTTCGTGGGGTGGTTAAATGCTACGGTTTAAAGATCAACGATCAGTGTGTGGGCTCTTTTCGTGAGAAAATGGACAAATGCTTCTTAAGAAGTGTGGATGGCAAAGAATAGATATCACAGTGGATTAGGCTGAGCTACTGAAGGCTATAGAGTGTCCTTTAGTTACTTGGGTCTGTACGGATTTAATGCCGATCCGAGGAGATAGACATTCGATTCCGATTTTGAGGATCAACGAAACAGAAGGCGCTTTGGTGGGATCTGGATCTGATCTGGATGTAGTTTAAGCTGGAGAGGGTAATTGATAGAGATCATAGTTCCCACCGGCCGACGGTGGAATAATGAACAGTTTCAACTCTCGCCTGGATGTTGAAGTTCACCTCTCAGCGTTCTTTCAAGAATAGCTTTGTCTACCAGTTACGTCTGAGTGGCGCCCTCATCTTGGCCAACATAGAAGGCCCAAAGTGTCATGACATGTCTCGGCAACATTTGAAGAAATAATCGAGTTGATTTCGTTTAACTATTTTCAAATAGTCTTCAAAATCAATTTGAGTCGTAGAAAAATAAACAACAACAAATATAAAAGAATATAAATTAAGGGTTAGACCACTCTGGAGGCCGAAAAAGAGGTTTTTGCATGATTTTTCCCCCAGAAATACTACAAAAATAAATCGAGATTCCAATAAAGAGTATTTATTATACATATCAGCTACTGTATATCATTTTTCTGAGTGAATAATTTTAAAATGTCGGTTTTTCGATGTCATCTCCGTTTTTCCAGGATCCACTGCAGGACAAACTGCGCCTGATTTACTTGAGTGAACATACTCGTATCTTGAAAAATACTTTGTCTGAGGAAGTACGTATGATTTGTTCAATGCACAGTACGGTCTGCATATAGTGAACTAGTTACTGCACGCTATCCAACAAATTTCAAAAATCAAATTAATACACTTAACTAGAACTTATGCTTATATTTTTGTGTACATTTTATTGCACGGTAAAGCTTGTATGTTTCATCTTATTTTTTAAAGCTTTTTGTACAGTCTTTTCAAACATATAATAATGGCTAGCGGACCCGGTGAACTTCGTATTGCTCCAATTTAACGTCTTCTGATAAACTACACGTTGACAATAATTTGAATGGAATCGAAATCAGTAGAGAGCGATATGATGAACAATGTTTTTCTATTTTTTTTTCGGCGATCCAAAAACTCTCCTTGACATAACTTCTGAAGAGTTAGAGTCGATAGTGGGGGATCGAGTTGGCTGGAGACCGCCGTGCGTGGTTGAGCGTGCGGGTCAGATGATGATGAAACAGACAGCGATATACAAGGAAATTCAACATTAATCGCACAGACTTTGAGCGTGTGCCTTGCGATTTATTGATTGTCATAGCAAAAGACCATAGAACGGGGAACTGAATCCACTTTTCCATGGCCTAACTGAGCGAACGTGCTAAAAGTGGTTTGCACGATTTAAAAGTGATTGTGATTTTGGCTTGGCCAACTAGCCAAATGAACGGCAAAGCCGATTATCCATGGCGCGAAGGTAATGCTCTGTATTTGGTGGGATCAGAAGGGTGTGCTGTATTATGAGCTTCTAAAACCGGGTGAAACTATCAATGGACAACGCTACCGAACACAATTAATCCGTTTGAAGAGAGCAGTAGCCGAAAAACGCCCCGAATATGCGACCAGACACGAGGCAATAATTCTCCATCATGACAACGCTGGGCCCCACGTTGTTATTCCGGTTAAGAACTATTTGGAAAACAGTGGATGGGAAGTTTCACCCCATACGCTTTAAAGCCCAAACCTTGCCCCTTCTGACTACCATTTCTTGCGATCGATGCAGAACGCGCTCACTGGAATACGGTTCACATCAGAGCAGAATATCAAAAATTGGCTTGATTCATTCTTGGCTGCCAAGCCGGCGCAGTTTTTTTTTTAGGATGTTATCCACAGATTGCCAGAAAGATGGGAAAGATAGCTTCAGATGGGCAATACTTTATATAATACTATTGTACAAGTTTTTCTTAAGTAAACGTTAAAATTTTGAAAAAAAAAACCGCACGAATTTAATTATATACTCAATATAAAAAAATAAAATATAGGTGGCGCTACAGCCTGTAGAAGGCCAGGCCCTTGCTTTTCAGCAACCACTCGTGTTGTGCGTGCTCTGGATCTGTCACGATTGGAAGGGAGCAACAGTTTTATGTCGACTTTTGGGCCGTGAACAGTTTTTTGCTCGCACCAGGAATCGAACCTAGACAACGTAGGTTCAGTTGGGTGCAGGGGTCGACGCCCCAACTGCAATTGCCTAGTCGTTGCAAGAACCATTTTCTAATAACACGATTAAAGTCGGCTGGATTTTCGGTAATGATTTGACGTCTTAAAGGCGAACATCTCACAATTTAGCCGACTAATTCGAATCACAATACTCAATTGATCCATCGATTCCCTGTCTGTGTGGCAAGTAGCTCCGCCGGCAAAAAAATGAAAAAGTCCGAAAACATTGAACGCTTGCAGGCACCATTAAATGTATGCTGGTGTGTACTGTCATCTTTGAAAAATACGAGTAAATTTTTTCTTGCACTGCATGTGTTGCACATCGGGCCAAATATGGCAGATTGTTCCCTTTGAACAAGAAATGAGATTCGTTCTGAAAGAAATATACAAAAAATAGTCCACAGATCGTTGGCAGTAAAATTGAGTTCTGTTCATGATGAATTGGCAAAGTTAAATGGACTCGCTTGACTTTGACAAATACCATCCCATCTCGCGTGGTCTTCGAGTTTCGCTTGGACCTTCGTTTTCGATTTAAGAAAAACTAGAAATCTTGGGAGTATGTGTTGTTCAACTTGAGAACCTACATGTCACCAACCTCATACGTATCACTGCTTCAACGTAAGAAAATCTTAAACAGCTGAGCAGCTTTAACATCGAATGGGTGTGTCTTAACAATCCCCGGTCATCTGCCTGCAACTGTTCCTCAGTAACAAGACACCTTCCTGGACCCACGCCGTTGAAAATAAATTATTACTCCAAACACGCACCTGACTCTTCTCCCCCGCCCCGCATTTCTCGCTTAGGTCTGTACAATCGTGGAATAACTTCTCGCAATCAAAACACCATTCTTCAAACCTCTTAATCAGGTGACAACATCGGGACACTATCAACGTGCTCGTGGCTATCACAACAAACATCCAGAACCAGAATTTATCTCGATGCACAACGACAACCCCCCACACTCGATTCGGGATTATAAAATGGAGACAACCCTATCAAGAGATGAAGAATGTTTAATGATTGAGTCACAATAGGAAAACAAGCCTTTCCAGCAAGGCGATGCATGGCCGCGGTGGAGGTGGCCAGTACAATGTGCCCACATGTAGGATCCCTCCTCCTCGATAACAATGATGTAACCCCCAGCATCTGATCGTTAAGTGGAATTAAAATAATAATAGTAATAGGATTAGATGCTACAAATACTTTCGCCTCACCGACACCGGTCGGTGCGACCGTTCTCCCTCCGCAAAGGACTGACTCCGATATGGATTTCCCATTAATTTTCCCATCATTACTCGGGCGGTGAGAGACCACCTGAATCGTTGTCGTTCAGTCTGGCGCAGCGATGAAGACGCAACACACAGTCAAGCAGTTAAGGTGTTCTCGACCGAAGCAATGGATGCCGATGAATGAGGGATTTTCCGAGTACGAATCCAATCCAGTTCCTGGGCTTTGTTGGTCCATGTCGCTCTCAAGAGTTGAATTACTTGAGATTATTCAAACTCCCACCGCAGGCTAAATGAAATTCATCACACAGAATCGCAACAGGTATGTCAAGGCAGGTATCCGTGAGATATGCATGCATTCGACTAGAGGCCATCCGGCGGCGAGTGATTTTTCATGAATGGACTGGTGCGCAGTGGTTCAGTGGGAAACTCAAAAATTAGTGGAGACCGAGAGATGAGACTCTGCCAAAATGTCGACGGGAAAATTCATCATTCACACGCACAGGTGGCTGGCAGGGCGCACACAGGTAGCGAGACAAGCGAATCCGATAACTGGACAAGTTGCAATCAAAGCAACGGCAACAGCAACAGCAACAACACCGGCAGCAGGTAGATAGATGTTTGTTGTTTGGAAGATACAATTTTTTCCACACTCCTTTGTTGGGTATCTGTGAATTTTTTTGCTGCTATAGCAGCAGGAGCTTATAATGTCGTGTGAACCTGTTTTTTGGGATTTGGACGTTGTAGACTTGTTCTTTAATCTTTTCGTGTGCGTTTTTTTCCTCTTCTCATTTCGCTTGCAGATACATAGGTTCAGTGTAGTGTGTGAGATATCCTTTCGCCAGAACTGTGAGTGAAATCTTTGTTTTGTTTATGGATTCCGATAATTCGCTTGTTGGGAGTTCCTCAAGAGCACCTCCTACCTAACTGTGTACACGAGAGTGTGTTCCACCTCGGCAACTGGGAGGGGTTCTGTTGGTGCTATTTAGCACACAAAAAAACGACATCAACCGAACAAAGATATTTTATTGTTTGTGGTGATTTTTATTAAATTTACCTGTTGATGCGAATTTCATTTTTGTTGTTTTTTATGCTGTTCCTCTTATTTTCTCGGGGCAAACTCTCGCGGCGTTTGTATCTGCTGTGGGAAAATGTGTGCAGATTTGTATCTGCCTCGTCTTATTGGCAAACGGGAGAAATTTTTTTAAGGTTTCAAAATTTATTGTCATTTTAAGTGGTCGTTTGTAGCGAAATCCGAAAAAAAGGAAAACTTAAAACATTTCCAAAAACGATACGTTGCCGTGCATCTAATTATGGCGATGGGTTATAATTATTGTATCTTGTTCCTTCTTTGGGACCGTCCACTCGCATATGAAACATGAAAAATGCTTTTCGATTTCTCGAAAAGTGACAATTAACTGTAATTTAGAGTTTCTAACTTCGAAATTTATTGCGGTTGTCATTTAATCTGCATAAATACCTTGCATCTGACGGTGTTTTTCTTGGTGGTGTGGGGAGAAGAGTTTTGTATCATTTTGAAATGAACAGATGTTTATTTTGTAAGTATCCAGATAGATTTGTTATTTATTTTTTCGCTTGGTTATGATGTTTTGTTTTCCACAGATTGGGGCGAGGGTACAAGATGAGATGAATATTAGAGTGGAGCCGACTTTGTTCAACAGTCGTAGGTTGAATTGGCCGAAGAACATGTTGACCAAACTGCTACCTTCTTTTGGCAGTTTCAAGTAGCAACGGAATCGACAAATTGTAAATATACATAACACATCTTTGTGATACGATTCCTTGTGTTCAACACGATAAGCGCCATTCAATACAGTTTTGGGTTCAAATCAAGAAGCAAATATGTATTTTTTACTTAATTAGGTTTCATTGATTGATTGAATGTGGATGTCGTTATAATCCAGCTTAACTAACTTCGCACTGAGGTGGGTGTCTAAAATGTGCGTCATTTGGAAGTTAATAAATCACCGATGAAAGCAGATGTAAAAATGTACCGCTTGCTACTGTAGACCTAGTAGGTAGACCTCTCTTCATTATTCTGATTTTATGTAATCCATTTTTTTATAAGATGTTATTAGAGTCGATGACATATAAATCAAGAACAAGAGATTACCCCTATAACCGTCTGTATACAGTCTCTTTTTCATGGAGATACATAGAATTCAAGAGAATTGGCATTCAATTTTCAGTGTAGTATAAGGGCAAGATAAAAAAATTTTAAGGGACGATGTTGATTTTGAATAAAACACAAATTATTTAGGAAATTATTGTCATTTCTTTTTATTAAGATAATATTGGTATGGTTCAATTATGTATGGAACAAAATATTGGTCGAATGGCCGCCGCGACCACGGCGGCACACCTCCATCCGATGGTCCAAATTTTCGATAACGCTGAAGCATAATTGAGGTTCTATGCCGTTAATGTGCCGAATTATCTCATCCTTTAGCTCTTGAATTGTTGCTGGCTTATCGACGTACAAATTTTCCTCCTTTCTTTCAAAAAATCCAACGATGTCAAATCACATGATCTTGGCGCCCTATTGACATCACCACCACGTGAGATAACACGTCCATTGAATTTGTCGCGCAAAAGAGCCATTGTTTCATTAGCTGTGTGGCAAGTGGCACCGTCCTGTTGAAACCACGTATCGTCCACATTCATATCTTCCAATTCGGGCCATAAAAAGTTCACAGTAACTGCCTGACCGGCCTCATTTTGGACAAAATACGGCCCGATGATGCCGCCAGCCCATAAAACGCACCAAACAGTCACTCTTTGTGGGTGCATTGGTTTTTCGACAATCGCTCTTGGATTATCATTCGCCCAAATGCGGCAATTCTGCTTATTAATGCACTGAGGTGAAAACGAACTGAAGATGATTTTTTTTTTTCGAAAATTGATAATCCACTGTTGCCATTTCTTGCCACCATTCTGACCATTGACGACGCTTGAAATGGTCAAGAGGCCTTAGTTCTTGAGTCAATTGCACCTTGTAAGCGTGTAGATGCAAGTCTTTATGCATAATGTTCATCAACGACGAGCGTGAGAGGTGCAATTGTCGACGAGTTGAAGTGGACGGCTCTTCAGTCACACTATCGCGAACAGCAGCAATATTTTCTGCAGTACGAGCTGTACTAGCACGCACTGGAATTTTCCCATCTCCTGCAGACCCGGTTTGCTCAAATTTTTGCACGATTTTTCCGATTGTACTCACTTTTGGACGATTAAATTGACTGAAAAAATCACGAATTGTACGATATGCATTTTGATTGGAACGCCCATTTTCATAATAAGCCTGAATAACTTTAACGCGTTGCTCGATTGTGTATCTTTCCATGGTTCAAATTGAGTTAGTCTGAAATTGAGAAATGTCAAATAAAATGCAGAGAAAAACTTGACGTTTAGGTGTGGTTCACATGCAATATCGGATTCTTCAGCCACCCTTTTAAAAATTTTGCCTTCTTAGAGAATTGAAAACTGGTGTCATTAAGACCATGTCGCATTAAATCTTTCACTTCAAAGAGCTTCTTTCGAGAGAAGTCAATGGCGACATCATCCGCATAGGCAATCATTTTGCAGCCAGCCCCTTCCAGTATTAGTAGCAATTTTTTCACTGCTAGGGTCAAAGGAAGAGGAGATAGTACTCCTCCTTGAGGTGTACCTCTTCTGGCGTAGCTTTTAGAGGAGGCGTTACCTAGAGTATCATTAATTATTCTACTTGTAAGTAGTTGGTTTATTAGTGCTACTAGTCCCGCTTCTACGTCGAGCTCTACCAGTGCCTGTGTATAGGCCTTTGAAAATTATTTCCAGCCATGCTATGATCAATTTGGAGGTTTGTTGAAGTTCAGGTGGGACAATGCCGTCAAGTCACGGTGATTTGTATGGGCTGTGTATGTATATAGTCCTGTGGTGGTGGTGGCTTTGCGTCGACCCCCACGCACTTGAGTCTATGTTCCTTTCTTGGCCTCACTTCTTTCTAGCCCCTGACTATGCTCAAAGAGTATAACTGTCTAGAAAAAGCTTCTCAAATTGCTGCAGTCGGCATAAAACGGTCTCTTCCACTAGTGAGAGAACAACAACACGAGCGGTTGCTGAGAAGCTAGACCCTTTTTTTTTAAATGGGTCGATTGATCGCTTTCTGTAGGCATACCAATCAGCTGTTTGCGTTGAAGCAACTTCACAAGAGGCGTATCAAAATGTGTGAGCGTGATTTTAATTCGACGGTACCACGTGCTGCTGTACCACGTTCAGGAATAATTCCGTTTTACTAAAAAAATGTTGAAGATCAATGGACAGTGGAACATGGTGTTTTTGTCTGATTTTTTTTAAGTCTGAAGGGCCAGTGTTATGTCAAAATCGAAGGAAGACTAACCAGAAGCAGGACAAATTGCCCATAACTGCTTTTACCAAATTACGCAACATTACAGTAACAACAGACAGGCAAGCTGACAGTGAATAATTTCGCTCCAGCTTAAGTAAGCAAAAGTGAACGAAACTTAACGAAGCGGTTATTATGATCACAGTGTAGGCGTAGAGCTGTTGAGTGAAAAGAAATTGCTGTTAAAATTGTTTCTGGGTTTTCAAACTTGGAATAGTCCTTGGAACATATTTCGTCAGAACTGGAAGTGATTGGATATTAATATGATGCATTTTTTTGCGGTATAAATCCCTGATTGGTGTTAGGTAGATAGGTAGGTGGATAAACCCTTTTTTATAAACCCCTTTCTGGACATCCTTGACATTAAGGAAACCACTTGGAATAGTCCTTGGAACATATTTCGTCAGAACTGGAAGTGATTGGATATTAATATGATGCATTTTTTTGCGGTATAAATCCCTGATTGGTGTTAGGTAGATAGGTAGGTGGATAAACCCTTTTTTATAAACCCCTTTCTGGACATCCTTGACATTAAGGAAACCCCTTTCTGTACATCCTTGACATTAAGGTCTAGGACAACACCTAGTTATCTTCCTCTTCGGAGAGAGAGAACTCCCAACATCCTCTGCAGATCCTACTGGAAGTCTGAATAGTAGACGCTGAAGTGTCCTCTGCGAAGATGGAGGAGGGCGTGGTGCGGGAGTGTACTCCAAGGATATAAATATCCAGTTATCATTTGGATGGATCATTTTGTCATGCCTAATGAACAAATTGAAAGAGAGTTAGCCAGGCGGCGGTCAAGTCAGTTTTAACTTGAAGACCAACCTGGAGTGAACAGCACGCCTCTTAAAAAGACGGTATTTAAAGTATTTAACGCGTATTTAAGCCATCATATAATGTGAGTGATGGGACACTGTGATATTCCAGAATATTAAAAAGCTGACGAACTCAATAGACAAGGGCACAAGCCACCTAGGGGCTTAGTCTTACATGGCCGAACTAAGCTACATTAGTGTCAACTATCGTCGTCGTTGTGTGAAAAGCAAATACTTGTTGACTAAATATGACCAACTAAGTCCGCGTGGTAGTGCAATGACCCTACTCTAATCTAGGAGTGGCTGCAGCATGTTGTCAGCCAGAGCCTCAAAATGAATCAAATCAGTCGTTTGCCCCAAATTCACAAGGATGCTAGCTCTCAGCCCAAAGTGTTACGAATTTGACACAAAGTTGATGCCATATACTCTTAACTGGGGGCCCCTTGATCCCTCAAAGCTGTGAAATTTTTCGTCTTGTATCAGCTCCCGGATTCGAAGCTCAAAGGTATTTTTGACTGAATAATGAAAAAGAGCAGCTGGCTACAGAGAGTATAAGGACATCCATTCAAGTCGCTTCTTTACACAGCTCCCCCGCCTGCGGTCAACCGCTCACAAAAGCATCAGCTAATCGCCTCCATCTCCAATTGACTCATTTCCAATAACCAACCGCGGCCAAAACCACAATGGCTCTTTGTTCCCGCGATCAATTCACATTCGAACCAGCGTATCTTCTTGCCCCGAGCCAACACAAAGTACCTGCTTAAAACTTTCTGCCTCAACAAGTAGATTCGAGTATTATTGTTTTTCTTTTCCGATGTTTTTTGTGAGTTCTTCATTGACCCGCGAAGTCTTTTCAAAATTTAGGACACTAACCTTGATGCTGTTTTGCTAATTGAATCTTTAAAAAAAAATACCCATTACCGCCGTCGTCGAATGCTCACTTGTGACTCCGACTGAGCACAAACCAAGCCCTAGAGCCATTGCTGTTTTAATGTGCTGGCGACCCAAAACCGCCTTTCAGGTGCTACACAGTACACACCACCTAATTAGGTAAAGAGCATAAAGACCTCGTAACCACGGGCCGTCGGCAACATGGACAGATTTAAATTTAATTATATAACAAAATGCCAGTCAGTGACTACACCAACAAAAGTCATTAGTGTCATACAGCCTTAGCAGCTTGCGGGCCGGGGAAGACACCATCGCGTCGCGTCTCCTCGCACTCGGTCAGTGTCGTGGGGGGTTTGTTCGCCAGCGTTGTTCCAACGAACTTAGAGGATCACCTCGTCAACAGGTATCTGCTCCATGGGCAACAATAAAAGATGGAAATATAATGACGGAGACTCGTCTTCGAATTCCACGTACGTCCAGTGCCGCAGCCGACAACAAGTGGACGCATTGAAGACAAATTCGGGGGACAACCACACAAAAAACATTTCAGGTTCCGCGTAAAGTGCTTACAGCGGCCGAATTTTCGTCCGCCTCCTGATGAGGGAATTGCCCCCGTTAGCCCCGCGGCAATGAGGGAATGCTAGTGACATCCCATATCTCACCTGCTTCGTGAGATGGCTGACAAAATGTCCAATCGAGAGACGGCCACTTGTCGCACCAGACCACTTCACAAGACGCTGATGACCGCGAACGACGAGCGTAAGACACATCAAGATGCGGTGGCAATAACCACCGGCGATTGATGATGGTGGCAAATGATGTCGGTGCCGATGCTGACGGTGATGATGTTCACGACGACGATGGCCATCATGTTCCCGGTACGCTCATTATGACCAAGATGAAGATGCTACTGTTAGAGCGGAGCTGCTGCTTCTGTGGGCTTATTACAACAGACCAGATGAAGATATGAGTTTCTGTGTTATGTTGCGTTTTGGTTTTTTCCTTTGTTTCTCTCGGAGATAGTTGGTATCTTTATTGCCAGAGCGCTCAGTTACCTTTAATGGTTCCATTTCACGGGTATAATCACATCGAGGGCTTCGTCCGGTGGTTGGTCTCATCTCTTTATGAATAGGACGTGACTCAATTTGGTTAATTATTTTTCTGGTGAATTATTTGGTAATAGTTTGACGAGTGGGAAGCGAAATGCATGATGGGAACGATAGCGTTTCATTGAGGAGCGTACACTGACTTCTACTCTAGTGGACTCAGTGCAGTCAATGGGCTTGCTCGGAGTCACAACTCGCCGAACGAATGAATGAACATAAAACTCGGCCTCCTTTCATTGATGTACATCGGGAGAGGAAGTTCTGGTTCATTGTTCGCATAGAGCACTGCAGTCGATTCGAATGGAAATATTTGGGTTTATGGTCAAGTCGTGAGTGGAAGTTAAATATGTACCAAATTGCGATGTGCTCAAGTTGACACTGTCTCCCTTTGGATGGATTAGACTTCGAAATCATCCACGGAAGGCGCTTGGTTGGCCCTCGAGGTGGATTCTGGTTCAGTCGCTTTGATGTGTGGTTTCCTGCAGGTTCCACAGGGCATTTGTTTCGGAAATCTCTGCGATTCCGTCCTTTTTCCACTGAGATCGTGAATCGCTGCTACATCGACTGCACTGAAGGTGAGTAGCTTCAGCAACTGTGGGGGATTTATATGTTCTCTGGAACATCTTCTATTCAAACCGGCGAATTGTTCGTTTATCGTTGGCGAAGAGATTATGTAAACGTTGAGTGAGTGAATCAGTGAGTGATGCAGCTGATAGCAAATAGGACACCTAATTACTTCGAATACAGACATCACCACTATCTTTGTTGTTGGAAACGCTTCCTTGGTTCCTAGTGCCATCATAATTTGAAGGCGACTTTCCAGAAACGTAAGTTTGCTGATAAATGGTTCTAGATCTTGAGGTTAGTGATTTTGATCTTACCCGTGTAGCACCCGTTTCAATAATTACCCGAGCACCCAGGTACCCGGGTAATGCGGGTAATACCCAAGTTGGAGGGTACCCGGCATTGTTCGGCTGCGGCAACAAATACTCAAATGAACATAAAAATTAATAAAGCACACCTTTAGTTGTGAATGTTACACCACAGAGTAATACCCGTGATTGTGGGTACCCGGGTACCCGCGTGTGTATACGGCTATTAACAGCTCTACTTGAACAGAAATTCGAACTGAAGACAGAACCACCAAAACGCACAATCGAAAGCAAAACTAGCACGTCTGCTGTGGTATACAGTGCCAACCGAACAAATCAGCACGTGAAATACCTTGGACGCAAAGGTACTCAATTCATTCGCAGTGAAACGCATGAGTACCCACATCATCATCAGAACCAAAATGGATGGGGAAGGTCTTTCGAGAGAAAATTTCAAAGTGAGTGCGATCATTGGTCTTGTTGCTCTGGAGGAGGAGATTCAACTACTGGCTGTACAGAGACATGAGCTTAGGCAGAGGGCAGCATCTTAAAGAGCACACGAACAACTTAGCTGGTAAGACCTCGATCCCGCGATACTGCAATAGAGGACACCGGCGTCTAAGATACGCGAGGGTGCCGGCCTGTAAGACCTCAATCCCGCGACACTGCAACAGAGGGCGCCGAAGTCTAAGGTACGCGAGTGCACCGGCCTGTAAGACCTCGATCCCGCGACACTGCAACAGAGGACACCGGCGTCTAAGGTACGCGAGGGCGCCGGCCTGTAAGACCTCAATCCCGCGACACTGCAACAGAGGGCCCCAGCGTCTAAGGTACGCGAGGGCGCCGGCCTGTATGACCTCAATCCCGCGACACTGCAACAGAGGACACCGGCGTCTAAGATACGCGAGGGTGCCGGCCTGTAAGACCTCGATCCCGCGACACTGCAACAGATGGCGCCGAAGTCTAAGGTACGCGAGGGCACCGGCCTGTAAGACCTCAACCCCGCGACACTGCAACAGAGGCCCCAGCGTCTAAGGTACGCGAGGGCGCCGGCCTGTAAGACCTCAATCCCGCGACACTGCAACAGAGGGCGCCGAAGTCTAAGGTACGCGAGTGCACCGGCCTGTAAGACCTCGATCCCGCGACACTGCAACAGAGGGCCCCAGCGTCTAAGGTACGCGAGGGCGCCGGCCTGAAAGACCTCGATCCCGCGACACTGCAACAGAGGGCGCTGTGCCGTCGTCTAAGATACACGAGGAGGACCTGGGTGTGAAACTAGAAGCAACTATTCAGAAATCAAGATGTCTTAGGTCGCCGGCCTGTATGACCTCAATCCCGCGACACTGCAACAGAGGACACCGGCGTCTAAGATACGCGAGGGTGCCGGCCTGTAAGACCTCGATCCCGCGACACTGTGAAAGAGGGCGCCGAAGTCTAAGGTACGCGATTGCACCGGCCTGTAAGACCTCGATCCCGCGACACTGCAACAGAGGGCCCCAGCGTCTAAGGTACGCGAGGGCACCGGCCTGTAAGACCTCAACCCCGCGACACTGCAACAGAGGGCCCCAGCGTCTAAGGTACGCGAGGGCACCGGCCTGTAAGACCTCGATCCCGCGACACTGCAACAGAGGGCGCCGCGCCGTCGTCTAAGATACACGAGGAGGAGCTGGGTGTGAAACTAGAAGCAACTATTCAGAAATCAAGATGTCTGGAGAGGCTTTTTTATGTTCAGCAGCGCCAGGGTACACCTCATCCCTTCTTTCAAGTTTTTACTCAACCTGTCAAAGTCATTCACATAAGCTAGTCCGTACTTCGGACTTTACTTCGCAAACTTAGACGCGGCTGAGAGGGACGCCGCCGCCGGCCGGAAGCTAACACCACCGTACAGATCTTCAAAGAGCTTGAGACCGACAAGAGATGTGGTACGTGTTGACCCACAATTCACTGTTACCTTTAATGATTCCGAATGGCGTGAAGATTTGGTCGATAATGAACCACTTTGAAGCCACAGCGAGATGGACATGATGATGCCGAAGAACTTTTTGATGCGTTCGCATCAACCTGAGATTGTAAGCGGATATAAGAAGTCTCGCCGTTCATTGGGTATGTCAATGAGTTGGTACAAGCGAGCGATTGGATATATCCCGTGCACTTCAGAATCGCTTTGAATATGGGTTTTGAATGGAAAACATTTAAATTAAAATGACTGCCAGCACCATCTCGTGCACTTGAACTGGACTAAATCCTATCATAGCTCATGTCCAAACCCTTCCCCTTCCAATCATGACTTCCCAATTGGAACCAGTGTCATGGAAATTCCACCTGCAGGAGACCTCGTAAAAATACCACCTCCAATTGGGAAACATTTAACCCAGCATTGAACAGGATGGTGCACGTCATGGTTGAGTGAAGGGACGACGATGTCTTCATACTTCAGCTTACAGATCGAAAACTTACGAACGATTCCCTTTCGTTAACCCAGCCACACATGTCTCGGCATGTTGAACTGAGCCACTCATCCATGTACCGCCAACGAAGATTGCACAGCAGTTTCTCTCATTGTGACATAACATCAACCAAGGAGTGCACTGATGTGTATATGTAGCTTTTGGCCAAATTAGGGTAGCCACCAGAAGCGGCAGCAACATCGCGGCAACTATGCTAATGTGCAGGTGTAGCTGAACAACGCCATACATGCCAAGCGCATATGTCACAAATTAACAATGGGAAAGCCAGTGAACATCGCGAGCTGCAGAGAGCGACTTTGTCGCAAACCTTGCAATAAGTCAGCGAGAGAGGCTAAAAGGAAAAGTTGTATGCTCCTGATATGTATTTCGCAACCAAATACACCGAACCGCAGTGCGGTGAACCTCTAACAATGGCAAACAGGTCGCTAAACATCTGTTCGGCGCGGATGCACCGAGAGCCGAGCGGCAATAAACAAATTAACATTTACAATTGACAAAACCGATTCGAATGTACCCGCCGCGGTCCAATTATGTGGAATTAGAGCTCTGCACTTGCGAAATAGTGGGTGAATGTGTGTGCCTGAATTGGGGTCACCGATTGGCTTTTCGCTGTGCCGGTGAGCCTATTTTTGGTGCGGATAACAGGGCTTGACTGGTGTTTATGTCTTCATTAATGAGATGTTGTTTGCTTTCAATTGAGCAAGACTTGTGTGACTGCTCCTGTTAAAGAGTGCTGCATTGACGGTGTAGAGTGGGGGTTTCGTGAGAGGTTCCTTCTTGTGAATGCATTGATTCACTCGATCGGTGAAGATTGAATTCCGCGAGCCATGCCACAGGCTACGTCTAGATGTGACTAATTGAGCAATGCGACATGGGAAAGGTGGAGCCTCTTTCGAAGCCGTGGTAAGGATATCTGCGAACTTATTTGAACGCATACTCTGTGTTGTAGCATGTCTTTGATACTTGTGGTCTGAGTCTTGGAGACGAAAACGTCAGTTCGCCATGAACTGACCATCCTAGACATTGTTGGGGTCTTTCCTTATTTTGCAACACAACTCTTCTAGTGGTTTCTATGACGCAACATGGCACGTGGCAAATAACGCAACATGCCTTTAATAAATACAATAATGGAAGGGACCCTCAGATGTAACCTTTTGGTTGCTTAGCCCTAAAACTAGACTTAGCCTTCATTCACTGAATAAAATATAGAATTACTTCCAATTCTCCAATAGCGGTATACGTGTGAGCTCGTTTTAAAATACAAAAAAGTAGGGATCCTAAAATGGAACCCTGTGGTTAACGAAGATTTAGCCCCAAAACTGAATGAGGCTGTGTCATTCAGTGGATGAAATATTGAATTATTTCTAATTCCTTCAAAGTCTCTCGTTTATTCGTCTTCTCCTTTTAATGGCGCTACATCCCGGGGTGGACATGGGCATCAACCGACAATCCCCTCCAGCTGGCACTCCAGCAAGTTGGTCTTTCTCCAGCATCGCGCACACCTTCGGTTCCATTGGCGTACTCTATTGCGTTGTCTCACTGGTTCGGAGTCGAAGACTCTTCGGGCTGGAGGGGTGTGTTCTACTTGGCGTAACCATCTTAGGCATTGAATCGGTAGAAGCTTGGCTAGACTCATGTCGCTGTACAGCCCATACAGGTCATGGTTGAATCGACTTCTCCAAAAAACCTCAGTGCAAACATGACCAAATATTTAACGCACAGCTTTTCACTCAAAAAGACCAAGGGCTTCTTCATCTGCTTATGAGACTGTCCAGGCTTTCGCGCAATATACTCCTACTGCTTGTACGGGAGAAAGCATCAAAGAAGTCGAAAAACTTGTTTTTGAGGATGCCCGAATAAAGGTGAAAATGATGGCAGAGATCACCAAGCTTTCATTTGTACCATTCACACCATTCTTCGTGGCCATCTTAACCTTTCAAAGATCAGTGCAAGGTGGGTGCCACGAATGCTGAGATGTGTAGTGAGAACGCGGACGGTGTTATGGATCGAATTGTTACTGGTGACGCAACATGGGTCCACCACTATGACCCTGACAGCAAACAAGAGTCCATTTTTTTTGTTGAGGGTTTAAAAAAGCTTATCTCAAGATGTAACAAATGCCTTGATGTTAGGGGAGATTATATTGAAAAATAAAAACAATTTAAATTGAATTCGCATTTTCCTTCATATCGATACCGAGAATATATTGAACGCCCCTCGTAACCATCCCTAGCTGTGACCGATAATTTTTGGCCATCCTTGAACATCGACAAGACCCGACCTGTGTGCAACACCGACTAAAATTAGGACACGTACCCCAAGTCCCAGTTTCCCACGAATCTATTCCCATCATCGCGGTTCCAATTAGAAACCACATATCCAACTGTAGTTGAAGTCACATGAAGGGAGATCCATGTGAAGTGCACAGACAGCAGAATAATTCCAATCAATTCGGGCAAAGTTGACATTCCTGGGAACGTCGGCAGTAGTCCGACCCGGTAGTTATCACCAATCACCTCTGCAGCCACTGCGGGAGCACACCGTACATGTATAAACAAATACACCTCCTTTTAGGTGAGACCAGTCGTCCGCAAAGAAACCAAATCCCCATGCAAGAAAGCGAGCAATCCTAGAGCGATCACAAAATCCCTTCGCATTTAATTATCCCGCGCGCACCGTAAGTTATGGGCCCTCCGGCCACGGCAGCCAGAGAAATCTATCCGCGCTCTTACACGGGGAAAATCGTGAGTTATGACAATCGTAGGATTTCATAATCATAACTCCGCCGCACAGAAGGTACACGGGGGGAGGGAGACCACGCGGTGTGCACTAATAAATTGAATATTTCCATTTCTTTCATGGAATCCCTTTTCCGGGAAAACTACTCCGCAGCCGCGGCGCTCCGTGCCACCGAGCACATGCTTGAGATCCATCTATCTCCTGGCAGCTCCTCCGCGGCAAAGACACCGTTCGTCTTCTCATGCATGCGCCCCCAGAGATGATGAATGTTATCGTTTGATTGGTCGCACATGTGCGCTATTATGGATGCGCAGGGAAGACTGGTGCTCTCCGCCGAGTGGGGAGGCACGATCACCGCCATCATCGTCATCTTCTTCGTCAACATCGCGTTGTGGCGCTGATTTATAGTGGCATCGCTTGCCTCTCAATGAAATCTTCGGTTTCCTCTTCATTGATATGCAACTCGTTGGGAAAGTTGAGGCGGGGGTTACCGCAACCTTAGCCGCAAATAGATATCCAAAATATGAAGTTGGAAGAATTTATAATAATCACAAACGTGCGCAGCGGGCTAATGAGGATCATCGAGGATCCCGACCGCCAATCAACAATGCGACACCCCCTCTCTCTTCCTCTCTGTGTCGCGCTGTCTGCACTCTGCCAGCACTCACGGTGCTGTCGGGAGGTTTCTCCTGCTGTTGAGCCACCGCTGAAGCGGTGAAATGATTTATTCGACACCCAAAGTGGATGAGGTGTATTAGCTACTCAGATGGGCTTTTGAAGTTTCTCTCCTCCCGCATGCTGCTGCTTTGTGCGGATCATGTGCTCAATCATTTGAATTAATTATGAGATGAGAGGGTTACCCAGCTTTCTACGGTCTTCAAAGTTGCTTAAGCCCTTTTCGGGTCCGCACCACGGGCATAAATAAGACGTGAGATTTGATAGCTATTCATGGGATCACTCGGGGCTTACGAGCATAAGACTAATCGCATGTGTTGTAGTGGTTTATGGTCAATTTTGAATTTTTCGGGCTTTTGACAAAGTAAGGGAGATCTTCGACGAGTGAGGAAATGACGAACGAAGGCTGAGCAAGTGTCATCGGCAATTTTGTTGACGTTATTAAGTCAACGAAAGTACGTTGAAACGGGAAATTAGTTATATAGGTCCTTATAGGTCACATGCCGCGTGTGCCGACGACTCAATGGCGTACAGAATCGATTCGAAGGAAGTTGAAATGTGACGTCCGGTCAAATTCCGTGAGACTGTTCATTTTAGAAAAGGGCTGCACGGCGTATGAACGGAAAGTGGTCGTGGAGAATATCTCTGCATTTGGGTAGATCCATGTCAGTACAACGACAGAGTACGCCTTTGCTACATTACAGCAGTCAACTTGACACCAGGACTGGCCAGTTCAATCACGCTGGACGAACCAGACCACGTTTAAAATAAGCAGATTCTGTTGTCCCAGCCAATTAAGCGGCATCCAATGTATATTTCGACTCAGACCTTTTCATGTCTTCTATTGGCAATAAATATGCTTATGATGACAGATCTCATTGGCATTGAATCAATGGCAGTGAAAGCTGATTTCTGGTTAATGGCTTTTAACAAGCTAGGCGTAACGTGCGATCTTCCTAGATGACGAAGAAGATGCAGTGTCTTTGGACATGCCTACGGTTGATCTGAGGGCAAGACGTTGCAGTTTAAGGAGGTTTTACTTTTAGTTTGCTTTAAATGTACAATCTTTGTTTCCTATCAGCATTCTGATATTTAGGTAAGCAATGTGGATGTGTGCCTTAATGGCTTTATTCCTCGCGGGGCATTCATCTAATTAAACACACGATAGGCTTGAAACATGGCACGCAATGATCTCAAATTATTCGCCATTTCTCGTGCAACTCGCCCGTCAACACTGGTGCACGGCCTTCGAGACGTCCGTCCACCTGTTAGCATACACGGCTACATTGGTAAGCGACTAAAATGCGCGTGGCAGTAAAAGAAGTCAAAAAATTTCATTGAAGTCTTGAAGAGATCAATCACAGTCGTCTGCCGATAACTTGACACTAGTTTATTCGAATCTCTCAATCATTTCAATGTTTTCCCGGTCCCGATAAATTGAATAAAATCAATATTAAATGGGCTAGTACTCGTGATCCTAACCGGATAATACCCAATTCGATAGTTACCCGAGTTTCCAGTTAATGCGGGTAATACCGAAGTTTTTGGGTACCCATTGTTCGGCTACCAGCACCCGTCTTTTTCGGGTAAACAACAAATACTCTAATTCAATACAAAAATGAATAAAGTACACCTTTATTTGTGAATATTTCACCACCAGAGAAAACTGCGAGGAAAGCTTATGTCATTGCTGTCAACCATTCAGTCAATTCTGAAGTTCACATCAAAGGTAATAGAAGTACAATTACTTTTTATCATGCATTGAGTAAGAAATCGATTCGACTTCATTGTAAGTAGAAGATTAATTTTGTCTTAATTTAAGGCTACCGGAACCGGCACACCCACACCCGGTATTTTCGTACCCGACTAATACCCGGGAATGCGGGTACCGGGATGGGTTCAATCGAGAAGAAGGAATTGCTTTGACTTCAACATTTCCTTGCATTACCTACACTTGGAAGGATATCCTTCGTTTTTATGAACACGACTCAATAACTCTTGTTACTCGCCGCTCCTTTGAGTTTAGGATTCGAATGAGTAATAGATCCCTCTCTCTAAGAAGCAGTCTTCCACACAAGTGGAAAGGTCCCTCAACGAAAGTGGAAACACGTAGCCAGAGATCGTGCTGACTGAAGACGCTTGCTGGTTGAGGTCCACGTCCACCCCGGATGTCAGCGCCACACAAAGAAGAGAGAATATTAGCAAGATCGGTATGCACTTGTATTAGAGATCAACACTCACGGCGGCCCTCGAAATCATACTCAAGCTCCTTTCAATGGTCATGGTACGTATGCAGCGTTAAGACTGATGAATTGTAAGAAACGGGGAAAAGCCACATCAGAAGGCACATGAAGATGCTCCAGAACACGAAGATTCCTAAGCAATCGGATTGTATGACACCCTTTGAGGACTTCTAAATTCAGCACAAAACAGAAATCCCCACTAATATGGAGTGTGTTAAAGAAAAGGTGTGAAACTCTATTCTGTCACGGAAATTCACGCTGACGTCTCTACGACGGAACGAGGCACAGACTCTGATATATATGCCAGCTCGACCGCATCTAGCAATAGCTTTGCGGCTCCCGAACCACTGTAGTGTTTTCCAGGCAGAAGTAGCACCTTTTAAAGAGGCAGCCCTTCGGCTATCAGTGACCCCAATAGGCATAAGCTATATATGTAGTAATGCGGCCATAAAGGCTCTGGAAACACCATCGATTACTTCCAAGATGTTTTAGAGATAGCAGACAGATGCAACTTCATCCTGGGCTGGGTCACTGGGCACAAGGGTATTCCGGGCAACGAAAGAGCCGACGATTTAGCAAGTAGGGGGGCGAGTCTAACACTTTCACAAAATCAGACTCCTCACCCCCAGTGAAAGCGTTAAAAACATTACCTCGGAACCTGTCCAGCCCTTGCGGAGACAACAAGAAAACGTATATTCAGCTATTTCCTAACAGCCTTGATGAGACAGCAACATAAAGGACATTTTTGACTTTCAAAAAACCACCAACTGGTTGTAATTATGACCACGTACACCAATAGGGGGTGAGTGCGAATCAAGTTTTCATGCAGGTCAACGAAGTGTTGGGTAAAAAAACGGGTGTACTCGTAAGTGACAGGACAATGGACACATCTACCTACCATCTACCTAAACTTGACTGTTCGATTGTCACCCGGAAAGTGTAGGCGAATTAGATTTTCGATATGGATCTGGATCAAAGCCGAACGAGGGCAATGGTTGTGTGGGAACTTTCAATCTCCCTAGTGTTTTGAAACTTCTGGAGAACTTGTTGGTGATGACGACTAATCTTATGGAGTCCTGTAATAACACAACTCTTGATCTGTGCAGAAGCACCTGCTTTGATGATTTGGAGTCCTTTCGGTGGTCTATCATTTTGGAGGTCTGTCATACAATATCCATCTAAAATTATTTGAATGCCATTTTGCATTTTACTTGAGCCATTAGATTTTATTAATCTTGCTTCGCCTGAAAAATCTCACAGTGGTGAGAGAAACTTCTGGAAGATCAAATACTCCGCTGTTTGTAGACCGCTCCAAATGTGGCCACGTCGAATGTGTAGGTTCAACTCCGTACACACCAACTTTCGCATCCATTGCATCACTTCTCTTGAGCCACTGACAATGCTGTACTTTTATTCTTCTCAAAACTTCGCCATTCGGAGTCGACAAAGACCCACGATCACTCACGATTACACGGACGAAGCTCATCGAATACAAACAGTCTCCAAAAATTGAATTCATCACTCATGCACTGATCGGCCTTAAAATTACCGCTTCTTGGTGAATTTAAATTTTTCACCACTTAACACTCACCACAGTCCCTTCCTCGGAATATCGAGAGATCACCGTTCTTACAGGAAGGAATACTTAAGTCCATAACCTCACTCATTTCATCACATTTGAAGACTACAATGATCACTTTGCAATTCCAAGTTGGCACAACGTCTCCATTCGAAAACGTCCACACGGAGCACAGACCGCACAGAACTATGTTAACCGTCACTGCATCTGGTTAGGCATTCAAATTGAACATCTCGATCCATAGTAATACTTGCAGCGGGCACGCAACACAAACAGAATCGTAAGCATTTCCCAAATATGCAAAAGTCTCCGCCCGTCCGCCCGTCCGGCCGCCCTGTCGGCGGCGTAACCCACCAGATCTGTCGCGCAACCGCCGTTGTTTGCGGCCTCGTTAAAAGCCTCGCGCAAATAAAAAGTTCATTGCAACTGTACACTGGTCGCATTGTAGTAGGACGGCATAAGTTGGAGTTCGATGCCCCCTCTGGGAATGCGAATATTCTTCCTGTCATCGCAGACTGTATCCTTCCTGAAAATTCAATCAGGTCGGTTCATTGGCCAAGGAGCATCGTCCGCCTGGAGTTGCTTCTCTCTGTCAGTCGCCTTTTCCGTCGTTTATTGTCCTGGTGGACGGATTTGCATGCGCATGCGTTCGTTGACGCCTCACAGAAAGGGTGCAAGCCTAAGACGGGTACCGACGTCTGTCTCAACACCAGGCTGGGGGTGAATGCTCGGCTATTCAGTCCACCTTGTATTTGCAATTCTATTGTCACAGTTACTTCAGTTCGGGTGTGAAATTCATTGAAATTCCTTTTGGATGCAGTTACCTAACTTTCAGGCTCTGTGCACTAGTGTTGGCGTAGCAATGGGAGCGGCAGCCGCTCGTTGTGTGCACACCAGCCTGCAGGAGCTTACTGAGTTATGTAAGTAATTTACATGGCTTGGCTCCCCCCAGCCATTGACCTGTGGGCATATGTAATGACGCGTCTTTACTCGGCGCTGGGATGCGGTTTATTATTTCTATATTCGCTGGCATCGGGGTGATGGTTTGAGTGATGTACATTTTGAGTGCGCCAGATGCGGGTTAACGTCTGCTAGAGGGTATGGTGATTCGCAGGTTGGATGTGATGTTTATCATTGGCCATTGCATGTGGATGAACGTGAAGTCATGACCTGGGGGAGATTCTGAAGGTAATAGGAAGAACCTGCGTGCCGGTGAGCCTTGAAAGAGAGGCTCCAAGATCAGTTGAGCTTAGTTAATAATGAACCTTAGAAAACCACTATTTTCTTAAACTTGACAACCGCTGTGATATATTGTAACCCCTAGCTTAGACAGCTTTACTTTGTAAACAAATTTTAATCATAGTCGAGGCAGTTACCAGGAAAACAGACCAAGCTTATAATCGTTTTCTCAACGCAACCCTCAAACCCAGCTCTGTCATCATCTCGCCGCAGCAACATCCACAGCTACTGCATTCTACATACATTCTATCTCCGCATCTTCACGTTTCTCATGATTAAGCCATTACCCTAATACCATACATGATGTCACCTTAGCTAAGCCGCAGCGACAATGACAACTTCCTTCCACGGAACCCAACATCAGCCCGATCCATTCTCGTTCCATAGAACTCGTTGCGTATAGCACAAGAACGACTAGGCATAGATGCTTCTGCTGCGCTGCCAGGGAACAACGTGCATCGCTGTCCTGCATGCAGATGTCTGAATTATTTACGAAAATGACACTTGACTCTCACCTCGGTTGCTGTTGTGTCCACGGTGATGTCGTCCTCCCCAGGTACTTAACGCAGCCATATAAACTCAATTAGGTTCGCAAACATACGCTCTTCCAACTGATGATGCCTCAGAGTGGGCATGGGTCTCATCTGCTGGTGGACCGGTGGTCAGTCGTCATCGCCGCCATCATCATGTAGGGTTACTCTACTCCGCTGGGACAGGCTTGCTGTGATGTCTGCAGGCACCGCATGTAAGCATGACTTATCTTGATCGGGGTCTTATTCTTGTTTCGTGAAACGTGTACGCGATAGCTTAGATTGATACTGCCTCCATAAGCTCAGCGTTGCCCATCGAATCGCTGGCCTACCTCTGGTTCTGCCGTCTGTCGGAAGTGTTCCAGGAACAGACAAAGCATCTCCTCGCCACCACTCAATCCAACTCAGTCCGCAATGCACCCGAACTTGTTGACACTGAACAGTGAACAAAGATGAAAGGTAACTCGAGGTCCTCGGCACAAGCGACGGCTTTACCGTTCCACTCAAGTCTGCCACCCAAATGGAAGCCAATTGGAAGCGGAAAAATTCCAAAATAATCAATAACAGGCATGTTATGCAACTGCTAACAAGCCCTGCTGCAGCCGGCTTTAATAAAAGCCACGTTCTTCGCCAGATTTCTCGCTGTAATATTCACAAAAAATAAATTAGCACAACTTTAGTATACGCTCCAGGGGGAATGGGAAATGAATAACAAGTCGGCAACGGGCATACGGAACAAATTCGAATCTGAGTCCACGTCCATTGCCGTTCATCGGAGCCAATTGGAAAATACTCTCTTGATCTAGTAAAATCGTTCAATAAATTACTCGAGCCGAGTGAGTGCGCAAAATTTGCATTTTACATTTTGCGCTTGTTATGGCTGAGGTTTTATTATTTTCTATGTGCTCCCGCTACGACTGACAATCACACGCTCTGGACTCTGGACGTTTGTTTTCCTTTCCTTCGTTTTTACGTTTTCTTCTTTTTTTATTTCAGGAAGTTTTCACCTCAAAGCCCTTTTCCCGGTGATGATGGGGTGAGGATGCCGGCCCGCGAAGGAGCATTCGTGTCCAGGGAATTGGAATGCAATTTGAATTTTATGGGCAAATAAAGAGGTTTCGGACGGTAGTGCTGTGAATTCAAGTGTTGCTCAGACGGTGAAGTGATTTAGCTTATATCCCTCGGACTCTGGACGAAAAAAACCACCTGAACATGAACATAACCTAGCCAACTATAGACGTAATTTCTCAATATGCAACCAATGGCTATTTCCAAGATAGTCTTCGTATCACATCTACATCTCAAGTATTTCTGCAACATATCACAAGTACATTCTTTTAGAGATGATTAAATCGAGATGATAATTATTGTTCTTTATTTGTCCCTAAAGTCGGGGTGGACCAGGGCTTCAACCAACAAGCCTCTCCAACTAACACGATCTCTGCCTAGCTGCCCCCAGAGTCGCACACCAAGTTGGTTGTCCAATCGGTTGCATCACTCTACACGCGGGCGTCCGCTGATACTCTGTCCCACTGGTTCGGACTCGAAGACTCAAAGAGTTGTCCATACGCTCTACACGGCCCAGCCACCTTAGACTTTCGATCCGCAGACGTCTGACTAGGCTCATGTCGCTGTAAAGACTACCGTTCACGGTTGAATCTTCTCCTCCAAAGACCGTCCGCAAACAGGATCAAAGATCGCACGCACAACTTTTCTCTCGAAGATACCAAGGACTTCCTAATCCGCCATTGAGATTGTCCATGCCTCCGCGCCGTACAGCAGGACTGGGATGATCAAGGTCTTATATAAAGTAAGCCTGTGCCTTCGAGAGATGGTTTTATTACTGGATTGCCTCTTGACCCTTAGAAACAGCGTTTGATCTCGGTACTGATGTTGTTCGTACTGTTTACTTCGGAGCCGAGGTAGACGGAGGCCTTGACCACCTCGAAATTATAGCTGCCCATTGTGACGCTCTGTCCAAGATGTTGGCGATGTTGTATGACCTTTCTTGAACACAGCATATACTTCGTTTTGCCCTCGTTCACTGCTAGACTCATTTTAGAGGCTTCTGTCTCAAGGCCAGCAAATGCCTCATTGATGGGCTCGCTCTGTTCTGCCAAACACGTTTTTGCCTTCCGCGTATGATAACGGCTGTACGGACTTCTGGACGATCGTGCTTCTAGTGTTACCGTGTGAGCCTTGAACGATCTTCTCCAGGATGATGTTAAAAAGGTCACACGAGAGCGTCGTCGATCTATTTAAATCCTTTTTTGGCATTGAAGGTATCAGTGAGTCCTTACCGACCTTGATGGAGCAGCGAGAATGTTCCATCGTCCTGCACAACCTGACGAGTTTGACAGGGATGTCAAAACTAGACATGGCCCTGTATAGCTGGTGTCTATGTCTAAAATCTAAAATCGACGAATAGGTTGTGGGTGTCGATCTGCATCTCCTGAGTCTTTTTCAGGATCTGTCGTGAAGATTTGGTGCCTCTCGATGGTGGACTTTCCCAATCTGAAACCATACTAATTATGGACCTATTAGACTGCTTATAAACGTCTTTAGTCGGGCAAAATGATCTTGTATGCGATGTTATGGAGCCTTATCCCTCTGTAGTTGGCGTAGTCAAGGGGGTCTCCTTTTTTGTGGATCCGGCATTCGAGACTGCAATTCCGCTCTTCGGGCATGCCTTCCTCCGGCATTCCTCGCAGCCGATACTAAGAATCTGGAAATACTAAGAATACTGGAGGCCATGGACCTGTCCATTCAGGCAAAGTTGTTGAATGCTCTCCACTTGGCTAATAATGATAACTGGACATGCAAGGGCTAAGTTTACATATAACCTCCTCGTGGCGGTCACTGAATACCCACCACGGCAACCAACTAAAACTGAACTTATGTATACAGCGGCCTCTCTGTCCAGGGATTCAAGTTCCCTGCTGTGTAAAAAAGTAGTGGTCCAGAGACACCCACATGCCACAGATGCCGTCGACCTACTGCTGACGACCATGGACTGCACGTGGAATGTGATATCTCTTAGCGAACAGCGGATGAACATGTGGAGAACCTAGAAGCCTACAAGGCGGACATCATCATAACGAGAATAATTACCTCCCGCTGATCTACGGCAACCCCGAGATTTCGCAACGCGTGTCTGCACTCAAGCCAATAGACTTTGAGCGACGAAGCTGTCTCGTGAAGAAATGTTCCTTTGTAGACCTTGAAGTCCGAGAAAAATGTTGAGCTGAGCATTAACGAGACCGCGTAGCGTGAAGTTAGACTGTCCCAAGATGGACCATAATTACTTTTCTTTATTACCAAATGCTGTATCAGGCGCTCAGCCTTACCTCTGGATTTCAAATAGTGGAGCTTTTCTACGTCCGATGAAGCTGTATTCGAGCGAGCTAAAGAAAATAGGTCGTGAAACGATATCCATGTTTGGTATATTTGTTTTGAGTAAGTGTACAATGGTGTTCTCGATGTTACTTAACTTACCGCTTGGCTAAAGTGTTGTGTGGCTCGGCGTGCGAATGTTAATTAGAATGAAACTCCTTGCTTATATCGCGTTTGTGGTCGTGGAGTGAAGTTAGAATGTCCCAAGATGAACCATAATTGCTTTTCTTTGTTGCCAAATGCTGTAACAGGCACTCAGGCTCACCCAATATCGTCTCACTCAATATCGTCATAGTTCTTGTCACTTCTTGACAGTCCCACTTAGAAAATGCATCCGTAAGCAGACCTGTGTCACCTTCAACTCATGACGAGTTAATTGCCACAACCAATAATCTTTTCACGATAATTGCATGGCCACCGAGGATTCTGCGCCCTGCCGCCAGATTGGCCGCACCCTCAAAGCCCGTTTAGCCGTCTGAAGTGCTGGTGGAATGGTGCTCATCACACTCGTGGCACCATCCACGCCGCCTGTTCCTAGGCTCGAAGAGCATTCGGCATAACATCGCTATTTACATCTTTGCGTTTGATTGCCACCACTTGTCGAATAGTTTGATCAAACTTAAGTAACTCGGTGAGCAGATGGGGGTGAAGTAAGAGCAAGCATTCATTCAATTTTCAAGTGAATTGAAGTGCGTCCTTAAATCTGCCGATACAAATGTATGTACAAACCTATCCCGCCTGAGTGCACTCCATCTCCTAGCCCATTGTTTTGAATCGACAATGATTTGACAGACACACTTCGCGCTGGTTGCTCGTGCACTGCAACAAAGTTGTTGTGCCGTGCATCCCTTTGAACTCTGCCCTACAGCAGACTGCCATCCGCAGGTTTCATGCCTTAATTAGGAACGAGGGCAAGCGGTGACTGCCTGCTTATGCGGCATGCAATCAATGTGTGGCACCATCCACAATTCTCACCTCACTTCAGCATCGAGCTGCGCGGCGGTGTATGACTGTGTATGCAGATACTCCCCAACAAATTAATTTGAATCCATCTCCGATCCTGGTTTGCTGGGCTGAAGAACTCACGGAACTGTGCAGAAATTAATTGCGAGCCAAACGCTCCTCCTGGCTTCTGCTGGCCCCTCCAACCACATAAATCAGGAATTTTTGGTCAACTAACTGTTCTTTGGAACAAAGTCTCCTCTTTCAGCTAATTTCGGTTTATATATGCATCAGCATCAGGCTCAGCGTCGACTGCAGCGGCAGTGCCAGCAACCGCAGCAACAGCAGCGTCAGTCTCCGGTTGTTAGTTAGTGCTCGCAGTTCGGTAGTGCTGGTGCGGGTTTGCCCCCAAATGGCCAATCTACAAGCACCGATCTACAAAACTCTAGCAAAATTGACATCAACAAGTCGTCGATGTAGTCTCGGAATCGAAGACGTCGTCGTCGTCGCTGTACGAGCAGTCGTCGCCAGCGTCGCATTGGTTGGTGCAGCAGTTGCCTGGGACTACGATGGTGTTGGTGGCGGTGGCTGGGGGCCAACTGAAGCCTTGTAAATCCGCAGCAAAAAAGTCGAGGAAATCACAGATCGTGATTTATTCCTCGGGTCCAATTGACGACTCGGTGAGTTGAGTTGTGTTTTGCTAAATTGTGTCGGTTTTGTGTGTAAGCTGGCCGTGTCCCTTGAAAGGATTCCTGGATATGGTTTTTGGTGCTCGTTTCTTATTTGGTTTTTTGTTTTTTTGTTACCTTCTTTCGTCTTCTCTGTGGCTCCGTGCCATGTTGTCTTGTTGTGTTCGATGGTGTTACTTACTGCCTTCGACCACGTAGGTGCACAAGGGGAACATCATGCGCGACTGCCGAGTACTGCAGGCCGGTCGGCCAGTCGGAAAGGTTCTCCCCCTGGATTGAGACAGTTCCTTCGAGTGTTTGTATCATTACTGCCACCCGCCGTTGCCGCCTGTTCGGCCACTATACAGCCGCTGTTCGGCCGTCCCAAGGGTGAGGTGTTTTGCATCGGCTCTGTCGTTCTTGTCTCTTCTTCTTCTTCGTTCTTCTGTGTGCTCCTTCCTGCACGGGACCCGGTAATTGAATTAAATCAATTCGAAGGTACGATGTGAGTGGAAACAACTTGTAGCTGAAATTAGATTACTCCTGTGATACAGGTGCAATACCTCTTGTTTCTGTCCATGTCGGTTGGTCTGTATGTGCGGAGCTGTGGCCAAAGCCGTGGCCGGGATGAGATGCATCCAAGTGGTTTATGGTTTATCTCACTCACATTGGGAATGGTCGCGCATGTTGCGCGAATGAAGAGGGGCCCACGCAAGAGCGATGTATCCCGGCACCAGCTCTGATGGAGGACACTGTTTCCGTTGGTGTTGTCTGCGGGTCTTCTCGTGTCTCTTTTTATACTTTGGCATAGCTGTTTGGGATGTTGGCCTTCTTCTCTCATTGATTCGTGGAGGGCAGAAACACAACAACAGCAAAAAAAAAAAAAAACAGAAAAAAAAAGAACAAAATTGAAGTCGCGATTTATTTGTTTCGATTTTGTGTTAAAATCTCCCGGAGGAGTTGGCGATTTTTTTGTTTTTGTTTTTCTGTCCGCTCGGTCCGCTTTCTTTGACTGCTCTCCGGTGTGTCTGACAAAACAGTGTAATCGTGCTAGCGGAGTTTGTTGAACTGCAACACAGTTGGCGTGGAATGTGTTTAATTTGTTTACTCCATGAATTTGTTAAACAACTTCGCCTTCGATTTGAAAAAACTTCTAGCAAAGAGCGTTGATTGCTGGCATTGCTTAACTTTGAAGATGGGTCCAATGACAAGGTTTAGACCCACCACGGGTCGATGGCCTAAGAAATAAGATCGATATGGAATCGGCTTCAACTTGAGTGGTGGAGGTGATATTTGTAGAGACCGTATCACAGAATCCAAGTTGAGTTGCCAGTCAATGAACTTCCTTTGACACGCAAATTCGTAAGTGTAAACAGACAAGTGTAAACAGCTTGATGATTTTATTGGAATTTCAGAGTTCAGCAATGCTGCCTAATTGGCAGCAAGCCTTGCAACTTTACTAGAACGGAGAAACACTGAACAAATTAGGAAATTAACTTTCAAATCGCGATTATTGTCGCCAAACTCACGTCAGAAGGCTGTACATAGACAAGGCGCACTTTTGTTTAAATGGCCACGTCAAGAAAGAAGACTGCTGGATCAGGTGTGATGGACATCCATAGTCCATACTAATGCGCCCATAAGAAGTAACTGGGTGGTGTACCAGAAGGCACATTGCTACGGAACACTTTTTCATTCACCGATGACGACGCCACATGAGCGAAAGGGTAAATGTACTAAGAAAATTAATTAGTTACATGCTTATGAGGCCCCCATGGAGAGTGTGAGACTGACCAATAGCTGTCTTTCATAGAATCTGGGCACGTTGATTTCTGTCATTATGACCAGGCTGTCTTGTATCCGCCATGACTTGGTCTTTATACCAGATATTGCTGCACATGGGCACATGATGACACAGGCTCGGATTCGAGGCCACTTCTGGCTGGTGCATTAGTGTCCATGCACTCAATGTGACGCAGCCAGTGTAGTCGATGGACTTTTTGCTGTGATTCTCCCTGTCTGTGATCAAAGTCGGTGAGACCCACAGTCAGACTTCTATCACTGATCGACCACTCCAGTGCCGTTAAATTGATCCCAACGGCAAATGGTGACTGGACCGTATTTGAAAACCGGATAAAGCGTAACAACTTAGCTTTCACTGGGATTCGAACCGGGGGCACCACTAACCAAGGGCAGGCACTTAATCAACTGCGCCATTCAGTCGTTGCAGGACGTGAAAATCAGATCACGATTTTGTTCCTTCGAGGTGTTGGTTTGACAAATCGACTTTTATATGCCGGATCTTCACCATGATGTTATCTGTGGAGTAGACAGTACACAGTACCTCTTGGACCACTACAAAATTGGAGCTGTTGATCATGATGTCCCAATCTGAAGTGGTAGCTCATCACCACCAGTTGAACTGCATCAGTTAATTCGTTTTAAAAATCTCTGGCGTCTGAACGTCCGGATAATAATAAAATGGGTGGCGCTACAGCCCATAGAATGGCCTAGCTTCTTAGCAAGCACTCGTGTTGTGCGTGTTGTTCTTCTCTCACGAGTGGAAGGGAGTTTTATGGGAATTCCGAAGTGAAGCCTTTTGTATACAGTTATTACTCTTCGAGTATTGTCCGTGACTCGAAAGATGTGGGGCCGTGACTGGGCTGCGTAGTCTCTCTGGCGGCTGTGCATTGTTTAATAAATTAAAATGATAATAAATAAAATAAATAAATAAAAATGATTAATAAATTAAAATTCTACTTTTTAATTTTTTTATATAAAAAAAAATTTTTTTTTATTTGGAGGTGAAGCCTCTTTATTTCACTGATTTCCACAAATAATTGTAAGACAACTTACCGCGTAACTTAAACTATGCGGCGGAAAATATGGGTGAGAGAGAATATGGGAAAATTAAGGAAATCTGATGTTCATTACTAAAATATCCAATTGTTTACAAAAGCGAAGTTATGTTAACTTTTGTGGGTATACCTATTTTCTACATTTAATTTTCTGATTAAAAATAAATGTGCTCAACAATAACGAATTGTTTTCGTTTCAAAAATGAGTTTTTAGACTATCTTACTTTAAAAAATGTGACCCGGTAAGTGAAGCAGCCCCGCTGTAATTGCAACTGCTTTAATTTGTATTAGTTGAGTAAATCGAGTTTGTACTGTGTATTCGTTAAATAAGAAAAATCCAAGACCAAGATAATTTTTTCTATTTTTTTTAAATGCTGCATATTTTGGAGACTGATCACATTTTTTGCTGGTTTTTCTTCTGACATTGTTGCACCCAAACAAGCACTGAAGCAAAACAAAAAAATGTTAATGTTGTCCGGTACTAGCAACCATACTCATGGTAAATGTCATTTGCATTTGTGATTACTGGTTTCCTCTACTCCACATAAGCACAAAATTGTATAAGTCCTTTACTCCACATACATAAAGCATTGTAAGAGGGTATATGGAAAAATAGGCTTAAACCAAAAATTACTTGAAAAAGTTAAGACCGAACTTCACTCTTTAGAGATACCCATGCAGACAGAAACCTACTTAACATTTCCGTGTACTTAACTTTTGCGCGCCTTTTTCGAGTCCTTACTGTATTCTATCTTTGATGAATTGCACGTGAAAGCGTACACATTTTGATGCAATTTTCTCCAAGGAGTCTACGCTAGTGACAGTGAACATTGAACAGGCTCGGCTTTTATTAGTTCACTATATCGAGCGTCGACTGGCTATTGTTCCAATATATGAGCTTTTCGGTTATATGAACTGCTCATGAACTGGCATATAAGTGAGACTTCACTGTACATATTAACGAGTTAAACACCTTAATCATTGGTATCTCCTGTTGAATATTCGCCGTCGGATCTGTAAAAGCCTCACAACGATTATATAGTGCTATGGCCCATGCAGACTGATGACTCCCCATTGCCCTTTCATCGAAAAATTACACCGCGGTAGCGTCTTGTTAGATATACACTTGTCCGTGTGGTAGCACAATGAGCCTATGCTGGCCTAAGTGTGGTTGCTTGCTTTCCATGTAGCAGTCAGCCACCTCAACCTAGCCTAAGCTAGATCGGCGATTGGCTTACAGCGCCATCTAACCTAAATTGAATGCGCACCGTTGAAACAATTTTATTCAATCTCAAAAAGTCTATGCTAGATCAGATGTCAGAAGACGACGGTGATTTTGGAATTTGCCGGAGAAAATGTCATCGCAATTCGACTGCAAACAGAAGCGTATTTCCTTCCTAAATCATCCCAGAACAGATTGGCTTGGCCCACTAGTTATGTTTATGTGGAAGCTTAAGCTGAAGGCCCACTGCGACTGCGATCACACATCATCTCCGTTTTAAAATCCACACATGTGCTAGATTCTTCTCGATATATAACCTATACAGCGCGTAGTAGGATCTTCTTCTTTCATATTCGTCAACGTAAATTGGATTAAAGTCGTGTTAGACACGAGAAAAAACAACTAATTTGGAGACGGTGCATTTAATTTCACGTTCCCGTGATCGATGGCAGACGCATACAAGAGGTATCGGAAAAGGAGCGACCAGCCCGTGCATCGATCTACGCAATTTACCTGTACATTTAAATAGAATCGAAATTTATTAAATTTGGAATGTCAGTCCTAATAATTTTTTGTATGCATTTAAAAGGCGTTCCTATTGATGAAAGTGTGCAAGAAGGAAATGTTTTTATTTGATTAACAAAAAGGACTTTTAAATGTGAATTGCCGGCATGGAATTTTTTTTATGGTTTTTTCCGACTTCAAGTGTTGATGTCGAATAGAAATTTTGATTAATTTATCCGACTTCTACATATTTGAGATCAATTATTGCGATATTTACGTTTTCCTAGTTTAATTTCATTTTACATAAAAAAATTGAAAAACGACTCTCATTTATTCGGAAAACCCCTTTAATTCGGAAATTTTTTCCTACCAAACGAGTTTTTCGAATTAAAGAGCGGCAGCCCTGCAAGACTTGCGTTCATAAATGTGAATAAACTGCAGTGACTATGCATGAGGGCAGTCGGCAACTGCGTTTGTGAGCAATATGACAGTCAAACTGCGATCAAATTGGCAGCGATTTTTGTTTGGTTGCATAATTGATTGGGAAACCGAAATTGGAACATGTTTTGTCTTCTAATTCAGTTTATTTGAGGCCATGGCCCTTTTGCTGCGTATTTTGCTTCGGTTTCCTTCTTTAATATTTATGAAAGTTGGTCAGTTCATTATATGTGTTAAACATTAAATCTAGTATTATACTTTTCTTAGACATGATGTAGACATTTATTTTAGCAATACAAACGTCGCCTACTTATGTTGCATTCATGAATCATTTTTTGACAATGCTGACCTGCTGCAAACTTTCTGCGCTATTCGTGTTCATAAATGTATTGAGGAAATTTTTATTGCAACAATGTTGCAATAATGAACTCAACCCTTATTTTGTATTTCATATTTTTTTGATTTTTCGTGAACTCTGTGAATTTCTACGAAAAGTCGTTCCACAAGTTTCTGCACAGCTTCTTTTCTCTCAAAGTGAGATTTTTAACCCGCCACTCCTGACAACTTACTCAACTACGAATTTCGTTGCACAAATCAATTGGAACAGACCTAATATCGGCAGCGAAAAGTGACTGCATATACTGATTAGATTTCGATTTCAATTTTTTCATATATTTCGACAACGATTTCGAACACATACATTTTTCCCTCATATATTTTGAGATATAAAATCAAAGTCACTGCAAATCGTTTCACTTCCCTATTTATACCGATGAAAAAAACCCGGGTAATGCCGCGCTTATCTAATTACACGTGTACTTCGTGGATGGTTATCTATCGACGAGCACAATAATTACACGTGTACCTCGAAGAGTGACCAGTGACCAGTGAAAAGGTCCCGTGTAACGCTTAGAAACTCTGGCTGGTTATCTATCGACGAGCACAATAATTACACGTGTAGCTCGAAGATTGCATTGACCAGTGTAAATAGTCCCGTGTAGTGCCAACAACGATCACAAGTTTTATTTTTTTTTGCTCATCCATTATTGCTCACTGTTCGTACAACTTGGAATACATTTGTTTTGTTCCTATAAAAATATGCCAAATACAATAAATTTGACATCTTAGGCTTTGCGAGGATGAGTCTTCGTCGATTCGACTCACGATAGCGTGTGCAAAATGTGCGTAGTGATAAACACAAGTTCACATGAATTTCTCATCAAGAAAGGAAAGGTTTCCCAAAACTGCTTGAAATCTAGTTGGAATTAGAACCACAAATGCAACGCACTCTTCTATGTCCTTTCTGCCATTCGACCAGATCAGCTAATCAGTTGGAAAAAACCGCAGTCCCAAGTATAACCGCGCGAGTCCAAGTAATGTCTTTATCCTGATGCATTATAGCCCGTAGTCTTACGTCGAAAAAAAAGAGACATCACTCAAATCACTCTCAGCAAGTTTAACCAATTGATTTGGCTGTGGACCAGGAAGACATTGTTCTGAAACCCTAACAAGCAATCATAAGTCAACATAAAACGAAATTGATTATCTCAGTGATAGTCTAATCCATCTTAGCCGTAAGAGTTCAGGGCTGGCAAACGCACTCATCCGCGCAGACAAGCCCAGATTGAAACTTGTACAACTCGCGGCGGAAGACTGTGCAGGTTCGATGGGCAGAGCCCGCAGTGAGTGTGCAGGTTTGCGACCCCTGACCACATCCTTCTTGTGATTACCGTCAAACGAAGAAAAATAGGTGGAATACATTTTGAAGAGCCCGCTCGTGATTGAAACATCAAAACACACAACACGCCAATCATGTGCGCCGGTGAGTAATGGTGCACACCCACATGCCGCTGCCAAGACGGGACCTGACTCTGCCTATGCCGCTGCCAGCAGCTTTAAACTTTACAATCCAGCCGGAGTGGTGAGCGGTGGTTACAAATTGCGTGTGCACCCCCACAACAGTTGTGACCCCGCCTCGACCGCAGCTTTTGTTTTTTCATCACCACGTTCGCCACATCGTCGTCCCCACCTCCTCCCGCGGCGAACATAATCGGTGCGTGTATATTCAATTAAAATGCAAATACAACTCAGGTAATAAAATTAAAGCCTACGTTCGACAACTCGTGCTCGGCTGGGGCCTAATGGCGAAGGGAGGCGACATGCAAAGCGCCGATATTATGAACTGCGCTCGTATGCAAATCGGCCGTCAGTTAGTCAATCTGGCAGCGGCACGGCGGCGGCGGTGGTGCGGTATATTGTGACAGTCTTCGGTTCAAATACTCCACAGCTGATTAATTGATTTACGGAAAGCGAAGCGCATGAGTCACGATTGCTGCATGAACGCGCAGGAAGGTGCCAGAAGGAAGTGTGCCCCCGCCCTGCATTCGTTCACGCGATCGCGAATTCTCCACCGAACAAGCAAAACAGAGAATTTCGGAGCACAGCTCGATAATCAGCAATTCAGCAATTCAAACGGTATGCCGGACGTACTTTCATCACCCGTGGTTCATCAATCCGACCACGTGTAGTGGTACTTCGTCGAATTTGAATACAAATCCGTTACCTTTGCCACGTGATTCATTTACAGGTCCAGCGTGTCTAGTCGAAAAGCGTGGAATTAAGTCCAATTTCGCTGCCCGCAATTTGCATAGACATTGCGAGTGCATGTGCGCCGGTAACATCTCGAAAAGTATCTCATTCATTGTTCATTGCTGTTCGAATGGTGTAGCGCTCCGAAATCGCTCCACATCCGACTGTGTGGAACATGAAAGGGGGGAGAACAGCAAAAGCATAGTTCATAGCCAGCCCAGTCCCGATGTCTGTTCCGATTACAATCACGAGAATATAAGCTATTGGGTTACCATCCCATCCGTAGGGAGATTAAGGAAACCTTTTTGGAGCAACAAGCTTGTTTTTGGGTCAACTCAGTCACGGTGTGATATAATTGTTCTCGACGTCAGTAGCGGCAGCAGTGACAGCAGCGCGCCGCCGCCGCCGGTGGTTTCCATTCGATTCCATTCCGCGACTCTGCCACCCCAATCGTCATCGCATTGCTGACTGGGGCGGTGCGGGGCCATCGGTGGCAGAGGAACACCTAGATATTTATTCAGTACTCTGAGGTATTTGAACTTTTGTTCCAAACGGATCGTCAGCAGAACCGTATCTTTTTGCGTGCATGTGCTCGTGCGGTGGGCCAAAGTAAATTAGGACGTTTCTTGAATTGATTTTTCATGCGTAATTCCGATTGTGATGTGGGAACGTCTTACGTGTTGGCTGGAATCGAGCGGTGGGAGGGGGATTTCTTTGAGAATTCAATTTGTTCATTGACCGGAGGTGGAATGAACTTTCGCCAATGCAGACGTGCATAGTTTCAAACCGAGCTTTCGTGTGGTCTGTTTACGTTCACAATAGTTATTGATGATTGCTTGATTTTTGACCATTTTCAGATTTCAGTTAGCATCCACCTACATTAAGCTTGGTGCAGTATTCAAGTCCGTACTGAAGCCATCAATCGTGTAGTGCGGGTTAAAAAACTTCCGGACTTTGCGCGGCCGATGAGATATGTATTGCACTGAGAGTGGATTTAAGTTGCATACAAAATGTGGGAAAGGATGTGTTTTTTGACCCAGTATTTGTTTTTTATAAACCAAACAAAAAAAGAGTGGTATTTATGCCAAATAATTTATTTGTAATTATATATATTTTTAATTATATTTTACAAAGTGGACACGTTGTCGTCTTCTGCTGAGCAGTCAAAAGTAAGTACACTGCATAAAGATGCCTGGGTTCTCAACAAAAATATATTGCAAACGAGACTCCAAGAAAAAAAATTATTTTATTTCACATTAAATTACACGTGTACCACGCGTTTCGTGAATGGAACGACTGACCATCGTCACACTTGGTATCGCGTTCTTTAGATAGATAGATTGATCATAATATTGATGACATAGGTATTGTCATCGCACATTTTACAGTTTAGAGATATGACATTATAATATTTTTCTTCTGTAAAATTACAAAATTTAGTAAAATTCAATCAAGCAAAATTATGGTTATTCAAAATAATATGGTTATTTTTGGAGGAAAGTGCGAAAAATGTGTTAATAAATGTAAGAACAATATAGTTAGGTAATTATAGTCAACACACATGAAATCTGTCATTTCTTAAAACAATATAAATAAATAAATAAGTAAATAAATAAATAAATTAATAAATATTGAGACTTAATTCATGCGGTTTTTTTTTTTTCAAAATTTGAACGATTATTTAAGAAAAACATGTACAATAGTATCCCATCTTCCCATTTTTCTGGCAATTTGTGGATCCCATCCCAATACAAATGCGCGGGCTTGGCAGCCAAGAATGATTCAAGCCAATTTTTGATATTCTGCTCTGATGTGAACCGTGTTTCAGTGAGGGCGTTCTGCATCGACATCGGAACAAATGGTAGTCAGAAGGGGCAAGGTCTGTGCTACAAGGCGGGTGAGGTAAAACATCCGATCCACTATTTTTCAAAAACGTGGGGCAGAGCGTTGTCATGATGGAAAATTATTGCCTCGTGTCTGGTCGCATATTCCGGGTGTTTTTCAGCTACTGCTCTCTTCAAACGGATTAATTGTGTTCGGTAGCCTTGTCCATTGATGGTTTCACACGGTTTTAGCAGCTAATAATACAGCACACCCTTCTGATCCCACAAAATACAGAGTAACGACCTGCACGCCATGGATATTCGGCTTAGCCGTTGATTTGGCTGGTTGGCAAACTACTCTCGGCACGTTCGCTCAGCTAGTGCACATTCACCATAAACTTCCTCCAAAATACGATGACCTTCTGTAGCAGTTTTCTTCATATTAAAATAATGAAGAAGAACTCCCCGCAAAAATACTTTTTCAGGCAAAAGTTCGACATATTTGAGTGAAAAAAAAAAATATTAGTGTTGTTTATGCTTCCAATGAATGACATATACTATGGCATATACTAATGACGTACAATGATAGTAGCTTTCCAACGCATGTTCCAATGGAATAATACAAGTTACGCCATCTCTTAGCAAACCACACGAATTAAGTTATATACCCATAAATAAAACACAGGATCATTAAACAAACAATATATATAAAATTATGATTTAGAATAATAATAAGAGGGTTTTCAGCACAACAACTGCGTTCTTGAAATTTTATTTACAGTTTCTGTATCCTATCAGAAATCAATTGAACATTTGCTTTTTGTGTACGTCTCTAGTTGAGTGATGCCATGGCAAATTTAAAATTAAATTATTTTAAGTAGTTTGTTTTGAGATACTTTCAATCTTTTTACGTGACATTTCGAACACTTACCCGAGACTTGGCACCCATACTACATCTTGTAGATGATAATTTTATTTTCAAGGGAAAGTAACGACTTCCTATTAATAAACGGGTATAGCAGCCCTTTTAATTATTTTACTAATGTGATCACTTAAAGTTATTTTCGTATCTAGATTTATACCCAAGAAAAGTACGGAGTTCTCCCAATTTAAGGACAATCCATTTACCTGCTATCGCCATGTTGGAACAAAGCTGGGCTTTCTTTTTCGCGTAAAAAAGATAGCCTGCGTCTTTTCCTCATTCAATTTGATGTTCCATTTGCTGAGATATTTTTCCACAGATATGCTCTATAAAACTCGTATTTTGCCAGTCCTACTGTGTGGATCTGGGCGATATGCAGAACAGCACTGTGTCTTGGTGCCTTCGAAGGGAAAATTCTACGTCAGATAGTTAATGGTCCTGTCTGCTAAGAGGGTGAGTGGAGAGGAAGACACAAGGGCTAAGTCCACGAAATTGTGTATGCAGTCCGGAAGACGAAACCTGTCGACTCCGCTGGTCCACATCGAGCGCATGGACACCAGTGCTACTGCTGAGATGATCTTCGAGTTCGAGTTTCCTGGTCCGAAAAGAAGAAGTATTGTAGACACAAGACAGCTTGGTCTTGATGACCGGAAGCAGCCTGCCCAGAAGCGTCAACTATGTAGGGCAACTAATGCTCAGGCTCGGAACCTCCATGGGTCACTTGCCAGAGAAGTAGATCTCTGTTGACTGTAGCAGGGTAGTAGACCGGAAAGCCTGAAGATAAGCCCGTCACCGCCGCTCAGGTAGTGGGTTTCAGTTGCGCCACGGTCGCCACCAGACTTTAATACTGGCTGAATTTCAATCTTGGCCATAATTCTTCTTTGAAATGGAAGTAAAACCAATTTACCCTTATTTTGATTTTCAAAGCGAAATAATTCAACATTTTGCATTTGGTTTGGTAAATCATGTTCAGCATTCAAAGCTTCACGTTTTCTTATTTTACTTATCCTAGGTCTTGTTTTGTGGATTTTTCTTGGTCTAAGTGAGCCGCGGCCATTAGGCTGCCGGGGCACCCAATTTACCTACCTACCTACCTAGACCATCTCTCGTGCGAACGAAGCTTGTCTCGTGACAAAGCTTGTCTCATCATCTCGATTAGATGCGTTCAATAGTTTTTGAATGTCAATGAGCTCATTCCGTGTACCCAATCATTTGCTAGGAACTTCTTAAAACTATCGTGGTATCCATGTAACCCCCCTGCATGGATGTTAAACGAGCACGTCAATCGATTGACACTTTTGCAAAGGAAAGAACAATCATAAATCAGAAATTATCAGAAAATATTAGTTTTTATTGCTCGGGGAGATGTCTTTTCAAGAAGATATCCTCAATCCTGGTATCCCCAGCAGACAACCATATCCGGCGTTCTGTGCAATCCGGATAAAAACACTTTGCATGTGCCACAGAACAGACAACAAATGCAGTCACAGCTGCAACCGTAACTGACAGCAAAACATACTACTACCCCAAGGATATCGACAAACGTTTGCTCGCTGTCTCAACTCTCCTATCCACGTTCCAATCGAAAATATGTACTCTCCGTCTAATTGAAGCACCGATTAGCCGCAAAACTGTGGTACCTGCCCAATCGAATGCACCTCGATACTAATTAATGAGCACAACATCAATCGCATTTCGAAACTAATTCTGCGTCTCGTTAAAATATTTCACTTGTACGGACGTTGCGGCACGTTCACCGCGGCACAAAGCAGTCAATAATCTCAATCAAAACCAAAAATCGCCAGAACTGCTCGCGCCGCGCCGCCGTCACACTCTTATCGGCTCCTCCACAGCAATGCCTTCGCCGGAGTTAATCTCTTGCCCAAGATTAGCGCCAATCAATTTATCACTCGTCCAATGAGATTTATTAAAACCGACTCTGACTCTCAGAACGGCGTATCGGCCAAAAAACTATAGTAGCTGCAGCCCAATTTGGGCAGCGGACAACAGCTGTCGCCACACTCAAATGAATTTCCTATCCCATCGGCGAATGTGGTTTTCTCTTGCGGCCGCAATCAATGGTGTACACAACCACTCAAGCTTCCCGCATCGTGGCCAGCATCTCTGGGGGTGAGCTGCTCTGAGTGGAGACGACAGTGGGACACAGACAAACACAACAAACTATCCCACAACACAAGAGATACCCCTCCACAATTGGCCATTAAATAATTCACCTGATTCAAAAGCGCGCATGACTTGCGTGTTCTCTGAGAATACTCCTTCAAGCCTCGGTGCTGGGTATGCTCAGTGTTCAGCACACGGGGAGACAGATAGATGGACAGACGGACGGTAATTTCGCCTCATATGGCGAGAGCGAGGAAAAAAAAGATACGTAGCCAATAGATACTATTGAATGCCAAATAGACACGTAAACGCGGTAGCTGCTGAAGTGCAGATCTACTACACACACGCAACACGTTTGTGGTTTATACCGCAAAATGCGGACGTTAACTGCTTCGGTCGGAGTGTAATCATGACAATCATCTTGTGTTGGCCGCCCCTGCAGGCCGGTAGGTACCGCATGCGATTGAGCTTCGTCTACTCGCCTCGCGTAGCAATCGGCTTCAAGTGCCTTTGAATGGATGGGACAGTGTGGTCGACATTAAATGGTAGTGAGTGTTTCAGTTGCACGGCATACTCAAGCCAATGTGGCCACAATTTAAGTCGCCATCTAAGCTCGAAGGCAGCATTGTAATCTCGCCCCACATACATTTGAAAATAATCAAAAGCCGCAACGTTAAAATAAAACATTAGCGAAACATGGCCAGCACCGTGTACCGTGTCCTGCGGAACACACTGTATACCCATCATCGTTTTGCTTAGCTCCCTGCCTCCATTCAGGGCTTGTCGCCGCAAACTCGCACACATTCAGTTCGGATTAGCCGGCGCACGAGACGTACAGAACCTAAACTTTAAATTTGAGTCTCAGGAATGTTAAGAGTCCGTTCGCTCTCGGTGCGTCTCGGGCACAGGGGGATGTGGGGGCCCACTCTATTTCTTTCAATTAAACGCAATTTGTTGCCAGCAACTGTTCGACCGGCTCACGGAACGGTCGGTTGACAACTCCGGCCGAGTCTCTAGCCGACGAGTGATCGCAATTGAATTGGACATAAATAAAACGAGATCAATCAATTGATTTATTTTGACATCACCCGTGGGGGGAGTCTCGATCTCGTGCTTGATGCCTGATGCCCGGTCTGTCATTGTCGTTTGGTTTGCTTCGCAGATTTTTGGCTGAAAAGATACACAATCCTTTGGGACAGACGGTGCTACAGCGGCGGCGGCTGTAATTGTTTGTTGTCGTCGTTTTGCCTCGAGCTGATTATGTTTTTGCCTGCGCCGGGATAATTTTTGGTCGGTTCCATAAAATTCTCGTTAGTACGCGCTGCATAGTCCGCATAGTGGAGTCATTGTTTCTTGGCTTGGTTAACATATTAACTGACTGATTGGACAGTTGCCGGCGTGATTGGTTGAGTTTGCGTTGGGCCGCTGTTGCTCGGTGCTGCTGATGCAGACGTTGCTGGGAGCTGCTGCCGATTTGCAAGTTGATGGCCAGACAAATGGCTCTGTGTGTGGTTTGGCTAATTGCTTAAGTTGCTCAATGTGCACTTGAAGCTTGCGCGATGGCGCGGCAGCGCGACTTCGGTGGCTGGCCTAAGTAATTCATTAAGTTTTATGTGAACATTTTATTTCGGATTTCGTTGGCATAACTATATTTCACGTTGAGTGTTGTGAATAGTTGCACAATGTGGGTCAGGCGGTGAGTCATGTTCAGGAAATGTTGAGGCTTAATTGAATGTGGTGTGGTGAAACATGGTCGACTTGCAGCGATGGAGGGTACGTGGGTGCTCACGTGGAACTCAGTCGGTTGCAAGTGCAAGTGTTCAGAAGTCTCATCTTTCCAGAACTCACTTACGAGTCGAAGTATTCGCCGTTCAAATGAGTGCATATCTCTTGAAGTTGAGTTAAGAAATTTCCGCGTAAGCAGCGAAACTCCGCGTTGCAGCCTGTTTTTTTAATGCAAACGGCAATGATACAGCAGGATACTAGATTTAAGTTTGTCCTGCATTCACTACTAAGACTGTTCAGCGGATACTGAAAGGAGTCAAAACGGTTTTCATGTCTAAATACCTCTATTGCCACCCTCTATCGCTCCAAGAAGGTATTTAGAGTTTTTTGTATGATTTTTACGGTTGAATTTCACATTTCAACTGGTAACCAACTAGTTACTTAGACGGTGGCGACAGTTGTGAATATGATGAGCATATGATGAGCGAGGAGATTAAGAAATGTCTGTGCTTTCAGATTCCTTATAGTACTTGATTCTAAGTGTTGCCACTGCTTTTTTTTTTAATCATTGTTTCCCCATTTTAAAGATTTTTTTTTTTCTAAAATTGCCCCTAACTTCTAAACGGGGCCAGATTGGCCCATTCAGATTGTAAAAAAACGGTAGTTATTAACCCCATCTGCAAAATACCGTTATCAATTCATGGCTCCAAATTTATCGTACTCTCCCCTTGTTCTGCTTCATATGGAAGTCATACGCAAGATTTGAATTTGCCACCATTTGTACAGAATATTGAACAAAAAATAATAATTAGAGCTCACTGTTTGTGTGTTCATGTCGTTTGAGCTAAGGCACTCGCGATTGAACTAATCACGACGAATGTCACAGTGTTACCGAGTTACTCCACGCGAAATCTTAAAAAACAATTCGTTTCACACATTCATCCGCCATATAGTCCAGTTTGCATGTTCTGTCGTATACAAGCAAACAAAGCATTGATTTTCTTCAAATACAGAGGGTTATCTAAATGCATTCGATACGCGGAGGGAACAACGGGGTACAACGTCAGCATTGTGGTGAATAATGTCTAATGTCTATGGGGCATCCATAAATTCAGGCAAAATGTATCCTAAACTGACCTTACGGCTCCTGTTACGCAAAAAAGCGTAAAGCCAGGGGGACCGGATTTAGCCCCCCTGGCGCACAGTGGGGTATTTGACTGCTAAACATTGTATAAAGCTCCAGTTTGATCAGGGCACCTGCTTATGGGTTACAGACTTTTTTTTCCTGCAACTCCAAGTAAATGTGATGAGTTGCTGAGCAAAAAAAAAAATATTTTTTTTTTGTTTTAAATATGTTGTAATACAGTTTTTAATAATACAGATAATTCAGAATCATCCAGAATCGGCCATCACTAGGAAAGAGGAAAGCGTTTAAGACGCAATTCTAACTATTTTGAATATATGCTACTATTCTTCGTCGCTTGAGCTACTGTTACTGTTCCTAACGTTTCTTCTTCTTCCGAAGGGACATAACATCAACAGCTTATGGAGAAAGCTTATGAGACATGTTTTTTGCCTACTGCATTATAGAACAGCATAGAAAGATGGACTTACAAAATTCCTTAATACTCCGTAAGTTGCAAAAAGGTACAGCAAATCTTTTTTCGATTAGAAGACAAGCAAAATTAGGGTTAGGGAGAAGACAGCTACAGGAGAGGTGCTGTGTTAGTAAAAACACGATAAAACACATAGTACAGTATTGCATTATTATTATTTGATCAGCGCAGCACCTGCAGAAACCAATTCCATTTCAAACCCCAGCTTTCCAGAAAACAAAACCACGCAAAAATGTTTTATGTTGTTTTCCAAAGAAGTTCAAACTGCACGCGTGATCTAAGCACTCGACTTTGTACTGTCACTCTGGCCCAATGGTTTGACAGATTGACTTCGTGTTTTGTTTTTCTGATAGATACGATCAGAAATGAAGTATGAAAGAGACGCCGAACTTCTACCTCTGTTGCCGCTTAAAATTTTTGACTACCATTTTTTGTATCGACTTCTAAAGTCATTATTTCGTGAACAACCGTCAAAAATTCATGGATTACTGCCAAAAAGTCTATGAAATTCGTCGATGGACTGGGTCAATCAGCTGTGAAGTTGGGCATCTCTATCATACTTCATTTCTGGATATGATTTACTTAATGTCTGCAAAAATTGGGCTTCATGCCATGTTTGGGGATCAAATACCGTGCGGCGTAGGAGTCGACGCACATACTCTGAAATGAAATACTTTCTAGAGAAATGTGCTTTGAATTTTTCGATTCTACAAATATGAAAACTAAGAAACACAAAATTTTAAGGCCCTTTGTCGCTTCGTTAGCGACACCTTTGAAATTTATCAACGAGTATGTTTTTTCTGAGAAATTTAAATATTTTTCAGATTTCGGTGCTTTGATGGGAGAAGTAATATTTATTTGGAAGGTCAAGTATTTGGCCTTCAATTTGCATAAACGTTTTTTGATGTTGGTTACCAATTCCTCAAACTAGCCGTTTAATTAATTTCCCCATTTGCAGGAGTGGTGTTTAAATGTTTGTTGGATTGTAGAAAAAAAAGCTCCAAAAACTTCCAACGATAGGCCCAGTTTTTCCTGAAATTTTTAGTGCACTCGGCTGCATTTTTTTTTTCAGCAAATTCAAAATGGGCGAATTTTGAATTAAAGCTCCAGAGGAATTGGAATTTTGGGATTTGTATTGGTTGGAAATAGAACTAAAATAGCTTTGTATTGTATGAAAATGGCCATTGGGTTACAATTAAAAAGCTTCTGGCCTTATTCCGGGATCGAAGGCATTATTTGTAGAGCTTAACCTTTAGAAATGAATGACTATTCCAACTTGTTAACAGAAATATAGGAGCTCTTAGACTGGGAATGTCAACACTGTATGCACGGATTAGATTTATGGAGTGCACATTGCAACTGGGTTATAACTTTAAAGAATAGAGAACTGATGAAGCTATCGGTGCTATTAAGGAAGAGGAAAACAAACGAATTTAAGTCAAAAATTCGAATAAAATTGTAATGATAAAACAACAATTTCATTGCTCTACTTTTCATAGTGGAGATTTCACATATTAATTTCCGCGCTCCCATAAAAAGCGAACTACTGTGCGACACACCAACACACTATGTCACAGCGCACAGTGGGTTAGTTTTTTTGGGAGCCCGACAATGAATACATTTTTTTGGGAGCCCGATATAAATATGTGCGACGTGATCTTTTCATGGTTCAAAAATGGTTGATGTAGCTCAAGCGAATTACTCATTAAATGAGTCAACTTAAAACTCTTTTCGAACCACGGGAAGATTTATTAGCACTTGTACTATTTGTTTAAATTTCATTAAGACCGGTTTACGTTTTCAAATGTTAGAGATTTATCACTTCGCAGAACTAGAACTCGTCACAACTTTTTAATTACATCCCAATTGGCATTTTTTGCAGCTAAGGACAACATATTGCCTCTTGCAATCGAACAATCAATAAAAAAAAGCACTCAGCAAATGTGTGCTTAATTAAAACCCTAGCATAATAAATTGACGACCTCAGAGCTCCATCAATAGATTCTTAAGAGAGATTTATCCTTCTTCTAAGCCCTAGTTGTATTCTTTCCAACAATTATTAGCCGAGCAATAATGGCTCCGATGAATACTCTTTCGAGTTTTGAAAAAAATCCACGCCAAGCTACGCGGAGTTCTGCATATTTTTGAGTTATGTTCAAATATTTGTTTTGCTGTATCGGATTTAAAAAACACGGGTTTGATTTTGGTCATGTTACTTTGAAATCATAAGCCTGGGTGATAGAATACCACTTGCGTGTACAACTTAAAAGGCCACGGAGGACTTTTTCCGCTTTCAAACTTCTGCGCAGCACGGCGACCGACCAGTTCACACTCTATGAGAAGAATCGATGGCTAATCATAATCAATGAATTGTGAATGTTGTTCGTGTCGTTTTTTGAACTGATTGAACACAGAACTCCCAGCACCTACCTACTTCATGAAACCGGCAGCAAAATTCATGGCATCAACACACGTATGTTATAAAAAAAATCTCATAACTAAGCATCCTAAGAATCCTTTCGTAACTGTTGGTGAATCCTGGATACAAAAACGTTGTACCCCAGATCGGGATGTGCTTGGAGAGCAATGCAATTAAAATGTAAAAACATTAACAGAGCATGAAAGAGACGTGTGATATCCCATAAACGGGAAATGCCTCGTCCAGGAATCTGGGCTTCGGGGCATTTCTACTAGTCGTGGTACTTCCGGTTTAGTCCAAGCAATCGGTGCACAACAAATGTGGTTCAGTTAATAAATGATTCTGAATCCAACCTAACCGGAGGTTCCTTGAACAAACGAATAGAAAATGTACAGCAGCCTCAAACCTGCGGCATATTCACGCGCATGTTCCTAACAACTGACTTTGACTACTGCCATTGCTCACCGCTTTCGCTTCGCAAGAAAGTTTTCCAAAGTCAAATGAAAATGAAGACCATTCCAGTCAATAACACATCCGCATAATGGCTTGGAAAAAAAAAAAAAAAAGAAATCAAAACCAAAGTAGTCCAGCGCCAGTTCAACTGCGCTTTTGAATCTGTTCTTGTTCTTTTTTTTTGTCAGATCCACAACTAAAGACGTATGCACACGTGTTGGTATGGAGGTGCACCACAATCGTCCCTCAGCTGCATCCAACGAATTTGGCCCAGATACCGATTAAGCGTTGCCTTTTATTTCGAGAGGTTACCAGACAGATGTATACACATGTTAACCTGCTGACGCCCACTTTCGTTCGTTCGAAAGTTATTGAAATTTCACTGCGCCATGGCGAACTACATTTGGCATGGTTTCCTCAAAAGGATGCACGACTTAAAATCCCATAAAACCGTTTGTGCTCGCCCCCCACACACATGCGCATACGTCAATACAGCCGAACGTTGAACACCGGATCACATTAAAACATTAAGAGATCGTAAAATGAGATCGTAAATGATCGTCGCTGCAGCCGTGCGAAGGGTGGTGGGGCTAGGTAGATCCATCTTATCGCTTGTGCAGTGTCATTAGCAAGTCTGCACGTCTATGGCTCTTGCTGGCTGAAGAGTCATTGTTCTTCCTACCCGTTAATTAAAGGCGAAGTGGTTCACGTGGGCACTGTGGCGCAGTTAGGGTACTCGCATCTATCAAACTATTGGATCTAGTCGATATGGTTTCGGTTTTATTCATCGAAGAGAACGCGTTTCGCATTATTGCGGGCACCCTGCCTACAGATGGTCGCGCTGGAGATTCGCTTTGCTCTGCGATTGAGCACGCTTCGACGTGATGTTGTTAAAACTGTCGACAAGTCGGAATGGAACCGTATTCAGGTGTAATAAAGTTGCATTTGTAGTTGGATCTACACTTCAGGATGCGGCTTGCGAAAGGATGTGGATTGTTTAACTAAGGGATCACAAGGCACATTAGGTCAAGATTTGTGTTCAGCTGCGTATTTTGTATGCAGTTCTGTGACTTCCTGAATGTGTGTGTTTGGTGGCGGTTCAGGGTGAACCCATTTAGCACTGAGTGCAGCTTTGATACGACGGCTCCGATAGGAATGCTTAGTGATGAAATTAGAACTATCGAGCGGCGCTCAGGAACAATAAGAAATCTTCAAGGAATTATAACAAGCCAACCAAATTCCAATATCTACGTGTCCATTCATTACCGTGGCACTCAGATCCGCACCGACAGCCGTAGGATTCTGTTACATTTCCACCTCAAAGATCGGGAAGGTGACGATGGGAAGATATGGCCATCTCAGAAAACGTTCGGTTAGTCTATCATGTGGTTCCCCCTTTGATATATTCCGTTGCCTGGGATGTATTGCTATCAACCCCTTTCCTAGCCACAGTAGCTTCATTGCCGGTGATGATCGTAAGTCCTAAGTACCCAGCATGGATCATAAAATAACCGAATGCTGCGTGCAAGAACATTTAGTTCTTTGCTGCAGTATGTGACTTTCTATTGCCGAAATTCTCCTCTATCGATGATTGATTGGCGTGAGTAGGGCCATTTTTGGATTGTTTTTATTTACGGCCAGGGAATGTAGGCATTAAGGACTGCACTTAGATTTAACAGTCCTCTGTTCAACCACGTAGTGTCCATTGGTTAACCTAGGAAGCTACCTGTGAGTAACCAACTCGTGTTGCACTCTGGGCAGCGAACTTTTGTTGTTTTGCGAACTATGCAACGTTGCCAGAACATCTTGGCTAATCTGCAGAAAGTGCATGTGAGCAAGGGTTTTAGTACATACTGCTTGAAATAGTGCACCTATTCAGACCACCAGCTTTATCATATCGTGGGCTTGGCGGCAGTGTGTCGACCCCTTATGCCCGATATGAGCAAAATCATTTTCACGGCTCCACCTCTTTCGAGTCGCTGACAATGCTTAAAGGGTATAACTGTCTTCTAGAAAGAAGCTACTTGGCCATTCGTAGTCAGCACAAAATCTCCTCCAATCCCTTCCACTCTTGAGAGAACAGTAGCAACGAGTGGGGAGCTAGGCCCTGTCCTTCTACTGGCTGTAGCGCCATCTATTATCATTAATTCAGGAAAGTCGCGCAACCCTGAAAACTCTTTAACGTACCCTGGCCCTTCATGGAAAACAGTCCAAGAACCGAGGGTCTATAGGATCGATCAGAAGCGAGGAGCGTTAACCAGATACTGCTAAGCTACCATCCAATGATTAAAGCAGTTCGTTGCCCACTGCTTCCTAAGAAGACGGGATATAACCGACGGGAAGACATATAGTCTCACCCAATACATTTTAAAGCTGCTTACTGGACATCAAATCCTGTATTCTGTAATTGTGATCTATGCCCTGCTTCAGCAGCAAGTGAGGCATGAAATACTGAAGCTGCTAACGATGTGGCGTTCGATGAGCTCCATGCCATCCACGAGCCATCTCGCCTTTTCTAGTGGCAAAGTACCGATGCTCAGGTGGACAGATTGGCCTCGCCTTAACGACTCCAAGACCCTGTCTCTCTTTCCGCAGAAGGGTTTCCACGAGTCCCTTTAGGCTTTCTTCTCCACGGATTTATATAGTCGCACTTGAGGAGTCCCACTTGAGTTTCATTTGCAGCCGCACGGCATTCGCACTTAGAGACCGACACACCATGCATCGCCTTAAAGTCAAGACGATTGGTGAAAACTTTTTCGATTAAATTTTATTCGTCAAACAACATAAACTATGTCTTAACATCGCTTTCGACACCCCCTCCCCCCCCGGAAGTGATCGGCAATTATTCGAAATAAAGTGCATTTTCAACTCGCAGATCATGGGCACCCTCCCGTGAGCCGTCCAATCTCCGCTCAATGACTTTCCTAGTGTAATTATCGATTTATCATTATTTTATCATCGCTGCGAATAGCAAGCCCATCCCACGCGCCACCTGGCTCTAATTATTTAAATGCATCTCCCGCCAGTCTGCCGCTGATGCAGATGGCAGACCCAAGCCAGGCTCACTATCTTTGGGTACGCCGCGCTGCGCCGTATCTTCGAGACCACTGTGCGCTTAGCTAGGCCATGACAACTGCAACCGCAACGGCGAGACAGACAACAACAAAGGGCGGCTTTGGTGCATTACCGACGTGCTTCCTAATGATTCCCTAAACTAGTTGTGCGAGTTGGTGCAAGCTCCCATGATGCACGTGTGTTGGCAGAGGCAATCCGTATCTTATCACGCACTTTTCTTCTGTTTGCAACCATTCGGCAAATCCAGTGGAGTCTCAGTGCTGCACTGTCGAGACGATTCGCCAGAGACGAATGTCTTCTGACTGCAGCAGTAAACTTCCGCTACGCCTCCAGCCCCGTCGTGGAGGTACCCCGATAAATGATTGCATTAAGCGAACAAGTTGTCTAGCAGCAGATGATGACAACCACGATGACGATGCTGATGGTGGTGATGCCGCACCGGTCCTCTCTCTGCCCTGTGGCCTGGTGCGTGGTGTGCTAGATTCTGGGGATTAATTTTAATGGGCATTCGATGGGTGGGCGGCAGACGGAAACACTGAGAGGACGGTGGACAGAGTTGAAGACGCGGCACATTTGTCGGCCGGTCATTAAGCGATGCTGTGTGTGTCAGGCAGGCAATTCCTCCAATATGCCATGACTCTTGGGGAAATCAGATCTTTCGATAAACGATAAACGATCGATAATGGCAAACATGGGAAATTGCTTTTGAAGCCGCTTAATTAGAAGTTCCGTTTCCGTTCGGTGAAGCGCACCATCGGGAGATGCGGATCCGAGGAGTGACACTGTTCGAAGCGGGCTAAGGTGAGACAGTTTGATTCAAGAAAGTGGAGCACTTTGTCCTTTCCTGTAAATTACATCTTAAAGGCTTCCAGAAGACAACCTTGGCAAGATGACTGGTGCCAGATCGTGTTGACGGTCGTTTGTGACATGTCGCATCCTCCTTCTCCCAATCCCATCTCATTATCAATACAAATCTTAGCGATTTGTCAAAGAACCTCCCACGCAGGTACAGGCGCCACAATCAAACAGTCAGACCCGTTGGTGGGTGGGCGTGCAGTCGTTTCAAATCACCGTCATTGTGACAGCTTCATTTCTCAATACCGTCGTCCTAACCAAGCGCGCCTGTCATCGCTGTTCACGATGTCAATGCTGCGAATTGTGAGGGAGAAAAACCGTGGACGTCCAAACAATGACCGCGGGCCATCACAACCCACCAGACGCCGCCGCCGTCGTCGAGTTAAGCCTGCAGCAACGACACCATAAAGTAACACCTCTCACTAAGCTTTTCATCGCTTTTCCGGAGCAAAAACACACACAAAATCTCAAACTTATTGCGCTCCTCGGGCTCCCATCGCCAACTGGGCGCTCTCTGCACATGGAACCGCGGCGGCAAGAAGTCATCGGCGTCATCGTCGTCGCCGTGGAGCTGTCGCCGTTCCACATGAGGGAGATCCAAGCGGTTTAGCCCATTTACACACCTGAGAGGATTAATTCGGAATCAATTTGTTGTGAAATTAAACGAAACGCTGGATCTATTAATTATATCATTATTACCGTTGTTGCTCGGCACAATGCCGCAGCAGCTGCAGAGGGCGGTGGGACGCCATGCCATGTGTCTGGTGGCGGGTGGCTGACTGGGCTCCATGTGCGCTCTAGAAGTCATGGAGTGCACTACCAGTAGGTGGTCTATTCGCTTCAGCTATGGTTTAATTCGCTTGCGTTTTTTTTCCGCTTTTTTTTTGCTGCTTGCAGGTATTGGCCGCAACAGGTTCGCATGCAGACGGACCACTTACGCAACGTTCGAGTAAGGCCAATGAAGCCAGTCAGTGAATGTCGGAACGAGACTAAACGGTTAATTGTCGAAAATTGTGTTTCGAATGAGCGCATGCGCGCCAGGATGAATTTATTAATGACACCGAGGGTGCGGCCGCTGCGCTAGTTGGGCGGTCGAGATTTCCAAATGTGTAATTGTGTGTGTCCGGGAAACTGTTTAAGATTGGTCTACATTTTGTTAAGAGTTACAGTTGCTAATTACTTCGCATCGTCGCTGCGAGAGGCAAGGAGGAGGTTGAACGTGCTCGAAAGAAAGTGCGGGTCGACCCGAGACTCTTGTTTGCTTTTCAAGATAATTCGCTGTACCAACTGTGCGGGGGAAATGTGAGCAGAAAGAAAGCTAGGGTGAAACTGCGGATGTTGCAGAATGTCAAGCTATGCTTGGGTCTTTCGATTCTGAGTGTATGTCTCTGAAATGGGACAGATGCCAAACTGGTAAACGGAGTGGTTTTTTCTTCTATTTTTTGTGGAGAGTTGATTAACATGGAATGTTCAAAAACGAGGCAAAGGTGGTCACAGACTTAAGGGGCAGTTACTGTGAATATAGGCTGACTCAACCAGAGCATGGCTTATGTCAAAACCCGACGAATGGTAGCCAGAAGCATAGTCGAATCGAAGTGCTCACAATTGCTTCTGGGACCTTTAGCAAAATTTCGATGACAACTGATATGTACGTACGTGCAGAACGATTGACTTTTCGCTCCCATTTAAGTTAAACGATTTGGTCATTCTGGTTAAAGTGTCAGACTCGATTGCTTAAGTTGTCTTATGGCTACTTATGTCCATTGTCAATGTGCCATCTTTGGCGATTCTATTGTCAGTTCACTTCCGTAATCAGTTCCCTCAACTTTTTCAATCGGTTGTCCAGCAGTGTTTGTCTGAGCAGTTGAGTCGGCTGCGAAGCTGATTATTTGTATCGTCGCTTATTTTCAGGCCACATTATTCACATTTGTCGGAGTTCCCCCAAGGGCTATTATTTTCTGCTAACGTATGGATACAGGCGCGTCATCAGCCCGATCAACTCCACACCACGAGCTCTGTATTGACTCCTGCTTTATGAAGGTTAGTGGGAACTCCCTCATTGGTTACGTCGTTAAGAGCTCCATCGTATCGACGGTGGATACCACTTTGTGCACTGCAGTGTCCACCGATCTATTCTTCATGTACGCAAGTTGCTAATTGAAGAAAGCAGAAATGCCTACCTGATCCATGACGTAGACGTCTATCAAGGGTTCCAGTGTAAAATGTGAATTGTAATCTTTGGCAGAAGCTACCTTTGATAGATAGAAATGGAGCGGTGACTGACTTAAATGCAAGCTTGATCATCCACTTTCAACATGGTGAACAACTTTCCCTTGTAATCACCAGTCATCGTTGTTCAAGCACCCGTTACTGCAACAGGATAACCAGCATCCTTCAGTGGAAATCAATGTCAGAATATGCCAGCACTCTCTCAGGTACCCCCGGAGCGCCTTAATCACCCATCAAGTCGAACGACAACTTGATTCCATGTCAAGGGCACATTCAGTTTGGCGAGAGCGAAACTGAATCCGATATTTCGGACTTCGGAATTTCTGTCATTCACCCCCGAACCACATGAGTTAACATGCCAATCGAATGCCACCGCAGTAGGATCTTTTGTTGACACATTCCGCATGGCATCGTTCTCGATTCCGCCTCCACCAAGAGCACCGAAGCAATCAACCCACTTGTGCATTTCGGTTTGCGCTCGAGAAATGTGTAAATCTCGAGGAAATGTCGTCCATTCCGACGATAGAGGCGCAAGTGTCTCTCTTCCAGCTATTAAATATTTAGCGTTAGTATCATTCTTTGCCACACAGAGCAGCGCAGAGTTTCAAAATTGGAACGTTTATTCTGAGAATCATTTACTTCCGTAGTTCACATCGCATACGTCACAATCACAAACGGAATCAACGCATTGGAAACTACAGGTGCGCAAAGAACAGAGAACAAAATAAAGAGGAAGGAACAAACTACTGAAGAAACTGGCTGCTGACTTCAAGTTGCAGCATGCTTGCTGGTTGCCTGACTGAGCAATCACTCCGAATTAACGAGCGTACCAAAGCATATAGCTTTTTTTTTATGCAAACTGTTTAGACTCACCTGTCATCTAGTGATCTTGTAGATGGTTCTGCCTGCATGCTTCATCCTCCTTGAAATACCGGCCTGAGCAATCCTCTTTACAAGACCAGCTTAAAATTTCCCTCATCTGGGTACGTGGTCAGAGTGACGACTGGCCCCTAGAAGATCATGCCTCAAACCTTGGTGTCTTCTTCTTCCTCTTAGGACCTGGGCCTCATTCAACATGCCTCCAGTTTCGCACATCAAGCCGGCTGAGGTCCCCCTAGACTTGTGTAAGTCACCTTGTACGTGGACGTCCTCTAATGCGTTGTCCCACAGGCTCAGAGTCGAAGATTTGGTATCCCACACAACAAATATTGTCACAGTTGCAACTACTTAGCTGAGAGGGAGACTAGAAACCATTTCATCTGCACCTGCCAGGCTCTCGCTAGAGCAAGACAGCGATCGCTTGATAGACCCTGCAGTCCGCTCAAGATTATCGTAACTAATATAAACTGGGGTAGTTGCAGTTATCGAGTTTCTGTCGATATGAAAAGCGGAGAACTCTGATTCGATGATGATAAATTTAGGAGTTGCCCTCAAATGAGAGTTGCGTTAATCGAGAACGCACTGTAATAAAAACGCAAGTACTTTCTTAGATGGTTCAAGTAGAACAGCCGGCGTTGATCAAGCATCAACACAATTTGTGGCAATACGCCACGTTAACCAACACGCTCGCATGCAGCGACGCGAACTGTATGATACGCCTGGAGAACCGTAGGTAGTGACGGCTCCCAAGGTGTAATTGTATGCTGCTTAGGAGGTGTCATCATCAATCTAGTTGACCTTGGTCCCCAAGACTGTATGGTACCACAGTTGCAGCATTAAAACACCGTTATCACCGAACCACCACTTGTGCCTTGTCTCTCTAATTCACTGTATTTCCTCAGTTTGCATGCGATGTAATATCTCCACTTGAAGCTGAGTCTTTTCGCCACCCAGCGAAGACTCTTCCAGTAGCTCGACAGTTAATGCTCTCCGCTGATGATGTGAAAACATCTTTCGCAGTGACTTTGTTATTTTACACTTTTACCTCAATAGCTCAGAAATCGGCGATAACCTAACATGAGATGATGATGTCGAACAATCCCAACGTTAGCACTCCATCTGGTTCGAACGCTGATGGAAAATGGTAAATCTGATTCGAAATTGTTTGCGTATCTTTGGAAGCTTTGCAGGCGTCATGCTCAAACATAGTGTCACCTGTAATAGAAATCCAGGTTTTCTGAGTGGAAGAGTTTTGCATGTGGATGATTGTTACTCATCTGCTACTGCACTGTGCCGCGATTATTTCGTCTTTGAAACGGCCCTGAACATGTTATTTCGCGCAACCCTAAGAAATCCTATATAGCGTGAATCCCTACTGGAGATGGAGAGTTAAGTGTGATCATCATCACTTTCTCGAGTTCAGAGGGGTCTTCACTTTTGTAAAATTTGTTCGTTGCGAGGGAAGCCGGACACCCTGCACGACTGATCGGACACAGAGAAGAAAAACGTGAAAATTGCTCAGTTTTTTTTAAGACTTTGAAATTTATTTTTATTTTATTACATAGGAACACTCAAATTTATTTTATGTTAACAAAACCTGATTTTAAATTAAAAAAAAACCACAACAAATTAACAATGCAACATCTCACATATAATCGGACACTGTAACGACGACGGTATGAAATGCTAAATTACGGTGTTTTTCCCGTCAAAAACTTAAAGTTGTAGTGATTTGTAACATCCTGGCACATCAGAAATGAAGTATGATAGAGATGCAAAAGTTCGACTTCTCTTGCCCCTTAAGATGCTTGGCAACCATTTTATATCGTTTTCTAAATGCATTTACGTTATTTCGTGAATAACTGTCAAAAAGCCTCTCAAATTCGTCCATGGACTAGGGGTCAATCAGCTGTGAAGTTGGGCATCTCTATCACACTTCATTTCGCTGGAAATGTCCGCTATTATTGTTCAAAGTAGATGGTGTGCTGACGGTGCGATTGTTCGAGATCATCATCTCATGTTAGGTTATCGCCGATTTTTGAGCAATGGTCCGTGGAAATAAGACGATTAGTTTCGTCACAATGCCAGGGTGGAAAATCGGTTCGTGAAATAGCCAAAATTGTGAATGCTACATTCTACAGTACATGACATTAATTCACGCAACGAAAATTAAAATCGAATCCATAATGTAAGCAGAAAAGGGCAAGGAAGAAAGCTGGAGAACATTTTTAACATTTCTTTTATTGTGGCACAAAATCCACAATCCATACAATTTTAAAATTTTGAATTACAGAGATATGGTAAACGTACCTTACTACTATAATATAAATACAATTGTTTAAAATAATATCATATAAAAAATAATAATTTTTCAAATTCAGAAGGAAAAGCCACTAAAAACCTTCATCAAAACCAGAGAAAAAAAAAAAGAAAAGAGAAAGTGGAGAAGTATGATGAGAAGCTACTTGTCTGGTGAATCAACGAGAATCCTTTCTTATCCTCGGAGTCCCTAAAGGATTTTTTTAAAGAGACATAAGGAAGATAGCAACGAAACAATGCGGAGAGTACTTCGAAAACACGATTTTAATGGACGTGTGGCTCGAAAGAAGACATTAAGAAGGAAGTAAATTAAGAAGATCAGAAAAGAAAGGGTAAAATTTGCCAAAGAACATATTTCGAAGGATATGTCATGGACATAAATTAGGTTTTGTTCACGGACGAAAGCAAATTCAACTTAAAGTCTTCAGACAGACGAGTGTATGTATGAAAAGAAGCAAATGAAGAACTCTCTCATAAACATAGCCACGCTACTGTTAAACATGGTGGTGGGTCAGTCATGGTATAGGCATGTATACATATTTGGGATGAACTGGGACGTCAAGTAGCCCAAGGCAATTTAGAAACATTCAGGACCTTATGACTGGTCTAAATGAAGAATGGCAAAGTGTGGCCTCAATCTCCTCCAAATAGCAACTTTCATTTCTTCAATGCCTCGCCGCCTTGAAGAAGTTATGAAGTCAAAAGGGTACGCAACAAAGAACTAAACATTAAGTGAGCGATTATACGTGAGAGGTTGAAATTCAAATTGTGTTTGTTTTTTTAATTAACAATAAGATCTTTTTAAAATAAATTTTTTTTATTTATAGTTGCACAAATTTTACAATGTATTGCATACAATTTGTTGTACAGACATTTGGTTTCCATCACCGTACTACTTAAATATTCATATACTCTTTATATAATTTATCACAGAAATATTAGATTTTAGTCCGAAGGAAAGGCCACTTAGAAAACCTTCATGGCAACAAAAATGCGCATTTCCTTTGGAGAGAAGAGAAAAGTGGTTAGTCTTAATTTCAAATTGCTGGCTAGAGCGTTTTAGAACAAACAAAAATGACAGTAAATAAATATGTGAAAAAATAAGGTAAATAGATAAACATACATTAAATAAATATTAAACAAATACGCGCTACAAATAAGTAAATATATAAAAAATAAAATGAATTTCAGTTTTTCTATAAACTCAAATTGTGATAAAGCTGTTAACACAAATATTTTTATTTTCTGTGTCCGATAAGTCGTGGGGGCCACTGTATCTTGATTTCTCCTTCTCTATCGAGTAAGACCATCACACCTCGACTTACCAACTGACATTCATTTCCTAAAACTATGCTAGATCACCAAGATGTCATTCGAGTGGCTGTTGTATCGCTGTCGTCTGAGTGCTTCCGTTCCCGATTCAATTGTTTTCCGTGAATTTAGGTTTCAGGGCGTTTCTTCGTATTCTCAAGTGCTGATCCATTGACGTTAACTTAATATTTGGCAGATGAAGCGTCACATGTTCGGACAGTCAGGCAGCGATCAATTCTCTGAGTGCAGTCGCATTTAACGCCAAGACCTCCATTAATTGCCGCCTATCTCTTAAGGAGATGGCCAAGTATTACAACACCCCACCGGGAAGCAATGACATCCCAGAAAATCGCAGAGCAAACAAACTCGCTAGAAAGGGCACCACCTTAGTGCTCTTTCCGTATGAAGACCTTCTGTCCACACCTCTCGCCACTGTAAAGCATCTACTGAAGCTCAAAACGCTTGCTTATACTAAGAGTAGATGCTCTACTGGTACTGGGTGCCAAATCACAAAACTACTATGGTCTACGCGACCTGGTCAGTATGAGCACGCCGAATCTCAGAACTCTCATATGCACAACAACCGGTCACTGCTCCATAGGCAGCCAGTCTAGGCAGTCCCTACAATGACTTCTGCAGAAGCTGCAGATATGACGAGGAAAAAAAAAACCATCGCCCTCTCCTTTCCTAGATTTATTTTAGAGAGTTACGATTTTACTGAAGTAAGCAGCATTAGCATCAGCCATCTTCACCGCTTTATTAAAAGCAGTCCACCATTCTCAACTCACCTAAGCAAAGACTTTCAGCACAATGGCAGCACTCACTTCTCTGTCCATAGCAAAGCCACTCACACACACCCTGCGAAATAAAGATATTGCAATAATCATCACTTCGGGGCGCACATTGAATACTCTTAACCTTCTTGCGCTCGGGATATCTTCACCGGCTGCAAAACTAACTCGAAGTCAGTCCAGAAATTCCAATGTCTCCGGCGACGTCCTCCTTTCACTGCAGTCCTCAAACCTTTCCGAGATACACTCAGGTCAGTACCACCGCCGCTGAAATAGAGAACAACTCTAGACTGGCCACGATAACACCATCAACTCCCTCAGGCATCCATATCCACCTCCACCTCAACCTTTCGAGCAAGTTCCATCTTCAGAACTGTGTGTATGTGTGTGTGTGTCTGTACCACTTCCTTTTATCAGTTCTCCCGTTTTAATTTTCTCTAAAATTAGCATGCTCACTGACCTGTTGAACGGTGTCGATCCGAATGCTGTCCTTGCGTCTGCAGAGCCGCTGCCGATACATGGACACATGTCCAAATGTGTGCAACGTCCAAAAACCAATATCTCTCGCGCCCGCGGCGACTTTGCAATGCACTACCGTACATTCGCGTACATGCCTAACCACCGGTATCTTCTACGTGGCGACAAAGACTCCAAAGTGCTCCACTTGCCGGTTGATTATTGTAAAGATATTCCGCCCTCCAGTTTCTCCTCACATACACGTACGTCCAAGCGAGTGAGAGAGAATGAGGGAGAGTGTGTATGCAGTGGCACAATAGAAGCTCAGGCATAACCAATTCCAGCGGAAGCATTCCAAGTCACCATTTATCACATCTAGCGTTGGCTTAATCTCCACCACGCCGTGTATAAATGAATAGCGAATAAGCTGGCAATTCGTGCGCCCAGCTAAACACCTGATAACAGAGCGTTCCAGCAGCGGCGATCAGACGACTGCTGCCGATGCTGCTGCGGCTGCACTGTGCACACTCCGTACTCAAACGCCAAACACTGAGAGATGAGACGTGCTAAGCTGCTGCTGGTGCTGTCGGTGCTGCTGGTCCTGTTGCTGTGGCTGATGCTGGTGCTGCTGTGGCAGTGGCAGTGGCAAAAGTGTGCACTTATCGCATTTGCTCGCTATTCGTGTCTTAAATTAACCTTTTATAGAAAAAGTTATTTATTTCTTTTTTTCTCTCGCTCGCTGGGGCTTGTTGTTGGTTTTTCTCGCACATCTCCCCGCCAACTTCGCCGCCTCCATGGGCATTTGAAATATTGATGCCCTGGCTGGAGCGTCTCCCCTCAACGGCGGACTAACACCGGTTCAGTGGGTGCAAAAAGATAGACAAAACCTAAGGACAAACAAAAAAAAACACAAAAAATCTATCGAAATCGTCGCTCTCTCGTTCCGCAAATCATTTAACCAATCTTTTATGCGCCATAAATTTTCCAAGCGGACCCACTATACGAGCGCGGCAGAAGCTGGACAGCTCCCAGAACCGATGGCGCACGGTTCGAGCGGCGGATGAGCGTCACTGGCCGCGCACAGGTAGCCCATATTTGGTAACGCATGATTCTCCTCTCCACTGCAACGGCAGCGAGAGCTATCCCTCGGGTGGATGGGGATAGTGTGCGCGCCCTTAGGCCTTCCGCCTTCACGTCTGACCCTCAAAACCGATAAACTGTCCCCACGCCGCCATGTCATATATAGACACAGACCAGCCATCCGATACCACTATTCGCCACCATTCGGCAACGTTCGCCACTCGATCCATATTGCCGCAGTGAAGATCCGTTAAAGCATTCCTCCACCTGGAACGGTACCAATCTGCGAGACCTGGTCGATATGGTCATTGCACGACACAGTTCGCGCGGGATTTATGTGCCGAAAAATCGTGGGCACGATTAGTAGGCACGTAGGCACGCTGCCGCGACGCTGGCCGTCGCGTTGCCGGCCATGGTGTCAACCCTTCGATGGCGGTTGTGCGCCTCCACTGCACTTGTCATCTGTCATTAGACTAAATGGCGAATCGATCAGTCGAAGATCAATCGATCGCGGTCCCCAAGGTGTTGGTAGCCCAAACAGACTGCGAATCGGCTCCCATCCCGCGGTCTCCAATTTCAATCGACGCCGCCAACATGGACTCTGGGGGGGCTGGGCACTCTCGTGTGTGTCGCTGACCAAAATTGGTCTTCGCAATAAGTCACGTGAATGCTGTATGTCGAATGGTCGAGATTCGTTAGAGTGTGAGTTGTTGGCTTAGACGGAATTAAATGTTCCGCTTGTTAGGTATCCGAGGGAAAACGTACTGCGGATATCTGATTGGAAGTGCGCAGCTCCACGGATGGCATGTGTAGAGGCTGCGGTCGTGATACAACATGGGTTTAGTTGCCGCCGGGCTAGACTTTGTTGCGGAGTCTATTAGTGACATGGTGATGTCGCGCTGACTGATGCTACATGTGTGTTGCGCACTTCACGGTGAGTGCAGTGAAAACATGTGTTTCGCTTGGGGGCAGCAATCTGGCTGCCTGGCAGGAGGATGATGACGCGGTACCAACGCGGAAGATGGAATTTTCTTTGTGGGATGTAGACATCATTAACCAGTTAAGCCCGTGAATCGATTCATCTTTGAGTTCCGATTTAGGAAGTAATTTGACGCAGAGGAGCAAAGGTTTGGCATGACCCGATGCTCGCCAAGTGAGTCATGACTCATGGGGGAGGTTGCGATGCGTTGCCCGCCTGGTTCTAGTCTAAAAGGGATTCGAAGGATTGGACTGGGCACAACAAAAAAGTGGTGACTACAAAGATACATAAAAACTACACAAACATGTTGGCCTCGATTGCAACTTTAAACCAGATGTTGATCTCCAGATGCGGCAGATAATGTTTCTTCGGTCTTCCAGTAATATTCTAGCACAAGCGTTGGCTTAAAATGGTCAGTACGAGTTTAATTAGCTCCTGGCTTTTGTTTTTCAGAACTTATTTCATCGTTCAACAGCCACTCTGCATCGTGGTATCACGCGGACCTAGTCGAATCTACGCTTGTGTAGTTCACTAAGGAACTAGTTCAAAGAACAGTTCTCACAAGTGAACTATGTGAACTAGTTCACAATGCCACTTTTTTTCGCTTAGCTCATTTAGTTCAGTAGTTCACCAAACTAACTAATTGAACTAGATGAACGAACTAGTTCGATAAACAGATTTGAACGAAACTGACCGCTCTCTGGACTGAACTAAATCGTACAAGCCTTCTGTACACCATTTAGTGGCTTTAACAAAGGGATAGAGATGGCTAACACTAACGTTGCTTAGTTCGGCCAGATTATCGACGATGTAAGCCCATCTTTTCTTCCCAGAGGAGGCGGCGCTGCATGTGCAAAGAAGGTGCATAATTGTTTCCTCCTCGTTTCTACAGAAGTCATTGTAGGACAGAGTCCTGACAGTCGGCCTTCTCAGTCTGATTAGATCTTATTCGTGTTACTCAGATCCTCCAGGCTGTTGAAGTAATATCGTCCTAGTAGTTTTCTTCTGATTTCTGCTAGTGCAGGGCATGTTCCGAGGTAATGCAATATCGGTTACTCTTATTATTCATCCGTGCAGCTTATGCAGAAATTATTATAAGGTGTCTGTTAAGTCATCTGGCATAGTTGCCTAGGAGACAGTGGCCTGTTAGCACCCCTATTACTTTACTGGTAGCCTTCTTGTCAAACAAGCAGTCAGTCCTTTATTGATTTGGCATAGGCCACATCGCTTTCGATAACCTGCGAGTATCAAGTTCTGACCATTTCGGGTTGGATCGTTTTTCGCAATCGTCTTCAATCGCGATTTTATTGTTCTCAGTTTTTTCCTTTCTGGTTTTTAAATTCATTTTAAAAATAGCTGGACGAGCAATGATTCTATTCTAAATTACTGGCCCTCGGTGGGCTCTCTAAGCTAAACTAAAAAAAGCAGTGGTTTGATAATGCCCAGCCGATTGTGCTTGTAAAAAAGACCTTCTAAGCATACTGTGTGAAAAGTCTTCTCCAGGTCAATGAAGGTGCATTGTTTGTGGCTCTTGTTCCATTAGATTTCCGATACCATTTTCGACGCATCATGAATAATGTCATGTCCCACTTTGAATAGGGTTTATCCGGAATTATAATTTGTACAGTTTATAAGAGCTCTATTGATCACCTTCTCGAATACCTAGCTGATGTTCGAAAGGAGACTAATGGACCGGAGGTTGCACGGATTCGAAAAATCATTTCCTTCGCAGTTTTCCAATGCTCCGGATAATGTGTATTCAGAGCATTGCTAAACAGGATCGTGTACATATTAACCACATCCAGGGGCAGATGTCTTAACACAATGTTCGAGATCACATCGACTCCCACTGACTTCTTCTTCTTTAGTGATTCGAAGACCACCTGGAGATCTGTCATCGATATATTATTTTCAGTGGGTTGTGGGTTGTTTCCTGATCGAGCGCCATTGCCATACCCGCCCCCTTTCTTGATAGTTCATCGGCTCTTTCATGCTCGGAATGCCCTTGTGTCCGGGACTCAGCATAGGGTAAGATTGCATCTCCCTTAGAGGTAGACGGCAGAGTTTTACCATCTTGGGATTTACTGATGGTGTGCCCAGAACTTTTATGGCCGTCTATTGGGCTCATTGATAGTCAGATGGCTGCCTCTTGAACAGCTGTTACTTCCGCTTGGAATACACTGCAGTGGGTCTTCTACCGATTTGGCGTTAGTGTAGATATCCCAGGCATTTGGATCACATACTTTATCTTCGTCCCATTCTTCTCTTGTGGGGATCAGAGTCTTGTGCTTTACCTCGAAATCCATGAAGGGTGTCAGATGGTCTGTCTCCTTAGGGACAATCGAGTTCTGCAGTATCTCCTTGTGCCCTTTTCCGTGGGTTTTGTCCCTTCGGTTGCCTTTCCTTAGTCGTGTGGCTGCATGTGGTTACCTTACATGTGACCATGAGTTCCGAGGTCACTTGCTGATGAGTTTATCCTCTTATTGAGGGGTCTCATATTCCATGTCTGCAATTAAGATTAAACCGAAAAACGGTGTGTATGGGTTAACGGTGCTAGGTTAGGTAAGGTTAGGCGGTGGCGCCTTAGCCTCACGTTGACCTGTTCCATAGTATTACGACTAAACCGAGCAATCCTGTAGCCAGTGGTTTATGCGAAATGTATGAGATGTTGTGGTTTCATGAGGGCCACATCATTTAAGGATTGAAAGAATGGTCGATCTAGATTATTGTACCGAGTTTTGGCTAAGGCCGGGCAGAAACAAAGAATATGTTCCAGAGTTTCAACCACCGCCGTTTCTTTGCAGTTTCTGCATCTATCAGTGGCAAGCAGGCCTTGTCTATGAGCATGGTGCCCACTAGGCAGTGTCCTGTAATGAACCCTACAAGTATGCGTTGTTACAACAGATGTTCTGCAGCACTTCGAAGCATTTGAGTACCGTTTAGGACTTTATTACGCTACTTTTAAGTGCTTTGAGTGCTGCCTAACTATCTACGTAGATATTAATGCGAGTGCGGTTTGCGCCGAATTTCAGGCTCTCCGCTGCTTTTTGGATGGCTACCAGTTCCGTCTCAAAATGCTACTTCATTCGTGCATACACCAGCACCGACACCTTCATGCTGCTATGAGCCGTTTGTACATACATTACCGGAATTTTCCGACTCAGCTGAGGGTTCGGACCAGTGCTCTCTTGTCGGCATTATTATAGAAAATTTACGGTCGAAGCGGGTAATCTGTATTAATATTGGCAATATTTACAAAGTGACAATGCCCAAAACTTCTAAATTTAAACGGTGCTAAATCAACACCTTTACCATGGGCGTTGGGTTTCACAAAGGGTGCGTCTTTTCACCTCTCCTTTACATTATATCTGCATATGAACTGGATGTTGTAGTGCAGCCGAGACGAGGAATGTTTCACATTGGGAGAGTTGGCGGTGACATAGTAATCCTCACTTCCTCCCAGACGGAAATCTAGTGCGTGCTTGATAGGTTCGTGGCTGTATGTGCTGAACACTGGATGTAGGTTAACGTGGGTTGGGGTTATTTCCAGAATGTGAATGGGACTCCCTACATATTGGTGGAGTCCCATTGGAGCGTGTGGAGACGTTTATGTATGTCGGTGTATTTTTCACGAGTGATGAGAGAGTAATGCTGAGCATTGCTAGCTCGGTACATTTTGAAACAGCTTGGCTGCGGTAATGGAGAAGCCCGAGCTTGGTGTTTTTCTTCTGGTTTCCTTTCGACGAGGTTATGATCTGAGTTATGGGGATCATACCCCTCCTACTTTACTGCATCCAGGTCCGTCTGTGGGCTGGCCGATTCGACCTCACCAAACATATGCATGCCTCCCTGTCTCTGATCACTTTATATCTTAGGCCGATCAAATGCTAGTGTTTTTGCATTTGTGTGATTTTGTGGCCTGAGTGCTAAGGGCTGCTTCTCTTTCGCGCTTGAGTTGGAACGTTTATTGATGTTGCCTTTTTAACGGGGTGCGAAGGATCCCTCCTTTGAACATGACAGTACCAAGTGAACTGGTGGCGTAACTTGATTGGCGATCGGTTCTTTGATGTGAAGGATCCACGGATCCTTGAGCTTCTTATTATATCGATCTTTGTTACTCCTGCTGCCGACTGGAGGGCGCAGTTGGTGAAATACCTGCCATTGGTTAGTGGGGTTCCCGGTTCTAATTACAGTGAAAGCAAAATTAATACGCTTTTTTCTTGTTTTCAAATCTAGTCCAGTCACGATTTGCGGTTGGGATCAAACACGGCACTATCACTGGAGTAGCCAAACAGTGGTAGTAGTCTGACTGTGGGTATCACAATGGACCAACATGGGCTAAGTGTTCTCGTGAATTCACTTGCAGCTCCCTTCCCTACCCATCCCTACTCCTGCTGTCATGCGAAGCATATTCATCTCAGTTCGCGTTAATTGGTCCTCATACTTTTTGTACGCTGCCCAACTTTGTGAATCGTATGCGAGCGCCGGCCGTACAACTTCCTTTCAGCTAAGGGGGCAGAAGATGGCCGGACTTCCCGCCATATTATCCACCCGACGCTAACGCGACGGTTGATATCGTTATCACAGTTTCCTTAGCCATTACTTATGGATCCCAGATATTTAAACTTCTCGCACTTGGGAAGCAAATAAATGTCTGGAAGAGGAATGCGACAGAAAGGGCAACACAGGTACTCGGTCTTTTCCTGGCTAGTGCGGTACCCTTTCACCTCCAACACGTGAACCCACACATCAAGTGGGAAGTTTGATAATCACTTATATTGGCTACATCGTCAGCAAAGAATAACTGATGCACTTTTGGGTCCGTCACATTTCCTTTTAGCAGATAATCAAGGACGACAATAAACAGCAAAGGACTCAATGCGCTTCCCTGGTTTTACCGACCTTGATTGGAAGCTGCTCGATAACTCGGGCAGGGCATCTTACTCTCGTCTTTGCTCCCTCGTACATGCCTACTAAAACTGCACGTAGGATTCCTGGATCTCCTCTTTTTCTTAGTGCCACCCATATCAGATTGGATGTCTCTCAATCATCATCATCATCTTCTTATCCGCATGCTCCACTTAAGGGGTCGCTAATTAAGTTAATCAACTCACGATAGATCTCCTGGCAACTCGATCCTCCGCCATAGACTCTAACTCATCAGGAGGTATGCCCAAGCGTAACCAGGCGAGTTTTTGGACTTGTTCCAACCATCTAGACCTCAGTCTGGCAAGCGGTCGCCTACCTGTCTATCAAAGCTTTTTTTTAAATCAACCAGCGCCATATGCAAATTCTTTAAGAAACCACGATGATTTTCCATTATGATCCTTATACTTCAGATTGCGTCTGCTGTTGGCTTAACTGCGGTAAACCCGCACTGGTCATTCGTCTAAAACCCACTCAATGATCTTCATGGTGCGTGAAATTAGCTTGATCAAATGGTAACTATCACAGTTTTGCGTCCTCAAGCTCGGTGTCAAAGTCAAAGCCAGTATTTATTCCCTCACCTATGGCCATGAAATCACGACGGAAAGATTATGATTGCGAATACAAGCTGCCGAGATGAGATTTCTACCCGGTGTTGTGGGAGTTATTCTCTGGGACAGAGTGAGAAAGACGGCAGTGCGCGAGGTACGTAATGCTTCCTCATGGCAAGAATGTCCCCATTATCGCGACTTCCGAGGTTCCGATTGGGCATAATTCCTGATGACTTGGAGCCAACAGCGGAGCATCGAAAGGCTGGAGAGCTCTTGTGAGTGCTTTTTCGAATATGCGAGTCACTGAAGATGAAATGAGACTGTTGAGATGACCCTATGATGATTAATGAACACAATAATGTTTCCCGTCGCTACTTGACTGTTTTTTAAAGATGCCTGAGATACGCCATGCTTTGGGACGACGAGGCAATCTCCTCATATCTCATAATACGTCAAGAATCACAACGAAAGAGAAGAACTCAATTAAAATTACTAAGCGTCAATATTTGAATCAGAATTGACAAGTAAGTCTCCAGAAGCTGATCATCTTCTGTCGTATGTCGCATTTTAAATGATGATTATGAATTTGTGCAATCGAAAAACTTTCCTCGACGTCCTGCCATTCGCAGGCCGATCCTCTCCGACCGAACGCGATTAATTCCTCAATATTTCATCGAGATACGTATGCAAGTCACAGAAGCGCTTTCCCAATTGTAATGATGACCATATTGCAAGCAATTGCCGGTGCAACTCCTTGCGGACTTGACTGGCATTTATGAAGGAATCTGCGATCGTCCACATGAGACACACGCTACCCATATGGCACTGGCACGGCCACCGGTACCGGCTTCGGGCCATGGTGACACACAAACCTGATGAATTCGATAATAATTCAATGAGCCGAATCACAGTGGAACGTGGCCTTTAGACAAGAGAATGAATGAGTGGCAGGCGCATGCAGAGCTGCAGATGCAGTTATTCGTACATGCCACGGGCGCGCGCCTCAAGTTACCTTGGTGACATGGAAAAACGGATTAATTAACGAAGTGTTGGTTTCTGAGCCCCATTGGACATGGTCGATGGTCCGTTGGGAAGGAGCCAGTGCACACATGGGTGAGGCAACAAATCATTTCCAGCCGATCACTATGGATGAGTGAATTCATTTTATTATTAGCAAGCACTTTAGAAAGGTGACGCAGATCGGTGTCAGATTTGGAAAAGAAAGGTGCCACCGGACAAAGCGGATGTCGCGATAATAAATGAGAGATAGGAAGGAATTAAATTGGGACGAGTTTTTCATGCGATTGCATTGATATTTGCGTGTACGACGGGAGAAAGGGAGAAAGAGAAAAGAGTCCTTGTCGTGGTGGGGAATATGTGTAATTCGTCGAATGTGCGTTGTAAGGGCTTGATTCAATTTAAAAAGAGGTAGTTATTTATTGAATGAATATGGAAGATTTGCTGTAAGACGAACGTTCTTTTTTTCCTATAAATTTCTCAAATATTTAGAGAGCTTAGATATTTTACACTCCATAACTCGAATATTCTAGAAATCGAACTGACTGTGAGATTGGTGACACACCCCGTAGAGGGCCATGGCCAGTGGTATGACAGGGACACAGCTGAGTCTAAAGGGACTCTTTCAACTCGGTTTGACTCGGGGACTCATATTTCTTAGATTTGACTCTTTTCTCGGGAATGTAATGAACACCTAGCGTAACTTTATTTCACTTTATTTTGAATTTAAAGAAACTTCGTGTTATAGAAAATATGCTAAATTTACGGGAATAAAATTATTGCTTTACTTTAAGGAATTCTGTAATATTGGTTTGGGGTTTCCATGCCCATTTCTCCTTTTCTATAACCAATTGGCACTCCATAACATGTATGGAAATGGTCAAATATTAAATTTTAAGGGCCGATGTTGAATGTGAACCACACCTAAACGTCAAGTTTCTTTCTGCATTTCATTCGACATTTCCCAATTTGAGACTAACTCAATTTAAACCATGGAAAGATACACAATCGAGCAACGCGTTAAAGTTATTCAGGCTTATTATGAAAATGGGCGTTCAAACCAAAATGCATATCGTGCACTTCGGAATCGGAAAATCGGAAAAATCGTGCAAAAATTTGAGCAAACCGGGTCTGTAGGAGATGTGAGAACACCAGTGCGTGCTCGTACAGCTCGTACTGCAGAAAATATTGCTGCTGTTCGCGATAGTATGGCTGAAGAGCCGTCCACATCAACTCGTCGTCGTGCCCAACAATTGCACCTCACACGCTCGTCGTTGATAAAGACTTGCATAAAGACTTGCATTTACACGCTTACAAGGTGCAATTGACTCAAGAACTAAAGACTCTTGACCATTTCAAGCGTCGTCAATGGTCAGAATGGTGGCAAGAAATGGCAACAGTGGATGATCAATTTTCGAAAAAAGATCATCTTCAGTGATGAGGCACAATTTCACCTCAGTGGATTCGTTAATAAGCAGAATTGCCGCATAACGATTATTCAAGAGTGATTGTCGAAAAACCAATGCACCCACAAAGAGTGACTGTTTGGTGCGTTTTATAGGCTGGCGGCATCATCGGGCCGTATTTTGTCCAAAATGAGGCCGGTCAGGCAGTTACTGTGAACTTTTTATGGCCCGAATTGGAAGATATGAATGTGGACGATATGTGGTTTCAACAGGACGGTGCCACTTGCCACACAGCTAACGAAACAATGGCTCTTTTGCGCGAAAAATTCAATGGCCGTGTTATCTCACGTGTTGGCGATGTCAATTGGCCGCCAAGATCATGTGATTTGACATCGTTGGATTTTTTGAAAGAAAGGAGGAAAATTTGTACGTCGATAAACCAGCAACAATTCAAGAGCCAGCAACAAAACAAGGATGAGATAATTCGGCACATTAACGGCATAGAACCTCAATTATGCTTCAGCGTTATCGAAAATTTGGACCATCGGATGGAGGTGTGCCGCCGAGATCGCTGCTGCCATTTGGCCGTTATTTTGTTCCATACATAATTGAACCATACCAATATTATCATAAAAAAAAGAAATGACAATAAATTAATAAATAATGTGTGTTTTATTCAAAATCAACATCGGCCCTTAAAATTAAAACTACCGAAATTCAGGGTGTAAATCGAGTCAGAAAATCAAGTTATGGCTGAAATATCTCTTACTCGACCTCCGAGTTACAGAATTTAATTTTTTTCTTATTGTTTATTATTAGTTTATTAATACTTTTTAACTTTCATACAAAAATAAAATATTGTTCAGATACATTTTTATAATTTGCAGCGCCGCTTAATCTATTGTTCGTGCTATACATTTTTTTTTTATATTCTTATATGTTGTTCAAATTACTCGGTAACATATTTCTGGGTCTATAACTCAATTCGTGCGATTTGCAAAGAGATGGCGTAACTGGTATTGTTCCGTTGTTATTATACCATTGGAACATGCGTTGGAAGGCTACTGTCACTGTACGTCATTTCAGTATATGTCATTCATTTGAAGCGTAAGCAACAATCATTTTTGTTCACTCAAATATGTCGAGCTTTGTGCGTGAAAAAGTGTTTTTGCGGGGGAGTCTTCTTCATTACTTTAATATGAAGAAAACTGCTGGCGAAAGTCATAGTATTTTGGTGGAAGTTTATGGTGAACGTGCACTAGCTGAGCGAACGTGCCAAAAGAGGTTTGCACGATTTTGGCTTGGCCAACCAGCCAAATCAACGTCAAAGACGAATATCCATGGCGCGAAGGTAATGCTCTGTATTTGGTGGGATCAGAAGGGTATGCTGTATTATGAACAACTAAAACCGGGTGAAACCATCAATGGACAATGCTACCGAACACAATTAATACGTTTAAAGAGACCATTTGTTCCGGTCGATGCAGAACGCCCTCACTGAAATACTGTTCACATCAGAGCAGAATATCAAAAATTGGCTTGATTCATGCTTGGCTGCCAAGCCGGCTCAGTTCTTTTGGGATGGGATCCACAAATTGCCAGATAGATGGGAAAAAGTTATAGCTTCAGATGGGCAATACTTTAAAGAATACTATTGTACATGTTTTTCTTTAATAAAGGTTCAAATTTAAAAAAAAAACCGCACGAATTAAGTGACCCTCTATAAATATGATGACATATATATATAACACATATAACACATATATATGACATATATATAAATATTGACAAATGTCGTGCCAGGTTCGATCGCCGAATTTACCATCTTTCATAATTCTCGGCTTCTCCTTTGAGTTATTTATAATGCTTAAAGAGTACTGCTGCCTAGAAAAAGCTTCTTAAACTTCGGCATAAAACTGTGGGAGACAATATCACGCACAACACCAGTGACTGCTGTAGAAGCTAGCCCCGAAAATTTCCTTCAATCCATCAAATGTCGGCACATCTCTTTCAAATGCCATGCAGAACGACATTATTTGTGCTTAAAATTCAGAGTTCTCTCCCCCGACATACCAATGCGCAGCAGTCGACTTCGATTTGGGCTCAGTAAATCCACCACAGAAACCCCATGAACTCCGACTCGGATTGGCAATCGTAGTCATTCGGTTTAAAAATAAAAAGAAATCGTGAGATCAATTCGACACATTATCCCACACGACGGCATAAAGTCGTAAATTTCGTTGTTTCCCCTTTTTGCCGAACAAGGGGCACGACCAAGCGGAATCCGAGAGCGGAGAAAAAAAAATATATGTCAATTCGAATAAACTTTCATTTAGCGCTCGTGCATTCGATTTATGAAAGTTCCCTGCAGCACCTGCGACAATTCGAATTCCCTTTTCCATTGATTGATTACCATCGAGCCACCCATAGAGTTCACACTGGCCCCACTCGTACTTCGCCTGACATAAAGTGGCCGGTGATTGACTATGGTTTCACTTTAACGGTAGTTACTCTCGACACACAACAGCTTCCATTCCAATCCAGTCCTGTGCTCGATAATTAGCGTGGCCCAGCCTTTTGGTGCGCGGCCAAATATGTATGTACCTACGTTTGACTTTGACGCGTCATGACGCCGGTTTCACTTCAGTCGTTGACTTCGGCACCACTCCGCAGCATTGGCACTCAGTCGCCGGTATCTGGAAACTATCTTCGGCGGAAAGGTGACAAAGTCACGAAATTCTTGTCAATTTTTGACTGCGGACCAATTTGTTTGTCGAATTCAGTACCCCTCCACCCCACCCCCAAACGAACGAGCGATACGAAGAGTCGGTCGCGCACTTCACTCTCATGAATTTCGTGACAAATCAAGCTGCCTGCAGTGGAAGCAAAAACAAAGGCACGAAACAAGGTGTTCCGCCAGCCTTTCAAGTGAAGGCCCTGAAGGTCCGAAGGTAACGAAACAAGTGCTCCGAGTTCGGCTCAACGGGCCCGCAATCAAACGTACTCCATCGACGTGGAATTCATTTCCTCATTGCGGAAACTGTCAGGAATTAGTCGGGTGGACGCTGCTGCGGCGCGGCACAGGCGGAGACAAGCGCTGCAGCCCGAGCGACGTGGATGATTTGTGGGGCGCATATGCATGAGGCGGCCAAGGTGTGGGCGATAAGAATCTATCGGAGTGAGAATTATTTGTTCATATGGAAATTGACGTCGATAGATCATTCGTCGATGATTATTGGCGGCTTGGCGGCGTGGCGGCGTGGCGGGGCGGTGGTGGTGGTAGGTTGGCCGGATGGTGGGATGTGGCGGCTGCTCCGACACACGTTCCAGAATCAAGTTGGCTTATTAGACGTGAACTTGTTCGTTACTGCGTCCAAAGTTCTTCGCCCAGATGCAGTGTGTGCAGGGAAAAGTTTCTCTTGGCACAGAGGAGGTTCTGGATGAGTTCGGAACATGATAGTCGACTTTCTGTGGCGGCTGTGGCGACGGAACAATTGGTCGTTCGCCGCTTTAAGAGGAATTTGTTCGGATTGGCAGCGGTTGAACTCGCAGTGCACTGATGCATGAATGGGGATAGATGGGCCTGTCAATCTCCAAATGGACGATCCGTGTAGGCGGATGATTTTTGGGTCACACATCAAATCCTCAGATGACCTCGAAAAGAGGCGCGCGCCCGGTTCCGATGCATTGATTGGAGGTGGGGCGGGGGCAATTTGAATGCGCTCATTTGGCGTGTCTAGAGGAGGTGATCAGCGTGCAGTCGTTAAAGGGAATTCGCAGTACGCACACCAAACACGATTGACTCGCGAGCGGCTTTGATCTTGATGATGCGAGAAGTTGTCTATTGTGTGCGCAGGCAAATTTTTGGATGATTTCATCTTTGCGTGGAAAACAGGCTTTCATCGGCACAGGCAAGCTCATTGTCTTAACTAGGTGAAATCGGTTGTGGGTGGATCAGTGCATATGAACTGTCTCACGTGGGTATGCACTTGGATGCAGTGCATGCATGTTATTTATTTCTTGCATGTGAAAGTGTGGAGAGATTGCTACCCACATCGTGGCCGTCGAAAGGGAGCTAAGGATTTCAAAAAGACTTGGCAAACAGAGAAGGGAATGATTCTGCCGGATAGTGAACATTTCACTCGTGTATGCTTAAGACGGGCCATGTTTTACATTCTTCACGTGTGATTTGACGTATGAGGATGCGCCAAATCGAACGACAACGGTCTTGAGAAAGGGTCAAGTGGTTCATAGCATGTAGCGCAGTCTTGCTGGAACCACATGTCGACGAGGTGCAGCTCGTGCATCTTGGACAAACAAAAGACTTTGAACTTGACCACACGCTTGGTAAAGATAGCGTTGATGGCAAAGTTGTTCTTACGACTATTTTTGAAGACAAAAAAAAAAACACTGATCCACTAGGGCTGAAGCATCACAAAGAGAAGAAAAGACATTCTCATTATAAATTTGTTCCAACAAAACAAATGAATAAACTTACTTAGAGTTTCTGAATATAAGTTAACACCGCAAATGTTCACACTCCAAGGTTTGAACATGAAAGCATCGTCAAATAACAATTCATTCTTTCCCAGCACGCGCGATCGCTGACACAATGTCTGGACCACTTGACATCGCTGTATTCCATTAAGTCCAGCGCAGTAATCCGCAGACACCTGTGGCAACCATTGCACGCCTCTACGATGCAAAATAGTATCTGAGGTAGTTTAGGAACTTTTCTGTTTAAGTTTTAGTCTGATCGTGTAAGGGGCAGCTCTGCCCTACAGAGCTAGAAATAAAATAATTTTTTAAAAAAGGCAAAGTAGAGAATAGTTTAATTTATACATGGTAAGGTAAGGACAGCGGCGTGGCGTGGGTCGCCCGGGGCAGACCGCCTGTAATAACTTTTTCACGCACCAAAAATCATATGTATGTCAATACATGTCGTGGTCTGTTCAGGTACAGCGGAATTTGTATTTCCAATAGAAGTACGTGAAGGACGACATATTTGAAGTATTAACTTCAGGTAAAGAATATCTCTGTTGAGTTCTCGAACTACTTTAGAACCTGTGAACAATCAAAATATTTGTTGAAGAGTTTAGATTTGATGAAGTTAAGAAACTTAAAGATTCAGATGTAAGAGTTTGCATATATTCAAAGTTAGACCTTTGGTTTTCCTTTATACATACTTTCTTCGCTCTTTTTTACATCAAACGAAGTTCCACCTTTTTTTATTCTTTTCTATTTATCGGGTCTACAACACAAATCGTGCGTTTTTTTTTTTTTTCAAAATTTGAAGGTTTTTTAAGGAAAACTTGTACAATAGTATTATTCAAAGTATTGCCCATCTGAAGCTATGACTTTTTCCCATCTTTCTGGCAATTTGTGGATCCCATCCCAAAAGAACTGAGCTGGCTTGGCAGCCAAGAATGAATCAAGTCAATTTTTGGTATTCTGCTCTGATGTGAACCATTTCAGTGAGGACGTTCTGCATCGACCAGAACAAATGGTAGTCAGTAGGGCCACGGTCTGGGCTAAAAGGCGGGTGGGGTAAAACTTCCCATCCACTGTTTTCCAAAAACGTGGGGCCCAGCGTTGTCATGATGGAAAATTATTGCCTCGTGTCTGGTCGCATATACCGGGTGTTTTTCAGCTACTGCTCTCTTCAAACGTATTAATTGTGTTCGGTAGCGTTTCACCCAGTTTTAGCAGCTCATAATACAGCACACCCTTCTGATCCCACCAAATACAGAGCATTACCTTCGCGCCAGTGATATTCGGCTTTGCCGTTGATTTGGCTGGTTGACCAAGCCAAAATCACCGTTCACCATAAACTTCCACCAAAATACCATGACTTTCGGCAGCAGTTTTCTTCATATTAAATAATGAAGAAGAACTCCCCGCAAAAATACTTTTTCAGGCACAAAGTTCGACATATTTGAGTGAAAAAAAATGATCGTTGTTTACGCTTCAAATGAATGACATATACTAAAATAACTTACAATGACAGTAGCTCTCCAGCTCATGTTCCAATGGAATAATACAAGTTACGCCATCTCTTAGCAAACCGCACGAAGTTATATAACTTAACCCAATAAAATAACTAAGGATACATTGCAGACCAAAGATATTTTTTTTTTAATTTAGAAAAATAAAAATTATTTGAATTTCGTTCTTTTTTTAAATAATTCATGATCGCATTACTTATATATTTATATAAACATTCTTCATTATGGGGAAACGTGCTCATTGAAATTTATCCCGAAATTGTGTAAGTATCTACTATTTGACTCGACCCTTTGACTCAACATCCTTAAAATAGGCTTCCTACGCATATGAGGTCACCGACGAACTCATTGCCATGGGACATAGTATAACGTCAAAATATAAATGAGGACTAAGTAGGTTTGCGACCGTGGCGTTGTGGGTTGGTTCCTCGAACTTTACACACTTGGGACAACGTGACCCAGGTTTGATTCCAGGTACGAGTAAAATACTTTTAACGGCCCCCAATCTCTCGAGTCACTGACAATGTTCAACGAGTATAACTGTCTAGAAACAGGCGTCTCAATTTGACCGTTCGAAGTTGGCATAAAACTCTACTTTCCTTCCACTCTTAAAAAGAAAAAGAATCTAGCACCTTCTCAAAACGTTAACAATATTATAAAGATAGGCATCAAGAGCATAATATGGATACTTTAAATTGATTTGCAGATTTATAGTCCCAAATGATCGGTGACAAAAATGGTCTTCATAATTCTGATAATGACAGTACAACCAAAGTACAGCCAATCTAAAATAATGCAATTAGGAGATTCTTTGGATTTTGTGCAATCGATTCGCCGCTCTCCAGAACAACTTAGGACGTTCTTTACGGCTAGGAAACCCTGTTTAAAAGGTGATCTGGATGCAATGCTAGAGTGAGGATGACGATATTTTCCAATGATCAGACAGTCACGAAACGAAACAGGGAGCAACGTCATATCGCAGCCAGAAAGGACAAATGTTTCGGAAAGCCCTCTTATATGGTCGAAAGTTAATAGAGAGTTTAAGATGCTATCTGCCATAGCATGCAGATGTTTGTCACCTCCCCCAGTCAGTCTTCCTGGTCAAATATGAATTGTTTAGTGATGCGCGACTTCTACCCTTTGCGAAATCTCCTAGACCCAGAAAATGCAGCCAAGATGCTGTTCATTAAATATAACGCTCCGTTTATCATACATACGCATAAGAATCCACGGATGCGAGCCTTTTTATATCTCCTTCCTGTCAAAAACTATGCACCCACAACATTCCAACCCCCTTTGCAGCTCTGAACATACCCCCCCCCGCAACAAGTACGGCTATCTGGCTGTGGAAAAAAAAGCCGTTCTGGACACTCCACTATCCCAGGCAGGTACAGTTCATTACCGAAAGACACCGACCTAATGGCGTCTAAACTTTTCTTCGAGAAGGATTTCTCAACCATCATCTCCCCAGATCATACTGGAACTCTGAACAAAAGAAGCCGGATGATCTTCACACACGGATCGGAGATGGACGTTCTAAGGATCTGAACATCTTCGTTACCGAATCACACTGAGCCCAGCAGAACGTAAGTGAGGCATGGCTTACACCCGTCAACTCATCTAACTAACTTCACCTCGTCACATTTCCCTTCGGTTTGTGATTGCACACGATTTTGAAATAACGTTCATATAATGTTTCGTATCCTCAAGCCTGGATGGTTATACATATAAGCTGAGGTAATGCACCCACTCTGTACCGCAACCGCTATATTTTTGTACGTGCTACTGTTCTCTCACTAGTGGAAGTGGTCTACAGTTTTATGCCGACTCCGAACGGCCAATTTGCGAGGCTTCTTCTAGACAGTTGAGCATTGTCAGTGGCTCGAAAGAGGGCCCCACCTCTGAAAAGTATTTTGCTCGTACTGGGAATCGGATCTGGGCTGCGTGGGCTCAAGTGCAAGTAGGGGTCGACAAACCAACCCACGACACCACGGCGGCCACATAGTACCGATAGACTGAGGTCAAAGATCGTCAAATTGCTTAAGTCCATCAGTGAGCAGATAATGTTAGCCTCTAGCCTGATGTTCAATTTAAAGTACAAAGCGTATATTTAAGCGAACGATTAATTGCCGATGCCGGGTGAATAGTTAAAAATAAGCCACACTAAATAAATTCGCTTCAACAAGGGCTAACCATCCAGTCTTAAGAGTTCTACAGCGCATTTCGCTATTAATCCCGAAAAATATGGTATTCTTCGTCCCACAATGTCTCTAAAATCCCATCGCGAAGCTTTAGCTCCAAATTCTTGTCCAAATGTATGTCCATAAGGCTGCGCCAGGAACACCCAATGCGACAGAGAAACTCCCTCAACCCGGGCCCCTCCAAAGAGCCTCTTTTAACCTCTTCCGATTAATTTTCAACTTTCTTTCAAGTGAAAGGCAAATAAATTATCAACACGTCTTGAAACCAAAGTAAACAGCGCTGCGCATCAATTCCCCCGCCCCCGACTGCAACACATATTCCCACTTGATAGCCCATCAACACCTAGCATTGTGGTGCTTCATCATCACACCCCGCCCATTAACACCTTCTTACACCAAAATCGACCAGAGAACAAATCAATTTTAGTCATTCCGCCTCATGTCCAAAGAAAGCGGGACAGTTTCACCTGAGAGCTGAAAGGCCTTAAAGGGATTCCCTGAAAGAGTTTCCAAAATTCCACGTTCACAAAAAAAATGAGCATGCAGTGAAAAATCGAAACAACGTTCTGCCCAAACAAACTCACAAGGAACCGAGAAAGAGGAACCACAAATTATTGATGGCACACATCGCAGCAAACTCATTTAGGAGTTGATACACCATTATTAATAACGCCACGCCATGACTTACTCCTCCCCAGTCCAGCAGGCAGCGCCGGCTTCGTCTTCGGGTTTTCGTGTCACAGCCTCCTACAATCCTCCCCGCGAGCGCAAGCGGCCCGACATCCGAGGAATCGATTAATCAATCATTAATACTCCACCATTTAAGTGTCTTTAAACACCAAACAGCGATTAATCTCTCTCAGTGCACAGCACCAGAGCGGCAAAGCAGCAGAGCACCAGCACCCCTCTGCGTCGCGTCAGCATCACCGGCAGCAGCCGTGTCCCGCCGTTGAATACTTGGCGAACGTCGCGGTCGTCCACGTCATTTGCGTCGTCGTCATCGTCGTTGTCGCTGTCGGCTTCGCGTCGTCATAATGAACCGAGCACAGTCGACCAGGAATCGTTAGATTCCACTGGCCGGTACCACACTCTGGGTACCACCATCGCCACAACAAATGGGGATACCTATCAAATAGCAGAGCAGAAGCAGCAGGAATCGACCGATAACTGTCCGTGGACATCGTATGGCGCATTAGCCAACCGGCAGGTATCTTTCATCGCGCTCCAGCGGATACAAATGGGCGCAGAAGTCCGAAAGATGATGGAATTTAAGTCAGAAGAGATCCCAGAAACGAACCCCAATAGATGGATGAATGGAGGAATGAAACGACTTGTCCTCGCCCATGGAGCCGGAGAGAAGTAAAACGGGATACGGAAACAGGATCATTGGAGGCCGCCGCGCAGCCGCCGTCGCCGCCGCTGCCGCCAATCTGCGGCCGTGGCTCTGCTGGCGTGGACTGAAACCACTTTGCTCCCATTATGCTCACCGGTATAAGCCGCATAATGGAATGACACTAAGCTCATAACTTACATCCCAATGATTTGAAGTTATTTCTGGAGCAGGCTACCCCAGCCACATGAGGCCTATCGACTAGACTCGAGCCAACCGGGCGAGGGGGACGCATTGCTGATGGCGACTTGTCGCGCGATCCTCGTTTCAATTCAATTGGACAGAGCTGCACTGCGAGTTGGGAGCGTCTCTGCCTGGGTGGACAGTGGCAGGTTGGGCGCTCGCCAGTGGTGTGTGTGGGCAGAGCTGGTGGTGTTTGTGTTGGTGGATGTGCGCCTCAAGTCATCGATTTAAAATGCTGCTGGCAAATGGCTTTTTCATCCACAGATGGACAACTTGAGGTCGTTTATGGTCTTGCTCGTAAATTTGACAACCTGGGTCTTTTGAGAGTATTCGTCGGCGGCGCACACTGTCACCAGTTGTTGGAAAGTGAAGAGGGTCATAAGGCCATTTCGGGCGGAGAATACATCGATTAGAATCAAATTTTATATGCCGCATCGATCATTTTGGGAAATTTCTGAACGAGAAAGTATGGCTGCCAGTCTGCGAGGACGCTGGTCGAATGGTTTATGCACGAGTCAGAGAAAGGAATTCCTTTGCTGGCGGTTCTCTATATGGGCTGGGAATAGAGAAGCTCTGTGCGATACACGGGCGTCCCGGTTAGGCTCGAGGATAGAGACATTCTGAGTGAGATATGGCAGAGAACTGACCGTCCTATCCATCAAGATGTGCATTTTCAAACGGAGATGTGTGGTCGCACAGATTCCGGGTCAATGCTGAGACTCTCTAGGTTGAGCTTTCACATGACGCACACGGTAGACAGAGACATCTGGATCCAGATGATTGCACTGCCGTCGCTGTCGCAGAAAATACTAAAATACAGAAATAAATTAAGTTTCAAATGAGGACGTCGAAGATAAACCAGAACAGAAAGCGAAGAAGAAGAACTGGGACATTCAATTAGAAGTCATTCCACAATAGTGTCAGTTTTCTGAAATGCGAATGGTTGACAGCAGCTTGGTCCCCGTTCCTTGGTCCTTATGGCTGAAACACAACAGTCCATCAACGAATTTCAGAGGCTTTCAAGGCGAAGATGTGGTTGAAGCTTCATTTGAAGCTGCAGTCAGTGCGGCCAGTTTGTGGTAGACTGATACGAAACGCGTTTGTATAGAGTCCATACTATCTTCCGATTGTCCAAAAAAAAAGAAGCAAAGTTAGCAAGCGCTGCTGAGAATTTTGGGAAAATCACTTCTACAGACTGTTCAACGGCGATGACGACACGACATTAGCTGTCAGGCAGAATGTTTCACTAAATTTGGAAGAGGATGAACAGGTTTTCCGTCCCGGACTTAGACGAGGTCAAGATATCTAGACTGAAGTCGAGCAAAGCTGCTGGAGCGGAAGGACTGTCCGCGGAACTGTTTAAAGCAGCTGGAGATGTTCTAGTTGGGGCATGCTCCAGCTCATCTGTAAGAAATGGTCGGAGGAAAGCATGCCCGATGAGTAGAATCTCAGCGCCCTTAGTCCACAAGAAAGGAGACCCCTTTGACTGCACCAACTGCAGAGTGATCAGTCTGATTAACCTTTTGACTGCGCCAACTGCAGAGTGATCAGTCTGATTAACCTTTTGACTGCGCCAACTGCAGAGAGATCAGTCTGATTAACATCGCGTACAAGACCCTCTCTGCCGTTTTGTGTGAACGCCTGAAACCATTCGTCGATAATCTGATAGGCAAAGGGAAAGTCCACTATCGATCAAATCTTCACACTGCGGCAGATCCTGGACAAGACCCAAGAGATGCAGGTCGACACCCACCATCGACATATGACAGCGTGCATAGAGACGAGCTATACAGCGCCATGGCTAGTTTTGACATTCCTGCCAAACTCGTCAGGTTATGCAACTGACAGAACTCTGGCTGCTCCATCAAGGTCGGTAACGAACTAACCGAGACCTTCAATGTCAAAAAAGGACCACAAAAGGACGACACGCTGTCATGTGATTTCTGCAATAGTCGGATTGTCGAATCAACTGGGCTCAAGATTCCAGTCTCGAAGGAACAAAATCATGCCCTACGAAACTCTTATTTTGCCAGTCCTCTTATATGGAGCCGCACTTTTTTACAAGCTGTACTAGGATGTGCATGTAGTCCGTAAGACCAAGTTATCTAGTTATCACAGCGAGCGCATGGGCACCAATGCTCCAGTTAAGAGGGTCATCGAATCCGAGCCTTCTGGTTCGAGAAGGAGAGACAGACCGAATCTCCGGTATAAACACCAGGTTATCGCGTATACAAGACAGCCTGAACTCTATGACTAGAGGCAGGGCGCCCAGGACCATCAGCCATGAAAGGCAGCAATTGCTCAGGCTCCATGGGTCACCGGCGTGATAAGTAAGTAAGTGACTGGACACTGACATCGTTGGACTTTTTCTAGTGATCTTTCCTTAAGCTGTGAGCCTTCACGTAGCTCAAATTTAGTGCGAATAATGGGCTAGAATGCGTGAAACCCAACGAAGTTAAGGCAGCCATTTTAAACATGTCAAATTCCAAAGATAAATTATTATGATAAATTATTGGATAACCTTTCACGAGGACAAGGTCTATATTCGACTTCTGACAAGGGCCAACAGCGCGATGTCCACACCTCGTGACTGACTTTCACAATCATATCTTTTACGGGAAGCATCTTAAAACTCATCGTTTGGCATCGGAGAAGCACTGTCCCTCCTGCATGCTGTAGAGCTGGCGGAATGCTACTGATGAGCCTGATACACAGGGCGTGACGCTCTAGGAGGAAAGACACCACATGAATATAAAATCAACTAGTTTAAGAGAACTAGCCCACCGCGAATCACAACGTGCTCGTATGTGCTTTTATACCGTCAGCCACTTGACCTAAACTAATTCACAACTCTACATAAGCTTTTCTACTGCCTGCAGATGGCGCTGCGTACTTCAGCGTGCTCCCAGGCAATTCCAATTGTTGACAAGATTAAATGCTTCCTCCAATCACTTTCATGACCTGGCTACGAAGCCCGCCATTGAGACCAAAAACTCTGAAACCGTCACACAGTTGATAACTGCAGACACAGTTGTGGCCAGTTGTGGCCAGTTGTGTTCACGCGAATAAGGCAATCCCCGCGTGAAACACCCTGCCCTCCGCACTAAATTACCAAAATAAATGAGAAAAATCGAGAAAAAAAGCAACGTCACGAAAAAATCCCTCCTCCGCCAGCCAAAAGGCAGAGGAAAACAAAAATATATAAACGAGTACGCGCTCCCCGCTGATCGTCACGCAAGCCCCAACAATCGGCAATCATACTCACTTCACCTTAATTCTCGATCTCATCGCATCCGCGAGCGTTTCACTGTCGTGAAGTGCTCTTAAATGCGATTGCTACCGATTCTCCACGTAGGTGGGATTCTCAATCCGCTATAAGTCTTCAAAATTTAATCACCTTACACGCCCAGTTTAGACCACGCAGGGTGTATCTGCATCGCTTTTGTGTGATTACACCTGTCAATCGTGCTGCGTTCGTGCAGAGGCGTTATATTCATATTTTGGACGGAGATCCGCAGAGCCACGGCGCGGCGCAGCAGCGCAGGCTTGCGTGTGAGTCCGCTGGTTCATCTCGTGTGGAATTCCATTTGCGAGGGGGAATCTTCGCTGAGGTCGTTTTGTTGTTGGTTTTTCTTCAATTCAGGCCAATTGAGCAATTCGAAAGTGGATCGTGTCACCACTCTGCACTCGGCTGGACCTTGGTCCCGGGCATGGACGCGCTGCTGCCGCAACGCCACCACCACCACCACCACCTGCACTATCGAGCGGCGGAATCAAATTTATTTTACGATTTGTTAAAATATTAATTTTGTGTTTCTTTATTTTTACTTTTGCGTCCGCTGCGTCGCGTCGTTGCCCGTCGTGGCCCGTCGTCGGAATGGAGGACTTCACAGTTGAGGAATGCTCGTTGCGCACTAAACCATTGGCCAACATACCGAGGTAAGTGGGAGCGGACATGTTTATGCTGAAGTCTCATCGTGATATGGTTGGTGGACGAGATGAGGCCCTGGAGGCAGTGTGGACGCCTGTCAAAATATGGCCGTGTTTTGTTTTTACTTTGTAGTGGCGGTGCGGCTGCGGTGTGTTGCGACGCGCACGCGCACGAGCCGATTGGGTCGCGATAACGCGTTTACGCACATCAATTTAAGAGTTAACAACAAATTATGCTGGGTGTCCGAAATGGAAAGTCGCCGGAACGCGGAACGCTGACCGCTGAACGCGTGAGCGATGGGGGGATAATTGAAAAGGCTCCGTGGCATCATCAGAGATATCCTCGATGATGGTGGTCATTTGCAGAAGAGGTGGTACTGTACGACATGTGGATGTCGATGTCGACGAGAATGCGAATGTGATTGTGGCTGCGGATGGGCACGAGCATGGGCACCGGGGACCCTTCGGGTGAGATTGCTTTTTGATTGTGCAATAAGTTTTCGGGGGAACGGGTCCGCATTGAATGGAAATTAAATCTGAAATTCCAGTGCCATCTGGTATCTTTATTTGTAATTTAGGGCTTTTCTGACCTGTTTTCGTCGGCGAAGCACTTGGTATACCGCAGCGCGTTGCGGCCGTTTAGCCGTGCAAGCAGTGGGTAGGGATTATTGACAAGTGGGGTGGGGGATCGTCGAAGGTTCTCTCGGCAGTGGCGGCGGCGGCGGCGGGTGCTGGTGACGTGCTGGCTTTCACTTGACCTATCGTTTAATAAATTTCAGTGCGATGACATTATGTGCGCGTTTTGTGTTCGGTTGAATTAAATTGAATTGGTGGGGCGTATAGGGAATGTAGGTGAGGTCGTCATGTTTCTCTCGGATTTATCTGATTAATCGGGACTTATAGGTGACGGGTTATTTATGGCGGAGATACTGTTGTGACACGAGGTGAGTTGTGTACCAACTTGTTATTGAAAGTACTTAAGATGCTTTGTAGTGGCAATGGAATCTGTTTAGGGTTGAATCATGGGGGAATAAATCTGCCGATAAATTGAGTGCATGGACCGGTGAAGGGACACATCGGAGCTCTGTGAATGAAGTGCTCGCGGTGGGGACCAAGGGAAATTTAAAAATGACATCAGCTGCTTCCTATTCAAATGTTGTAGCTAGCTACCCTGCGCGCATTTTGTAATTGGAACTCACATAGTTCCAGTTTCAGCGATTTATTGAGCGGCAAATGACATTGCATTTCATAGACACAGCTGGGGGCAACTGAATAGTCTAAATATCACACTTGTGCTTTTATCAATAAAAAAGTAGGCTTCGGTCTGTAATCCAGCGGCTTATTATTTTATTGAGCAGCACCCTGAAAATAGAAACAAAAAATAGATATTCTAAAATTTTGTTAAAACATGCATCACCGCATAAATATCACTTTATATTGCATTGCATTAAAATTGTGAAATGCCTTTGCAACAATCGTTCCACGTCGTTATCCACGCGTTCTCTGTCAGACTCGGTACAACTTACAGCTGTGTAGTTGCAAGCAATTCCATGCCAATTTTTTATATTCTCCCTTCTATCCCCAGCAATTGCAAGCAAATTTTGTTATATTTTCCATGAATGCAGCCTGAAAAAACGTATAACGGTAATTGACAAAACAAATACTGATCATATTTTCCACTGCATGTCGGTTGTATTATCAGTCAGTCGTTAAAGGTTTGGCGAAATGATTATACAGCTGTCAAAAAAAATAGTAGTTTTCTAATTAACTGATTTAAAATTTGATAAAATTTAAAGGTAAAAACATAAAAGTAAGAACAAAAAAATATTTTTAATTTAAGATTATAGTAAAATCTTGAACTTTTAATTAACCAGTGTACCGCAATAAGCATTGCACAGAGCAGGAGAGAAAATGAGTTTTAAAATTAAGAGCAGATGGAAAAATGTATAAAGAAATTCAATAAATCATAGGATGCACAGCCCCAATGATTGCTAACGCAATAAAGCACCATCCTAAGCCCGAATCCCGTGGACGAACAACAAAAAAACATTGGAGGACAGGCGAATTGTAAGATATAGCAAGACCCACCCCCTACACCTGCAAATGTCATCCAAAGGAGTTGGGGCTAAGAAAAGGGTGATTTTTTAAAAGCTATAGGAAAATCAGAAAAATGCATGAAATCTTTATTTGAATCGATAGTACGGTCTATATAATTTAATGTTTGAGGATTATTTCATGCAAATGTTGTCCTTGACTGCGCCTCAAATGGTCCATCCGCTTAGTCCAATTTTGGCATACTCTTTCCAACATTTCGGCCGGTATCTCACGAATAAATGCTTCAATGTTGTCTTCCAATGCTTCAATTGAAGCGGGCTTGTCTGTATAGACATGAGCTCTAACATAGCCCCACAAAAAATAGTCTAAAGGAGTTAAATCGCACGATCTAGGCGGCCAATTGACCGGTCCCGAACGGGAAGTAAAATGTTCACCGAACTCGCCTCTCAATAAGTCCATTTCTGCGCGTGCTGTGTGGCATGTGGTATGTGGCACCGTCTTGTTAAAACCACATGTCATGCAAGTCAAGCTCTTGCGTTTTGGGCAAAAAAAAGTTGGACATCATTTCACGGTAGCGCTCACCATTTACAGTTACGTTACGATTCGCATCATCTTTGAAGAAGTACGGTCCAATGATGCCACCAGCCCATAAGCCGCACCAAACTGTGACTTTTTCTGGATGCATTGGTAGCTCTTGCAATGTTTCTGGCTGATATTCACTCCAAAATCGACAATTCTGCTTATTTACGTACCCATTGAGCCAAACATAAGCTTCACATGAACTGAACACAATTTTTTGACCATGAACTGGAAGAAGCGCGCGATGAACTTTCTTAACAGAGCACGCATTTTGATAATAAAATTCAATAATTTGCAAGCGTTGTTCGTTCGTAAGACGATTCATGGTTAAATTATAGACCAAACTGAAGATGTTTGACAGTGAAACAAAACACGAAACGTGCGTCAGCTGTTTAAACCAGTGTTGTCAAACAGATAATAGCTAAAAAATCACCCTTTAGTAGTGCTGTCACAGTCCGCAGGCGGCTGTTAAATGAAGGTCTATACGCTCGGAGTCCCCGCAAGGTACCATTACTCTATAAAAGGCATATAGCAGCCTGGCCTATGAAAAAATGGCGTAATATATTATGGACTGATGAGAGCAAAATTGTTCTTTTTGGGGCATGTGGGTCCCGTCAAGAAGTTCGCCGTCCTCCAAACACGGAATATCGCCCTCAATACACTTTAAAGACCATAAAACACGGCGGTTCAAAAATAATGGTTTGGGGCTGTTTTGCCTACCAAGGTGTTGGGCCTATCCATCTTATTTCTGGGATCATGGACCAGACTGTATATGTTGATATTGTTGTAAGGGTCAAGGTATCTGGGTCTTTCAGCAAGATAATGACCAGAAACATACCAGCAAAAAATCCAAGGAATGGTTTCGGGTCAGTGGGGTTAATGTTATGCTGTGGCCCACTCAGTCACCAGACCTTAACCCCGTAGAAAACTTGTGGTGTGACTTAAAGAAAACAGTGGCGAACGCAAAGCCAACCAATAATAGAGAACTTTGGCAAGTAGTGCGCACTACTATTATTTTGAACACAACTGTACATTATTCACGTTGCACGTACGGGTCACAATGGGATCAAAACGTTGGGAAGTTTTATACAGCAGAGCAAAGAACATGGAACAAGAAAACCAAGCCACAAAAACATTCGGATTACTGAGAGGAAACTAGCTTCGAATTACAGAGTGTTTGCCGGCACCCCGCCTATACACTCACTTCGAATTAACGAACGTACCAAAAGACATAGGTTTTGTTCGATTTGTCAAGGTTTTTTCAAGAGTCCTGGGAATCAGTTCGAACAATCCAGAGCCAATGTACAATGACCGGTACTCAACAGTGGACCCTCACTTTGTCTTTTTCAACAAACTAGCACGCAGAACGAGGCTCCGCGTGCTAGTGCGGAACTGGCACTAATGCCTTTATGGAAAATTAAATTTATTGGATCAGTCTCCCACACAAAGCCTTTTTCATAAGTTTTTTTTTTTTTTTTTTTTTAATTTAATTCACTTTTGACCAAAGGCTTCAAATCGACGATGCCGGCTATGCAAACATTCGTGGGAATTCCGATGTCCTGAAATGCAGGCCAAGGTATTTCATAAGTTGCAGGGACGATAAGGAGGAGACCACGCACCACCACTCTTTGCAGTCAGCCACTAGAACCCAACTTAACCTAAAAATCTGTACAATTTTTCCATAATTTGAATATCTGCGGGCATTCTGTCTAAATCATGATTGGCATCCCTGTTCTTAGGCATTTTCAGCTTTTCTTTGGCCGCCTCAATCTCAACGCTACCATCCAAGGTGGGTCCATATCTGCAGACACCAATATCCTGCTACCTAAGCCCCCTTCGAAACGAACTTCTCAGCCACTATTCCCCCATGTGGCTGTAGCGACGATTACTAGGAGGAAACTATTGCGCGTCTTATCCGCAACTGCAGTGCCCGAAGGGTTGCCACTGTCCGAAGTGGACCTGGCCTTCACCCAGCATGCCACTCCAGCTATCTTCAGCTTCGCACAAGTCGGCTAAAGTCCCCCACCTTTTCGTGGACGTCCTCTGCTGCGTTGTCGCCCAGTTTCAGAGTCGAAGATTCTTCGAGCCGGAGCTATGTTGCCCATACCCTCTCCATCATAGGCGCTCGATCCGTAGACGCCTGGCTTGTCCTAGACGCAATCAGTGTTGTCCAAATCATTTGCGAAAGCCATAAATTAGTTTTGGAACCTCCTTCCACTTCACATGCATAATTGTGGAATCCCAGGAATGCCACAACGTCGATAACTCAGCACAAGGCATCTCAATTAAGGAACCATTCCACAAACTACCCTCATTACCTCACAATTCATTGTTCTTCCCATTAAGGCCCGTGTAATTTTGCCCGATTTGCAGTGCAATTATCTGGGAGGATCGCCTAGAAATCTGAACCACTTCCAGTCGGGCTACGAGCTGGATACAAATGAAGACATCCCACTGCTTTCGCGCGCTCTCTCTCTCTCCTGCGGCCTCCCAGCACACACTCTCAATAATTTTCACGCCAAATGCAGCCGCTTCTTTATAAATTCCACGTGATGCGATAGCCCGGCCCGGCTCAAACTGCCGATTGACGATGATTATAAAACGATTGGCTTCTGATTGTTACTACGCCCAAGACTTACACCACACCGGAGAGTGGCAATAAAAAGAACTGACAATGGCATCGCGGCCACTGGATTCTAGGGTCGTAAACAACGGCGCAACCATAAACATGCCTCCAACCTGAACCTGTTCGGGATTTCAGTCTCTCACTGCCTCAGTGGCTGAGTGGCTCTCAGTCACGGTGAAGTCCGATGCCCAGTAGTCGCGGTGCTCTGCAGCGTAGGACGTCCGTCATAATTTCCCTACGAGTTGGCTATAATTGCATGCCCGCCCGAAACATATTTACGAGACCCGATTTCGATTTAAACTACATTATGGCTTAAAATAAGTTAACCATGTTGACAACAGGCATTACGGCCGCGACCAGAGAGATACTATGGTGTCAGCTCAGTCCCACTCGGGGAGAAAATGGAGCACTGTCCGATGCCGGGATGTACAACTTTATTACGCCCGGTCAGTGATTTCACCGGCCGGCCGTTGGACGGCAGGGGAGACTTGCGCCAATTTGTATCCCACTGACGCCACATGCTCTGGGCTGGCAATTAATAAAATTAATTAGCCCGGGGTATGGCATTAAGCGTTAGACATGTCTCCGCCTCACCAACGCTGCTACTGAGCCTGTCAGCCCACCAGGAGCACTTTGTTTGTTTCGCGAGCTTGTTAGACGGACAATTAATTACACCTCGGTGCCCCTCGGTATCTCGGCCCGACCGTTGGCTGTGCATGCGGCTGACGCTGTGTGTGCGTGTGTGTATGGTTTATCCAAATGACAAAATAATAGTAATGGTCCTAATTACACACTGTGGACCTGTTAATTTTTCAATCGCCAGCGATACCTGAGACCACACAAAACACCCTTTCAGACGGCGAAGCCACATGCACAGGTGGTCGCCATCGTCCGTTCACATGCAACGGCGCTGGAGGAGATGGGGGACGAGTCTCACCTTCCCCTGTCAGCGCGGTGGGGCCGCCGGGGTGGTATTTAATTATCGACGATCGTGAAGAATATTGATCATTCACCGGTGCTGGCTGCAGAGAGAGAGAGGAAGATCCCTATCGCACGGAGGACTTTCAAACCCAGGAGCGACTTGTTAACATGTACGTCCAGGAGACCCGCTCCTCGATGGGGTTCCTGTCCTTGCTTCGAGCGAATGCATTCATTTGCGCGGTGCGCGCCCTGTTCTGTGGGCCGACGGGAATTGTAAATTAATTTTTGGCCAAAAGTGCATACGTGTGGTATCGTGTATTAATTGATACCGATTAGGCGGACGCGAAACAAGTTCTAGTCGTGGTCGCGTGTGGTCAAGATTAGTCGGCGAAATGCACATGCGTCCAGGTATGTGCTGTACGTACGACGACACGGCAGAACCGGGTGACCCCTTGTTGGAACAGTAGGCGGTTGTCAGCGGCAATCTTTACAATCTCGCTCACTTTGACAAACTATTATGGCAAATTAACACACCATCGCCAGTTTCGGCGCGGGCCGGGAAAATGGGCTAAGCAACCTTTTATCGCGCTGGCATTCCTCGCTCAGACGATACTCTTTCCGTCGCTGTGGAGAAAGATACAAATGAAACCAGTACAAGGCGCACGTGCTCAAAGCGAAAAGTCATTAATTTCCGACGCGGTTTCTTTTACAGTTTTTTTTTTTTTTTATGTAGTTTTTGTGTGTGTTTTTTTTCTTAGTTTTTGCCGCTGTTTTGTCTTACCACCCACGAACCGTTATTGTCCATGTCGGAACTTGAGAGTCATTAGCAGTCGTAGCTCATGGTTTGCCGAAGATAAATGTATCTACAATCTACCTGTTGTTCAGCGAGTTTTGCATTCTAATTTGAGGTTATTACCAAAATTACCGTTATTTTGGTTAGACGCGTGGGTATTTTTCCAGTTAGAGCGGCAATGAATCCTTCCCCAGGCGGGGCGAGCGGTCAGCTCGGGTCGGACCGGGTTTGCAAATTAGACTTGCAGGTGGTGATGCGAATTATTGTGATGGTAATCGCTGAACAGAGGTCAAAGGACCAGTGACTCATTCATAGACAGAGTGAGAGTGCGGTATGCATTGCATGCGCGAGATTTGTGTGGCAAGAGCGTGGGACTCTGACTGATCTCGCTGGACGTGAGGAAGTAGAATAAACATTGGCGGTCAAGTGTTTTGGGGTAATTTTCGGTGCACGTTTGAAGATGCCTAGATAACTGCGGGGACAGTGTCGCGGAAATTTCAACGAAGAAGTGAAAAATTTCGAAATGCAGGGAACACTGTACAGCAGAAGAAACAGAAAGGCCAATTCATCTTGCAAAGCAGCTGTTTATTCAGTTTAATTAATAACATACTCGGAAATTGAAAAGCAGAATAGTTGTTCCTAGCCACGATAATAACACAACGTTTGCAGTGGTAGATTAAGCAACACTGACTACTACTCCGTTGAAGTTTCAAGAATCTCTCAAGAATCTATCTCAAGAATCCAAAGTGTGGCCCGACTGCTGCATTACTTACTTCGTATACTCCGTCCCAGACACTACCATCCATCACAGATTTAGATCCATATCTGCGGACACCAATATCCTGCTTCTTAAGTCCTCCTTCGAGACAAACTTTGGAGCCAAAATTCCTCCTAATGGGAGGAAGCTATAGAGCTTCTTATCTGCAACTGCAGTGCTCTCTCTTGTTAATGGGGTGCTACAGTCCTGCAGTCAACATGCCTGTCCAGCCGGCTGTAACGCTCTCCAGCTATCTTCAGCTTCGTACACCAGTTTGGCTAAAGTCCCCCACCTTTTCGTAGTCGTCCTCTGTTGCGTTGTCCCACAGGCTCAGTTTCGAAGATTCTTCAAGACGGAGCTAAGTTGTCCAGACCCTCTCCATGGCCTAGCCATCTCAGGCGTTCGACGCTGGGTAGACTTATGTCGATGTACACCCAAACAGTTCGCGGTTAAACCTACTTCTCCAAAAATCGTCAACGCAAGCATGACCAAGGGTTAAGTTAGGTTAGAGTGGCTGAATGATAGGCACACTCAGGCCAAAAGGCTCAGAATTTTTCTCTAGAAAAGACCAAGGGCCTCTTCATCATCAGTCCACGCATCTGCGCCGTGGAGCAGGACGAGGATGATCACGGTCTTATGGAGAAACAAAATAGTCTTCCGAGAGAGGGATCACCATCATCATAATCTTCTGACCCGCATTCTCCACTAAAGGGGTCGATGGGTTATACCACGCATGAGAGATCTCCAGGCTACTTAATCCTCCGCCATCGACTATTACTCATCAGGAGTAAGCAACCAGGCGAGTTTTGGACTTGGTCCAATTACCTCGTCCTGGATCTGCCAAGCGGTCGCCTACCTGAAGGAATCATTCATTCAACCCCCGCCTCGGAAATCGTGATGATGGGGACGTCACACGGGACCAAACCACCAAGGCATAGCCCTTTCCGTTCGAAGAAGCAGCTGTTGAATGTTGAGTTCCTCGCGCACTGCCGTGTTTCTCACCCTACTCCGGCGAGTAGTTCCCACAGCAACACGGAGAAATCTCATCTCAGCAGCTTGTATTCGCGATCTTATTATTCCCAAATTTCTTGACCATAGGTGAGAGTTGGATCAAATACTGAGTTGAAAACCGCTTACTTGGCTTTGGCACCAAGCTCGGCCCTCCTGATGACAGATCTACCAAGCTGTTTCAAAACTGGCCAGTCCTACAGGAAAGCTCAGCAAAACTCCTTAAAGTACAAGTGATGGAGACCCGGAGATTCTTAAACTTCTCCAGCTGCTTTAATGGGACTCCACTCACATGTAGAGTGCATTGAACAGGCGTTCTGGAAATGACCATAACCTCCGATTTGTATACGTTGACCTTCATTCCAGCATCAGCACACAAACCTTTCGAGTGCGCGCTGGAGTTCCGTCTGGGAAGATGCGAGGATGACTAAGTAATCTGCAAAAAGAAGATGACTTATCCTCAACTCTCCCAATGTGAAACATTCCTATCCTCGGCTGTGCTGCAACGTCTAGTCCATATATACAATGAAAAGGAGAAGTCACAAGACGCACCCTTGGCCACGGTGAAAGGTGTTGACTTAGCACCCATAACCCGAACACAGCTGCTACAGTTTGTGTATAGAGACTGAATTGTTCTCAGAAGAGGACCATTAACCCCAGACCCTGCAGAACACTCTGGAGTTTACCTCGAGGGACTCGGTCTTATGCCTTTTCCAAATCCACAAACCAACTGTAGATAGGCTTGGTGTACTCCCAAGCCTTCTCAAGTACCATTCTAGCTAGCTCCAGAACGCGCTTCCAACACCTTAGCGTAGACTTTCCCGGGGAGACTTAAACGAGATTTGTCCTGTAGTTGGAGCAATCTCTTTTCTCCAACTTCTTGAAAAGTGGGACATTCACCCCAGTTTGCCAATAGTCTGGTGTCTCACCACGTGCCCAGGCCACTTTAATGGCACTAGAGAGCCATAAAACTCCCTCTTTACCCATTGCATTAAGCATTTCTGGCCACACCGCCAGACTTAGCAACTTTTAGCAATTCAAGTGCCAAAATGACTTCCTCCACCATTGGACTATTCTCCGCCCCACTCAAGACTACGGGTCTGCCATCCTCAGTGCTCTGTTCGGGATTGAGCAGCTCCGAAAAGTGCTCGCTCCATCTGCGTAAGATGTCCACCTCATCGGAAAGCATCAAATCATCTTTGGATTTGACTCCTTCGATGATGTTCAATTTTCTTCCTCTGAGTCGGCGAATGGTTTGCCGAACACCTTTTTCGCAGATCTATGGTCGCTTTCCAACTTCTCGCCGAACTCCTTCCAAGAGTGCTCTGTAGCTGCTCGCACAGCCAATTTCCCAAGTTTTTCGCGGCTCAGTGTTGCGTTCACGAGAGAATCCAGTCTCTGTAGGTTTTCTTCTTCTCTTTGATGTCTTCTTGAAATCTTGTGTGAACGCCTTCCTAGAGAGGGATCTATTACTCAATTTCCTTGAGAGCCCAAAAACGGAAGAGTTATTCTGCGTCTGATTTTGGTACTGATGTTGTTAATTCTGTTTACCGCGGAGACGAGACCCACGAAGTCGTTCACTTCCTTAAATTTACAGCTGCCTACCGTGACTGGTTGGAATTGGATTCATGAAACAGAGATGGAAGAAGGGTTTACTACTGGATGTCGCAGTTGGTTAAGTGCCTGCCCTTCAATTTAGGGGCCCCCGGTTCGAATCCCAGGGAAAGTAGAGTCAAAGGCTTTTATCTGTTTTTCAAATCTGGTCCAGTTACCATTTGCCGTTTGGGTCAAATTAACGGCACTGTCACTGGAGTGGTCAATCAGTGGCAGTAGTCTGGCCGTGGTTTGCTGTCTGGCAGTACAATGGACACTGTCATTATGTCTGAGTGCTTGAGTATGGTGTTTAATAAGGTCTGACAAAGAAAAGGGGAGTGTATTGCAAATGATTTCAATTCTGGAAAGAATGGATCCCACTACTCTGTCTTGAGGACAAAATGCGAAGACTTTGGAAAAAAGCAAAACAAAATTCAGTTGAACTACTGAACTGAGGTTTGAACGGCAGAAGTATACCAACGTTTAGCCCAGTTCTGAGATTCTAAGGGAATCTGTGAATTCGAATAAATCGTTGAACTGAAGAAAGCGGAGCTTAATAGGGCCCAAACACGACACAGACACGTTGCTGCAGACCAATGCATTTTGTTGTTGTGCACATGGCTGCACACAGACGGTCTGTGTGCTGTGTGTTCATGTCGTATGCTTTTTGTGAATTTTGCATGGTCTGCAACTACTTGTCTGTGCCGTGTATGGTGAATTTTGCACATAGCAGCAGTAAAATTCAAAACGTAAACATGGATAAGTACGCGGATAGATAATTTCGGATCGAGTTTTTGGAAAATTATGAAAATTGTCCTTAGTCCAATTTTTTTTCTTTTAATTGCCAAAGCAATGGCCGACCTGACCACCACGACGAAATGATACAAACTAAAGTCTGTGCAAATTGCCCGCACCGAAGGGGTGTTTGAACAGACTTAAGGTTTGCGGCGACGCGTCTGGGTCGTATATGGGCCCTATGAGCTTCCACTGTGAAACTGCGCATAAGTGTGATTGTTACAGGTTGGCAGTCAGTCACTGAAACCTCTGTCATGGAGGATTTGAGCCTGAGCCAAGCCAGCATTAGCAGCAGTAGTTCAATCCAGATGGACAAGCGTGCGGTGGATGTCATGGCTATAGTCTTTATGGGCTTCATGGCCGAGTTAGTTTTTATCCTAAGAACCTATGCCTTCCGACGCGAATACTCTTCTCTGGCAGATTTCCTCCAGTGGACTTCTTTGCCGGGAGGGACGAGTGGAGACATCTCTGAACTATCTCTGAACTGAAACAAGGTCTAGAAACCTAATGCGACTTTAACTCAATCAGACTTTCAAAGCACAACCCGCACCCGACTCCAGGCAAATGATCGCTTCTGGTATCCAACAACGCACTTCATTCTTCAGCGTTCTTCTCTTACCACTGCGATTCCTCTCTGTCTGATTCAACAGCGATACGGAGCAGTTTTTGTGTAATGATTAGTCTGACTGCTTGCAGGCACCCCGCCCTGGAAAGCACCCACTTCAGAAGGCAAGCACATCTTTCCTTAAGTCACCCAGTCTGTGTTTGCAGCTCTCAGTGAACGGGGACACACACATCATCTCAGCAATGCATACAGATGTTCACTTTCAAACAATTTAAACATAACCCCTCTTGCAGCGCCTTTTTTCTAATTACCTCAGTTTCATTTGTCAGCCACACTCATGAGCGAAGTTCTTCGTATCGTCCTCCATATGCGCACCACTGGGGTACCAGCAGACTCCATCCGGTCGCTGCCAGTACGTATATAACCCAAAAGTCTACAACGCCCCCACGTCCCTCGTCCCAGAAGCGAGGAAATTCAACTCCGCTCGCCGCCAGCCAAGTCTAATGCCCATTTATGGATCCATGACAAATGCAATTTGCGAAATATCCCGTGTCGTTGTCGGCGCGCTGCACAGCGTCCTCTGGCCGCGAATGAGGGTAGCCTTGTTTCGGCCATTAATAATTAAGCCCCTGACAAGGAGCATAATGCGCCAGCGCATCGAACTGTCATTAGTGCAATTTAGAAACCAAACCTGGCCTCCGTCAGAACGGCCTGTGCCCATGGAATTCCAAGCGTGTGTACACCATCAAACGAAGCCGAGGTGAAAAATGATCGCAACTTGACTTTGCGTCTGGTCTAGCCATCATTAGACGGACGGGTGCCCAGTTCGCACACTGACCTTGCTCGCGTGGAGTTGGGAAGGAGTCAGACCCTGGCCGTGAACGCCAATAGATGAATTATTAATGCCCATCCCCGGCCGGTGCGACCAGACCACTGGAGTGGTCAATAAAATACTGGCCCTCCAAGAATCGATCATGTTTCGCGGGATGATACCGAGCCGGACCAGCCGACCAGCCTTCTCCCAGGAATTCCCATTCCCATCAGGCCGGGCATGATTTATCGCTCGCCCTCGGAATTACTGCCAGTGATTGCATTCACCTGTGCGCCAGGACTGAAAGAGTCCATTTTACAGCATTTTGCCAGCGTCGATGATTTATCGGGGGAATAGAGCTGCGCACCGGGAACATTCCTTTGGTCAAACTGTCAACACAGCGCGATGCATCGGGGTATGTGGCGACTCCAAATAAAGCCCCCAAAGTGATCAATTAAATGGTCGGGCCGAGGGAATCAGCACCGCGACGGGTTACAATCGACGCCGGTCGGGCGGTGTGTGCGAGTGTGCCTGGCTGTCTCATTGGACCCAGTGGATTGGGTTGCGCAACCGTCATCCGTGGCCACATGGCACTATCGGCAAGCGGGCAGCCATTTCTCTCTGCATGTGCCTCACACCTTTTAACAGGAGTGTTATTGATTGAGCCATTTCCATTTTTCCAATTGCTTATTGCGGCGCATTCATAATATTCCAAGCGTTCGCGCTGGCTTGGATCGCGGCGGTCGAACCGCACGGCTGCTGGGTGTCTATGATTCCTTCCCTGCCCCTCCCTTTCCGACAGCGACCGAATGGAGCGCCTTTGAGTGAAACCATTATGGACGTCAGACATGTGTTTTTATTGCGCTTGGAGCTCTGTGCGGCAATGCGGCATTGCGGCAATGAGGCAAGGCGGCGTTGGTGCCTCTCTCGGAGGAGGTTCAATCGAAGTCGGAGGATCTTGATAAGAATGAGTTAAGTGTCGGAGGGAATTCAGGTGTTTTCCATGAGCTGTGCAGCACAAATGTTTGTGTGTGCTATGCGAGATGTGTCCTATTGGATACGGTTGCCAATCATCCATGCATCAGGTTGAATGGTGGTGGCCTTTTGCGAGCGCGCAGCATTGCGTATGAGAGTTGTGGCATTTCGGACGGCTTCGGCTTTTGTCCTGGCGATGACACTGCACGATTGAGTCGTGTTTTATTGGGTGTCTATGCGGTGTGAACGCTGTTGGGGATGCGGAGAGCTCGCCTTAGGAGTGGTAACTTCATCAGGAAATGTCTTTGCAGTGTCGACTGTGAGATTGAGTGCTTTCGACATGTTTATTGCGGCGACGACGGTGTATCTGTCTAATCCAGAAAAATTGCATTCAACACTACGGTGGCAGAGGCGTGCTTTACCGCTAGATGATGAGGTGAATGATCTGCAATACAGCCTCAACTTGTTGGTCTGTGAAGGCGTTTCGAGAGGATCAAAGTTGTGGAACTTGAGGTGGTACCATGGCGAATGAATACGAATTGAGAGTTCGACTTTACGATGGGCTATTGTAGCCTAGCCAAGTGTGCGACAGATGGGCTGGCTAGTCGTCTACCACTGCGCGCCCTTGTGTGCGCTGCTATCAACTCCAGTTGTGTGCGTTTTTAAATGATCGGATGTTGCAAATATATAAGACGTCTTTCAGCAATGTCGTTTAAATGTGACGCGTTGGTGAAATTACACATGAACTTCTTGACTTAGATTCAACCTATATTTCAGATAAATGAGCATACGTCAGCAGGAAGGAAGGGGAGGAGGCTTCTAGTGAATTCACCAGCCACGTAGCCCATGTGGGTCCATTGTGATTCCCACAGTCAGGCTACTACCACTGATCGACCACTCCAGTGTCAGTGCCGTGAATTTTATCCCAACGACAAAAGGTGTCTGGACCTGATTTGAAAACCAGAACAAACGTTGATTTCACTGGGACTCGAAACAGGGACCCCACTAACCAAGGGCAGGAACTTAACCAACTGAGCCATCCTGCGTGTTGCCATACGCCAGTAACTGAACTTAATTTTGGTCTCTGATGACTGGTAAAGGAAATTGTAATAGATTTGAGGAATGAAAACAAGAAGGAATTAATGTAAATGACAGTAGGGCGGGTGACGCTACAGGTCGTAGAGGGCCAAGGTCTACCTTTTACGGCGACCACTTGTGTTGTGCGTGCTAGTGTTCTCTCACGAGTGGAGCGGACCTACTTTGAAAAGGATTTTCTAAACAAAAATACTCTTTGAGCATATCCTGCGGCTCAAGAAGTGGCGCAGCCGACCTATGTACCAGCGCGTAGGAGTAGGAGTAGGAGTTGACGCACATACCAACAGCTCCACGGTCACGGCCACGTATTCTTCAAAATAAGCCATTTGTGAAATGTGTGTTGGCCACGAAGGACCCTCTAAAATGGATTCTTAAGTACTTAAGTACTTAACTTCTTAAATCGTTTGCGAAGCATATGCGCTGCCACGTGATCAATCGAAAAGTGGTGGCTTAAGGTCAGTGACGACGATGCGAAATATATAGTATATGTTGTAGAGCAGTCAGGTCACACATCACTTGGGGCATAACTAGAAAAAACTTCTCAATCATGCAAACGGATTTAGCATAAGACGGTAGGTCCCATTCACTCGTGATCGCACGCACAACATGAGCAGCACGCCCTCGGACTGTCGCGCTACCCATCTATGCCGATTATAGAAAACAGCGGATTGACTGCGGAAGAGATATTTTGAAATCCGTTTGTTTTCCTTTTACTGAAAACGCAATCGAGAAAGTGAGAGGAAGTGTAACAAAAATGCTATTCACAGATTACGACGCAACCGAGATTCACTTCGTTTACTCGATTCACTTTCACTTGACATATGAATCGTAGAATACGGTGCGCCCGCCGTAACGCCGTAACCTTAACGATGACTATTTCGAATTCTCTAAACAGCTGTGTTGTAAGTGACGACAATTATTGTTGGAAAAATTTTAAAATCTAAGCAAGAGTAAGAGAAAGCAAGAGAAATAAATCAAAAAAGAAAAAAAGGAGAGTTCATGCTTATGTCTGAATGCATTTAGTAGAGAGAGCGAATTAGCTTCTGACAGAAGATCTAGTGAACCATTAAGAGGAATTGCAGAAGATATATGCAATGAACACCTTGCACACCCTGACGAGACGCCACTGGCATTTATATACTGGGTCTATAACTTAATTGGGTGCGGTCTTTTGTACAATAGAATTATTCAAAGTTTTGCCCATCTGAAGCTATGACTTTTTCCCATCTTTCTGGCAATTTGTGGATCCCATCCCAAAAGAACTGAGCCGGTTTGGCAGCAAAGAATGAATCAAGCCAATTTTTGATATTCTGCTCTGATGTGAACCGTATTTCAGTGAGGGCATTCTGCATTGACCGGAACAAATGATAGTCAGAAGGGGTCTGGGAAGGGTCTAGGCTATAAGGCGGGTGGGGTAAGACCTCCCATCCACTGTTTTCCAAATAGTTCTTAACCGGAATAGCATCGTGGGGCCGAGCGTTGCCATGATGGAAAATTTTTGATTTGTGTCTGCATATTTCGGGTGTTTTTCGGGTACTGAACTCTTCAAACGGGTTAATTGTGTTCGGTAGCGTTGTCCATTGATGATTTCGCCCGGTTTTAGCAGCTCATAATACAGCGCACCCTTCTGATCCCACCAAATACAGAGCATTACCTTCGATCCATGGATATTCGGCTTTGTCGTTGATTTGGCTGGTTGGCCAAGACAAAATCACCGTTCGCTCAGCTAGCGCATGTTCACCATAAACTTCCACCAAAATACGATGGCTTTCGGGAGCATTTTTCTTCATATTAAAGTAATGAAGAAGAAGTCTCCGCAAAAACACTTTTTCAGGCACAAAGTTCGACATATTTGAGTGAAAAAAAAAATTATTGTTGTTTACGCTTCAAATGAATGACATATACTGAAACGACGTACAAAGACAGAAGACAGAACTTTCCAACGCATATTCCAATGGAATAATTCAAGTAACGCCATCTCTTAGTAAACCGCACGAAGTTATAGACCCAATTATAGACCCCTTTGGTTCAGATAGCAATTTAGTTGCCTGAATAATATCCTGCTTTCCGACACTCGAGCCTTTATTTTTAACATATTTCGGGTGTTGTTCTCGTTTGTTTGAATTATGCGGTAGAGTTGCTGTTTCAAAACATGTAGATCGTCCATGTCAGTATGTAGGGTTTCGCCACAGTCGTTACTAACAGTTTGCCACCTTGCATACCACCAATCTGCGTTCCTTAACTCGTACAAAAAACGTTTTTTTTTTGCGATTCTTGAATCATCATATCCGTGATAGCCCGTGACTTGTGTGTCTGTTGACAGTTTTGGTAACCCTGTTTCTAAGTGTATAGCATAATTGGGTGTATTTAATAGGAGATTGAAGAGAAGCTTCTTTGGAACGCTTCCATATCTTCAAACTCATAAGCACCCCAGACCTGCGAGGCATAACAGAGAGTGGATTTGACGTTTGAGTTAAGTATATTATATTTTACAGATATATCTATTTTTTTTTGTTGTAGAATACATTTTTCCACGAAAGGTGAAGCAGCTAAAATTTAAAGTTGGACTCAGTTTCATTCCCAGATATCTCACTTCTTTAACCGTTTCAAGTGGTTGACCATCGATGTTTCATTGTCTTTTATTTTGACTTCTTGGAAGTTGTGCAAAATCCATAATGTCAAACCCCATCTCTTCCAATGACATGGCAGGCGGTTGGTCATCAGTTGCGATTCCGCAAATACGACAAGGTCATCTGCATTGATATATGCATTGATTGTGGTATTAGCAATTCTAGCACCTCCTTGCAGAGCATCTACTATGCCGTTTATATACAGAGAGACTAGCTATGCACTGAGAAGGCATCCTTGTTTGACGATATACCGAGTTGGGATACCTTGTAGAAAAGGGCATTTCTGTTAACAAGGTCAAATGCTGCCTTAAAGTCCACAAAAAAAGAGTACACTTTTTACTTCGAGCATGATACGCTTTGACGATGGCCGTCAGAGTAAATATCTGATCTATAGTTGAATAAAATTTTCTAAAGCCAGCCAGTAGATCAGTATTTTCTGCTCGCCCATCTTTCTAGCCTTTTCACCAAAATGCCGCAGAATATTTTGGCAACCGTATTCATAAAGGAAATTCCTCTGTAATTTTCCGCTTGGCGAGGGATCTTTTTTACGAGTTGGATAAATCACTGACTTTTTAAACCAGGATGGCATTTCCGCACCTGTAAGGATTTTGTTGTAGAGAGTTTGAAGTCTGATCCAGAATGAAGGTGTTGCTTTTTTAAAAAAAATCGTATGGGATTCCGTCTTTTCATTTTTAGGAGCCTTTCCATTTTTAGTACTGTAATTCTTTTCTTAGCACGTTTATTTTCTAATTTGCGGCTATAATTTACCACGGAAATTACGAAAAATACAATCGACAGGCAGGAATGGTGCCAAAAGAAGAAAAGGAACGTCCAACACAAAAAACACAATATTCTCTTCGACTCCATTTCCCTATCTGAGCCACGTCCCTGCCGCTGATGGCAACAATTTGCTGACGTCAAACCCTCGGTTTTTGTCACTGAAACTGTGAATTTGCGGACATTTCAATTCCTAACCACCCACTGAACTAGATAAGTGCTTCCCTTTTGAGGCCTGTTACGGGCACAGTCGCAAAAATCTTCGCCACCATCAATCAGCACGTAGCCGCCGCATGACCAGCGTATCTCCGATTCACTTTCTCTCGGGCTACATCCATTAATCCAGTGCACATATGCACCATACCCCAATCACTCATGCTCAACACATCTGACCTTATCGCTGGTCAACTGTCACCTGAATGCGCGACGAGAAACTATGCCATTTGCAAGCAGGATACATGCACTGCGAACAACTTCCTAAACACGGCTCACGACATTGTTGCCGTCCCCCTGCCGATGGGGGGACGGACGGCGGCGAAGGAGCTCGTAAAGAAAACTTCATTTAAATTGTCATACTCTATGCCTCCAAGCAGGAGTACCACCACCGCCGGCACCGCTGCCGGCATAGCCACGGAGCCGCGGAGCCTCACAAGACATCAGCATCGCACATATTTTGCAATCAACTCCCAATTGCCAAAGAATGCACCTTCCTTCGCTCACCCAAAGTTATGGCGCACGGAGATTCAGCAGACATCATGACAAGTCCGAGCGAAGCAAATAAAGTGCCAGTGTAGGATGTGGATCTTAAACAATAATTTCCCCCCGCACACTAAATTAGCCCAAGACACTGAGCACCCGCCGTCTGTCTGTCTGTCCGTCTGTCTGCGGCGCTGGCCTGGAATGAACTGTGCAAGTAGCTCCTGCACCTCAGCAGATCTAAGGCCTCGTCATATTGAGCATGTGCACACGTAAGATGCACTCCTATGCCAACACACATGCGCAAAGGCACCCGGGACAGGATTAGAGAGACATTTTGCAAGGTCCACTTGTGACGAAATAAAACATGGCTTTCTGTGTCCGCCATAATGAAAATATATTGCAAGTTAATTCCAGAATTTATTTATTGCTCGGCGTGTGCAGTTAGATCGTAATGTTGGCCGGGGGTTTCGCCTCTTGGCTTTTGGGCTCTCGCCTGGTGATCAAAACACGGAAATGACACTTTACTTGTACGCTGCCTGTGCTCCCTGGGGAGTGTCGCTTCGAGGTTAGTGCTTATGCGTTCTGCGAGCCTAGATGGTTGGTTAAGATTGTTTAGCTGCCGATTGCCGCTGTGTTTAAGGAATATTTTACAATTACCCGTGACTGATGAAAGTGACAGATTCCAGCTACTCGCACAGCGAAAGTCAACTGTCACTTGCTGAGGGCTGATCTCTTCGGATTTGTGGGCCAGTGAAGGTCAACTATGATTTATGATAGCTTAGTTGCAGAGTGAAGCCCAAATTCACCGACAGGACGATGACAAATATTGTATTGGAATCGCAGCTGGCCGAGATGGGGAAAGTCTTAAGTTGATACAATTTGTGGTCCGGATTTCTCACCACTGCTTTAGTTTCATATGGCAAACTAACCTATGATCCGAGACTGTTCTCAGTTAAAGCTGAGCTCAGTTAAAGATTTGTTATTTTATCTGGAGAGCTAATAATCTCTGAATCAGTCGCCGGGTGTCTTAGCCCTCGGATGGGCAGCTAGACCAATTTGAGTCTGAAAATGTTTAACTTTTGTTTTCCAAATCAATAGGACTGAAACTTGCTGATGTTCACTGAGCACAAGGAAACCGTATTCTGCCCGTTCCGGTCCCAGTTCGGAACGTAACAGCTGAGCTTCAGTAATCCTAATGTAAATGTTACAGTATCTTGTCATGTAAATACTCGTAGCATAAGCAATAAAGAGATAATAATGTAAACGCGATTTATTGTTTTTATTTTTTATTTAAAATACTAGCGGAGCCATTGCCTGCTTTGCTAGGCAGATCACATTAATAAAAGAATGGAAAGCACTACTGTCGGTTTTTCTTATATTTATATTATATCTTCTTCTTTTTATCTAATGTCATGTTTTTACTTAAATTATCGCAGAGCCCTTTCGTAAATATTTTCTTTACTAGGTCTGGTCATTTACGGAATAGATTTCGGGCAGATTATATTTAGTCCTCGTCTCTGAAGCTGCTGCAAAAGTCGTTATGCCGCATAGTGCCCGGCAAAACATGCGACAGTCCTTGCGACTCATGTTGAACATAAATTATCTCTCTCTCTTGTCCAGATTATGCCATCGATTGTGCTATGGATAGGCCTTGTCGTCCAGTTCTTGTCTTGCGGAACTTAGTAGCATGTACAGTGAACTCTCTCATAAGCGGACACTGACGGTATCAAGAGGTGTTTAGGTGTGTCCGGTTATTAGAGGTGTCTGTAATGTTAGCGCAATGCAAACAGAAGAGCATCCAGTCTCATCTGCATTGTAAATGGCATTAGAATCGCATCCATCCACTAAATCAGGGACTTTCTCAATGAAGCTTGTAACATCGGCCTGTTCAACATTTGCATCATCCTCAGAAAGTGTCCTAAATGACAAATTGTGTCTTAAATCCCTCTAGTCAGCTAAAACTTTCGGCATTCCATTTTGCTTTGGATCTGACCTGATAGAGGGATAGCTTTATTTAGCTGTCACCTTTGGTTTAAGTAAGAGCACACATCATTAGATTGTCACTTCGATGAAATATTTCTGTTTTTGTGCACACATTTTCGCGGCTGTAGGCACACTACACGTTTTTGGCAACATACTAACACTCACTGTAATGCCTTGCGGATTAAAAGCTCTAAGACAAGGAAAACAAAAAAATATTTAACGAAATGCGTTTTGTCTGATTAAGAAAGAGCGAAATTCGACTGCGCAGTGTTGTCGCTAAAAAATTTAAGAAAGTCGCACAAAAAAGCAATTGTCCGAAATCGCTACTAATTTTAAGGTTTCATTCAGAGATAATGGAGGCTTGAGATATCCAACTTCATCTTCCCTTGATTTCATCTGACAGCGTTTTCTTACGCTTTTCGTCCCGTGTCTGTGAATACGTGTGAGATCTTGAGATCAGCTGGCGAACAGCTGATACCCTTCCCCAACCTAGTAGAGTGGAGAATTAGAGTTTTTATTTGAAAATTCGCTCGTTACTTGGACGTTATTTAAAATTTTAGTGTTACATTTCAGTATGGATGCCTAAACGAACGAACAAAGCTTATGTTGGTGAAGTCGATTCCTTAAGCTCCCATTTGAGCAAGTTATAGTCTGAGATTCTAGGACAAAATTAATGCACTACTAGTGGATGTATTTTTGTATAAGAATTAAGCATTTAAAATGCATTGAATTTGCATATAAGTGTATTGTCTTAAAAACACGAGCCAACTGTTGACGAGCCTCCGCACAGCAATACATGGTTCGTGGGCAAAGCAACATTTTTTTTGTTTTACCCTGAGCTATGGTATAAATAAAAAGAACTAAATGCATATCTAAAAGACAGCCTTACAAGCTCACAACATATAAAAAACATTTTTCTTAAAACACTTAAGTTGGGATTGGGAGTATATCTGTCCACGGGGTATTTAAGATTCCGCACAGTTTCAACAGTTGTCCATGTGCCTTGCTTATTGTCATAGTAAACGCAGGACGCATAGGAAATTGCAATCTTTTGAAGTCAAACAAACCTGGCAATTTCCAAGGGGCTGTTCTTTATAAAACACATGCAGTTTAGTTAAGAAGCGTGAAATTATTTCAATTGGTCAGGCTTGAGAAATGCTGTGACTTTAGAGATCAGACTAAAATTAAAATATTTTACTTCTAAATATTTTACATATATATATAAAAAAAAACTTGACATTTTGTGTGTTGTAAGCAGAAAGGAAGTACAATATAGACGACCAACGTCACAGCTGATGGCGACGACGAATTTGAGAGGTTTTTTGACAGTCTTTCGTTTACTTTTGACGGATATTAACGTGATAACGTGAGTGCCGTTTTCTGAGTGGTCAATTTGGCTTGAGAAAAAGATATAAAAAATGGTTGTCAAAATTTGTAAAGTTAGAGAGAGGTAGAAGTTGGACATCTCTATACTACGTCATTTCTGGCAGTGCTCTCATCCCGAGTCGTCTGGGGCCCACTCCTTTGAGAATCTGGCTGAACTGAGCAACTTTGGAAACAGAGGATCTAAGAGAATAGGTAACCTTAGACCCGCGTGGCAAGACAACATGCATATGCTTGGCCTATACCGCTGCTATCTCCCCGTTAAGTAGTGTTCTCGAAAACTGTTAACTTTTTCGGTCAAATTCATTGTGTGTATGATAGCCGATGTCAATAAGAGGGTTTACACATTTTTTGTAATGTTGATTACATATTTCATATTTATTTAACCAGTATTTCTTACAATAGGAAGACTATAGACATCTTATACAATAATTGCAAGCTTTAAGAAAGGTTAAGCGGAGTATAAAAATAAAAACATATCTGCGTCTTAACATAGCACACATTAGAAGTTTAGAGCCTAAATGACAGACATCCAGATGATGCTTCAATGATGATGTGTTGTTCCTCCAAACCAGCAGTTTCCTGAAACTATCCAATTTTCTGCGTACAAATATTTCACAATTTTTATCTCCGTAAGAACCTTCTATAAAATTGGTAGAGTCATTCTTAAGTTATAGTCTGACCAAGGTAAACAGGGATTCATTTATATAATATGTTTTTGAATACCGAAACCGACTCCCAATCCCAATCTAAGTGTTGGAAGAAAATCGTTTTTTATGTGTTATGAGCTTGTAAGGCTATCTTTTTGAATGCAATACTAGACAATTTAAATAAATGTATATTCAGGTCTCTTCTCTCGGGACATTTGGGAAAAATATCCGAAGTAGATTTGGAAAAAAAACGCATTAGATTCAACTGTTTCACAGTGGATTTTTATATTTTCAACATATAACATAAATACACATAAATAATTTAAAAAAATAAATATTCATTCAAATATATATAATTGAATGTTGTTCTAATGGCCGACGGGCTCAGTAATAAAACAATTACATTATTATTTTACTCGCATGGGCGCGAAGATTTATTAAACCGTTTCACTCGGGTCCTCGGCTGAATCTAAATCTACAAGGATGATTTTCTTATCAACTAGCTATGGATCTATTTACAGATAGATATCTATCAGCGACAGCAATTCTGCATACATGTTGCCTTCACTGCAACCAGCGGCACGTCATTGTTGATAAGGTCCTCGACTGTCTGTATTTGTCGGGTCAACTGCATGTCCCATCGTATTGGATTTGATTGTGGTCTCTATTTAGGTGATTGCTTTCCTGTAGTGGGTTCACTTATACAGTGGACTCACCCTACGCCGAATTTTCGGGATTTCACTATTTGTTCGAATTAGAGAGAGTCTTGGACAAATTCGAGTAAGAGAGAGAGAGAATCAATATTTGCCGGTTTATTTCGCCATTATTCCGAAACATGTAACTTATACTTTTGTTAATTGATCTTACCTTACTGACAAATTGTACAAAAAAAAAATAAATGCATCAGCTCTGTTTGATCTGCCTAGCTTCAATTGATTTTCAAATTCTAACTGGAATTTCGCTAAAACAAGACTTTCTTTCTCTAGGTAGATTTACATTGCTTTGAAATAAAAACTGTTTTGAATTTAACGAACAACACAAGCAAAAGGATAACATTGATTTTTTTGCCACTGAAAGCTGTCGTTTTTTCAGAGATAATGGAGGATAGGGATGTCCATCTTCTCCCTCTCCTGCCCTTTGATTTGATGTGACAGTGTTTTTATACGATGTTAAGATACGTGGTGGAGCCGGGAACTTTGTAAGAGTATTCGTGAAACGCAAGGGAATTCCACAACACTCTAATTCTATACATATTGCTGCCCCATTACAACCACAATCTGAACAGCAATCCGCGATATTTTTTTAGTGGGAAAGATATGCCATGTTTCACTCCAACGTTGGCTGTGAGAGCGTCAACGTCATGAAGCAGATCTCGCTAAAAAATAATGCCAAAATTTCACCACTGCATTCAAACAAAGTCGGGCACATCATATCCAACTTTTCAACAGAGCTCATGCCATGTCGTAAAATCAAGGTTCTCCGACTATGTTAGTTTGGACAGGGATTCTTGAGCCTCCACTGGATTTTTTCACAGCGCATGGTCATGTCCAGTGGGGACGACGTATTACGGCTCAATCTCGACATGGACTAGGGGTAAAACTGGCCCAAGTTGAGTATCTCTATCCTCCATTATCTTTGTCACTTTATGTGACATTTGTCACCAACACGACGATCCTGTGTTAATGAGAAAGTGAAATAGAATGAGGTGACGCCGACAGACGCAGGAAGTTTTAACCAAGATTTTGTATCAATATGAATAAAAGTTAAGTAATATGTTCTCGTTTAGTGTTAAAAAGAATAAATCAACAATTGGAGTGCCTGCTCGCTTTATTGGGGGATAACTCCGATCACACCCATAAATCCATTTTTTTAAGAAAACGAAACGTTTGAATTGTGGTGGCGATTTTCAACCATGCTTACAGATTAGAGGTTAGGGTGTTGGCTCAACAATAGGGGCCCAACTGATGTACTTTGTTTAATTTAATGTCTATTATTATTGTCGGTTTATTGTTTATATTTTATGTCCTACAATGGCTGGAGCTTACATCGGGTTGTTCTAATTCGTGTGTCTTGGCGGTCCGTTTGGGATGGGGTGATGATGTAGTAGCTGATTTAGCATTAAGTCAGCAAGTCATCTGTATAGACAGCATCTTACTGTATCAGACGTTGGAAAGCCATTGTCCCAGCTTTGATCCTTGTGCGACTCCCGCCTTGGTGATCAGTTCTGTCCCTCAATCCAGACCGTATCGAAGGCCTTTTCTACTTCCAGGAGGCAGGCGACGGTGACCTCGTTATTGATCAGCGCAGCTACAACATCGTGGTAGAACTTCATTAGAGGATGTAGCGTTGAATGTTTTTCCCGAAATCCGTACTGAATATCCGGAATGATATTTAGGTCGGTAGACCATCGCTTTAGTTTTCGCACTACCAGGTCCTCCAGGATCTTGCTTATATTCCTCAAGAGCGATATAGGCCTGTATCTTGAAATACTGGCAGCGTTCCCCTTTTTTGGAATTGCGACAATTTTTGCTAGGAAAGTAGTAATTGTTGATGTAATTGTTCATGATGATTGTGAGAAGTATCATCACCGTTTGTGGCATTCGCTTCGGGACGCAATTTGAAATACTGTCAGCCCCGGCTGATTTCCTCGTTCGGCTGCGTAGAGTAATTCCCGCAATTTCTTTGGCCGTTGTGAGGTCATCGTTTCCTGTCGGGTCGCCCGCTGGGTTATTTTCGCTGAAGATGATGTTTGGTGCGGATAAAGTCTCAAGAGCATTGACGTACCTGTTGACTGCTGAGACATATTCCAGGTCATCGGGTGGTGATGGTTGAAAGTTGCCTTCAAAAAAGGATGAAAAGGCTTCTTCATTTCTCTCTGCTTGCGTCTGCTTCGCTTGTCGTCAGTGTTTGTGGCTGCCGGCTTCTTCCACTTTTATTGGGCTGTCATTGAAATGTAATCCATCTCATATGCCCACCAACATATCCGAGTTCTGAACCAAAGGCATTCACGAAAACCAAAAATTATCAAATGCAAGTACCGAAAGGAAATTTATTCTACTTGAAGACACAATCTGCAGCATGTGCTGGCAACTCTTTTGAATTTATCTCGAGTAGGAATTTGAATGGTTTTTTGTGACCTCATTTGAATTCAAGAATACAGATTTTGATGTGAGAAGAGAAGTGAGAATTTGTCACCTCGTGTAAGAATCAGAGGGATTTTTGGGTTGGTATTGGATAAGAGTAGGTAGAAACTCAACGTGCTTACGATTGTGAGGCAGTTTCTACTTAGGGAGAGGGTATTTGTATGGAAAAACTGAGGGGAATGCTTAAATATGGCAAATAAGTTCGAATTAGGGAGAAATTCGAAAACTGATTAAAAAGTCTATAAGACCAACCGAATCTGAAGCTTCCCACCAGTCTTTATTAAAGTCGTCTATTTAAATTATTTCGATTTATCCTCCACTAAACTGACGAAAATGTTCGTTCTGCCACGGCACTACTATGGACATTATTACTTTCCACATTAAATGATTTTTTTCCTTAAGACCAAAAGTGCTATAGACTTTTTTGAAAGGCAGTAGATTTATTTTTCGAAAAAAATACAGTAGATCTGCTTCAATAGCAGTTAATATAACTCTGGTCCCACGATTGCTGGCCACAGAATTATAGCCGGTTGCACTCATCGCGGAAGTCATGCCACTAACCAACGTTTGTGGATTGGTAACGAATTCCAACCTTCTCCAGCGAGCTGCCAAAATTCAAATTGTGTTATTTTTCCTTTTAACGCACCTCGGCATCCCACGTTTGTACGCAGTAGTCTCTATTGGCCTTAGTAAACAGCTTCAGCATGTATCTCTCTGTCCATCTTAAATTCTTAGATTCCACAAAAATTGTTAGGTTTCTAAAACGCATCGATTTAAGACGTAGGTCAAGCACATGGCTCTCCATTTTGTTGCTCTTCTGCTGCCACGACCCATTCTGAATGGCTTTTTCTGAGGTTCTGTCCAATTGAGTCCTACTTCAGGTCCATAAAATGATTTAAATAGAAGCCCATATCAGCAGCCTTCATTTCGGTGCAATCTTTCTTCTCCGTCTTTCTCCCCATAAAAGCTGCAATTTTATTACGTTCCTAATGAGATGCAGTCGCGAAGATCTCCCGAACACAGCCCTCGCTGTTCGCTTTCTTAATGAAACACTAATCCTCGGCGGCTTCACTTTCGTAACACATGCACAGCACACGAATCTCCTCCCGCTTCAACCTGAATGAATCCGGATTACAAGATCATAAAACAAGACTCAGTGAGGTTAACTAAGAGGGAAAAAAACACATTTTACAGGGTCTCATAAATCAACGAAGACGACTGAGCATCGATAAACGTTTTCACACAGCACGCCGAAACTTTTTGTGAATTTCTCTCGGCAGCCACGTAACTACCAGCTCGATTGTGGCGATGACCAAACGAGCTACCATTCAAATCATTTCTGGTCACTAGTTCAGGAAGTACACCATCATCGGTGGCCGTTATGACCAGATGGCCGGCCATGCCCAAGTCCCAAATCACACGAAAGCCCCAGAGACCCCCGAGGACGGAGTGGAATTTACGACACCTCAACCTCAACCTCCACGGAATTGGGGAGTTATCGAATTTTATTGTTGCTGCCACGTTCAACTGCGAAAACTTCACGTATTAATAGTTGCCCCGGCAATAACTACACAATAATCTTAATGGGAATTCCTCTCAGGATTAACGCTTACCCTCATGCTGACCGAAAGAAATTAAAAAAATTAAGACTCCGGCAAGTGTTTGGAGCCGATGATTATAAACTCGAAGGTGGATCATAAATGCTGCAGAGAGAGAGAACAGTTGCTGGAAAACAAATTTCGTGGGCAAAGGTAACTGGAGGCCTTAAGCTGTCAATAAGACGCGGGTGATTGATAGCGTGAAACCATTTGTGGCTCACCTCGATTTTGGAGCTGCGGAAGGGTTTGCCTTTCAGCAAAGTCTGTTCCTGTGGCTGGAACAGATTTAAAACGAAGAGGTGTGCGAATGGAGATTTGCGATTGCATTGAAGACAACACTGCAAGAGAAAGTATCATGAAGCGGTGCAAAGCTGCTGACTTTTAGTCATTCAGAATGAATTCTACGAAAGCAGAGCCATTTGCGATTTGGTTCACAAAAATGTTGCGATGAATTTAAAAGAACAGTCAAAATGCCGCCATACACCGCCTGGGATACAAAGAAGTTGTCAAGGATAAGGTGTTGTTGACAAGGAGCTTGTCTACCTCTACGCAAACGTGAACCCCACACACGACATCAAAGTGGATACCCGTCTTAGAATCGCCCGTGGCAACCGATTCTACTTCAAATGGGCTCAAAACTCCTGACTCGAAGGATCAAAATCTCTACAAACCTCTTATTTTGCTAGTCCGCTGTTGGATGGGGAAGGTTGCTAGTGGATTCACCAGCACACCAAGTTGGTCCATTGTGATACCCACGGTCAGACTACTACCACCGATCGTCTACTACAGTAATAGTAGTAGTAATTTGATCCCAACGGCAAAAAGTGACTTGAACCACATTTGAAAACCAGATATAAGTATTAACTTTGTTCTTACTGGGATTCGAACCGGGGAGTCCACTAATCAAAGGCAGGCACTTGCAGGCATACCTGCAATATGGAGCCGATAGCTGGACGATAAGCAAAATACGGAGTTGATTACTCCTGCCTTCGAAAGAAAAAGTCTACGTTGGGTATATGTATGGTCCCGTCTGCGAGGCAGAAAGTTTGCAGATGTAGATGCTATCCGGAAGGCAAAAAACCGTTGGCTCGCAACATCGAACGTATGGACACCAAGGCTCCAGACCAAATTGCTCTAAGAATCTATGCCTGCTAGTTCAAGAATGAGAGGAAGACCGAATCTCCGGTATAAACCACAATCTGAACAGTTATCCGCGTTCTTTTCTTTCGTGGGCAAGATATGCCACATCACTCCACTTCACCGTTGGTTGCGAGAGTGCAAACATCAAGAAGCGGGCAACCAACCACCAATCAAAGAAGTAGATCTCACTAAAAAAGTATGCCACAAAATTACATTCACGAACACGTCTACCCTAGTCTCATTCGTCACCACTCTGTTCGAACAAAATCAACTTTTCAAAAAATGTTCAACTTTTTATCACAGCTCATAAAATCAGGATTCTCTGACATGAGGCCTGTGTGGATTTAACATCTACACAGCAGATCAACCATATCCAACCAACACAGTGAACTGCTGTCTATTTGTAGATGACTCGCTGACTTATGCCAGCTCGATGTCACCACAAATTGCCGTGCGAAGGGCCGAAATTCAACAAATTTGCATACTATACCAAATGGGGTTGGTATTCGTATCAACGCTGGGAAATCCGTACTTATGTGCTTAAGTTGACCATCCAGAGGTGGATGCAGATCAGCAGCCAAATGTCGAAGCATAAAGATCTCCCTAGCGTTAACAAACGAAAAGGTCAAGTATCTTGGAGTGAACTTCACGGAAAGGTTGAAGTTCAAGAGTCACTCGAAACTTTCCAAGCTTCCATCGCATCTATCCCTTGATGCGCAAGCAAGTCAGAGGACAAAACTGCAGCTCTACAAGTCGATCTTAACGTAATGCTAATATGGCACACCATCTCTGAAAAAGTTTGCAATTCCCGAAAGGATAATACTTCGAATATGTATCGGATTCATCTTCCAAAAGGATCGCCGAAGGCACCACAGCAATAGGGTTTTCGACCAAGCACGCATCATACCCCTACGACAATACATGGTGGCATTGTTCAGAAAGCAGCTGCTGGACGTCGACTAGAAACAAACTAAAGAAGCAAACGCGAACCTGCGAAACTCAATCTTGACTTGGTCAGGGACGTCGCAATTATTAGCTCAACGGCAAACAGTGCCGAGATCAAGCTCAAACTCTTACCAGTCGGTGATTGTATGGACTGAGGATGCTGTTGAGAGCCCGTTTTCTTAAGGCCAGCACTGCCTGATGCAAGAGACCTACTCTAGGGCACACAAACATTGAGGATAACTAAACTTTATGAAGAAGGACGTTTTGGATGCAACGTGACAGAGGAAATTTAGCACACAGAGGTAGCTGACTAATTTGCTGTGCGAGATTGGCAACAGCTATTTAGAGATGGTGCTACTTGGAGAGGCTTTTTAGTTGAGCACCTTCAGAAGTCCCCCCCAGTTTGAACCCCATACAGGAGATGAATCCACTTGAGAGAACTCTGACAGTGAATGCAATATTCTCAGTGGATGGTAAATCCTAAATAAATGATTTCCGAAACACGCGCTCGACTCAGGGCTCGGTGATCAAATTTCTCTAATTACTGACTTGTAAAATATACAATGTTCTGTACATCGTCATGGCACATCTCTTACATTGTGATTCATGAAGTAGACCAAAGAATGGATGCTGAACAACATTGCCATTGACATGTCGAACTGTTCAACGACAATGTTTATGATTATAAAAGCTGGCTTCAAAAGAAGGCGTGCGTAGACACTGCAGTTCTTGGACAAAGAATCATTGTAGTAGACGGAAACGAAGAAATGCCCTTGCGAGGGGTTTTAAAAATATGAAAATTCTTCAAATTGGGAATCTTCATGTCTTTCGATTGAGAGAAGCGCATTTTTTAGAGATGCTGGCTGTGGTGACTGAAGACACACAGGAAACCAGGAAACACAAAAGGCATCTGCTAAAAACGATGGAGAGGCGAAATGTATTAATTTCGTTTGCGACGAGAATTGAACCTAGAGCAAGCCGTGCAGACATATGAACACGCCACTGCAGCCATTAGTAGCGATATGGAATGAGGGCTGCATTTTCGGCGAATAGTAGGGTGGAGATAGTAATATTGAGCCAGAAGCGTATCGTCGGTTGGGGCCACCCGGGGCAGACGCAATTTGTTCACACACTAAAAAACCTTTGTCTAAGCTTTCCAGGAGTTACACATTTACTCGAGCGATCTGATAAGTTCTCTTCCTTACGTAATTGCGTGCGCCGACGACTTGATCGTGTACAGATCAGGCAAAAAGATCGAGGACATCACTACTCTCGTGCAGGGTGACTTCGATTCGTTCATGAGAGATTGCGTGGATGTTGAATATCAACGTTCATACTTGTTGCATCACAAACAACAAGACAGCAGAACAACTAACAAAATTAAAAATTGAAAACTCAAATATTTCAAATTTTAACACATCGCACGTTTGAGGAATCAAAGTAAACTCAAATGTCAAAGGTGTGAAGTATGGGAGTTGATCACATATGGTTTGTCTCTTTCCAACATTGAGTGTAAGGAGAAACATAAAGCAGAAATGAAATATGATAGAGATACCCTACTTCACAACTGATTGACCCCTAGACCATCGACGAATTTGACGGATAATCATGAACATTTTGACGGCTATTCACGAAATAACGTAAATGCCGTTCTCTTATTGGTCAATTTGGTTTTAGAAAACAATATAAAAAATGGTTGTCAAACATTTTAAGGGGCAAGAGAGGTAGAAGTTGGGCATTTCTATCATACTTCATTTCTGACATAAAGGCAAAAGGACACAAAAAAGGGAGAGCATGTGTCGCTCTTATTCTATATTTGATCTATTCACAATTTGTTTCGCGTAACTGTTATACTAAGTGTTATATTTGAGTGTATCTTTGTAATTAGGTCTTAAACCACACACATTCTATTGTGTAATTGAGAAACTGGGCCAACTTCCCTATTGTGTATGACGTCATAATACATATGTATCACTCAGCTGTGCTGTATAAATAAAAGTGTTTAAAAAAAAAAGAGAAAAGAAATGTTGTGAGCGCCAACAGAACAACACAACAAGTGAAGAATATTATAACGCGGGTTAGACCAAGTGTTTCAATTCAAACCAGATTACAAAAGGCTAAAAATTACACCGGTACGCCTTCCCAACATCGTTTTCCGGAACACCATCATCATCCACACACGTCTTAGGCCATCTTCCCAGGCAATCAAGCAAAACACCCGATGCACACTGTTTAGGACGCCGTTGTATGAGGCCTATTGGCGAAAGTTCTCAATTGTTGGACAACACGGGCAACCACTGGCGCAAAGGACTGTAATCAGATACCTCGGGATGTGGCTAGATCAGTATCTATATTTTAGCAACCATGAAGATGCTGATCTGGCCAGAACCAGCGGCGCATTCGCCCTTACAAACTGTTTAACAATAGCCAACTCGATACGAGGGTGAAGGTGATTTGCTACATGCCCCTCATCCGGCCAATGCTCACGTATGGCTCTCCCGTGTGGCTGATCGTGAGTACTAGCTTGATGGAACAGAATCGGTTGTTCGAGAGGGCTAGTCGAGGGCTAGACGAAGGCAAGCCCTAACCTTCGTCTTTATAGATCACCAGAGTCCCAGTAAACAAAATTCCATTTCAATGAGGTTTTATACAACAGGGCATACCTGTTGTATTGGCGTATACCCCTCAAGTATACGCCACGACGGCTTCAACCCTCCAGAAGCATTTGTCCAGCTAGATAAGCACAGTCTGATACAAGACGTAAATACGGTGCTATTGTTAAACGCTCAACTGTGGGTGGGCTACTCAACTACGATCGTTTCGTCACACAACGATCTGAGGAGGGCTCCTCCGGCTCCTTCGGTACGGTTGTGGCCATGCGGGACATTCGGGATGTTCCTATGCGGCACCCTACGTTTTGGTGGCTGAGAAGTGAGGGAACTCCATCGTCGAATCCTTTAGACCCCGGTTAGAGGGTAGTTCAGACACTCGCTTTGAGAACAGTCGGATATAGCCCAGTGCCAGGCCTACTACTTGATACCAATGGAAAATTTTCGTAGTGTGGTATTCCATCCACTCCTGGCGGTTTAAAGGGCTGAAATGTGCTTATTGCCCATTCGCATCATCTAATTGCTCTTGCATACCTAAGTGTCGATTCATTTTGATCATCAAATAAGAATGTGTCCACTTTAGTTGTGGGTCATAAGGTAAATGACAGCTAGTCATTATTTAGGAAGCTCTGAATGTCATAGCTTTAAGCTGAGCAATTCCAAAACTGGATTGCATCTTGTTGTGCTTGAGCGGTGTCAGGGTCAAAGCATGTGACGGCATTTACCGCCGTTCATTAAGCTTATCTTGTCAAATTTGTCAACCTTTCGACTAGAAATCTATTTTCAGCTTGGTGACTGAATAGAAAAAACCAGCCTCGCAAGTGGCTCTCGATCAACAGAGTGCAGCTATTATGAGTCATATCATCTCCCTATCCCCCTTAAGTGCTCAGAAATGCTCGACACAGATATGTTTCGCTGTCAGAAACCGTCAATGTTCACCTAAATGATTGTCACACACTTTCCGAGCTGAAAATAATTGCCAACTTATGACACACAAAATGTTTGAAACTTTCTGAAACTACGACAGCTACGTATGCGAGCACTGTCAAGTTATCACTTGACGCAATTGAATATCGACGGGATATCGAGCAGGCACCACCCTACACTGACACTTGACAGGACCAAAGCAAGTGGTGTAGCAATTAGTATCTTATCCCGCACTTTCGCTCTCTTATCGAATCTCATTGACAGCTTTGAATTGAACAACTTGAAACGGTACGCGCTACCGAAACACCGAAACAGAACCACGCGGCCAAACCGATGGAAGGGGAACAACTGCCACGGCAAGACCCTATTAACTTGGCAAAGATCTCAAGTCGATTGCATAAGCGTCTAGTTCACAGTTCACTCGCAATCCAACGTAAGTGCAAAGAAGGCACCCCGCTGGCGTAGACGCAACAGCAGCCCGCCTGAGTTATTATTAACAAATCCTGACCCAAAGATGAGAGATCTGATAAACTCTCTGCCGTGTACCGTCTACCGGCAGCAGTAGAAGCGGTAGAAGCGCAGCCACTACTGTGCGTATGATTCAAAGTCTGGAAGTTGTCAAACCGCTTGCATGTGTTGAAATGAAATCCCAGCCACCGCTACACAGCCGTCAATACACAGCAGCTAATCAATTACCGCACACATTCACATTCACTCGCTGATATTGATCTTTGTTAAGTATATTTATTTCCTAGGCACGCATTAGATCCTATTAACCGTAATATACTCGATTAATATTCGTGAGCTGAATGGAAAAATTCTCTTTTGACTCAGGCCACGTCCGGTCGGACAAAAGCTCCGTGGACCGTGACTCATACGCCATGTGCCATGTGCGCATGCGCAGCTCGGTTCGGCTCCGCTCGGCTCGATTCCATTCCGACTCACAGCACATTTGGGGTGTATCATAATTGACATCTAGTGGACAGTAGCCACAGCAACACGGCGACAGACAATCTCGGCGCAACAGCGAATGTAATTAGTTTCTCCCCCAAGTTGTGCGCCCGGCCACGCCGGCCCACGTGGAATGGAGCCATTTGCCAAGACGTCAAAATCCTTTATAATATATTTGTTTTGTCATTCGGTGAATAATGGCCTTATCTGAAAATCGGTCCACACACACAGTGCGCGCGCGTCCGAGCCACTTCCATCCACGGCTGTCCTGACTGACTGACTGTCTCGTGATTCTGCAGATAAGGAAATTAATTTTTCACTTCCTCCCCGGCGCGGCGACCCACCGGGCTGCGATCGCTTGTGTGCGTGTGTTTGTTTGCAAGGGGGTGGCAGGTTGAGTAAATATTTAGATACATGCACCTCAATAGGCCACAAACACTCGTGCACTCGCACAGGGGGAGACAGAAAAGGAGCGATTACATAAAATGAAGTAAAATTGCGAGGCTAATTCACGTGGCATAGGAGTTAACTATGAGATTTGTCCTTCTGCCCCCTTAGCTACTTCTGGTGTCCGCCGCAAACACGACGGGATATTAATCTTGGCGTATTTGTGGTCCAGCTTCAGAGTGCGCGCACGTTGCATCGGCATGGAAAAAAACCGCAACAAAAAGCAAAGGAACAGCAGAAAAAAAGAAAACAACTCAAAACAAAATCAAAAACGTAAACACTGGGACTTCATGGCGAGGCTGACAGGTTCAAAGGAGAGCCAGAGGGCGGGACGTTAACGCTTTAATCGCAACCTGTACGACTCTGGTCGTAAACATTAGTCAGCCGGGCACAACCTCTCCCTCTCTGTCACTCAGTCGCTTGCTCTCTCCCCGTCGGTGGATGTGAGGCCGAGGCCTGGCGAAAAAGTAAAATGTTACATTTAGAGGCAAATAAACTTGTTCGGTTGGATGTCTGAAGCATGTTTTATGTGATATTTCACTCAGGCTGTGCATAAATATTGCGATACACGGTGCGAAAGGATTTGATTAAGTGAATGCGAGATTGGAATTTGTGCACACATGGTACTCGGGTTCCCCCTGAGCGAAACCGAAGTGAAATATCACATCTTAATCGAAGAGATTTAATCCTTGCGAATGGAGTTGTCACGGAAGACGAAGGTTAACGTTCATAGATTATTCATCTTTGGACAAAATTGCGATTTGGTGAGAAAAAGGACACCAGCAATTATGCACTTGCTACATGCTCTGCTCTGATCCCTGGTGACGATAGACACGAGTGCTTGTAAAGCCGCCTTGTAGACCACAGCCGGCAGACACTCTCGAGCGAAGGATTATTTGCCAAACGGCGCTAGAAGAGCATTTAGTGGGGGCTTCGGTTACATGCAAGTCGAGGCACGATAGGCGATACTTTAGCTTAGGTTACTATCTGAAGCTGTCATTTTGGGACATATGTCCTGTGAGTCTACTCCGTGCGGCTGTTAAAAATCTGCCCTCCAACTATAATGTTCAGGGTCAGAGAAGAGAATTCAAGCAACAAGTTCCATTTTCAGAGGCGCCGTGTAAGGGACGAGTGGAGCCTTATGGATTTCTGCAGGGCGCTTCCTGAATTACATATTATAAGTTTGGCTTTTTTAGGCCGAGCTTTTCACCCGGCCTGGCGATGGTAACGATATCGTCCAAATATTCACATTTCGACAACAAAAAAGACAAACATTTTAACCCTTCAGGTGTTTTTTGGGGGAAAACATTATATGTTTTAGAGGAGTCAATTCTGAACAACATTGGTCTACTTTTCATATAACTCAAATGTTAGGTGGGAAGATAATCTCAGGTTGCTCGTATCCAATTGGACACGCTGGTCCGCACGACAAACCTTTTGTTCAAAGAGTGCGTGCCCAAAATTGACATGTGTGCATTTAAGGCTTAAGGCCCCATATGACAGCATCTATAGAGACGAACTAAACAAAGCAATGTCTAGTTTGGCATCCCTATCAAACTCCGTTTTTGTGGGATGACGATGATGAACGCATGCAACTCCATCAAGGTCGGCAAAAATCTTTGATGGTAAAAAAGGATTCAGACATGGCTACGCGCTGTTATTCTATGTCTTCAGCGTCATTTTTGAAAGATATACTCACACGCGAACACCGGGTGCACAATCTTTCAGAGGTACTTCACTTTACGGACACCCCTCTATAAGGGACAGCTCGTTACAGACAATAAGAAATGGTCCCGACATGCAGATATTCGTGTATTTCAAAGGGCACCCCTACATAAAGGACAGTCATGTAGGTCCCTCTGCTGTCTGCTTTAGAGAACTTTCACTGTACTCACATATGTTGAGAATGGCTCAGTAGAAAGATACGGCTTGAGATAGTCAAAGACTTTGTCTACTTAAGCAGCGACCAAGACACCAGCGCTGACATCAAATAAAGAGTAAATCTTCCTTGGGCTACGAATGTAACTAATAAACAAAGCCCTCTCTCGGACGACCCAAGTAACCTTCAATAAAACCTTATTTGTCCCAGTCCTGCTATATGCCGCAGAGGCAGGGACTGTGTCAGAAGCGGATGATCGTTGCTCTTTGCTGCCTTGAGTTTGGGAAAAGATTGTGCGTGAGAGGAGAAGATATGACGACGAACTACACGAGCTGTTCAGCAACATTGACTTACTGCGAAAAGTGAAGATCCAACGTTTGAGATGGCTAGGTCATGTTGAGCAGGGCCTGATAATTAAGTAAGTAATGTTGTCCTTCAAGACTGGCCCGATGATTAAGTAAGTAATGTTCTCCTCCAAGGTTACAGTGGATGCAGGTTTGGGTGGCGCAGCTGGTTAAGTGCATGTCCTTGTTTAGTGGGTTCGAATCCCAGTGAAAGCAAAGTTAATACGCTTTCATCTGATTTTGAAATCCGGCCCAGTTACCATTTGCCTTTGGGATACAATTAACGCTTATATACCTGAGTGTGACTGTGGGCATCACAATGGACAGACATGGTCTATGTGTGCTGGTGAATTCACTAGAAGCACCTACCGCCCAGCATGAGCGAGTAATTTCACGTTTTTCCAGAAAATATTGTCTAAATAGGATGACTGTGGCGTTGTGGGTGTGTTCGTCGAACCCTAAGCAACAGATACTCCTGCCGGTAGTACCAAACATAATTTTCACTGCTCCACCTCTTTTGAGTCACTTACAATGTTCAAAGAGTAATGACTGTCTAAAAAAAGCTTCTCAAACTTGGCCACTCTCAAACTTGCACAACACCAATGGTGGCTGACAAGCTGGGCCCTGGCCCTCTACAGGCTGTAGCGCCACCCATATTATTATTTTTCAAATCGCATAATCTAACCGGCCAATTCACCAGTCGAAGCAAGATACAAAAAAGAGCTTTTTTAATTGCTCTCCAAACTAAGTTCTTCATTCGACCATCCATTCGCGTGCTGCGTAGTTAGTGGCATGTAGCGCCGAATATCTGCAACTATCATGGGGACTATTCGACCAGCTCGTGTATTTTGGTTTGACTTTGACGCATGTCTCAAATCACGGATGACCTGTCAAAAATATAAAACGGAAAAACCAAGCCGCACATTGCTTACCTAAGAGAAAATGCTGAAGACTGGTTATCTGATGGACTTATCAGGCCATCCCATAGCGTATATAAATAAATAAAGCCAATTTCTGAAGAGCTTAATTGCTAGTAAATCCGCTCAATATCTTGCAAATGTCTGCAGTTTTATGAATCTCGCTGAATACATTTAAAACAAGTTACAAAATGTGGATACGAAAGAAGTTTACAATTTAAAGCTTATTTTTAACACAAAAAATTTTCGCTGTCCTTGTACCTGGTGAATAAATCATGACAGTCTCATCGATGTCTTCGCATATACATTTCTTACCATAGGCAGCGTTGGTTGTTGGAAATAATCATGGACCTTCATAATGCGAAACCAATTTGCCCTTATCCCCATGGCACAGCAAAAGTTATTGATTAAATTTTAACTTTATTTATTAAATTATTTATATAAATTTAACATGTAAGAACGTCTAGTGAATTTAAAGTAGAAGCTCGCTTCGCTCGATCATGAACAAGAGGGCTTAACAGCTCACGCGACTTAGTCGCTCCGATAGGTCACGCCAAGTATGTCAACAACTGTCAAGCAGGCGCCTGGAGATAAATTAATCATAACTTTGATATAAACTGATTGTAACGATTGTGGAGTTATGACCTTATGACGATGCACCAAACAGTTTTGGCCCTATGACACTCTTGAAAGCGACATTATATCGAGTTCGCGCGTTCGTGTTCGGACATTTTAAGTAGAATATACGTAAATCTATTTAACAAGTCACAATGCAGCTGTGGCGCTTTGACAGTTCACAGACCGTAGTATCGTAAGCGAGAGCACACATTCCTAGGTGGAGCTTCTTCTACAAACTCTGGTTTTTGACAGCTGTGAAACAATTTTCTTTTATTTACTCGTGATTTTTTATTGTTGGCAGGCTTAGGCAACTGTTTGTGCACGTAATTAATTTTTTGTAAAGATTTTATGTGAAATATCTGCATTTTTTCTGGTTAAATGGATTTTAGACTATTTTACTTGCGAAATGCACGCCCTTCATTGGTGAGGGAGTCGCGCTTTGACAAAACATTCTCGTAAGCTCGATAAAACGCGTACCGATGACTATCAACGCCGGACCGCGCGAACGCGACATTGTGCCAAATGGCAATGTTCGACCTAATGACACTTTCAAAAACGTAATTGTAGGTAGGCCTTGCGGCCATGGCTTACTTCGACCATCAAGATGTGTCCATTGTGACCGCCATTGTACCAATTTGTGATAGTGTCGTTTGGCACAATGTCACGGCACCGCTTTATTTTTCTATTATTTGTTATTAGAGGCAGATTTGCTGCCCTAGTGCAGGATCTAGTTCGAATGTACTCATTTGATGAATTGTTTCGTTCGGTCCCTGTTTACGACAATAAGTCAATAATTGAGCAGCAATCTTTGAAAAACAGTGTTTTCCATTTTCTGCAATTGCCATTCTTTTTTGGAAATAACCCCATTTAATATGCCACAGAGTTCCAGAGTTGCAGCAGATCCCAATGGACTGTGGATTTGTCGGCATCATGAAATGAGCAGTTTCGTTCAGTGTATGCCATTCGCCAGTTTGTTCCTTCTGTCAAGCCATTATCACACATTTCTTGAATAGTATACGTATTCTACGCGCGTACCTTCATCGTCATCGCGTTGTCGCGTCGGTCGCATTGAGGCCTACGAATACCACGGGTCCCCAGTTCGCAATGCCGCACATGTATGCTTGTCGATATGAATACTGTCGCATTAGTGCACCACATACCCCCGCCTTCTGTGGCCACAAGAACTCCAACTATTCCACGACGCTCGTACGTACCCCAGAGGAGCACGGTCTGGATGTGTCAGAGCGACCGATATAAATTGAGTTCTTACACGAGTACCTCACGGGGAATAATTGCGAACCTGTGCAACAGTGTGACATTTCAACGGTGTTGGCTCGTGGAGCCACAGGCACTGCGCGAGTACTTGCCGTGTCCAGGGGACCCCAGATGAAATTTCCGAAACAAAATTGCGATAAGCCGTGATATCCGTCCCGTGATATAATAAATTCGTTTGCCCACCTTCGCATGTGCTATTGTGTTAAAGCGACGACCGCGGACCAGGGTTGGTGGACCGCAAGTTCTCGGAAGGCGAGAGCGCGTCAAGTGCTGAGCAGGATCACTTGTTGCCGCATGTACGTGGAGCCCTCAGATCAAGACCCACGCAATGCCATTCATCATACGTCCACATCTCTCAGGGTTGCCTATTAAGTTGCGTTCCATCAAAATTGAGCGCCACCTAGACTAAATAAATCATCACAGTCCCCCAGCGCAGGGTACCTCGTAGGAGTATCCACGCACCACTCGTAAGTCTATGAATCTGCAATATTTCAAAGCCTCGCAGTATGCAATCGCTCGGATACATCACCCAGACCGAATGCAACCATCGCGATCGGTCCTAGGGATCAGCCCGAGCCGAACGCACCACATGAGGCTTCAAACGCACTTAAATGTCAGTCATAGACATTTCAAGCGTATTCGATAAAAATTGAACGAATTGAATTCAAGCCAAGCCCGCAGAGCCTGTCGTGTACACATATGCAGAGGTACAAGAGTAAATAAATTGGTCCGTCCACTAGCCATGCGGAATGTGCCACCACCTCACCACGACCGACTGTGTCCTGCATCGCTGGCTACTTACTCCTACCTAACGAAGTGGAATATGCATTTTGGGACACAGGCAGGACCCGCGCCACCGACAATGAGCCACGGACGACCGTCTACAAACACGCTGGCATGCCTTAACTTATGTTGGGAGTCAGCAATTCATTACGGCTCACATAATACTCCACAGGGAGAGGGAGAGATCTCTGTAGCCGGAGATCGACGGACAAGATCGTTAATTTGGTTTTGCCGCTTTGCGTTCATAAATATAAAATGAAATTTTCTACGCATTCGTAGAGCTACGCGGATGTCGGCGATGTCGCTGAGGAGAGGACCCTGGCTGGAGCTCGGCTTGACTTTATCATGTCTGGTGATGCATGAGGTGGTGGGCGGGCTGGGGGATGGCCGGAAGACTGTTGCGCAAAGTATTTATGTTTTGTCAGTGTCAGTTTGTTATTGGACGGTAATAATTTAATTTCTGCGGGCGGGGCACTCGTGTGTACAGGTGCATGGAATGACAGATGTCAGCTGGAGCTGGACCTGGGTGTGTGGGACGAATATTGAACGAGACTTCAGCTGCGCTTGACTTGTGTGTATTCTATTTGAATGTGGGCATGCGTTTATGATTTGACGTGATGGGGATACTGGAGAAGTAGAGTATGAATAATTAGGTTGAAAATAGTCAACGTAATCGCACATGAATGGGACGTAGAAGGGAAGTTCTTCTATTAAGTTCATTGTATAGAAATTAATTGACTCCTTAAGCTACGCAGTGGGCGATGTGAAGCGTGTCTCAAGAACCTTGCTAACTTCTATCTGGGTTCGTAATGAATACATTTGCTTGCTAAGCAACTCTGACGGCGTTGGGATTGCAACAGACAAAAAAAGTGAATTAGCTCGTCTCAAAGTTGGTATACTCACTTGAACTCTTTTGATTCTCGTTCTTGCTGACAGGCAAACTGTTTTTTTAATGTCAGCACTTTCACATTATCGATCGATTTTGTTGTGACAAGATGTGAAAGTCCTTAATTTTTTATTTGCGTAAAGTCCATTTTAGGGATCCTGAGCGGACTGGATTTACCGAAGATTTCTTCCAGCCAGTGTCCGGTCAAAGATCCTTCACTCTATGCTAAGGAAATTGTAAGACATCGGTTGTTAGTTCCTTGGCATGTGGCAAGGATTAATTTCCCTAATGCCCAAAAATTGAACATTGAGAATACAGCTACACGTTCGTACACAGGTCCATCCACCCTGTTTTGTGTGTGCTTTTTTTAATTCACTACTGTGGTAGATATGAAAGACTACAGCTGAACTGGAAAGGGGAAGCGTGCATGACGAACAGTCAGCTTCCAGAAACCGAGAAACTGAATCGAAATCGGATTTTCGAGTGAATTTGTTTTCCGTATCCTACATTTTATTAGATTTCGAAGAGCATTCAAGGTGAACTTCAAAAATCCTTTCAATTGTGACAGTTACCGACTTTATTATTTCAAATAAATTCTGAATTTTGTCCTTTCGTGCAGTACACATAATAAATGAGCGTTGTTTTCATTGCTGCAGTATTTCAAATGGGAAAACAATTTGTCACGAGTACTGAAAGTTCTTGAGAGAACGATATTTCAAATGCATATTTAGAAGATATTTCTTAGAAAAATGTTGCATTCCTGACGTCATAGGATGCGTGGTGACCGCTCATCCGGACTCCAAGGATATATTGTGACATATCCCACCAAACTAATAAAGAACACAGTAAAATAGTTCATGACAAAGAACTCATTGAAAGAGTCCATGTCTTTTGATTTTCTGCCACATAAATATTCGGCATTTAACTGCGTCCACTTGGACCGTACTAAGGAATATTGACATAAGCAATAAAAATAAATCTCCGCTTTGCTTATGCGCACGCACTTTATCCACTATCGGATCACGCAGCCACATGCGTAAACAATAAGGCATTCTTTGCTTTGTGCAACTACGCACTTTTGACTATCCCTTTTAAAATATGATTCTTTGTCTGCGAGATATAATTTAAGATTAGTTTTGTGAGAGTATACAGTTCAGTTTGAAGTCTAAAATCGGAAGGTTGTCCCTTTTTGGTTTAAATAAATATTTTTCAGTTCGTAGCCTAGTAAACCTAGATTTTTATTTCATTATATATGCATTAGAACTTTGCCTCCTAACGCCCTATTGAGATTCACCAGCTGGAGCTTTAGAATACGCATTCAAACCAGAAACATTCTTCAGCTCGAAAAGTAGTCGAGAGGAGATTCGGCGTTTTGCAAATCGTTTGGCTCGTTCTCTTAAGTAGCAGCCAAGTAAGGTGGTGCACACAATATTTGCGGGCATTTTAAGATATAGGATGACTAAGGTGTAAGTTTTGCCTTTGTAAACGAAGATGTACCTTCCGTGTCAAGCGTCTCAAAACAGATTGCAGAGAGTAAGGTTGTGTGAAGCAAGAAGTGAATTTCATTAGTTTTATCTAGGCATACCTCAAGGCTCAATATTTGGGCCAACTATATTGTTAGAATCAGGGTTGGGAAAAAATACATGTTTTTTTGAAAAAAAAGAAAAAAACATTATGTTTTTTATTAAACAAAAACAAATATATGTTTTTTATTATTTCTTTATAATTGTTTAAATTGCTTTGTTTTAAACATGCTTTAAAACAAATATGTAAATATTGATAGAAAAAATCAGTTACCAATTTATTATTATTTAATTAATTATTATGAAAACGTAATTCAAAACTTAAACTAAGTTAAACTTCGAACTCTAGTTTCTCAAGCAAGCTGTGTTGATTGAGAGCCCTCATTATTGTCACCAATTTAGCTGCCCTTTCAGTCCCGAGTCTGTTTCTTAATTTGGAATGCACCAGTCCAAAAGTCGAGAATAATCGTTCAGTTCCTGCGGAAGACGCAGTTGATGCAAATAACTGACATGTGATGTCGAGCATCCCTGGACCCAGTTTACTGCTCAGTGATTTCCACCACACTGACACATGCGTTTTCATGACAAGTTCTTTCTTAAACATGTAACCCAAAAATGGGAGACTCCAGGACATCTTTCATTGCTTGTGGACATCTTGAATCTATGAACTCCATGCCCATTGTGTCCTCCTCTTCTGATTCTTCTGACTCTTCTGACTCTTCACCTTTATACTTCGGGTCTAATATATAAGCAGCGAAATGTGCAGGTGTCATTGCAGCTTTAAATCTTGCTTTAAGTTTGTCTACTCCTTCTGGCAACCAGTCCGATGAGAGGAGATCTTTCCATATGTGTGTACATTCGCTTAGGACGCACATATCTTTCTTTTCATATAGCTTTCCACATTTCCTTTGGACACATCTTGGATTTTCTTCACAATTGATAATTCTAATACAGACCTTTGCTCGCTGCATACTTTGACAAGACAGTGCCAGTTGTTGACATATGATTCGATACAATCTGCCAATGTATTCCAACGTACATGTTGAGGTAGTACAAGTGCTGTACATTCATTTTTATTTCCGATTCTTCAATACCTTTGGCAAATAAATTGAGCAAATGAGCAGAACAACCAAATGTTATAATATCGCCGATCTGATCATCTTCTAAATGCATTTATTGTCCTCGCATTTTTGTCATATTAGCAGCGTTGTCAGTCACGAAGCTACGGACTTTACGACCAAAACGTTGGCACTTTTTAATGCTGTCTGCAGCCAGAGATAACAGATAATCACCAGTATGACTGTTGCCAGAAGTGGCTACTGTATCCAGGAGGTAAACGTTACCATCAATTTCAGCAGAGGTCACATTAACACACGCAATTGTTCTTAATAATGTTTTAAACGTGGTTTGTTTATTTTAAGTGTTTTAATCAGTGTTTTAAACATTATGTTATGCCCTTCCGACAGATCGTGCCTTGTTTTCTGATAGCATTTTCAATTAATCCCAGCAAATAAACAACTGCATTCTGGGGAAATCGTTTATTAAGTTTGTTTTGACATCATCAGCACTTCGTTTTAGATTGTATCGATGCACCCACCACTCTCTGCTATTTTCGACATTTTCCTCAAAAAACTGACAAGAGAAACTTTTTCTATTGGGTCAATAAATTAATTCGTTCGTTTATTTAAGAAAAAAATGTACAAGAGTATTGTTCAAAGTATTGCCCATCTGAAGCTATGACTATCTCCCATCTTGTGCATTGCTCTCGTCTTTCAATGCACGCAATTCAATGGCCATGCACAAAAAATTAGTTCGTCCTGCGTTGCCGAAAAATTGGAGAAACGAGTAAATTATTAGGCAACCTGAAACGCAAGACGAAAACACGTCATTACCAGGGATGAGAACTCTGTTTTAAACATGTTTTAAACATTGCCCACCCTGGTTAGAATGCATCAATTCGATAGCTTATCTGTTTCTGGGAATGACATCGGTCATGACGGAAGATTTGAATAGTCTTTGGATTCAACCTCTGACAAGATTTTGAGCATCACAGTTGCAGCTAGCAGTTATCAGGTATTTTTATTTATTTCGTTCAGTTAGCCTAATCCACATTCGTATGCACATTTTCTTTTATATTCATTTTCAATTATATTCCAGTCTTCTAGAATTAATATGTAAAATGTAATATAATATGGTGCTACAGCCAGTAGAGGAGCTGGGCCTAGCTTCTCAGCAACCACTCGTGTTGGCGTACTATCCTCGGGTCTACTGCTGACCACTAAGGCTGAAAACAGCGGATCAAGCAAGACGTTTTTGATTCGATAGTCAGAAAAACGTTTTCTGTTTAAACATACATCAATCGTATCTTGCTTATTTCGTTTGGTGTGTGTTGCTTTAAGTGTTGTTCGGCGTGGTTCAACAGACGATGAAGTTGTGGCAGTCTTATACAGTATATATCGGATATAAGGAAGTTCAAAAATGATACGCATTTCTTTCTTATATCCGTTTTTTCCTATATCCAATCAACGGATAGTAATCTTAATTTTTTTAACGAGTATTTCATGTCTGAAACTTAATAGTGCGTTTGCATTGCTCTCGTCTTTCAATGCACGCAATTCAATGGCCATGCACAAAAAATTAGTTCGTCCTGCGTTGCCGAAAAATTGGAGAAACGAGTAAATTATTAGGCAACCTGAAACGCAAGACGAAAACACGTCATTACCAGGGATGAGAACTCTGAGTTCAGAAAGTGAAGCTATTGTGTTGCTGGCAGGTATAATTCAGATTCGGCGATTTCCCCATAGCAGTTTCTACTTTCCTCATCCTTCATAGCTCTGACAAAATCATTGCTTTATTCCCCATCAGAAATCCTACTAACATTTGCATGGGGCTGGATACAATGTTCGTGTGTACATTCATGTTTAAAAATATCTTATAAACGTTTTTGTTTTACAAATCTAAATACTTCGGTTTATATTGGTTCTATAACTTCGTGCGGTTTGCTAAGAGATGGCGTGACTTGTATTATTCCATTGGAACATGAGCTGGAAAGCTACTGTCATTGTATGTCATTCATTTGAAGTGTAAACAACAATAATTTTTTTTTCACTCAAATATGTCGAACTTTGTGCCTGAAAAAGTGTTTTTGCGGAGAGTTCTTCTTCATTACTTTAATATGAAGAAAACTGCTGGCGAAAGTCATCGTATTTTGGAGGAAGTTCATGGAGAACATGCGCTAGCTGACCGAAGGTGCCAAAAGTGGTTTGCACGATTTAAAAGTGGTGATATTTGCTCAACGGCAAAGCCGAATATCCATGGCGCGATGGTAATTCTCTGTTTTTGGTGGGATCAGAAGGGTGTGCTGGATTATGAGCTGCTAAAACCGGGTGAAACCGTTAATTGACAACTCTGCCGAACCCAATTAATCCGTTTGAAGGGAGCAGTAGCCGAAAAACACCCGGAATATGCAGGCACAAATCAATAATTTTCCATCATGGCAACGCTCGGCCCCACGATGCTATTCCGCTTAAGAACTATTTGGAAACCAGTGGCTGGGAAGTTCTACCCCACCCGCCTTATAGCCCAGACCTTGCCCCTTCTGACTACCATTTGTTCCGGTCGATGCAGAACGCCCTCACTGAAATACGGTTCACATCAGAGCAGAATATCAAAAATTGACTTGATTCACTCTTCGCTGCCAAGCCGGAGCAGTTCTTTTGGGATGGGATCCACAAATTGCCAGAAAGATGGGAAACAGTCATAGCTTCAGATGGGCAATACTTTGAACAATACTCTTGTACATTTTTTTCTTAAATAAACGAACGAATTAAGTTATTGACGCAATAGGAAAAGTTTCTCTTGTCAGTTTTTTGAGGAAAATGTCGAAAATAGCAGAGAGTGGTGGGTGCATCGATACAATCTAAAACGAAATGCTGATGATGTCAAAACAAACTTAATAAATGATTTCCCCAGAATGCAGTTGTTTATTTGCTGGGATTAATTGAAAATGCTATCAGAAAACAGGGCACGATCTGTCGGAAGGGCATAACTCCGGCTGGAAGGATGTTAATAACTCGCAATCAAAATTTTGTTTTGCAAAAGGCAACGTCTACGAAACACGTTTTTCTGTTTTGCTTAAGTTTTCATGTTTCGTTTCATTGCGTGGTCATCAGGGACGCTGGTTCGAAACAGTTTTGTTGCATTCGGGGTGCGTTGCTCGTATACAATGGCACGTATTATCGACAACCACTACCAAGACATTCCAAAATTAAAAGGGTGTGTTTTTTTTCGGTTTCTTTGATGTGTGTAGTCTCAAAAGGAAGAATGTTCTCTTGTTTCATGAATAAAAAAAAACACGTCTTGTTTTATCCGTTCCAGCAACAAATTTCAATTTACATCACCTCTGGCAATGTTCATGGTACAACTTTCTAGAAAAAGGTTATCAAATATCGCCCCCGGAGTTAGCAAGAAACTGTGGGTCCTATATAGCGCGCACAAGACAAAAGCAACAAACGACACAAGTTTCTTAATTCAATAATTTAATGTTCTCTCTGAAATTTGATGTAATGCTTAAAAAAAACCGCTCTTAAGACGTTTATGTACAAATGGGCATATTTTTCTATCGACATCTTGAATGTGGTGGTCTCTTCCACTTTCGTGCTGCAGACAATAAAATAACCCAGTAAGCCTAGTATCACTGTATAATAATCACTCTATAATTAAGCGCTATGTATGTAAGTTGTAAGAGCCACCTATTATCGGCTGAGTGGGTTGGTGCGTTGCTCACGCTTTTTGCAGGTTCTGTAATCAAATCTGGCTGGGCTATTATTTATCTTTTCCTTTCTTTTCCTTACACATTTCCTATTCTGTTTTCCGAATTCTATTTGCAATGAATATTGTGGAATTCGCATTATGGCAGCGACGCTTAACATACTTCCTGCCGTACGACATTATTTTCTGCTAGTACTCGTATAATGCAGACCATCTCTAGAACCACCACACGCCAATTAATTCCAAAACAAAAATCTAAAAATACCTGCAACTCGTTTCAAGCCACTCGCAGGGCATAACTTAAGTCTCTCGGATACTATTTAAAGCAATTTATTTCTATCTTTCTATTTCCAGATGCTTTGGCAGCATTGTCGCCATGCCACTTGCTGTGGTTAGCTTATCGCACTTCCACGACCCCTTGTACAGCCAATTATCTAAATGACTTCTACGTCACAGATTGGCGATAGTTTCACTCTCTATTCGGCTCTCATTCGCGCATACCAAGCGATCTCTCGCCAGTTTCATTCGACTGAATCGCTTCGTATTTCACAGTTTTCACTCGTCTTTCGTGGTATTCAGTTGAGAAGCACATTGTTTCAGACAAAACATCCAATATGTCGTCGATAATCAGAAAGTTGATAAGCACAACAAACGCCGCCAAGCCCGTTGCACCATACAAGTGAGTTAGAAAATCAGATTTCCCGTTGACATTCCTTTGATCTGTCCACCTCTAGCCAAGCTGTTGTCGCCGACCGCACTGTCTATGTGTCCGGATGTCTGGGCTTGGACAAGTCTACCATGCAACTGGTGTCTGGTGTGGAGGCCCAGACCAAGGTCGCTCTACAAAACATGGAAGCCGTACTTGTGGCAGCCGACTCAGGAATGGACAAAATCATAAAGAACACCATATTCCTGAAGGACTTGAATGACTTCGGCACTGTCAATGACGTTTACAAGACCAGTAAGTCTGTAATATTCAATTGCTTGGGGTAGGGGAGGTCGCTACATTAGCGAGCTTATCTCAGTCCATTGACAGGGCCATCTGAATTGATTGATCCAATATTTGCATGGCTACTGAATTGTGTTCGGCTTATCAGCTCCGTTAACTCTTGACATTGTTGAGCGCTAATCGAAGCGAAGCGCAAACATGTTTTTAGCTTGATTTATTTTTTCCATTTCTCTTTCTTTCAGTCTTCACGAAAGACTTCCCAGCGCGCTCGTGTGTTCAAGTCGCTCGATTGCCAATGGATGCTCTGGTGGAGATCGAATGTGTTGCATTGACAGGTGACGTGAAGACGGTATCGTGACTGGATGGAGGTGAAAGGATTGTCTCGAAAATGTAATAAAATGTAATGTTTGATATTATTTGTTGTTCGTTGCTTTTCTTTGTGATGGTCTGCACGTGGGCGTGGGAAGGCTTTTTTTTTGCATTTCTTTGTCTGGTGACTGACTTCTGGTGCGAGTACTTGTGTTGCACCGTTGACCTGACGCGTTGTCGCTCCAAGGCAGACGAAAAAACTCTCCGTTCCTAAACTGTTCGTTCTACTTGGCTTTTGTCATTCAGTACAGCTTGGTTTTAATTCATCTGGAGAACTCGCTGGGTGTTCCCATAAACTTCTGGACTCGATTTCAATCTCAAAGGGCTTCCCCCGACCAGCTAATGCATCTGCAGTAGCAGCAAATTACTCGCCGTCATTGTCCAGAGATAAATGAGGCTCAGCAACAAATGAAGTAGTCCTTAAAAAAAAACGGAAAAAACGCATTCCTAATTTGAATCCACCTACAACCAAAGATACGACGGAGCACTTCTCGCACACGGCGCTCGCTTGCACTGGCAAACACAGAGCCACAGCCAAAAACAGAGAACCCTTACAAAATGTTAAGACACCACCGCATACACACTGTGCAACATGACAACCGACAACGCGTAACATATGACTGCTACCTGCAGTCTTAATAAATTGCACACACTATACATTGTCTTACACGACCGGCAGTGCCTCCATTTACCTCGGTGTCACCATTGCGCCGAGATAATGCGCTCCGCACAATTACCCATATGAGCATTGTGCTGAATTTGCTGGAAGGGACCAGCTATCCGGGCATCCAACCGTTCAACCGTCCGACGGCGACCAGCAACCCAGCCATCTACCCACAGTCTGGAAATTAAAATCATTTTTGGAACTGTCACCGCTGTACCGATGTCGTGGTCGTCGCCGTCGTCGTCCACGTCGTCCAAGTCGCCATCGCCACCGCCGGCCGTCGCGTCGCCACCGCCTTTAGACCAGAAGGATGTCACTTAATGCCGCAAACCGTATAAATTAAGTAACGTCCGCACGACAGTTATATATCTGCATTATCATTATGGTCGCATGAACCGTGAATGAATGGACCGTAACCTGGAACCGCCACCGTTGTCGGTGTCGGTCTTACCAAACGAAGACACCTCCGACGACAGTCGCTGCTGTTGCTGCAGTGGCTGGTTCCTAGTGCCTCTCCTGACTCTTCCAGACGTGCCCATTCATCCGTGGGGCTAGGCGAAAGTATCTGCATAGAACTCGAAAGAGAGAGAGAAATGCTAATTTCCCATTAGAATCCCAAATTGAAGATCCACTTTTCGGTCCTAGAGGTGCCCCGCCTGCCTGCCTGGCACTTGGTACTTGACACGGCCCCGTTGGGCGTATACTTGCCAAGTCAATTGTCAAACGCCAACTGGCAGACACAAGCTGGGCGATTATGAATTGCAAATGAAGCGTAATCCTCCCCATCAATCTTCGGCCGGGATTGTGGGTGTCTTAAGGATGAGCCGTCCGCGTCGTAAGCCCGAATTTCACAGCGAAACGTAAGTGATCCTTCTCGCGTTACCAATCCAAATGTAATTAAGTTGAAAAATGACACAGCGAAAGAGGACACCATCGCAGTTGTTGTTAAGTTTTCTGTAGGCGCATCACTGGGCCTCTCCGTCTTGTGTTGTGATGCACCCAAGGTGTGGACGTAGAATTTCTCTCTCGTGTCTTCGACGTTCGGCGGGGAAACGCACACGTTTGGTGAAATTTATGTGAGCCTGGCTCTGTATATGGAGTGAGTGGTCGCAAGCTATAATTAGAGATGCGCTCCTCCAGGTACGACCGTGAATGGTTGGACAGTTTCGGAGCAAGGAGGACGCACTGGGGGAAAACAAACAAACGTCTTTGAAGGTTTGACTCCTGAGTAATGTGGAAGGTTGGAGGGCAATCATTCGTATCGTCTTTCGGTATAATTGCTGAAATTAACTAATAAACATTGCCGTGGATGATTTATATTTCAATCCGATCGAGTGTGGTTGAATTGACCTGATTGCTGAGGCTTGGATTGGTTAATCTGTGACCTGAATTCCAGGAGAGAGAGAGAGGATGCTTCGCGATGGCGTCGTGACAGCTACTTGCTGGGAGGGCCGAATCTGTTATCAAGTTGTTGGCGTCTTCTTAATTGTTTCTGAATACAGGGCGGGAGAGAGATTCCTTATTGATTGCTGGGTCTGAAGTTGCACACTGCGGACGAACGGCAGTTAACAAATTGACTCAGAGTGCACGTTTAATTTCCATCGGTGAGGTCTAATTTTTTTGAGCAGGCCGAACAGACTTTCTCGGCATTATCCTGTCAGAATGTACTTGCAGACGTGTGAGAGAAAGCTTACATTCTTCTGACAGGTTCTGGGAAGTGCTGCTTAGTGGACTCAGATTTACACTGCCGCGCGAGAAAACAGAATCCCATGCTGAATTAAATTAAGGGAACGGAAGACAGCTGAGGCCGAGGCGCTGCTACAAATGAATGTGTAAAAAATACGCAAAAGATAAGCTGGAGAATCACGCAGCAATTTATCGTTCGTTAGTGTGCCACCATAAATGTAGACGAAATCAGTTGCCTCTCAGATTCCGGAGAGGATCTGAGTTTGTTTGGTTTTATTAAACAGTCTCATTTAGGCCAGTGTAGGTCCATTGTCCACGCGAAACTAGACTCGTACGGAAGGTATTTTGATCCTCCCATCTTAGATCCACCTGTGAAGAATCGCATATGAGTAACCAGGGCTTGGTAGTCAGCAGCCAACACGATATGGAAGAGGTGATGGTTGAGTTGTTCTCAAAGCGGGGCTTTGATAGCAGGAGATCGGTGTCTCTGGGTATAGATCTAATGCTATGTTCGGACCGAATCGAAATCGCGAGGAGGTTTCGATGAACTTCTACTGAAACCTTCAATATTCCGTTCCCACCGAGTTTGAAGTGTTTCCAAATGTCATTAGCTGTACATTTTGAATCGGCCAGAAAAACAGCTATTTACTGACGGGAAATAATAGTGTTGAGAATAGCAGAAAGGAGACAGAGAGAGAGAGAGAGAGTGAAAACACAAAATAGACCAAAATATACGGACGTTCCCTTTGTATGCTTGTTCTGTTTGAGAGCCTCTCACGGACGAATGGACTCAATGAACGGCGAAACCTCTGAGGTTTGGAAACATTTGAAGAAACCTTTCAGTTACGTTCTGTGGGAACATTGCATATATGTGATGTGTCATCATAAGCCACAACTACCTCACAAGAGGATGGTGAGCCACATTTTGGGAGGTTTTCGGATTCTAAGTTAAACTGAGGATTACAAGAAACATCTCTTGACCACATCACAAGGAGGAAAAAGCGACAAAAACATTTTGCTTTACATTTTGAACGATGTGAAGTTCTTTCAATGCGGGAGAAGAAAAAAAAAAAAAAAAAGAAAAGAGGGCGCAAATCTGAAGGAAATCTGTGAAGTATGATATGGTGTCCCCTACAGCGGCTAGCACAGACTGGCATAACTCATTCTTCACAAGTGTGCAATCACCAGTCAGATAGCAATCAGGTTAAGTCTTTTTTGTCACTTCCCCTACGATTTACGCGCAGATTCTGGGAGCGATACTTGATATATCGCCGTGAACTCATCCTGGACTTGTTGAGATTTTTCTCCAAAATCTAATGAGACGCCTGGATGGCGCAATTGTTTAGGTGCCTGCCCCCCCACCCTTGTTTAGTGGGGTCACAGGTTCGAATCCTAGTGAATGCAACGTGAGTACGCTGTAGTTTTCAAATCCGGTGCAGTCACCATGTGCCGTTGTGATCTAATTAACGGCACTATCACTGGCGTGATTCACTAACTGTGGGTATCACAATGGACCAACATGGTCGAAGTTTGCTGGTGTATTCGTTATCAGCCCCCTTCCCTACCCTTCCCACTCCAAAATCTAATGTTTGGCTATCAAGCTCAGTCTTATAATTGACTTCCTAGAGGAACCATCTACAATATCCGGTGGACTGGACATTCCAGTTCTAAATTAAGTATTCGTGTGTTCGGTAGTTTATTGGATTGACAGAGGATGTACTCGTCAATCTTCGTAAGGTCCCTTCAGGTATGTTCCCTTCAGATAAACCAATGCTTCGACATCTAGTCGTAACTCGACAGAAAGATTTGCTTCTTATTCATCATTAGAAGGTGTGGATATTTTTTGGAAAAGTGACTTGAAGTGATTCGTTTTGCTTGCATGTTGTCTTTGATTTAGCTCGGGTTATGAAAGACTTTGACAGCTCCGATGAATCATGGTGCAAGGAAGACAAGGTGTGCTCAACAACTTGTCAAACCCGCCATCTTTTCATTTTGTGAACTCAATCAGTGTTCGCGTTCGACACTGGCCAGCTTGTTGGACACTGAACAATTAAAAATAAAGAAATAAAAAGCGAATTGATTCGTGCTATTGTCCTTTTACTAGTGGAAGGGACCTACCGTTTTATGTCGCCTCCGAACGGCCAATTTGAAAAGCTTCGGTTGAGTTCATAATTGCAACATTGTTGCCTCTGCAAACAGAATATTCTCTCAATGCATTTATGAACACGAATACAGCATTGTCAAAAAAGTATTCATAATAAACATAAGTGAGCGACTCAAAAAGTGTTTGGTTGACATTTGTATCGATAAAATGAAAGTCTACATCATGTATAAGGAGAGTGTGATACTAGCTTTAATGTTTAATAAATATAATAAACTTTCAAAAATGTTCAATGAAACCGTAGCAAAATACGCAGCAAAGGGCCATGAAGTCAAAACATGTTTCAAATAACAGAAATTTCTTTAAAGAAATAAGAGAATTTCCGTATGATGTTCTTAGGAACCATTTTCGCATTAAAAAGTCCACTTTTCGGTTTCCCTGCAATCCTGCAACAAAACAAAAATCACTGCCAATTTGATCGCATTTGTCGACTGCTCTCATACACAGTTAGTGCAGTTTATTTGCATTTATGAACGCAAATCTTGCAGGGCTGCCGCATTGTGACGTTTACGAACTCGGCCCTTTTTCTAGACAGTTGAGTATTGTCAGTGACTCGATAAAGGTGGGGCGTAAAATTTATTTTGCTCGTACCAGGAATCGAACGAACCAACCGCCACATTGTGAGCCGACATTTTTAAAAACATCCATTTTAAAATTTTTTTATTTGTTTCCGTTTTTAAATGTCTGTTCACATGAGAAATTCCCACTACGACCGACGCGATGTTTCAATTCATGACACATAGGCGAATAATGAAGTGTCAGAAAATTACCTACAGTCAAACAAATTTATATTCGTACAGTAGAAAAAAGCCACTCTTTTTCGATTCACGCATGAACCACAAAAACTTCCTGTGTTATTTGTTTGCAAAATCAAAGATCTTTCCAAAAGTTGGAAACCTTGGATTGATGCTTTTCTGCAAAGTAAAGGCGTTTAACTCTGTTAACAGCGCTAATGAACGCCTTTTTCCGGCCAACTCTAGCGTTAAAAACCATGCTCGCGAATGCAGTTTCTCAGAGTTTCTGTACAAAATTCTTTGTTTAGTTCCTGACGCATCTTTTCCGTAAGTTTTACACTAGTTCGGGAATTTTTCTTAATTTCACGATATTAACACGTTTATCATGAGTGTTGAAAATTTGCGGTGTTCCTCTGCAGTGTGCAGTTCCATCCGATTTCCAATTTTAAAATCTCCTAACAATTGATTGGTCAGTTGATCTGGTTTCGTATTCCTTTTAAGGACTTACCATCGTTAGGTACTTAACAATCAGGTTGCTCCACTGCTCCTTTTTGCTCATTATGTATTTATTTTTTAAATTTCAAACACGCAGCCGAAATATGCAAACCTTTAGAAAGAGTTGACATGTCTTGTAACAGTCCCTTGCACTTGAAACACTGAACGAATAAGAATCTGATAAGATTTTGCAGACAATTATTTTCAGATGAACCTTAATTCTGGCAAGACATTATTTATCTGATTTTGAATAAATTGATTAAATTTAGTTAATGATTAAGAATAATTGGTGATTCAAATAAATTGGAAAAAATACAGTTTTTGTTAAAAAAAGGTAATTTCGCACTGTACGAGTATGAATTTGATTGACTGTAGCTAAATTGCCCAAAATTCCACTGTGATCTGACACGAAAAAGGAGAACTGGTCTATGTGGTAACTTAAGAATTGGTGTGCGTATGATGGTAAAAATATGGGTGCGCCAACAGTCCGAAGTGAATCAGGGCCTTGCTTCTACAGCAACTACTAGCCTTGCGCGTGCTCTCTTTGAGGATTGTCCGTGACTAGAAAGAGCTGGTGAGGTGAATTATGAAGATTGCTCGTTTCGAAAATTGAACCTAGATCCATCGTTAAGGTCGACACGCATATCCACTACGCCACGACATTTGAGGTACAGGTAAGTCCAATTAAGACTCTGTTCTGTTGTGGTTTTTTTTGCTGATTTTCATCGCAATTCTGAGTTTAAGTGGGCTGACATTATTGTACAGTCCTCAGTTGGGCTCCATATGTCCGCGTATTACGGGGCTCACGTCTATTAGGGCCGTCTATCTACCATGATAGGAATTCCGGTTGACTCAAGAGTTAGGACTCCGCCTTTCGGTTTGGTGATCTGATGCAAATCTTTGTGTTCTCCTTCTTATGTCGCCAGTAGGACATCTTGGACTAGTTGTTGGTACACAGTTCCTGTTGTATATGAACTGGTAGAAGAATGAAGTTGATGTCATGATGTCAAACATGTGTCCACATAACGATGCCCAAGCAATGTGTAGCCCGGTAATAGATGGCGTCGTGGAGGTTATTTTGAGACAATGTCTTCCGAAAGGTGGAGTGACAGAGACTGCTTAAATCTACGTACCACCGCCGATAGATCGAACACTTTAGAAAATCCTGTTTGAACCGTCTCAGAGTCGCACTACTGGACAGAATAAACCTGGTCAGGTGCCAGTAGAATGCAGGTACTCCGAAGGTTCCGTAACATAACCTCTTTATGGTAGCTTCTTGTTTTTTGGCAACTGAAGATGAATATGTTTTATTTAATGGAGTAGTCTCTTCTGCCAAGATGTGGGAGCAGGGTGAGGGAAGGCCGTGCTCTTCGGTGTGCTTGACAGGATTAAACATTAGGCTGTGGAGGGTGATAGCAAAGACCATGTCGATTGGCATGAGCGGTAGGCTGACGGACATATTGTGCCAACAACATCAGGCACCCTCGGGTTCTTTACGGACCCTGATCGCCAAACGATCCTGAAAGGACGTTGACTCGGTGTAGGGCTAAGCTACGTAGGTTAAAGTTAGTTTGAGGTTACGAAGGTTAACTTCGCGAGCCCACTTTCGATCTCTTCTGGTGGTACAGGCACAGGCTTTGAACACGTTTCCTTTCACAACTTTCATTTCTCTTCTTCTCTACTATTTTTAGTTGCCCGTCTGTAGACTACATTAGTTTCTTTTGGCTTGCTATGTCTTTCTATCTTATACTCTCCTCTTCCATCTTGGCAAGATGTAGGCACCCGACTTTTTTGGTAGCAAGTTAATGGTGTACGAGTGAGTGGACAAGAACCGCGCCGCACAACCGCAAGCTTGTCGCCGTCGGCCTCTTCCTCAACACTGAAGCTACCCGCTTAGCCTTCTGGAACATTACTCTAAGTTAATGAGCGTGCCAAGCCCTCTGTCTTGTACGACAGATTATTGAACTGGTTACAATTCGAAAATGTGCGGTCATTCGCTCAGTTCACGAAAGCAAGACAACTCCCACATCACCCATTAGCCAATCTCCTCGTACAAATTGAATGCAGTCAAGTAATTTCCAGAGACCAGGTTCAGAGCCAACCTGTTGCAACTACCACATTTTCACTCAGTGGCCGCCATTACATAATGCACGTAATTGAGTACTTAATCGGAGCGGGTAATCGGCTTACGTGTCCGCTGACCTATTACTTCATAAATATCCTCTAAGGCACCTTCACCAAGCCAATTTCAAAACCAGATACACAACAAGACCAGCAAAGGTCACAACACATTCCACATCCGCAAAAGGGTCACGCTAAGAACCTGTGCTCGTAACTCCTGAACTTTGCCAATAAATTGAGACCACAATCACTGGCAAATCGGCTGGACAGTGCGGCGCAAAGTAAATTTCTCCCTCCGAGCAAATAATGCACTCCCATTCGAAGTCGTCGTATATTGATTCGACAACGTGGAGGCAATTAGCTTTGGCTAGGCCCACCACTTACCGACACTGTAATTCACAAGCTTGCGACGTCAAATCGCAAACACACTACACATAGAAGGTGAGAATTGCATTAGCCTGCCGTAAACACGAACGTCAGATTCGTGCCATAAAATGCTTGTTTTGCGTGTCGCCACAACGACTACCGTCAAGCAACCGTCAACGGTGGAGCCGCCACCAACTCCGACTTCTGGTGGTGGTGGTGCTGCTGCAGCCGCCACTTATGACAGAAGATTTATGCGCGATTGCGATAAACTGACGAAATTAATCGATCTACATTTTTTTATTGCACCTGGTAATGATATGGTTATTATCCGGACGCTACTGTGGAAGGAGGAACCACAGCTCATCGGAAGATGGCACGATTTGCTCGTTGCACAGCCGGTTTTGGCGAAACGAAGAATACTTCGTCAAAAGTCGTGTGCTAAATGGAGCGCCGTATACCGCTCCGGATTCCGGATTGGGATCGTACTTCGTTGCGAGCTCAGCCAGAGATTCATTCAGTTTAATTCAATCAATGGTTTGATTCGTGTTGCGATACTTTGCTGTGTGCACTTAAGATACGACGTGACTACCACCACCAGTGTCATTTGCATAGCTGTCAATTCATTACTCATTGGCTGGCCTGCCCGCTTTGATTCCGCCTGACTTGCACCGATAGATCCGACTCGCAACCGGCCACCAATTGGCGATTCAGCATCGCGCTACACGTGGGGTGTGGCGGAACCTGTCGCTGTATCCCTCACTGCAGTGTGTGCAACGGTAATGACGGTAATAACAATTGATTTATGGTCATATACCTAGGTTTATGGCGAATTATGACAGCTGTGTCTGGAGCAGTTGAAGCGTGGAAGAATGAGGCTGGAAATAAAGGCTTCCCTCCGAGTGAGGCGACCGAGGGATACCGAATGGGGCGGGTGGACATGCCTACGCTACCTACTGCGGTTGGGCACTGCCATTATGGGCCGTGTGGAGGGTGCAATTTGCGGGAATCATTCAATTTGAGCGTAATAAATGTCGAACACTTTATTTGGAGTCTTGCATTTAGACTGTCAATTTTTCTTCTGGCGCTCACGTATTAAATGCAAACAGAGACGCGAGGAAAAAATGCTCTGTAACGCGGATTCGGAGGAGGTTGCGTCTGGTTTGTTTTTTATTGGTCGTGGCTGAACACGGTGGTTTACGGTGTGGGTGTTCGCACAATTGTGAGATCTGATCGAAATGTATGATTATATGCAAGCGGACTGTCGAAGTTTCAAGTCAAAGTCGGTGAGTTAGGTGGAGTAGGCAGGGGTAGGGTAGAGTTTTTGTTTTTCAACTAGACCTGATCGCTTGACGATCGCTCAAGCCCCTGAACGTCCAAGCCTCTGCAGCTACCATTCGAGCTATGACTGCTTGTTCGTTCACGAGTGCATGCCTCTTAGTACCCTCAGATAATTTGGCCTGTTGCTAACACAACGTAATCGGAAATGCAGATCTGGGCAACTTATACTTCAGACATTTCTTACGGGTTGCTACAAGGGCTGAATCGTCACAGCACAACATATTCAACGCTGAAAGTCCACAGTTCGATGAGATGTCAATTGCACCAACTTCCATTATCTCGCCACTACACCTCCCAACCAACTGACAAATGCGCCGAGGTCATAACTGTCGCGCAAAATTACCAAACTACGTCGTTAGAAATCGGCAGAAAACTGCTGGTCCTATGGGAAATCCATAACGAGTGCATTTTCACTTGCATTTTTTTAACTGCAATATTCACATAATTGCCATAATATGGTCAGGGCTAAAGAAATAATATTTGCACCTACGAACGTATGTTCTTGAAAAAGTTCCTTGTGGGAACTAAACATCAACAACAGCCCACAACACTACAGCCCGATAAGGGCATTGTTTTATCCGGCATTTAAGGAGGGGAAAGACTGCTCTTTCCAAGCTAATGAAATGGACTAGCGAATGTGGCCTAGGCGTCAATCCACAAAAAACGGACCTTGTCCTCTTTACTAGGAAGTACAAAATCCATACCTTCGACCCTCCCACTATGTGGAAACCACCCCAAATGCTAAACGGCAGTGCAAAATTCTTAGGTTTTATACTAGACACGAAGTTAAGCTGGAAGTTGAATATCCAAATGGATCTTTACAGCTGCAAATGTGTGCAAATGGGGACGGGGCTGTAGTCCACTGGCTATTTATATCAGTAGTGAGACTCATACAGTTGTATGGCAATCTGGTAGACCGCAGTCAAAAAGAAAATCAACCCCATACCGCTAGAGTGCAGAGGATGGCGTGTGTTAGTATTAGCGGACCGTTAAGAACCACATCCTCCGAAGCACTAAACTTACTCCTTAACCTTCCACCGATAGAACTTTTTGGCAGGCATATAGCAGGTAGAACGGCGATCAGATTAATATCTCTGAATAACTGGGAAGAACTTGGACATTCAGCGATCCTACGCAGGTATACCTCTATACTCATAAGTACAGACCTCACTATACCCAAACTCATGTTCGAGAAAAATGTCTCAACCAGCATACCACCCTAATCTTACTGGGAGTCTGATCACCAGACGCTGGACGGTCCAATCTTCACAGTTGGGTCGAAGATTGATGCAGGGTGCTGGTGTCTATTGCAAAGTTCAGAACACCCAGCTTTCTCTACATCTACTAAATGACTGTAGAGTCTTTCAGGCTGAAACAATAGCGATTAAAGAAACTCTGTCTAATATATAGTGGCTAATAAATAATGTAATATCAAGCATAGATATTGTCATCTGTTCCGATAGCCAAGCATCGATCAAATCTCTGGACTCTGTCACCTTCAACACTAAGACTTCCCTTAATTGCCGACTATCTCTTAACGAGACGGCCAAGTATTTGAACATCCTTCTCATGTGGGTGCCGGGAAACTCGCGCTCTCTCAAACAATCGCACAAATTCTGCACTCTTTCCGTGCAGAGACCCACCCTTCATGCCCATCGCTACTATAAAACAGCTGCTAGAGCAAGAAACTCTACTCAATCAAACCGCGGATGGATATCAGACACAGGATGCCTCATTTCCAAACACCTCTGGCCTATGATCGATCCCAAAAGATCGCTTAGCTTGATCAGATTAAGCAGGCCAAATCTCAGATCTCTCATTGGCGTTCTAACAGGGCATTGTTACTTTGGAACTCACGCCTCTAGACTGGGCATTCCTTATAAAGATTTCTGTTGAAGCTGCATGAACGAGGAAGAAACCATTTAACACTTTTCCTTCGACCATGTATTTGATTAACTGCCCTTCTCAACACATTCAAATACCAAAAAATTGGATTCTCAGTAGTAAGGTTTTTTTATAACCATATCTCTGTGCAAGCCTGAGCGAATTAAGCTATTACAAGAAAGAAATAAAATAAAACTAAATCTAAACCTGCTTCGCAGCTGCAGCCCTCTCTCATCCCGTAGACTCAGACTTCTGGGGGCCCACTTCCTTGACAATTTGGCTGAATTGAGCAACATTAGAATCAGCCTTCTTCTACGCGGCTAAGCATTAATGGGTTAATAGGTACCCTTAGATCCGTTTGGTAACACAACGCGCCTGTGCTTGGCCTAAGTGTGGCAGCTGTCTTTCTGCGCAGCAGTTGACTCATAATTTTGCAAGATTCTGGTCTTCTGTTTTTTCCATGTTCTGCCGCAGTCTGGGATCCATTGTGGACTTCCCCAGTTGTAGGTATTCATGACATCTAAACTGGTGCAGGCAAGGATGTGTATACGTATTTATACTTTCCTCAAACCATATCTTACAAAATGTGTGCATGCAACCATGTCTATCTGCTTTGCTATTCTCGATAGCACGTCCGCATAAACAATTTTGTTAAACTTCGGTAGACGCCTCTTCAACGGATCCTTATTTCCGTCTTCCAAATTTTCTGAGTCTCTCGACAAACTCTGTCCGAATCCGAAGTCAACTGTTTTAGAGATATCTGACTTCACATATGCGGGTCCCCTTCTCCACCGACTAATTTGAAGGACATTTTTTATTTTTTAAGAATATGGGAAGTTACTCATGCTCCTACAGATCAGGAACACATCTTAGAGGTCGACGCAGCGTTGACTTTTATGCTTTTAACTTCGCTGGATGTACCTCCGTGCACTCAGTGACAATCCACGGATGTGTGCTATGACTCAGAAGATTTAGCTATTCTCTTCATAATGAGAATACAAAAATCAAAGAGAACTGTTGAATTGGTGAGCAGTACATAGGTCAAATACCAGAAATTTGGTCTGAAATATACAGAATGACAATTTATTGAGAACAAAGTTGTTTGTCCAAGGTAGCTGACCTAGTTCTTGGCAACATTGCCTTTTTTGCGATCTTTATAAGTGCGTTTAGTTTCATGGCAGACACATCGTTCAATGACGCTAAGAAATGGCGTCCTAACTAATTCTGACCAGAGCCGGACAAAACAAGACAGCAGTTCCAGCATATGCTAGTCGAGACTAGACCAAGTTTACATGCATGGTGGGCGACGAGGCAATGCCCGTCGGTGACAGCGGACAGTGCGCTGCAGTGCAGCTTGACGTATGAGCATTATGAATGACAAAGTCTCTTAAAAACACTAAATCGGAATTAGAAAGTTACACCAAGTGACTGATAAACAAAATGACTCATCAACACTTCAACACAACTATTTGAAGTGTTCCATAGAAAGCAACTAACTCCGGGCTTTAGATTGTGTGAATTGCTGACCACTGGAAACCCAAACAAAAAGACATGCATCTGCATATACGAGTACATCTGTTTCAAGATGATAATCTTGCCGTATAAAGAAGCAACATAAAAGAACAAAATCTGCAAGCACGCATGCTGTTTATGAAGTTAATTGCTGTTTAACATTCAATTTACAAACCATTAAAGTAGCGTTTCATGACCAAATTGTTGCTCTCGTGGTTATGCATGCATGGATATAGGTTAATGTACATGCGTGCGTGCATAAATTTAAGGAGAAGAAAAAGCGACGAAAAGCTCGGATGCAAGCTGAACTTGAAATATTAAGTTTGAACATGCAACAAAAAAGAGGCGAAGCTGGTTGTCTTTAAAAATCGCAGTCTTTAAAAAAACGCAGTGTCCTTAGACGGAGCTGGTTTAAAACAAAATTAACAATGTTCACGTCCTTTATTCATCATTGACATTCAATAATTCATTTTATTTGAACAAACCTTAGGCAAGCAATTTGGCATCACTTGACAAATTATTATTGCACGCAACGACACGAGCGGCTTTGCCCAAAGAGTTACTCAAACACCATCGCCGGATTGATGTGTCCCAGAGCCAATGGTCAGGTCGGAGCTTGCATATGCGTCATGCGGAATGACCCATTAACGCATCCACCACCGCCACCACACTCCCACCACCATACATCATCCCGCGCATGATTGATTTCCGCTGTATTGTTAACTAATTACTCGCATAACTTTTCCTTTCATTTTCCAGACACTCAACCAAACTGCAATTGCATCATTAAATTATATATTTGCATATCACTGACCAGAAACAAGCGACCGAAAACAACGTGAAAAGCAGAAAAAAAGTTGCACAACCTCCGAAGTGCGCATACCGCGATCGCCATAAGGGAGACACGAAAGGAGTATCACACTCCATATGACACACAATCAATGATAATTTGTAATTGTCAAGTGTCGAGCCCAGCGGAATCCACCTGAGAACCGAAAAGGGGAGCCTTCGGACAGGCGCCCAAGCGCCCAAGCGCCCACAACGAACAAATTAATAACAATTATGATTGTTGAGATGCCTAAATTGTATAATCATCACTGGAACAACAGCCGGGCCGACGGCCACATGGACCGACCGACGACGACCGCGACTTCGCGTCGTGTACTCAATTCCGTTTTGACGCAAAGCACAGAAATTATTATTAATTTGCCTGCGAAAGGAATAATTATTTACCGAACGGATGAGTCCACCGGCCTGCGAAGCGGCAGAGAGAGAGAGAGTCACCATTTCGGGTCGTTTCCGAACTTTCACCCACGACGACGCTACGACCGCCAAGCCGCGCCGCTTTTGGTGCAGTATGCGACTCGTGCACACGAGCATGCTCGCATGCTCGCACCGGAGCCATGTCGAAATTAATTAGTTGCGGGTGAAGATCATCATCGATGGTTTATCATCCTAAAATCCCTTTAATTTCATATTTCATTGGCCGCTTGATGTATGGGCGAGCCGCAGGCGTGGCGGGATGTCCTTCCCGCCGTTGTTCCTTGCCGATGGAAAGTGAAATTCTTCAATGATTCGCCTGAGTTATGATGCAATGTTTGTATTCGCAGCGCGATGCGGTGCGATTCGCACTGTGAAGGCAAAAGATGGTGAGATGGCCTTGTGAGTTTCGCTTTTGCGGATGGGATTTCGGCACTGACCCGCGTGGACCTGGCACAATTGGTTACTTTTGGGTCTCCTCTGTATGCTCTGGTGATGTGTTGCAATGTCGTCAGGTGGTGGTGACATCTAGGGAGTCGGTGGTTAATGAACATGAATTTAACAGTTAATCTTCGATCTCCTGATGAGGTATAATTATGTTGCGCAGTTAATAAGGGATACGAGCTGGCGCGGCGACACGTTGCGTGCAACATGCGTTATGTCAGACAAGGTGACTGGTACTACATGTGACACCGATGCTAGGTCGGTGAATTACAAATGTCCGCGAATGGTCATGTCGCTGGTTATTTTTAGCCAACGACAGGATGGCTTGGTGACTTTCTTTTATGAGAGATATTATCTACTGGTCTGCCTAAGTGATGAAGCTTGCCATGACAGTGCTAACCACGGGGCGCTGTCTGGGATTGGCATTGGTGATTCCCTGGGCGGTAATCAGGTTTAGAAAGCCGACGGAAGGCAGTCAGTTTAATAAGTTCGATATTCGTAGTCTCCAGTGGTTAGCAGTTGCAGCAGTTGGCACTCATGATGTTTGAGCCTGTCAAGGAATACCACCAAGGTCTGGCTAGTAGTGACTGAGCCTCGTAGAGACCATCTCAATCCATAGAGTGTTCGTAGGTATTTCAATGCACTTTGGAATTTTATAACTTTGTGTGACAACCTGACCCGAAGAAGGGAAGTCCAAATGTCCTTTCATTTTGCGCCTATTTCTAGGCAGGCAGGTTTTGCTGAGTTTTACTGATTAGTCTTCGTTTCAACAAATGCGAGTGGGGACAAGGATAAGTTAGCAAGCGGACAGGTATCGTGACGATACCGACTTCTTAGTCTGTTGCAGTGTTGCATGTTTAACGAGATTGTTAGTCATTCATGCCAAAAGGTTTTGATTATGCGGCGGAATACCTCGAACTATGATGTTTCGAGTTAGGTCATTTCGACTTACGACGCGATTTTTCGGAACGAATTAAAGATGTAAGTCTAGGTGTTCCTGTATTACAATATCGAAGTGGTTCCGTTGGGAGACCACAAGGTAACCGACAAACCGATCACCATTTTTTCTGATAGCACGCGGCAAAAAAGGCTATAGCATCGGTCATGCTGACATCGAAGTTGGTCAGGTAATGCAGACGGTTATGCCTTCTAATGAAACGAGTCAGCGGACAGTCTGGAGGAAAAGTTATCTGAGCTGGGACAATTTCTGGCAATCCTTTTGCGTACACACCACTTAGCTCCATAAGGGAAAAACTGGAAGACGAAGTTCTGGATCGAGCCAGAACTCTATGGCTTGATCTGTGTATTGCAGCAACAGCAAGGGCTCAATAGCGGCCGCTGATCAAAACGAGATCATCATCATTGATCGGCTTTAATTGCAAGGTTGTACGCGTGCTAATAGAAGTCATTACTGGGCACTGTGCCAAACCGCATCATGGCTTTATCAGAAACTGCAGAGATGAGGAAGGAACAAAATCTAGCAAACACCTGCTCTGCGAATAACCCGCAATAACAAAGAAAAGGAGGCAGTCCCTAGGCAAGCACTTCTTCGTAGATCCTCAAAGCACCCATATACCTTTCTAGCTCAACAGCCCATCTCAGTCGCCGTTCGGTGCGTACGCGTAACGTAACAATTTACTAATTTGTATGAATCCGTGCACTTCAACCTTTGTGTCCAGATAAAGTGTAATCCCAAAATTGATTTCACTTGCGCGCAACAAATCAGTCACGTTCACAATTGAAAATCAACGCTCGTGATTTAGAGCTACCTAAAGCCGCTGCAATCCTCCGTGACACGCTCCCGAGGCTGCACCATGAATTATGAATCTGCCCTAAAATCCCCAATTCTCCGCCGTAATCGGCATCGCCATCAACCGATTTGAATATGCAGAGCAACCCCATACATGGCATAATTGGAATCATCCCGATGCTCATCCACATCCCGATCCGACCACTGGGATTACAAAATCAAATGTTAGCCTCCACAAATGGCAAAAACAATTCACCATAATCCCTGCCCGCCAGCCTGAAAATGGTAGCAATGTTGTTATCCAAGCCACATGCTTCATTAGCCGATCATCAGTGGTAATAAATCGGGCACAGTGCAGAGCACCGCCATACACAGAGACCGAACGATGTCTGGATGTGTACGTACTACGTACATCCATAGAGCTCTCATTATTTAATCCAATACATTTGGGAATTGAGAATCGTGCTTCAGAGGTAGACTGACTGCCAGGTTGAACAAACTGACTCAAACGAGCTGGGAGTTGGGCTTTAACCTGTTAAGACCTTTGGCTTTTCACAGTCGGAAGTGTCTTGATCGATGCCACGCATTCATTGATCTGCACTTCATACACTCGAGATTCGACGCCCACGCTTCCTCCCCCGAGGGCAAGGCATTGGCCCCTGTTCGTGCGGTTGTGCAGCAAAGTGGAGTAAATTTCCATTTAATTAATTCGATTGTGTTGTGCTAAGGGACAGCGAAAGGGACTTGACCCACACACTGTTCTATGGACATTATCTGGGTTGCTTAAGTCCGGCAGTCAGAGCCATTCAGCCGGTCCACTTTCTACTTGACGCTGAAAGCGGTGCGGCTGCACACTCTCTCCAATGATCAGCCATCGGGTGTTAAGTGTTGAGTGGTAAATGAATTTTAATCATATTACACCTCGTTAAAGTATCCATTGGATTGATATGGTGGCATCAGCAATGATAGAATAATCTTCACCCGTGAGACGAGAGCACGATTAACTATTAAATTGTCCGCTTGTTGCATGCATTTGGTCTGTGACTGGGAATGAGACAGCCTCGTGTGACTCCGTAATGAGTAGCATTAGCGAGGCAGGTGAGATACACGCCTTCCATAATTGCAATGACTGATATGTTCATCGTGGGGTTCGTAGCGATTGCAAGACGAGACGGCGCTATTTGCTGGACACCGACCAAGAATTAATGCTATGCTATGCTACAGTGTGTGAGAAAAGAAAAGGTATTATTGTTTTTTGAATGAAAATAGTTGTACCTTGTGGCAATCATCATGAATTATAATCAAAATCAAAGATGATGGGTCAGGCCACAAAACGTAAAATGTTCCAGGCAGCATGTTGTACATCAATGGCAGCCGAAGAAATATATCTTAAAAAAAATTAATGAAAACATGAACGAATCCCTGATTGTCCTGACGGAGGTCCTGGTGGTCAAGGAAGCGGCCAGAATGTTGACAGTCAAGTGGTCATTTAAGCAATTTCGGCAACAGAAATCACATCCAAGCCGGTCGTAGGCTGCCGCGAAGAGTCTAAGGTTCTTCGCACGAAGCACTCGATTACTTTATGCTTGGTCCCAGATCACAGGGGTATACCGATGATGAGCCTTTGAACTTGCCAGGAAAGGACCCAAAACCGATCCTATATATCAAACCACCTCTTGCTGATGTGAAGCATTAAGTGGATGACACGATCATAGTGAAAGCCACTTAAAGGTAGTCTCTAACCACCATGCTCTGTCCCCAGTTGAATAGTGTGAAAGCCGACAAATTATGAGCACTAATGGCCATAATCATCTGTCGTACCATAAAACGAAAATGATACCACTGGGAAAACATTTCTTCCAAGACCTCCGGGAACTAGCAAATATCCCTCTTAGATTCTTTTCAGATTTATAAGGACACCAGGACGGCTGAGCAAGGTATCAACACCATCATGACAAGCACGAAGTAGGAGCTAAGAGGTTACATTCCTCCGGCGGTCATCACAATGGGTCCAACACCTGAGTGAGTCGTGGCTTACCATCGCTGGGCCGCGTCTATCCATGTCTACCCAACCAACCTAACAAAAGCGCAAAAAAAAAAATTGCAGTACGCTGCGATTCATGGAAGAGTGGATGCGAAATTTGATGCCGAGGTCGAAGAGCAGACCCCCTGCGTTGAAGTTGTTAGTGTGTACATACATTTGGAATCACTAGCTTCACGGCCCTTCGTGGCTGTTGATGAGAACGATATCGAAAGAGAGCATCGTCACCTAGTCATGCAGCGATTATGGCACTAGAATCGCTATTTTTATGATCAAAATTGGTAAGAGTCTGTCGTATTTGTTTTAAGCAGCCTAACGGTGTGCTGGGTGAAGCAGATGTGAAGATGTAAAGCAGACGAGCTAGCCAGAAACGGAATAATAATCATTGGACCAAAGGTTAAAAACATCTGGGTGCCAATAAAAACTCAAAAACTAAAATCACAGTGCTAACTGAACTTAGCACATGACTAAATGCGAAACTAGTATGGCCAAGCATGGACTTACAAAGAACCACTGCCATCCTTAGTCTAAGCAGAAAGAAACACCTGTGTAATCTAGTACGAGTCCTTACAGAGCATTGCGCACTGGGTAGACACAGCCCAAGACTAGGATTAGCATGCAACGACTTCGGTAGCAGATGCTTAGATGAAGAAGAAGAGGAAAATCGGTGACATCTAGTCGCAACTGCCACGCACTGGTCTCTGGATGTATCTGAATAAAATCTAAACGATCGTCCAAAAAATAAAATGGTTGCAGGAGTATCGGACGGTAACAGGCTCAGTGGCAACGCAATGGACCCTTGGGTCTAAGTGCAGGCACATCACCTGATCTAACCTAACCTACATCTAGAATGATTAACTTAGCAATTGTTCTTGATTCTATCTGACTTTTTGAGATCAGTTAACCGGCTAAGATTCTCGGGATTGCCATCGAAATCCCATAACGGGGTCGAAGCACTGTCGGGTATTTGACCCCAAAACATGGCATAATCCCATTTTTTTTTTGTTACGACGGAGGAAAAGCAAGTATGCAGACTTCAATTAAAATACCGTAGTTCTTAGAAAAACCAATTGTCCACAGTGATAGTTCAAAGTTGAGTGTTTTTCTTAGACCACGTGTGCAGTTTGAAGCGCTTGAAAAACAACATAAGACAATTTTGCGTGGCTTCTTTTTTTTGGAAAGTTAATTGGACCGGGTTTGAAATGTAATCGGTTTCTGAATGTTTATGCTAATCAAATAATAAAGTTGTGTGTTGTGTTTTATTGTCTTGTGTTATTCGTCTTGTCTCTTTTAATGTTTCCCACCTTAGAGAGATTCAATTCATCACTAGTTCGTTTGCCATTTGGGCTCTCAAAAAGTCAAAGGACGTTTCCTAATAAACATTTTCATTGTAGCAGGGTTGATGGGCTTAACCAAAGAACTCGCTGCTCTGCTATTGGTGGCTTGGCTCTTCGAGGACTTCCTCGGCACCAGAAGAAGAGTCGGTTTTTAGTACGCTTGCCATGACTGTCTAAGCTAGCATAGGACAATTAATAAAATCCTGGACTTGGGAAACATCATCCACCATGTACGGATGAATTCAAGGGTGCTGCAATTAGCTTTATCAGAAACCGCGAGGTGTATAGACGCCGTAAATGTGTGGTGGATCCTGGGGGCTTCGTAGAACGTAGCATTAGAGGAAAAAGGGGAGTGTTTCTTAAAACGATGTAGTTCCGCACAGGGATTGAAAATAGTACATGTCCTCCAAAAAGAGAACACATGGCAACCCTAGTCTGACCTCTTGTCATAGACATTCCGAACAAATTGCTTCCTCCCCACAAGCCCCACGACGTCAACGCTTTCGCTATTGCTTACATCTGGTACATCTTCCAACAGTAAAAGATCGCAACTGCAATACTCCAAAAATTATTCAATTCAATGATTCCTTGGTTTCAATTGCACTTGCAGATTTCTGCCCACCAAACCTGTTGCACACACACTGCATGCAATTCAGGCCAAATTCAAATGAGTTTCACTTAAAAGGAATTCACGATTCCAAAAAAAACCCTCGAACGAGTGAAAACATTTCAAATTTCTTTTCCAACTTCCCGAAGCAAATGCCGTGATGCAAGTGTACTCCATCCCATCCCAAGTCACTCAGTCAGTCAGTTTCCTTCCGAAATCTTCACCCCGTGCTCGTTGATTGTGATGGTAATCAAGGCAATAATGGCTGCAATAATAGTAACAATAACGGTAATAATAGTATTTTAACTAAAACAGGTTGATGTTGTTATTCACAATGGGGAACGTGAAGCTTGCGTGGCCAGCAGGATCATGAAAACGATTTGCCCTAGAGCTCCCAATATTCGAGCATCCACGATTGACTGTGCTCCGTACGGTGTACGATGTACGATGTACCTGACCCGATCCAATCCGAGTCTCGCCAGTCTCAGGGGAGCACACAATTGCCGTGTCATTGTAATTATCGACCGAATTGTTTCGCTATTGTGGATTATGTGCTCTCCCATTCTCGGCCACAGCCACAGCCACAGCCACTATACATAGTCAACGCAGCATGGATTCGCCTTTGTAGCCTTTGTAACCTGCTGAAGAGCAGCAGAGAAAATCCCAAAGATAGAGATCGAACTCTGAAACGATTCCAACCTGTCTCAGTGGCTATTTGGAGAGCCCTTGAGTTGACCGCGGTGGTGCGGCGCTGCCGTGGTGTGGGACTAGTGCCGGAACAATAGTTCAATGGGTTTATTATTTTACATTTGCGATTCGTTGTTATGGACTTTCTTTTTTTGTTTTTCTTATTTTTTGTGAGCCTTGAGAGACGCTGTGGAATTTCCGTGATTGCTGATTCTATTTGGTTGAGTCGGGTTGTGTTTTCCTTCACGGAAATCAGCATGATTTTGAGTGATTTACCGTTTTTAATTCGTTGGATTGATCTGGTTCTGAATTGATGAATGTTTTTTTTTGTTCTTTCCGGAGATTCGGGCCACGATCAGTAGAAATGATCACAATTGGAACACAGTTCAAGTGAAGCCGAGTCAACACTCAGAGAGTGATTGCATCATTATTGTTTGAATCCAATTGAGACATCAATGTGTCTAGAGTAGTAGCGCTGAACTGTGCGACTCAGTTGAAGTTGAATTCGGGGCAAGTTATTGCAAAGCGCTTTCAAAGATACACACCTTCATGCTCAGGGGAGAATCATTAACGCGTGGGTGCAACTTCGAGGAGATTTATGGTTCAAGAATAATCATCATCGTTTGTTGCCAACGCCTAGATTCTCAGACCCCATGATGCTGAGCTGAATTCTCTGATTTTGAACTGAAGGGATTAGCTGGGCTAGAGGTGATGTATTAACTGTGTACTGGGTGTTTTCCATCTGCACAGAGGCAGCTTACTTGGGAGATGCATAATTCATGGGATTCTGTAGCACATTCCTGTGAAATGTATATAGTACAGCAACACTGAAAAATGTTTCAGAACTAAATTCAAACCAAGCCTAACCCGAATAAACAACGCGATACCATTTCTAAGCCTTGTTGACTTGGTTGGTTGGTTGGTTTAAGTGGCTACCCGATTGGGGTTAATCAGGGTGCAAGTAGCACATTGTGCGCCGTTTTGATACCACGCCTCGTAGACCTGGGTTGTTTGGATTAGCTAAATCCAACCTGTGGAGTTTAGGAATTTGATTATGTTCGCTATACTTTGGCGAACGCGATATGTCTTTGTTTAGCCAGTTCCGGACAGTCACAGAGAAAGTGAGTCAGACTTTCCTCGGTGTGGGTGTAAAGGCAATTGCGACAGTGCAGGTTGAACGGTATTATGTGCAGTATCCTTTGCATCATTCATGCTTCCCTAAAAATAAGAACAAATAAAAAAGTTGTCTAACCTAAAACGCGTTGGTGCTGTGGCTATTGAGTTTAACTACAAATTTAATTATATCTTAGCTAATTAATAAATAATTAAGTAAATAAATATCAATTTTGTACTTGACATATAGCCAATAGCCGTTCCCTTCTTGCAGTCTTCTTCCCATAAATTGAAGGAACAGTAAATGGAAAACGTGTTGATCAATCTTGTTTCTTTAGTCACGTACTTACGCAATTATGTTTAAGGTTTTAAACATATTTTTATCTATTAATAATTGTTCCACAATATTATCCACACGACAATAATATCAAAACACTTTTTTTATATTAAAATCAATTCTAAACACATAAAGACTTGGCAGCACTGCTGAATGACATCTACGAAACGTCAGAAATCACCTGTTTCATTTGTTGACATTTTCCTTAAATATTCATCAAGCTCCTCATGAAAATTCTTGCAATTCAATTATCCGAGCAGTTTGTGTTTTCTCCACAAAGGTGACGGTCCCAGTTACTCCTGAGACGTTCTCAAATGCACACCGGATTCAACTAGTGGTTCAACAATGACTGTATACGCTTGGGTAAGTGTGACCAACACTCCACCCATTGGAGGAACCTAACTAACGAATGTGTTTTCTTTCTCTTGCACGTGTACAGGGCGCCAACTCCCATGGTCAGCTTGGCCTTGGCATAGAAAATGAACTGTGCGCTCTGCCCCAACTGATTTCAAGGCTATCGTTCAATGTCAACGCAATTCGCGCGATATGCGGCGGAGGGGGACACGTTCTTGTCCTAGACCAATACAGACGGCTACACGCCTGTGGGTGGAATAATCGTGGCCAGTTGGGCATAGATCGTACAGAGGATAATTGCAACGAATTCATGCCGGTACCAAGTGAATTTTTCAAGGACTGCACAATCGAAAGAATCGCATGTGGATGGGATTTGTCGGGAGCAATAACATCTGATGGATCCTTGTACGTTTGGGGCTCGAATGCTTTCCAACAATTGGGTGTGTGCCAGCGAGGATTCACTGCAGTACGTCGGCCGTTACAGTTGCAACTCCCTCGTGGGGAAATCCCAAGCTGGGTGACGTTTGGGTTGAGACATTGCTGCGTTCTTACGGAAGAGAATCGTATTTACATACTCGGCCGATTGCGAGTTAATGACCCCCATCCGGCGTTGCAGGTTACCCAAGTGCGATTCAATAAGATGGAGGACGTTGTGAAGGTGCAGTGTGAACAGAAAATCGATGCTATCGTAAGTGGGCAGAATCACCTCTTGATACTGACCGATGGCGGGAAGCGTGTGCTAGCATTGGGCGACAATAAATACGGCCAAGCTAATTGTTTTGATTTTGAATGGGAGGTTAAGCAATTAGTCGCTGGGTGGACGCACAATGGAGTGCTGACGAAGGACAATAAGGTGTTTCTTTGGGGAAGGAACTGCTACGGCCAGTTGGGAAGGGAGGCATGTGATGTTATACGAACCCCTGTCGAGCTGAAACTACCTGAGGGTGTTGTGCCCAAGACCTTGCAGATGGGCTCCGAGCATGGTTTGATATGCTCAACAGACGGAAGGGTGTACACCTGGGGCTGGAATGAGCATGGTAATTGTGGCGATGGATCATCCGAAAATTTGTAAGTTATCAGTTAGAAAGCAGGTACAACATTAACAAATCGTTTTAGGTATGCACCAAGGATGGTGCAGTTGAAGTCCCCCTGTAAAATTTCTGGCACCGGGGCTGGCTTTTGTTATGCTGTATGTGAGGAGTAGACCGTAATCAAAGTGTTTTAGGGGAAGGTGCACAGCTTAGAAGGAAGTCATCGTGTTTTAGGTTCAGTTTTATTAAGCTACCCTTTAATAAATTTCATGTGATATTGGATTATACCCAGCAAATTTGTGTTCTCTCTTTTGAATCGTATCTGCTTTTTGACTGACTTGAGGAAAGATAAATAACTTGTTTAGTAATTTGCCTCGATACCGATTCATTTTTTGATTCTTCACGATCGAGGTAGGCGATAAAATTGTTTGTGGAATGCAAAAACTAAACACTCATAATTATGGATTCAGAGGCTAACTTCGAACATCAAGCAACGGAGCAGTTGATCGACGAGATGATGTCATTTCTTGAGGGTAGGTGACATACAATACTCAGCCAATCTTCATCGACGGCACCTCTCTTTTAATAGATGCAGAGGAAGATAGAAAAATGCAAGAAGTTGACGAACAGAAGAACCCCCTTAGTTGGGCGATTAAACGCATCATCAACGTATCCCCAGAGCCTCCGGGGTCAAACGGATCTCAATCCTTGGGTCTGCAGGGCAACGGTGGAGGATCTCTAGGCTCATTCTACGGCTATCGAATGCACGCAAATCAAATTGAAAAAGACTGCCGCTACAAGGACCCTTATATGCTGGAAGTGAATCGTTTGATATTTAGTTCCACCGTGGGGCATCCGCCAGCCGGGACACCTGAATATTATCAAGCGGCAGAGAACTATGCGCTATTTGGGAAGGAATTCCTAGACTTTCCAACTGACATGAAGTTTCCTCAGCCCATGGATGTCGGTTGTTTTGATGGGATGACCAATACGACTTTGGCATTAACAAGACATCAACCTTCTCCGGGATTCGGTATGCATATTGGCAAATGTATGAAACAACTCACCACCAGTGCCCCGCAACAGCAAATCTTTGTGAATCAGACTAACTATTGCAGTCATCCAGTCTTTCAAACGCAGAATGTCGTCCAACCGCTCATATATTCCAATCCCTTCCTCTTGTCCTTGAATGCGCTTATGAAGGAGACCCAAATGAATGCAGCACTTGTGCAACAGCAACAATTTCTGAGTGGTGGTATTCATGAACGTTTGTTGTATGCCCAAATGTTACAGCAACAAATTCAAACAAACCAGGCAGCTTTGATGAATTCTTGTCTTGCTAGCTGTGGAGCTGGAAACAACGTGAAATCGAAGCATGACATGGTCAAGATAGGGCCACCTCCTGCAGGTGAAGCTAGTGACATCTCACTGAAACCGGACCTTGATGGTGGTGTTTTGGGTGAAAATTCAACTGCAGGAGAATGATTTGATTCGATTATAATATCTTAGTTGTTGTGTTTGAGTTCGAAATAAATTTAATTTATTTATTTGGGAGCAGTTTGAAGCTAACGATGAGTTGAAAAAAAAAATGACGTGAAGGTATTACTAGAAAAAAAGTCAAATAACGCTCGCGACAATTGTGAGTTGTAAGCATATTTCTAAACCAATATCATACACTAGTCTCCAAACTGTCAATCCTAGTTCGAGGGACATAGATTTAATGTCTGACAGATGGCAGGACGGTCGCTAGATATGTTGTGATTTAGTTGCCAGCTTGAAGTTAAACACGCAAGTTCTTAGAATCGTTATAATATGTTTTATTAAAAATTATACTTTAGGATCAGAGAGAAGAGATGACAACGCACAAATTATTTCAAGTGCTACTTGTACCGTAGTGGCATGCAGACACGATGTCGTTTCTTATAGGGGTTGAGTTTTGTGGTCAAATACCTTATTTATTATAAATACGATGCTAAATAGAATTGAAATGTGATTCTCTAAGGACGTTCATTTGCCTCTTATATTATTAGAAACAATACACATACACGCATGATGATATCCCAATTGTAAACATTTGGCTTGAATTTATTTATTTTTATACACTAGTGCTAAGTTTATTTATTTAACCACTTAAATAGTATGTTTTTGACAACGACATCGGTTCATCAATATCATGGAAGAGCTTGCGAGCGGGTAATGTAGTGTGACCGATAATGTAGTTGCGATCTCCTCTTCCAAATTCCAAATTGAAAATATCGCGGTAAGTGCATATTTCTTCGAGTCACTAAAAAAACAGAGAAATCATGTTGATCTGCAGCCTTGCAGAGTAAAACTTACCATTAGGACAGTATTAATTCCAAAATATTGAACAAACGTTTAACACTCACATTTTTCAATGCTACGCTCTTGGCAATGCGAATGCTTAATTTTACCCCTATCGATTGCAGTGCTATCTTTATTTGAACGGTTGTAAGACTTGCTGGATGAAGTCGGAAATAAGTGCACGTATTCATGACACACAGATGGCGCGTGGGTTATATTTAGTGCAACAACCACAGAATACTGAAAATATTTGTCATTCGTTATTATGATTGGGGACGCCTATTTGAAATTCAATTCATGAATATTTTGATACAATTAAACGTTTTGAAGTGGGTTTTCCACGAAAATCATATAAGACGTTAAGAAATTGGCTCAAACCAATTTATATCTGCGGACATTGGACCTTACTTCTTCAAAGATGATGCGAATCGTAACGTAACTGTGAATGGTGAGCGCTACCGTGAGATGATATCCAACTTATTTCTGCCCAAAATGCAAGAGCTTGACTTGCATGACACGTGGTTTCAACAAGACGGTGCCAAATGCCACACAGCACGCGCAACGATGGACTTATTGAGAGGCGAGCTCGGTAAACATTTTAGTTAGATCGTGCGATTTAATGCCTTTAGGCTATTTTTTGTCTAAAGGCGTTAAAGCCCGCTTCATTTGACGCATTGGAAGACAACATTGAAGCATTTATTCGTGAGATACCGGCCGAAATGTTGGAAAGAGTTTGCCAAAATTGGACTAAGCGGATGGACAATTTGAGGCGCAGTCAAGGACAACATTTAATAATCTTCAAACATTAAACTATATGCACCGTACTATCGATTCAAATAAAGATTTCATGCATTTTTCTGAATTCTATGTGTTTTTTTTTTTTGAAAAGCTTTCCTATAGCTTTTAAAAAATTACCCTTTATATGTTTGTCAAAATACAGATATTGATCCAACCAAATGCCAAGATATCTGACTGCACTTTTCACATATAACAGCCGTCCCTGTGGGTCCAAAACTCCAAACTTACGCCAGTTTCTGCCCGTATCCCATGATGTCCTGTACAACGGGTCCTGAAAAGGATAGTTTCACACTTCAGGAAGTTGATAATCAACTTCCAGCAAAATTGCTGAATTTGATTGATTGCCCTTCGGACCTGATCTGTTCGCCACTATATCGTCGACGTACGCAATTAAGTGCGGTATTGAACCAATAAGATCAGCAGTGAATATTGAAAACAAGATCGGCGAACCAAACGCTCCCTGTTGCAAACCGTTTTTGATGTCAAAGACCGTGAAAGAAGTTACGTCGCCACTTTTCACGACGAACTTTCTACCTGCTCTACCTATCATGTCATAGACCATGTATAGCAATGGTTTACTTATGCCTAGACTGACCAGCTTGAGGAAGAGGCCCTCCAACCAAACGGTGTCGAACGCTTTCTCCAAGTCAATTAGGCAAGCACCCGTGCATTGTTTTCTGTCTCTATTCCACTGCATGTCAGGGACCAGTCAATGCTGTTCATATAGCCTTCCAACGCGTTTCGTGGAAAATGGATCAATCAATTCAACAAGCACTCGAATGCGACTGTACCGTGTACACGAGTGTCAATGAGTCGTACTTTCCGAACATACTCAATTATCGAATGTACTGCATCGCATTCGACTCTCGTTGTATATCAGAAAGAGCCACATTTTAGTCGTTCCCGCATTTCGGAGATTGTTCGTAGTCAACAAATAAACATACGCGGCAAAACGATAATTTACTGCCTAAAATTAAAGAAAAATAATTGGCAGCACTTAACATGTGCTTATATTGAAACATGCATTTACATTGTTATTCAATTTAGTTTTATTAGATGACGCAGATGACGACCTCACACTTATGAGCTGGTTCATGTTAAAAAAGAGTCAAATTTTACGCGTCTAAGACGCACGGGCCTTACAGTTCTACAAGCGAAATAGAAACATCCACCTTGCTTTACTGAAACCTCGAACCTTTCGTCTTCAGTTGGAATGACTGCGAGTACCTGTTCGACATCGCAAAATATTAGGTTTTACTAAACGATGCCAGAAATAGTTTACACCTTCGGATCTGGCTGGACAAGAGCACCAAAGACACTAGAACCGGTTGACATTGAAAATTCAGTTCTGGTCACGTAATACCAATTAATGGTGCTCACGGTGGTTGTGATTAAAATATTAGGAGAAGTGTGTACTAAGCAAACATGCCAAGTTAGTACTCCACAGCAGCACAGCCACAAGATGGACCACTGCTATAGCGTGGCAGTTCAAGGATTCTGCAATTTATTCCAAAGATTCAAATTCAATTGACAGTACATCGATCAGACTAGTAAAACATGACAAACACGATCTGAAATATGATTTGTTTTGGTTTCAGTTCAGTTCACTGATAAGTCACGCGTTGATAACGCCTTACACAGATCGCCCGGCGTATTTAATCAGCTTTGATGCACAAACAGAATTTCCTTCACGCCACATGAAGGGCGTAAATACAAATTAATTGATTTATGTAACGACTTTTCCAACGGGTGTTCTCTGCGTGTTGCGCTAAAAAAATATGCAAGTAATTAAAGGCTGAAACTGAAAAAAACTCCGATAGCGCCTCATAATCTCGCGTTTGATAACAACCGAACTGATGTGTGATTCTTGTTTTCTGCCCATATTCACAGTCATAATCAAGACAGAACCCTTGGGTGATAGGTTTCAGCGATTAAATCGTCAGCTAAAGCAGCTTCGCCAATCGGTATGTGTTCAGTTTAAAGCTGAAGTGGCTTCAATACAGATCGTTCCGGTCGCTGCCGACGTCGCTGTTGGATTAAATGAAATGAAAATCTAGAGTTTCGTGCCCGGGGCGGTTGATTGGTTTTGTAGTTTTCGTGTTATTGAATTGAAAGTGAGTCAGTCAGTTGGATGACTAAAGAAACCTGATATCGTGACGATTTCCAAGTTCGGTTTTAATAGAAAAAATAAACAGTCCTTTACGCCAACTGTGTGGATGGAATTTTAAGAGAGAAACTGACTCTTGTAACGCTACGAATTGAAGATGATGGAATTGAAGCCTTGGCAGGTGACCGGCATAGCGAGCAAGTTCCCAACGTATCGCAAATCAAAACTTGCCACCACATACAGGTATGAAGCGTTGAAATTTAAGCCGATATTTAATTGTTACTGGGCTGAATGATTGCTGAATGATGGTGTATGCATGTAAACAAAGCAATTAAAGATATTGTCAAATTTATACAAACTTATTGTTCGTCAGAGGTACTTGCTTTTATGGGATCTAGATCTTGTTTTGCGTGACCAATTGTTTTTTTAGTAAATCAGATTGATTTTGAGTACTTACCGAAAACGGTACATCAAAGAACTACCTTGGAAGTTGAATAATCCCGCGACCTTGTCAGTGGCTTATAAGGACTGTGAGATACAAAATGACTTCACCTGTCAAAATATGTGCACTCAATTACTATACTTCTTCTTTTTTTTGTGCGGCGCTTCTGTGTGGACGTGGATCTTAAACAGACATCAAATATTATTCAAGTTCACAGCTTAAGTTCTTCTTTTGTCCACCAACGAATTCGAGTGAGGCTTTGACAGAAGAACACGATTTTTCATTAGTGTTTGACAATCAAGACAATTAAGAAAAGCTATAAAAAGCGTTGTCAAAAATGTTTAAGGGGCAATAGAGGGAGAACTCAGATTAACACTAGATCGAGAGAATACAGAAATCGAGAGATTAAAGAGAATACTAGATTTCTGGTCTTAACCGAAAAGCCTCTGCCAGCAAGATACATTTCTGGCTAGTTGTCTAGCTTGTGTATACCAAGTTGGCAGCGGCCCTTCTCCAATTGTATTCTCCACTGTAAACGCGTCATCGGCTTCGAATACTTAATTATTATATATTATACGAATGTTTATGGCCCCACGAATTAAACTCTTTTCTTTTTCACCGATCACTCTGATTTTGCTGTCTGGAGGGGCCAAATTTTAAAAAAATTGGTAATATGCTGTCGATTCAACGAATTAAAATAATTGATATTTTTTGTTCATCTCTATGATATAAGCCCCAGTCTCAAATAGGAGTACTTAACACGAAAACTGGCCCAAAATCTTAATTGGCGCAAATTCATAGTTATTTTAGTCGACTTTAAGAGAATTTGTTCACCTACATAACTTAAAGTAGACTTTTTGTCATTAATAGTCATCACATAGTAGACTACAAATTTAACTTTAAATTTAAAATGAGCCGAAGGTAATTTTAAAAATTAAAGTAGCCTTTAGGCGGTTGTCGGATTCAATGATGTCAGATGAGTGATTTTAAAATACGTGTGATTTAATTCTATGAACAACGAAAAGTTAAAGTCGGCTTTTTGATTTGGAGCCAGTTATAACTAAAGTCGACTTTAGGCATTATTAATGAGCTGACCATGAATTTGAGCCAATGATTCTAAGCACGATTATCCAAACGTTTGCTTACTGTGATGCAAGGAAGTGATTTGTGATTATGTTTTTATTTTTTTAATAAAGCCGAACTTCGATAAATCGGTCTTGGCATAAGAATTCGCCTTATCACGACAAAAAAAAAAAATGAATATGTATTTATTTGCTACTACAGTACAGCCTCTCCTGTCCGGACACTCGCTAGCCCAGACACTTCAGTATTCCGGACACCCCTATATTTCGGACACTTTCCAAATGTTTTTTCTAGAGTTCGGACAGAGTATTAAGATGCGTACATATTTTGAGTCTGTTCTATGTACGTACATATTTATGTTTATACAATTATGGGAGTTCCCTTACTAGATGTATCGCCTGCAGTCGGCCCTTGAGTCTAGACCTTGTGCCGTTGCGATTTGCACGGTTACGCATGCGTCTGCTGAGTTTTCATGCTATGCTCTATGTAATTCATGTCAAGCCTTCACTTTCCTTTTTTAAGGATAATATTCTCTGAATTAATAATATTCTTTGAATGTCTCTGAACGTTTTCTCAAAGACGCTATCAGTTTCTGCAATGAGAAAGGTGTTTAAAAAGTTGTCCGTTGTCCGCTTCATTTTATTTGTTCTCTATAGTCTGGATTTTTCGCTTTTCCGAACACACTCAAATCTTCATGTGTCCGGACGAGCGAGGCTGTACTCTATGTAATTTGTGTGTTGACACAAGCAAAACAGATACATTAGTCAGTACTTAAAGTAATTTTAATAACACGCACCATCAAAAGCGATAATCGCAGATGGGTGGAGCATGAGGATGCACAGGTCGCCTAATGATAACAGGGAGAACATCAATGCAGCCTTAGTTACTGGTCACTGGGTTATGGGCAACTAAGGACAAATAATGAGATCCCCCTACACCGAGTTTTATTAGAGATGTAGAGAAGAAACGGATAACAAGACACCCCTTCATTACATCGGCACCGGACTAGTTCTAAAAGAGGACGCTAGACAAATTTTCTTTAAAGGGCTTAGAAAAGTGTCAAGTGGAAGACGATCGAAGGCATTCGAAATTAGGTTCCTAAGAGCAACTAAGTGGTCGCCGTCTAATGGCGCTACAGTCCGGGGTGGACCTGAGCCTGAACCAACAAACCTCTCCACCTGGCACGATCATCAGGCAGCTGTCTTCAATTTCACACGCCAAGTTGAGGAGGGGAGAACCCTTGTGTGCGCCATTGGTTCCGTGAGCGTAATCTAATCGCGTTGTCCCACTGGTTTGAAGTCAAATACTCGGGACGAAGCGGTGCTGTCCATGCGCTGTACACAGCCTACACATCTTAGGCATTTACTCCATACACGTCTGGCTAGGCTCATGTCGCTGTTCAGACCGTAAAGTTTATGGTTGAATCTTCTCCAAAAACTATCAACGCAAACAGGGCCAAAGATTGAACGAAGATTGAACTTTTCACGAAACGGATAATCAAGGTTTTATACAAAGTTAGCTTGTTCCTATGAGAGAGAGCTCTACATTGAGTAGCAGAGCGTCTTGAGCCTAAAGAAACGGCGATTGGCAAGAGTTATTCTGCTTTTATCTCAGTACTGGTGTTGTTCGTACTGTTTACTTGGGAGCAGAGGTAGACGAAGTCCTTCACTACCTCCAAGTTATAGCTGCATACGGTTATAGCTGCCTGGCGACTTGTCTTTCAACAAGAAATTTGCCAATTCTTAGCCATACATATCGAAATCATAATTTTCTACACGTATGTATGCTCCGAAGGCGATTCATTATAAAACAAGGTTGCAAAATTCAGGAATTCCTCTTCAAAATTCGGCTTATCGAAAGTGATAATCTGTCTGAGTAATGAAGACATTCGAATAGGTAATTGGTAAATATTTCAAATACATATTACATGTAAAGGCAAATCACGTCGTGCTTTAATAGGCGCTGGTACGCATTTTATCGAGTTTACGAACATGTTATGTTAAAGCGCGACAACCTCAGTTTTCCAAATCATAACAGTACGTGCGCGTAATGCAAGTAAAACGTTCTGAAATAGATGTTATGAGAAAAAAAAATTTAAAGAATAAACAAAAAATTAATAACTTACATACACAGTTGCATCCAGGGCCGGACCTACCATCTGTGCAGAATGTGCAAATGCAAAGGGCGCCCAGGGCGCAGTCTGAATTCTAAAAAAATAAACACTTTCATTATTTCATCTGTTCACACAAGAAAATAGTTCGAAAAAAGCCGAAAAAAAAATCTCCAAGCCTGGATAAGCACAATCACTCACAAAATAGCAAAGAGTCTCAAAATAAATACACTCAATCAATAATTCCAATGGAATCGTTTCAGTAAAACGCGCAGAATTTATTTCTTACTTATATGGTCAGAAAGTACATGCGTCCCTGTCATTTGTACACAAAGCAAAGCTTACGGGTTTTTTCGCTGTAGTTGTTTTATGGACATTTTTAAATGCTTGTGCGAGAAACTATCGTGCTCAGCCTTGGTAGGATTTTGTGTATTTACATGGCAGATGAGTGAAATTTCATCTGTGCGGACATAAATGTTGGGCGTTTCCCTGATATGAATCCATGTGAACAGAGAACTGGGTATTCTGAGATGTTGGGCATTTGCTAATTTCACACATTATGGCACGACGCATGCCACAAAACTAAGAAGGGGCGCTAAAAGTAAGGCTTGCACAGGACGCTCGGTAAGCTGGAGCGGCCCTGGATGCCTCAGTCCACTTAAAATGAAAAATCATGAGTACATAATAGTAAATTGTTTCACAATAGACAAATCGTCCTAGTTTGTAGAAGTAGCTCTGCTTAGAGCTCTGTGCTCGGGCTTATGATAATACGGTCTGTGAACTATTAAAGTGCGGATATACGTATCCTACTTAAACTGTCTGAGTCCTTCCTGAACTCCTGAGCTTTCGAAGTTCGCTTTATAGAAGTTTGTTTTTCCAATTTTTATAATTGTTCTGCATACCCTATTAAAATGTACCTCTGACAAGCAAACCAACAAGTTGGATTGTTTTAAAAATACCTACTACTATTTTAACTTTGACATGTAAAACAGCTATCCGCAAAAAAACCGCAACCTTGGCTTTGTGTACGACTAACAAGGACGCTTGTATTTACTGACCATATAAGTAAGACACACACAAATGCATCAATTTCATTGAAAACCCTTTGAAGTTATAAGAACAAATAGGCAATTCTAGACAGTATCTCCACACAGTGTTACACACGAATTATATTTATTTAAGGGATACAAAGCACCTCTTAAATAATCCATCATTAATAAAAGAATTACAGTTTATACTACAACTGATAAATCTTCGTTCTCCGAACAAATGAGAAAAGGTAGCGGAAAATATTGTTTCAAGATTGCTTCTGGCCTTCGCCTTCAAACATGTTTTGTCACTCGTGGCTATCACTAAAATTAGTAATAATTACGGTCATACATACACCGATATGACGTTTCATTGTCTACGTTTATCATGACCCTGCGCGTAACTTTTGAAAATTGACTTTTAGCAATTTTTTTCGAGTTAAATACCCCTATGTGAGTAGGCGAGAACTCCAGCTGATGAACTTAATCACTGCACAGCAACGCACAAAAAAATTGTATGCATATTGAAATTAGCTCAATCAAGTTTAGCAGGTTTTCTTGTGCTACTTTACGAAAGATTGAGAGATGAGAATAGTTTTCTCCAAGGCATAGGGTGCGCGTTCGTATTTTGCGATGCGCTGGTTTTTGATGCAAAATCGCAAAAGAAATTCCAAGCGATTGCTATTCGACAAATGATTGTTCAGTGACTTAAATTGAAGTACTGAGAGTTGTGAGTCGCAAATGAGCTTATCTGTTAACATGTGTAAAAAATCATCGAAAATACATTGCTCATGATGGTCTAGTGGTCTTGTTTCTTTGATCGCTCGCCAATACTGCTGCATTCAAAAAGTTTTTACATATTGGTGAGCAATCAAATATTTTAAAGATAGGCGACTTCTATCGGTTTTTGTAAAATATGTCCAAATTGACAAATAAACGTACATGGTTGCCATTTCCATGATTTCGTGAATAACTGTTGAAAAAGATCCTCAAATTAGCTGTAAAGTCGGATATCTCTGTAATAGTTGATGTCTGCAAGTTGGTTGTGGAAAAGAATTCGATTGGCATCCATTCGCCGTTTAATCGTAACAACATTTTACATTAGTTGAAATGTTTTTTCATAGAGTTGAATCGTTTTAGCGTGCATTGGCAGAGGCTGTTTCTTTTCGAAGAGCAGTTGTTGTTGTTCTCTCCCGATTGGAAGGCTCTATAGCTTTATGGTCAACTTCACAGCTGATTGGAGCCTTGTCCATCGGCGAATTTGAGTGACTTTATGACAGTTAATCACGAAATAACGTAAATGCCGTTCTCTGATTGGTCAATTTGGCTTAAGAAAACAATATAAAAAATGTTTGTCATAAATTTCAAGGGGAAGTGAGGTCGAAGTTGGGCGTCTCTATCATGCTTCATTTCGGGTTTTCATAAACGTCGGAAATCTGTACAATCACATTGCTTTTCTCATGCGTTTTTGAACACATACACGCTACAGAATGTACGCAGGTTTGTTTATTAAGTACAATTGTCGAAATTGGTTCGAAATTTGATTTTTGTTTGGAAGTAAAAATGTTTTTCCAATCGCAACCTTTTTGCAGTTATAATATAATGACTACACTATCTGCCCAACATCGATGACATAATATGGACATTTATAAACAGTAGGTCCAGTGCAGTTCACCTAAATTAGTACGATCGTCAATCTGCATTAATGAACATGTCTAACGAAGCCCTTTGTTAGTCTGGAATTTATGAAAACGCCCTTGTTCACGACATAATCCTATTCTCTGACAAATTCTAGCCTCGCATCTTTCTGTCACCTCACACCAAAATTTGTATTCTTGAATTCAAGTGAGGTGACAAAAAACCAATGAAATTCTAAAGGCAAACAAATTCAACTAGTTGGCAACACGCTGCAGATTTGTGTCTTCAAGTGGGATCAATTTCCATTCGGTGGTTGTATTTGCTAATTCTTGGAATTTCGGGATGTCTTTAGTGCAGAACTCGTTCGTATTGGATCGTGTCTTTGCTATACATCCCAGATTGGCTATATTCAATGACAGCCTAATAGTACGCTTACATCACACCCAAATCCAACATTTCGGCGAAAAAATAACGATATCCAATTTTGCATTCCCACTGCAACTTCAGCATTTCAAATGGCAGCTAGTGTCAGAATGGATTGCAGATATTTTCTTCTGATTGGAAATTAGAAGTGGTTGAGCCATTTTTGATAAACATTAATTTAAGGATGGAAATAAGTACTAATTCAGACACATTAAATATATTGCTGACTCAATATAATGTAATTATCACTTGAATAATTAAATGTTTCACTGGCAGCTGCTTTTTGTTTATGTCAGCGGCTGCAAAGTCAATAAATGACGTGCTGAATCTGAAAAATAGGATTGTTCGATTTGACGAACATACAAATGCAGCGACAAAATTCAACATTTCGCTGGAATGCTTGCAATATGTATAGGGAAATGCAAAGTATTTGGGCTAGAATGCAGAAACTAGCCGAAATGCAGAAATTGGTTGCGTTGTAAACGTACTATAAGAAAAAGAATAATGCAACGATTTGGTTTCTCAAAAATTGGATTTCTGGATGCGATTGGAATTATCCTCTATTAAAGCGAAGAGGTACTCAAATTGTTGGTTTGTTGTTTTTTCAACACTAAACGTGAACGCATTAATCGACTTGTATTTCAAAATGTTGGTTAAAATTTACATATTTATCCTACGTCGTCTGGCGGTACCCACATAAATGCAAGCAACAAAATTTCTCTCGTTCTATCTCACTTTCTCGTGAAATGCGACTAAGGGGATACACACGATCGTCGTGCAAGTGACAAATGTCACATAAAGTGACTTAGACAATACACATTTGTTAAAGTGACACGACTAAATAAGTGGGAATGTGAATGCCGTACTGTGAGAGGTTTGAGAAAACGGTATAAAAACGATTGACAAATATGTTAATGGCAAGAGAGGTGGAGGGAGTTGGTTATTTCTATACTACTACATTTCTGGTTTAATGCCGAGTCTGAACGTCTAATTTTGAAAAGCTCTTTCTGGACTGTCTCTGAAAGTTGTCAGCGGCTCGAGAGACGTGAAGCAGTGAATTATGATTATCACACAAGGAACACAATATCTGCCCGTTTTCACAGGTAGTCATAATATCCCTGAAACTGGTGTCGTTTCTCGAAGAAACTGTCTCTCGACGTGGCAATGGTTTAGCTGCTTGTGGTATGGTTTGGTTTCGGTTTAGCTGCTGTCACAACTTCAGTGGCATGTTCCACAGTTTTCTAAAGAGATGAACAAATTGTTAAATACTTGTCGCCTCTGGACACTGCCTCGTAGGATCAACTATTAGACAAATTGAACTCAGACACAATGGTCGTAGGGCTGTGGGAGTTACTTGGATGAACAGCAGAAGAATGCTCTTCACATTTTCTGTATCTATCTGACTTTTGTGAACAAACTCCTAGCCGCATAGGCAACTCAAGACACAACTCAAAGAAATCTAGTTGTTATAGTTAGCAATATTATTGAAGTAGAATGTTTTTAGATGAACTTGCGAAATAACTTGATTCGACTACGTAGGGTTTGAATCAGCTAACAACCCTCTCATGGTAGTACGATCATCAGCTATGTGTATTATGTTTTATACACCAAGTGTTCACCATTTGTGTAGGTTTCATGAAACACGGGAGACCGTACACTGCGCGTGAGACTATCAGACACAGTCCAGTTAGCAGCACTCAGTTTTCAAGATATGATAATCCCTTGTTGACTTTGACGAACACTCTTAAAATAATGTGTACCATAAGATGTTGTGAAGCTGCTGTCATTTGTTCCAACTTTCATTAATCTTCGTCAGATATTTAACACTTACAGCTTACAAGACGTCAGTCGTAACAAACTCTTCGGCAAGGGAAACTCAATGAACTTTACAAGATTCCCGATTGTTGCTGAGTTCATGAACTCCGAATACAAAGCATCTCAAGAAGATAAGTTAAAATAAGAGATTAACTTAAGGTCATGCCTTGAATGCGGCATTTTTGATAATGACAGTGGTAGATGACAGATAACAAATACTGTGCCTGCTTGGGGTGTCGGCAAAGAACTGCATACGCAGTGATAATTCTCTGCGGAAAGTTACTCTATCATTTCAGCTTCCTCGGATGCCGATATTGTATGCTTCGTCTGTGATAAGAATGCAGAGGGAAATTCAATTGAAAAATACACAAACTGTCACGCTGTTGTCTGGTGAAGTTTGCAAAGCGCTCCTTCTTTCGACAATAATTGCGATCATGTTCTCCGTGAAACGCAATTTCCTATGTAACTTCTTCGCAATTTGTTTATTAAACTCATTTAATCAATCAGTCACGTCAATAACGCCACGATACGTTCGCGTGTCGAATACCAAAGTACCCATTTCGTTTTGACAGATCAATATACATGTATGATTTTAAGGTTCATGGAATGCACGCTCTGCTGTCGGACTGCTGTCGGCTGGGACTTGAAGCGATGTACTTTATTGTGGCTTGTCTATTTTAAATAGATGCAGTAATGAAGATATCATTCGTTCATCCGGTCATGCACTGTGATTGTGATGTTATCGCCAGTTCGAGCAACAAGTCAAAGGTCAATGAACAACATTTATTATCGCGAGTATTTTCATACTAACCTCGATGGAGGTGTAGTTTTAATAGACAAGTTCTGCCAAGTCTGGTTTTGAGGATCGGTGAATATTTAATTTATTTAAACATGAAACTATGGTGAATGATCGATCAACTTGGCTGCAAACAGAGCTGAATTGCATGGTCAATTATTCAAATTGGCTTTCTGTTCATTTCCATGTCTAACGATCTGTAGACCATGTTATTGCTTTCAGTTAACAACGAATACGCGATTGCCTTTAGACAGTCGCTTCTGAGCCTGAAACTGTTCATGTAATGCAGTTGGAACGTCTACTGCCCGGGGGACATATGGCATTCAAAATAGAGCGAATTGCGGCATAAGCGGACATAATGAGGAACACGTTTGGATTTAAAACGGATTTTTCCTCCAGCGAGTCGTTGTTTATGTGATTTTTTTTGTCCCCCTTTGAGTAAAGAAAACCTGGATGCTCATTAAAACACACTCGGTTTTGACACGAGCCCTGGTCGAAATTGGAAACGAGAAATTTCCACGTTTAAGCTCTGCCGTAAATGTCGGGCTCTATGATGTTATCTTTTCTTCTGTAGGTTCAAAATCGAATGCCTAACACTTGAATTGGCTGGAAATAAAAACAAACGGCGGACGTGTTCAGTGATTTCAGTTGTTTCCCTCTTTTGGATTTTCCTTCGCACGTATCCGCTTGGCTTTAATCGCAGTCTTCTCTGCCGGTCAACATGAACGCAATCAGGAAAATAGATCACATGCAGTGCCTCACATTTGAACGAATCAAGGGCACCCTCATTCGCCATTGAGATATAAATACATGCATGTGGTTTTTAACTCTTCCCTAGGAACACCAATTCCGTCGCTAAAACCGTCAAAGCGCGCACCCGTTTGGTACAAGGTCATCCATTTCTTTGTCCAGTTTTGATATAACTAGCTTCAATCTCATGTGTTTATGTCGAATCACACTGTCATCCGTGACTGTTTGAGGTCTAAAATTTGACCAGTTTAAGGTTTGAAATTGTACCATTGCTGAGATTAATTAACCGTCGCTGTATGTGATAAAACAGTGGTAGGTAAGCCAGTAGATTATAGTCGACATAATTGTCCATCCAGCGTAGACATAATTTTTAAAGGAATTAGGTTTCTGAGCTTTTTCTACAACAAGGCTTTTCACTTTATGGCCTGTGGCATTAGCACACGCTAATAATGGGATCATTTGTTCTTTCCTGAGCAGTTTTATCAGAGTTTAAAGAAAAGATTAAAAGAAAAATACCAAAAAAATGTGTTCACGATTTAGAACAGCCTGTATAAAATATTGTTTGTTTACTATATTGGATTGTTCACTGTATCGATGTTCACTATATCGAGCGTCTACTGTGCAGGCAAAACAGTAAATTGATGACATAAATGCACCATCATTAAGCAGGAAATTTGTCACGACTTTAGTGAAATTGCTGAAGAAGATCAGAGCACAGAACTTAGGCTTGTCCTACAATAACGCCCCATTATGTCATATTTTGAAGTTTGAATACATAGTGATACCTCTTCAATGGGGCACTCCAAAGGACCAAGAAAACGCGAACCAATTTGGAGGCCCCTTGATTTGAGAGGACCACAAAATTGGGCCAAATATCCTTCTCTCCAAATTATACAAATAGTCTGAAATAAAATGTTTCTGAAGTTCATCATAAAATGACATTCCGGGGAAATCGCCCACTTTTGCAAAATAGCATGTACATACGTAGATATACGCATCCACACAATCAGCTCTGAAACTTGTAATTGCTATTTCTCTTTGATTTCTGTCCCAATTTGGAGGTTGTTTTTCAAGCAACGAAAAATTTTTCTAACGAAATCGTTGCCCCATGATCCAATTGGGAGCTGTTTCCCGTTTTCAGAGGTTCACTTATATGAAAAAAAACCGAGTGTATGCATGGATTGCGATTCAATTGGGAGGTGTCCCAATTACTGAGTGTCTCAACTAGGAGGTTTCACTATACCTTTACACGCATATAAAGTAACTCAGTCAAAATTTTAAGTCAGATGACCATTGAATTTGTAGAACATACGCCAATTGTGTGGTCTAACAGCAGCGTTTGGCTGCGCAATTTCCACACAGGGTGTAATCGTTTAGTTAAATCCATCTCATCGCTTTATCGAGATGTAGCCGTTTTTTTGTTTCAACATTTTGGAATCAGATCTCACACATCACTTCTCGTTTATTGGGATAAAAATGCGAACAACCATACTCCATGTTTGCCCTGATAAGGGCAATGTAGGAAATTGACCTTGTTTAACTTTGTTTCAGTTTCCCAACCAACCTTCTTAACTTTCGAACACCATGGTTTTTCAGAGATGTGAACAGACTATGAACTATGTTCCGCTTCGTGTCCTCTATTGGCATCCCTTTCCATTTCGTGGGTGTATTTGCTTTATTTGTATGATTTTTTCATACAATTTCAATATATTTGCAAATATTTGTGATTTTGGAATGACATTGTTGCAGAGCGTCGGCAAATTGGAGCGTGTCTTTGCTATAATTTTGTTTATTTTTGGGTTTTCATTGATTAGTATTTGATGTGTGTACATTAATATTAATTAAGAGTTGTTGAATACCGTTGATTACAATATACAGTCACACTCCAAGGGACTAAGAAAATTCGAATCAATTTGGAGATGCCCCGATTTGGAAGGACCTCTATATTGGGCCAAACATCAATATGTCCCAATTATACATTTGCTCCGAAATAAAATGTTCTTGAAATGTTTACTCTCCATCAGAAAATAAGCACAACAAGAGTAAGCAATTTTTTACAAACGCATTTTCGACGTTCCGGGGGAATCGTATATTTTTGGCATCATAGCATGTGCATACGTAGATGTACACATCTACACAACACATCTACACAACACATCTACACACATCTAACTGTCTCTGCTCTTTGTCTCAATTAAGAGGTTGTTTTTCAGACAACGACCACTTTTTCTAACGAAGTCGTTGCCTCATGACCCAATACAGAGGTGCCCCGTTTGGAGATGTTCAATTATATAAAAATACCGAGCGTATGCATGAACTACAATTACAGCCAATTAAAGAGTGTCAGATTCAGAAAAATGCATGAAATCTTTATTTGAATCGATAGTACGGTCCATATAATTTAATATTTGAAGATTATTTCATGCAAATGTTGACCTTGACTGCGCCTCAAATGGCCCATCCGCTTAGTCCAATTTTGGCATACTCTTTCCAACATTTCGGCCAGTATCTCACGAATAAATGCGAACTCGCCTCTCAATAAGTCCAATAAGTCCACATGTCATGCAAGTCAAGCTCTTGCATTTTGGGCAAAAAAAAGTTGGATATCATCTCACGGTAGCGCTCACCATTCACAGTTACGTTACGTTTGGCATCATCTTTGAAGAAGTACGGTCCAATGATGCCACCGCACCAAAATGTGACTTTTTCTGGATGCTTTGGTAGCTCTTGCAATGCTTCTGGCTGATATTCACTCCAAAATCGACAATTCTGCTCATATACGTAAATAACCCATTCAGCCAAAAATGAGCTTCGTCGCTGAACACATGTGATGTCGCGATGAACTTTCTTAACAGAGCACGCATTTTGATAATAAAATTCAATAATTTGCAAGCGTTGTTCGTTCGTAAGACGATTCATGGTTAAATTATAGACCAAACTGAAGATGTTTGACAGAGAAACAAAACACGAAACGTGCGTCAGCTGTGTTGCCAAAAAGATAATATTTAAAAAATCGCCATTTACTACGCAGAGCAAAAAGCAGAGATAATGCAGGGATAGAGATATCCATCTTCTACATCTCTTGCCCCTTGATTTCATCTGACAGCGTTTTTTATACGCTTTTTGTCCCGTGTCTGTGAATAAATTTGAGCTCTTGAGATCAGCTGGCGAACAGTTGATAACCTTCCCCAACCTAGGAGAGTGGTGAACTATCGCAAATCGCTGTAGCCATTCCATCACAGTGTTATATTTTGACAGCTTTGTTGCATGTATATTTGCTGCATGTTTATTTGTGTGCAAACCTTCCGTTGTTATTGTTTAAAATTAAGGTTAAATATAATATTAAAAAGTAAAAAAAAATATAAATTTATTTAAAAAGAGACAATGTCACATTTCAATGTATACCATGTATACCATTTACATGACCTAAGTTAAGGGTTAGTAGTCTTAAAATCCCTTGGGCAATTTTTTATGTGTGCCTCAAACAGGGACCCAACATATGTGTAGGATGTGCAAGTGCATAGGGCGCCAGGCTGTTATGGTCGCATTTTGAAGCCTAAATAAATAAACGCTTTCATCATATCATCTGTTCACGCAAAAAACGACTCACTTACAAGAAAATAGTCCGAAAAAGCCCACGAAATCCCTCAAGCCCTGTGCAGGATAATTTGCTCCAAGAGCACTCATATATTTCCATAGAAAAAAAGTCTCAAAATAATACACTGCATTATTAATTCCTAAAGAATTATTTAAAATAAACTCAGTTCCCTGCCCACATGGAGTCTGAAATAAATTCTGCGCGTTTCGCTCACAAAAGCCCCCATACGCACGACACTTGTGTGCAAACTTGTGTCGGTGTGCTAAAATGTGTCCTGTCACCTGTGTGTGGGCTTCTCGGTGTAACACATGGTGTGAGTAAAATGAAAACACTTTCATTTCTTGTGTCGGTTTTCCTAGACGTGTTAAGTGTGATGTGTGTGGGCTTGACCGCACACTTTCAGACAAAATATTAGTTGCATTCCAATCGTTGCAGAGTATCGAGCTTTGATATTGTGAAGCGGTTATAGTGACTTCTGTTTTTTGTTTTGCTATCTGAGCGATTCACATGGTTCTGAACAATAAGCTTGTGACTAGTTCATGGAGCATGCATGCAGGAGACAAAAATATACAATTATTCATACGCATAGTGCAATATTACTATCACACACTGCTCATAGCACTGTTCCGTCGTGGTCAAAGTCCAATGAAGAACTAATGTGTGCGAATTTGTGTGATATGGAAGCAACACATGTGTTCACACCGATGTGTGCACGTAAGCGTCGTGTGTATGGGGCACTTAAGATTCCATATGAACAGAGAACTGAGTTTATTATTTTGAGATGAGGGGCATTTGCTAATTTCACACATTCTAACACAAGTCTGCCTAAAACGACTATAAAGCATGAAGAAGGGGGGCCAAACGTAGGGCTTGCACAGTGCGCTCATTTGTCTCGGACCGTCCCTGGCCTTAAATCACACCCCCTTGCCGATAAGCTAGTGTCAATTGCACCTTTGGAAAATAAGATTAGACGTGTTATCGGCTAGGTACTCGGCGAGGTTATCGGTTGCTCTCTCCACATGGACTTAAAAAGTAATTGTCAAGCATTAATGTATCAATTACTCGTATTTAATTTTTTTTAAATAACCACCAAACACTTGAAGAATCATCCAACAACAGCCTGTTATCGCGGACTTTCGTCAGTTTCTGCTCGCATCACAAAAGAATTCTTGGAAACATACAGTTTCACAATTTTGGAGTTGATGATCCTGGGCCAACAAGTGTCTCCAGTCGGCTCTATCTTCAGCTAGTTACCTCCAATTTCGCACTCCTTTTATCTCGAGCTTGGGACTTATTTTGTACACAATGAAACAATCCAATTGTCCTTTCTTTTTGATCTCCGCACGCACTGTTTAATCCATGCCGTGACTTCCCCCTCATTACTGAATTACTAGAGGTCTCTTCGGACTAAGCCCGACATGCCTGCCACCAAAAGCTCGAAGATACCATTCAGGAAGATCCGAGATTGGTGTCAAAGCCAAGTTAGAGAGAATAAGAACGCGAATAGCTGCCGCTATGACATTTCTTTGTTGTGAGAGATACTCGCCGTGACAGGTAGTTACTAACACGACAGTAACTGACCAACTGAAGTAAAGTTGGAAGAGGTCGCTTGGTGGCGCTCAGACATGGCTCCTGATGAGTTCGAGCCGAGGCCGGATTGGCCTGGAGATCTATCGTACATCCTTCCACCCCGCAATCCCTTTAGAGGGACGTACTGGCCACGATAACGATGATGATGAACTTCTTTCCTGAGGACTTGCTTTCCTGCTTTTATTTTACTGAATGTTAGACAATAGTTCGAAGACGTCGTCGTCTCCCGTCAACTCTTTTCATAGACCTGTCTTATAACGGGAAGCTTGCTTTTCGGTGTTTTCTTGTTTCAACAATTTTGTTAGAAATCTGAGTCTAATGCTCTATTCAAAATAACCGCTTTGTTTCACCAGCTGGCTTTTGGGAAAGCAAGAGGACGACGGCGCTGAGGGACTATGGCGCATCCATGACACGCTCTATGACTTCACTGAATTCATCGAACGCCATCCCGGAGGTTCTTTTTGGATCAAAGAAACCCAGGTCTGATAGGGAAAACTAAAGTCAAAGAAAAAAAAAATATTCATTTTCAACCATTTCAGGGTTGCGACATCACCGAGGCATTTGAAGCCCATCACATTTCGCTGGGCCCCGAGAAGTTGCTTCCCAAGTACAGAGTTCGTGAAGCAAAGGAACCGAGAATCTACAACTTGACCATTCAAGATGGTGGGTTCTACAAAACCCTCAAGTCGCGTGTACGCGAGAAACTAAAAAGCGCTAACTACGAGCATGTTCAACACACAAATGTAAGTTAACTCCCCGAGTCACACAATCCCGTCGACTGACATTGGCCTCCTTAGTTAATACACACGGGTCTGTTGGTTTCAACGTTTGCTTTTGCGGTGACAAGTGCCTGCTTCGAAAGTCTTCTGCTCGGCATCTTAGCGGGTGTAGCCCTGTGCTGGACAACAATCGCCGCGCATAACTACTTCCATCAGAAGGACAACTGGCGGATGTACACGTTCAACTTGTCGCTGCTGAACGTTAGCAGTTGGCGCATATCCCACGCACTCTCGCACCACATCTATCCCAATTCCATGCTCGATCTGGAGTTGTCGATGTTCGAGCCAATGCTCTGCTGGCTGCCAAGCAAATACTTCAAGACGGACTTTCAGCGGTATGCTTCGCTCGTAATTGGGCCCGTTACGTACATGTTGATCTTCCCAGGAGAAATGGTTATAAGGTAAGAACGAGAACGCCTTTACGATAAATATCTATGTTGAAGCGTGCTCCTTTTAGGCTGTATCACTCCTTCAAAGTCGCCAACTTATTGCACTGGCACGACATAATCGGACTGAGTCTTCCCCTGGCCATGCTCATCTTCTCGGATCTGACCCTTTTCATGGTGATCAAGAAGTGGTTGTTCATCGTCATGCTAGCCAGCTTCTCCTTTGGAATCATTGGACTGAATGCGGCCCATCACGAACCGGAAATCTATCACGATGGGGATGCTAACCGAGAAGACCGCGACTGGGGACTCTTTCAAGTCGACACAATAACTGATCGTGGCGATCTGAAGGGATCTCATTTCCTATCGCTGACTCATTTCGGCGATCATGCCCTGCATCATCTGTTTCCAACTCTCGATCATGGACTGCTGCCGCAACTTTATTCAGTTTTCTTTGAGACACTGGATGAGTTCAAGGGACATCTGCGCGAACTGAATCACATCCAGCACATCATTGGCCAGCACAAGCAGTTGCTCAGGATCACGCCAAACAAGATTCCTCCGGGATCTGGAAAATGAATATTTATCGTTCTTGACATTGTTTTAAATGTGTGTTTTTTTTTACTTTATTTTGTGCGTACATAGTTAAATGGAATTAAGACAGGAAAAGACAGATGTACATATGCATGTGCAAATAAATGGGTTGCGTTAGTAAACGATTTGACTTTGACTTGGTATTTAGTATTTACACATCAATGAACCACACGATTTCATGGTTCCGCAGTTCTTTATAATTTCGATGACTCCGAATGGCGAAGATTGAGAAGCTTTTTCTTGGACAGATAGGAACTGTGAATGAATGTTGCTCGAGTAGGGATCTAAATGTAGAACCCCAAGCTAGTGGCGACGCGTGGATAAAAATTGTAGGCGCTCAGTCCGTAAAATTTAATATGTTTCTTAAATTGTTAGTTCTATTTGTTTTTAATGAATTTTTATACTTTCATATTTATTTAAAATGTATGTATTGGGTCTATAACTTAATTCGTGTGGTTTGCCAAGAGATGGCGTTACTTGTATTATTCCATTGGAACATGCGTTGGAAAGCTACTGTCATTGTACGCCATTTCAGTATATGTCAACAACAATAATTTTTTTTCACTCAAATATGTCGAACTTTGTTCCTGAAAAAGTGTCTTGCGGGGAGTCATTCTTCATTACTTTAAAATGAAAAAACTGAAAATTGCTGCCGAAAGACATCGTATTTTGTTGGAAGTTTATGGTGAACATACGCTAGCTGAGCGAACTGAACAAAAGTGGTTTGCACGATTTAAAAGTGGTGATTTTGTCTTGGAAGACGATGAACGTCCTGGGCAGCCAAAAATGTTTGAAGATGAAGAATTGGAAGAATCTTTGGATGTCACTCAAGCAGCCATTTCAAAACGTTTTAAAGCAGCTAGATATATTGGGCCTATAACTAAGGCAAATCAACGGCATAGCCGAATATCCATGGCGCAAATGCTCTGTATTTGGTGGGATCAGAAGGGTGTGCTGTATTATGAGCTGCTTAAACCGGGTGAAACCATCAAAGGACAACGTTACCGAACACAATTAATCCGTTTAAAGAGAGACACGAGGCAATTATTTTCCATCATGACAACGCTCGGCCCCACGTTGCTATTCCGGTTAAGAACTATTTTTAAAACAGTGGCTGGGAAGTTTTACCCCACCTGCCTTATAGCCCAGACCTTACCCCTTCTGACTACCATTTGTTCCGGTCGATGCAGAACGCCCTCATTGAAATATGGTTCACACAGAGAAGAGTATCAAAAATTGGTTTGATTCATTCTTGGCTGCCAAGCCTGCGCAATTCTTTTGGGATGGGATCCACAAATTGCCAGAAATATGGGATAAAGTCATAGCTTCAGATGGGCAATACTTTGAATGATACTGTTATACATGTCTTTCTTAAATAAACGTTCAAATTAAAAAAAAAACACACGAGTTAAGTTATAGACCCAATACATACAATACACTGTTGTAATTATTGCAGATTCTTACTTATGGTTTTGTGTTTACTACACTCAATACAACGACCACATATACCCCATCTCCTACAGTACCGAGACGTGCCCTATACGCCTTTACCATATATACATGTAAGATTGACTTGAGCAAAGCTCACCTCTTTAGCTAGACTTTGTGTAGGGCTAATAAAGGGCCGATGTTGATTTTGAATAAAACACAAATTATTTAGGAAATTATTGTCATTTCTTTTTATTATGATAATATTGGTATGGTTCAATTATGTATGGAACAAAATATCGGCCAAATGGCCGCCGCGACCTCTGCGGCACACCTCCATCCGATGCTCCAAATTTTCGATGACGCTGAAGCATAATTGAGGTTCTATGCCGTTAATGTGCCGAATTATCTCATCCTTTAGCTCTTGAATTGTTGCTGGCTTAACCCAAAAGAAAAAAATCCAACGGTGGCAAATCACATGATCTTGGCGGCCAATTGACATCTCCACCACGTGAGACAACACGGCCATTGAATATGTAGCGCAAAAGTGCCATTGTTTCGTTAGCTGTGTGGCAAGTGGCACCGTCCTGTTGAAACCACATATCGTCCGCATTCATATCTTCCAATTCGGGCCATAAAAAGTTCGTTATCATTTCACTATAGCGAACACCATTCAAAGAAACTGCCTGACCGGCCTCATTTTTGAAAAAATACGGCCCGATGATGCCGCCAGCCCATAAACCGCACCAAACAGTCACTCTTTGTGGGTGCATTGGTTTTTGACAGTCACTCTTGGATTATCATTCTCCCAAATGTGGCAATTCTGCTTATTGACGAATCCACTGAGGTGAAAATGTGCCTCATCACTGAAGATGATTTTCTTCACGAAGTGCACGATATGCATTTTGATTTGAACGCCCATTTTCGCAATAAGCCTGAATAACTTTAACGCGTTGCTGGATTGTGTACCTTTCCTGGGTTCAAATTGAGTTAGTCTGAAATTGAGAAATGTCAGATGAAATGCAGAAAAAAAACTTGACGTTTAGGTGTGGTTCACATTCAAAATCCTTAAAATTTAACCACCCTTTATGAACCAATTTGTTCATACGATGTGAATTACTTTGTTGTGCATACTTATTTCTTGATGGGTACATTTCGTTTTGATCTCAACTGAACGAGTCGAATGAATGGAGAGTATTTCTGGAGGTATGAGAGGTCGTGTGTGTTGTTTTGGTGTGTAGTAAACACAAAGCTATGGGTAATTATTTTGCATAACGCTCTATTCGCGCTGGAAGAATATGAACGAAATGGGAAATTTATATAGAATATGTGATGAATTGAGTCTACTTCGAGCTTTTATTTTGAGAGGAGATCTGAAAAGTATTGTTGTCGCTTTGACCTGTTATGAATTAAGATTTGGCTTATGTTGCGGATTCCTCGCTTTAATAGTCATTGTTCATGCTTAACTTCTTATAAATTGTTCACTATTTAATTCCTTTAATTGTTAGTTACTTGCATTCATTAATTCATTCCGATGTAATTTTAATGGCTATTCTTTTTGTTGCCTTACTACACAGTGCGTGCTCGGTTCTCTCCAGCATAGTTCTCACAGCGGTACTCATCTCCCAACGCCTCCCACACTGATCTTCTCACATCCGCACTTCAGCCGGGGATTTGTTTTTCGCATTACACTTTACTAATTATCATTGCCTAATATTTTGAGAGAAATAGTGTTGACTGTGGTGGATTGTGTGGAATGTGTAGGTGGATGGTCACTGCAAAGAGATAAGTACAATAAAATCTAACGAGTGGATCTTGGGTTAATTTATTTTAACACATATTTTCTTTTCCTTGCCGCCTCGAGCATTATTCCCTCTGTTTTATATTCTGAATTTGTTATTAAGTCGTCCTAAGTCTTCCTGTATGGCAATCGGCTGTATTACCATTTCGGAACAGCTCCAGTGCACAAGAGGCTGGCACGAATTGGGAAATACTGGTGCGAACTGAGAAATTGACAGAAGTTGGCACTTAGGGGATAAGTAGAAGCACATTTTGCGGTTGGTGGATGTAAGATAAGAAAATTATAGAAACAAAAATATTGTTCTCTGAAAGTTAGGCGTTTATGAACGAAATTAACAATAGGACGCGACGCCACTGCCCCAGCGCGGGGATGTCAACCTCCAATGATTTTATTAAAAGTCGAGTGCAAAACCAAATTATTCAAACTTAGGTACGGGGGTAAACTGATATTGCGACGGTGATCATGCTTCAATATTGGATCTATATGGTATCATTTAAGAGGCTCTTTTCCGACATTCAAAATACTCGAGTGAGGAGCACCTCAGCGGGGGCGCACAACTTCCAGCAACGACGTCGAAAGTAACACGAATATGTATGGTCTATTTACCGGAGAATATATAGTTTGATGCACTTTTCGCGAGTGTTTGAGCTGGTTAGTGATGTGCATAGAGGGAATAAAGAGCTGTTCAAGGTCTTCGATATAGCCGCCGCCTTAAAGTAGACCAAAATAGCTGTTCTTTGAAATTTTGTTTGTAGTCACCCATTGAAATATTCATTACCAAATGTTTTTCAGCGTGAAAATCAGGTATTAATAAAGAAAAATAATATAAATTTTGTATAACAAAATATAAGCAAATACGTGGGAAACAATAAATTGGCATGGAGTCCACTGCCAGCTCATCACTGGATTATCAAAAATCAGTAGTTCATTACGAATTAAAAAAATAATTAGATTTTTCTAAAACTGATGGACGTTAACACTCTGGTTGTTGTTTATATTAAATTTCTCTCACATTTTCGACTACAAAAAATAACTGTAAAAAAACTTCTTTCACCCGGATGACAATTTAGTAAAGTGATAAAATGTCAATTCGGCTCCAATGTCAAATGTCAGCGCCATATGTCCCATCCACAAAAAATGCGATTCTACCTCTGGCAACAACTATAGAGGTATATCCCTGCTCAACGTTGCCTTCAATATCCTATCCACCGTGCTGTGCGAACGTCTTGCACCGCAGTAATCGGCACGTACCAGTGCGGCTTCCGGCCCGGCAAATCGACTATAAACCAAATATTCACACTAAGGCAAGTCCTGGAGAAGACCAGCGAGTCTCAAATCGATACGCACCATCGACCTTTAAGCCGCATACGACAGCATTCATCGCAAGGAGCTACTCCAAGCGATGGCGGAATTCGGGATACCGGAAAAACTGACCGGTTGTGTCGCACCACGCTAACACACACGTGATGCACCGTGCAGTTCGGCTCAAGGATTTCCGCACCGTTTGAAACCTGCACCGGATTTCTGCAAGGAGATGCGCTACCGTGTGATTTCTTCAGTCTGGCACAATCTTCTACAAGTCGGTCCAACTTTTGGGGTACGCGATGACATCGACATCGGTGGGCGTTCCCTACGTGCTGTAGTAGAGGCTTTTACGGCGATTGAAGAACAGGCGAAACGAACTGGTCTCAAGGTCAATGAGACCCGAGCATCCAATGTCGACCAAAAAACATTCCGTCGCACACCGCCTTGGACCAAACATCACGATCGAAAGCTACAATTCCGAGATTGTAAAGGAGTTTGTCTACCTCAGGGCAAACGTAAACTCTACAAACGACATCTCATTGGAGATCCGAGGTGGAATCGCCCATGGCAAATGGTGCTACTTTGGTTTGTCGAAACAACTGGGCTAAAATCTGGAAGGACTAAAATCATGCTCTACAAAACTCTCAGTTTGTCAGTCCTGCTCTAGGGAGGCGAAAGCTGGACGCTAATATGGTCTCGTCTGCGAGGAAGGTGAATGGAGACACAACCGCGATCTCCTTCGAGCTGCACCAGTATGTGGATGTAGTTCGGAAGGCAAAAATCCGTAGACTGCACGGGCTCGGCCACATGGAGCGAATCCTCCAGCTAAAAGTGTCTTTGAATCCGGTTCGAGAAGGAGAGGTAGACCGAATCTCCGGTAAATAGACCAAGTAATCGTCGATGCAAGACAGCTTGGTCTTGATGACTGGAAGAAGTATGCTCAGGACCATCAATGATGGAAGTCAGCAATTGCTCAGGCTCGGACCCTCCAAGGGTCGTCGGCCTGATAGGTAAGTAAGATAAAATTTCAAACTGATCTGCAACGCCGTTCTCAAGCTACAGTAATCACCGACTTCGAAAACATGGTTTCGAGAAAAACTGTCTGAAAAACTATCTGGCTGTCACTTATACAAGTCCATGCCTGTACACGGTTAAGAAGGTTATATTTTGAGCGCTCCGCGATTATTGATATCTCTTCCATGAGTAAGCAACGTGGATTGTGTTCAAGTACAGGAGGAAGATAGTGATCGATCAAGGGGTGATAATATACGAAATTGCAGTCTGGTCCAGCTGACTTGAAGATAGCAGTATACGTTACTCAGAGGGCACTGCACGCGGTAACATCTTAAGCGATGGCATTATAAGCACGAGAGCCTTCCGCCGAAGTTCATACGAAGCAACAGCCTTCTTTCAATTTAGTCTCCTCATTCATCATTGTAAACTTGATTACGTCTAGATAGGTCGAACGGAATGTTCGCCTGTGTGTGGAACATTTTCTCCGATCGCTCTTGATCGCTCTTGTCTGTAAATCTTACTTTTCGAAATTTTAAATGTTTATTGAGACACTACTCCCAGTTGTCCTAAATTTGTAACCGCTTGATAACTTTCGAACATCTTTCCTGTTATATTACCTCGCGATCATCTAGATCGCCATATCTTCATGAGCAGCCGAGTGACGTTCCTTCATAGGGCACATCAACAGCTCATCCCAACGCCCGATGCATCATTGTCTTATGAGCTCTCCTTACAGGGGGGTGCCTTATTTATTCCTAGACAGTTGACACATCCTTCACCGAAGAGAAATTGAGGACCAATCAAGCAGCTTGTAGGGAATTGCTGAAAGTCGATAGAATAAAGGCGGATATGATCTCCTGTTCGACTGTTCTGAGTGTCTATGGCAACCAACACCAACATAAAAAAAAAATACATTGTATTTATTGATTTACATTTATTTTGTTCCTTTTTTGTATATTTTTTTTTTCATTTATAAATTAAATAAAGTATTTTCGTTAAATTAAAAAAAATAACATAACATAAGCTCCATAGATGTTTTTGGTTTTTTTTCTTTAACATTTAAATAAAAATAAAAATAAATAAATAATATGTGTTTTTTTTTTGTGTGTTGATGGTGGTTGCTCTTCCATCGACGGCGACAATCCCTCTTTGTGGTTCAAAGGATGACGGGGCTTTACCCTGGGCCTTGTTTTCAATTAAATTAAATACATAAGTTGGTAAAATACGTTTCTCTTTTTTTCATTTTTTTGCTGTGAAAAACAAAATTTAAAATTGTCGTTTTGAATGGCTCATGTCGTTTAAATTTTTTTATTTTACCTCGCATCTAAGTGCATTTACATTGTTTTTAATTAAGATTGTATGCTAAGTTCTCCCGTCGTTCGAAGTTTGCTTTTATTTTATTCAAACGAAAAACAAAAATTAAAAAATGAATATTTTTTCCTTTAAAACAATAAAAAACGAACATAAAAGTATTGTTTTTGGTTTTAAATTAACATAATTAATTAATTATAAATAAATTATATGAAATGGCATTTAGAATTCGTTTTCTGGAGCAAGGTCGAATCTGGGTGGGAAAGCCAATCCGTCGAGTTGTGGCCGTACGGACGCTCGGGGCTGTAAAAATAAATGCAAATGTTTAATATACTACTCAATTCGGCTGTAGAATGTGTTCAGATAACAGATAAAGGCATGCATAACAAATCGAAAGTGAATCATTTCTTTTGAACGTCAGTGTTTCTCTTTTGAGGTGGTGGATAAACGCACGTTCTGTGGTGCTTCACAATGTGAACAGTGTGTGTGCGTGTGTGGAATGCAATTCAATATAAATCTGTGACCATCAGTGATCACATTAACAACTGTGGGTGTGCTTTTTTATGGTTTAATGGGAGTCTACGGCTGTGTTGGCCAATCCAGACTTTCCACTGTCCAGTAATGTGCGTGGAAATCATTAAATCATATGACAGATGTGTGCAAAACGTGTGCAAAAGTGTGAATAAATGTATCAGGAAAGGTTTAACAAATAAACAAAACAAAGAAAAAAAGAAAAAAACTTCAATGAGACGCCACTTGAACACATCCATCACACAACACAAGAACAACGGTAATATCAACCAACAGTAGCGGCCCGCCATATCGCACTTACAAATGTAATGATTGAGAGAGAGAGAGAGAAGAGTGTGTTGTGTGAGAGACATAGAGTGAGTTGTTTACAGTTCCAGCGCACTCTTGCGGCCACTCTTAGGCGTTGTTTGCTGAGATAAGAAATTAGAGAATTAATTTTAAGAATCTATGCTTTGCTTGGTTTTCATTGGTTTTTTGATTTTTCTTTTTTTGATTTTGTACAGATATTTTAAATGATGGTTAGATTTGATTTGAACTGGTTTTAGATTTCAGATTCTGAATTGGATTTTGAATTTAATTTGGTGGTGGCTGTGGTTGTTGCAGAACTAGTAGTAGTAGTAGTAGTAGATTTGGTGCTAGATGGTAGATGGTGGACTAGGTCTACAATTCTCTTTGCAATAAATTCTCAATTTTTAATTTCATTGCCGATTGTTGTGCCTATAAATTTGCGGAATTTTTTGTTCGTTATCAATTTTGTAAGCAATTAATTTATATAAAATTTTATTTTCTAATATAGGTTAAAATTGAAAATGGGGTAATATTTCGTTTGTTGGATAACTTACCGCTGGGCTGCCACCACGACCGACTGAACCAGCACGTCCCTTGGCACGGAATTTGCTAATTGCTTGTTCGGCTAAATCGGCGCGCTCTTCAGCTTCTTCCAATTCTTGTTGGGCCTTGCGGAATTTGGCCAAGTTCAAGGCGGCAATTTCTTCGGCTTCTTCAATCTGCCTCTTGTATGTCTTAATCTTCTGTTGCAATTTATCTACCAAGTCTTGCATGCGTTCGTGGTTCTTGCGGTCCTCTTCAGATTGGAAGGACAATTCCTTAATGCGGCGTTCTGATTTGCGGAGATTCTTCTGGGCATCAGCGTGTCTCCTCTGTTCACCGTCCAATTCGTTCTCCAATTCGCGGACGCGTTGCTCCAATTTTTGGATGGCCTTCTTGCCTCCCTTGAGGGCGTTAGCCTCAGCTTCATCCAATCGGACTTGCAATTCCTTGATTTGCTGTTCAAGGGCTTTCCTGAGTTTCTCTTGTGTTTGGGCATGATCTTGTTCGGCGCGGAGCTCATCGGCAAGACGGGCAGCATCAACCATGGCCTTCTTGGCCTTCTCTTCGGAGTTCTTGGCTTCGTTCAACAGTTCATCCAAGTCAGAGTGGAGTGTCTGAAGTTCGGATTCCAATTTCCTCTTGGCGGCGGAAATAGAAGCGTTTTGGGCTGAAATTTCGTTGAGTTGTTCATGGGCATCGGCCAATTCTTGTTCGGCTTGTCTGCGGCCGCGGTCGGCTTGTTCGAGAAGAGTGCGAGATTCTTCAAGTTCGTTCTGGAGGGCGTTGGCACGACGTTCAGAAATGCCAAGTTGTTCGCGGGCATCGTCACGGGCACGTTGTTCTTCCTCAAGGGCGGTTTGGATGTCCTTGAGTTGTTGTTGGTAGCGCTTGATGTTCTTCTGGGCCTCGGCATTAGCCTAAAATAAATCAAAAATTGCATGAGTCCATGTGGGTTCCGGCCGAAGGCTGGTTAATTGTTAACTTACCTTGTTGGCATGATCCAAAGCAATTTCAAGTTCATTGATGTCAGCTTCCAACTTCTTCTTCATGCGAAGGGCCTCAGCCTTACCCTTGGCTTCGGCTTCCAAAGATGCTTGCATGGAGTCGAGGGCGCGTTGGTGGTTCTTGCGGGTGTTCTCGAATTCTTCCTCCTTCTCTTGGATGCGGCGATCGATTTCTTGACGAACTTGAGACAATTCAAGTTGAGCACGGAGAACCTTGTTTTCTTCTTGTTCCAAAGCAGCCTCAGCTTCTTCAAGAGCAGCTTGGAGTTCATCCTTTTCAGCTTCAAGGCGTTTGCGTGCCTTCTCGATTTCATGGATGTTGCGGCCACCCTCACCAATTTGGTCGAGCAGATCCTTGACTTCATCGGCAAGATTCTTGTTCTCGCGACGGACGGCTTCAAGTTGTTCCTGGCCTTCTTCGTAGGCACCCTTGAGACGGAACAATTCGGTGGAGTAGTTGCGGCATTCCTTCTGGGAAGCATCCAACTCGGCGGCCAAATCGTCGACCTTGAGTTTCCATTCTCCAATGATCTTGTCGAATGCCTTCTGTTTCTTTTCGGCAGCGTTGGCAATGGCATTGGCACGGTCGACTTCCAATTGCAAATCTTCGACTTCGGTCGACAGGCGTTGCTTGGTCTTCTCGAGGGCAACACACTTCTGGTTGAGTGATTCGATGGTCTCTTCGGCCTCGGCCAAGCGAGCTTGGAGCTTCCTCTTGGCTTCCTCCAATTCCTCGGAGCGGGCAACACCATCAGACTCGTACTTGCTGCGCCATACTTGAGCTTCAGCGTTAGCCTTGCTGAGTTGACGTTGCAAGTCAGCCTTGCCTTCGGCTTCCTCTTCAACTTGTTCACGGAGGTTGTCGAGGTCGTGTTCCAAGTTGCGGAATTTACCAAGAAGGGTGGCACGTTCACGGCCCTCCTCATCGGCAAGACGCTTAGTATCCTCGAGTTGTGTGGTCAAAGAGATCTTGATCTTGGACAACTGTGACACCTGAGACTCGGCTTCTTCCAATTGACGCAACAGATCGGAGTTCTCGATGGAGAGCTTCTTCTTTGAGGCATCGAAATCGTTGAGGGTCCTGTTGGTTTCGTCCAATTTCGATTGAACTTCGTTGAGGGTGTGTTGCAATTGCTTGGCGATCTTTTCTTGGGCAGCCTACATGACACAAAGAGAATATTTAGCATGTTTCTCAAACGGGGATGTTATTCGTGCTTGAACACATACAAAAAGCAGGCAAAACTCTGTTAGCGGTATTAAGAGGGGGGTTTTTTCGGTTATTTTTTGACACCAAAGTGCATTGGATGTGGGGGAAAGATTCGGGGCCGGGGAATGTCTTTTAGCATTTAGAGCTGAAGTGCTGGAGCCATTTTCCAAGGCGGAATATCCTCCATGGCAAAAATTGTCTAAATTGTATTTTTATATTTTTGGATCGGCAAAACACTAGGCGAATTATTGCAGCGAGTTTTTTTTTTGTTTTTTTTTTTGCTTAGCGAAATATTTACAGCGAATATATTGCAGACAAATTGCAGCGAATTTAAATTTTTGCTTAATCAGTTTTTATTCTCTACCTTCTCGTTTGAAAGGTGATCAACACCGGCGCGGAGGTCATTCAATTCACCGAAGTATTGGGCCTTCTCCTTTTCAGCCCTAAGGAAATAACAAGTAGATGTTTGTTGCATTGGTTAAAAGTGTTAAAGACAAAAGAACACAATGTTTAAATTAATCATTATCAAAACGTTTCATCTGTTAAATAGTGTTAAATACTCAGTTCGATGCTCGTTGGGATATGTGACTATGTGTCCACATCCATTGTTTTTATTTTTTGCTGTAGATCGATCGGTGTATATTTTGGATCCTCTTGTGTCAAGACGGAGGATAATTATTTGGGGGACTGTTTAGGGGTGACAATTATTTATTATTTATTGTGATTTTGTTCTTATGTGTGGTCTTTCTGTTGAGCACAAGACGGACTCATGCGACATAGTTTGAATGGGTAACAAAAATTGTTTATGTGACATCCGAGAGATTAACACAAGAAAAAAGTATGCAGTGCATTCGGACAATTCGTTTCTTTTGTTTTAGGTTTACCTTTTCGCGACCAAGTTGATCACAGGCGGCACGAGTTTGATTCAATTCGTTATGGCAGGTCTGGCGATCATGTTCGGCCCTAATTATTATTATTTTTTTTTTTTGATTTGAAATGAAATTAAGAAATTTTAATGAATGTCGTATGCTTAGTCGTTTGCAAAGATTTTTGACAAATAACACTTGTGACGCTTCACATGGTTGTGGTTGATCAAAATGTCAAGTAGGAATGGGATTGAACTTAAGTGGGTGTATTCATGAGAGAGCAGTGATTCGATGCTGACGATCCTTCGACAAGCATGTGGTGTGCAAATTCGACCAAAAAATTGGCCAAGAATTTTCAAGCATTTGACAGGATATCAGACGATGTCTGTGAGTTTGTGCATAAAATAAACATATTTTGGTCAAACCAAAGATCAGTTGATCAGAAGAGTGTGGCAATCATGCTCGTATTTGATTTATGACAAACACAGTAACGAGTACAACACTAATCCCTAGAAGAGAAGAAGAGAAAAACAATTCATTGGACAAATGAAATCATACTTACTTAGCCTTCAGTTTGTTCAATTGATCAACTTGTTCGGCCATCTCGGCAACAGAGTCGTTGTGCTTCTTGCGCAAGTTAGCCAAAGTGGACTCATGTTGAATGTTAGCCTCTTCCAAGTCGCGACGCAATTTGCTCAATTCAGCTTCACGCTTCTTGTTCAATTCAATTTGAGCTGATGTTGCACCGCCGGCCTCTTCAAGACGCTCACCCAATTCCTCTAATTCGCGGGCCAAATCAGCGCGTTGTTTCTCTGCCTTGGCGCGGGCTTGACGTTCGGCTTCGACTTCTTCTTCCAATTCTTCAATGCGGGCCTGTAATTCCTTGATTTGTTTCTGCAATTTTCCAACAACCGATTGTTCATCTTCCAATTTAGCGCTCAATGATGAGATTTCCTTGTCCTTGCGTTGAATAGTCTGTTCCAATTCCTTTTTGTTGCGTTCCAAATCTGATACAGCCTCTTGGGTCAATTTCAAATCGCCCTCAACCTTGCGCTTGGACTTCTCAACATCACCACGGAGTTTCTTCTCGCGCTCAAGTGAGTCCTCCAATTCGTCCAAGGTTTGTTCCAACTTAGCCTTGACTTTGTTCAAGTGATTGATCTTATCTTCGGCGGCTTGGAGTTCTTCACCAGTCTTTTGGTTGGTCTCTCCCTGCATTTTCTTTTCCTTGTTCAATTTGTTGATGAGCTCATCCTGGTGGGCGATCTCGTCATTCAAATTGCGGATTTGATGGTCCTTGGTGGCCTTGTCTTGTTCGGCCTTTTGCACCGACAATTCCAAATCCTCAATGTCCTTCTTCAAGCCGGAGATCTCTTGGTCGGCCTTCTTCTTTTGTTGGAACAACTGGTTGCGGGCATCTTCCTCTTGGGACAGACGTTCTTGGATGTCCTATTAAATGCCAAGGGAATAAAAAAAGAAACATCAAAATACCAAATCTCGATCAGAAATATTCTCCCCCCGTACATGGCTAAATTTAGACACCTCTTAAGTGGATATGAAAAATTTCATTTCGATTTCCCTTCGCGTCTTCCTTTTTAACTACATGATTGATAATCCATTCGGGTGTGTACGAATTGGATTGGAATCTCTGCCGTTAAAAATAGATTTCGCTTAGATATTTTCATTTTCACAGCCACTCTGAGGAAATATTTACGGGCCTCGATTAATCGATTCAAGAGTGAACAAAACGAATTAATGCCAATTTAAGCACACTTAAAAATATCACTCGCAGATGAAATTAGAAAATATGCATTTTTACGACACTTGATCAATTTCTTTTTGTTCCACTTCGTCGATTTTGAGGATCTTTTCTAGGTATTCGCATATTCGCCTATACTTACACGCAATTGATTTTCGAGGTCGTTCTTTTGGGCAGTGAGCTTGGCGCACCTTTCTTGGAAATCTTGGAGGGCACCCTTCTCGCCGGACAAGGAGTCCAACAGAGCGGTCTTTTCAGCCAACAACTTAGCGTTGAGGACTTCCAATTCCTTGCGGATCTTAACTTCAGCGGCATGAGCTTCCTCAGCCTTCTTTGCCTTCTCCTCGAGCCTCTGTAAATTTTTTTCAAAATTCGATTCATTAGTGTGATTGGGTGATGATGATGATTTCTCATCTGTCACTGATGGTGATTGCGAATCTACTGCACTTTGCGGTGATGGTTCACTTGCTGCTTCCATTTTCTAAAACTTCACTAGATCTTTCTTCGAACTTTTCTATAAACTCTCGACGACTCTCGAACAAACTAGAACTCGACCGAACCGTTGCAGTGTTAGAATTTCTTCTATTTCTTGATTTCTCGGTGGAATTGGTTCTCTTTCGATGAAATATTTTGTGTTCAGTAAAATATTTGCCGTATATCGTTGGACCGTGGTAATCTTCTTTGAATTCAAATTCGCGCACTTATTGAATAATTTTTCGTTTATTAAATGAATGAAAGAAGAATTATTCGAAAAAAAAAACTAAATAATCTTCAGTTAACTAGGTCCGATTAGCTAGCTGGTCAACAACTGGAATGCTGCTGCTTAGTCGATTTCAATTCGATGTATGTCCTGTATGTGGGTCTAAGACTGATTAACACTCTCACGGAGTGTGCTTCAGGTAGATTGAACTTCTTCACCAAAAATATTGCAAATTACTCATCGATATGCGTGAGTGTGTGTGTGGGGATTGGCAAGAAAGTGGGGTACGTAGTTGAAAATGTGTGCGCCTCACTTATGAGTGAGCGTACATTTGCCCATCCCCACCCATGGGGATCATATTAATATAAAATTTTATTGAATATGACTGGTGAGGAAGGAAGAATTGTATCAGTGTGGTAGTCATAATTCTAATTGGGTGATTAAAGGGTGGGGATGGATGAATATGCCATCCCCACAATCGTCATTTTTTCTTCACATGTGTATCATATTTTGAGCTAACATTTTCTACCACTCTCGATGACCAATCGGAGGCTGGCAATGAGTAGGCTTCATCATACTTTTTTTTTGCTTGAAATTATGTTTTATTGCATTTCACTCAACTTCTTGGGCATGTGCAAATCAAAAAGAATCATAAATGTATACCATCTGTGTTCAAACGAAGTCAAAAAGAAAAACTAAGTGATCGAGGGACTTAATAGTGCACATGTGTCTTTCCATCTTTGTTCATCGGCGGTGGTCAGAGATGGATGATAAATCGTTTATCATCATCCTTCTAAATATAATTTGAAGAGAATGAGACATGTTTATCTTGCAGTTTATACCATTCCAGATATTTTTATACCTCTGAACTCAGCTGAAGTTGTACCGTCTACTCAATAAAAAGCACACATGTGTTTAATGTACACGTTTCTTGTTGTTGATACTGTGTGTGGAGAAATATTTAGCAACAGATGCTGCACCATCAAATGTTCGATTCATTTTTTTTGTTTTCGGCTGGTGCTTTTCATTCAGTTGTAAGCATACGTTAAAGACGAGGTAAACTATTCCTTGTATCGAATGATCTGGAGTATCTAAAAATATCTACCTTTGCCGGGTAGGTAATTAATGAGTTCGCAGAGTGAGTGCTGAGGATGGTGATGGCGAACACCTTCGAAAGCCAAAAACGATTTCCTACTCAGAGTAGTTTTTTCTATTTTAGATTCATTTCATTTCGTTCCTTGAAGGAAGCAAAATGTTTCCATTTTCGATGGATTTTGAGTTTATAAGGAAGGGTAAAAATATTTTCAGCCAGTCATTGAAACAAGTCTAGTGTAACTGCACAGACACAAGCGCGCATTTCAAAGGAGAGAAAGAGTGGTGGCAGGTAATGGATACACTTGTGTCTAAAAATAAAATTCAGTATGATTTTTTTTTCTTTTTTTGCTTTTCATATTATTCTCTCAAAAACTCTTTTGGAATGTGTCATATTTTTAATAAATTCTGTCATCTGACTAATTGGACAGGTGGAAATTGTTTTACACTCTCAAAATGTATGAGACATATGTATAATTGGGATACACACCCGACTGCAGAGCTACATTTTTCGACATAATTTGGATTGGTTTCAAGTGGCCGCATACATTTCTGCCTGCGCGTGAACGCGTCTTGAAGGAGAAATTGCTCTTCTGCGGTATGCGTGATTTGTTTTCAAATATTTTTGAATCAGCATCTAATTAATTATATTTCAGATGGACAAGAGGTCTGGCCAAATGACGATGATCAGTGCTAATCTATTTCTAGTTAGTATTCTGGGACAGAGCTATTCATCAATCAGTGCACCTTTGGATCGCTTCAGTTGCAGATTGCAGTGAAGCTGAGAATGCCACGCCTTATCAAAATGCAATTTCTGCACTTTTCTGTCACCGAAATTGATGTGAACTATTTTGTGGCATTCAGATTCAATCGATGCATAAATACATATTTGGGGGTGTGTTCGGTGAGACTGAAGGAAAATTTGGAAAATATAAGCATTCTATTAAAAATATTCGAGGCCTAGTTAAGAAATTGAAACTGAAGCAACATTTCAAAAATATCCCTTCTGATAGGGGATAGTTGAGACCTCAACGGGGATGTGTTCAGTGAGACTGAAGCAAAATTTAACAAACAAAATAGTTCAATTAAAATATTCGAGGACTCATTTGGGACCGAGTTCAGGGAACATTTTCAAAATTCCATTCTAATTGTGTGGTTATTTGAAAAGTTGTTATAAATAATTGCACAAGAAAATGTCTCGGCCCATCCCTTCCCTTTGAATTCTCGATTTCAAGAATCGAAGTAAACAATTCGAGTAGCCATATGCACATATGTGTACACATGTCCGAGTAAGCATGAGTGATCCATCTAAGTTCGAGCAGTAGACCGCGCAAGCTACCAAGTAAAAGAAAAAAAAATATAAACATGTATACTTACGGCAATCTCATCCTCAACACGACTGACGTTGAGGAGGGGCTTGACCTTCTGCCACAATTTGTACCATGGCCATGTGCGCAATTGCAAGTATTTGCGCAAGTTACGTTGCACGACCTTAAGGGCAACACGTTGTTCTTGCAGTTTCTTGAAGCCCTTGCGAGCCAAGTAACCACGGGCCCAACCTTGCATCCATGACATGATTTTGCCGAGACGTTCATCACGGAACTCTTCCATCTGACCCAAGACACCAGCGCGGAAGAACACCTATACATTGCCATAATGGAATGGGATTTTTTTCGAAATGTTAGATTAATCTGTCATCTAGAAGTTTCTACGATTAGTTAGTCCACGAGTCATGTCATCATTTGACTGGACTTACTAATATCTTATTTTTGTTTCTCACAAAAAAAGACGATTAGTGGATCTCAAACAGACACACGCTTTCTATAGTGGGGGAGGAGAACTATAAATAGCATTAGTTATATTTTTTGGCTCATATGGTGCATTCAGCCATTCAGCAAGAGGGTGGGAATTGGTTTTTCAAGGTGTATGCAAATCAAAAGCACAACGTTTAGTATCACGAAATGATGATTTTTGATGAATTAGTGGTGTGTATGTGTGAGATGTGAGATCGTGCAAATTGTTATGTTTGGAGAACGTTTGTGTAGATTTCTGTGTATACCTTAGTTCTACCAAGACGGTACTGATCTTCAGGCAAGTCAATAAAGTTAATGATGATTTCGGTTGCCTTACTATCCTTAATGTCACCCACCAGTAACTTGGGGCACATGATTTTGTAACTAATGTAAGGAGTGACGATTAGTGATATTAATGAAAACCATGTCAAAATGTAAAATTAAAAGTAAACAAATGTAAATGAAAACCAAAATTTCTACGATGGTTAAACTAAAAGAAGAGTAAATGAAACTCTGGCAGTTGGCATTGTCAATTGAGCCACTGTCAGAGGTTGTGAATTCTACTTCTGTCAAAGGGTTTATGTGTACTAATCTGTGAAACAAATATCCTTCAGGGGATTTTTTTAAGCATTTGAATCAACGAAAAGTGTGTGAATAGTGTAGGATTTTTAAAGAAAGAAAACATGCAGTGGGCCATTCTGTTGCTTTCCATGTATGGGTTTTGCAACTTAAATCTATGTGTGCTTTTGCAAAATCTCTATCCAAGAAAGAATGTCTTCTTTGTTGTACACCGTTAAACTTTGATTGATTTACAGTCTCGTTACGATCAGAGTCTGGTGCGTCTTGGATAGATGGTTTTGACTTGTTGAACGTGCAGTAAACAAACGTAAAACGTGAAATCGAAGAAACCAAAATAAAGAGAAAGAAAGGTATAGGAGTCGTGCCTTAGTGTGTCCGAGACGGTACATATCTTCATTGAGCTCAGTGGACTCAATGATTACTTTAGAGGCTTTCTTTGTGTCGGGAATTTCTTTAATGGCCGCGGGGCAAAGAATTTGGTACCTGTAATGTGTTTGGGGAAAAATAGAAGAAAATAATGAGCATAAAGATGTGTGTCAAAAAAAAAAATATGGTATGTATCTAATAATGTGATGTATCTAACAGTTCAACGAGAGAAAGAGAAAAAAGGAGAGAGAAAGAGAGAGTTTGTTTCAATTTGAAAGGACAAGGACTAAGTTCTGTGTATTTTGCATGTGACCCATAATTCAGTGACAAGAATAAATGCTGATAGAAAACACAAAAAAATAAGTGATTGATTGTCTATTGGAGGGCTGTTGAAAGTGATTCTCTATCGTATCTATGATGCTGAAAAAGGATGCAAGTAACCATTCAGGAATGTGCAATTGGATCAAACTTCAACTTCATACACGAGTGATGACAAAAAGGATAAACATTTCATGAAAAAAAAAACTTTAAAATAAAAAGGATACAAAAATAAAATGTATGAACTACAAATACTTGGGCTGCAATCTAAAAGGTTCAAAATATAGGAGGATTCAACATCAAAAACTACTACAGCAGGCAACTGCACAAGTTAAATTAACCCCACAGTTGCCTTAACATACAAAAATAAAATCAAAATAATCTCTTTAAATGACAAAAAAGAAAGAAAAAAAAAAACAAAAGAAACAAGAAATCAACTTCAACTAGATAGGATTGGATCAATCAACATAAAAGTCTATTCGACTGGGAATTTATCGCCTGCCTTAGTGTGACCAATTCGGTACATGTCAGGATCCAAGCCAATGCTTTCCAAGCACTTAGCGGCGGCGTTCTTTGGTTGTTTTTCAGCAGCCATTAAAGCCGGTGCCAAAATCATGTAGCTATGAAGTTTTAATTGAAAAATAATCATTATAATCTCTTTCAAAAAAAAAAAAACAACAAGAAGAAAAGTCTACAGAAAATCCTAAAATAAGAACCTAGAAACCTAATGATAATTTTTTAACTAAAAATGCAACGAGATCTATTAAAACAAAAAAGTACAACTTACCGCATCTTGAAATCGGGGTACACCATCCTGTTGGGGAAACCTTTACGGCAAATACGGATACCTTCAAGTACACCGTTACATGTCAATTGATGCATAACCAAGTGAGCGTCCACGAGACCAGGTTGTTTCATTTCATTAGGAATGATACAACGCACGAAATGAGGTTGTGTCGAACGCAATGTTGTCATCAAGCTGTTCAACTGTTCCTTGTAGGCTGAAGAGACAGTAGCGAAGCCACCACCCTTCTTACCACGACCACCCTTAGCTTGTTCAGCGGTACCAGATTGTCCTGGATGATCGGCGAAGATTTCGATCAGCAATTTGTTTTGTGACTTCTTGAACTGATCAACAACGGTATCGTTCAAAGGATCCTTGTTCTTCTCCAACCAACCGGTGATGTTGTATGCAACAACACCAGCATAATGGCCAATAGCAAAGTGAGCAGCTTGTTGACCTGGCTTTGGTGGTTTTGGCTTCTGGAATGGTGCCGATTTACCCAAATGGGTGTTGGTCAATTTTTCGGCGAATGTCTGATCGGTGGCCTTGGGGAACATAGACTCTTCTTCAAGGATGGACAAGATACCCATAGGCTATTGATTGATTGTGAAAGGAAGAAAATTAAAGAAAATACATTAGATTCCGTCTGACTAAATCTCTGGGTAGTTAGTTTCAATTATAGTCAAATTCCTTCTGAAGCATTATTCGGCAGTTCTGTTATGCATGCTACACGTAACCTTACCTTGATTTATTAGAATTGTCTAACGCTATGGATTACTCTATTGATTGCTGAAAGCTGGTTATATTTAAGTTACAAAATGTTATGCATATAGAGAAAGCAACACACTTATCACACGTGTAAGGCACTCCCCAAGTGATTTCGATTCGTTGAAGTCATCTTGGAATTGTGTTAGTGGTTAAACGTAAGTCTGTGTTTTGTTGAACCCTGTTTTAAGTGGGCCTTATACCTTCTCAATCAACTCAATACAATGTTGCAGATCCATTCCAAAATCAATGAAGGTCCATTCAATACCTTCACGTTGGTATTCTTCTTGTTCAAGCACAAACATGTGATGGTTGAAGAATTGTTGCAATTTTTCGTTAGTGAAATTGATACACAATTGCTCGAATCCGTTGTACTATTTGTGGTGCGAATCAAGCATTTTGTATTTATTGGGATTTGGGATTTTTTAGGAGAGGATTAAAGAAAAAATTATCTGATTAAAGAGCATGATTTACACAGAGGTCATAAACAAATATGAATTGAGGAGCTGGGCTTACACAAAACCGTACATAAAGTAATAAAATTTGCCAAATGAAGTATAATTATTGTAGACATGACTACAATGTCATTTCATAGACAGACATACACCATGGGCGGATGGATAAACAGTACAAAACAAGTGCAGACTCGTAGAGGACAGTATCATCATCAACAAGTGTTATTTTGTATTATACATCCGCCCAGAGCATATTGTGGGTAATAACTTCTCGATCGAGTTAATACATTCGAGGAGGTCCATGGCGGAATCAATGAAGGCCCATTCGATACCTTCTTCTTGCTCGCGAACGAACATGTGGTGATTGAAGAATTATTTGCAATTGTTGCAATTAATGCAAATTGGTTCGAGACCATTTGACTAAACACGATAATGGTGTGTTTTGGAAAATAAAATGGGAATTATGTGCTGGAGAGCTCAATTCAAAAATGTATAAGTGCAAGTTCTTGCATCTCAGGTCTATGAAAATGGGAATATTTATCATGCAAGTGTTTTTGTTTTAAATACATACATAGAACACATATCGTACTTATCATAGTATTTTCGATTTCCGTCACACAAGTCATACAAATATTTGCAATAAAAAAAAAAATAATAAACAACAGGCTGACACATTTTTTTTTTGGTTTTTGGTTAAAACTGAAATACGTTTTCGATTTTATAGACACCTTTTCAATGAGATCAATACAGGCCAGCAAGTCCATACCGAAATCGATAAACTCCCAATTGATACCTTCTTTCTTATATTCTTCTTGTTCCAGAACGAACATGTGATGGTTGAAGAATTGTTGCAATTTCTCATTGGTAAAGTTGATACACAGTTGTTCGAAACCGTTGTACTATATAGTTTACAGAAATTTTGATTTTAAATTTGACAAGTAAATGGATAGAATTTTATGTCACACACAGTCTGTGGATATCCTGCTAAATGTGTAAAATATCTATTTGTGTCGAAATCATGCATGAAATGTGTAAATGTGAAAAAGTATGTATGAGTGTGTACTTGTGTGGCATGTAACTAGCGTGTGTTCTTAAATGAATTAAGTCTACGAATTTGAATTGCTGAAAACTAAAGTAATCTTCAGTGATGTCCGATAGAGGATTGTCTAAAGGAAGAAGAAGCTAGCCGAAAAGTGTTCATCTGTTTGTGTAAGATCAATTTATATTTCTCCTTCCTTTGTCTCTCTCTGTTGTCTTGCTTAAAGTAGGCTGTAGTACCTCAGCACTTTCATGTAGATTTTGTGTATGTAATTTGGATTTGGATCAAAATCGATGAAAGACTCTTCACCGACAATGATAAGGGTTTCGAAGAAAAAAATAAATAAACACCAAATACAACCCCCGAAGGAGAATTGCATTTGATTGTTTTTTTATTCGTTCATCAAAACCCATCCAATTTGCCCATATGTTTTGATAGTCATATCATAATTGGAATGTAGAATACTTACGTCGAAAATTTCGAAACCAGCAATATCCAGGACACCAATGAAGTGCTGGCGTTTTTGCTTTGTATCCAAAGTCTCGTTACACTTCTTGACCAACCATTTGAAGAGACGATCGAAGACACCCTTGCAAAGGGCACCAACTGAGTTGGTGACTTGTTGGACATTACGACCCTGGGTGACGAACTCGTTACCGACCTTAATGCGGGGCTTCAACAAGTTCTTGTACAAATCAGCGACTTCGCAGCCCAAAAGTTTTGCAACACGTCCACCCTCCTCTTCGCCGTCTTGTTCAGCCTGTTCTTCGCGACCCCTCTGCTTGAATTTCATGCCACCCATATGCATGACAGCGGCGGTGATTTTGTAGACATCTTCCTTCTCTTGCTTGGTGAAGCCCAAGATATCGAAAGCTTGCTATAATTTTATGTGTATTTTTTTTTTTTTTGTTAAGTGGGAATACAAATCAAATATATTAGATTCCTGGAATTGATAGGTCTTTTGTTTTTGCAGATTTAAGTCTGATTTTATTCTTTGGCAATGAAAGAGGTTTTACAAGCGGAAAACATGCTAGAATACGAGACAAGAAGCACTTAAAACTACATACGAACAAACACAACAAAGAAAAAATGTCTTTTTCAACAAAATACTGAAACACATCTTGCACAAAACACAAAACAGAAAACATCACACAGGTGCTTGGCGTAAAAATTGCAGCCTTCTACGTATAGCAAATCGTCATTTTGCATAGCATAGCGTAGTGCATCCTAAATTTGAACAAAAAAAAATGTTTTTTTTTCTAAAACAAAATAATGTAGACATCTTTTAAAAACATAAATTGATCCATTGTTTTGGATGTTGTCTTTCTTGCTTTGTAAACCACTTGGTGCATTGAACATCTATGGAAAAAAATTTAATTCTAACCATTACAATCGATAGTCACACACAATAGATAGATAGAAAAGTATCTAAACTTAGGGGAAAAATTGAAAATTTTACTTAGCGTATTGGTTTTTTTGTTGCTTGTTTTGATTTTGATTTGAACATAACATATTCCGGAATTCAAAGATTCAAACAGAGTATAGAGTATAAAAATGCATTCGCATAGAACGTACATAAAACATGACAATAACTAATAAACATCGGCATACCAACTAAACATTCATGGGATACTGTGAATTTGTTTCGAATCACAACAGACTATTTTTCATATAGCCGTTAATCAATTCATTTTGACTGAATTGATGTCACTACGAACACTACGAAATTGTATTTTGAAAATTTTTTGATTTGAATTTGGTCTCTTGTTGGGGGGGAAGAAACGAGTGCAATTTAAAGTTCATTCCTCAAAATTGATTGTTTGGAATCATATCGCTCCGGCAATTTTCTGCTCCAAACACATGAAACATGAAACAATAAAATAATATTAAAAGAGAAACAAAAACAACAAACGAAGGATAAGTGCCATGTGGATACATAATTTTGGAATGATATTGATTTTATTTTTTTCCGGTTCTATCGGTGTACACACAGTGGTGGTGCTGCTAAGACATTTACTGAAACTTACATCTGTCAACGTGAATTCCTCACCGTCATCCATATTTGGTACAGTGATTTTGCCTTGTGATACGTTAACGTAATCGTAAATATTGTCTGACAGGTGGCACATATCTATAGAATATTTATGTATTTTTTTGTTTGTATTATTCAGCATTTACACAAATTATAGGTTTTGTTTTTGTGCGTGTCACCTTGACTCTTGTGTATGCAATTTTTTCTTTTGCGGCCAATTATTTGAATTTGATTTATTTTTTGAACAAATTGCATATTAAGAGAAGCGCATTTGACTATTTATTATTTTTTTTTTATTATTTGAAATGAGAGATTACTGCTGAGGTTGATGTTTTTTTTTTTTGGGTGGTAAACCCAGAATATGATTCATTTTTTGTCGGTTTGTTTTGAATCGAAATGGCATACATGACGTTTCAGCGATGTAACTGAATGGAAGTTATGGAAACGAGCCTGTCACGAATATCATTTGCATCTGAAATTCAACCGACATCATGGACAAAAAAATAAACCCTTTCCTAGCATTCTTCCTGATTTTTCGTTTCATCAAAAAAACAAATGAAAATGTGTTGTACAAACATCCATGTTTAAAATGGTAAATCTATGGACATGTGTGCACTAGAAGCCATTCCTGTGTGTGTGTGTGTGTTTTTATATATACAAAGTTTCAATAAATCATCTCTGTTTACCTAAGCCAGGAGCGGGCTTTAATACATATTTCTTGGAATAATTTCTTCATTTAAATCCTTATAAGCCATATTTGAGGAAACAAAAATATATAAAAAAAATCTTATTCAAAATTTGTACTCATTTTAGTTTTTTTTTTTTTCATTTTCGAATTAAGTTCCCAGTGTTATCGATGTGATTGCCAATTGCTTGTGAACATGTTGGAGACCTGCTCCTAGCTAAGTTTGTAGTTTCAAAAACAAACTTTTCGAACAGCAAAAAAATTACTTTATGTATATATTTACACATTTTTTTACTACAAAAAAGCTATGTATGTATATAGATTTCGGTAAGAGAAATAAATGTATTCTTTTATACAAAAGACAAATTCCGGAATATCAGAAGATATGTCACCTATATACAATAAACAGTTGATGAGAAGTAGAAGAAGAAGAAGAACAAGAAGAAGGTAGATAGTATGTGGCAACAAATAAATCGAAAAAAGGAGAAGAAAAGTAGAAGAGAGAAGAGGATAAAGAATGGAGGGATGTATGTAGGATGGAAAGAAAGAACATTTCTTGTTGTTTTGTACAGGTTTTCTGTGGGTATTTTGTTTTGTTTTTTTTTTTTTTCGTTTTTTGTTACCGACTTACATCAGTTAATTCAAATTCATCACCATCGTTGACACCGGGAATCCTTGTTTTACCCTGACAAATTCCAGGATAATCACCAATTCGTGGCGATAGAAATGTCATCTCTAATTCATAATAACAATAAATAATTATTATTTCATCTAGGCAAAACTAACTAATCATATTTTTTTGTTTCCTCAGTTTTAGGGATATGCTTTGTTTGAGAAAATGTAACTGTTGTATATAAACCCCCATCCTGCATAAAAGTCTGCTTAACTCTAGTTAGTATTCCATTTGCTTATTTTGTTCATGTGTAGCATATAAGCGGTGTTTTGCTGAGAAGCACTTGTGTTATTCTTAGACTAGGGGACAGCTGACTGAATAAGGCAAACATGTAGGCTGTGCGGTACTATTCGTAAGGAAACAAAGCGATTTTCTTTCCTTACGAATAGTACATGATTGAAATATTCATAAGTGTAACATTTAAATTAAGCGGCGACATATAGACAAACATAAAATTGTTTTGTTTTTGTGAGTGTATAAAATGGAGTTTCCGATTCTTACATCGGTAATGTGCAATTCTTCGGCATCATCGATACTAGCAACTGAAACTTTTCCTTGGGATACAATATGGTAATCGTAGATGTTGTTGGACAGCAAGCAATAGTCTACGATTGGTTAAGTGTATTGGGAATGTAAGAAACAAAATTTAAATACATAATTTCTCATGCTGAAAATGTTTTTAGACATGTTTGGTTTTTCATATTTTCGGATTAGTCATAAATGTATGTGGTTTTAAAGGATGGTTTTAAGTATATAATAAGATATAAATTTAACTTGATTTTTGGGTTTCATAATCATCTGAATCATTTCAGGATCATCAATTGAACAAGATAGTTTTTTACAATATATTTATCTTTAAGGGTAATTAAAGAGAAATATAATATAAATTGAAAAAAAAAAAATAAAAAATTAAAAAGAAATTGACTCCAATTCGACGGTGTTTTTTTAAAGAGAATTGATTTGTTGGAATAACTGCGATCCATTAAAATTGATTTTTTCTAATAAACGATCTCCGTGAGATCCTAGAATACATTAAGTATTCTTTCCTTTTTTTTTTGATTAGAAAGTGATAATCGTAAACACCGTGGATTTGATGACACTTTGTTCAGGCCTGAATGCCAATGACAGTCAGCCGAACGAAATCGAATCTACATCACTATTTATACTTAAATCATTCTTTGTGTATGATTGTGTCATGTAACTTAAACTAAACAAGGGTGAACTGAGACTAAAGTCGCCGCGCTCTATGAAAAAAAAATAAACAACAAGGATTGCAAGACAAGTGTTAGTTGGAAATCTCTCAGTCAACTTTAGAGATTTTCTACCCAAAAATAGTTCAACATTTTAGTAAACAAATTTCGGGGCTCCGATATTTTTGTTTGTTTCTGTGTGTGTGTGGGGGGGGGTTATCGCTCCGAATCCGAATCATGGGATCGGCTATAATTCTTGTCCAATGATCATTCATTTCAACTGGATCAAGACTATAAACATTCAATAACAATATAAACCATTCAACTATCTATGTAGTTATGTGTCAAAAAGAAAAATGAAAAGAAAAAACATGTGTTTTCCCTATTGCTGTTATAAGATCTGCGCTACCAAAAATATATATATCATATGTAAAATACAGCAAATCTTTTTGTTTTTTGCAAGGAGAAGATAAAATTCAAAATTACATCGGTAAGTAGCATTTCTTCGTTATCATCGATACTGGCGACTGAAATTTTTCCTTGGGATACGACATGATAATCGTAAATATTATTTGACAGGAGACAAGCCTCTATGGAAGTGGGTTTAAATAATAATAAAAATTTCGTATTAATATCAGCCGAAAGAATAAATGGAAATAGAAAAAATAATAATAAGTAAAGTCCTGTTTCGTCTTGCAAAATACTGTGTGTTTTGTTTTGCAAAAGTTTTCATTTGAAACTATAACTCTACGCTATAAGTGAGATTCAGAAATAGGCTAAGAAAAATTCGATATATGTGAATACATGAGAGATGAGAGAATAGTCAATGATGATGATGAGAAATAATGGATGTTTACAAGTTTTATACCTTTGACACCAGCAACGGCACCAGACATGATCTGGTAGAAGATATGGTAAGAACGTTCCAAAGATTGCTGAGAAATGACACGAGCCTTCTCCAATAGATCTGAGGATTGAACAAGTAGAAAATGATTTGAGATCCCATAGATGGGGCGAGGGTGATTGTTCAAACTTACAAGTCTCAATATCAGCACCAGCAAGTTTACCAGTTGGGCCGAAGTGAATACGGATGAATTTACCCTATTCAGAGGTGAAGGAGAGGAGAAAATTGTTAAATCTGTACAAAGAATCAAATAAATATGGAATACTTACGAAACGAGAAGAGTTATCGTTACGGACGGTCTTAGCGTTACCGAAGGCTTCAAGCACAGGGTTAGTTTGGACGACTTGATCTTCAAGTGAACCCTTAGATTTTTGGGATTCATCCTTCTTGGTTGAGGCGCCGACAGTGGCGAAGTAGGCAATTACCTTCTTCGTGTTTTCAGTCTTTCCGGCACCAGACTCACCAGTAATCAACATAGATTGATTAACGTGGTTGGTTAACATGTCGACGTAGGCACCATCAGAAATGGCGAAAATATGTGGTGGCACTTCATTACGACGCTTACCACGGTACATCTTGGCGCAACGGTTGGTATATACGGGATAACGCTTGTAAGGATTGATGGCAACGCAGAAAAGACCAGAGTAAGTCTGTTGGATTTAAGGTGCATATTAGTTCAACGATTCTATGACAGGGTTTCATTTCGTTAAATTATTCAGTGCACAAAATTTTCTGTGAAAACATCCGTTTAAATATTTCTTTATATTTTTTGAAACGGGGTTTTCACTTGAAAAGTAAACAAAATCATCCCTTACTCACATCGTATACGTGATTTTTAAGGGTGTTCATAAATTAAGCAAAAATGTATATAAAACCTTAAATACTAAGTTCATATTTTATTTTCTTTGTTTTTGAAAGAATTCAGCTCATGTCGGCGCTGGGTTGGTATTGTCTCATGCATATTGCCAATTTGTTTGGGTCCATTCTTTTGGTTTTTCAACTTTCGTCTGCGTGAACAGAAGGCCAATTAGTGCAAACATTGTTTTTTTTATTATTGGACACGTCACGTCAGAGCTGAGCTTTAAGCAAATATAGAAGCAACAATTCTTTTGATTTTTTTCTTAATTTTGAAAGGAAGTTCGTTTCCTTGTTTAGTGCTTGTTTGGAGGGAGTTAAAACATGGAGTTAATGAGGGAAGGGGATTTTTTCTTTCTTTTCAAATCAGGTGTTCCAAAAATATTCTGCCCAATGTTTGGGGAGAGTTTAGGGCCTTTGCAAGCTAGTTATTGCCAATTTCAATTGGTTTTGATTTTCACATTTTTCACAAAATTTTGAGTAAACAATAAGGCAAGGCGAACAGTAACACAGAAAGCAGTACTTACGTAGATCAACTTATGGTAGTATCTCTGCCTCAAGTTATGCAACACAGAGGCATCGTTGAGGTATGTCAAATTTGACATATCTTCGGCTTTTTCGTATTTTGGTGGATTCACTTGTTGGAGCTGATCTTTCTTAAAATCTTTGCTCTATCATATCATGTACACAAAAAAAAAAAGAAAATTCTTAATTAGTTATCGTTCACTGGACACTTACGTAGATAAGTTTAGCGTAGTATCGTTGTCTCAAATTGTGTAACACACATGATTCGTTTAGGACAGTCATATCTGCCATATCTTCAATTTTTTCGTACTTCGGGGGATTTGGTTTTTGTACTAAATCTGCTTTAATGGTTTTTTGCTTCGTGTATGCAAAAGTTAAGTTGTTCAAGTAAATTATGTTTTTCGTGTAAATTGTGTAAAAAAAAAATTAAAAAGTAATAAATGTGAAGTTAAAGTGTTTTGTATTGTTTTTTTTTTCCTCTGTGGCAAAAAGAAACAAAGACACGTCAAAAAATTACCTCTCCACCTGGCAAATTAACGGTAACGATGTCACCCTTAGTAGCCTTAATCTCTCCCAACAGGTAACCCTCCTTCTCGTCGGGTACCCAACAATTTTTCTTCGAGTCATAAGGTTTCGATTGATCGATGCGTCGTTGTTCCAATGATACGAACAAGTATGGGGTTGGATCATCATCCTCCTGGCTGGCAACTGGTTTCGGCATTTTCTCTTAGTTTTGTTTTTTACTTTATGAAAAGAATCAAAAACACTTGAGAGATTTTGGGGCTAGAATTGCGCGATTGATTTGGAAGTAAGTCAAGTAGTTTTTGTTCTTAGCCCAAATGCTTCCCTAAAAAAACAAATAGGAATAGAATAGGAAAAGAAAAATAGAAAATAAAATCAGTTTTTTGTTTATAAGAATTGAAAGAGATTTATCTGGAGTTGCTTCCTATTGTTTTTTTTAACTTTGCATCCTTATTATCACATAAACCTTGTTCAGTTGTTTGCATAATTTATCCGGGTAACAAATATTACACCCATTTCATGTGACTCAAGGGACCTTTGTCCTGGAACCTGGAGATAGTCCTAATTTTCTTTCGGTGATTCTACAATTTATCAGGTAGTCTCTCAAACCCGTGGTAAGTCTCTTTTTACCACTTGTGATGTGCGGTGGAGATTCTCATTTTTTTTTCAACTGTCCACACCGAAGCTATCCTATTATGCTAGCTATTCTACTATGCTCTCATATTTCATATTTTCATATTATATACTTTTTTGAATGATGAAGTACGAAACTAAGCTAAAAAGGTATTTATGTTGATTAGAAAGTTGTGTTTAAAATCGATTTAAGTCTGCCCCCGGAGCATGGCTTGTTCAGTAAGAGTAGTCTAATTTTTTATTTTCGTAAATTAATAAGATACGCTTGGTCTACAATACATATTTTGGGTCTGCATTATTTGTTTTTAAATATATGAAACAAAAGTAATTCACAGTTTATGTAATATTTTCTGTATAATTTTTTTTTTCATTAAAAATGTCGAAAAGTACTTTCAAAGTATCTGGCAACGAAAATGTCAAGATTTCAGACGTGGTTTTCCAAAACTGTCTAATCAAGAGATGGCTCTGAATTTCACTGGGACCAATATTTTAAAATTTCGCCAACTTGGCTTGACTAGAGCGATAGCGCGGCGCATAAGCAAAGCAAAGCGGAGCTCCATCAATCCAAATTTTGTAGAGTAATGAATTTCTTCTAAATTCCTTCGTTTAATTGTCTAATTGATGTCCTCAGGTGATTTAAAGGCCATTTGTCTAATATGACAGTCGTGGACGTCGTGAAAACTTTCAAATTCGTTTCGAAATCTTGGCAAAACTGTGTCAACCGTATTTCTCAACTGGAATAATTCCAAGAATTTGCTTTTTTCTCCAATAAGACAAGTTCAAATAAAATACTCGTTCATTTTTGGTGTCACACATTTTTCAAAAAAAAGAAAATGCCTTCAAATGATTTCTCAAAAATAGTAAATTAATTCAGGATAAAAAGTATTACTTAAGCCGTGAAAAATTTTGGGGAAAATATATAGCTCCCCTTCTTTTCTGGAGGAAAAAAAATTGATTTTATTTCGCCATCGTGTGGAGAAAAAAAATTAAGAAAATATTTTTGAAAAAGAGGCAATTCACTATTCATTCCCAAATATGTATGCGTAGACTTCACTCGGGTAATCCGATAGTATCTCTCGAAATTGTACGGTTTTAGAATTATTTCAACACATGTATCGTATCGCAACTGTGAGGTAATACGCTTGCGTGGATACATCTTTACGTTTTCTTAATTTTGTTTTCCTTCGTTTGATTTTTCAATTGCATTTACTCGAACAAGTGTGCGTCGTAGTTGGTATGCACGATCGTTCAAATGTGAATGTGAATGTGGCAATAGACTATTACGTAACGAACGTGAAAATTATTTTTATGCTACCATTGGATAATATACATTCTGAGAAAATTAAAAAAAAAAACAAATTATGTCGGTTTTATTGATTAAATAAATTTTCGTTGAATCAAAACACACTTATTCATTGAATTGTGTTAAGATCACATTTGATTTGATTTTGATTTGCACAGCGATGAAAATTCAATTCGAAAAAAATTGTTGGAAATTTTCAAATTAAAAAAAAAAACCGACGAAAATATTTTAAGTGCTTAGGTTATTTAGGAAGAATGAAAATATTTCACTTTAAACAAATCACAAATCAACTTACTTCACTTTAAATAAAATGAAAAATATTTTACTCGAAAATCGTTAAAAAGGATTATCCGCGATGTCCTTTCTAAAATCAAATAATTTACTTTCCTTCGGTAAGACGACAGAGCATTTAAAAAATAAATTTGAATTCGTTATGAATAAAATAAAAGAGAACTGTGATCTAAAACGACCGAGTTGCGAGATCGCAATGAATTTAACCGAAGCTTTTTTTCACGACACAAAAAAATGTTTGTTCATCTATTCCGATCAACAAAAACGCGTTTATTTTTAAATTTTCTCATACAACAACAGCGAAATGTAAGAGAGTGTTGTTTTTTTTTTTTTTTTTCGTTCGTCTTATACCGAAACTATTAGTATTTTCCCTCTTTTCTATTTTGATCACGATCGCGATTTTTCGAACAAAAACAGGTATACGTGTGAACGTAATTCGATGTCGGGTGTGTGTGTGTGTGTGCATGTGTATGGATGTGTGTAGGATCTCGTATTTTATGGCATTTTAGTAGCTCCTATGTTAGCCCTTTATCTGTTTAAGGAAAAATAAATATACAAAAGTAATAATAATGCAGAAGGCTTTGGTTATTTTCTATCCATGACAGAGTAATTCGATGATCCATATTCGAGATTTCGTTCTATTTTCGTGGTGGATCAGGAAAATATGTATTTAAGCTATTTGCGTAACATTAAAATATTTTTTTTCATTTTCGTTATTTATTTCCACCAAATGTTTTATATTTTTCGTTTTTTTTTTTTTTGCACTTTTGAAGATCACAATGAGAGATCACTTCAATTCATGTTAGATAAGGTCTTTGGAATATTAACTTATTTGAAAGAAAAATATCCACTTGTTGGCTTATGATGTAAATTAAGTTGTTTTTTTGGTTTTTCAAAAGTTATGTTATGCCTATTACACAAGTAGTCTTTCACAATTGTCAACTTTGATTTGGGTTCTTTTTTCTCCAAATTATTCACTTCTTTTTATGGTTCCAAAGGAATGCTTTCAAAAATGTCACTAACTGCAAAAGATAGCTCTTAATTTCACTTTCAAATCCGTTGTATGAAGTTTAATCCAAAGAGTGTAGATATAATCCAGTCGTGATATGTAATAATCCAAATATTGTATCTCCTTTCAGGTATTTCACAAACTTTAGACTTTCAATTACTTTTTATATAATTTTTACTATATTTTTTATTATTATTATTTTTTTTTCTTTTTTGATTTGGTGTAATATTGCGGTAGTAAAATGTAACAAGGATGCAGAAAAATAATTTGATATACCAGTCTAGTAACAACAATGATTTGAATGAACAAAAAAAAAATTAAATAAATAAATTCTGGTATCAGCAACAGTAGGAGCAAGATCAGATAAAAAAAAATTCAATGAATGAAGAGCAAAATATCCTAGAGTCAATGTTGCACTTACGCGTTCGAAAGCCGTTCTGACCAATACAGCCGGTAATGTTCCTTTTTATATGAGGCAATTTGATACCACATTCAGTTGTACGAAATTGGCATCGAAAATCGTATCGACAGACACCCGTTCCCGGGTTTGGCTCCCTTTTTGGTACACACAATGAAATTTTCCGATGTATACGACTGCGCGCACCGATACATACACGATCATACGAGAAAATCATTTCGTTTCCTTTTCGTTTTTTTTTTTTCGTTTTTTTTTTTTGAAAAAAGATCTAGACGAGGAAAAAATACGTGAAAATGCAAAAGATACTCTCCACACTAAGAGAGTACGCTCATACCACCATATGGTGCATACATTGAAATTTTCCGACACTGATCGTGTTGGGATGTATCCATTGTGATGGCTTGGTAAAGATTCGGGTTTTTTTTCAAAGAAAACGAACACTTCGGTTTCGTGTGTATTTGTTTGAAACAAAATTCTGCGTGAGATGGTCTAGTCACCCCTGAAGATGATACAGAATCTCTTTCGTAGCAAGGTGGTAGTGAAATGATCATTTACAGAGTTTTCAATGCTGGCAACATTGCACGGATATCGTATTGGCTGCTCTTTTTGTTGCTCTAATGTTCGAGGTTGCCACAATTGCTGCCGCCGGCCATCATAATCAGTTTGAAACATCGTTCTGGGGTGGTCATAATATTGGCATTTGAGATTTATCGGTTACAGTCTATGGGGATGTACACACATTTTTCATTTTTTTCTTTTGCTTTTCCAAACATGTTATTACATCAGTTAAGAATTTAAGAAATATTTTTTTACTTAAAGACTGCTTTTTTTCTGGTTTTTGCCAAGGCTAGGGGAAATAAGCCTCTTGACAGTCGCATTTTGCACAACTCTCAAGCCTGTGATGAATTTGTCCAGGGCTTCCAACATTTCATCCGCCACAAAGTAGCCCAAAGGTGAATCTCATTCATTTACGATTCTCATACAATCCATACGCTGACTGCTGCCTGAAGTTTTGTGTCTTTTGAGATCAGACAGAATGCTTCGGGGTTCTTTTTTTCTTCGTCTTCTAGTGGCATTATACATAATTTTCGTCTCTTCATCCCACATAAAAATTTAGAACAATATATATTTAGATTTTGTAGGTGTGTGGTTTTTGTGTGCGTCCTTATCTACTCTTTTTTTTAGCTTTTTGTTCGCTTCGTTTCTTGGTAGAGCAGCAAGAGGATATATTTTTAAAATAAATACTCTCCTAGAATACATGTGAACAAAATACAACCTCTATCCACCTTCAACTTATTTCTTTTCTTTCTTTTTTTCGCACGTATACCGAATAAATAAATAGAACATTGCAAAATGAAATTCATAAAAAAAAGGTTTGGAGTACATTTTGGATAGAGTATCTTTTTTCCGATGCTTGGCTGTCCTTCAAAATTCTCTCATTTTCATTGCTGTGTAAAATTCCGCTCGGAATGTAGGAAATGGACCTTTAAGCATTTCTTTCTTATGATTTTGGCATGGACTCTAAGGATTGGTTGCACTTTGTTGAGTAAATTCATAACAGGCATCATTGCCTGTGATTTGGTCGGGCTTTTAGTGCTGAATTTACGCCAAATTGAGTCACAATTAAAGCAGAACAGTTTAGGATCTATGTCGGGTGTAGTTTTTCTTTCTTTCTTTTTTTCGTCGAATTCACTTCGGACGTGTATGTATTCTATTTTTGGGGTGAAGTAGATAAGATGTGAGTACAACATAATGCTATTCTTGTGGGCTTTTAATAGAACTATGAATAAGTGAAATAAATGTTTCGAGTCAAAATTGCTGCTTTGGAACATCTATGTTGAAATGTGTACGACTGTTTGTGTGATTTTTGAAAATATACCTGCAGACGAGTACATGCATACACCCTGGGAATGAGACCGATGTTATGTGCTGTCTGTCGTTGATTCGAAATCTCTCATTCGATGGGTCTCGAGTCTGTGCCCTTAAGGAATTTCAAATATTTTTTGTATTTTAAATGCCTTCAAATGAAAATATGTCCGACACTTCGGACATGGTGGAAAAATGTGTGCATTCATTGTTTCAAAAATGATTGGGCGAGTCATTCGTGCGTCTGCCTTGAAGGGAACTTGAGATGTTCCGATATGCGAGCTTTCGAAAAATATGTGAACACTTTTTCGCAGTTGTGGCAGTGGAAGTGATATAATTTTGTGAAATCGCTTGCTGGTCTCTGTGGAAACACCTACGATCTTATGAGCATGGTTGAACGATTGGATGTGGGTTGGATTAGCTTTGTGGGCTACCAGGTTCGAACCCAGTGAAAGCTAATTTTGTATGTCACTATTTGCCGTTGGCATCGAATTAAAGGCACTATCACTGGAGTCAGCGGTTGTAGCCTGACTGTAGGTCGTCACAATCGACGAACATGGTGTAAGTATTCTGGTAAATTCTCTAGCTATGAACATGGCTTAAAACATTATATAGCTCGGATTGCACCAGAAAAAGTATAGGTCCATGTTCTGTGGGCTGCCGAGCAGACAAATTCTGTACTTGTTCGCGATCAACTGAAGCGTCCATTTCTAAGGAAATTGACAGAGTTTGGCATCAAGCTTTCATGTCAAAAATGCGTGTCTATGATGTCGATGAATCTCTTCTTCAATGGATTAGAAATTACCTTTCGACCCATTCAATTCAAACTGTTTTTGTTCAAGTCTGATATCCACCAAATAAATGGTGGTGTTCCCCAAGGCTCTGTTCTGTCTCCGACACTCTTTCTCATTTTTATAAATTATCTCTTGTCTGCTACTTCTAATCCAATCCACTCCTTCTCTGATGACAGCACCCTCAGCTTTTCATATTCGTTCCAAGACTCACGACTCCGCCCTTCTGAGGTAGAATTGGAACGGCAGCTTATGCTAAGCACACTGAATTCCGATCTTGACAGCATAATTAACTGGGGAAAGAATAATCGAGTGGAATTCAAAGCTTCAAGAACTCAATGCTGCCTGCAGTCACTCAAGCGAACCCTTGTTAATCAGCCATTACCCATGAATAGCAACAGTGGCGATGAAACTGGAAAGCTTTCCATCCTTGGTATGTGTATCAACACAACACTTAGTTGCAACGATCACATATTTGAGGTCGCCAAAAATGCTGCGAAATGTTTAGGTTTCCTCAATCGATGCAAGAAATACTTCACCCCTTCTGATTTGGCTTTAATTTATAAGGCGTATATACGCCCCAAACTTGAGTACAAGGCTCATATCTGGTGCCCCTAAAACCACCCTGCACCTACTAGACTCGCTACATTAGACTCGCTCGAACATCGACGTACCATCTCGTCTCTAACCGTATTTTATCGCTTTTTTAATAAACGATGCTCAAGTGAGGTTGTCAACTGCATTCCTCCTCTCAATGAATTCACCCGCAATACCCGTTTCGCTAGGAATGCTTATCAGTTTACCCTTAAGCCTACTTTCGGACGCACCGTTAAATTTAGAGACTCGTTCATCAGCCGCACGAATGGAATGCTCTTCCCAGCCCAATATTTCCCCCAGAATACAATCCGCAGATATTTAAAACCAATGTGCACAGGTACCTCCTCTTCCTTCTCCCTCTACACCTTCGGCCCGTGCTGTGTCTTGAACCCGGACACTTAAGGGTATTAAAAATGCCTTGTGCGCGCGCAAGTCATAAAAAAAAAACAAATGGAAAAGTCTCAACCGCAGATCTGACGGGGCATAAATAAAAACGTCCTCAAGCCCCTGCAAGAGTTCAAACGCAGCGAGAGTTTCAGTATTTTGGGTTTTTCGCAATCGAAAAAAGACAACGCTGGGCTTTCAAAGTCAACCAATTACTTGAACAGTCAATATATTAAATTTGTATGTTTCTAGCCGCAAATAAGGTTAGGCGTCACGACATCAAACCGTGGCTACGGAGGATTGTGCCAGCTGGTTAAGGCACACGTTCAAGTCTTGCGTCTGCGTTAGTTAAGTGGATTCTGCTGCTAGTGGATTCACCATCACACGTAGACCATGTTGGTACATTGTGATACTCACAGTCAGACTATTACCACTGATTGGGCACTCCAGTGATTGTGTCGTTAATTTGATCCCAGCGGTAAATGATGACTGGATCATGTTTAAAAACCAGATAAAAGCGTATTACAATAATAACCAGGGCCTAGCTTCTCAGTGAGCACTCGTGTTATGCGTGCTATTGTTCTCCCACGAGTGGAAGGGACGTAAAGTCTTATGCCGACTCCGAACGGCCAATTTGAGTAGATTTTCATAGACAGTTACACTCTCCGGGCATTGTCAGTGGCTCGAAAGAGGTGGGGCAGTGAAAAGTATTCAGCTCGTGCCAGGATTCGAACCTGGCCTGTGTAGACTCAAGTGCGTATTGGTCGATGCACCAAGCCACAATGCCACTACGGCCACGAAAAGGCTAAAAAAAACTTTATTTTTAACCTAAATAGGCCCTTAAATGGCAGTCAAGATGGTATTTGTAGAAATTTTCTTTCGAAGGCACCAAGAATCAGCTCTGCTGTCCAGTTTTCGCCCATTTATAGCAGGACTGGCAAAATAAATGTTTGATCTTTGTCATTCGAGTTAGGAGCTTGGAGCCCAGTTAGCAGCGGTTGCCAAGGGCGATTCTGCATCGGATCTCCACTAGGATGTCATTTGTGGAGTTTCAGTTCACGTTTGCCGACTTTTCGTTTAAGGGAATCAATACGACGTGAACGGAGTTAGTTTTGTAGGGTGTCTGACTGAGCTGGACAATTCAGTCAATCTTCGATTTTGTCAACAAAATGTCGTGCCATGGAATCACCTTCTACTTGTTCAGTTCTTACTCCCTCTTACTCAGCAACAGTCGCTCTCATATCTTGGTGATCGTCTACTTTTTACTCCACACTTCAACTGTCCATCATATTTTCATATCTTACGAGTCATCACATTGCCTTAAATTATTTCGAAAATCAAAGTGCTTACAAGCTGAATCGCCCATTCAATGTAAATTCACTTAAGTCATTAAGAATTTTACTCATTTCATGGCGTCCGATACAATTTATTTTATCTCAAAGCTCAGGCGACATAAACAGCACTGCCGATGAACCAATCTAATTATATAACCATCCAAGCAGAGGAAATATTTTCTTTTTTTTTCATCGACGTTGAAACAAATCGTTTGTTCTTAAAAGAATACTAAGCCGAAATAATTTATTTGACCTGTAAATTGTGAGTTTATTGAAAGCGCCAGTTTTTGAAAGACCCAACTGAGGAGCTGTCATCTCTGTCTGACTCATGCATCGCCCAGAAGCGGGTCTCCGTTCGATGCGGAGCAGTATGCCAGGCCGGGGACGATTTGTAATGTTCCTTTTTCGAATGCAAGTCCACCACAACAATTACTCAGACAGTATGACGCTTTTCATAATTCCTGACTCACTAATTGCTGAAATTAAATTTCCCGGCCGATTCGGGAGAACAACTTCTCCCACTATTAGACTTGGCAGTTTTGTGGTTTTATTTCATCGCGAATGCATATCGTCGCCGTGCATCAGTGAATTTCAAATTGAGAAATTTCCTGATGATTTAAATGGTATCTGTCATTCGATTGGTGGGTGCAATTTTAATTGCTCCCACTCACAAGCACTCAATCGGCGAATCGGCAATTCATCAATCATCTTCACATGAATCGCTCGATGGCATGGGTGTCAGAGTGTGCCGTGCAGCAGTCTGTTATGCGATACGGAAGCTTTTTCCTTTTGAGACACTGAAATGATTTGGCGGCATAAGGCGCCAAATAGCGAGCGACCAGTGCCAACAAATATTGATTTACTCTCAGCGAGTGTATATGACACAACTGCTGAAAGGAGTGCATGCTCTGCAGTTCCTTTCGAGCCCAAACAATGTCAAATCACATTATGTAATGCAAGGTGATGGGGAAAATGGAAAGAACACGCCGTGACATAAGACTCATTCTTCTCAATGACTTAATTCGTTCGCAGCAATGTGGGCACCGAGATGTCGAATCTCTTTAATTGTGTGCAATGTGCTCTGCTCAGACGCTTGCACTAAATATAGTCCGACGTGAGATCTGTGGAATCTGAGAATTTGCATTGTTGCTGTCGGCAGATTGTCAAAATCTGCTGGGTTGATGGGTGTCCGCGGTGGTTGTTTACAAACTTAAAAGCCATTTGTGAAATTAAATCCCATCTCGCATTTCAGCTTGTGTCTTGGATGGGAGTCCAATAGAACGACTTCTGTGGCGGCTATAGAAGTGAGGAAGAGGAATAGACTTCCCTCTGGGAAAGTGTTCACTCCTGTCTGTTGGAAACAAAAAAGGAGCTTCTATGAATCTTTTTGCATTGGCGTTGGATTCGTAGACGCCTGGCTAGGCTCATGTTGCCTTCCATGACCCAGCCAGACTCTAGGCTAGGCTCAAGTTGTCCTACATGGCCGTGGTGTCTAAGGCTTCGTAGTGTCTAAGGTGTAGTCTAGTAAAACCACGGAGTTATCTTGAAAGTGCATTAGCAACCGCACCGGTGGCGTATACGTGATATTTTTAATGAGGACATGGATCTGTCTCAAGGGCGTCTAGTACAGCCACTCATCGGGACTAATAGTCTTATGAACTGGCCTTGTAGACACAAATGTAAAGACGTGAATATTTAGACATTATACCGCATTCCGCTCAGAGCTGGGCGCTGCTGTATAAAAAAATGTTGGAGGTTAGGGCTCATGGCAATCGATGAGCTGGTGATTATGGTTTAGTGACATCCCATGAATCATCACATGAATCATATCTTCTCGAAATGTTGAGGGAAATATAAGATTACATACAAAGCATTTCTTACTTTAGGACACTTCGGTTCGGGAGACATTTAAGCGCAGCCTTGTATCCAAAGCGACAGTGAAATCATTCTTCTTCTATATTTAGCGCTACATTCTGGAGTGGAACGGGCCCTCGATATCTGTCAAGCTGTCTCCAGTTTCGCATGCCAATCTGGTTTCTACGCCACTTGGGTGTGCCACCGTAGACGCGGGTGTCTCTTCGGGCAATAGCTAAGTTGTCCATAGGCCCAACCACTTTGGGCGTTGGATTCGTAGACGCCTGTCCCTACATAGCCTAGCCACTTTGGGCATTGGATTCGTAGACTCCTGGCTAGGCTCATGCTGCCCTACAAGCCCCAGCCTCTTTGGGCATTGGATTCATAGACGTCTGGCTAGGCTCATGTCGCGCTACATGCGTTGGATTCGTACAATTCGTGGTGAATTATTCTCCTCCAAATATATGTCCAAATGCCCACGCAGAACATTTCTCTCGAAGAGATCAATCAATGCCCATGCCTCCACGTCGTACCGTTGAACTGTGATGATAAGCTTGATCCTTTCAGAGGGGACTAGAGGGGTCAGAGTTTCTCTGAATTTGATCTCGTACAGATCACTGGTTAAGCAAGTTGGTCAAGTTTGAAAGAATGTAATTCTCATTTTATGAGAATCCGCTGCAAATAAATTTTGATGATGCTCGGATTACATGTCGATGAACCTCAGAGGGTCAAATATTTTGCCCGTTCAGTTGATTAAAGTCAATCACTATACACAAAATTATTGAATAATTGCTTCGCCCTGATTTTCGTTCGAAAAAAAACACATAAAATTCAGAAAAATGCATGAAATCTTTATTTGAATCGATAGTACTCTCGATAGTCCATATAATTTAATGTTTGAAGATTATTTCATGCAAATGTTGAGCTTGACTGCGCCTCAAATGGTCCATCCGCTTAGTCCAATTTTGGCATACTCTTACCAACATTTCGGCCGGTATCTCACGAATAAATGCTTCAATGTTGTCTTCCAATGCGTCAATTGAAGCGGGTTTGTCTGTATAGACATGAGATTTAACAAAGCCCCACAAAAAATAATCTAAAGGCGTTAAATCGCACGATCTAGGCGGCCAATTGACCGGTCCCGAACGTGAAATAAAATGTTCACCGAACTCGCCTCTCAATAAGTCCATTGTTGCGCGTGCTGTGTGTCATGTGGCACCGTCTTGTTGAAACCACATGTCATGCAACTCAAGCTCTTGCATTTTGGGCAAAAAGAAGTTGGATATCATTTCACGGTAACGCTCACCATTCACAGTTACGTTACGATTCGCATCATCTTTGAAGAAGTACGGTCCAATGATGCCACCAGCCCATAAACCGCACCAAACTGTGACTTTTTCTGGACGCGTTGGTAGCTCTTGCAATGCTTCTGGCTGATATTCACTCCAAAATCGACAATTCTGCTTATTTACGTACCCATTGAGCCAAAAATGAGCTTCGTCTAAACTGACCATAAAATGGAAGAAGCGCGCGATGAGCTTTCTTAACAGAGCACGCATTTTGATAATAAAATTCAATAATTTGCAAGCGTTGTTCGTTTGTAAGACGATTCATGGTTAAATTATAGACCAAACTGAAGATGTTTGACAGTGAAACAAAACACGAAACGTGCGTCAGCTGTTTGAACCAGTGTTGCCAAAAAGATAATAGCTAAAAAATCACCCTTTATATGCTAATAATAGAAGCAGGATTATCGCCTTTATTAGTCAAGACACTCAAGCTTCATATAGATTTTATATTGGAAGTTCTTGAGATGCCTGATGAAGGACTTCCGAAAATTGTCGCTGTGAAAACCATAGAAAGAAGAAGTCTTTGGTTTAGGAAACTGGAAGAGCTTGCAGGTTACTGTGGTATGCAATTCCATTCCACGATGACTAACTTCAGGTCATAAAAATATATACTCTACGAGCTTATTTCAAAAGTAGACGAACAATACAGAACAGATTGTATTGATATGGCTACAACCTCCGTACATGGATCAACATACAGTTGCCTCAACCATAATTTATGTGAACGAAATTATTTCAACAACAGCAAAAGTCAAGAACTAATATCTACATTTTTCAGGATGAGAGGGGAACTCGTTAATTTAAATTATATCCAACATCGTCCCGATTTGCCGATTTACTGCAGCCTTTGCAACCTATCGGAGAGAGAAGACTTCGTGCAGGTGTCGTTGCTAGGTGTCCAGTCCTTAAGCAAATTCGCAGATTTTACCTCGGCAGCGATATTATATCGGCACCAGAGGTCAGAGATATTTTAAATTGAGATTGTGACATAAAACAACTCAAAATTATCACTGTTTTTCATTATATATCAATGTCAATCAGGCAGACGGCAAAGGCCATGTCATACACGTGCATTTGAATTTATCCCCATTTGCATTTTAGTAATCCTAAAGTCGATTGATACGCCAACCCTGGCTCAATCCCCGAATCGACCAGCTTTCATTATTCACAGCTCCATCTCTTTGAAGTCACTGCTATGCTGAAAGATTTCTTCTTGTCTAGGAAATGCTTCTCAAACTCGGCATAACAACCCACTTGTGGGAGAGCAATGGCACGCAAAACACGAGTAGTTGCTGCAGAAGCTAGGCTCATGTCCACCTCGGACGGTGCGCCGCCCATGTTATTATAAAAGCCTATATTTAATTCTTCTCTTAATCTAAATGATTTGATTAATTGGCTTGCTTTCAAACAAAGAAAAATGCAAGAACTATTAAATCAAGTACAAATTATACAAAAAGTAGTAAGGTTTGTCATAATGGCGCAGATTCATAGTCATTAATAGTGTCTAAAGTCGACTTTAGTTATAGCCGGCTGTACTTTAACTAAAATCATTCATAAATTCAAATCAAATCTGAGGGCCGCCAAAATCTGCTTTACTGTTTAAAATTACGTTCGGCTTATTTTAAATTTAAAGTCGACTTTACGTTTGTAGTCTATTATAAGACGATTATGAATAACAAAAAGTTTACTTTAGGTAGGTGAGTAAATCCTCTTAAAGTCGACATTAATGACTATGAAGTTGACCTAATTTTTTATTTTTTTCAATTAATTTTAAATAATTTTCAAAGTTAGCAATACTTTACCGACTGGATGGTGCAGTTGGTTAAGTGCCTGCCCTTGGTTAGTCGGGTCCCCGGTTCGAATCCCTGTGCTACCGAAGTTAATACGCTTTTCTCTGTGTTTCGAATCTGGTTCAGTCACCATTTGCGTTGGGATCAAATTAACGCCGCTATCACGGGAGTGATCGATCATCGATCGATAGCTTGACTGTGGGCATCACGATATACCAATATGGTCTAAGTGTACTGGTGAATTCACTAGCAGCTCCCTTCCCTACACGACTCTGCTCTAGCAATACTTTTCGTGCCACAATCAGACTTGAATAAATAATTTTTATTATTTATTTTCTCCGTTCTTTGATTGTAATGAAGATTAAGAAAAAAATTAGCTTATATTGGGTCTGTAACTTAATTCGTGCAATTTTTTTTTCAAGATTTGAACGTTTATTTAGGAAAAACAACGTATTATTCAAAGTATTGCCAATATGAAGCTATGACTTTTTCCTATCTTTCTGGCAATTTGTGGATCCCATCCCATCCAGAGAGGGCGTTCTGCATCGACCGGAATAAACGGCAGTCAGAGGGGCAAGGTCTGGGTTATAGGGCGAGTGGGGTAAAACTTCCCATCCACTGTTTTCCAAATAGTTCTTAACCGAAACAGCAACGTGGGGCCGAGCGCTGTCATGATGGTAAATTATTGGTCGCATATTCCGGGCGTTTTTCGGCTACTGCTCTCTTCAAACGGATTAATTGTGTTCGGTAGCGTTGTCCATTGATGGTTTCACCCGGTTTTAGCAGCTCATAATACAGCACACCCCTCTGATTCCACCAAATACAGAGCATTACCTTCGCGCCATGGATATTCGGCTTTGCCGTGGATTTGGCTGGTTGACCAAGCCAAAATAAACACTTTTAAATCGTGTAAACCGCTTTTGGCAGTTCGCTCAGCTGGCGCATGTTCACCATAAACTTCCACCAAAATACGGCGACTTTCTTCAGCAGTTTTCAGTTTCTTCGTATTAAAGTAATGAAGAAGAACTTCCCGCAAAAACACTTTTTCAGGCACAAAGTTCGACATATTTGAGTGAAAAAAAAAAATGATTCTTGTTAACTCTTCAAATGGATGACATATACTGAACTGACGTTCAATGACAGTAGCTTTCCAACGCATGTTCCAATGGAATAATACAAGTTACGCCATCTCTTAGCAAACCACACGAATAAGTTATAGACCCAATACAAAAAGGCTTGATGATAAATAAATAAGTTTGAAATGTACATAAATATTTTATAAATATTGCTAAAAATGCTGTCATTAATCATGGAAGTCGATTATACTATTCGCATCTAGACTGGTTGGTATACTTACTTTCTTAGTTTCACTTTCCATCAGCCTCGGCAGCTTCTTGTTGCGAATTTTATAAATGCATACTCATCCTCAGTCATAGCATTCGTTTTTATTTCAGACAGACAGTCATGCATTCATAAAATAGAACACAGCCAAGCAACAAGAGTTACTCATCAAATTTGTGGATTCTTAAATATTCCGACGCATTGATTCTTTTTCAAATCAATCGATCAGTTGATGAGTGATAACTGATTCCAAGTGATTGCATAAGAGTGTATGAACAAGATTTCAGTTTTCCAATAAATTCAGAGGTCGTGTGTTTTTTTTTTTGTTTTTTGCGTCGAAGCATTTCCAATTTCTGTTTTGATCGACATCTATTGTCGGTCTCACTGCAGAGCATTTCGTTTTGTTTAATTTCAACATACATAATTTTGTGTGTGTATGGGTATCCTCCGCTAGATGTGACTGAAGGAAAATTGAAACAAAGAAATATTCTTTCGATTCGCAAGCGGTATGAGTATATCTTTTTTTGGATTAGGTGTATGCGTAAAAAATGCAGCTTTTTTAAACAAAAGTGGGCACATTTTATTCCAGTGGATAGAGCATTGCGAGTGATGCTTAAAAAATTGGAATCTATGCATTTAGCAGAATCTAAAATTATACAACGTTGGACTGAAGAAACGTTTGTTGCTGCTTTATAGTGATTTCATGAGTTTTGCTTTTATGCCAAACAAATGCATGCCATCAGCAGGATGGTCTCCTGTTCATCATGTTCTTGATGTCGTGGTTTTGATGCGTGTAACCATTCACTGGTAAGACGCAGTATCACAATTTGCATCTAAA